>CM024567.1:21958060-24387695 GCA_014182515.1 Eucalyptus microcorys | reverse complement strand
TTGAAGAGAGAAATAGTGACGAATTATTCATGTGTCTCGCCACATATGGTTGTAGTTTTTCCAGTTAGTGCTATCTTTTTCCGTGGTGTCAGGTGCTCTGGGCCGGGAGATGCTAAGTGAGAGCAAGCTGAAAGATCTTTTAGATGGAGCAGAGTATGTTCTGACTTACGAGGATAAAGATGGTGACTGGATGCTTGTGGGTGATGTTCCTTGGGAGTAAGTTTTCATCCTCCTACACCTTGCTTCTCTGCTACCAAATCTAGATTTGTGGCTATCATCTGGTCTTTGTACGCTCAAAGGCCTTGTATACTTTTTCCTTGTCCCGTGCAAATCACAAACAATGCATAGTTAAATATAACACTGAGTACAGAAAGCATTGGTACAAGGGGACAGGGACTACAATAGCTGCATGATTTACATTATCCCTTTTTTGAGTTATAAGTACATCATTTCGAGTTCTTTCTTTTTTGCTTGTATAGGTTTGTTTTTGTATTGCAATAAAAAATTCCTCAATTTGTTTTGGCGTGAACTCACTTGCCTCGTTTACAACTGCATAAGTGACATCAACTTTTTTTTTTGGTCGAAGATGGGCCAACTTAATTTACAGGCTTTTTATTTATTTATCAGAAATGAGTAATGAAGACTGCCTCACTCCTAAGTCCAAAGCATGGATGCAATAAATTAGTTATAAGGGTTATTGCTACTTTGATGCATCAAAAAATCTACTCAGTGCTATATTCTGTGGTGGCAGCTTTTTTTTTAGATAGATGAGAAGTGGATATTTCTGTTTCTTCTCAAGGTACTTTGCTATTAGCGTGTAGGAGTTGGTCCAATGTCTATGTCCCTCAAATTACTCAATCTTATTCCTATATCAAGTCCTTTGACTGCGAGAATGTAACGTCAACCTTTGCAAAGCATTTATGTAACGTCAACCTTTGCAAAGTATTTACTTCCTTCCTTTGGGCTGGTTTTTGCGATTGCCTGTCTGGTAGAAAGTGCTTGACTATAGTTTCTTGGTATATGCCACTAAGTTCCATTTAGCCTCATATTTTTTTGTTTTATGATTGGATATGCTAAATCTTTGCCATGTTCATACAGTTAGCTTCTCCTATCTGGCTCACCCTTGAGGTTTGTGGCAGGATGTTTTTGGACACATGCAAGAGACTTCGGATCATGAAGAGTTGCGATGCCATTGGACTAGGTAGGCCTATTTGTTTTAAATTATCTTGAAACAATGTAGTGTATATAAGTCATAGAATTTTAAAGATCTGATCATGTTGACATTCTTGAAGATGAAGAGCAAGTGCTGCATATGTCATATGGAAGGGCTGAATAGAATCACATCGCCCTTTTCTTCCACCTATATGCAGATGAAATGAGAACCATATACCAATTGAAAAAGGGTGTTCCACTGCACAAGGCTCTCTGCACATGAGGGTTTGGGGGAGGGTTTGACGTACACTGCCTTACCCTGATTTCCAGAGAGGCTGTTTTTGTGATTTGACCCCATAAATTCAACCCACAATGGATTGCCCTCTGAAAATCCTATACTGATACCTGGACTTTTAGATTGAAATTCCATAGAGAAGGTTTTGATAATTTTGAAAGATTTACTACCAAAACTATGCAACTAAGCCAGGGCCTTACAGTTTAAGAAAGTATCAGTGCCCATCCCTATTTTTATTACTTAGTATGCTGCTTACTATCTAGAATGTCAAGTGTCGTCTCTTATCTACGATTTCACTTGCTGGGAGCACTATCCTGGGCTATCCTCTCTCTTACTTTCTGTTCAGACTGAAATAGAAGAATACTGGGTGGGTCCTTTGTTAGCTTGATCTTGGAAGCATCTAAAGCCTGGTTTTCTTCCAATCCAAGGACCCCAACTCATCATACTATGTGCAGATGACTGATCCTTTCTTAATGGAACTCCATCAATCATTTGTATTCTTTTTTCCTTTATATTCTTCCCTGCTTTATTATGGAAAACTGTTTGGTGCCTAATTATCAATTTTCGTGATAACTTGTTTTTCATAATTTCTTCTACTTATGATTTGAAATAGGTGGGAAGATCTTCCCTGAAAATAGTTGTAAAAACAATTTTGAACATTTGGAACTTGCTGGTTTTCTAAAAAACCATTTTCTGCTCTTTGAGAATTCGAAAATATTAGAGGATGTCAATTTTTTTTCCTAATCAATTCTGTTTTTAATGAAATTGAATACTTAGGGACGTTTTTGGTTTGTAAGATGTTTTCAAGAATTTAATCCCTTTCCTATTTGAGAATGAGAACCATGGAAGGAAAAATGTGTTTGTTGACACTGACGAAACAATTTCAAAAATACTGAGGAAGGATGTTCAGTTTTGATTCTTGGAAAATGAAGGTACTATTTCCAATCCAAAATGAGAACAGTTCTAATTTAAAAGCATGGTTCTTAGACAATCAAGTGGCAACTTCAACTGCAGAATGTTATTGTTTAACTGGCTTTCACACAAATAAAAGCAACACATTTCTCAGAGAAGTCTCCATTGAAACAAGTTCAGCTCTACTTCAATTAATAAAAAATGTGGTTTCCTTTTCTTGTATGTATGCTTTTCATTTTTATGTTTCTACTCTGGGTTCTTGTCGATGTTATCTAAGACACTTGAAGTGTTGAAGTTTTTGACTTTTCATACTTAAGCTTTGATCGAAATGTGAAGCTTCTTTTGAGACTTTACTAAGATTCCATGAAGCTTCCCATACAATGGTAAGGGAAAAATACACATTTTGTTGATGTATGCTGTGGATATTCTCATAGCGTTTGCCTGTGAGTTTAAAACATCCAACTTATGAAATCAGAAACCAGCTTATTGCAACAAACACAAGAGAAACAATCTTTTATGTTTTTAATCTTCTATTGTCAAAAATCATATCAGGCTCATGCAAGTACCTGGTTCCAGCATTAGATTTGTTCTTGGTGATAGGTTGGTTCTAATAATTTATTTTAGATTTGATTTTTTTTGTTTTGTTTTGATTATATTAGATTTGATTAACGGGTGGATGTGTCACTATCTTGGCATATTTTGTACAAGTTTTTCAGAAGAAGTAGAAGATGTCGGGGTTTTCTTCTTTTTTTTTTCTTCTTTCAAAAATCACGTAGACAGTGGGGGGCTAAATTTGGGAACCATTAGAAACCAAATGCAGAGTAAAGTTGTGAGATCTCTCCAGAGGCAAATGTACTTCGGGGTCTGAATTTAAAGTAAAGATAGAGAAAATGACTCCATAAGTCATGGTTGAGGGCATGTGGTTCCTCTTGAAAACAATGACACAGATTTTCTGATTTTATTATTCTCCAACTTTGCATTATAAATGGTGTCAGACAAACGTTTTTTTATTTTATTTTTATAAATAAATTTTATTTATTTATTTTACAATTTTTTTATTTATAGTATACTGGTCTGAGGTCTAGAAGAATTATCAGGGATGCAAATGAAAGCAGAAGACCAATATAGTTTACAAATTATTGTTTGACTGTCAGTAACGAGCAAGCTTACCTTGATTTAGGCCACCCTCATAGATTTCTCTATGGCGTAATTTTCTGCATGGCACAAAACCATGGGGGAAGAATTTGGTGATGATTTATCATCCACCTGTGTATTTTGTTTTTGTCCCTAGATTTCATGAAGAAAATAAATATTTCTCTCACTAAGAATCTCTCTCTCTCTCTCTACAGCACCCAGGGCAGTGGAGAAGTCCAAGAACAAGAACTAGCTAACATCACTCGCGATGAAAGATATCAGGTAGCCCATGGGGTGGAAGTCAGCTCAAGAAGAAAAGTCACTTGAACCAGAAAGAATGGAAATTGACAAGACGACATCAGATCAGCTAAGGACCGTGTATGGCTAATCTACTCTGTTGCTATGTAATTCCTTTCACTTGTGAGGGACTCAAATGTCCCTTGAACCACGTTTCTACTATAGTTTATGCAAAAAACCAAAAAAAAGAAACTGTCAAGACTTGTGTTTAAGACTTTTTGAGTACCTGAATTTCGAAAATTATGTAAACCTGCCTGTTCTTAATGTCTAAAAGTGTGTTCTATTCTGTGCTTGTGCAGTAACAAAAAATTTCCATGCTTTGTATTCTTGATAACCTAGTCCTGGACGAGTTTTGATACTTCTGACTTGATTGTTCAAGATGAGCAAGCAGCACTAGGGATACTACGGCTGAATGATGTTTCTTAATGGATTTTGTTGGTGTAATTGTTGTTATTAGTAGTATTCTACTGTTTCATTCATGGACCAGAAAGGGGCCTATCCTTTTGAAAGAGGATGCATTGGCTTGCCGCTCTCTCAGATTACCTCATTTGCTCCGTTGGGCCAGGTCCAAAGATAGAATTTGTCTCTTTTCACTACAGATGCCTCTTCTCTTGGATTGGTCGTAACCCTACCTGTCCCTGTTCAGCTCGGTCTCTTCTACGTGTTACTACCCCGCGTGATTGTAGCCGATGTGTCTGGTATGCTCTACACATCTAATCCGTCAGTAGTTACCCGTGTGGTCGAAATATCTTTGTTCTTGAAATCAACTGCAGTAGAATGAGTATTGTACGGCAAAGTCTCCTCCGAGGATTGCCTAAAAACAAGGTTTTGCTTGGAGTGAGGAAGCAAATGATGCATAACTGGATGTTCCACTCATAACATTCATCGTTCATTGTAGTACCGCCCCATTTATTGCATCTAGTACGTTCAAAATCCACGATTACAGCTCTATAATCTATGGGATTACATGTAGATAATTCCAAATTCGTCTTGCATAACTAAGAATCATTTTTAGTCAATCAACATCACTAAGTATGTGGCAATGTCTCGTCTGATACGTTCAAAATCAACCGTAGTGGTTAGCAACATTATGGAAAAATACATGAACATTTGTCTTTTTAGTAGAGTCCATTCTTTATTGCCATAGCATATCTTTTCTACGGGTGGACTGTCGCTGTCTCTAGAGGGGAAATGAAGATGATCCAAATTATTTTCTGATGGGATGACCCTTCTCACTCATTTGAATAAATTGATAATGACATGTCCATTCTACATCGTGCAGTCGATCATTTGTCTTTAGTTTCGATGATTGGAACGTGTAGGCCCCCATAAAATAAATAATTCTTGATTTATTCTTTCTAGATCTTCTGTTAGATTGATAATGACATATCTTACTTTCGTCGACTGCCGTTGAAAGTAAGAATCGACGATTTCATCTCATGAAATTACATCATGTATTCAGAGCACATGCTTCCCCCCATTCCTGGCTAGGCTTGAACGATATTTCCTTCCCTCTGTTCATCGTCGCTCAGTGCATCCAGTGCATGAAATACCTGTTCCTGCTTAGTGGCGAAGTAGCTCGTACACCGTCATGTGAACCGAAAGAAGGATCGTCCGCTCTAGAAACATACAATGATTTCTGAAAGAAAGCGTAGAGGAGCAAGAAGCGAAGGAATTTTTGGGGAGAAATCCTTTTTTGTATTTCTTCAGTTGTATTCAATGTACAACACTTTGTAATTATAGTACACGAGGTATATGAATAAAGGAAAAGAAATATTCTACAAATCAATTTAATATCTCAATCTAATCCCTAATTGATTTAATGCATGATTATAATCAAATCAGATTTCCTTCCAAATCTTCAAGCATATGTTCCAATACTCTCCCTCAAGCTAGTGGCTTGTAAATATCTAATACTCCTAACTTGCTTAGTAGATATGCGTGTTGTCTTTGACATAAAGATTTGGTGAAGATGTCTGCAGGTTGTTCTGCAGTTTCAATTCCTCTTGTTTCGATAATTCCTTCTTGAATCTTCTCTCGAGTGAAGTGACAGTCCACTTCTATATGCTTTGTTCTTTCATGCATTACAGGATTTGCTGCAAGCTTGAGAGCTACATCGTTATCACAAAACAGTTTCGTTGGCCCTTTCAGTTGTATTCCAAGGTCCCCAAGCAAACCTCGTATCCATACAATCTCACATGTAGTTTTTACAATAGCTCGATATTCTGCTTCAGTTGAAGACAAAGAAACTGTTGCCGGTTTCTTGATTTTCCATGAAAGAAGAGATTCTCCCAGCTTAATGCAAAAACCAGTGATTGACATTTGACTCATGGGACAAGTCGCATAATCCGCATCAAAGTATGTCATCATTTCCATGTTACATCTTCTAGATAGGAGTATTCCGAGTCCTGGGCACTTCTTTAAATACTTCATGACTTTCAAAGCAGCATTCATGTGAGACTCCTTCGGGTTATGCATAAATTGACTGAGAGTTTGCACGGCATATGAAATATCAGGCTTGGTCATAGTTAGATATATGAGTTTTCCAACAAGCTTTCTGATAACTTGTCAGATCTTTGAGTATTGGATCATCATTATGAGATATTCCCCCAAAATGATCCGTTGTAGTTAATTTGATATTCTGCTCGATTGGAATAACTACTGGCTTGCATCCTGATAATCCGGCTTCTGAAATGATCTCAAATACAAATTTCCGTTGACTGGGAGAAATTCCTTGGTTGGATCGAGCAATCTCAATCCCTAGAAAATATTTTGGTGCTCTAAGGTCTTTTATATGAAACGCGGAATGTAAATATTTTTTAAGATTTCCTATTGCAGTTTCATCATTTCCCATGATGAGAATGTCATCTACATATATCATTAAATAAATAGATGACATACCTTTAGTCCATGTGAACAAGGCGTAATCATATTTGGACTGTTTGAAGCCCATAGTTGTGAGAGCATTAGCAAACTTTGCATACCATTGCCTTGAAGCTTGTTTTAGTCCATAAAGGGATTTGCAGAGACAACATACTCTATTTTCCCCCTATCTCCGTAAACCTTGAGGAATATCCATGTAGATCTCTTCATCCAAATCTTCATGAAGAAAAGCATTATGGATATCCATATGGTGTAACGACCAATCATGGATAGCTGCAATTGATAAGAATGAACGAATTGTGACATCTTTAGCGATTGGGGAAAAAGTCTCGTGATAATCGAAACCTTCTCATTGAGTATATCCCTTAGCCACCAACCGAGCTTTGTAACGCTCAATGGATCCATCAGCTCTATATTTGACTTTATAAACCCATTTGCATCCTATGGACTTTCTGTTGTGAGGAAGATTGACCAATTCCCAGGTATGATTATCAGTCAATGCTTGTAATTCTGCTGCCATAGCTTGTTGCCATCGTGAATCTCTAGATGCCTCATCATAACTAGAAGGTTCCCCCTCATCAGATATGCGACTAATGCAACATCTATGTTCCAACGAAAGCTTATCAAAGGATACGTAAGAAGATATTGGATAGTGAATACTTGGCGAATTAAGGGAAGCGCAAATATAATCTTTGGTCCATGTCGGTGGTCTTGTAGCTCGCCTTAAACGACGTGGATGAGCAGTTGGCGGTGGAGATGGAGATATTCCTTCGACATTGGTTTCTGACACGGCAGAAGTATCCTCCATGTTGGTTGTGTTCGTAGGCATGCTTTCCATAACTTCTTCCAGAAAAGAGTCAGATGAAGCTGGATGAATAACTGAGTTTTGGAGGTGCTGTCAGAATATATCCAGGAGATGCATTCTCTTCGTCCTCCGTTGGTGGGAGGTTGGCTGCGACGTTTGGAGAAACGTAGTTGCCGATCCACGTTCAGATGAGGTGGTTGCATTTTCTCCAATGTCTGGCCAGTCGCTCGTCCGAAGGAATGGGTACAGTCCCGTCGAGGAAACCGTTTTTGTCCTTCGTAACAAGGGCTCACTGGAAGTCTTGCAACCATCTGGAGTAGTTTTTCGACCTAGTCAGTTGTAGACTGATCAGTCGCAATTTTGGGCCGTCAGCGGTTGACACGTATAGAGGATCGCCGGACTCTGGTCGGCTGGTGACAGTCGCGATCGGAAACGGCAGAAAGCCGAGTTTCGAGATTTGGGTAGGGATTCGTGCTTATACCCGATCCGCTAGACCCGGATCCATAACCCGCATTAAAAAACCCTGGGTAGGAATTCGTCCCCACACCCAGTTCACCCGAACCGGTAATCTGTTCTGAACCGATGGTAGAGCTTGCCCCACTTGTGGCTGGTGGGCTCCCGTCGAGTTGGGGGTTGTTCTGGCTGCTCCTAGTCCCCGGCAATGATGCATTTGGGCCCGGCCCAACGTACCTTGGATACGGCACCCATTGGTAAGGATGGCCCGAGATGGGCTCCCCCATATTTGACTGAGCCGGGTAAAGTTGCCACTGCACGCCTTGAGTCGAAACGTGCTGTTGGGTCATAGGAATTGTGCCTTGCGTCTCTTGTGTAGGTGTTGCATCTCCTGTGGGTGGAGCATCAGCGGCAGAAGGCGACTTCTCTGGGTGAGTCATGGTAAGTGTTGGCTTCTGCTTCTTCTCCCTCTAACGAAATTGATTCCTTTGCAACTTTGATCTGTTTTGCAGATTAGAAAACTTGAAAGGCAATCAGTGCGGAAGCGGAATCAAGAGCCAAGCTCTGATACCATGAAAGAAAGCGTAGAGGAGCAAGAAGTGAAGGAATTTTTTGGGGAGAAATCCTTTTTTGTATTTCTTCAGTTGTATTCAATGTACAACACTTTGTAATTATAATACACGAGGTATATGAATAAAGGAAAAGAAATATTCTACAAATCAATTTAATATCTCAATCTAATCCCTAATTGATTTAATACATGATTATAATCAAATCAAATTTCCTTCTAAACCTTCAAGCATATCTTCCAACATTCTCAACCCCAGCGTGATGGCGTGTATCTTTTCTATTCTAGTCGGCACATGCTCAAATTGACCTGAAAACCGAAGCTCCATTATTGCCAGCCACGTTTGATTGCTGCGTGCCTCTTGTGCCATGTCGTGGTGTAATGTACGCCGTACACCAACGACGGTTCCACTCGTTCAGCAAGGAGCCATACGTTCGCAATGGTTGGACCGTCCTATCATGTACAGGGACATGTTCTTCATCCCGAGACTCACACGAAGACGTGCGGTCGTGTCTTTGATTGGAGGCATCGAGCTGCTTCTGAAAAGCCACAGGCGTGAACCAGGGTTGCATCACGTAGCAGCACCTGATTTCACTGGTGGAGGACAGAGAGTGCTCGTGTGCTCTTGCGAGCCAATGCATGCCTGCCTTTTCATGTGTCCAGTCGCATGACAGACATGATGTGATCGATAAACACTTCTCTAACACGCGTTCCAAACAATTGTGCTTATGAATTTCGAAAAAGCATCGTGTTTTTGATTGACTTGACTCCTCCCCGTGTGTAAGTATCACTTGGCATGACCGTTACCACTACCGAGTCTTGCATGGCTCCAAAACGATCCTTCTTGCTCTTCTGTAGAACTCCGCTGAAGGCTAGAAGGAAGATCGGCTGAGCTTACCTCGATAAAGCCTGCAACTGGATCAAGAAATGAGTAGATCAAAATAGATTGCTTGTCTGAGTTTCGAACCCTAAGCGTATCTTCTGCATTGCGTCCCTAATACTGCACCATGATACCCAAAATACTCGCTCTTGTGCACATACTCTAAGCAAGGGAAGAATTAGGACCATCACATTCTCCCCTTGTAGACTGCTTGTCGTCGCTTCCTTGTGTCGCTAGCACCACCAGTACCAATGGTCAGCTCTCACCAAACAAGGATAAGACATTTTCAATCCATCGCTGGCTCCTATTAGCTACTTTTCGCCAATCTCTAGTCACTTGTACTTTCCTAATAAAAGTGGCACCTAAAGCTAATTGCTATCCACTGAGAATACACCATACCAAATGCCTCTTTGTTATCGTACCGGCATCCCTCGTCGACCCCACTTCACCCCCCTCTAGTCACCGACTGGTCACCGACTGCTCGCTTCTCTCCCTTGATTAGAAGTTTTAATTTTTCCTGCTTTTATTTCACATAAAATATTAAGGAAGGCCGACCATGGCGTGATGTTGACATGAACTGTCACATAAGCAATTTTCTTTCTAGATTTTTAATGGTAAAACTAACATGAATAAACAAGTTATTCGAGGATGAAGTTTATATGGGGAACGTTTAACTATGTTTGTATCCCCGCCGCGTCACTTGAGCTAGTTGAATTTCAACGAGTCAACTTTGTCATTTCTAATTAAATTTAGCAGTGTTGACTTTGAAAAAAAGCTGAGGTTAAAGTCACATATGTTGCAACTATTGAAGGTTAACGAACTTTTTTCGAGGTTGAGCTCGCCCACCCTCAAGTGGCTCCGCCACTGGGTGGCTGCTCTCTGGCGACGACCATGGCGCCATCTGAGTAGAGGAGGGAGAGTTGATGGTGGCAGGGATGAGAGAGAGAGAGATCAAGTGAACTTTTTGGAAACTAAGCACGATAAACTCACGTAGGTTTTATTTAAAATATCTATATTCATATGATAGTCTCATTTTTCAATACCCTTAAAAAGTTCAAAGAAATTTCCTCCCTAACATGCTCTTTTTAATCTAGTCCTCTCGGAAAGCTTAAAGAGATTTCCTCCCATAACATCGAGTACTCAGGAACTCTGAATGCTTTCATTCAATGCCGATGACATCAGGAAGGCATGCTCCCTAATTCTGTAGTAAAAGGAATTTGATCGATCTCATCATACAGTCATGCTGATCACATCTACATATGATCAATTTAGCTTTTCAAGCAATGTAAGGTGGTTAGGGATTCCCAGGAGTAATTATGAGCTCAATGCATGTGCCAACGCTAATGCCAACAATTAATCCACCCACCACCCATAAATTAGAGTTTGAACATTTCTGAGCCCACAAGTCAATCTCCAATCAATTATCTGAGCCTCAACTAATTATTGTCAGTTCCATGAACATTCCGGTATCAGCCCTTGATTTCTTGATACGGTGAGTGATGGGCCATTTGCATGTGACTTCAGGTTTTCAGCGGTCTCATTCCATTGGCGAAAGATCTCCAACTTGTTCGAGGTTCGCTCTGAGCAGATTTTTCTCCTGATTCGTGGGCGATTCGTTTAGGCAGAAAGGAAAGGAGTCTCTCTTGCACTCGTCTACGCCCTCGACCGCTGGTTTTGCCTCCGGCCACACGCCACTGCTGCTTTGTCTCCGGTAGCCCCACCGTCGATGCGACCCCACTTTGCTCGACTCTCTCGTGGATGTCCCGACTCACCGCCGATTGACCGACGGAGGACCAATAATTTGATTATAATGGGGGGCGGGGGCGGGGGCGGAGAGGCAATTATTATTTGAAATATCATATAGTATAGGTTTTTTAAAGAATTTTGTCCAATAATATTAAGAATAGTTCTACTCAGGAGGCGAGGGCCACTGCCGGCCCCTCCGAGGTCCGTCATTGCCAAAAATATGTTTGGTGGTGGAGCGACGATGAAGACGGTTGCGTGCAAGAGGTGGCGGCTGAATGGTTTGGTGGTGGTTAGGAGTAGATGTGTGGTGGGGAGCTGGCTCTAATTACATATACATAGAAACATGTTTTCGTAATACATCCGTAAGCATCTTGAATTTTGAGGTCGCCAACTGATAGCACCTTGCTTACCAGGACCTTCCCAAATTCTAGGTTCGCGTAATCCGCAGGATGCAAAAGAAATGATCATAAACTTAAATGTTAGGCTCGAATTGCAACCAATTTAGTTTGGGAAAACCTAAGTCGATCGAATACTGAAAGAGTGAGACGGTGATGGGAAAGTCAACTACCTGAATGTACGTGTGAAGGAACCGGGTTACTTACTAATTAGGCAAAATTTGAGATATCAACTACATTGAAATGATGTATAAATCAATCACTTAATTAAATAAAAAGCCATGGGAGCATTGCATGTCAAACTATGTGGGGCTGTTCCATCACAAACGTCATGGTGCAATGTCAGGACAGTCGTTCCAATTTTGAAGAACCGCGTTAATTAAAGTGGCAATGAATCAGTGTAGACCATCAATCCAAACAGTGCATGTGCTCTCAAATTCCACCTCGTTCATATTCTAGTATCTCTTATGGCCACCAATGAACAATATTCTTGGTATACACAGACCTTTTGTCCATGTTCTTCTTATTTTGAGGACCTCAAAAAAAGGATTTCATATATCCTGATGGATTGTAAAAAGGCTTGTTCAATGCTAAAACTCATCATATAATGTTTGTATCATGCGATATGCTTGTATAAGTATTACTAACTCATTCGGCATGTTGTTTGTTGCATATTATATGATAGCTAATTGTACATCATCCCAAAATTGAGATGATTCGTCCATAACACGACACATAGTACAATGTAAGCGGCACATTATTTATATGTAATCCATGGGGGGGGATTAGTGCCGATCATTTAATTTGGTTGGTCAAAGGGTTGCTGGGAACCAATCATATGATTTCAGTTGATGCTACTCGTCTGTTTGTATTTTGTTTATTTTTTTTGGTCGGTACTCGTTTGTTGTATTTGAAGAGGCAAAATTCCTATAGAAAGAAAATTCAAATTCTGCTTCAGAGAATAACAAGAAACATCCCCCTTTGAACTATATGATGACGGCATGGAGGTTCCACAGGCATATGCAGCTGTTTCTTTTCTCGTATAGATTCATATGCTGAAAGGATGTGAGAGAGAAATTCGTATTTTATTTAGCACTAAGATATTAATCTGCATATAAGGATAATAACTTCTCCATAAGAGGTTGAGAATAGAGACAATGATTGGACTCGATTGGGGTCAAATTGGGCCGTCGTTATGTAATTAATAATTCATTTTTATTTCGTTTGATTTTTGGATGGGGCAGGTATTCAAATCTTTTGGCTTATCTAAGCTCCCCACTAACATATCTTTCCTCTCTCTTTTTTCCGCCTATTAAAATCTTCTAACAATGAAAGTTCGTATTTATTTTGATTTTAGGCATTCTCTTTGATGAAGACAAGCCAAAACGAATGAATTTTTTTTTAAGTTTCTAAATGTTTTCTGAAGTGTTGAAAATAACATTTACACTTTTTTATCCTAAATATATATGGTTTTTTGACCCCCAAAGAACCTTCCAATTTATGAATGTAGAACTTGCATAATTTATATATGGAGAGGGCACTACACATGGAGATTTTTTTAATTAAAAAAAAAAGTTTAGGGTATTAAGTTAACTACATGACTAGTACCACGAACTCAAAAGGATCAGTGTATGAAGTTGGTTCCGAAACTAAATTGGCAAATCAGAACTAGCGGTTAGCACCTAATAAGAGAATATCATGTTGATTTCTTAAATAAAATTTGTAAACTATTGTCTCAATAAACCAAATATATATATTAAAAAAATGAGCGACTAGATATTATTTCCTTTTTCTTTTCTCTGTTCTATTGTTATAGATAATCTTCTACCCAATCAAGTCGATCGATCCGGGGATTTCGTTGAAGAAAAGTCATCCACACAATCTCTCACGAAAATTTCAATGAGTAACTTTTCCGTAAAATCGTCCTAAAAGAAACCGCATCATGTTATAATCGAATCTCAGGTCCCACTTCCTATAGTGTAAAATCAACCTAAGTAGGCTGACATCTTCAGACTGTCAACCATCTTTAATTTAACTTAACACTATTAGCTTGAGTCATCAACAAGTGTTACATTCAGCAAATTATTCTCGAAACCCTAAAGTCTCTTCTCACCCACACATACCATTCTAGCCAGTTAATGCACCTCAACCTAATTAAGTCTGCAAAACTGGTCAGAGTTTGCTAACCCCCAAAATCGTGCGAGACTAGAAAACTTGCTCCCTCGTCAAGAAACCCTTGGAAAAAGGGACTAAAATAGACGCAGACGATGAAGCAAGATCACGCAAGGCTGCTCTACTTTCCATATGGAAGCTTTCCGGTGGAAGATGAATATAATATAAAAGTGAAAAGTTGAAAGCAGCTTTTTGAACGAAGCTTTCGCCTAACTTAATGGGAAAAACGGTGGGAAAGTTAGGGATTAAAGAAATGATTAGGTTGAGATAAGATCATGATGTCGTTCTGATTGCGAGTTGACATTTGATGGTACCGCTGTTCAGCAAAATTTGATGTTTTCGATGAACTTGAATACGTAAGCAGATGGAGAGAGAGAGAGAGAGATTAGATGGATGAACGGCGTTGTGTTGGGACGCCCGCTTTTTTTACCTTGAAACGAGGAAAAGAGGCACTGAGTGTGTTGGAATTACTTGGGCTGTGTATTCCCATTTATATATATTATATATGTATGTGTGTATATATATAATATAGTTTAAATCACATCTATCTATTTTATATATAACTAAATCAAGAATCGTGAAATTATTGACTCATGTACTCACATGCCACGTCGCAAGTTAAAATGGCATAGTTTTACCACATGGTCCGTATAGACTCATTCACAATTAATTTATTGATTTATTGTCGGAAATTTTTTGTCACTTATTAATTTTCAATTTGACAAACATATGAAGAAAAATTATTTTCATGTTTTCTTTAATGAAATAAATAAAGATAGAATGCTTTGAATAAATTTTTAGAGTGTGTATGTTCTTTCGAAGCAAACTTCACAATGATTTCGGATTTGAAAAAGGAGCCAACGGTGATAGAAGTATATTTAAACATATAACTTATTCATTAATTCGAAATGAAGTTAAGAACACAAATACATCTTACAAAATGAGTAATCCTCGTACCCTGAACCATAGCATTTTTTTTTTTTTTTTTTGTTACTAGAATTCATGCATTATTTGTCCATTTCTCCCTCTCTTCCCTCCACCCTCTGCTCCCCAATCAAAGCTCACAACAACATTCGTTTGCCTCGATCCAGAGACGTTCCCCAAACTCCCATAGACGTTGGGATGCACCACTAAAGTGCCTATACCTCGACTCAGAGAGATCATGGAGAAAGAACTTAAGTTCGATCCGATCACAATACATAGCAACACTCACTTTCACACAAAAATTTAAACAAACAAGTCGTGATTAAGGAATTAGAATGTATAGACTCTCGACGTCCACCTCAATACAAAACCTTAAACCCATATTACCGCCGTGGAGACCTCGACATTAGGGCTGCCAACCACCGCCGGCGAGGGGAAACTATAAATTCGTCCATCCATCGTAGCACACTCAACATAAAAGTTGAGGGCGTGCGTACACGTTTAATACGCATGCTGAGTTTACTGCTGTCGAAGAGAACTCTCCAACTTCGCGTGCCCTGCCTGGCTGCGATGCTCTGCGCCGCACGGGGATGGTACCCTCCTTCTTCTCTTAGCTAGCCGCTGCAGCAGCCGTACTGATCCCTTGCCCCCGACAATTAAATTTGCGTCGGAGTTGGTCATTAATAATGCAGCTCGATCCGACTGCAAGTCACGTAATGGTTGTAGCTGCGATCCGTTGTTATTGCCTTAGCCTCCACATTCATTGGTTCGACGCCGGCGCAATACAGCTGCGATACAGCTACTAGCTACTCGGGTCATCTTGGCAAAGAGGTTTTTGGTTTCGTGGCCTTTTTTCCATGGCCATTTTTAGGGTTTCTCAGCTAGATTATTTGCTATAGTTGATGAGCGATATTTCCCATGTGCCATGGTGGGGTTCGTTTTTACTTAGATTTCACGCGACACCGTTCGATACCGACTGTGCTTAAGAATATCGGGAAGTGAAATAATTGCAACTTATGTGTTTCAGCTTAGCTAAGATTAAACGTTCTATATAGCATGAGCAAAGCCTCCAACAATACCCTTGAAAAAGCTGGAAAAAGAGAGAACGAATTTGATTTGGGACCTCATGCTGGACTGTGCAGCGCACCTACAAGAGGGACCTCTTCTATATATGCCGGTCCCCAAGCCAGCTAAAAACCAATCATGTAAATTCATGTTTCATAAAATAAAAAAATTAGAGAGTAAATCAAGTAGTTCTATGAATCCTAGGTTCTCCCTATTAAATAGTTTAATGTTCATATTAACCTAACGACCCCCCCCCCCAAAAAAAAAGAAACATTGATCATTAGCAAATGATTAATTATTAACTCACCATTCTATCGACATAATCAAGAAACCTTAGCTAACGTTATGAATGTAGTTTTGAGCCACGAACCTCATGCTTTCTATTAATATCCTTGTTAACTATGGCTAAATTTTTTCACGCTTTGCTTCGTGATCAACTACTTAATGATTAGTTCATTAAGTCGTGTTATGTCACCACTAGCAAATTAAAAATAAAAATAAAAAAACATTTTGGGAGAACCCTTAGGAAAAAACCTCTCCGCAAGGATGTCGTTGTACATCAACCACTACAACTGCGATCCTAGGGTCCTCATTGCGTTGCTGTTATCATAAATTAAAACGTCAGATGGATCAGTTCTGAAACTAAAGGAGTACGAGAATTACCGTGGTCCTTACCCTACTGAACTAAGCCCCATCCTATTTTATTTTCATTTTTTTTTCCATCCATTATTATTATAATTATTATTATTTGGTCGAATCCTTCCTCTTATTGACTTCCTAAGAAGATGAAGAAGGGCTGATACAATTATACGAGTGTACGTTTTCATCCCCCAAATGACAAGTTGGGCCCCACCTAATCAGCGGCTCATAATTAATTGGTGTGGGGAATTAAATAAAATGGTCAGTCCATGATTGTCCAATTTCATTGCGATCCCCACCCACTTTGCCCACTCCACAATGTCCTTTTTTTTGGGGGGGGGGGCCGGGGTGGGGGGGGGGGGGGGGAGATTTTCCCAATTATCCAAATAGGAAAAAAATTTGAAAAACAAGCTCGAGATGGGAAATGAAATATGTTAATTATCAATTATAATAGATAAGGGGAATGGTCCAATTCCCAGAACAAGGAATTACGCATAAGAGAGAAGTGCATTTTATTCTTGCTTCGTTAATACTGTTTTTACTTGCTTTGCTGTATTAACCAAGCTTTGTTAGTAAAAGTTACAAGTGTACAATGATAAAAAAAAAATTTGTGAGATTCGAATAAGCAAGCAATGGGGGCTTTATTATGTCGTGTTTTCTAGTCCCCTATGTTGAATCTTCTTAGCTAAATGAGTATATCATCTATTTACTTGTCGTATTAAAGGAAGTCAGTCACCATCTTGTTGAAAAGAAGCCGTCACCTCAATAGAGAGGATATGTTAGCGCAAAAAAAAAAAAAAAAAAAAAAAATAGAGAGGATATGAAATATAATTGAGCTTTTAAGCTCTTATGATATGTAATCTACGAAATCTCAGACTACATAATAGCAATCTTAGCTTGATTTGCTAGTAAAAGTTTTTTTTGACTTTATATACATAAATACATGTTAATAACCCACAAGTTGTGTTCAAGACTCGAATATCGATAATATGGGAAACGATTAATCCAGGGCCATCTAAGTGAGTGACGTCATAATACACACCCATTAATCAAAATTACAGTTAGAGGAAATTTCCTCCGGCTAAGGAAGAAGGAAAATGCCACCCTTTAATTTTCTTTTATCTATACAAAAAATTTAAGGATACATTTAAAAAAAAAAAAAACACCACATGATTTCACATCGTATTAAGCATGCTCCAATCATGACCTTGATTATTATTTGGTTCATACTTATCAAGATGAAACTCAATGAAACTCAGGTACAGCTGAATTATTTCGCCAACTTAATTATCAAGGCTAAAGAATTAATTATGACAAATAAGCAGATTCTTTCTCTATGTATATAAACAAGAGTTCTGAAACAGAGCACTGCCTGATAATCAAGTTTTAACTTAAAATTGTGCTCAGGCATCGCTTGACTTCTCAAATATTTTTTTTTTCTTGAGCAAGCTTTGACTTTCTCCATGCTTTTCCATTTTGGCCCGAAACAAAGCCTTCATGCGATAACGTGCCACTGAATGATTACCCTTTTTCTTCTGATTAACAGACAATGCGGGGATCGCCAACTCCCCCATTGTTTACGTACTCCAACGAATATAAATATCCCCCACCAATGAAAAGAACAGAGGCCTGCTCCTTCCAAAACAGAGAAGAAAGAGAGAGAGAGAGAGAGAGAGAGAGAGAGAGTAGAACTAGAAGTGGTAGCAGATCTCCAGCCTTTCCATTGCAGATCTCGTCCTGGGTCATCCGCTGAGAGCAATATAGAAAGTGGAGAAAAGCAGTCGGGGAAGAAGAAGAAGAGAGGCCTTTTGTCTGAGCTTGTTTTCATCATCTCCACAAAAATCCCTTGTCCCCATCCCCTTCGTTTCTCCAAAATCCCATCCCATCCCATCCCATCCCATCCCATGCTCTGTCTTCACTGCAGAATACGGTTCAATCCTGTCCCTTTTTGTGTTCAGTGTCAGCGTCAGCGTCAGCTCTTCAATTATCGCTCCATACAAAAACCAATCCATATAAACGATCCTCCTCATAACCTCTGGAATATACGAACAACAGAGGTGCTTCTTGAACAGCATTCTTGACCGAGGGAGCCGTAAAAGATCCAGTCCAGAGTGCATAGGAAAGTGGAGATTTTCCCATATCCGGTGGCTGAAAAATGGGGACTGGCTGGAGAAGAGCTCTCTGCTCCACGTTCCCTAAAGACCCGGATTCCAAGACGTCGCCCTCCGACGAGGAACCCAATAGCCCGACCACGCTGGCGAGGTGCACGAAGCTGAGGTTTTTCTCGAACCCGTCCACGCCTCGCTCGGGCAAGGCTCAGGCTCCGCAAGCTGTTTCGACCCCGACATTGCGCTGCAGGACCATAGCGGAAGCTGTCCACATGGCTGACGATACGGCGGAGGAGAGTCCCAAGCTCGAATGCAAGACCAAACCCGCCGTTCTTAAGTCAACGAAGAGCTCGAGGACGTTGCTGGGTTCCTATTCCACACCATCCTCTCCGCGTTCTCCTCTCAAGCTCTCTCTTTTCAAAAACAGCTTCAAGTTCAGAGTAAGTAAAAGCGAAAAGAACTCTTGACATTCGTACATGTTTCGACTGATGAATCTGATTCAAAATGGTGGCCTTGTTCGGTTGTTGCAGAGCGCTTGCGGCATTTGCTCGAACAGCTTGAAGGCGGGTCAAGGCACGGCCATCTACACGGCCGAGTGCGGCCACGGATTCCACTTCGCATGCGCAGCCTCGCTCGTGCAGCAGGGCGCACGCAGCGGCTCTCTCGCTTGCCCGGTCTGCGGTGCCGCTTGGAAAGACGTCCCGCTGCTCGCCATCCGCGAGAGCAACAGCAGAGCGGACGACGTCGTCCCCGTAGAGGACAAGAAGGTGGTGATGATCCAGTCGTCGTCGCCGAGGACGCCGAACTCCGCCGGTCCCAGAAGCCGATACGACGACGACGAGCCACTGTCGTCTCCGAGGTTCATTCCCATACCGGAATCGGAAGAAGCGGAAGAAGCCGAAGAATTTCAGGGTTTCTTCGCGAAACCAAAGGCGACCCAGGTGGAGGTCACGCTCTCGCCGGAGTCCGCCGTCGTGTCGGCCACCAAGTCGCACGAGACGCGCGTGGTGGCCCTGCGGGTGAAGGCCCCGCCGGCCCCGAAGCCGCGGGGATCGGCGCGCAGCCGCGCGCCGGTGGACTTGGTCGCCGTGCTCGACGTGGGCGGGAGCATGACCGGGGACAAGCTGCAGATGCTGAAGCGGGCGGTGCGGCTGGTCGTCTCGTCGCTCGGCGCGGCCGACCGGCTCTCCATCGTGGCCTTCTCGGCCGCCCCCAGGAGGCTGCTGCCCCTGAGGCGGATGACGGCTCGGGGCCGGAGCGCGGCTCGGGAGATCGTCGACCGGCTCGCCTGCGGCCAGGGGACCAGCGTCGGCGACGCGCTGCGGAAGGCCACCAAGGTGCTCGAGGACAGGCGGGAGAGGAACCCCGTCGCCAGCATCATCCTCCTATCGGACGGTCAGGACGAGCGGGCGCGTGGCGGCGGCGACGCGAATCGACGGCAGCCGAGGAGCCACGAGTCGTCCACGCGCTTCGCGCACGTGGAGATCCCCGTGCACGCCACCGGGCTCGGCGGCGGCGGCGGCGGCTGCGGCCGGGAGCCGGCGGACGACGCCTTCGCCGAGCGCGTCGGCGGGTTGCTGAGCGTCGTGGTGCGGGACCTGAGGATCCAGCTCGGCTTCGCGGACGGCTCGGCTCCGGCCGAGATCGCGGCCGTTTACTCGTCCGGTGGACGGCCGCGATTCGTCGGCTCCGGGTCGGTTCGGCTGGGCGACTTGTACGCCGAGGAAGAGAGGGAGCTCCTCGTCGAGCTGAGGGTCCCCGCGTCGGCAGCCGGGTCCCGTCACGTCCTGACCGTACGATGCTCCTACAAGGACCCGGCGACGAAGGAAGACGTGGACGGCGGAGATCGGGCGCTCGCGGTGCCCGAGATGGGAGCCCTCGGATCGGAAGACGCGAAGATCGGACGGCTGAGGAGCCTCTTCGTGGTGACTCGGGCCTTAGCCGAGTCGAGGAGGCTGGTCGAGCGCGAAGAGTACGGCACGGCGCATCAGCTGCTGGCGTCGGCTCGGGCCCTGGTCGTGCGGACCGGCGCGGCGTCGGCCGACGAGCACGCGAGGGCGCTGGATGCCGAGCTGGCGGAGGTGTGCTGGAGGAGGCAGGACCGGGTGGAGCGGCGGAGGGCGGCCCAGCGGCGGAGCGGGAACGACCGGAGGGAGGCGGCGACGGCGGGGTTGGTGGACGAGAACGGGGAGCCGCTGACGCCGACGTCGGCTTGGAGGGCGGCTGAGGAGCTGGCTAAGCTGGCCGACATGAAGAAGTCGCTGAGGAGAGTCAGCGACTTGCATGGCTTTGAGAATGCTAGGTTTTAGGCAGAAAAGATGATTTTCCGTTTTTTTTTTTTTTTTTTTTTTGGCTTCTTTTCTTTAGATATTTAGAAAGGTGCGTTAGAAAATAGGTGAAGAAAAGGTAAAATAGAAACAAAAAAAAAGGGAGGGGGAAAAGCTGGTGATTTGATATTTTGGGCATTTTGTATTGTATCTATTTTGACTGGTCAACGAAGTGGTGTTGATTGAGTGGGCTTGGTTTGGGCTTTTAGTCTCTGGGCTTTTTCTCCTGAGGGAGATAGAGGAACCGTGTGGTCTTGTAGCTTTTAGGAAGTCATCATTGTGGCATAGAAAGAGATGTGAGATGAGAGTGCTCTGAGAAGTGAGTTTTGGAGAAACAGTTCATTCCTTTTTCTTCCCCTCATTCAAATTGCGGTGATCGGTGCCCGGTTTGGTCCGATCCTACCAACAAATTAGGAACCGAACCGGAAGGATTGCTTCCTGATTTTTAGAACAGGGGATTGGATTGTCTAGTTTTGGGACTGAACCAAACCGGATGATCCGGTTTAGTCCTTGGGCGGTCTAATGGAATTGGTTGATTTACAAATAATACCCCAAAGAGTGGGACATGTGAACAGGGAAAGAAAAGAATTTTGCATGAGAAATAAAATAAAATAAAAATTATCAGTTTGGTCCGGACAGTCCGGTTTCTCTTGAAATCAGGAAATCGGACTGACACCTACGGAAATCACCCAGAATCAGCTGATCTGGCCTGATTGGGCATGTCTCGATTTGGTCGGTCTGTTTTGCTCATCCCTAATTCAAATGACTTCAAGCAAGGAAAGCAGATGTCTGAAGATCATGAAATCAACTGATGTTTCGCAGAGAAATCACCATGCCCGGTCCGGTCGGTCTAGTGTTTACATGTTTTGGCGGTATAGCAGACCACGACAAGTGGGATAAAGGGTGCGGAAATCGATATGCCCGTCGCGAGTCCAAAAGGTAGAGGGGACAACTCACAATGGTTTGATGCATTTGACCAAGGCGAACAAGTAAGTACGACAAACAGAATCCATGAGGTAAGAGGGACAATGGTTTGATACAATTGACTAAAGTTAAGCTTACAAGTATGTTTATCTCATCCGGCAAAAGCCAAACTGGCACCATAAATCATGCGAAAGAATTTGAGGTCAGCACATCATGTGTGTTCTGAACCAATACAACGAAAGAATGATTTGAGAACAGCTATCTCTCCATCTTAATCGACATCCCAACAATGGCGAAAAAAATCCATTGCCGAGATGCATAAAGAATCTCTCCTCCAATTTAACTCCTGAGGTCGTGAAAAGGGTATTCGAAAGGATCTTGGAAAAAGAGCTTACTTCTGGCTCTGTTCGATTTTGGCTTTGATCTTCTGTTCCATCTGTGTTATATCGGTATCGAGGCTGAAGATCCTGTTGAGAGCATGCATGTTGTCGAGGGTCTCGCTCAACGTACGGCCATCATCCCCATCGCATCTCAAGTGTTGCATCGGTCCATGAAGGAGCTTGTTAACTATGCTACGGCTAAGGTCATCCACGGCTCTCTTTGTTTTCTTGGGTACATCGTCGCCCAACTTGGACAAGCACTTCTCGAGCTCCGCAATTCTGATTCTCTCGGCATAAGCTCTCAATTTCTTGATGGTAGGTACGGTCTCTAAGGAATCCCTCCAAGCTTCAAATTGCTTCGTTTCTTCGGCAACTATAGTCTGAGCTTCCATGGCTTTGTGGAGCCGATCCTCCTTGTTGGCAGCAACGACCTCTTTTAGATCATCGACATTGTATACTTTTGATCCTCTAACATCCGCAGCACATGGGCTCACATTTCTAGGTACAGAAATATCGATGAAAAGCCTCAAACCTCCAACTTCTTGACCCACAGGGGGAAGATTTTGAACATGCTCTTTCAAAAATAAAGGAGCCTCTGCAGCCGTGCTTGTAAAAATCACATCCGCTTCAGCAGCACAAGATAGCATCTCAGTTAGGGGTTTATAGGTTATTTCCACACCTCTTAGCCCCTCAGCAATAGCTGCAACTCTCTCCTCACTTCTATTTACGACGACCATCTTTGTGCACCCTTTTGCCACCAAGTGCTTAATCACCAGTTTCCCCATCTTGCCTGCACCTACAACTAACATTCTAGCCGTAGCATGCGATGATTCAGGAATCTTCATCAATGCAAGTTCAACAGCAGCAGAACTAACGGAAATTGCACCAGACGCAATGTGTGTTTCGGTTCTGACCCGTTTCCCTACAGAAATGGCATGCTTAAAAAGTCCGCTGATGCTCCTCCCAAATCCAACAACTCCTTGTCCAACTTTCACAACTTGTTTAACCTGAGCTAGAATCTGACCTTCTCCAAGGACAAGGGAATCAAGACCCGCTGAGACTTCAAAAAGATGTCGTGCAGCATCGTTGTTGTGCAGCAAAAACCGGTGTTGACAAAGCTCTGAAACAGGTATTCCACTTGTCTGCCAGATGAGAAAAAGCAATCAGAACTTCAAAACACAATTTTGAGTTATACACTATTAAATCATGGCAAGTTTATAAAGCCTACTGTGCAAAAGAACATATAATGGTTATCAAAGCATTTTTGTTTAGCAAAAGAAAAAAATACTTCTTGCTTTTCCACCACAGAAAAATACTTCTCTGTGTCAACATTAATCTGGAATGAAATTTCAGCTATTTCAGATTTAAGAAAAAAAGGTTGAAGTGCATCTGCCACAGGATTTAGATTAAGTGATAAGTGAAAAGTAAAAGTAAATCTAGCCACATCAAAGAAAATCATAACCATTTAAGGAGAATTTTAGAGTCGGTAAAAGAAGGTCCACAAAACATCTAGATCAACTTACCAAACAAAAGATGAAAGAGTGAAATATTCTATTAGCATTTTGATGATAGTCTATGTAGCATTGTCCTTGGGCTCTTATATAACTATGACAGGAGCTTATGCCTTATCATTCTCCTATAAGAGAACTATAATATTTAGTCCCTAATGGGCACGAATGCAAGAACAGACACAAGGGAATGTGCAAGCACCTTAGACATCCATTCGGTCACTTCTTTGACTCCACGATGCTGAGACAGAGCCACCACATATATCTCTGTTCTGTTGCAGGTGCTGAGAACAGCAGCTTCTTCTATGTGATTCAAGCGACACAGCTCCTCAATGGCTCGGGGCCATTCTGCTTCCGGAATGGCGAGCTTCTCACGCATATCAACAGGTGTCGTGTGAACGCTAAGCCCGATAACCACAATACTGCTTCTTTCCTTTGTATATCCTGATAGTAACAAAATCAAATCATATCAAGCTCAGGGACACTCATGGGACAGAACCTCAAGCATCGTAGACGGTGAAGTTAGGATCTGTAATTGCCAGCATCTAATTAGTGATTAATGATGCAAACTTGCAAGAATAGAAAGGCAAAGCAACCAATATGATCTGCACTGCACTTAGATCAATCTCGTCCGAGCAGCAAATGAAATTTTACATGAATCATCACAACAATGATACGACGACCTCCAAACACTTCGGATCGAGCTAAGGCATGTAGCCAGCTACCGTAGACTACATCAAAAATTTTCAACGACCAGAAGGACGGAATTTCAATTGCGACCGAAGATGAGGTCAAAATTCACATCATTCTAAGGAAAGAGATAAATGGTCCGAATCATTTACTACGAGGAAACGATTCAATTATCTTCCTTTCATGAGTTTCCCTTAGTTTCCACAGCTAATATATCTTAAAGAGCCTCGACGCAGGGCGACTGATTCCAAAATCCGACCTTTCCACGCGCACGAATCGACAACTATGCCCCATCAAGAAACCAAAAGCAATCACTCACGAAGCAAAAGAACCCAGAAATCGGAACGCAAGGGGCGCGACTTACTGTCGAGAGCAGACGCCTTGAGCTGCTCAAGAGCCGAGACGCCCGACAGCTCCATCAGCTGCGGGTCCTGCTTCGCGGTCGAGACCTCGCACCTCACTCCTCCTCCTCCTCCTCCTCCATTTCGCCTTCCCCGCCCCACCCTCTTCAGCGGCCCGACGACGGGCGGCGCGAAGCTCCTCGACGGCGAGCACGCGGCGGGCGCCGGCGAGAATTCCCGCAGCCTCAAGTTCTCCAATTTAGGACCGGCGAACCCGGCGGACGCGGCCATGGATGGCGGGAAACTCGGAGCGAGCGAGGCCTAACCCTTCCTGGGTTTCGGAGATTAGGTGGCGGCGATGCCGAATCCGAGAGAAAGGTCCGATTTTTCTGGTGGGTGTTCGGTGAGGGGAGGTGGGAGCTTGAGGTCAGAGAAATGGGCAGGCATGGAGGTGGGGGTGGGTGGAGGTGGAGAAGTAGTTTTGTTTTTGCTTTTGGGCTCGTGCAGCGTGGTGGGGTCGGTGACCGTGTCCGGCACAACAGAGTTGACCACGCGGCTGGAGAGATCCAGTCAAATTTAGGGGGGAAGATGCAGAGCGACAGAGTGAACGTATGACCTTTTCCAAAGGATTTGGTCAGGCAAGTGCTCTGTCTCGAGCTACTTTCTTTCCTTTTCTTTGACCTTCTTGAGCAATAATATAAAAATACACACATTTCTACCTAATTTCCAATGTGAAACATGATTCGTGTGTTCACCATACATCGAAAATTGAATATTTCGTTGATTGAGAATGCTTAGTAACTGCTCCGGAGGCATGCGTGAACGTGACCTTTTTTTTTCTAGACATGATTTGCGTCTTCACCATACATCGAAAAATGAATATTTTGTTGATTGGGCAATGCTTAGTAACTGCTCCGGAGGCATGCGTGAACGTGACCTTTTTTTTTTCTAGATATTCGATGTCGTGCTTAGATTTTTTTAATCTCGACGATGCTATGAAAAAGAATATCTGAACGGGAAATGCTGGCATGGAGATTTAGATCAGTACCATGTTATTGCTAACCTTGCTTATCGATGTCATAAAAGGAAAATAGAAAAAGATTCAAATAAAGTCTTATTATCGAGTGCCCTTGGAAAAATTGTAAATCATACTTGATCAATTTTCGAAGTGTTAATTACGCATAACATGAGAAGAATGATGCATGAGAAATTGGAAGTTTGCTTTAAATCACTTGTTAATAAATTCCTACGATTCCAAGGGATGATTTTTTTTTTTTATCGAAAGAAAATTGTATTCATTACTTAAAAAGATGCTGAAATACATAGTTTCATGACAAAACAAATCAAAATAGAACGTGAATACATAAAAAACAAAGCCAAATTTAGAACATAAGAAGGATCAATGGAGCATTTGAAAAATTAAGCACAAACTCATTCCACATGAACAAATCTATCAAATAAAATCGATGGCCAATTATTGGATCTCGTGTCTTTGTCAATGATAAACACATACTAGAAATTTCTTCTTCAATAACTACGACATTACCAGCTATGTAGCACGGACA
Source organism: Eucalyptus microcorys (assembly GCA_014182515.1). Taxonomy (NCBI): domain Eukaryota; kingdom Viridiplantae; phylum Streptophyta; class Magnoliopsida; order Myrtales; family Myrtaceae; genus Eucalyptus; species Eucalyptus microcorys. The sequence continues at coordinate 24,361,532 of CM024567.1, read as the reverse complement.
CTCTCTGGAAGCCTTCGTGTCGTGTCCGACACTCCGACACGCTCCGACACGTCCCGACACGCTCCAACACACGGTCAACGAGTGTCCAAAAATCCGACACGTGATCAACTCTCTCCGACACGCTTCGACACGCGAGTTCAGAATTCCGACACGCGATTCCGACACGCACGGGGTTAATTTTAAAAATTTCTAATACTTGAGGGGTCAAAATATAAATATACACAAAAGAAGTAATAAAAGAAGTAATAAAAGAAGTAATAAAATTTCTATAAATATACACGCACAGGTCAATATTTTTTTTTTTTCAGTTTTGTTTTTTTAGAATTGTTTTATTTTTTTTAAAAGTCTTTTACTATGAAAGAAGTAATAAAAAATGCTATATATGATAAATAAATAATTTTAAAAATATCATTTCAGCATTTTTCTTTAAACAATGTTTTTTTCCTCTAAGTTTTGTGTATTATTGTAACAAATTAAAATAATGAATGATATCATTTAATATTTTCCGTGTAAATTAATTCTATGCTATTTTTATTATTATTTATTTATGTATTTATATATAAAAATATATTTAATATATAACGTGTCGAAACGTGTCGAAATTTTCTATTTTTAAGAAATGACGTGTCGGCGTGTCGTATCGTGTCGTGTCGCGTGTCGCGTGTCCGTGTCGGTGCTACATAGATTACCAGTTGGCAATGTGTGCCTAGGTTCAACTTCCTCTACACCATTATCATATGGAAACAACTATAATAGGTTAAACAAACACATATTTAACATATGGAGGAGAAAATCTTTGTAATTTAACAAGACGCTAAAACTCTCGCTATCATCATTGAGACTAGAGGCAAAGAACCTGTACATAAATAGAGTAGTGAGGCATCGAATCCCCAAAGGCCTATTTATTAAACTCTCATATTTAGATCAGGAGAGGATAACACCAAAATTTAGAATTAGATCGGCAGAATTCAAACTCTCAAATCGATAACTAGACTAGGAGAAGAGAACTCCCAAATCTAAATCGGGAGAGAAGAAAAAATAAGATAGAATAATAAAACGTGGACAAAATCAGCAAAAGAGAGAGAGGGGAGGATGAGACTAGCTCAAACCCTCCTCCATGGTTGAAACTTGATGAAGACTACGGGAACAGAGAGAGAAGAGAGAAAAAAGACAATTCAGTTTCCTAATTATGCACAAGGGATGACTTGAGCAGGCAACGTGTGGTGAAGGTGTTGTTTAGGTGCAATGACAAGGACTTATGATAGCAACGGTTGAGGATCACATGACGATATGGAAAGAGAGAGAACATATCAAATGCATTTCTCAAGAGATTGAATTTTCTTCTTCAGCCAATCAATTGAAGAAAATAGTCGTGTTACGTCAAATGAAACTGCCTAGAATTAGAATTCAAATAATGACTCCCTACCAATGCATCAGAGGAGGTTTCAAGTATTTGGGTGTTCCTCATCAAATGGTTGTTTGTGAGTAGCAGGCAAATGCCTTCGGCCCATCAGTCATGAGATGTTTCTAATCCTAGCATCGGATAGAGGATAAATTTTATTGGTAAACTTTAATGAATTCCTCCATCGAGTCATTGAAGTAATAATTCTATTGAGCAATGCTAGTCTTTATTAAGACCAATCTACGACACTCAGTGATGTATCGAATTGTAAGTACGCCTTTAAACAGGCAGGTCATATTCGATAGATAAAATATATTTTGACACGTTACTTTGTAAACTGATTTTGTAAACCTGTCTCGGTAAATTTAGTGTCCTTGTTTTCTAATGTGCTAAACCTTCCCTTTTCTATTCAGTTACTTGAGTAGAACTGAGTTAGTCATAGCACATCTAGTTACAGAAGTAGCCTTTACATTACATGTCTATTTTAGATTGATTGTCTATTGTGTTTTATTTATTTATTTTTTCAATGATAGCTATTACATGACTTCATCGGGTAATAGCTGTTACAGCCTCAAAATACCATGTCTCTTTTTTATCAATTACTTTACCAATATTAGATTATGAATTACAATTAAATTTTGTATTAGTAATAAATGATTTTATTACGCTGATATTATGGCGGTAACATCAATTATAGCTAGATATAACAACAACTATGTTATCCTTGTCATACACATATTATTATATTAAAATTTGTTCATAATATAATGATTGTCTTAATTACTACGTATAGAATTAATGTTCAGATTGTTGTATAATTATTCTTTCAGTCATACTACTAGTTATGTAGTAAATAATATTTTCTTAGGATAGTAACACATCATATGATTAATTCATATTATCATCATAAACCAACCATTAAATATCAGATATTTTTTTATATATTAATATCAGAATAACAGATTTAGATTATTACAACAATGATTACCTACCAAAGTAATAATTAGTATAATATAATATTTTCTTTGTATGATCACATGATAGGGCTTATCTTTCAATTATAGCCATCATAAATACAACTCTACCTTCCCTTTCTGAAAATACTGGATTGTAATTCCCTGATCGGAAAGCATCCTAGCTAGTAGTGCTTGTTTGAGAATCATATACTACAGTAGTTGCCTCTTTTAAAAATATAGTATGTTTGGGAATCATATACTGTATTACATTTTTAAATTAGCTAAATAATAATTAGCTTAATTATGATTTTTGTTTACATGCACAATAATAATGTCTGTTAAAAGAAATATTTTTTCTTGCCGGAGAGGCAAGTTTTTAGGGTTTCCCATTAATCGTTTATTAGCCACCTAGATGGGTTACCTAGCAAAAAGACAAGGAGTTCGTTAGTTTGGGAGAAAATTTTTTAACGTATAAATCAAAATTCATATGTTATTTGACAAATGTGATATTGTAACTTACCATTTTTTTTTATTGGAATAAGCCCATTGGAAGTTCGAAAAATTATCACAGAAGTGCTTAAATCCTAAACTTTTCTCAAGCTCTTAAACTTTCATTCAGGGCAATTAAGTTCTAAAATTTATTATAAAAGTACGATTAAGTTCTAAAATTTTCAAGATATGTAATTAAGTTCTAAAATTTATCATGAGATGCAATTGAGTTCTAAAAATTTCAAAAAATACAGTTAATGAAAGAATTTAAGTAGATCAATTTGATAATTTTTATAACTCAATTGCATTTTATGATAGATTTTAGGATTTAATTATACTTTTTAAATTTTAGAATCTAATTACACTTCAATGATAAGTTTTAAAATTTAAAATACATTTATTTTTTTAATCTTTTATTATGGATAGTTTTGGCAGATTCTTGAAGTAATTGTTAAAACAAGTGCGGATTTTGTTCGTCTTTTTGCTCAGACTTAATAAATTGGAGAATCCTAACCCTCTATTAGTAGCACCACACGTGTCATCTAAGGCAGATTTCTAGGACTAGATCTGACCGTCAACCTTACCCCTTGACCCTACACAGTCCCATCTATAAATAGGACACACCAAAAACCCACGAAAATTCCATTCCGAGTAAATTTCACCTTCGCCCTTTTGGAAATCCATCCCCTCATCCTCCATAGCTGGTAATCAGTCGTACGAAGCTCATTATGGGTCGGAACTCAAGCTGTGTGCTCCTCCTCCTTTTCGTTGTTTTCTTACCTATTGGTACCAAACCCTTTTCCTTCTCTCCTTGTAGTTTTACTTTTTTTCTAGTTGGTTCCTGTCCTACGTGACATCGAGACACAAAAGCCCCTTTCCACTAATGAACCGACATGAGACGATAGGAATACACGAATCCAAGAAAGAGCGTGCATGTGCAAAACAAACCTAAAAAATCTGGAATTTAACTCTCACTCGAGAAATTTCCTTATAAGCCCGAACGGAGAATTTCAACCACGCTTTACATTACTAAGGCCCCGTTTGATTCGGTTTTCCCAAGGAATTTTGGGCCCTCAAAGCCCATTGAGAAAAATATTTTGTGTTTGGCAAATATTTTGGAAAGCTTATTGGGCAAATATCAGCATTCCTAATACCGAAAGCCTAATGCTGGTCCGGAGTTGCTTTGGGCATTGAGTATTTTGAAAATGCAAAACTTCATTGTTCACTAATCACTGTTCATCTTCTTCCCCCGCCCATCTTTTTCCCCATTGAGAGTCGGGCTTCTCCGGCAGCTGCCACCATCGCCTGGGGGTCGCGCGTCCTTGGTGACCAATGCTTGGGGTGGCGCAACCTGCGACCCAGGCAACGTCGCCTGGTTCCGCGCGAACCAAGCGATGCCGCCTGAGGTCGCAAACTCAGGCTGCCAAATGTGGCGATCTGGCGGCCAAATTTGGCCTCCGCGACTTTAGGTTGCTAGATCTGGCGGTCTAGAGGCTAGATTTGGCTGCCGAATGGCCAGATTTGGCCTTTGCGACCTCAAGCGACATCACTTAAGGTTGTGCCTCTAGGCGGCCAAATTTGGCCGCCGAATTTGATTTTCAGATTTTAAAAAATAAAAATAAAAGCAAAATTCCATTACAGATGCGAGTTTTGCCAAATGATATTTATGCTAAAGTTACATTTCAATACTATTTGAGACATAATTTACCAAACGGTGTAACATTTCGGAAAATCCTTTTACCTCAAAGATATTTGCATTCTCCCAAAAGCATTTTCCCAAAGCCGAACCAAACGGGCCCTAAATCAGGGTTGACTATCTTTTTTTTTTTTTTTTGGTAAGGAGGGTTGACTATCTTTTCTGGGTTTACTTTATGTGTTTTGCACACTCACTCTAGCGAATGCCAACATTCTTTTCTCCCTATAAGAATCTAATCTGTGACCGTATTGCGAATGTTGACATTCTCTTTTTACACTATAAGATTGCAGTGAAGATATGACTTGAGGTTTTGGTTTGTATTTTGCAGGCAATGTGGTGGTGAATGCGAACGGCTCCAACGAGTGCAGAGAGGTGTTACGGAATTATGGCTGTGTGGCTGACTCGTGCGACTCGGACTGTAGACATAAATACCAGGTCGGGGGAAACTGGGCATTTGGCACGTGCAATGGGGCCGCTTGCATATGTTCTTATGGTTGTTAGATTGACAGTTCTGTCCACCAAAGGAGTAATAACTCATTTTGACTGATGAATAATTGAAAGAAGGCCTTGAGAATCTTTCTTTCCACATCATTTGTGGACGCAACTTGTGCCTGCGCGATACGGCGAGTCTTTGCGATGAAGTTCTTTAAAGGAGTCAGAGAGTGCGGGTAATGTCGCATTGTCTTCGATGAACTCACAAGTTTGGTTTAGTGTGGGAAGTGAACCTCACCCATCCCTACTCCTTTCACTAGTCTAATGCGTTTACGGCTAAAATATGGAATCATCGTATAAAAGGAGAATTGCATTAAGAAATGAGCAACGAAAGCGACATATGGTATAGATGTCCATTCTATATACAAAATTTGGGAAATTGCACAAGACCCTCCCTTTCTGGCAACAACCTTCTCATAATCAAGAATTCTATTGGTGAAATTAGGTTGAACAAATATATCAGATATCTATTCATCGTTTTTGTTGCTTTTTATCTATAGGAAAAAGATCACCAAAAATCTCAAACTTTGTCCAAAGTGACAGATTAACCCAAAACTTTTTTTTTATGAAGTGAAAAACCCCAAACTTTTTAAACCGTGACACATTTACCCTATCAAGAGCATTTTTGTCTTTTTTTTTCCTTTTGTATTTTTTTCTTCTTCTTCCCTCCACGGGCCATGGCAGAGCAGGTGGAGGGAAGCTAACGTCCGGTGAGGGCTGCCCTCGCCAGCGTCGGGCAAGGGTCGGCCCTCACCTAGGCTCGCTAGGGCCGCCCTTGCCGGCGTCAGGCGAGGGCGGCCCTTGGCTAGGTTGGGCGAGGGCACCCCTCACCTGACGCCGACGAGGGCAACCCTCGCCAAAGATTGGGCGAGGATGGCCCTCGCCCGATGCCAACGAGGGCTTGGCGAGGGATGCCCTCGCCGAACTCGGGCGAGGGTCACCCTTGCCGAACACGGCTTCCCTCCACTATGGTCGGTGGAAGGAAGAAGAAGAAAAAAATAAAAAATTTAAAAAAATAAAAAAGACCAAAATGCCCTATAATTTAGAGTAAAAGTGTCACACGACAAAAGTTCGAGATTTTTTGTGTTACAAATTTTTTTTTGGGTAAATGTATCATGGTTGGCAAAATTTAGGATTTTTCACGTCACAAAAAAAAAAATTGGGTAAATTTGTCACTTTGAGCAAAATTTAGGATTTTTTGTGTTTTTTTTCCTTATCTATAATTAAGGGTTAAAGGGAAGGTTTTTTTCTCTAGGCTCTTTGGGAAGAGTAGCGAGAGAATAGGATAGATGATGGTGGGATTGGGTTCTCTTACTCCATTTTGACCTTTTTTCTCCCTTTATATCGTTTATTTCTCTTTTTTTTTACTCGATTTCTTGTAGACTTTTTTTTTTCTTATAAATTTAAGATGCATGATTCAAAACATCTAATAAAATATTTGTTTGTTTATAAGCCATGTTAGGCATTTAGAAAGCTCGATGTCTATAGTTCTTCAGTGTGAAAAATTCTTATTTAATTTCACATACATCCTCATTTTTCAGTCCATACATCTTCGTCCCATTTACTTGTTTTTTTTTTTTAAATATTGAGAGCGCACAACAAAAGCCCGATACTTTTAGCTGGGAGATCATCAAAAGAGAACCTAAGTTTGAGCCGAACATATCTAGTTGGGCCCACATTTATTTAAAAACTTAAACTAATTAATTATGAGCCAATTATAATATATAATTACTTTATACAACATCAATCATGTACAACTCAACAGTCTCCCCCTTATGTAATATTCTCTTGCATCAACTTATCGCAACTTGAATCTCTATCGACACCATCCAAATTGAACTATCAAGCCCACATTGCTACACCGTCACAACACCCACTTGCTCAGAAATCACGTTGGTCACCAGATTTCTTTCTTGAGATATTTTATTAAACACCTATACATATTGGAAGTGGGCCACCAATCAACCATCAACTTTGATACAATTTATTGGAAGCACGCAACAAAAACTCGATACCTTCACTCGAGGAGATTACTAAGAGAGAACCCAAATCCGAACTTGGATCCACGTTCATCCAAAAGCTTAAGCAGTATATATAACTACTTTACACCACATCAATTTTTTACAATTCAACAATCTCCCCCTCTTGTGGTACCTTTTGCATCAACTTATCTTAACTTGAATTTCTATCAACTCCCTCCAAACCGAACCATCGGGGACCATGTTGCTACATCACCAAAATACCCACTTACCCCGAAACCACGTTGGTCACCATATTTCTTTCTTGAGATATTCATCAAACACCGATACACATTAGGTATGGGCCACCAATCAACCATTGGATTTGATATCATTTATTGGAAGCGTGCAACAAAAACCCGATACATTCACTTGGAGAAGATCATCAAGAGAGAACCTAATGAGTTATGGACCAATTAAAATATATGAATACTCTACACCACATCAATTCTCTGCAACTCCACAATCTTTTTTTCTTTTTCAAAAAGAACTATTTCAACTATTTTATTTAAATATCATATTACGTCACTATTCAATCATAGTATATATATATATAAATGGAGGAGAAACTAAGGGCACGCATGGTGGCGCTTCTACTCCGGGGCACAATTTCTTTTCAAAAATAGTTCTTTTATATTTCTACTCCGAGGAATAATTTTAAGTAAAATAACGTGTTTGGTAACTATACAAAATTTCTATTCTTGAATAGAAAAAGAATAGAAATGCGTTTAGTACGATTTATAAATTTATGTATTTATTTTTTTTTTCTTCTTGCTCATAAATTGCCGACCGCCACAGATGGCGGCCGGTGGGTTGTGGGCGGCGATCGTGGGGCGGGCGGTGATGGGCAAGTGGCGGTCGAGCGGCGGCAATGGCGGTCGATGGCGATCATTGGTCGGTGGGGGTGGCCAATGGGCTGTGGGCAATGACAATGGTAGACGATTGGGCAATGGCAGCAACGGTGATGACGACGATCGTCAATGGTCGCGGCGGTGCCAGCGGTCGGTGATGGTGGCCACGAGTAGCCATGAGAGAGGGGGTTGGCGGTTGGCAAGCGACCGGCGGTGGTTGCAACAAGGAAGAAGAACAAAAAAAAAAAAAAAAGAAAAAATTGGTTTATTTCTAGAAATTGTTCCCGAGAACAAAAAGCTACTTTTTTTTGTTTTTTGTTTCTATTCCAAATTTATTCCTTGACTACATTTCTATTCCGAGGAATAGAAAAATAAGTTAGCATTACTAAACGGATTTTTTTTTTTTTTTTTTTTTTGTTTGGGGAACAAAAAACAGAAATTAGGAGAACTAGAAATATTACCATGTAGGCCCTAAGAGTTTAGTCAAACAGTATTGAAAAAGTGGCTCAACGCATTTTCCCTCCTGCAAATCCCGCAAGATGGCAATAGGCAGGCGTCGCAATCGGGCACATCTTCATATTTCTATCAGCAGGTGTAATTTGCATACCCGAAAGAGAAAAGATAGGCCAGTAAAATGGCGTAGATAATGGCAATCAGTATAATTTCCTTCTTTTCCCTCTATTTTTTTACCATTTTCGTTATTGTATATAGCTATTTGGACCATTCATTAGTAAATATTCATGTAGTTTTAATTTGTTTTATCTTTTTTCCTTGTCTTTTTAATTTGTCCATTCTTTTCCAAAATGTTACTTTTTTTTTGGATAGTCATGTGTGTGGAGATTTTCTACATGTTTCCTAAACTTGTCCTGGACATGATATGAGATCTAAGGCTACGTTTGTTCGCCTGTATTTCTAATTGGGATAGGACTAAATATGATAAAGTATGAAATCCATGGGATTTTGCTATATTCTATTTACTGTTTGGTGATTGTAAAAGTAAAGTCGGATATATTTACATCATATATATATATATTGTTTATTATAAACACCTATATGAATCACAAATTTTACAAACGGAATGGTAAAAATCTCTCGTGACACTCTTATCTACTTTTATTTTTATTTTATTTTATATTTCATTTTCCTCTATTTTTTAATTAATTTCTTTTTTGTTTCTTTCTTCCCCTTCCATCATTATCTAATAAAATTTTATTAAATAGAAATTTTTACTAATATACATAAAATACTAAAACACCTAAAATATGTAATATATATATATGTATATATTGAATTTATATTATAAGATAGAATTAAATTTGAATATATAAATAAAAATAAGACTAAATTGAAAAACTAATTTTATTATATTAGAATCCAAATATTATTTATATTGAAATATGATTATTATTTGTTAATTTAAGAAATTTGTTATTTGAAAAAAATTTCCCATTATAAATATTAGAAATCATATTCGTCTTTCTCCCACCTCTACCATAAGACAATTTTATCCAGTTTATATCTTATTTATATTCTATTTTATCCTATTTTGAGTAGGCACCAAATACAAGATACAATAAATTATATCCTACTCCGAATTTTATTCTAACTGCCAAACGTAACCTAATATCATAACGATTGTGCCCCTATGAAAAATTGTGTATCCTTAGTGAAGCCAAAAAAAAGGGTAGCAGATTTAACATAAAATATATGTTATGCAAATAATCAAACCCTGTTCATATTTTTTGTTTGAACTTTTACTCTCACCAATCTTTTCTCTTTCCCTATGCTAATCCAACTTTCTATCTTTTCTTTTTTATTTTATTGATTAAATAAATACCCTAAGCGTATCCATGTTTACATATAAAATTATCTTAATTAAGTTCATGGCTGCTACGAATTTATCTTAATAAATACCTATATGATGTATCCAATTATCATGTTTGTGATTATTTATAAATATAATGTATAGCGTATCTGTTGTGCTAAAAATATGGTTACTGCCCATTGTCGAAATTGAATGTTTTAAATTTATCTTAGTTATATTCAAACATACGGTTATTGGCGCCAATCAAGTTGTGATGTGGATTTTAATTCTGTCACTGGAAGTCCATCTTTATGAAATATTAAAAAAGGTAACGATATTTAGGCTAGCTAGTAGCTATTTGTATTTATATTCAACATCTATATATAAAAAAAAAAAAAAAAAAACAGATTAAGAGGGTTTCACAATTCACCTCATCTTTTCTTTTGGCTTCTTTTTTTGATTGAGAATAGCGATTTAATTACTTTTATAAAAAAAAACTTGCTAGTTCGCTTTCTACGGTTCATATCTGCTTTTATTTTCATCTTCATTTCAAAATATTCACTTCTTTTCCTTAATAACAGAGTTTCTTGAAAAAGATGTGTAAAGTTATTTTGATTTTTACGACTTATGTAGTTTTTGTGATTCTCTAAGTATGTTGTCTTAAGTTTATTGTATAAAATTAGGGATAGGATCACTACAAGTCTTAAAACTTATTATGAAAATACAATTGAGTTCTAAAACTTTCAATAATACAATCAAGTCCTAAAACGTGTCATCAAAGCACAATTGAGTCATATAACTTTCAAAAAATGCAATCAAATCCTACAACTTGTCAATTTAGTGTAATTAAATCATAAAACTTGTTAGCATTTATCATTTGTCAAGTTGGATGGAATTATTGAAAGAACTTGATTGTACTAACTTGACAAATTTTATGATTTGATTGTATTTTTTGAAAATTTTATGACTCTATTGCATTTTCTTGACAAGTTTTAGAGCTTTTAGCATACTTATTCCATATAATTATTTGCATGCTTGGCTTCGCTTAGCATCCAGCCAAAAATTATTGACCACAAAGAAAAGCTTATTTAAATATTGAAATATTGTAAAGATTTCAAAGTGACTTTAGATATTTACAATTATTCATCTTTTAAAACTTTGAAATTTTTCTATACAAATTAAAAAACTCAACATCATGATTTTCTTAGCTCGCACTTGTGAGACTAAATGACTAATTAATCTAGAACTTGACTAGTTAAAAAGTTGCTGTGCTGCAAATATATCACCAGAATGCTAATCCTTCTTTCATCCGAGTCTAAACTCTATGTTTTAATGCATATATACAAGTTTCCGATCAGTTTTATCATGTCTACCTTGTTATTTCTCCACTTTTCTTCCTTTTATCTATTTTCTTGAACATAATAAATTGGCATTCTCATAGAGTGCCTCGACCATATACCAAACATTATTTAAGATTTCGATTCATGAGGTACTATGATTCAAATGGAAATTCGATATATAGCTTTTTTGTTCTTAACTGCTTTAAGAGCGCATATGCTGTTGGAGATCCTTCTTGGGAGGCAATTACAAGATTCTGACGGCAAATACGAATTTAGAATATCGATGATTCCGATTTGCTACATGCGCCTTTACTTTCGAAGGGGGAAGACTACACTAAAATTGGTGAAAAATAATACCACCCACACAGATTCTCACCATATAAAGATAGCCCACATCGAAATATTTCTTTTTTCCTTTCCAAACTTATATGACAAGCTATAGGTCAGACGGACAAAAGGATTAGAAATAATAGGAAATAATATCACAAGTTATCCGTGAACAACTTGGATGACCTGAATTATACTACATATATATCGACACATGTACAACCAATTTCCAATTGGAATATACGCTATACAGGCGGCATTCTTATACCTTTTAGGTGTATATTACGTCATCTAAACAAGCATAGAAATTTCTATAATGATATCGTATTAAGTGCATTACTTTCGGAAACTCTTTAGTTTTTCACGATGATATCTCTTCCTGCCATACTTACACAAATTGCTTAGCGCTAAAAACATACAACTTCATATAAAATCAACAACGCTTAACACCATTGACACTTATTAGGCCTCGAGAAGTGCTTCAATGGCGCCCGATAAGAAAATAGTGAGTTACAGTAAGCTATGGAAGCCAAAGAAGGAGGAGAGGAAGGAGAAGAAGGAAGGACAGAAAACTCAAGTTGCCCCGAGCGGTCAAAGCTCAAGAGGTCAGCCAAAGTCACTTTTTTTTTGTACTTTTTTTTCACGTATAAGTCGGTAAAAAGAATCTGATCGATCGGCCCATGACGCAGGAGATCATCTTTTGTTCACGTTCTCACGCACCTCGATTGCGAAAACTCCGGTAACTTTAGCCCCGAAACAAAGAGAAGAACCTCAACTGACCGTGAGCCCACCCACGGATCGAAGGCTGCCTCAGTTCGATGATATTCAGCCGCCCAAGCACGATTATTATAACTCGGCGCTTCCTCAGGAGTTCGAAAAATTCGCTCATCATCTTAGTGAGGAAAATCCTCACCACTGCATTGTAATGTGAGTTGGATTCTTTATGATCGTGGTAATTACTCGTTAGTTTCTGGCAAGACAGTCATATAACAATCCGGCGACAAGTTTCATGTCGATTTGCGCTTCGTATCACATGGACGAGATTGCTATGACCAGTTAGCCTTTTTGTGTGTTTATATAGAGATTTGAGGTGATCCTCAGCAAAACTTTATGATTCAAATACATGATTTTGATGATCATGTCATAATGCTCCAGCATGAATGCTTTAGTATGATTTCCTCAGTTCTTTTAAACTGTTATGTTGTGTGGGAAGGCGTCAAATTGAGCTATTCTGATACAGATGTAGAAAAATCAACTAGGCCATGCATGGGATTTGGTGTCTTTTGTATTCAAGGCTGTATACTCATTCTGGGAATTTTTTTAGATGTCCTATGTAGAAAGTACGTCGGAACAAAAAAAATAAAAAAATTCTGGCAATAATGAGTGAGGAGCGCTTGAACTTATGCTTAAGTTCATATTTGCTAATCTGTTTTGCACTTAAACTTTGATATATGGAGGCAATGACTGTTTTGGAGTTGTTATACCGATAGATCCTAATTTTAATTTGAGATATTAGTTCTCTGGAAAATTATTGTATAATTGTATCGTCGGGAGTTGATTCACATGACAAAGTATCTTTCATCGAACATTGATTCTTGGTTTTTATTAAATCGGCTTCCGTGGAAAATTGTAAGGAAGTAGAACGAGTAACCAAGAACCTGAACAAATTGTTTTAAAGGAAATTTAGTGTAGGAATTGGAAAGATAAATTGACAAACTGAAAGGTATAATTTGTGTTGATCATTGTCTCTCATCCACAACGGCTCCACACGGCTCATATAGCTTATTGCAAAATGTAACCGCTTCTAAGCGGTTGATATCCAAATTAAAGGCCACAACTTTTAGGCTCCATGATCACTATTCATAATTGCACGTAAACATTATCTATAAGCAGTTACAACTCTCTAGTAATCATTAGACTTAACTGCATTTTCATATTTGAGACTATGATCGCTCTCCATAATTGTGTGTCGGCCTTCCCTACAAGCCCTTGTGACTTCTCAATTGTTATTGGATTTAACCGTTGACCAACATTTTTATTTTCTTCAATTTATGCCTTCAAAGTTTATTTAATTCATAAGATAAGTCTCAGTCATCGACTAGTTCTAATTGTATGTCGATAATTATACTATGGTCGCCAATTATCTTGGTCATCGACAAGCATTTTACTAACCACGGCTCGTCGATGGTATAATCCCTTTCTGTTTTTTTTTATTATTATTATTATTATTATTATTATTTATGAATCCCTTTCTGTATTGATGGCATGTTGTTTTAGACAACTTGGTCATTTTTTGGTATTAACATATGCCTTTTAAAAGGATTAAAGGCTTATTACCTTTCTAAAGGATGACCAGGTGCTTGTCACCTTTCCAACTCGTAATTCGTAATTTGACAGTTACTTTTTCTTGCCCTGTGAAATCTAGACACATCATCGCCATCGACTTAGTTCCCAAACCATTGCCATTGGGAGCCGTCTAAATTTGAATAGGCGTATTCCTGAGCCAGTACCTCTTTTGGCTTGGCAAGACCCCATATTTATAGTCTACTTTTACCTGCCTTCCGTCCTCAACCGTACGCCAAATTTTTCCAAATCTTTCTTCTCCTCTCTTGCTTCGATTCCAAAACTCATTTTTGTTCATTTAGAACTTTCATGGCTTCCAAACTCCCTTTTTTTCATCTTCAATATACTTGTCTCGTTTTTGAAAAGCTCAAGAAGAAAAGATCACTGGACCATAATGGGTCTATGCTATATATGAAGAATTATGTCCATCAATATCAATGCTAACATCTTGCGGCATCTATATGGGCCAAACATTTTGTGGCCATTAGATAGAGATCTTAACTTGATTTCATATTAACCACTAACTCAATAATTTCTGTTGTGTAAAGTATTGACTTCAGATGTTACTATTTCAGAATCAAATATCTTAACGATAGTCATTAGATAGCTATCTATTTGTATGTACGCTATGGAGAAATATTTGGCTAATTTTAATTGAATTATGTAGAGAATGTTGTAAATATTTTAAAATTAAAAGAGGATTACATGATGTATAATATCTTTTTCTGGTCATATACTCAGCTATGACCAAAACACTGTTCAAAATTGTTAACTCCCGAAGTATAATTATAACTTAAGAGCGAGAGAAAAATTTGCAATAACCTAATTTGAGAGGGGTAATATACAAGAAATTGATTGGAAATGCATTAACATTAGATGAAGAAGTAGTGCCGACATAAATTTAACTTAAGAATTAAACAAAAATTTGCAATAACCTATTTCGGGCAGGGCGAGATATAAAATTTCTATTGGGAATATCATAAGAGTAAAATATAGGCACAAATAAAATATGCCGAGTACCAAATGCATATAATAAAGGGTTAATTTCATGAACAACCCAAAACCGGTATATTTATAATAAGTTTAATCCATATTAATTTTTTAACTATCAAAAACTCCAAACCGGTACACCAATGACAAATTTATCATTTATTAATTTTCGTTAAATTTTACTATCAAATTGCTAAATTAGATGATATCTAGCAGTTGATAGTGCAAATTTGTGCTTTTTCATAATATTAATCCAATTAACAGAAACAAACGGGTGTAAATTTGTCATAAATATACTAAATTGGAGTTTTTGGTGGTCAAAAAATTAGCTTGGGGTAAATTTGTCATGAGTATACCAATTTAATATTTTTAGTGATATTAACCTATAATAAAATGCATTACCCCCGCTAGCTCTTGGGCTTCTAATTGATATAAATCTAGATGTTTAATTGTAGGAGAAAAAGTCAATCTCAGGTAGGTATATCCAACAAGGAAAATTATCCACTAGCCTTAAGCCTAATATACCGGGGAAGGGCGAAAGCCTATTGTATGGCAGACAATTCAGTCATAAATCTTTCAATTGTACCAATTTAGTCTTAAGCATATTGTACAATAATTAATTTAGTTATAAACATTTTGATAATTTGTCAATTTAGTCCCAAACCTTTTAATGAATTTATGATGTAATCATTCTAGCTAATTTTAATTAAAAAAAGGCAAACGTGGCAGTTTAATTAGTGTAAGTTGTCCTACGTGGCATAGCTGATGTTAATGTTGACTAGTTTCTAAATTTTTTTATTTTTCCAAAATTTTTATTAACTTTTAATGATTTTTATAATTTGTATTATATCTTCGTAAACAAAGAAGAAAGTAAAATAATAATAAATTATAAATAAAAATTTTGGAAAAAAATAAAAATATTGTCCATGTTAGTGATTTTTAATCAAAATTAATCGGAAAGACTATATTGGTAATTTTTTAAATGTCATGACTAAATTAGCATAATTAAAAGGTTTTAACTAAATTGACCACTACATAATAGGTTTATGATTAAATTAATATAATTAAAATGTTTAGGACTGAATTTACCGCCATACAATAGGTTTAAAGGTTTTTGGACAATTTTGCTCAAATCCACGAAGTGCCTTACTTATTTGATGGACTTAATAAGACGTGGGTTAGAGCGCTGATTGATGATGAGGGACCATCTATAATATTTTCTTAATGGGGACGGATATGATATGTCATTGCAAAAAAATGAAGCATTTTGCTCGAGAAATAAAAGCAGTATTCTTCAACCTAGAAAATTAGAATGGAAATTATTGGTTTGTTTTTCTATTGATTACATTTTATTATTACTTATTAACTCGAATCATTTTACGAGGGCAATTGGCCCTCATTATGACTTATCTTTAAATTTTTTTTTTTTTTTGAAATTTAAAAAGGCAAAAGTAAATTTTAAAGTCAAAATAGTGCGGCAATGTGCATGATCTCAACACAAGATTGTCCCCTAGCAGTGAGCAGATTCGTGATTAATCCCAGTGCATAGCCTTTAAGTATGTATTTATCGTTGATTGATAATTATGATAATCATCGATTGATAAATGATTGATATATATATTTTCAACCGCTGTAGCATTCTAATACATACTAAATGAATGGGTGATGAGTAATCATGAGATGATTATATTAAAAGATCGGATGTTCTTTTGAAGACTTCTAATGATTTTAACTTTCTTCCAAACTTACATTTCTATGGATTCTTTTTTGTCAAATGAACTCAAATCAATAGAAAAATAGGAAAAAAAATAAGTATTCAAGGGATAATAAGGGTGCCGGAGAATTCCTTAATTCCTTTAAGAGTTTATTGATGAGTTTTTTTTTTTCCAAACAAACTTTTCTTTATATATATTTACGTATATTGTTTTTTTTTTTCTACCTAACCCTAAAACTATTCCAATAATTTTTTATGGATGGATGAATGAATAGCAAAGATGGGACGATGTTTTTAGGCAGACTTCTAATGATTTTATTTTCCTTCCAGGTTCACATTTCTATAGAATCTTGCTTCCCAAATGAACTCAAATCAATAGAAAGTACCAGAAAATTAATTAGTAATGAGATAACAAGGGTGCTCGCGAATTTCTTAAATTAAGGTTTACTTTCCTCATTTATATTCTACTTTTCTTAGTTCTCACTTGTAATTTAACATTACTTTTGATCTAACCTTATTGGTAGTATTTAGAAAAGTGCTTTACGAACACAAATGTAATTGAAGTGTTTATAATTAGTGATTAACATGAGTGATTTAGAAATGATGACGTGGTTATTGCGTTCAACCTTTAGGAATGGATAAAAATTAAACTAAACATTCATGAAATAACACTCCACTTTGCATGATGCTTTAAGTTAAGAATAATAATGAGGAAAACATATTTGAAGAATTTATGAATATTTCAATATGTCATAATAAAGCCCATCGGCCTATTTATAGGCTTTATAAGAGACTATCAAAAGTAACATATATATATATTATCAATTAATATATGCACAATTAAATGAGATATTGTGTGATCTTGGGAGATACAAAAAAACTAATAGAAATATTTTAATCCTTTTCTAATATAGGAAAATATCATAGAGAATTATCCCAATTATCTCTAACATCCTCCCTCAAGGTGCATTAAATATGTCCACTCGAGTTTGAATACAAGTCTTACCAGTGTCCAACAACTGAGTCGTGGTGGATGAAGCGGGTCTGATAGTTCGTCATGGCAAAACTTCCAAATCTAGTTGGTCTAAGAGCAAACATCGAGAATTGGAGGGGAAATAACTAGCAATCGATGTGGTTGGCTTGTGACATAGTAACTAAGTGACGTAGGCATCGTAGTATCAAGTGGCCTTTCTAGTTGGCTTGGGAAAATAGTTATTAAACAATGCAACCTATGCAGCTAACATCAAAAGAAAAGCCACCCTCGTGAAAGGCTCGATTGGATGATGTGACTGTTGCAATGTGAAAGGCTCGACTAGTTGATGTGATCATTGCGATTGGCATTGAAACATTACCATCATGAAATGAACTCAACTAAGCACTTCCTCATATGAGGGGGCCTTGCAGACCACGTGACAAAAGTATGTTGGTTGCTAGATGAGATAAATATTGTCGAAAGCACTTGACTAGAGGATATTAGGACTTATTGAAAAGAAATAACAAGAAATGGGAGATCGACTAGCTCTAATACCAAGTTAAGAATAATAATGTGGAAGACAGACTTGAGTAATTTTTGTGTATTTCAATATTTTATGAGAAACTATAAAAAAATAACATATATCAATCAACATATGCTTAATGAAATGAGATATTGCACGACCTCGAGAGATACAGGAAAACCAACAAAAATATTATAATTATCTCTAATATAGAAAAATATCTTAGAAAATTATCTTAATTACGTCCAACACCTTATAATATATGATACTTGTGTTACCACTAAGAAAACCAGTAGTGTCATTCCCAAATGTAATGACAAATTTAATATCATTCCCTAGAATTTGAACAAATCGTCAATACCAGAAAGCCCTTTGCTATAGTTGGATGTCTTTGCTGCTTGACCTGGTCTCAAATAATTTCTGGAAATACATCTGAAATAAGTCAATATCTACAGCAAGAAAGTCAATTAAGTACTATCCTAGTTGATGGCTACGGAAAACAAAGATAGCGAGTATTAATCTCACATATCTACAATATATGGCAAGGACTCAGTGAAGAGATTTCCATCTTTCGTATCTGAATTATGTATAATTATCGCCTACTTCAATCATTAACCAAGTATTCAAGCTCTATTTTGCGCATCTTGTTTTCCTTCTCTTTTTCTAGAACAATGAGCCACCACCATGAAAACTCGCCCAACTTCTTTGTCCTATTGATCGCCATTGGTAGGGGTGTCCAAAAAACCCAACCCGACCCAACCCAAATACGAAACAAGTTTGGTACGTGTTTGGGTCTTGATACTGTTTGGATAACAAATATAAAACAAGCGGAATACATGTTTCGGGTCGGTTCAGGGTTGAAACAACGGTTCAGGGTTGAAACATTGTTATACCCGGAACACGTTAACACCTGTTCCAAACAAGCCAACAAACACAAACATCCGTGTTTTCGAAAACCCCTCCCCTTCAGTTTCTTCTCTGATGACTGTGCCTTCTCGTAGATTCTGCTGCCGCCCTCCGATCGACGCGCCTCCGCCTCACCGTCACCATAGCCACCCCTCATCTCAATGCCGGAACCCTAGCCGCCGCCAAATCAGTCTATCGTCGCCATCCAGGTCTCCATCTCTCGTCTCAACGCCAGAACCTTAGCCGCCGCCGATTCCTATTGTTTTAGTGGGAAAATGCTGGATCTGTGGCTTTCGGTTTTTCCTCGGAGTCTGGAGAAATTTTGCCACGACTTCTCGCGCGCGCATTTACATGACGGCTTGACGATCCAGGGTCTTTAAATTCATCGGCAGGCATCGGTCAAATCATGAAGCTCGCGACAGAGACGGGTGGAGTTTAGACGCCCAGGAAAAAGAAGCAAGAAAGGAAAGCTTTGTTCACGAACCAAAAAGAAACAGAGGGTTGGACTCGGAGCTCTTCTTGTTCTTGGTAAGGTTTCGTTTTTCAGACGCCATCTCTGCTCCTTTTTTTTGTTTCTTGGATGCTTATCTTCAATTGGTGTTTCTTTCTTTCTTTTGGGTATATCGTGGTTTTGCGATGTCTCGTCTGGTGCTCTGGTTCTTGCTTCTTTCCCGTTGTTCTTGAAGTTCATGAACATAATAGGGAGGGTCAGCGTTCCGGAGGGGGTGATTGGGTCGGTTTTATTGGGAATTTCTTTGTTTGCTAAACTATTGGCGGGGAAGAGTATTCCTTTTCCAGACTCACTTGCTACAAGCAGAATCTGGGACTTCTTTTGGGTCTCAGAACTATCATGCTTTTGCATAAAGTTTGTTAATTTGTTGCGAGACAACTTGACCTAAGCATGTGTTGTAGAAACCCACATTTTTTGTTTTAAATGTTATCTACTCTGGCCAGTCAAGCTGATGCATGTTCCACTTTTAATGGAGTTTGAGGTTATATTTTTCTGGCTTTATTTACTCAATCCATGTTTCCTTTTTTGCAGGTTATGAAGCACCAAAACTGAGGTAAGCTATCGTCCAATCCCATCCCATTGGCTGGAATTAGAGAACAATCCCTCTCCATAACTCCAGTTGGTCAGCTTAGTCTTGAGTCTTGACCGGTATGTGTTATAATTATGGTTAATGGATCAACGAAAGCCAATAAATTAAGATATGTCTTTTCTGTTCACGTATCTATTGAATTCATGAATTTCATAAACTTTTATGTTCACGTATCTATTGAATTCATGAATTTCCCAAATTCATGTATCTTTTAGTTCCGGTATTTATTGAGTTCACGAATCTCTTGAATTCACATGTCTCTACATTTATGAATTTCGTGGATACATGCTTCTATTTAATTCACGTATCTTTTTTGTACATGAACTAAAAATCTCTATAAGTAGATGGGAGCATAGAGCTTCGAAAGTGTTTTTGGTTTTGGTTTTTCCGACTAGATTCCAAAAAGACTTTGATATACTTTTCTATTCTTTTGATTTTTCTGAGTGTGCTGGTTCAATTGAACGGTTTGACTAAGCCATGTTTGCATAGTGCTAATCCAAACACGTTCGAGGTGTTGTATCTTGGGAGGCATAGTTCGTGAATCTGCGAAGCACCTTTGGCAGTAACTAATCACCTTAAGGAGATTCGGATATTCATACCTCACATCCAATTTTATATTATATCTTATTTTCTTCTTCTACAAGATTTGTAAAAGGAAGGATATTATAAAGTTGTTATTATCTTCTTTACATTGATGTTTTGATTACAACAAACAGTTTGCTTTCTTTAGATTAATTTCCAACAATCTTAAGGCAATTAAATCACTCACCGTTTGTTGTTCTTGTCACATTATTAAGATGGCTGAAAACAATCAAGTACACTTCAATGTCCATAATGTTTCAGGAGACATTCCTATGGTCGATTCGACCATTGCTATGGAAGATGTTCAGCCCTCAAGGTCTGAATTTGTAGCAGCCAATGCTACGGGCCCTTGGGTGAACATCAATTTTGGTGGTGCGGGTACAAGTCATACGACTAGTATGCTCGAGATTGTTTTTCAGAACAGTACAAGCCAAATGGCTTTTGGCTCCATTTCTGGAGAGATAGTTCAACGAACTTTGCCTACTGTGATGGCAACATCTCTAGTTATAGCTAATGAAAAACCGGAGAAATTCACCGGAGTGGGCTTTAAACAATGGCGGCAGAAGATCTTATTCTATATGACCATGCTAAATTTGACTAAATATTTATCGAAGGTGTGCTGGTAATTAGTCCAGATGAGCACGATGTCATGACGCTCAGTGCATTGGAGGCTTGGAAGCATGGATACTTCTTATGTCGAAATTATATTCTTAACTGTTTAATGAATTCTCTATATAATGTTTATTGTAATATTGAATTTGCTAAACAGTTATTGGAGTCCTTAGAGAAGAAATACAAGACTGAGGATGCTAGCACCAAGAAATATGTGGTTGCCAAATTCTTGGACTACAAGATGGTGGATTCTAAATTTGTCATGAGTCAGGTTCAAGAATTGCAATTGGTTCTAAGTGGCATTTCTGACAAGGGAATGATATTTAGTGAATCATTCCAAGTGGTGGTCATGATTGATAAATTGCCTCCGGGCTAGTCAGACTTCAAAAATTATTTGAAGCACAAACGGAAGGAGATAAGCTTTGAAGATCTCATTCTACACCTTAGAATTGAGGAGGATAATAGAAGGAGTGTGAATGCTTCTTCTGAGCCAAAGGCCAACGTTGTGGAATCGTCCAAATCCAAGCAAGATCGAAAAGGGAAGATGTCCTTTCAAGGAAAAGGCAAGCAAAAGGAATAGTTCTTGAAATTCCAAGGGACGTGTTTTGTATGCAACAAGCCTGGCCATCGTGCTAAGGATTGCAAGAAGTGCCCGAAAAAAGGCAAGAATGATGGTGCAGCCCAACAACTGAATTTGATGGAACATGACAATATCGAGAGACTATCTACTGTGGTAATGTTCGAAGCATCTTTGGTGTTGAACACTAATGGTGGTTAGACACAGGTGCCACAAATCACATATGTGCAGATAAACACATGTTCTCATCTTATGAGAATGTTGAAGAAGATGAGAAGCTTTATATGGCTAACTCTGCATCAGCAAAAATTGCTGGAAGAGGAAAGGTGATCCTGAAGTTTACATCGGCAAGGAGGTCGTCCTGCTGAATGTGCTGTATGTACCAGAGATTCGGAAAAACCTAATCTCTAGCCCCATACTTGTCAAGAAGGGTTTCAAAGTTGTATTTGAATATGACAAATTTGTACTTTTGAAAGGAGGGATGTATGTGGGGAAATGGTACTTATGTAATGACCTATTTGAAGCCAATGTGCATGTCATTGATGTAAACTCGAATTATGTGTACCCAAAGACTGTTAATAAAGAGAAGTGTTCAGTTTACACTGTTGTGTCTCCTTATCTATGGCATGGTAGATTATGACATGTAAATTATGGTACAATGAAGAGAATAGCAAACTTGAGGTTAATTCCAAGATTTGAGTTGGATACCTGTTACAAGTGTGAGACTTGTGTTGATTTGCCAAGAAGCCTTTCAAATCCGTTGAAAGAACAAGTGAACCTTTACAATTAATCCATGGTGATCTATGTGATTTAAAATTTGTTAAAAGTAGAGGTGGAAATAAGTACTTCATAACATTTGTGGATGATTGTTCTAGATTTTGCTATGTTTATTTACTAACTAGCAAAGATGAGACTATGAGCATGTTTGTTAAGTATAAAAATGAAGTTGAAAACCAACTTGATAAATGAATCAAAGTGTTTAGGTTAGATAGAGGAGGAGAATATAGTTCAATCAATTTCAAAGAGTTTTATGCTAGTTTTGGAATACTTATCCAAATGACTGCACTTTATACTCTACAACAAAATGGAGTTGCTGAACAATTGAACATGACACTAAAGGAGATGGCTAACACCATACTTTTGAGTTCAGGTTTACCTCAAAACTTGTAGGGGGAGGCAGTTTTAACTACAAATTATATTCTTAATAAAATACCCCACAAAAAGACAGGTAAAACTCCATACGAGTTATGAAATGGAAAGTTGTCATCCTACAACTTTCTAAAAGTGTGGGGGTGCATAATGTGATTTATAATGGTAAGTCTAAACACATTCGTCGTAGACACAATACCGTAAGGCATTTGCTCTCAAATTGAATTATTTCTTTAGACTTTGTAAAGTCAAAGGAAAATATTGCGGATCCGCTGACAAAATGTTTGTCAAAAGAACAGATAAACTGTGCATCGAGGGGAATGGGTTTAAAAGCCTTAATCCAATAAAGAGATTACAGGGTGGAAACCTAACCTATGCGATTGGAGATCCCATGGTCTAGGTTCAATAGGACAACGCAAATTCTAAAAACTCAAATGTAAGCACTGTCTCCTATTCTTATGATGCAACAATGCTTTCCTACAACGTTATTAAGGGTATGTTATGCGTTCAATAATTCTTATAACTTGGAATGTAAAATCTAAGTGAGATATGGTAGGATATCTTTAATATGAATGCACCTATATGCGTGGAGCTGGCCGACTCTATGAAAATTTTCAAAGGCTAGATTTTCTAAAGTACGCATGAATCCCGAGAGGTTCAGGGCCGAAAGAACAAACACAACCGAGAACCAATCTTGAATTGGAAATACTCCGTGTGAGGTTTATTATCTAGGCTTACACAAACAACTGGCGATTCAAGACTTAGTCCATCGACTAGTTAAGTAAGTTCGATAGGCTTTCACTAAAGAAGGTTCAAAGCGAAAGCTACCTATCTTGATACAGTGTATTTCAATAGGCATGCTCAGATTCCTTCGAGTCAAAAATGTTTTGTTGATCCATTAATGTGGGGGATTGTTATAATTATAGTTAATGGATCAATAAAGCTAATAAATTAAGATACGTCTTTTCTGTTCACGTATCTATTGAATTCATGAATTTCCTAAACTTTTATGTTCACATATCTATTAAATTCATGAATTTCCTAGATTCATGTATATTTTAGTTCATGTATTTATTGAGTTCACGAATCTCTTGAATTCATGTGTCTCTGGATTCATGAATCTCTTGGATTCACGTATCTCTTGATCCATGAATTTCGTGGATACATGCGTCTATTTAATTCATGTATCTCTTCTATACATAAACTGAAAATCTCTATAAATAGATGGGAGCATAGAGCTTCAAAAATGTTTTTGGTTTTGGTTTTTCCAACTAGATTCCAAAAAGGCTTTGATATATTTTTCTACTCTTTTGATTTTTCTGAGTGTGTTGGTTCAATTGAACGGTTCGATTGAGCCATGTTTGCATAGTGCTAATCCAAACAGTTTCGAGGTGTTGTATCTTGGGAGGCATAGTTCATGAATCTGCGGAGCACCTTTAGTAGGAACTAATTGCTTTAAGGAGATTCGAATATCTGTACCTCACCTCCAATTTTACGTTATATCTTATTTTATTCTTCTCCAAGATTTGTAAAAGGAAATATATTATAAAGTTGTTATCATCTTCTTTATATCGATGTTCTGATTATAACAAATAGTTTGCTTTTTCTGGATTAATTTTCAATAATATGTTTGTTCTTGTCCATGATCGCATTTATGCGCGCTTGTGTAACATCTCTAGCTATGTTTACTGAAAGCGACTTTGCTCATATTGGTTTTCATTTTTGTAGTCTTTAATTCTTAGGCAACGTTATTATTTCAATTTATTGTAGTTCTCTTTGACAAGGAACAAATGCATGTATGCATTCATAGATGACATTGACCGCTATGGCACAAACTCATAGAGAGGTTAGATTGGGGTTGACTTTATTGATGACTGAGTTATCAAGATATTTGTGAACCTAAAATGGATGTTGTGCCAATGAACTACATGTAATTTAAAACTCAAAATCTGCTTTTACTTTTATTTCAGTGATGAGTTCCTTAAAGTTTACATGTAACATATTACTAAGAGATAGGTTTTTGTGCAAGGGACTGCTATCGTTTATTGACACTAATAGATAAAAGAAAGGGAAAAAAAAAAAGTGAGAAACCCAGCAACCCGACCCGAACCGACCCGAAACACATTAGATGGTCTAATGTGTTTCGGGTCGGTTCAGGTCGGGTCACAGTGTGTGATCATTGTGTTTCGGGTCGGGTCGGGTAACAACAAAACCCGACCCAACCCGACCCATTAACACCCCTAGCCATTGGTAAGTTTCTTCAACATAGTTTTCTAAGGTTTAATTTTATGTTTTATATCTTTTCTTTTTCTTTATAGTTTATGATAATAGCAATTATAATATATGCAGGAAATGAGCTGGAAATCATTCCAGGTGTGGGCGCTCGGTGTCAAGAGGCATTGTATGGTGTTGGCTGTCGTGATCAGCCCTGCGAAACTGCGTGTGTAGAAATATAGGCCAAAAGCATATGGGTTTTGCTTCTTCTACAAAAGCCCTAGTGACATTTGTGTGTGCGTCATCCTTGTTGATGCTTTTTCTTTGGCAAAAGATCGCTTCAAGTGTCAAAAGTTGGCAAAAATGGACACTTTAGTGCCAAAAGTTATGAAAGTAACATTTAAGTGCCAAAATCAGAGCAAAATGAATTACTTAAGTGTCAATTCGGCCAAAATCCGACCAAAATGCTGACGTCATTTTGCATACTAACGTGGCTAGATAATGCAAAAATGACGTTGTTTTGTGTTGATGTATAAAAATTAATATAAAAATTAATTAAATTAAATTTAAAACTAAATTTATTTAAAATATTTAAAAATAAAAATACAAAAAAAAGGGAGAGGTAATTGAGGGTTGAGCTCTCACTGCCTGGTGACGGAGGGGGGAGGGCCTTGGCTAAGGCTCAAGCAACTCAACCGACCCTCCCCCTCTGTTGCCGGCGGGGAGGGCTCGGCTCTCAACCGCCTCTTCCTCTTTCTTTTAATATATTTTAAAAATTTTTTAAAAATTAAAATTAAATTATTTTAAAAAAAAAATTAAAATTAAAATTATTTTAAAAAATTATATTAATTTTTATTGGCATTTAAGGCCTTGTTTGTTTAAATTTGTTTCTATTTCCAGAATACAAATTGTTTTTTTTTTTTTGGTAAAGGGTAAGAACCCGGAATACAAATTGTTGTTTTTTGTTTAGGGAACAAAAAAAAAAAGAACAAAAACGCATTTGTTTATACTTTTGTTTCCGGGAATAGATTTGGAATAGAAATAAGAAGTAGAAAAAACTTGTTTTTTTGTTAGGAACAATTCCAAGAAACACTTTTTTTTTCTCTTTTCTCTTTGGCCAGCGGTCGTCGGCCTTCGATCGGCTTCTCCACCGGAGAAGATGAACAGTGATGAACAGTAACATGAACTTGCATTCCGAAAATACAAGTTTCCAAAGGGCCTCTAGACTTGCTTTGGACTAAGAGCCCTTAGAGTCCTTTGGAGATGTAATTCCATCTTCTTATAGGTGCCCAAAAAATTGAACCAAACGCGTTTGTATTTGGCCAAGGGACTTTAGAGTCCCAAAGCCCATTCTCAAAGCCGAACCAAACGGGGCCTAAGTGATGATGATTATTTTCTTTTTTTCATGCTTAGAATATCCTTAAATGTGCACCTTCAGAATTAACTATTGTCTTTACTTGATTTTGATGACTAACTATATATCTTTAGTAAAGAACGCATGAGTAGAATCTTTTAATTAAATTGACTAGAAATGTGCCTACGTGCTGCATTCGTGCAGAAAATTGATATTCATGTAATTAGTAAAATCATTTTATTTTGACATATGGGAATAATTAATGGAAAGATAATCTTGGTAAAATTACACCGTCCAAAGAAATTTTATATGTGAAAAGATAAAAATATCTCAAGATTTTATATTTCTTAGGATAATTGTTATAAGATAGAAGTGTTTCAAATTTTAATATTGTAACATGCCAAAAATATAGAGTTATTAATTTACACATTTGTCCATGGATACAACATTCATAACTAAATACTTGAGAGTTTTGGGAAGGAAAAAAAAAAGATACGAGATTTTGTAATCGAAAAGTGGTTCTATTTACATTATAAAAAAGTACAAATTAAAGAAGTTTTGTTGGTTTCATGGCAATATGATTTATTGAAACAACAGCATAACAAAAACATTTTTACATAAACTTTTTATATATGAAATGTTAGTATACTTCCGTTGATATGGAAAAAATGAAAAATTATATTTCAATAGTAAGAGAAGGAAATAACCAAATGCTTCACACGATTAATTTCACCTGGCGTGATTTGAACATGACAATACTTGGTCAAATTAATAATCTCAACAATCATTAGCATATATAAAAAATGTAAAAAAATCTGATCCTTGAAAATTTGAAAGAAATCTAATCGATGTTAAGAGTATGTTTGTTTCACGAAAAACTCAAAACTTGGAAAATATTTTTCAAAAAATAATTGGTTATATGTCTCAGAAAAACCAATCAATTGAGAAATTTTTGTTATCGACAATAATGCATGACTAATTATTTTCGTTAGTGATGAGAATATTTTTCATTTATTTATTTTTATAAGCGATTATTTTTCCAAAAATGTTTTTTTCGTTAATTTTTTTTTTTTTTGTGAAACAAACATACCTAGTAAAATTTAATGCTAAAACCTCTTATATAAGGTACTTAATATTGTACAAGGGTTTATTTTTATATACAAAATGCAAAAGAATATGGGTCACCGGTGATAGTAAAAGTCACGAGTTTAGACCTTCCTTAGACATTACAGAGAAAATAAGGTTTTACTTGTTTTTGCATAAAATGAAGGATTATAAATCTATCTCTCTAAAAATGATAAAAACGTCTGATACCAACAACATTATATAACTAAAGATTTTTGTAAAAGATTCTTTGTTTATCCATTTTCATAATTAATGCAAGCAATCATTAGAAATATTTTCTAAAATCATTTATTCCTGATGAAAAGAATGAGATTTAATAATAGCAAAGTATAAATATATCATTTCCAACGGACCAATTTTTTTTTGTTCGTGTCTTTTGAAAAAGCGGGGCCTAAGCCCAAATGACGAATTAAAAGGACATAATAATTAATATTTGGCGCCACCACCTGGTGAATTTATCTCTTATAATCAGAGGACAAAAAAATCGATCAAATGTTATTTATGGATATAAAGAGCTAAAAAATCTTATTAACAGCGCCATCTCTCTCTCTCCATTTCTGCTCACTTCTCCGTCGATCCTGAGACGGTGCGTCCCCCTTTCATCGTCTTCCCCCTCTTCTCCCCTTTTTTTTTCTGCTTCAAAGCTCCTCTTTTTTTCCTCTCGCTGCACTGCTCTCTCTCTCTCTCTTTCTCTCTCTTCCATGAGACTGCAGAGCCTCGCCGCCCCGAACCGGAAACCTCCATTGCGGCCCGCCGAACCCTAAACCGATCACCCCCCACTCCCCTCCCCCTTTCGATTCCCGTCGCCCGTAGCCCGCGCCGCGCGCATTTCGGGGGGCTCTCCGGCATGGCTTCGTCCCGGGACCAGGCGCTCTCCCTCCTCGCCGCCGCCAACAACCACGGCGACCTGGCCGTGAAGCTCTCCTCCCTCCGGCAGGCCAGGGACATCCTGCTCGCGATCGACCCCGCCCTCGCCTCCGAGCTCCTCCCTTACCTGGCCGAGCTGCAGTCGTCGCCCGAGGCCCTCGTCCGCAAATCCCTCGCCGAGTCAGTCCCCCTCCCCCAGCCCTAACTCCCTCCTTTTCTTCTTTCCTTTTTTTGTTTCTTTTCCTGTCTTCTGGTTTTTGTGTGGACGAACTTGCTCCTGCCCGCTTCGGAATCGGTGCCTCGCGGTGAAATGTCCGCTTGCGGATTGACGCTCTGGGAATTGCTCGTCCTTTTTTCCAGTTAGGCTTTTTTTTTTTATCTCTTATGCCTGATTAGCGATTGCCTGCGTCGTGCCTAGGTGGTATGGGTACCGAGTCGGCGAATTTGAAGAATGATTGGGCGGTGTAAAGACTTACCTTGCTAGTGTTTCTTGTTGTTGAGGACGTTGTGTTGTACTTTCTGTTGTTGGAATTTACTCTCTTGTGATTAACTCAGTCGGGTGATACTTCTAATGGACCGTTGAAACCTCACGAGTGATCTTCTGCCTGTTGGCTTTTTGTCGGTTACGGCAGAAAAATAGAGAGGATGGAAATTTGGGTCTTCGTAACTGGCTATTTTCCTCATTGTCATGAACTCATTTGTCGTTTGCAATTGGCGAAAGCTATCATTTGACATCACGCCCTTTTATCTCATCGGTGATCTTTATTTATGGGTTATCCCTAAACTTGTGGATGCTGTTGTTTAGACTTGTGTTGGATGCCTTGGATTGGTTGTCCAATTTTTTGTCATATGTTACTATGAAATGTTTCTTTCAATAGAGAAGATTTAACTAGTGTATCTTTTTTACATGCGAACTTATCAGAATAAAACCATTAGATACTTTAATGAAGCTCTTGAGGTTTAAACAGAGCTAACTCTCTGGCAAGGAAAGCATTACCTCCCATGATGAGAACATTGTAACGCTACTCTTGGATAAGAAAGCCATGTTTATATGACTAGAGAAAGTATGCCTCGGCAAAGTCACTTTTGGTTAGAGAATATTTTTTTTTCCCTGCTCAGAGTACTTTTCTTCCGCTATTTGTGGGTTTTGCTACTTTCCTGATATTTAAATGCCTTATGGTTAACAATCTTTTAATTGTACTATTTTGAGATAAAAGAAGATTCTCTTGATCAAAGAGTGTTTACTTCATCTGAGTTGCTTTTGCTTGGACCAAGATTTTTATTCTTTTAAATTTGCAGTTTTTGTGGACATAGCTTCTTTACCAAGTAACGGAGCTAATTTGCTGGTTAACAATTCTATTTTCTTTCTTCCCTAAAAGGTTTCTTCATAACTTGCAAAGTCAGTTTATTGATAACAGAGATACAATTCCCCTAATAAAGCTGCTTTCGCTATCATTATTTACCTCCTTGAAAAAAACTAATTTTTATTAAGTGGAGCCTTTCATCCCAAGGTCCATAAAAGAATCACAGCAGGGGGGATTCGATCTGTTTTATGCTTCATGATGATTAATCTTATATTTTCCAAGTTGATGTGGATAAAGACTTGGTTCGTATTCGAAATGAACATATGGCCATGTGTTTGTTCAATGTACACAATCATGGTCTTGTGATGATACAGATGGCAATTTGTTTCTAAAAAAAAATTCATGATCACAAAACTAGGATGTAGAAAAGATGGTGAAATAATCTTGAACTTCTATTTTCAAGCTCTTTAGTGTAGTAATTGGGTTGCGTTGGGGGCCACGGAGAATTACTTAAATATAAGGGAAAGCTTGAATATTTTTGCAATTACAAAGAACATATTACAGAGAGATCAAACATACAGAAAACTTAATTTGAACATTGGTTGTAGCTACAACTAAATAAAATTACTTGTGGTTTAAGAAATTCCCCTTGGGCACCTGATTTGTGCTGATCTTGCTGGTCTTTCAATCAAGGTTTAATTTGAGAACTTTTAGAAAATCCTAGTTTTTATATAGTCAGTAAGTGATGTGAAACAAATTTGCTTCATAGGTAATAGCAAGGATGAAAACAACTAAAATTCAGAGGAGCATCTCTAAAAAGATATGAAGAAAAGAAATTTGGCTAATTTAACCATATTTATTAGACCGGTAAATGATATTCTCAATGTAGTCAATATGTCTGTTGAAGGGTAAATGGTGTAGAGATTTCGAGATTTTATTTTGGTCATAAACTTCTCACTTCAACTCTTCTCGATTTAAGGTAAAAAGGATCAGAGTAAGGACATGAATAAAATATGCGAAACTTGATGAGAAAAGGCTTGTCAATAGTGAAAGACTAGTCAAAATGTTGAAGCATGATGGGAAGAAAGATTACATTTTTAGATCCAATAACCTTTGCCTACTCTGAACGATTTAATTAGCAAAAGGCATAACATCTTGTGCTAAAGAAGTGACATATTGAGAGGATGAATAGCATGAAAAATAGATAGCATTATGCTTTCCTATGTGAATGGTTTCTTTCAATTGCTTATGGATATGAATAACTTTTAAAACTTAGTCCATTTCTTAATCATGAAGAAGCCCACATTAGGTTAGTAAACCCCTGCCCAGGAAATAATTCATTTACTTGTGGACCTGTTGGTGGAGCCAAGCGGCGGCCCAACAATTTTTTGCACTTGGTAGTATGGGGAACGAAATCAGTGTTCATTCCTTAAATGCTTCTAATTTTCTCGCAAATGTCTCTTACTTGTAAGAATACCTGTCATGTTAAAGGCATAAAGTGGTGAATGATGTTAGGGGGTGCACACGTCAAAAGTGGATATTAAAATCTGTTGTCATGATTTGTCTACATAATGAGGAAATGTGTACTTGCCTTCTTCAAACTCATTTGAGAATATTTTTTTAGGTAAAAAAGGAAGATGGCAATTATTAGTGTTTTTGTGGTTTGGATATGAGATGGGCAATCGATTTTTTGTGGCCTTTATGTGTTGATATTGAAGATTGACCTCAGATATTTAATGCATTTTAGGATTATCAAATACAAATGGTGTTAATTTTTACTTATACGATATAATATGATGAAATGAGTTTTATTTGCTCTATTTGGTTTAAAGGAATCTCTTGAGGGCATATTTTGTAAATTTTATCACGGCGCCTTTTTCTCCTCCCCACTTTTTAATAGTTAATGCAGCATTCTTGTGCCCTTCTCAGCACTTCCCTTAAAAGAGAGGGATTTTTCCCCAACCAAATCTCTGCGGCTCCCTCAAAACCCTAGCTCTCCTTAGTCCTCTAACGTTGCTCATTCCCCATTCACATGGCGTCGAGAGACCGAATTCTGTCCCTCATTGCTGCTGTGAACAATCGTGGCAATTTGACGGTGAAACTTGCTTATCTCAAGCGAGCTAAGCATGCTTTACTCTGTGTTGACCCTTCTTTGGCTTCCAATCTCTTCCGACATTTGGCCAAGCTCCGGTGTTCGCCGGACAGCCTTATCCGAAAATCTCTTATCGAGTTAGTTTCATGAATCCTAACTCGTGTTGCTTTTATCTTTGTGTTGTGGTTGAACTCTTTCTCGTGTATTTGGGTATGTGATTTGATCCTTGGTGTTGCATATTTGCTTGTGGAGCTGTATCACCATTTATGGAATTGATTATGGAGATATATGTATTAGATTTGGTTGGTAAGACTCTTCCTTTTTTATTGTCTATTGATTTCATGTCAAAACCGCCATCATTTCTACTGAGCTGCATCACACAGATTTGCTATTTGTCAGTTGATTTTTTTGTCTTTGATAAATGTCATCTGTGAGAAAATCTTTCATTGAGTTAGTTGTAATCTGGGGAAGAATTAATAAGGTTGGAGGATTTACATTTAATACAATTTATGGAGCTTGTTTTTCTGTCTAACTTCACTTTCTTCCAATTTTGATTGTTTCATGAGAAAGTAGAGAATATTTTAGTGAACTTTCTCAATCTGTCTAAGCCTCTATCCTACAACTTAGTAATGACCGGATATGTGTTGATCTACCGAGAGCTTAACAATGACACTCTTTTTTCTGGGCATTTGCTTGTTATGCCCCGAGGGAGAAGTGGAAATAAGGCCTCAATCACACCTCTTAGTTTTGCTTGGAGATAGGAGTCATTCAGTATGTATTTACTAGAAGCCATTGTTGGATATGTAAATGCCCTTATATCTCTTTGGCCACCACTAGTTATGGTTGATTACTTATATTTTCTGATGTTGCTGTGGTGTAGGTTTTTTTTTTTTTTTTGGCGGCGCTTATCTAGCATTTCTAACTCTATTCAATTATGGTTACTAGGACTATTGAAGAACTTGGACTGAAAATGTTGGAGCATTCTTGTGTGTTAATGCCGGTATTACTGGCATTTTTAAGAGATGTTGACTCTATGGTTGCTAAGCAATCTATAATCAGCGGTACCAAAATTTTTTGCAGAGTTCTAGAGGAGATGACAGTGCAGGTCTTCTCTTCTCTCTCTCTCTCTCTCTCTCTCTCTCTCTCTCTCTCGCTCTCTGACTCACTCACTCACTCACACACACCCGAAAGTGCGCGTGCACATTAAATTAGGAGTTCTGATGGCCATTTGTTTTGGATTGCCAATGAACTCTGAGATGTTTGAGTGATGCCACTCTGGCACAGTTTTGTCTTAGTGTTTTTCAGATTGTTGAATGTACTTTTAAGTTATATCCCTACATTAATTTCAATTGTATGTAATTTACCATAGAAAGCTGTTGTACAAATAGGTTGCACATCTGGGAGTAATGAAATCTCAGTGACACTATGGTGCGTGTAATTTCCTTTGTGAATGGCAGAACGGCGGATCCTTCCATTCTCTTATAACTTCGTAATTGAGTTCCTATTTCAAATTACTGTCTTTGTGGTAGTATTCTTTGTGTCATGCATGTTTCCTGGTGCTTCTGTAGGATTCTTTAAATTGTTTAATGAGAGTCGTTGCTGTAAAGTAATGAAAAAAAAGGTTTACAATTCAAAAAGCTGATTCATGGCCATTCTGTTGGAAACAGCTAAATATCCGTGGCAAAATTGAGAGATGGCTCGAAGATATGTGGCTGTCCATGCTCAAGTTCAGAGAGAACATTGTTACCACAGCAATGGAGGTGTGTTGACTTGCCTTTTCAAGGTTTTTTCATTATTTTATGATTTCACTACATAAACATCCATTTCTATGGCTGAATTCTAAGTTCTCATCATGCAGTCCTGGTATGATGGAATACCATGATATGCTAGCATGCATATTTATCAAGACTACTGCTCTTTCTTGTGTTTTAATGAGTTAATAAAATTTGTACAATATTTTATCTTTGTTTTAGAACTGATAATTCACTATGCATTTCCCTTGAAATGCTCGAATAAGATTATACTGTCTGAGCTTCTAAGAGAGGAGTAGGTTAGATGATCCCTCTAGTAATTGACTATATTTGTGCATCAGAACATGTGTTTATGATATTTTGACAGTTGGTTCAAGTGAGGACTTTATACAATCTCCAAATATAAAACAATACTTATTTAGATATTTATGTTTTTCTCTAGTTTACACCCAATTTTGTATATGCTCTGTGATTTTGTTACCATTGCCATTATAATCTTCTCTTTTTATGTTCAATATTGAAGTGTTACTATAGGGAACAAAGGAGGTGCTGACAACTTTTATATTATCATTTAGAAGAGAATCAGCTACATAGTCTAGCACGGTCAAACATTTTATAGAAGGTTCTAACAAAAGTGTTCTGGCTGAAGCCATCTATGTATAAAGCATGACTAGTATGATAGTGAAAATTTTTCCCTTATCTAGATTAGATTTGACTTAATTACATGCCTGCAACTATTCATTTCACTGAACCTGATGATGTCCATAAAATACCTAGTGAAGGCACAGTCTGTTGCTTTTCCAAATTGACAGTGGTAGGGCAACTGCTTAATTATGCCATGCCATGTAGTTTGAATTATGATTTTATCTACGATTCTTATTGTTTGTTGTGCAATATCTGAAAAGACAATAATATTCTAATGCATATATTCAGCTAAGTAAATCTTGGTTTGCTCTTGGGTAGTGGCTTGTTCTGAATTTAGATATATTTTGTGCCTGGTAGAAAGTCCTCTTTTCTTATGATAGACCTACATGTGATAGTGCATATAGATAAAATTTTCTTTCTGAAGAATTGATATTTGGTGGGAGCTTGTTGGTATTCACTATTTATTCATTAATTTGAGCTTCTCTATTGTAGTTGGTGTTTGCTTGGTGGATTTTATGTTATCGAGATTTATTACCATTTAAAACCCATTTCGGTCCATCTTAGCATATTTCCTACTATGTTGAAGAATACCATTGTCTGACTAGAAACTTTATGGACTTGATATTGTAGCCTGGCTGTATTAGTACAAGATTGTTGGCATTGAAATTTTTGGAGAGATATGTCTTACTTTTCACACCCGACAACAATGAATTGGGAAAACCTCTGCCCGAAGGTATTGGTCCTTACTATAAGAAGGTTACTGTTTCACAGTTTGCAGTTTGGTATGGATAGTTCAATTGTCCTTTTGCTTACCCTATTCTGTTGGATTTGATTCTTTTTAAGGAAATTGATGGGATAGTTATTTGTCTTTGCCTGGTCAAAACAGGTGGACAGGTGTTTAATGTGTCACGGCTCTCTGGGAGTCACTCTATTATTGATCCTGTTTTGCTCATGTCAGAAGCAGGGATGATTCTTGACTACTTACTGGATATGTTGTCCATGGCCAGTGGTCTACCGGGTTGTCTGGCAATTGCGGTTATAAATTGGTGAGCTTGAATGTTTCTGTTAGTCTTCATGCTGAATGTCATATTCTTTGGCACATTTATTTTTGTTCTTCTTTACATTATATCTGTTGACATATTCTCCTTATTGTGAAATTCATAGGGTTCAGTAATCACTGGTGGATGATGGAATCGGAATTTTAGTTTTCAAAATTAGCTTAAAGTTGATAGAGGCTGGATGCAGTATACGCTTGAATGATTTTGGAATCTGACTCCTAACTCTTTTGAACTTTAGACCATTAAAAATGCACTATTTTAAAAAGCAGGGATCTGAGTAGTGTCTGGACGGGTCAGTTTCTGGACAATTCTCTTGATGAGATTGCCAATGAGCAAAGTAAAGTAACAGGGCTTGCTTGTAATTAATGCTGATTCTTCTAGATGTTTATTTTGCATCCTTTGCTTCTATATAGCATACTTAGCATTTTAACTTCTGAGAGAGGATTTTCCTGGAGTTATTATGCTTGTCATGGTGGTTTTGGGTGAATTTTATTTGACTTTGTGACCATCCTTGTTCGAGAAAGGATTTTGCCCACTGCTGTTAGTTAATCCCTTTTGGATGTGCTTGATATCAGAAATAGGGGGATGACTGATTGTCAGCCTTTGACTATCAGAAAATTCTCACCCTTTGTAAAAACAGAAACAGAGAAATATGCATCCCGCACTTTTTTATTGAGTGTAGTCATGGTATTGCCTTTACAAGCTTTTTTAGGGTGAAAAAGATAGTGTTTCATTTGTCTTTTATCTAACTTGTTGATGACCTTTGCGAAGATACTTGCATATTATCCTGGAAAGAATTGTTTTACTGCCAAATATACATATTTCAGACCTACGACAGCCTGGTAGTTTTGAGATGAAAGGACAGTTGAAACTAGTTATAACTAAAATAAATAGTAAAAAAATGACATCATAGGAAACCTCCAGAAACAGCACCCTGTATTTGAAGTTTATACTGATATTGCACGCTACTCCAGAACAATGTGCTTTCTGTTATGGTGTATGGAGGGAACATGGATAGTGCTTTTTTCTTGTTTTCTGTCATTATTGTATTATCAGGCATAAATTCTATCAAGTGTCTTGGTTGTTGAGAAATTTGAGTTCAAAAAGTGTTTTTTGGTAGATACTGGGACCTCTTGCTTGTTTGCTGTTTGAGTTATGACTTCATGCACAATTGTGACCCTCAATTCTTCCCTGAAGATTTTGATGTTCATGTTTGCCGCTTCTTGCCATATTCAATGATTCCAATGGCTTGTCCTTTCTGTCCATGTTTTTGGTCTTTGCACCCTATAGACGGTAGGTGCCTTGTGTCATGTCTGCTATTGTATGTCTGATGCCTGTACTTGGAACTATTTATTTAATATACATTTGTGTTGCAATACCAACTGAATGTAGTTTACACCCGTATGCCAAAATGCCCAACATATGTATTGACAGTTGTATGAATGCTATGCTATTAATTCTGAATTTGAGTTTTACAATTATTGGAAAGATGGCTGGTAATTGTAGTACTTGCTTTAGTTTCGTTCAAGTAGGAAGAGACTATAGTTCCTTACTGTGTCAATTTCCAATTAGTGGTTATTGAATTTGTAGTTTGTTAGAGTTGTGAGTTTTTGTATATAAATGCTTTTTATGGCTATACCATAATCTTTAACACGTTGCTGATGTTATTAAATAACTTTAGAATAAGTGAAGTCACATAATCATGCAGAGGTAGTGAATAGAATTGCATTTTTGCCCACCCATTTTACTATCTTGAAAACATTGGAGATGTCACTGAAGCTTGGAACAGGTAGTACAACTTTCACTGCTTGTGCATGATAATAGTGCAGTATGCTGATCAGCTCTCTTTTGTGGAGTTAATGGCTTTGGATACTGCAGCAATGGTGGTTCAGATATTTGGAGTCACAGGGCTAGAAGTGTTAAGACTGCACTTATTTGGGGAGCGCCATTGGCCAATGTAGAACTGTTAAGCAATGGATAATGGCCATCCTTGAGCGCAGGGAAACTTTTGGTCAAATGATGCAGTTTATGCTTTGTAAACTGACGTATAGACCATTTACTTCACAGTTCTTTGAGTTTGTCTGCTGTACCTACAGCTGAATGTGTACAAACTATTCATGACAGCTGATGCACATTTTATATATTCAATGATCAGAATTAATTCTTATTGGGAACCTCACAGCTTGATATGCTTAGCTTGATCTTTTGCGCTTGCTGGTTTTTCAACCCCATCGATGGGTCTTTGCATCAAAGTGTTGGTAGACTTATTCACCTAATGCTTGCACTCCAATACTTTTTTCTTTCCTTTTCTTTTCATGGGTACTCCAAAGCCATATCAATTATCAAAGAGGTTTTTCACAGGAAAGCAGATCCAGAAGAAATGTCTGATGGGCTGAATTGCATCTTCTTGTCCTTTTCTGATTGGCCATCTGCAAAACGAGTGAAATCACGTTTGATTTTGCTGACATTATTTACACACATATCTGTACTAATTATTAGTATGCATTTCCCAGGAGCCAAAATGCTAGACTTACTGTCTCATTAGCACGAATCTTGACTGATTATGGCAAAACTAAAGCAGGGCGTTCACACACTAAAGACACTCTTTGGTTGTCTGCTGAGTATTTTGACTTTTGAGAAAGTGATAATAACTTATGTAGTCACAGGTATATATTACTGCGGAGATCCTTCAATAGATAACCCATGAACTGGTCCGGCTTATCAATCGGTGCTGATAGAACTAAATAGGTCATTGGCAAGAATTATTCAGTGTATAGTGTTTGGCAATTGATTGGTTTAATATGTTTTAAGTCATTGATCACAAGGGTAGGAAGTGGGACATATCTGGCATGTGATGCCTTTTCTTAAGCTAATAATTCTAGAGAAAGGGCAAGTTGATTTTATTTTCAAGGATGGATTTTGATGGATATGGAATTTTTATGTTGACTTTTCATGTTTTTACCTGAGTTGTTAGGGTTCATGGAGTGGAATTAAATATATCCAGAAGCCAATTGTATGTAATCTAATTTGAAGTTTTCTTTCCGAACATTCAGATTCTATGAGAGCGACATAAATCCTCTGATTTTGATATAGTGACCCGATGTTCTCACATTTTCTGGTGATGTACTACATTAGTGATCTATACTTAAAATCTCTAAATTCCAGAAAAGAACCTCTGGTATTTTTATGCAGCTGTAGTTGAAGACATTGGTTATGGTAATCATGATGACATGTGGAGGACCTTCCAAATTTCTTTTTAATCTCCACACGTGTGTTATTTGCATTTTTTATGATTAGCGAAAGAAGAGGATGGGATGTGGTACGGCGCTATTCTTAGTCTTTGACCGTTGTTGTGACACTTTGTGTTTTCTTTCTTTTGGTATGTTAAACTTTGTAGGTGAGTCTGTTTTCTCTTGCTAGGTGTTCATTTGCCTTTTGTCAAACAAGGCGAATTTTCACATGTTCCATTACTCCCAGTCATGATACATCCATAGCAAAAACCACTGTGCTAATTTCTTTGGTGTTATCATCCTTTTCAGGCTAGTATTACGGTGCTTATACCCTGCATTTGACATACTATTTAGTTTCCTCTCCAAATGTCATTTGCAGTAGCATGGAGCTCTTTAAGATTTTTTTTTTTTCAAATGGAACTCTTCAAGATTAATCGTTCTAGGAATTGTCATGTTATGTTCTTCTTAAATGTTGCAGTTGTCATATTGCTTATTTTTTCCCTTTACATTTTTTGGTTTCTGGACAAAGATGTGTCTGGTTTTTCTTTCTTTTTTTAGAGAAAGATAGATATAATGAGAAGCCTACTTCAATTCTTTCTCATCTCCTCTAGTGGTGTACTTTCCCTGGACTTTGCTTTTCTTTATTTTGTATTTTTATTTCGATGGTAACGTCGTGGGCCCTTGCAATGTCCCTCTCAACTTATTGGTCAAGTAAGACACAAGCCAAAGTCCAATGGTTGCTTCAAACTTAGGATTGCTTAAACTGGCTGGTTTGATGAAATGGACTTGTATTATGTGCCTTTTACGCCCATGCCTCCGGTCCTTAACTATTAGACTAGCCCATGGGATTTCTTTATTGTTTCTAAAGTGGGGAATGAATAGATTCTAACTTTGTTTTGCTCTATTGAGTTGGTTGATCTTCTTATGAGACTGCTCATGACTGTTCTATCCTGTTAGTCATGCTCATGCGGGCACCATGATGCTTTTAATATGTGTCCATAGTTGTTGTGTAATTGTGATATGATGTAAAATTTGGCAAAGCATGTCACAATGAAGAATTATTTATATGACCAAGAAGAGAAAGGAGCTATGATTGGAACTTGTAATAGGTTTTGCTCGCATGATGTTCTTTTTTGTAAAAAAAAAATGAACAGAGTACTCATTAATTATGCTTGACTCTTCTATTTTTGTGTATTACAATACCATAGAAGAAATAGAGATTTCCACAGAGGCAATATATTTAACTCTTTCTTTCATGTAGATGAGGATTTAATGGAAGACCCATGTTAACTTGAAAAAGAAGGGAGTCATTGGTTCAAAGTCGTATACTCAAATTGTATACAAGCCTCTTTCATATGTATATATCATGGGAATTTTTTACATGTAATTGGGTGTTATGTACATGGTTAACTCAATGATTGAAACGAAACTTCCAGATCTACCTGCTAAATGAGTACTAGGCACATGGAGCAGAGTTTTATAAGGGTTTAGTGAAAGTGGCTGTCATATGTGTGAACTTTTCTTTAATTACTTTTGCTGTTTGAATATGGAATAGTGGTAGTTCCTTATGTCTGATGAGTTCTCGGTACTTCTGTGGACCTCTCCCTTTCAGGAATCTTTAGGAAGACAAACGATTGGCTTATTAGTTGAATGGCATTTCGAAAGGTGCTTTTTACAAGAATAGGCATGTCTGATCTATTTATTTCTAGCCTCTAGGGACTGTTATAATAGTATTCCAAGAAGAGGGCGCTAAATCTTTCCTGATGCCATTTATACTGTGGAGAAAAAAGCTCTTTAAGAAATTGAGTGTCTTGACCTGCTTTTGAGGGACTGATAAGAAAAATGTCAATTGTGCGTTAGTTTAACTACAGGGAAGCTCATTGAATTGCACCTTGTTTCTGATCCGGACATTCAAGTCGCATTGTTTCACATATGAATCTCATCAAGTTGTGGATTACACAATTTTAATAACGCTGTTGATGGAGGGAGGGAAGGGAGGAGGGAGGAGGGAGGAGGGAGGGAGGGTTAAACTATATAAGTTTGACATACACCTGGTCTTCTATCATAGTGACGTTTGTGTTCACACTAATGAGTATGGAAGTTGCTTGGTGGTCTTTCTTCATGATACACATTCTTCCTTGATGATATCTCCTCTAATATTCTCTGTAGGTGACCTCCAACTTTTCCTCTGTATCAGGACAAGTTATTGCCTAATTCCCTTGACTTGGAATTGTTTCTCTCGGGTTCTCTCATCAGTCGCTGCACTTTGCTCTGATGTTCATATTGGTTTTGTCATGTGACTAACTGTTGGCTTTGGATTAGATAGGTTCTTGCTCTTCTCTGGGTTTTGGTACATACTGATGCATGTGGATATGGCTTGTTGTATGTGATTTGAATTTGCTTGAAGCGCCTAATGTTAGCCATGGCTGGGAAGGGATATATTTTCGTACAACAGCTAAAAATGACCTTTATATTGCAGAGGTGCTGCCAGAAGATTGTGTTCTTGAAAATTATACTTGAGAGCAATTCTCTGTAAAGTCAATTGATTTTAAGATTTATGTTGTTAAAAAAATGTGTTTTATAATATGTAAGTGTTCTAATACTCTGCATGACACGTAGCCTGAGATTTGCATACGATTGAAGTGTCAAAATGCATATTTTTTGTTTTTTGGGTTTTTTTTTTTTTTTTTTTTTTTTGGGGGGGGTGGTGGTTGAGAAAAAAAGGGGCTTTTAGAGATTTGTATTCCAGACCTCACGCTTCAATACCCTGTAAAATTTTATAGGATGACTGCCAACTGATCTTCAAGTTGAGCTGCTAGATAAAAGTGTGATCTGATATTTAAGTGTTACAATAGACTTAAGAGGATCACGTCTAATGACTTGGGGGAAATCCACCATCAGCAAGATTCAATAGGTCTTGGGTCAACACTTATCATCCCTTCGTCATCTTACCCATATAAAAATAGTGAAAAAATACAATGCCATGACCAATGAGGTCTGCATTTGTTTATTCTGCACCTTTTGGGTATATTCTGGGTGACTAAAGGAGGTACCCTTGCTCTACCTTAGATAGATTGGTTTTTGATGGATGAGAAGCTCAAGTGATAATTTCCAGATACCACGTTGAATCATAGGACTTGATCTTCATATTTTTTCTTCAGGCAAATTTCTGTAATATTTGAATTAAATCTCCTTTTCACCTTGGTGACACAGAGTTTTGCGTTCTATGCTGTTTAGATAATTCCATAATCTAGGATGCCCCTCCATCTTCTCCAGTGTATTTTAATGAAGCTTTAGAAAAACAGCTATTGTGAGCATGATAATTGCTCTGAGAGCACTATCATCCTCATTGAGTTCAGATGCACATGTTAAACTGAATGAAGTTAAAGTCTTCTTGTTGGATCTAGATATTACCTTCTTCATTTTTAAGTGAACTTTTCACTTTAGGTATGCTAAGCCACTGGCCATCACTGTTTGGCCTTTTATTTGATTGCAGTATTGGACTTGCATGTGCTACATTATTTGACATAAAAGTCTATCTTTTCTTGACCGCATCCCTTTGTCTGTGGTCAAGTGCATTGTGTTTATGGTTGCCTTTTGTCTAACAATGTTGTACATGGATATTGTTCATTGTAAAGTGTGCCTATTCAACTATTTTCTATTCATGGTGTGCCTGTCGGTTTGAATTAGGTCCGATCAATTGCTAGTATATTTAAACTTGTGAGTCGAAGGAACTTAATTTTTAGGCGTCTTGGCATGATAAATGTGTTCTGAATTGTGACATTTCTGGGGTGATGTGATATTGAGAATTTGAGAACTCCAGATCCAAATTTATAGCTCATCTAGCTTTCCGCTGGATGATGCTTAGGAATTAAGGAATAGAAATGTGAAACTGTTGTATGGTGCCCTTCTCTGTTGATTGGCCTCTTTTCCTTGAAGTCAAGTGTTGTAAGTCGTTTGGCACTAACATTCATGACCGTGAGTGAATTTTGATTGATTTATCTATATCTGATCTTGCAATGTCTTGTCTCATGCGGGAAAGTCTTTTGTTGCCTTTTCATTTGTCATCACTTGGCAATGGCATACGGTTTCTCTATGAATTACTCTCTCTCTCTCTCTCTCTCTCTCTCTCTCTCTCTCTCTGCATTTCTAATTATCACTATTGTTGCTCAACTTTGACAGTCTGGCATCCATAGGAAGAAAGAGGCCACAACACTTCAGCACTGTCTTTGCAGCACTGCTTGCTTTCGATTCAAACTGTGAAACAGGGAAGAGATATCATGCTGTCAGTGTTCGTTATTCATTGAGAACTGCCTTTTTAGGATTTCTTAGGTGTACTAGTCCTGCCATTCTTGAGGTATAGTTGTTTTTGCCTTAACTGTTCATATATCTTCATAGTGTTGTTTTATGCTTTTGTATAATTTCTGGTGATCATTATCAGTGAAAATTTGGCTTGAATTGTTGTCAGAAATAATTTTTGCTGTTATATACTGTCGAGAATAATGCTGTATGTCTGTCTCCAAAAGCCTTTGTCTAACTTGAGTTTGGCATCCCCTTTATTTGTTTTGCATGAGTGGCTGCATCTTATTTCTCTGTTAGTTGTTCAGTGCTTGAATGCTGGTCTTTAAACCTTGCACCTATAATAAGTTGGTTGTTGATCTGCATGTTCGAACAAGTTAGTCCTACTGCCCCTTATGGGCGTACTGCTTCTAGAATCTTGTTCTCGTCTTCTCTGTAGGGCAAAAGAATGAGCTCGAAAAATATCTTCTGCTTTTTAAGGCGAAGTTAAGTCTGATAAGTTGCATTGACTACCATTTTCAGTCTAGAGAGAGACTGCTTGGGACTCTACGAGCAATGAATGCAGGGGATGCGGCCGAGCAAGTTATTCGGCAAGTCGAGAAGTTAGCTAGAAATGCTGAGCGAGCATCACGTGATGCCCGTTTGGTCAAGGTTGAATCTTCTTGATTTTGTTTTTTAAAACTGATATCATGTTTTTTTCTTGAAGAGTGTTAACCTTTAAGTGTGTAATCTCCTTTCCTTGATGTAATTTGATGAGCAGGAAGATCATTCTTCAAGCCAAACGTCTGCTCATGGAAGTTTGATTAAGAAAAGGCCAATTTCTCAAGATGAAGAAATGTTAGCCCACAATCTGGAAGTGGCATCCAAGCGAGGTCGATATATTGCTGATACCAACTCAACTTTTTCAGGTCAGCAAACAGCTGATTCTGGCCATGGTTCCACCTCTGCAAATGGCGTATCCCCCAATGTTTCAATTTTAAATGGTGATTTGTCACCTGTGGAACAAATGATTGCTATGATTGGTGCTTTGCTGGCAGAAGGGGAAAGAGGCGCTGAATCACTTGAAATCCTTATTTCCAAAATCCATCCTGATTTACTAGCTGATATTGTGATAACTAATATGAAACACTTGCCTAAGATTCCTCCACCTTTAACAAGGCTTGGAAAATCCGAAGTAACCGGACAATTAGGTTCTGCAAGTAGTCCAGCACAAGTTACAGCACCTTCTTTTCTTCCTGCAAGTTCTGTTCCATCTCCAATGTCCGCTATGCAGATACCATATTCCTCTGCTTCTATTACCAGCGAATCATTTCCTGAAGCATCCATTGTCAATAGCGTCTCTGCAGATTCTAAACGTGATCCAAGAAGGGTAAAACAGCTTTTATTGGCTAATTTTCATGCGCTTCTTTTTCTGAACTTGTTGATGTTATGTGGTAATTTATATGGGATGAATGAATATATAAAAGATGTTAATTATGTTCCAGGATCCCCGCCGCCAGGATCCACGATTAGCAGTGC
The DNA here is from genome assembly GCA_014182515.1 of Eucalyptus microcorys. Classification (NCBI taxonomy): domain Eukaryota; kingdom Viridiplantae; phylum Streptophyta; class Magnoliopsida; order Myrtales; family Myrtaceae; genus Eucalyptus; species Eucalyptus microcorys. Next base: position 24,317,231 of record CM024567.1, on the reverse strand, counting down.
CTCCTGAAGCTGTATTACCCACTGTGGTTGACTTTGGAGATGTGCAATCTAAATTAGATGATTTTAATTCGAATAAGCCACAGTTATCTGCAATGGTGGGTGGTAAAACAGCTTCATCACCTTTACTATCTAAAAAGAAAAGTGATGATGAGATTTTGGGATCATCTTTGCATGGTACCAGTGAATTAATTCCAAAAGAGGTGGTTCAGGATGGTTTTCAGGAAACTAAACCTACTGCCGAAGTTGGTCTTTCTTCAGATGTAGCATTTTCTTCTGAACAAATAACTGAGGATGATATAGTGAAAGCAGAGGACATACAGATGGATGAATCTAAGACACCATCAAATGTGGAATTAGATCACTGTCCTCCAGCTGTTGCCAACATGGCAGCCTTTGAGGAGACAGGAAAGGACCTACCTGTTGTTCCATCCTATATTGAGCTTAATGGAGAACAGGAAGCCAGTGTCAGAAAATTGTTGTTTGAGCAGATGATTGAGTCATGCAAGCATCCAAATGGGAAAGAATGTGGGCGTACGGGGATGTCATTAATTGCTCGACTTGTTGCTCAGGTAGGCAGACTCTTTATTGCCCATAGAAAGCTGAGGCTTTCCTTTTTTCTTCTGATCAGCGAGTTTCTTTAGTGTGGGAAACCTTCTTTATATATTATGGAGCCATTTGTCTTAAATGTTTATAATATGCTGGAAGGAAGTTCATTCAGAAGATGAAGGACATGATGACCAATATGAATAAGATTTTTTGTCTTGCTTGTAACCTCTCACTTTGTTATGTGTCTAACGGGGAAAAAAATTCAAAGACGATTGATAGTTATAGGAGTTTGAAGCTTTTCCATGCTCGAAACTCATGCAAAATTGTGGCTTCTCACATCAAGAAATACTTGTCATAGAAGAGCCTGATCTCACCAAGTGTGGTCTGTGATTAATGCAACATTATGTGACTAAATGTTTCTGCTACAGCTTTCATAGGAAACATCCTTGTTAACTCGGTCCTCTCTTGGAGGGGTTTGATGGTACTATACTTTTGCAAGCGACCTCCAAGATGGAAAGGATATCTTAGGATATTTCTTTATCGAATTTGTAATGCATGTTGTCTTGGTTTCTAGGCATATCATATGCCTCATGGTGACTATACTATTAACTCCACCAGGCTTTCCCCAAATTCTAGAGAAAGTTCGTCTTCCATACTGAGCCTGAAGACGGATACTTGTTGTGTATGCCTGCTAGTGGCGTTTTTTGCTCTCTCTTACTTTTATTGCCATTTTTATGTTGTCTTGGGCTGAACAATGGGATATCCGCCGGCAACAAGTATGCTGCTTGTTTTTGGTGTCCTGATGAGATGAAGATTCTGGTTCTCTACACTTGCTGGGTTGATGATATTAGCTCCATATGAATTGAAACATCACAAACTTAAAGCAAAAGCTCTTCCACACTGGTGATGCTTTATAATGTTAAATTGTTCTTGGGTTTGTAGAAATTATGATATAAGAGGGGGTATATGATGAAGTGCTGTTTGTAATCTTTGTTCAAGTTCCATATAGAATTTGCATTGTAAAGCTTGGTTCTTAATACTTCATTTATAGTAAATGCCATTTCTTGTCTGAATAATAGGGCAGCGCTAATCCATTTGTATCTTTTTCGATCCTATCAACAAATCGTGTGCTGCTAACATATAATTTTTATGCAGAGTGCCGCTGATGATGATTTAGTTGAGATGCTGAAGAACCACATCCTTGAGGATTACCAATTACAAAAGGTACTTCACATTTGGGACCTTAGTGGTACATTTGCTTCCTTGTTTTCAAATTTTTAATGGCTACAGCCTCCCAAGCATGTTGTCTGATTTTACATTCTTAAATATGGTAAGTTTCTTATATTAGCTTTCTAAATGTTATGTTGAATTCTAAAGTGGAAGTTGGCAAATTTCATCCTTCTTCAGTTTTTAGTACATGCCCTCTCCCATTGGTATATTGTGTACTGGATGACTGTATTGCCAAATTTTCCGAAGCTAGTAAAAAGAAATTCCCAAAATCCTGCTTGGTTGTTTTTGAGCTGGACTGGATTTTTTTTCTTTTTGTAAATAACATAGAGAGAAGATTGACACTTGCTGCTTTCAAGAGAAACTTCAAGGTTTTTGGGAGTTTAGCCTCTTATTTTTTGGGGGGTAATAAATAGATGGTTACAGGTCTTGAGCTTTTTGGTCACTGGAAAGCCCCTTTTCATGTTATACTTTGTAGATCCTTTTCTCTCTTTTAACTTTTCCATGGGGTGGCTGCCCTCTTAGTATATATATAGGATGTGTTTTTGGTTTGAAAAAGAAACTGTTTTTTTTCCAGTCTCTAAATGTGTAATCTTGTATAGGATACTTGAGATGTCGTGTGTCCTAGTTTTCCTTGCAGTTTCACAAATCTAAGTTCAAGATTATAGGCCTTTGATCTTTCATAGTTGACATCCCATGCACATATGTCGAGGAACAGACTTTCCTGAGGAATAATTAAAGTTTGATTATTCTATGTTATTTATTAGATGCTAGCTAGAATTTAAAGGAATTTTATCTAGGTGAGTCTGCTGTGTAATTCGTCAGATGCTAGCTAAAGTCAAGGAATTTGCACTTAGGTGATTCATATAATTTGGCACATTGTCTGTCCGTTCATACTTAATTGGTGGAATTTCATCAACTTTTATTATTGCTGATGACTTGGTATAATGTTATAATACGTTTAACTTGGTTGTTTGATAATTGATACTCACTTTGCTCTCTTTCAGGGACATGAGCTTGTGTTGGAAGTCCTCTATTATCTATATTCTATATCTGGATCTGATTCGGCTGAAAGCTCCACATGTGCTGTCACATATGAAAAATTTCTCTTGGAAATGGTAGGTACTCGTCCATCTCACTGCATGTTGCTTCCTATATTGTGAGGCTTTATTGTTCATGCATTCTTGTGTAGGCTGAATCTTTGCTACTCAAGTTTCCAGCTTCTGACAAGTCATTGAGTAGACTTCTTGGTGAAGCTCCAGTTTTGCCCAGTTCTGTCTTGAAACTTTTAGATGATCTCTGCAATTCTGACATTTCTGATTACCATGGAAAAAGTCTGCGTGATGCTGATCGTGTCACCCAGGGCCTTGGTGCTGTATGGAGTTTGATTTTGGGCCGTTCTCATTACAGGCAATCCTGCTTGGATATAGCTTTGAAGGTAATCTTTTTCAATGAAAATCTCTTTATTAAGACGTTTTTGTTACCCCATGGCTCTACTAACATTTCAATCTTATAATCTCAAAACTTAATGGTGAAAAGTATGAAACTAATGTGATGCCTGTTTGTGACTGTATTGAGTACAGTTCCTTGCCTTCCTAAATTTATGCACTGCTTCTTTAATTTATGCCCTCATTTGTGTGTTTGTTATGTTATACTGTGGCTTGCCAATTTCTTACTCACCTGATTATGGAAGAACTGAAAGTATGATTACCTACCAGGATTTCTACTGATAATGATTTGACCTGAAAAGAAATTTTCAGCCGAAAGTAGTGGTTTATACCTACAGATCGATTCTTTCCTTCAATCTGCAATTGTGATTTCGTGAAGTAAGATGACTGTGTCGAAGTGGACTTCTATTGCATGGTTTCTTCTAAAGCATATTGCTGCAAGGGTCATTAGTTCAACTTTTGTGGGATTTTTGCGAGAAAAAGGAGTTTGAAATGGTTTGCTTATTGGTAGATTTGATTCTATGAAAAGGAAAAGTAAAATATTGCTCTTTCTTTCAAACCTATTCTTGCAACCTCCTAATCTACAGAAAAGGCAAGACTTCAGAGTCCAGTTATAGATTACTGTTGATTACCCTCTACATCCATATATAATCTAGTCACATTGAACAAAGACCTTTGGAGGCTCTAATGAGGAGTTGTGATTAGTAGATGGAAACCTGGGTAAAGGGGAAAGGGAAGGCCTAAAATGATGTGGAAGGAGACAGTAGGAAAGGATTGGATTTTAAGGATCTTATAAAAGAATTAAAACAGAATTGAGCACAATGGCATTAAAAAATTCATGTATCACTCTTCTGCATTTTGGGAAAAGGCATAGTTTGTTTTTGTTATATCCAAAAAGTGTAATAGCTCATCTTCTTTCTCACTTTTCTCTGGTAAGTAATTGCCCAGCATGGCAAACGTTGTCTATATCGTAGGACAACATCTTTCTACGTAGGCTACCTTCTTAACTTGAAGACGATGGTAAGTTTGCAAAAGAATATGCGTAGAAACTGTTAGCAATGATAATATGATTATATCTGATTGTGTATTTCTTAGAGAGAGGATGAGGTCTTTAAAAGTTGAATGTTCTCTCAATATGACACTCATTTAGCAGTTATTGTTGCTACCTCTAGGCTATACCTGGCTAGTTTCTTGCTATTGGCATCTTGTAATGACACTTGTCTTCATGGCAGTGTGCTCTTCATTCACAAGAGGAAATCCGAGCTAAAGCTATTCGTCTGGTAAGGAAGCTCAAGATGTATCTACATGTTTTGACCTTTCCCATGGATTTTTTTGAACATTTGGGTTCTATAATATATCAAAAAATCATTCTTTGCGATGTCAGAACATGATTTGTTATGTCATATTATTTTCTGCTTTTTGCATTTGGACAGGTGGCTAACAAACTCTTTCAGCTGAGTTATGTTGCTGAGACTATTGAGCATTTTGCAAAAAGTATGTTATTCTCAGCTGTTAATCAGAATGCTTTAGATGTTGAGGCTTGCCAACCTGGCTTGAATGAACAGCTGGATGAAGGGAAGGTATGGAACATTGCTTTCTCTTTTTATTGCCTTAAATCTTGTTTAGATATAAGAATGCCTAAAATTGTAATAAAGTTGCATTCAGAATAGTTTACTTTCTGATATGAGAATGCCTAAAATTGTAATAAAGTTGCATTCAGAATAGTTTACTTTCTGATGTCCAATATAGGTATTGCTTGATACTTTTGCGGTCTTTGTGCTCCTACTAGGTTGAATCAGGGACTACTAATTTTAAGTCACAAATACATGCGTTTTTGGATTTTGACAGAGCGTTATCTTCCTCGATTGAATATGGAGTTACAATAGGATTTTATAGCATGTATTCTCCTTCCACCTAACATCTGCTTTTGGATTGGAGATTCTGACATTGTATCATTCCGCATACTTGGTGTAAAAGTTAAGTTAATTTCACAGTGGTTTCCCGTGCTTCATACGGTTTCAGTACATTTTGCTTGTGAGATGGGTGTTGAAGTGATATCCCACATTGCTTAAATACAGGTTCAGTAGGGCTCATGTGCATGTAATCTTCTTCGTTTTCAAATTTTAAGCTTTTGGATTAGAAATTCTAACATATTTGTTAAAATATGTGTTGCGAATTTAGGCAGGATTGCATGTCTGAGTATCGCAAGCTTGAAAATCATTCCCAAACTGCCAAAACCTTCTAACACATAAAATCTGTTAGGTTTTTGACAACCCGAACTCATCCCTACATTCACAAATGAGCTTAAATTCTCTTCATATCTTTTTAACAGATTGGAAGCCAGAATACTTCCAGCAGTGGTTCTCAAGTTCCATTTTCAGAGGCTGTGACTTTTGAAAGTGAATCTATAGGTGGCGCACAACCTCTGGCCCAGGGCATCTCTTCTTTATCTTTGTCTGAAGCTCAACGACTCATTTCTTTGTTTTTTGCTTTGTGTATGAAGGTCAGTAGTTGCTCCCTTAATAACCAATAGTGTCGTAGAGTTTTGTGGAGATGTTTCTTTTGTCCTTTTTTCTATATATCAAAAATATGCTGATATTTTATTTCTTGCAGAAACCTAGCCTACTTCGCCTTGTGTTTGATGCTTATGGTCAAGCACCGAGACCTGTAAAGCAGGTGTTTTTCCAATATCTAAATTGGCTTTAACTGCTCTTTTGTTTGACATAGCCTTGACAGCTCTTTTGCTGAACTCATTTAGTACTTAAAAAAATGATATCTTCCGTTGTCCAATTTCTGTGTGTTATTTTTGCGTTTCTAACTTTGTGTGAATGGGAATGGCATTCTGATGTGTGTAAATAGTTATTTGCATGCTGATGTGCATCAGCGTGTTGGGTGGATTGGACTGGATTGGGTTGCATGTTGGTCATGACTTGCAATTTGCACATGGTCAGCAGAGTGCTCTCCAGTATGAAGGATTATAAGTATTTATTGTGTTTTGTGTGCATTTCAATATGCGATTTTAATTGGTGAAAAAGTATGGTTTGCCCATCACCACTCTTTTAATTTCAGGTTTGCTTCAAACACAATATAGTATGAAGAGAAATGGTCAACTGCTACTAACATTTTGCTTTGTTGTGTGTTTCCTCAAATGTTGCAGGCTGTGCATCGCCATATCCCTGTTCTTATACGGGCTTTAGGGTCATCTTATTCTGAATTGCTGCAAATAATATCAGATCCGCCTCAAGGAAGTGAAAATCTTTTGATGCTGGTATAATCCTTTTGTTATATATCTGAGTTTTTATTTTTATTATGGATCTTGTATTTTTGAATTCGTTACTTATGATTATATGTGTGTAAGGTGCTCCAAATATTGACCGAGGAAACAGTACCTTCTCCAGATCTGATAACCACTGTCAAACACTTATATGAAACTAAGCTGAAGGTTCTTATGACAATCTCCTCCTTTTGCTACATAATTCAAAAATTTGTGTACGTAAATTTCCACTAACCGTATTTCTTGTTCAGGATGTTTCAATCCTTATACCAATGTTACCCTCATTTTCCAAAAGCGAGGTCTCTTTCTCACTCTATCTCTCTCTATTTCTCTTTATTTGTACTAGTTACTTGTTTATGATCTACAATAGTCCGATGATCATGATTGTGCTAATTCCAACTGTTTGTCAACTAAACTGCATCTATGACAAGAAAAAGAAATGATTTGTTGAACGTCTATGTTTCCAGTACAAAGTAAATATTGCCTGTAGCCAATTGTGCATGTCCACCATCTTAAATAGCAGGAATTCAGATTTTTTCTTGCACAATTTATTAATTAGCTTGGGAATCCATGGTGATGATTTTATTTTGCTGCATGCCACCAATGCTAGGAAACTCAGAGAATAATATTACTGTTAATTGATTTGAAAGTGATAAAAGTAGTGTATGTGTATGTACGAATTTGACTCTGTTATCGTCCCTGTTACCTTTGTCATTCAGTTACAAACTGTAAATGATTTGCATGTTATGAGTGTCTGATCATAATTATTTTGTTTACAACTTTTGATCTTCGTAAGAAAGGAAATCACAAATAACTGAGTCTTTCACACTAAGGTGGTCCAATTACATTGATCTTCTTTTGCCACTGTTCCTTACAATTTTCTTATTTGAGTCTGTTGACCCCTAAAAAATAGGTCGCGACAGAGTCCAAGAAATCTTTGGACCGTCAATTGTCTGTTAGAAAGCAGCTTGTTGGCTTTATTTGTCGTCATCAAATAGAGATTTAACTGGTTATGTTTGTGATTAGGTTTTACCCATCTTCCCTCAACTGGTGAACCTTCCTCCGGATAAGTTCCAAAAGGCACTTGCCCACATATTACAGGTACCAAAAGAAGTTTATATATTGGCTTGTCATTGTAAAGAGCATAGTGATCCATATCGGGTGGCAACTTTTGTGTACTTATTTCTCATTTGCATAGCCATACTTATTCTACTGCAGAGCGCATTGACTGATCCTTTCTGTGAGGGTTGATAGTTAGATTTGGTTTCAGATGAATGTTGTACATTAAATTTGGAATGGACGGTCGAGATAGTTGACAAGGTTGTGCTTCCAATCTCAAAACAGTCTTATGCTATAAGTTTGAGCAACTTGAAAAGTTGACATTCTTAACTATGATTAACTTGCTTATTCTACGACCAGATTAGGCAAATTATTCCTACACTTTTTTCTGGAAAAATAGTGTGGAGACCATTGTGTTTTGATTAGTTACTTTGACATTATGTTAAAATCCAGTGAATCCACTAAATTAATAGAATTTGACTAGGTGATTTGGCGTGTACTTTTTCAATCCAGAAAGATTATTTTAAAGGAATCTTGTCCTTTATTATTGCAACTTATCATGTGCAGTGATGCTTTTGAAGTTACTTTTTTTAGTTTACCTGGATTCATGGATCCAATGGATTCATAAGTGGTGTGCACAACAATTTTGTCAAGTAAAGGATGGGTGATGATTATTTCTTCGCCAGTCTATTAAGCTTTTCTTTGTCGGAAAGAGTAATATTCTATATTTATTCTCATGACATTAGAGAAGGTACTTTAATTAGGGTATTTTCTTTGATTAGGGAAAGCTTAGCAGGGCGTCATGAATGGGGTATCTAAGTCGGATATCCTTATGTGAGCAACACCTATAAACTTCCATCTAGAATGTCAACTATAGCTTTGAGCGAGTTCGCCTTTGGATAACTTGCAAAAACGAGGTCAAATCTTGGCAAATAGGTCTTGCCTCTGCAAAGAGGCAGCAGAGACCGTTTACTTTTACCTACACTATGGCTGTTCAAGAAATTTTTTGGAATTCGGGTAGGTCAGTTGTTAGGTGTTCAGTGGGTCAGTGCAAAGACTGCAAGAAGAGCTTAAAACCCCTGTGGGCATATACACTGAGAAAGAAAAGAGAGAAGATTCACTTGATCCTTCTGGCATCCTTTTGGCCGATTTGGAGGGAAAGAAACAGGAGAATATTCGATTATACAGAGAGCCATTTTGTAAAAAGTAGGGACTCTTTGCTTTTTATGCACTGAGACACGATCTGGATGTAAATGCCAGAAGAAGACGCGCTCATGTTTCTTGTGTCAATTGTGAAATCTTCATATGTGGGTGTTACTTTTATGATGGTTTCTAATTTTTCTAAATGTGACCATGTCTTGCGAAGTTAACTATCTTTCCTTGTATCAGCTGCTAGATTAACTTATAGATTTTCACAGAAGTCTTCTTTTGACCTTAAGGAGAATTTGTCCATTTAAGGTCCATGAAGAATAAAAAGAACAAAATTACCAATTTTTAGTTCAACAAAAAGATCTGAAGATTCTTTAATGGCAGGGTTCTGCTCATACTGGTCCTGCTTTGACGCCGGCAGAAGTGTTGGTTGCCATACATGACATTGTTCCTGAGAAGGATGGTGTTCTGCTGAAAAAGGTGACTCATCTTGTTTTAGATTGCCAGTCCATTGAAGGAGACAGCCATATTCAGTTGGAAGCTCTTAGCAAAACTTAAGTCTTCATTGTTGTGCCTGTAAACTTTATGTGTTGTTACTACAAAAAAGAATGGGTCCAAACATCCACAGGGAAAAATGTTAAACTTGATTGATAAGTAATGGACTGTTTTGGTTGGAGCTGCATAGGCTGTGCCATGTGCAGAAAGCCACTATGATTCAAGGGTTATATAACTGCATGTACTGCAATGTAAAATTAAAAAATCACTGGATTTAGGCTTCAATGATGGAAACAGGTTTTGCAAAGAAATTGAATCTAGTTCAAGGCTCGACAGAACTTTAAAAGAACAGATGGTTGGCTTGTTTGATTGGCCTTACTTAGGTTCCTCTTGATTGTCCCTGGATTGGAGGATCACCTTGGCCTACCTGAGGTGCTATTGATTTGGAGTTACCTTTAGTTCAACATTCTACTAATAAATGATGGAGAGTATATCAGTTGGTAGGATAGAGGCAACTCCTTAGGCAGCCCTGATTCTTATATCTGGTGGTTGTATGATGCTGTCCTTTTCCCTTTGACTTATGGTTCTACCAAAGTTACTGCCAATATCCTGCTTCTCTGTGCAGCGTGTACATTTTATCTGATTCCTTGGCAAATGTTCTTTAAGATAACTGCCTCTGATGTCACAGCTGAGCCTGAGTGGTTCAATGCTCAAAAGTGAACTGTTCCTCAATCTTAAATTATGCCTTCGATCATTGTAGTGTATATCTTGTATCTATTAGGGCTGTCCGACAACAAATAAAGTTCGATGTGGTTTTACATGAATGTTTTTGGTTATTCAGATAATAAAAAGCACGATACTGTGTAAAGCTAATTTTTGTTGCAGGTACTAAGGTTTTTAAAAAATGCCCAGATGGTCGAAAATTGGACTTTGTAGTGAATCATTTTGCTAAAAATTAAGAATGTCTGTACACCTACATATTGTGCTTGTAGACTGACTTATTTTATTTGCTGTTTTTCCTGTACACTCTGCTTTTCTTGTTGACTGTATGAGAAATGGAGTCATCATGCTCAGCGGAGACATAGAAGTCCCACATCCTCTGCGACTGAGAGAGAAGAAGAGAGGGAAAAGCGGGGGGTGGGGGGGGACTAGCTGAACAGTTTTCACTTTCTCAGTATTGCATTATCTTAACTGTGACCATGATTGAGCCAGTGTGCCTAAGAATACAAGACTAGGAAGCATCTCAACAGTTTCATACATTAACCCGGTTGACCGAACAATTTGGAGTAAAAATTTCTGGTTGATTGAACAAAATCTTGTTGGATTGACTGGTTTTATACCAACGTGGGGGATTTTAGGTGGATTGACCATTGGGAGCAGTTATCTCCTTGTGCGAGCGGTCAAAATATGCAAACTCCTATAACCATGTTAATTAGCTGTTTCTTTTTTAAACTTGTTGTGGTAGTCCAATCGCTAAGATGCTCAATTTCTATGAAGTGATAAACATAATTAACATTGTCATAGGCAACATCAAAAGGAAGAGAGAGAGTTTACGTCCAATAGGTACATCAACCAAATGGTGTTATCCAAACTCTGATGTGCAGTTAAAGTCTGAATATTTGGAAGTTGTCCAGGATATAAGGGATGAGACAATCTAAATGTTTATTGTCTGTTGAGGTACTTATTCAGTTATAGCTAAATTCAATTTTCTGAGACCAGTCATTTTTGTGAATTGCTGTTCCTCGTATGGTTAGTGGGTCAACCTGTTAAAGTCTTCTGCCAACGGGAAAGTAACTTATTGCAGTACCATACAGCACTATCAAGTTGCCCATCTGAGGCAAGATACAATTCTTATTGTTGAAATTCTTAGGTTAATCATAAGAAGCAGATAGGTTCGCCAGTCAAGTATTAATCGAGTTACTTCACCTGGGCTTACCACCAATCCTTTAGTCAGGCTTTCTTCTCAACATTGAATGTTGACCTATTCATATGAGGGCATGAAGACCTCAGGCTAATTCTCAGTCATTGGCAAGGGAAAATTAGCATCACTTAGCAGAAAAAGAAACAGCCTTGCCATATTCTTCATGCTGTCAGCATGTTTTTGTGGGATCAGAAAGCCTCATATGTTGATTGTAGCTTTCTTTTAACTATGGCAAATCTATTTGAGTATTTAAAAATTGCCTGTTGCATCGAGTGCTGTTGTTTTCACTTTAAGGTTGATGCTTTAGTCAGCATTATGACATTGTCTTTCATCTATAAGGTTGGCCATTGATTTTACAGGTGATGGATGCTTGCTCAACTTGTTTTGAGCAGCGGACGGTTTTTACCCAGCAGGTTTTAGCGAAGGCCTTAAACCAGATGGTGAGTGGTTTTTTGCATGACGCATGCTGGGACACATATCTTGTTCATTTTTTTATGGACAAAATCTTATTCATCTTCCAGGTTGATCGAACTCCATTGCCTCTTCTGTTCATGAGAACAGTCATTCAGGCCATTGATGCATTTCCTGCTCTGGTAACTCTTTTTTCTAGGCTTTAGGTTGTTTCACTGTCAATGGTAATGATAGGACTTGTTCAACTGCCTCTCATTTTTATTTATTATTTTTGATGGTTAACCATTGGGGTTTTACTCTATATTTAAATATTTGTTCCATTTGTCTGGCTGATATTTTCACTTGCATAATTAGGTAAAAATACCAGAAAGCACATCTCTTATATGATTGGATGAGCTGAGTTGAATTAATAGCGATTGAATTTTAGGCAGCCAGTCTCCATTTGCTAATGACCTTCTTGGCTAATTGCAATGCATCAATTGGGTAGACAAGAAATATGGAATTAAGAGAAAAAATGAAAGATTTCAGTAACGTTGTTGCTTCAAGTTTAAAGGGCTAAAGCTCCTCCCCTGTTCTGGATTGATGGGTTACAAACGGGAAAGAGAGCATGAAGCTGAAACAAAAAAAAGTTTAGAAAAGTAAAGGTCTTTCAGGGAAATAAATAAAGGAAGCGACATATTGGGACTTGCAAGGGTGAATTCTCTTAAATTTGACCAAATAATATATTATTGAATCCCATAATTGAAAAATGATTGTATAGGTGCAGGGAACTGATCCTAGTACTCCTTGCTTTTAGGGATGCTTTATCTTACCTTCAGACCCTCAGCAAGCATATACTCTAAGATGACGGGAAACTGGCAGTTGAAGCAGTTTGACTTGTGCAGATATTCTTGATATAGGTTATTGTTAAGTGGTTGCTTTCTAGATAGTTAAGCACATTGATTGCCTAATCGGCTCCAGTGTCTCCTCTCCTGTTCTTGATGCCTTTTGATTTAATTGTCTAAAAGCCGCAGAATAGTGGTGTTTGTATTTATCTTCAGAAGAAGAGGCCCCCTTCTGTTACTTGCATGGAACTTGACTGTTCTGCTTGTAAACACAGGTTGACTTTGTAATGGAGATACTCTCCAAACTGGTTAGTAAGCAGGTATGTTGGCTTCATCTGCCATTTAGCTTTTCTTTTATTGGCTTATATAATTTTGATTTGTGGAAGCTAACATGATCTATGCTTTTATGTCAGATTTGGAAGATGCCTAAGCTTTGGGTGGGCTTCTTGAAATGTGTTTCCCAGACGCAGCCACATTCTTTCGGCGTACTGTTGCAGGTGCCTATGATAATTTTCTTTGAATACTTTTAATCTCTCCATGTAATTCAGTAAGCAGCATTTTCCCCTCAATTGCTGTTTGCAGTTGCCCCCACTGCAACTTGAGAGTTCTTTAAATAAATATGCAACCTTGAGAGGACCTCTTGCTGCTTTTGCAAGTCAACCAAATATTAGAGCTTCGCTACCCAGGTACTTTTTGCTCTATAACTTTGTACAGTTAGTCATTGCTGTTCTCCTCCTCCTCCAGACATTTCTCTTTTCTGGTACTTCCAACTGAGAGTAAAACAAGAGACGTGTGCCGCAAGCTTATTTGGCATTTCAATAATCTTCTGTACTCGGATTGCCAGCCAATTGTAGTATGATCTTGTTAATAATAAGGAGAGCCATTTGTGCCATGACTGATGTAGAAGCATGTCCCATGGTGGTTTTCAATGATGTGGTTCTACTTTAATTTGTGGAAAAAAGAACATTTGCATCGACTGTTGATTTATTATTGTAAATGAGTGGACAGCCAACTTGGTAAGGTAGCTGGGTTGAATTCCAAACGAAAATACATTGCATAAACTAAGTTTTAGATTGGCTAACCAACTTGGCAGAAGCAGAATCTGTTGGTACGTCTTTTGGGAAAAGGTTTGTTTGGTATTGGGAAAATTTAGGTGTTGTACAGAATCCGTGGGAGCTTTAATCTGGTTGTGGTCCTCACTTTCACTACTTGCTGCTGTTGTCCGTTCACTCATCTCCTTACATGGATTTATACACCTCACAACCTGATATTTGCTATCGAACCGCTGGGGTACAAGGTCTGACAAGATGTATTTCTCGATTGTCCATTATTATAGTATTTTACTATTTACCTGGCATTGCACTTCAGCTATAAATCTTGATCTTGATGCATGAATGGCTCGGATCAACAGTGTGATGAACATCACTCTTTCTGTTTTGACCTATGGTGAAAGAACGACTTAACATAGAGCACGAATTGACTGATTTTCCGCCACTAGGTGTGAGATGTAGAGCTCCAGAGAGGAATGTTGGGGTTACCTTTTGCATCGACTATTTAGGCTCTATGCTTTAAGTAATTTGGTTTGATTTTGCTTTTCCATTTTGTCTTCTGTTAGGGGTTTTTCCCCTCTGATTTCGAGGTCTTCGATGTCCTCTTTTCTGATTGAAGTTTAAATTGGATAACTTTGTCCTTGTTTTCTACTTGGTTTTTAAACTGTGACTGTTGGCAGGACGACTCTATCGGTTCTTGGCCTCACAAGTGAAACTCATGTCCAGCAGCATGTCGCATCTTCACTGGCCTCGGGCGCAAGCTCTTCAGTCCATGGAACGACGATGACATGATATCACAAACACATGGCTTGATAGATTGACCAAACTGTGCTATACGGCAGCAGATGGGGATGAGGATGGCAAATTTGGTTCTTCGAAATTTTTTGAGTGGAAGATGTAAATTGGCGGCTCGTTATGGTGGCTGTTGGCCTAGTTAAAATTGAAGGGGTCACTTCAGCTCTGCTTCCATTATGTTCTCCGGGAGGAATCACCGTTTAAGTGAGATCCCTCCGCCACTGCTGCTGCTGCTGCTCCTCCGGAAATGTACATTAGTTGTATATTTCATCGTAGTTCCGGTGATCCAGTTCCCATCGGATAGGCTCTGAATTTTTTCTTCTTATCATTGTATTATAAGAAATAATTGATTCGAAAAGCTGCCGACAAAAAGCGAAAAAAAATAGGAAATAGCGCACTAGATTAGCATTTGACCATTTACAGCAATATAAAACTTTTCATCATCTAATTTTCGTATTCAGACCATAATTTAATTGGGCTCAGTCAAGCAGAATCCGTGTTGACACCATTAGGGGTGGCCATGGGCCTGTGCCGGTGCTGGTGCCGGGGAATGGCCGGACCAGACTGGGCCCGTGCATGGACGCCGGACTGGGTCAAGTCCGGTGGGGTAGTTCAGGCCCGAGGATTGTTTTTCATTGCAGATTTCCTACGTTGGAAGTCATGGCCGTATAGGCCGAACATGAAATCAATTTTTAGGGTCCGACCCTGGAAACTGGGGTCACTTGGTGCGTGATCGTTGAACGCCGTACAGCCGATTAGTTGACTGATCGGAGAAAAAGCTTATCCCCTTTGTAAATTGGCTCCCTTCCCTTTCGGCTTTCTTCGTTCGGCTTTCATTTCCCGTTACCATTATTTGATCATGCTCTAAGTATCGTCATAGAGAATAATAACAACATTATACATTTCCGTTCATCCTAACTCAATTCATACTTCATCACACAATTGCCATGAGACTTACTGAGTCATGCAATGATAATGTCCCCGTGAATAGACGCAACAACCCGACAATCGGTAGGAATTTAAGGGTGAACGCTGAAAGCCAGTTTTCGGCGACTCTTTTCTCTAGAGAATCCCCCTATCCCGAAGAAAACTCACTAGTAACTGCAGCGACAGTGAGGCGGGATGGACGTCCGATGTCTTGATTGTGGGGTTGAGATTGATACTAATGGCGTTAAGAAGGCCGTTTGCACGATACTCAGCTACAATAGGTAGCCAGCAGGACAAAATACAGAGATGCAACGACAAAGGGAGCTTGTATTTCAATGTTTTACTGCCGAGCAACCCTTTGGCTTCACTGAAGATTCCTAAACAGCTCTACAGACTCAATTCAGGCTCGTTCCCCATAGAAAATGGGGATTTGGCATGTCTATCATTGATGGGTAACTTTTGAACCTCTTTCACTTTTAATTTGTGGAGCTACTGGGTAGTTTTCGGACATCGGGTCAATGAGGAAAGGAAATTACATCACTAAGCTCTTGTGATTAAAAAATTAGCTATCCTCATGACTCTCGAATTGTGACTGTCAAAATAGTAAGAGCTGACAATGAGTTTGCCATCTCCGATAAAATCTTCTACATTACTTTAGATAATGATGGCTTGAACAACTCTCCAACAAAGTCTCATCTAACTTCTGTTGTGCAATGTAAATTTCTTCCATATGCGGTGCGCATGCCACTGTATTAACTTGTGTGTACGAAACAATCTCTACAGTTGTACGATTTCATGACCACCCTACATGAATGGATTCAACAAATTAGATCCACCCCCTTAGGCATCAAGAGCTAGAGGTCCTCTACATGACAAGCAAAGAAAGTTGAGAAGTTCCTTTTAGATGTAAGAATAAGGTGGAATTCCACATACAAAGTGTTGAAGAAAACATGCAAGTAAATGGGTGAGCTATCGCTATACTCCACCATTCATAGCAGAAGCGCTGATCTCCTACTGTTTACACAAGATTGGAGGATTGCTGAAGTCTTTACGAGCTTCTTGTAGATTTTCAATGATGCAAAAAATATTTTGTCGTCTAATGATTTTCTGTCAAACAACTAGCAACGTTCTGTTTTTATACATGATATCGGTTGAATTAGCGAACAAAAGAGGTGATACCTTCTCCAGTGAAGTAGTATTGGCCGTGAAGGAGAAATTCTCAAATGTATTACAAGAAAATTCTGTCTTTTTTTCTTTTTAATCCATCGTCTTGGATCCTTGGTTCAAATTAGAGGGGCTCGAAAGTCTCCTTGTTCGACCATTTGGGATTGGATGAGGAGGTCTAAGTGAAGTAGATAATGCGATGGTGGGGATTTTGATCTAGTCAATTCAATATGATGAACTCTAGTCCATAGGCGGAGATGGTGCACTTAGAAATCTGTACGATATTTTCTTTGTAAGAAGAAGAACATCTATGGCCTTCCGCTAGCTCTGTCTTCATCTACTAATAAATTGGAAATGTACTTGAAAACAAACGGCTTGAAAAACATTAAAAGAGTTGGTGAAGACAACTCGACATTCTAAAGTAATGACACAGCCTAGTTTCATGTTTTCCAATTCCTTCCACCATAGCTTGCAACTGATTGATTTCATTGGTTTTTATGGTACCGTCAAAGTCCACGTTAAATACCTGCCAACGGATTATGAAAGACTATAGGTGCAAGGTTGATTGCGAAACAATGAATGAATGGCTAAATGTGTCCAACGTAAATATCAGGTCAATGACACCTTATCATCCGAATTATGATGAGGGATTGGCACGAAAATACTGAGTTTATCATAATTCTCTTGGGTCTAATCTATCTATAATTATTATTGTGGCACTTGTACATGTAATTTGTTTTTCAAATTTGATGATATATTTATACTATATTTGTGTTTAATTTAGAGAGTGTTTTTGTTTAATGTTCCTCAAATGATTTTTGAATTACTCTTAATATTGGGAAATAAAAATATAGGCAGAAGTACAGCCCAAGTGTCAAAATTTGGTGGAGAGACATTTAAGTGCCAAAAGTTAGGAAAGTTATATTTAAGTGCCAATTTGGTCAAAATGCTGACGTGGTAATTTTCCGGTGAAATAAGTGCAACGTGGATAGGCAATGCAAAAATGACATCATTTTAGTGCTAACGTAATAAAAAAATTAAATTAAAAATTAAATTTATTTAAAACATTTAAAATAAAATTACAAATATTAAAAAAAAAAAAGAGAAGGTGGGGGAGGGAGGCGGTTGAGGGCGAGCCCTTATCGCCACCGCCAAGAAAGGTTGGCGACAAAGGGGGGAGGGTTGGCCGGGGTCACCGGCCCTTGGCCGACCGGAGGCGAGGGTCTACGAGCCCTTGCCCAAGCCCTCGCCACCGGTCGGCCGGGTCGCCGACCCCTATCCGGGCCTAGCGACCCCGACCAACACTCCCCCATTGTCGCTAGCCCTTCCCGGCAACGGCGGGGAGGCGACAAGGGCTCATGAGCTCTTGTCGTTGGTCGGCCAGGGGCGGCGACCTCGGCCGACCCTCCCCCTCCGTCGTCGGCCCTTCCCGGCGGCGGCGGGGAAGGCAGTAGCAATGAGGGCTCGGCTCTCGCCTGCCTCCCTTCCCCCTCCCCTCCATTTTTTATTTAAAATTTAATTTTTTAATTTTTAAATAAATTTAATTTAATTAATTTATATTAATTATTTACCATGTCAAACACAAAATGACGCCATTTTTGCATTTTCTTGCCACATTAGCTTCCAAAATGACAACGTTTTGCACTTATTTTGTCGGAAAATCACCACGTCAGTATTTTGGCCGAATTGACATTTAAATGATCTATTTTGCTCCAATTTTGGCACTTAAGTGTTACTTTCCTAACTTTAGGCACTTAAGTGTCTTTTCGTGCCAAGTTTTGGCACTCCAGGTGTCCGACACTCCAAAATATATATATATATATATCCCAAAATATCATTATATTTGCATGTCTTGCAAATTGTATTTATTATGACAATATAATATTCAATTTATAATCATCATTTTGAAATTTTAATTTAATTAAAAGAATGTGGGCCAGGGTCAGTCCTGCCTAGACCCGGCACAACCTGCTATTGGTATGGCTCAATGACCAACCCAAGTCGCTATGAAGATTTTTCAAATGGAGGTATCGACATGCAGAATAGGACTCTTTATCGTCATCTAATTGAGTAGCTTTTTTGATCAAATTTTTGGTTTCGCATCTTACTTCTTCCTTTGTTTTCCACTTGCTCTCCTTGTTTTCTCTTTTAACTGTAAATAGAGGGATGACCACCTGCTTATGTCATCTTTTATGAATGGGTAAATGATACTAAAAATGCCATAATTCTGATATGACATTCACTTTGATGTCATCGAATCACTTAAGTGCCATTTTTATTAAAACAAACAATCATTTAAGTGTCAACTCTAATTTGGGATGCTAGAAATATAACGTGTCAATATTTTATCGATTTTCCACAACCAACATAGTTTGTCAGCATGCTCTGTTAGTATTAATAGCCCTAAACAATGTTCTCTACATGTTTTGTCCCAAATAGAAACTTTAATTTGGACAAATGAAGTCATTTCCCCAAAATTTTCAGATCCTAATTCAGAACCCTAAAATTAGGAGCTAAATTTTGCAATGGAGAATAGGAGTAGTACAAGTGGCTCAAATTCGTTTGGACAAAGCTAAGGTGAATACTCCTATTTTTGCGGGCTCAGAAATCTAGGCTTAAACAAAGTTAAATCTCAGGAGAAAGATTTTATATTTGTGGAGTTCGTCTTTCTTAATTGGGGATAAGAATATTAGAAATGCCAAAAATTTAATACCTTACTCACTTTAGTGTCAAAAGTTTTCATCGACTCACTTAAGTGTCAAGTTAAAAAAGAAAAAGAAAAAGAGATGATTATTTAAGTGCTTTCAACGAAAAATTTCAACCAAAAAAATCACGTGACTTTTATAATTAAAAGTTTCATCTAAGGTGGCAATTAAAAAAAAAAAAATTAGTCCACATTGGAGAAATAAAACGATGTTGCATAATCCAATGTGGCCGGTTGTGTAACAAGTCATTTGCTTCGACTCTCTCTCCGCCTCCCTCCTTCCCTCCCCACTACCCTCATCTTCTTCTACTCCTTCGCCATCCTCTCCACCACCGCCCAGGAGCCACCACCCACCATGCCAAGCACCGCCATCCTCTTCACTGAAAAAATCGCCTTGTTTCACTTTAGCTGCCATGAGATTGTCATCGTTGCTGTTCTCAGCTGCGTCCATTGTTGTGATTTGTCAAGTTCTATTTTCCTTGTTCTTTGACCAAAAGCTCTGAAGAGCTAGAATCGTGGTTCCAGATCGTTCAATAGATTTCGATCCCAATTGCCACTAACGTTGCTCGTCGTTGTTTGTTGCTGTCCGTCGCCGTCGCCGTTCATTGTAAGCCATCTTTGCTGGCTTCATCTCCGATGAGCACCAAGAGTACTTTGTTTCACTTTGTTCTATCACCTAAAATTTCGAAGGTTGTTGGACCTCGTTTGAAGTCCTCATGATGATTTTAATTTCGAGTGTTGACAAGTTTTAAAGTCAGTTCACGCTTCCTTAATCATAGATTGTGATTAGAATCTTCATCAAGGTACAATTCTATTCACTTAATCTTGATTTATTAAGGACAAAAATAGCTCTGTCAAAAGCTTGTTTCCGATTGAACAACAATCTGATTGAGTTTGACTTTAGCTCGATGATTCTTTATATGTTTGCTTGTTTGGCTTTCATTTGGATGTCGGATTCTAAATTGCTTTGAATGTAAATACTGTCAGGAAATTGGTCGCCACATGTTCAATGGAATACCTAAATTGAACTCATGCAGATTTGTCTCCTCCTGCCATCAATGTCGAAACCAAAATGAAACCCTTAAAATGGACATCCTCAAGCAAGAACTACTTAAGATGCGCCAAACCCTCACCGAAGAAAATGACAGCCGGCGCATCTTCAACCCTCCTCCATCTACATTGAGGGCAAATTGAATAAGGTTTTAGTTTGGGGTTGCGATCAATTTGGAAAATTCTTTGTAAGTTGTTATTTAGGGTTTATATGTTAGGGCAAAACATGTAAACAACATTGTTTCGATACATATGCTGACTAAACTAGAGGGCATCATCTTCGTAATTGTGTTTCTCCGACAATTATGAAGATGAAGATCAATTATATTTCTTATAATAATAAATGAACAAAAAATTCAAATGATATTAAACATAAATAAATAGAGATAATAAAAATATTTTTTTATTAATTATTTTAAAAGATGCAAATGATTATTTTTTGAAAAATATTTTTCAAATTATTTAATTTCAGTAAAACAAATTGAGTTAAGCGTCCTTTTTTCTTTTATCGATTGTGAGAAAATAACTCTAATATGAAGATAAAGCAGCGTTCGAAGGGTATTTGGTTCAGTTTTCCCAAGGAGCTTTGAGCCCCCAAAGCCCCTTGAGAAAAATTTAAGGGTGTTTGGTTTAGTATTTGAAGGCTCTTTGGCAAAATGCTTGCCTTTGAAATGCTGAAAGCCCAAAGCAGGTGGGGATCTGCTTTGGGTATTTCAGCATTTTCAGCATGCTAGAGAGAGGATTAATGAATTTTTGCTGATTACCCATTTTACTCTCAAAATTTTATTAAAAGTCCAATTTTATCCAATACAAAACAAAACACTAACCCTTTCGAGGCTTTTCTCACGCGATGCCCTCTCGTCCTCATCTCTCTCTCCTTGCAACTCGACGGCTTTCTTCTCCGTCTCTCTCTCTCCTTGCAACTCGTCGAGTATACTGGACGACAATGGTTGTTCTCGGTTTTGGATCCCTATAAACTCTCGTTACCTCGACGAAGCTCTCTTCCTCTTCTTCGGCCTGCTTCGCTTTCTCTTCACTCCACTTCGCTCGCTGATCCCTCCGGCCAGGTACTATCCTGTCCTTCCACTTCCCTTCTGCAGGCACCTCTCTCTCTCTCTCTCTCTCTCTCTTCTGTTTTGTCGAGGGTATTGCTCGGTTTCGTTGATGATTGTCTCTAGAATTCATTCTCGAATGAGGCAAGATTTGGGGTTCTAGGGCTTTGATGATGGGTTTTGAGTCCTGTGTTTGATCGTGGTTTGAATTTATCTTCTTGGGTTCGCTCCTTTGCCGTCCTCTCCTTTTTTTTTTTTTCCCTTTTTGGGTCGTAATCTTGTTGGGTTTTGGTTCGGAGTCCCTGTAATTTGGTCACACTAAAGGGGCTTTTCAAATACAAGTTTACCAAACAATTTTGCATTTCCCTAAAGCACTTTTCAGTTTTAGTTTGCCAAACAGTCTAGCATTTCAGAAAATCCCTTTACCTCAAAGGTATTTGCATTCTCCCAAGAGTATTTCCCTAAAGCTGAACCAAACGGGCCCGAAATCGATCACCTTCTCTCCTCTGGCGACAATGCGTATTGAAAAGTCTCTCTTCTACGGTACCAAACAAAAATAAAGACAACAAGGAAAAAGACTTCCCTTTTATCTCATTGACCCATTCTAAGTTACGAAATTTAACCTAAGCATAATTGTTAATTTCTAACCTCTAAAATAGAAATTCAAAAAACAAGCATGAAATATATCAAATAATTAAGCATTTTTGTAATTGATTTTATCATGAAGAGATGTATACTGTAATTTCAAAGAGACAAACTCCTAAATTGTACAGGATAGAAAGAAGCACACACTTGAATAAGTTCTTTAGATACTGTTGAGTCTTTGACATTGTAAAACAAGATTATCCAATCCCCATGGATAAGCATTGTATGTGAGATTTGGCTCTTGTTGTTGATGTTAACAACGAATGACGTAGTCACTTAAAGTTCTATTTCACCTTTCAAATGGCTCTTTTCACCCTTCTCCTCAAGGTATTATTTAAAAAGGTAACTGAAATTCAAGGCAATATATAATAATATGGAATTAAGAGAAAAAATGAAAGGTTTCAGTAACGTTGAAGAAAAGAAAGTTGAGAAGTTCCTTTTAGATGTAAGAATAAGGTGGAATTCCACATACAAAGTGTTGAAGAAAACATGCAAGTAAATGGGTGAGCTATCGCTATACTCCACCATTCATAGCAGAAGCGCTGATCTCCTACTGTTTACACAAGATTGAAGGATTGCTGAAGTCTTTACGAGCTTCTTGTAGATTTTCAATGATGCAACAAATATTTTGTCGTCTAATGATTTTCTGTCAAACAACTAGCAACGTTCTGTTTTTATACATGGTATCGGTTGAATTAGCGAACAAAAAAGGTGATACCTCCTCCAATGAAGTAGTATTGGCCCTGAAGGAGAAATTCTCAAATGTATTACAAGAAAATTCTGTCTGTTTTTCTTTTTAAATCCATTGCTTGGATCCTCGTTTCAAATTAGAGTGGCTCGAAAGTCTCCTTGTTCAGTATTGCGAGCATTTGGGATTGGATGAGGAGGTCTAAGTGAAGTAGGTATAGCGATGGTGAGGATTTTGATCTAGTCAATTCAATATGATGAACTCTAGTCCATAGACGGAGAAGGTACACTTGGAAATCTATATGATATTTCTTTGTAAGAAGAAGAACATCTACGGCCTTCCGCTAGCTCTGTCTTCATTTACTAATAAATTGGAAATGTACTTGAAAACAAACTACTTCAAAAACATTTAAAGAGTTGGTGACTTGAAAACAAACTGCTTCAAAAACATTGAAAGAGTTGGTGAAGACAACTCGACATTCTAAAGTAATGACGGAGCATAGTGTCATGTTTTCCAATTCTTTCCACCATAACTCGCAACTTATTGATTTCATTGGTTTTTATGGTACCATCAGAGTCCTCGTTAAATACTTGCCAACAGATTATGAAAGACTATAGGTGCAAGGTTGATTGCAAAAAAATGAATGAATGGCTAAGGCCTTGTTTGGCAAATTTTTGTTTCTGTTCCCCATAACACAATTTTTGTTCTTTTGTTCCGGGGAACAAAAAAAGAAAATAAACGCGTTTGTTTACACTTTTGTTCTTGGGAACAGATTTGGAATAAAAACAAAAAATAGAAAAAACTTGTTTCTTATTTTCGGGAACATTTCCAAGAAACACTTTTTTTTCTTCTCATTTTTCTTCTTCTTCTTTTCTTCTTCTTCTTCTTCCTTTTGCCGGTCACCGGCCTTGGCCAGCACTGGCGATCGGCCAGATGAGGGTCGGCAACCTCGCCGGCCTCCAAAGAGGCCGAGCCTTGCCGTGGCCGCGTGAGGCTCGGCCTCGCCTTGCTAGGTCAAAGCGAGGCCGACCTCGCGCCGCCTGGGTGAGGCTCACCGGCCAACGGCAATCTTGCTAAGCCACTAGCGAGGCTTGGCCGAGCCTAGATTTGACGAGGTCGAGCCTCGTTGAGGCCAGGCTAGCCTCAGGCGGGATTGCCGAAGCCTCACTCGCCGGGGCCAGGCTGGCCTCCCGCGAGCTTGCCGAAGCCTTGAGGCTCGGCCTCGCTAGATCTAGGCGAGGTCGAGCCTTGCTTGTGGCGAAAAACGAAAAAGGAAAAAAAAAAAAAAAAAAAGGAAAAATATAATAAAAATATTAAAAAGTCAAAAGGAAAAAAATTATATAAGTTTATCAAACGCGTTTCTATTCCTGGAGTAGACATTTTTTACAGTTACCAAACGCGTTCTTATACTCAGAAATTTTTTCCTGGAATAGAAACAAAAAAAAAACTATTTTGTTCAAAAATTGTTTTCTGGAACAAAAACGTTACCAAATACACCCTAAATGTGTCCAACATAAATATGACGACAATGACACCTTATCATCTGAATTATGATGAGAGATTGGCACGAAAATATTGAGTTTATCATAATTCTCTTGGGTCTAATCTATCTATAATTATTATTGTGGCACTTGTACATCTAATTTTTTTTTTCAAATTTGATGATATATTTATACTATATTTGTGTTTAATTTGGAGAGTGTTTTTGTTTAATTTTCCTCAAATGATTTTTGAATTACTTCTACTATTGGGAAACCAAAATATATATATCCCAAAATATCATTATATTTGCATGTCTTGCAAATTGTATTTATTATGACAATATAATATTCAATTTATAATCATCATTTTGAATTTTTAATTTAATTAAAAGAATGTGGGGCCGGCGTCAATCCTGGCCGGACCCGGCACAACCCGCTATTGGTATGGCCCAATGACCAACCCAAGTCGCTTTGAAGATTTTTCTGATGGAAGTATCGACATGCAGAATAGGACTCTTTATGGTCATCAAATTGAGTAGCTTTTTTGATCAAATTTTTGGTTTCTCATCTTACTTCTTCCTTTGTTTTCCACTTGCTCTCCTTGTTCTCTCTTTTAAGTGTAAAATAGAGGGATGACCACCTGCTTATGTCATCTTTATCAATGGGTAAATACTAAAAATGCCTTAATTATGATATGACATTCACTTTGATGTCAAATTTTTTTTATCAAATCACTTAAATACAATTTTTATTAAAACAAACGATCATTTAAGTGTTAACTCTAATTTGGGATGCTAGAAATATAACGTATCAATATTTTATTGATTTTCCACAACCGACATAGTTTGTCAGCATGCTCAGTTAGTATTAATAGCCTAAAATGGACATCCTCAAGCAAGAACTACTTAAGATGCGCCAAACCCTCGCCGAAGAAAATGACGGCCGGCGCATCTTCACTCAAGCATTTTGAGATCAACTAGAAACAAATCAAGAAGCTTCGCAAGCAAGAGAAATGCGAGCTCAAGGCCAAATCCCACCTTCAATCCTCTTTGACACGGCCTCTAGGTCCAATCCCTCCTCCTCCATCTACATTGAGGGCAAATTGAATAAGGTTTTAGTTTGAGGTTGCGATCAATTTGGAAAATTCTTTGTAAGTTGTTATTTAGGGTTTATATGTTGGGACAAAACACGTAAACAACATTGTTTCGATACATATGCTGACTGAACTAGAGGTCATCATCTTCGTAATTGTGTTTCTCCGACAATTATGAAGATGAAGATCGATTATATTTTTTATAATAATAAATGAACAAAAAATATTTTTATCGTCAATGAAAATATTTAAGCATAAATAAATAGCGACAATAAAAATATTTTTTGACTAATTATTTTAAAAGATGCAAATGATTATTTTTTGAAAAATATTTTTCAAATTATTTAATTTCAGTAAAACAAATTGAGTTAAGCGTCCTTTTTTCTTTTATCGATTGTGAGAAAATAATTCTAATATGAAGATAAAGCAGCGTTCGAAGAAATCGATCACCTTCTCTCCTCTGGCGACAATGCGTATTGAAAAGTCTCTCTTCTACGGTACCAAACAAAAATAAAGACAACGAGGAAAAGACTTCCCTTTTATCTCATTGACCCATTCTAAGTTGCGAAATTTAACCTGAGCATAATTGTTAATTTTTAACCTCTAAAATAGAAATTCAAAAATACAAGCATGAAATATATCAAATAATTAAGCATTTTCGTAATTGATTTTATCATGAAGAGATGTGTACTGTAATTTCCAAGAGACAAACTCCTAAATTGCACTGGATAGAAAGAAGCACACGCTTGAATAAGTTCTTTAAATAATGTTAAGAGTCTTTGACATTGTAAAACAAGATTATCCAATCCCCATGGATAAGCATTGTATGTGAGATTTGGCTCCTGTTGTTGATGTTAACGACGAATGACGTAGTCACTTAAAGTTCTATTTCACCTTTCAGATGGCTCATTTCACCCTTCTCCTCTAGGTATTATTCAAAAAAAGTAACTGAAATTCGAGGCAATATATAATAATTTTTCTACAGTATCCTAGTCACATGAAAATTTTGTACACGGGTGGCTAAATGTGAGTATATTCATTTGTGGGCTATCGTATCCCTTCGTAGCGAGTGGTTCGAACGGCACGAGGAAATCCTATATAGTCAATTTATAGCTTTCAATATCAGACTTGAAATGCGTGCGGCGATCTACCTTTCGGCAGGTGCCGTTGCATCGAAGCTCATGGTTTCGTGAAAGGGTATCTGCAGGCTCTTTATCAAGGGAAGTGATCGAGAATTTGAACGCGCATCCGGTTGCCAGATCGAGCGAAAGAACTGCAGACGAAAGCATGGCGGTAGAGAAAGTGACAGAATTGGAGGAGAGAGATCCAACGTCCGTAGAGCCCGAACAGAGAAAACCATGGGAAAGGCAAGGACAGGAGGAGGGTCATGTGCCAGATGAAATATAAAGCTTTTGGTTTGTTGGTTTTCCGCTTCCGCCTTTGCTACGCAAGCCTGACCACTTGAAGGCGGGACTCCAACCCACCAGCCTCTCTTAGAATTGTCCACGCCTTTGTCTGAAACCATTGTTTGATGAAATGCAGGATGCATTCTCTAGTAGTTTCGACATCAGCAAATCAATGCATCGACGAGCTTGTGAAGATAGGACTTGATGGAACGCAACAGGCCAGCGTTTATGTTCGCGCCCCTGATGATCCTGGCCAGGATTTTGGAACTTAATATGAACGGGTTCTGGACAACTGTGTTTTCTGCAAAAGCTCGAGTTCGGCTCCGAAAAATCAAGCAAAAAATCTTCTAATGAAGAGCAATTTCATTTTTTTTTTGTTTCGGCCAGATAAGGAGGAATTAGCTGCTCTAGTACCAGATGCGAATTTGATCCTGCTTATTTTCAGTTTTCACTGCTTGACTTCCTTCTGGCCACTTCCATATCAGCAACTTTCAGAATAGACAATCGGTGAATCAAAATGATGAATGAACATATCATGCCTTCATTTAAGTGCAATCATTTTTAAACCTGCATAGTGTGTCAAATGCTGGAAAGCAAAAGAAAATTTTTGGCATTTATAATCTTGAAGGACATTTGCCTACGTTTGATTACATGAATGATAAGCAACCATCCCAACCTCAACAGGAAACCAGCACCGCGTACCTTTTGCATCGAACGGGTGCAATTAAACCCAAAAGATTTCGAAGAAGATAAAGAAACGAAAAATGGAAACCTTGTGTTGGAGGATGAAGCTCTAATCAAAATTTCATTCTGAGAAAGAATGACTTGTGCGTTGTGTACCTTCAATTGGCATCAACGCTACACCACCTGGTGCTGCTTGTACAACCACCACCAGCGCCAGCACATCCCGTTCATACAGCAGAAGCAGACATGAGAGATGACTAATCTGCTTGTGTTTCTCTCCTCTTTTTCACCATGTATGACCTTAAGAGGAATATCTGAGGATCAATACATTTCTCCGGTGAAAAGTATCAACGGTCAAACTTCAGTCATCTTAAAGGGAGAACATCATCAAGATTCTTCTGAAGCAACCAGCCAGGGGGGTACGGAAGACCGGGACCATCCAAATAGAGATGCCAGTTCATTATTAGCGAGCAGCCGGGAGGAATTGCTTCCATTTGACTTTCATCTTCCACCACTTGTTCTATAAATTTTGTACCCTGCAAAAGAAATTGAGGAACAGTAAATTGCATAAATCATAATGTCGAGCACACTAGGCAAATTCTTTACTTCTGGACTCCAATTATTACCTGGAAACCTTCCTTCGAAGAGCCCACCAGCCAAATTGGATTAGATATGGGATGGTGCCATCTCTTTGGATCCCACAAGATTGTACTGTTGAAAGCAAATCCAGATTTATCAACTTGGAACCTATGGAGTCTCTTGCTTCTTTCGTTTGCATGCCAACCCATTATTTGACTTCCATTGCACACGGGACCTTCCAATATTACTTTGTTTTTGCTCTGTGCAAGCATCGCAACAGGCCAAGTGCCAAAACGACTGAAAGGCAAGCAGAGCTAAGTCAGGACATCCTAAATAACAGATGCAAATTTCAATTATATAACAGATCAACAATTGACAGGAGATATATTCATTTACTATATGCCAATTGTCTAGTTCGCCTGGACAGAATAGGCTTCAACAAGTCCTTTTTCCACTATGGATACACACATACACTACATGCTAGAAGAGTCAGAATCTAGATATTACAAATTCTCCCTTAGGGGTTGCCTAAAAGTTTGGCACTCAAGACTCTAGATAGCCAAAGATGCCTTCTCCTCATTGCAAGAATTGTTTGTTTTTTTGCTACATTCTCCACAGAGTAGGCTGCCACCCAAGCAATTGGAAAATTTTCCTACAAGTATTTTCAACCAATGGAGAATTAATTACGTAACTCCTACCATCTCTTAATTATTAGTCTCTAGTAATATTTATGTACTTTTTAAATGCTATTAAGTGTGTGCTTAAGCGAATTAAAATATAGTCAATATGCTATGCTATCAAGTGTGGTTTCATTTTTCACTTTGCTTTAAATTATGTTTTGATTAACTATAAAATCACAAGTCATTTTCTACGTTTTCATTAATTCAACAAGACAATATTCATTCACATAACTACACCAACTTTGTTCAGGTATCCCTTCCACAATTACGTTCAGTAACTACATCTAAACATCCAGCTTCATTTTTTATTTTTCATATAATATTGATTATAATATTCTCAAATATCATCGTAATAGTCTTAATTTTATAGCCATCCCGCTCAATACACAGGTTGCCATCTAAATGTCAGTAAAATCGATAAAAAGAAAAGAGAGCGGAAAGCTAATGGGTTAAGACTAAAACAGAGATTCAAATAATGAGGAAAAATATATCAGCACCGAAGATAGTGTCTTAGTGCATCAGTAGAACTTAATAACTAAGGGCAAAGTATACAACTCCGATATAGAATATGCAAAAGTTGTCTCCATGAATTCAAGTGTATTAGTCATGAGCATGTGAGAGATAACGGATAAGGGGGCCACACACAAAACATGATCTGCAGAGTGCGGTATCCTAACAAACTCCTGATTGTCAATATTGTCAAGCAAATTGGATGAAAGATGTCTGCAGACTCTAAACTTATTTGCAACCTTACGCATCCTTCAAACTAGATGGGGGCAAAGAAGCAAAGAACCTAAATAGCACATTCAGCAATAAACATTCACCAGTACAAATGAATAAAAAAATTACTGGAAGCTAATAAACAGGTAAAAAGTTACTAACAAGCACATCTACAATCCTATGGTGTTTTCTGTTAAGGACTACTTAATCCCATGCCAGCAAGGCCAATTACGATTCAGAAAACATAAGATTCATCTTTGACTTCATCTTTGACTTTCTTCCAACGGTTCCTGTTCTGACACATACACCTTCAGTCCAACAATGCCAGATCTTGAAGCAAGATACTTACAATCAAATAAAGATTTGAGCCATGAAATTAATTGACAATTAAAGAGCTTCTAAATGGCATCCCATCAAAACAAACAGAAACAACATAATAAAGAAGAAACAGTAAAGCTGATAATTACCTAATTTGTCTTAGGTTCTCGAACAACTCTATTGAGTAAATGTTATAGTCGTCCGCAAAGTAAACAATGCCATCAAGTTGATGGTGCTGGATGTGCTCCAATGCTTTGTTCTGCTGATGCACACCCTGGTCTTTAACATCTGTCATGTTCTTAACACTCACCAAATGCCTATACATGACCCCGGTTTTTCTCAATACATCTGCAGTCTCCATCGAAGCTGCATCCATCTCCACCACAATCCACAACAATGGAGGTTGCACGAGCCTTAATACCTGACCAAGCCTGTTTAAAAGTAGGCCTGCAGGGCCCTGTTATACGTTGGTGTAACCACAATCAGCTGCTTTTTAGGCACCAAACTTGAACCCTCTTCCAAATTCATCTCAACCTTTTCTTCTACCCTCAAATTAACAGCTCTAATGATGAAATCCTTACGCTCAATCGACTGATCCACTCCAGCATCCAACCGGACATTGGTCGGAGGCGGCTTAACCTCCAACGAATGATTAGCTCGCAAGTCGTTCACATGCCCATAAGGGGTCAAACCCAGTAAAAATCCTAATATGAAAAACAACAAAAACCTATAAAATGATCTCCACAGCGGTGGAGACCTTCTCGAGTACTTTCCTGGGAAAATGGCGGCGAACATTCCACGGATTCTAATTCCCGATGCGGTGAAACCCAGCGAAGCAGTTGATGCTTTGCCGAAAACATAGAAAGGCCTCTGATTTGGTGATGATCCTAACAAAAAGGAGTCCCCATTTGGGTAATTGCGATCATCATAAGGAGGCAAGGTTCTTCTGATCGATGCCATTGACATCGCACGTCAGACACCAATCACCCAAGATGATCCGAGTCACGTGTCCGTAACCACCAATTCCCTCAATTCAGCACAGAAAAACTAAACTAAAACACCCCCGAACAACGTCTCAAACAAATGCCCACTGAAACCCAAGAAAGCAAGAAGAAATTCAATCTAACGAAATTACACAAATAAGTCAGAGTCGGGTCATGCAGGAGATGAAATTGCCAAGAAAAGCCCACAAAAAGAAAAACCCAGATGAACAGAAAGAGTCAAAAGACAAACGGGAAAGTGGGGAGGCGGCGACGATCTAGCGACAAAGAGAGGATTTTTATCATTTCCCTTTTGAGGATTCTGGAAGGAGAGAGAGAGAGTGGGGGTGGCAGGTGAAGTTGAAGCGTTCAAAGCTGGAGCAAATCCTTCAAAGGCACCACCTGGGTATATGCAGATACATTACACGTGAGCCCTCGGTCGTGAGACAGACATGAAACTCCAAGTTTGAAACATTCTGGGCACAATCGAATTGGAAAAATGGAGTCTTGCACGTTAAACCCTCCGTGTCGGAGGCTTGCGAGCTACGGTGGTGGCCAATCCCATGGCGATCGAAGGCGTTCCTGTCAACTCGGGTTGCCTTTTACGCTCAGTAATGCCATTTTTCTTTTTTGGGTCTGTAGTAATTTACCATTTTATTATTTTATTATTTAAGCCTTTCTTCAGGACAAAGGACCAAAAAAGAAAGAAATATCACCAACATTTCACCTAATTTTCGATCGAAAGAATACAAGATCGCTTTAATTTATCATAGAGCAACTCTGCTTATTTCGATTCATTTTCGCGATAGCTTTCATCTCAAATTTTGAATCCCGCGTCAAGAAATTCTTAAGTATTGATTAATCTTTGCACTGTTCATTTCAACGCTCATCTTTCAATGACTTTCAAACATATAATACTCCCTATATAATATTAGCCCATAACTATTTACCATCCCTTTCCGCATGATATCTTGAAATAATCGTATTTAATGAATAAATTTATCATTTTCAATGCTATTGAAAGATGACATTATTCATGTTGAGATTAGTAGATTTGTAAGAATAAAGTATTCAATGACATTGTATTCATACAATATACTATTCCTCATAAGGTAATGATATTTGAAGTTTTGATTACATTACTATAATCTGATGATTTTGGTACCTGCTTTTCCAATTATAGCCTTTGACTTAGTTTTGATTAAACCTTGTCGTGAAGCCACTTATGTGTTGTGAAGTTCATCGAGAGAATCGGGTTTTTAACCTAGGAGTTTTATTTATTTTATTATCTATTGTTATTATTTTTCGTAGTTATGGAAGACAAATCATGATCTGCCACTCATTTGTAAGTAGCGTAGTTGGTTGAGAGTCCCTCCCTCATCACTGAGGTTGAGAGTTCAAAATCCTGCGTTACTAGCGATTTAAGCGAGGGCATAGCGGTGGGTTGTTGTGCTAGCGATTTAAGCGGGGGCATAGCGGTGGGTTACTGTGCTAGCGATTTAAGCGAGGGCATAGCGGTGGGTTGCTGTGCTAGTTTTTCTCGAGGTATAGGGGCTCGACCCTCAGGAGCTGTTCGGGCACGGGGGCACATGGCGGAGTCCTCAATCACCAAAAAAAAAAAAAATGATCTGCCATGTTAGATGTGCAATTGCTAGTCACATTTCCCAGCAATTGCATCCATAAACTTTGCCTCTGCATCATAAATATTAAAAAAAAGCATGTGATATCTTATAATAATAACCTAATATATTATACAAAAAGCAACTTTGGCCCATTAAATGAATTGAATTTTGATGGAGGGAGATTTATTTTTATATGAAATATAAGAGCTATTCCAAAAAAAAAGTGAAAGTTTAATGGGAAATTTCTCAACAATAAGTAGTAAATTTGATCTATGAGAATGAGAAAATATCTATAAAATTAAGAGGTAATTTTTCAAAAAAAAAATAATATGATTATAGAAATTACGTATGTTTAGTAAACTCTATGAGAACGAGAAAGTAACTATGTCTATAATTGCACGCAAAATTGATTCTATTATGCATCATATGTGATGTGATATGTTTACAAAATAATATCTAGAGAAAATTTGACTTGCATGCTTACGATATAATACACCATAAAGAGTAAATCACTTTGACTCAACCCAATAAAATGCCAATAAAATACAATGTTGTAGTTAATATTACTTGAAGGATAATAATTACTCAAAAGAAATCACCATACAATTGACCGGAATCAAATAGATTAGTTCAATTTTTGCAAAAATCAGGAGATTATTGGTAAATGCTTACAAATAAGGAAATGAACCCATAATTTCAATTATCTTCTAAATGATTTATTTTCAATGTGTACTTCTTTAACTAGTTCATGATTATCGTCATTTCTACAACTAAAAGATACTAGTTTCATATAACAAACACAAAATTTCAAAGTAAAAGTTGTACAGGAAATCCATGTGAAACATGGACAAATACACTATTATATGACTATTATTAACTAGGAATGCATTTAATGTGGATGTTTATTAATGAAGTCTTTTTTTTTTCCTTCTTAGAGAATGTTAATGAAAGAATCTTTGAAACCTTAATTTAAATATAGATATCCAACTCTATATTTTAACATATATAAGCAATATGCTTCGGGGAGAACTTCTTTGCCTATTGTCACAATTTTTTTTTTTTCAATTTATATGTGAATGATAAAAACCAATGCAACACATGAGTCTATTCCTTTTCAAATAGAAGTTTAAAGTTTTCCCAACAAAAGTAAAACTTTGAGAGATGAATCTTTGATATCTCAACCTACAGACAAATGTTTAGTTCTACTATAATATTCTACGTATAGTATAAATTAGCAACATAACATGTCAAGAATTATTTATATGCCCAAAAATATACTTTCTTGGTTTCATATTTACACTAACAAATATATCACATTAGATGATGCAAATTAATAATGATTCAATCATTACATATTATTTTTCTATCGAATGTTGTACTTTAAATATTCCATCTATAATATGTAATCATTTCGGTTTGCAACACAATTGATGTAAGATCATTTTGATATTTGCGATAAGCCTCTTTTCTTTTCTCGAATTCCTATTCCTTTCCTTTTTTTCTTTTTTTCTCCAAACTCAAAAGGCTGAGGCATTTCTTTTTTATGAAGGAAAAAGAAACACAAGCTTTTGACGAAGAATACAACTAAATTGTATAAAATGAAAAACGAGTCAAAAGATAAAAGAGCGTGGTGGGGGAGAGAGAGAGAGAGAGAGAGAGAGAGAGAGACCATGGCCTCCTGGACGAAACCCAGCAAAAACCTGCCCATAGATATGGATTGCCCACCAACACACTGCTCTTCCTTAAACTGGCATGTTGGATTGGATTGTCCAAGAACCGCCCCTAGATTTTCTTCATCCTTTCTTATCTGCTCTCTCCTTACAACCCTCAATTCATTGAACCTCCCTCCCTCTCTCTCTCTCTCTCTCTCTTCTCTATATATAATCCAACCCTCCTGGATCATCTCGAATCCACATACAGACTTGCTCGCGTCACGCCATCAATCAAGATCCCTCTTCTTGATCCGACATCGCTCTGCGCCTCTCAGTTCGAGCCCGAGAGTCAAGAAAATGTCGCCGACATCAGCAATGCTCACGCTTCCCCTCCTCCACTCTCATCAGGCGCAGTCTCACCCCCGAAACCCAAACCAGGGAGCTCCCCCCCGCAGCGTCTTCACGGGCTTTCTGTCAGGGAAACTTAGCATCAGCGGACGACCTAAAGCCGAAGCTGCCGTCGAATCGGCGTGGGGTTCTGGTTCCGAGTCGCCTGCTTCGACATCTTCCGCGGCAGCGAGGTTTCGCGAGGCGCTCGAGCTCAGTTGCTGGTCTTCTTGACCTCCACCATCCTTTTCTCCCGGTTTTGTCATTCTGCTGTGGCGTTTGTATCGTCCTCCGTTTCTGCTTTCGAGAGATGGGAATGTGTACATAGATCTCTCCTAAGCCTCCACGCAGATATGTCAACGTGCGTATTACTTCTAACCGAGTTTCGATCTTGCAAAGCATTTTATTCCCCCATCAATCGATTATTGACTGCGAATGTTGTACTTTACAACGTGCTGCGCTAATGTCTCTAAAGAATCAAGAACCCAATCTACTGAACGACAAAAACAGCGGCGTGCCTTGTTGGAATACGAAGAGCGTCACCTGCCGTGAATTTCAAACAAGCATATAAAAAAAATAAAAAATGAAGACATGTGATTGGATGGATCACATGACATACCGCCTTCTATTAATTAGGGCAGGGCTGTTTTTGAGTCGGGCCATCCCTCGAAATGCGATTGCCATGAGAGTAGGTCGAGACAATACTCGACATTCGAATGCGGGCTCATAATTCAAGCCCATGACGAAGGATTATAGCTTGCCAAAAGAATTAGGGCTTATTATAGCCCAAGCTCAAACTCTAGCCTGGTGCAAAATCTTTGGGCCTAATGAAAGTCGTGTCGTACTCCGACCTGACCAATAAAGCTCTGGCCGAGCGGCTTGTGGGGGGCTGGTCGTGTTCAGACACGACCTGTTTACAAGACGCCAAGCCGAACATGAACTTAATGGGAAAAGGAGTTTCGATGCGTTGCTTTGCATATTAATTTAATACCGGTGTCATGCACAAGTGACTTATTCAACAAGTTCCATGATAGTTATGACAATGTAGAGCTCATAGAAATTGATACGAAATCTAACACAAATCGCGTGCCTACCCTTATAAATAGCGGCAACTCTTGATCTTACAATTGTTCTCTAGCCTATCAAGTTGATAGCAAATGTACCGATGTTTTGTTCATAATGATTGCTTGAAATCGATTGGCTAATTTTAGCTGCACCTGGGAATCATCTCAGGCTGCATTTTGACACTGCTTTGATTATTAGCACCGATGATCGAATCACTAGGAAAGGCAATGAGTTATGGTTTCTGCCATTTGAACTGCATATTTACGTCAATAACGAGCATTGTATAGTGATCAACCGAGAAAAAACATTGTCTTCAGTAATTCTTCGTGAACAAGTAGTTACCGGATTTTCAGAACATCATTAGCTTTTCAACGTACAGAAAACTGGGCCCTAAAAGTTTGTTGAATAAACAGGCTCAAACCTAACTCTGCCCATTGGGATTTTCGACCCAAAAAAATTCTCCACCGCTCACGTGGATCCCTCGAGAGGTATAATTGGTCAAAACTAATGTTAATTGCACCTTTTGTGTTTATAATTCATGTTAGTACCCCGACGTAGCGATTCATTCTCTTTGAGGCAATGCAAAGATCATGAACTCATGTGCTCCGTCGACTATCCGGCGTGTGTTGTCGTATCCATTGCAAATTAGAGGAGTGTAGTAACCACATAAAGAATCACGTCAATGTTAAAGCATTAAAAGGTTCTTCAAAGGATATGAACGACGAGCCGCAAGAGATGAAATCTCTACTACTGTCCCCAAAACACCAAACTCTTTCTTATCTAAAATCACTTTGTAGACGGGTTGGCACTAGCTTTCTATCCTAGTCTAATGCCAAACACATACTTAGCTCACACCTTAACTAGTTATATGGATGAAGGGCTAAAATGGTTCAATAAAAGTTTCTAGTTTGTGCGTTAAGTCATCAAGCTACCTTTCATCTATAATTAGACATGTCTTAATTCACATTTGATGGGTTAAATTATTATATGAATTACTTATATTCATTAAATGGGTTATAAATAAGTTTAGCATTGTAAAACCCAAAATAATATAAGTGTTGTTAAATGGATTTACAACTTATTTAGATCCAACCCACCTCTATAACTTTCCCTCACCCATACTCAATCTGGCACTCACTCACTTAATACTCTCACCTCAGTTAGGTTAAATATAGAAGTATTTTAACAATATGAATCGAGTTGGGCATGATCCAAGCATAAGTTAGGTATGGATCGAGTCGAATATGGATCATTAGATTTATATTGCATAGAAATTGATAAAAAAATAATTAAATGAGTTAATTTGGGTCGGACTATTTTCGACCCTACCCATCCATTTAATGGTTCTCTACAGCTGATAATTTGCGGTGTAAAGGTTTGGTTGAACAATAAATCAATTGAGATTTTATGTTTGAAAAAATATGAGGTTTCCATAGCTCGGATTCTATTACGTAGGACTTGATGCATGGTGCATTTGGGTGAAGTTGCTGAACGAATTCAAGGGAATGACTCTTGAATCACGTTAGCCAAGAGGAAGTGGTCCATTGCGAACAAGTCATTGACATGAGTAACCCAGAAGTGGACACATCACTATCGACGATGTGGACTTAGCTAATGGGCTGAAGCAAGCTTGGCGTGCACATCCCACCATTGCAACACCAAGTGATACACCTCATGGCTGAAGCCAATTTCGTCGCGTCATGTCCGACATTGCCAGTCCTATTCTTCGACATCGCCTTTTGAATCTCCCTCGATGCCTTTGGACTGGTAAAAGAACTCTTGTCTTTATCTACTCAAAGGAACATGTCCAACGAAATGATTATTCATGTCTTTTCCGTGTATCGCATTACGGTTTCCTTCCCTCCGTGAATTTTCTCCTGTTTCTTTTGTTAGACAAGCTCGAGGACCGGATGTCAACCTCATTCTAGTAAGTGTCTTCTTCACCTCAAGGGGTCTCTTCAAGATAATGACCAGCAAATTGACCAATCTCTTGCCATGCTTTCTTCTAGAAAATCAAAAGGTGCCGCATTCTTCAGTGCTTGCGTTCCCTCCAGAAGTGCCTTTGATTTTCAAAAGAGAGTCCTGCATGCAAAAACCTTGCCTTTTGTCTTCAATTGCGTTTCGTAGTCGTTATTCATCCAGCATACGCAGTATCTCCATCAATCAATGTAAATCCTCAAGTAAGACTTTTTTAAAACCCAAAAAAGATAATAATTATAATAATCCATCTTTAATCTTCGTCATTTACATTATGGCTAATGTGAAGCGCGAACAAATGAAAAGATTCTAGCAAGAAATAAATTACAAAAAGTGTTAACTGTACAGAGAGGGATTAGCGACATGATTCCATTATAATAGGGTTCCTGACTAGGTGCAGACTCCGTGGCTTCCAGAAAGTGCCTACTAGCTATTGTGTTTTTCAATGCACTAATCAGACACTTAAGGTTATTTTGGCAACACTAGTCCCCCGATGGGACCTCGTTCCGAACTCTAGTTTATTTTAGTAGAGTCACTTGTGACACCTCTAAAGAGACTTTTATAGCCGTCATAAAAGAGAATTGAAAGTACCATTCCTCTTTTGTGATTAATTATTGTGGGTTTGGATCTATTTAATATTGGGTAATATTTGAATATAATCGTTCCGAACAATTGTAATTTCCTCTTCATTGATTATAGTAAAACTATCTCATCAATCTATTCGCATGACTAGAGATATTGCCAAACTATGTAAATCTGTTGTTTTCAGGTTTCACTTGTGCAATTTATCTTTTACTCGAGTTGTTTTGTTTGTTCACATTTCTGTGTAGGACGCAATAATTTATCATAGCGAAATGATGTTCTAGAGTCCAATTTGACAAAAACAAATGGGAGTTACCTTCCAACCATTATAAAGGAGAACTCTCTTCTTGTCGCAGCGTGCAAATTTTCCTTTTTCGGTGTAACAAATGCATTTTGTGACTTTCAAAACAGGGCAAGAACAATAGAAGTGCTATAACTTTTTTTTTTCCGCTTATTTAAGTGACACGAATTTAAAAGACCAATCACTTGAGTGCCATCGACAATTTGATGATTTGCCTCACCGGAAAATCTGACATGGATGTCAGCTGTCTTATATGCTTTTGCTGATATTAATGTGGACAAATTTTTAATTTTTTTAATTATTATTCTTTTTTTTTTTAAGGCCAACAAGGGTTGTTGGCGAGCCACAAAACCCTTGCCCAATCTAGGCGAAGGCCACCTTGTCGGCCGGGGGCGAGGCCATGAATGGCCAGATTTGGGCAAGGAAGCCTTGCTTGTGATCAATGAGGCTGCAATGCCCTCGCTCGGGGCCTTCATGGCCATGTGCAAGGCTGCGAAGGCCCTCACCAGCTTTGGGTGGCCACTTCGTGGCTGAGGGCAAGGGTTTTGTGGCCGGCGAGGGTCGTTGGTAACTCTTGCCGGCCCTTAAAATAAGGGAAAACAAAAAACAAAATAAGAATTCAAAAAAAAAAAAAAAAATTAAAAAATCCATGTCTATGGGAAATTAATAAAAAGTTCCACGTAAGATAATTTGCCGATATTGGCACTCAAATGATCGATTTTACTTCAATGTGGCACTTAATTGAGTGAAAAAAAAAAAAAGTTGTGGTACTCAAGTGAACGTCGTACGAATGTTATAATACTCCTATTGATCTTCTCCCCATTCAAGACACAAACTTGGACCTCCTGTCTGGCAAAAAAGGAGAGGTTCGAATGAAACATTTAGTCCATTGCCACAGTATGTGAAAGACTGCATATAGAGAGGCTGCATCTTTTGTCTAGAGTTTCTTCCCACCAGCTATGAATTGTACACAAAGTTTCCACCAGTTCGGGCTTTTACCCTTGATGGTGAAGCTGAAAATACTCCATTATCTGGTCTCAAGGTTTTACTTTTATCCAAGTTCCCACCAAGAAAAGCAATTATTCTCTATCCTCTTAGCAGTATATGTTTTGGAGTTTCTTTCGCACCAGCTATCAATTGTGCACAAAGTTCCCACCAGTTCGGGCTTTTACCCATGATAATGAACCTGAAAACACTCCATTATCTGGTCTCAAGGTGTGACTTTTCTCCAATTTCCCACCAAGAAAAGCAATTATTCTGTATCCTCTTAGCAATATGTTTTGGAGTTTCTTTCCCTCAAGGAAAAAAGAAAAAGAAAAAGAAAAAACAATAAGAGTCCATAGCTTCTTGGACTCTCTCTGTTCATAGAGCATGTAATCTTGTTTTTATCACCGACAAAGACATAGTCAAAGGACAAATGATACTGGAACATAGGTCAAACTTTAACATGGCCATAAAGCAAACCACACCAAAATAAGTGGCGTTTCGTATTTGTTTCTTTATCACGTAAAGTGAAGAAAGACACATGCAATGACCCAATTGATTAATGTTTTTGTTCTTCTAGTTTCAGCTTGGAACCAATCTTTTTTAGCCTTATCATATACGTGTGACTCGACAAGTTGATGTCTAGAGTAATAAATTTAACTGAAAGATAAACAAGAACGTTTTCTCACTTATCTCCGCATTCCACAGCAATGGTGGTTCTTATCTAACCCTTAATTAATGAGGATTTGTCCCCAAGGCTATATAAAATGTATTTATGTGTTCCGTATGCACTGAATATGTATATATGTTTGAGAGAAAGAGAGGGAAGTGTACCATAAAGAGGCGGAGATTGTCGGATCATGCACATCTTGCATAAAATTAAGTTAGATTTAAGCGTTTTCGATGGCATCATTGCGTATGGAGTGCATTATCATTTGGGGGTGAAAATTTAGAGAAAAGGAAGAACAGTTTTATGTGTCAGCTTTTGGATATGCAAGGGAGGCCTCTAAAGGGACAAGAACATGCCCTTTAGTTGTCAAGGCTTGATTGCGGAGAATCTTCAACACCAACACAGGCAACGAATCCTAAGAAAACCCTACCTTTGTTCCCTCCTAGTGGTACCCATTCCCCTCTAGGTGACGAACCCTCAACAAAGTCACCAAACGTGCCCTTAATACAAACTCTTTCGTTTTCTGCAGTGCTTCTACATGACACAAATGAAGTTCATCTCACAGTAAATATTAAAGACAAAGTCACAAAACTGATTATTATTTTCACAATGGATTAAAGACAATTATATAATTATTTCTCCTTAAAATACAAAAAGATAGGGAGGAACTCAATAAAAATAGGCATAATCCAAAAAAAAAAAGAAGAAGAAGAAGAAGAAGATGAGAGAAACATGAGGAGCAAAGGAACTTCTCCAATAGCACAAAGTGGGATGATCGATGAGCATCTAATCTCTTTTTTGGTTTTTTTGGTTCTTCTTTTACAGCAACCGCTCAGGGAGAGGGGCGATATCTTCAAAGATGGAGGGAATAATGGTTAACACGCGAATCACTTTCAGTGCACCGAGTTTGGGGTGGATAACAGATGATCTGTCTCATGTGATGAAGCTGACTCCACGATAAGTCCATCACCACCACCGTGGTTAACACAAAGTATCTCTTCAAGATTTGCCCTCTTTTTATTGTTGCTTGCTTCCTTTTGGTTCATGACGACAGAGATAGAAGAAACATCATCTGATGATCCTTTGGATGAGATTGGCAATGAATATGACGAGGAAAGAGGGAGCTCTACTCCCTCCACTCGAGCCGCCCAGTCAGTTCTGCAGAGAACACAGAGCACGAGCAATGCACATGAAGCCTGAGCAGCCAATGAACCGATCCCTAACCCTGCGAAGCCCACTTTGGCCACAAAGCCCATCGCAATCGCCACCGGCATGCCGATGAGGTAGAATGAACCCAAGTTGATTATGGTGGCGATCGTGGCCCTAGAGCTCCCCCTCAAGACGCCGCACCCTGTCGTCTGCAGGAAATTCCCAAGCTCAGAGAGCCCTGTGAACGGCAGCTCCGCTGCAATCAGCTCCAGTATCTGAGCGTCCCCTGTAAAGAGCCGCCCCCACCGGTGCCGCATCAGGGTGGTGAACAGCATCACGCCAAGGCCGAGCCCTGCTGCACAGACCAGCGCGATGATGGCGGAAATCCGGGCCCGGGCGGGCCGCCTTGCGCCAAGCTTGTTCCCCACCCGGGTCGAGACCCCAAGACTGAGAGCCGAGGGGAACACATAGACCAATGAGGTGGTCTGGATGAGGATGCCCATGGAGGCCACGGTGGCACGGGGGCTCGCGAGGAGGCCACACAACACGATCATGAGCTCGTACCACCACCACTCGAGGCACACTGAGACGCAGGTTGGCACGGCAAGGGTGAGCAGGGAGGACCACCCCCGGAGGCAGTCAGCACTCGGGGCGACCCAGGAGCCTTCGTACTCACGCGAGAAGTAGATGTAGGCAGAGAGCAAGACGAAGAGGTTGAGATTAGTCCAGACCATGGCTATAGCAACACCAGCAATGCCCATCTTGAAGTGGACCGCCAAGAGGAAATTGAGAGGGACGTGAAGGAGGACCGAAGCAGCCGAGCAATAAGTCAGTGGCAATGTGATGTTCTGAGTCCTCAAATAAATCCTCAGTGGGTGAAGCAGGGAGAGGAAAAACAGGTCAGGCATTGAGAAGAGGATGAATGTGTGAGCTGTGGATGATATCTCCTCATCTTTTTCACACCACAAGAGGATCTCCTTCATGTTGGCCCACATGAAGCTTATCGGGACGGAGGCTGAGAGGAGGAGGAGGACGGTGCGCTGCAGCGTGAGGCCAAGCAGCTTGCACTGCCGCGCGCCATAGGCCTGCCCACAGATGGGCTCCATCCCCATGGCGAGGCCAGAGATCACGGAGTAGCCAGTGATGTTGGCAAACCCGATGGCGAGAGACCCGCCCGCGAGCTCGAGCTCACCAAGGCGCCCAAGGAAGAGCATTGAGATCATGGCCCTCAAGTACAAGAGCAGGCCGGTGACCGCCGTCGGCCCGGATATCTTCCCTATCGCCTTAATCTCCTCCAAAGCCTGAGAAATTTTAAAACATGTTAACCTCTGCATGGCCATCTTTGCTAGCAAATCTCTTGAGCATCATGTCCATGCATGCAAAAAAGTGGAAATAATAGTTTTGTTGATTACCTCGGAAGGCGTAGGCCATCTGTGGAGGTCATCTTGGAGCTCCATGGGGCTGCTCTTCTTATTGGGGTTCTTGTTGAGAAGGGTCTTCTCAGGGAAGTCAACTGAAGATGGGTTCGGGTTGGACATGATAACTCGATGAAGGAATGAGTTATCTTTTGGGGTGTGGTGATACTATAGCTTGTGGATAAAAGAACACGAAAGAAAAGGTGTTTTCAAATGTTTGTGTAAGGAGAGAGAGAGAGAGAAAGAGAAAGAGAGATATGGAAGGGAATGAAAAAAACCGAGATTGTGCAAAACTTTGGGTATCGTTGCGGCTTCGTTTGTTTGCTTTTAGAGGACGAGCTCTTTCTTCCTTTCTCCTCTCTTTTTTTGAGCCTTTTGATGAGAGTTCTGATGGCCTGGAAGGGGAATGAAGAGGGCGTCGTCTATATATACACCACCGGAGGAGGGAGCCGGGCCCGCCTTCGGTTCTCCGCCCATCAGACGTGTCGACGACCCGGGAAAAGTGTGCACCTTTACGTCTTTAATTTTAGCTCGCTAGTTATATCTAATGCATGAAGGGCCTCCCCTGGGAATTGAAAAAGAAAGAATAGCATAGGAGGACCAAGTGATGCTCAAGCATACACCCGTCATCGAGTACGGTAAATTTTGTGTTAGGTCATTATGCGGTCACGGTTGTAATCATAATGAAAGGCGAAGAATGTAAAGTAATTTCACTTAAATGACTTTAGGCAAATGCAAAGGTCGTTTGGTAAATAGTACTTTGTGAAATAATTTTGACCGTTTAGTGAAAAATACATTTGAAAAACCTTTTAGGTGATTAATATTAGGTTTTTTAATTTTATTTGTTTAAAATTGAAAAAAATAATGTATGTAACTTTTTAAATATAAATTTTGACAATAATACTAAAAAAATCATATACATATATAATTTTTTTTTTAAATACCAAACCCTTCATCGGAATTTTTTAATTTTTATTTGCTTAAAATTGAGAAAAATGCTATATGCAACTTTTTAAATATAAATTTTGACAATAATTCTAAAAATTCAAATGCATATATATAATTAAAAAAAAAAAAAGACCAAATCCTTCGTCGAAATTTTTTAATTTTTATTTGTTCAAAATTGAAAAAATAACGTATAAACTTTTTTTAAATATAAATTTGAAAATAATGCTAAAAAATAAATACATACATATATATATATATATAATTTTTTTTTTAGAAAAAGACCAAACCCTTCATGGGAATTTTAAAATTTTTATTTGTTTAAAATTCAAAAAAATAATAATGTGTGCAACTTTTTAAATATAAATTTGGAAATAATGCTAAAAATTCAAATACATATGTATAATAAAAAAAAAAAAAAAAAGACCAAACCCTTTGTTGGAATTTTTTAATTTTTATTTGTTTAAAATTAAAAAAAATAATGTATGCAAATTTTTAAATATAAACTTTGACAATAATGCTAAAAAAATCAAATATATAAATAATTTAAAAAAAGACAAAAATATATTTAATTTTTTTAGCATTTATATATTTGATATTTAGCATTATTTTATGCATTTAAAAAAATAATAATGAGGAAAAAATCAGAAATTTGAAGAGTGAGTAAGGATAGCTTTGGAATAAAAAAA
The DNA here is from genome assembly GCA_014182515.1 of Eucalyptus microcorys. Lineage (NCBI taxonomy): Eukaryota > Viridiplantae > Streptophyta > Magnoliopsida > Myrtales > Myrtaceae > Eucalyptus > Eucalyptus microcorys. The sequence goes on along the minus strand of CM024567.1, from coordinate 24,273,424 downwards.
ATAAGTTTTAGCATTTGGTCAAATGTCGAAAGCTCAAAGCTAATCCTTATTAGGATTGAGTTTTCAACTTTCCTAATGCTAGCTTTCACTGAAAAACTACTTCAAAATAATTGTCAAACGGTTCTGTTATACTTTAGCTAGTACGTCCATGATGGGGTGCGATTGAAACACACCGTTTTATCTTGATGCGTTATGATGGAAACACATTAATGGAGGGGTACGAAGGGAGATGTATAAAAACCTCTCGAACACAATCGTTGGAACGGTTGGCAGAACATACGATCAGAAAATCCTCTCATTTGTTCATTCCATTTCTATCAAAGGGAGAAGGCATTCCATTTCATTTTTGCAAGAACAATCGGCATTTACGCCGAGGAAATCGGGTGTTTTCCTTGTGATTGCATTCAGACTAACGTGAGGTAGTGTTGTTTGTGATTCATTCGCAATTCATTGTTCGTTCCAGGGTTATTTGCTGTTTGCGCATCAGAATTAGGTAAGTCGTCTTCCGCCGACTTGAATTCCATCATTAGTATTAGAGCCTGGTCGTGATTTCTGTCTTATTTTTCATTATTTTTTCTCGTTTACCTTTTGATATTAAGATCAAAAGTATGAAATCTACATTGTTTGGATGTCTAATGGTCGGAATTGCCATCTGAAAACTTGAAAACGAACCGAAATGAAGAACGGGTTCGGGGTCGCGTACACTCGTACGGTTTTGGCCATTTTTCGAAATATTTTTTCGGCCAAAATCAAATTTTGAATATACAGGGTGAAAGTACTCGTCGAGACAAGTCCGACGGTGGTTCGAGCGCGGTCGGAGGAGGCCGAACGCGCCCACACAAGCCGCCAGAAGCCGCTGCATGTGGGCCTCACGTGCCTGACGCGCTGGGGACGCCAGCGCGTGTGCAACAGGCGCTGGTGGCGAACTGACGCTTGCACGTCACGCGGAGTGACGCGACGCGTGATGCGCGCTGGTGGCGAACTGACGCTTGCATGTCACGCGGAGTGACGCGACGCGTGATGACGTCATCCAACCGCTGGGATGACGTCAGCGTTGGCGGCAGTTCGCCGACCAGTCACCGACCGTCAACCCGACCCGACCCTAACCGTTGACCGTTGATCAGTTAACGGTCGGACCAGTCAACAGTTGGACAAGTCGGATCGGCCAGGAGCCGTTTGGCTCGCTAGTGCGTGCGCCACACACGCTGGGCACTCAGGCGATGCGTGGGGGCACGTGCGAGCTCCGATTGGAGCGTGATCGGTGTCGTTTGGTTCATATGAATGTGGTCTACACTGTGGTATAATTATTTTATATTTTTGAATTTTATAAATGTATGAAAATGCGTAGGAAACCCTAAGTACGAGTATTTTTTGGGGGTTTAATGCAGTTTATTCATTTGTAACTTGTATTTTCTTGTGGTTTAGGAAATACAGTAGCTAACTTGTGTGCGAATGATGTCATATATCCTATGTAGAGCTTGGTTCGATGATATCATGTATATAGTTTAATATACTTGCAATTTTCAAGTTGCTAAAAAATTCGAACAATGGTAGGAAATCCATTACATGTTGAATTGCGATTTAGATTGTAATTGTAGCATGATTGTCTTTTTGTATGTTGGTTCAAATCATGCTATGCTTTTGTGTTAATGAAAAAATGTAGAAATTACATGAGGTCATGTAGTTATTTTTCCTAATGGGAGCTCGTAGGTTGGTAGAATTCGAAGGAGTTCTCACCTAGAATTTAAAATTTGTGCAAATTGAATAATCGTACATAGAAATTGATTGGGAACATAATGAACTTTTGCTTTTGTGTTTTTTTATTGAATTATCATTAATTTAGTTTGTCTTTGCTGCAAATTAAATATGTGTGTTACTCTGTAAAGTGTGCTAGTATTGATTCTGCGTTTATTATGTCAATGTGTTATAACAATTGATTATGGTTTCGGCATCCAAGACCATTGTGGCTGACCTCAATAAGGGTGAGAAGCTGAACGGTGACAATTATGATATTTGGCACCGAAAGGTTCAGTACATCCTTAAGGAGCAAGAGGTTTTGGAAACCCTCAACCATACCATGGATGAACCTGAGCATGGAATTTCAGCTCAACATAGGAGAGATCTAAAAGCTTATCAAGCTTGGAAAAAGAAAAATAGCATTGCTCGTATCACGTTGCTAAGTTGTATGCAAGATGATCTCATGTGTGAGTTTGAAAGTTATGATAAAGCTCAAACTATGTGGGTTGCCTTGAAAGATAAGTTTGGGGGTATATCTGTCACTAAGTTGAGGAGACTCACCATCAAGTTTGACACATTCCGAAAGCGCCCAAATGTAACGATGAGGCAGCATTTTCGAGAGATGTCAAACATGATTCGTGAGTTGAAATCGGCAGGTCACTCCCTTATTGATGAACAGCAAGTTCCGGCTGTTATAAGGTCTCTTTCTGACAATTGGAAGCATATGAAAATCAATATGACGCATAATGAGAATATTGTCACTTTCGATGATATTGCGCGTAATTTGGAATTAGAGGATGAGCGCCTAGAGGCTGCGAGATCCTCTACCCATGCTTATGTTGCTGAATTGAGTTCGCGCAAGGTTTCGGGCTTCAAGCGCAAAAGGAATTCTCAATTCAATAACAAAGGGAAGAAGACTGATCAGGCACCTAAGAGGGCTAAGACCTTCCAACGCAAGAAGCATGGTGGGAAGAAGGACAAGACCAAGATGCAGTGCTACAATTGTAGCAAGATGGGTCACTTTGCTCGTGAATGTACTAAGCCGAAAAAGGTACCATATTACTCCATTACTTTGAGTAATGCTTTTGTTTCTAGTACTGTAATGCTTGCTGAATCTCATCCAATGTGGACTGCAGACTCAGGAGCAACAGACCATATAACTAGATGCCGAGAAGTATTTGTGAAGTATCGTTGGATACAGCCTGGAAGAAGATGGATAGATGTTGGGAATAACTCAAGAGTTGAAGTGAAGGGTATCGGTACATATAAATTAATCTTACATGGTGGTTGAAACCTATTCCCACATGATGTCCTTTATGCTCCAAATATTCGACGAAACTCGATCTATGTAGTTGTTCTTTTTAGCTTAGGTTATGTATTGAATTTCCACGGTGATTGTGTTGATATTTTGTATGGAACAGTTTATTATGGTTCAGGTCATGTATCGAATGGTTTTATGGTGTTAGACATTGACTATGATCAGTTAATGTTAATATCGATAGTTATTTTTCTTTAATTGCATCTTCTAGTAATGGTGAGATTGATGCAAGTATTTGGCATGCTAGATTAAGTCACATTGGGTTGCAAAGAATGCAAAGATTATCTAGAGGAGGCCTTTTAGGGTCACTCACTAATGTTAATCTACATATATGTGAATATTGTTTAGCGGGAAAAGCAACTAGAAAACCATTCGGTAAAGGGACTAGAGCTGAATTTCAATTGCATCTCATACATTCTAACATTTGTGGTCCTTTGAATGTGAGGGTGAGGCATGGAGTCTCATATTTCATCACTTTCATAAATGACTTCACACGTTTCGGTTATGTCTTTTTGATCTCCCATAAGTCAGAATCATTAGACTGCTTTAGACGATATATAACGATGGTAGAGAATCGGTTAAACAAAATAATAAAGGTATTGAGAACTGATCGCGGACGTGAGTATCTATCGGAGCAATTCAAAGCTCTTTGTGATGAAAATGGAATTGTACGACAATTGACTATTCCTGGTATTCCGCAACAAAATGGGGTAGTTGAAAGAAGGAATAGAACCCTATTGGAAATGGTTAAGTCTATAATGGCACAAGCAAATTTACCTATCTCCTATTGGGGAGATGCATTATTGACTGCTGCCTATATACTTAACCGAGTGCCCTCAAAATCGGTCACTTCCACCCCTTATGAATTATGGACTGGTAGGAAACCAGACTTGAGTAGTCTACATCAATGGGGATGTGCAGTTTATGTTCATGATTCTTTTCATAAATATAGCAAATTAGGTCATAGAGGGAAGAAATATATCTTTATAATATATTCTGAACACTCCAAAGGGTACGTGTTCATAGGTGAACAAGCTGATGGAAGTGTAATCGAAATGGAGTCACGAGATGTCACGTTCTTGGATAACGATTTTCCTAGTAGAGGTGAGATTGATAAGAACTTTCAATTATATGAGATGGAAGATCCTGATAACACACCCACTGATGTTGTAGAGGGAAATGAAAATTTACCTCAACATGCAAGACCTAGTGGGAGTGTTGCATCGCGTAAAAGTAATCGTAAAAATATTCCTCGTCGTCATTTTAAGATTAAAGGGGAAGCATTTATGATTGCTCATAATGACGATACCAAACCTAAGACTGTTCAAGAGACCCTCTTATCCTCTGATAAGGAAGAATGGAGAAAAGCTTTGGAAGATGAGATGGAGTCTATGAGAGCAAATCATGTCTGGGACTTGGTTGATCTACCACAAAATCGTAAGGCCATTGGAAATAAATGGGTATTCAAGATTAAGCGAAGGGCAAATGGATCCATTGAAAAGTATAAGGCTCGCCTTGTGGCGAAAGGTTATACTCAACAAGAGGGTATTGACTATGAGAAAACATTTTCACCAGTTGTAAAGTTTGCCTCAATACGCCTTATTCTAGCCATCGTTGCACATCTGGACCTTGAATTACATCAGATGGATGTAAAGACGGCATTTCTCAATGGAGAACTAGATGAGAAAATCTATATAAAACAACCAATAGGTTTCATAGCTAAAGGTCAAGAGCATAAAGTTTGCAAGTTTCATCGCTCAATATATGGCCTTAAGCAATCATCTAGACAGTGGTATCTTCGTTTTCATCGAGCCATAACCACTTTTGGTTTCACGATGATCGAGGAAGATCACTGTGTATATGTCAAGTGGTCCAAAGATAAATTTGTGATTTTATCACTTTATGTGGACGATATTCTATTGGTTGGAAATGACAAGGTTTTGGTTATCACCATAAAAAAATGGTTGTCCTCTAATTTTGAAATGAAGGACATGGGAGAAGCTGCTTATATATTAGGAGTTAAGATTGAAAGAGGTCGATCAAGGAAAATCCTTATTTTATCACAAGAGTCTTATATTATGAAGATTCTTGAGCGTTTCAATATGCAGCATTGTAATCCCATTGATACCCCTGTTATGCAAGGTAAATGCCTAAGTACTGAGATGTGTCCTAAGACTCCAGAAGAAATCAAAGTGATGGAAACTGTTCCTTACATTAGTGCGGTCAGAAGCTTGATGTATACTATGATGTGTACTCGACCCGACATATGTTATGCTGTGGGATTGATGAGCCGATATCAATCAATTCCTAGTCAAGCACACTGAAAAGTAGTGAAGAGGATCTTGAGATACTTGAAAGGCACTATGGATTATCGACTTTGTTACCAAGGGAATGATTTACGCCTATTAGGCTACTCAGATGCCGATTAGGGTGAAGACCTAGATGAGCGTAAATCGACTTTTGGATATGCATTCTTGCTTAATGGAGATGCAATTTCTTGGAATAGCAAGAAACAGACATGCACGGCCTTGTCTACAATGGAGGTGGAATTTATTGCATGTTCTACTGCAGTGCAAGAAGCAGTATGGCTAAAACCTTTTTTTGAAAATTTAGCCACTGTCACTGAGGCTCCTAGATCGGTGATAGTTTATTGCGATAGTCAAGCAGCCATTGTCTATGTGAAGAATCCCAAGTATCATGGAAGGACGAAGCACATTGACATAAAGAACAACTTCATCAGAGACATTATAGCGCATAAAGAAGTGATCCTACAATACATTTCAACCAATAGAATGGTTGCTGATCCATTTACGAAGGCTACTCCTAGAGACATATTCTTGACCCACAGGATGTCACTAGGATTGCGTAGAATGTAATATGTGTTATTGTAGAGAATCATTGGTTTATGTGTTTGTGAACATATGTATTGTACTTGTTTGTTTATTAGTGAATTGATATTTTATCAATAAGTACGAATACAGTATGAGACTAGCACTACACACATATATTATTGAAAAGTATGTCAGTAGGCAATGATTGGCTCATTTACACGAGCAATCGCCTCAAGTGCTATAGATAGCACGTTGAGATGAGACGTTATGTACAAATAGACGCTGATGAACAAGTTTAGTACATAAAATGATATGTCGCCTTGATTGGAGTCAAGATGAGGTCTTTGATTTATTTATAATAAGACCGAACATGATAGTCCCATAATCATGTATGCCTGTAAGATACCGGATGCAAGTACTTAATTGGGCACTATAGAAAGCAAGCTGATATAGCACTTAGGCTAAATATGAGTACGTGAGAAGCTCGTGACTATGTTTAGGCTAAGATCCGTATAGTAGATATAGTTAATAAATGACATACACTCTTATGGAAAGAGAAATCCACTATAGCATGTAATTCATACTACATGTACATTGTACGACCGACAATGGAAGGTGAGTAAAATTATCCCTATTTACTCATCGTGTGAATCCTTGAGGTAATTTATAATTTACCTCATTATGTGCACTATATTACTTCTTACTATGTTCTCGAAGTGAAATATCAATGTTGCTACTTTAGCATGTTACGAAAGGTCATGAATAGATATGGCCTATGGGACGTGTCTAGGAAAGCAGTTGTTCTGAAATGGAGAGAGACATAAGTACGAAGGAAGACTATTGTTGTTTTACATCTATCACATGTATTTACTGGTCGACCAATTATATCGCCATCTGTGGTTGCGGATATAATTGTAAAAACATGGTGTTTTGAGAATAGTCAAGTATAGCCTTTAAGGGATAGGTATACTTGGACTGATATAACAAAGTATGTCTGGGGTACTGTGAGACATCGATTGTTTATTTCTTTTCGGGGTTATAGCCATTATGTCATCCCTAACAGGTGCATAATTTGAGCTCCCAAGTGCAGGTGTACTCACTGGTCGCACGGCTTACTTGTCAATATGAATTGTTCTGTAAAGTTGATGAATGTTGAACGCATTGCCTTATATTCTTAATAAAGCGATATCAAGCCCATCATGTCCGAGTGGGAGATGTTGTACTTTAGCTGGTACGTCCATGATGGGGTGCGATTGAAACACACCGTTTCGTCTTGATGCGTTATGATAGAAAGACATTAATGGAGGGGTACGAAGGGAGACGTATAAAAGCCTCCCGAACACAACCGTTGAAACAGTTGGCAGAACATACGATCAGAAAATCCTCTCATTTGTTCATTCCATTTCCATCAAAGGGAGAAGGCGTTCCATTTCAGTTTTGCAAGAATAATTGACATTTACGCCGTGGAAATCGGGTGTTTTCCTTGTGATTGCATCCAGACTAACGTGAGGTAGTGTTGTTCGTGATTCATTTGCAATTCATTGTTCGTTCCGAGCTATTTGCTGTTTGCGCATCGAAATTAGGTAAGTCGTCTTCCGCCGACTTGAATTCCATCAGGTTCAATATTTCCTCAAAGGACTTTAGAGGTCACTTGTAAAATCCCTTGCAACCCTTTACATCATTTGTCTGTATCGATGTCCACCGAGTTTGGTGTTGGGATATTCAGTTGGACCATAGGCGATTTCATGGCTGTGTACAGTACCAGCAGATGGAATGATGCTCCCAATCTTACGTGCGGCCAGGAACCGCTCGCGGTATACAAGGGATTCTCGAAAGGGGCCAAAAAAAAGGCCGCCTCTGAACAGAAAGCCTCTCCCTTTCTCCCACCACATCTCCTGCCCCAATCATGCTAAAAAAGCAGCTCCACTTTTAATTTGCATTTTTTTCTTAGACTGAGCAGCTTCAAGGACCAGTTTCTCCTCTGTTTCCTTGAATAAAAAATAGCTTCTCTTAAATCTATATGGAGATTGAGAGCTATGTGACATGAAGGTCATAAACAAGGGAAGAAAATAACAATGATCCAAATTTAATGGGACGAACACATCGGTCATTCCCTAACTAGGGGTGGGTACAATCCCACAACTGTACTCCAAGTAAGATGCCAACTTTTGCTTAGTGTGAAAAGTCCATCCGGACAGCCTGTATGTCGGATCACATGGACGAGACGCTAGTACCCTATATCAAAACAAAAAGATACAGTAAGACACGTGATATGGACACCATACATTTAGTCTTCAAATCTACAAGTACTAATCAATCGTCTTTTTGGGATGGGTGAAACTTACAGTAATGAAACCAAAGTATTTTATGTTTGGAAAAAAGTCACCAAAAAAAAAAATTAAAATTTTACCAGTTATGATATATTTATCTCAATTTTTTTATATCAAAAATTTTAAATTTATAATCTTACAATATATTCATCCCAAAATTTTTTTGTGATAATTTTTTTTTGTAATACCAAAATTCCCATACTTATATTCAAATGATACATCATAGAAATTTGGCATCCTAAAAAAAATTGAGATTTTTGGTGTCATAAAAGAAAAATTAGGAGTTTTTAGTATCATAAAAGAAAAGTTTGGATACCACCAGCCGTGGTGGCTCCACTGGATAGGCTTCAGTCCTTTGATGGAAGGTCAGGAGTTCGAAGACCTTGCAACGCAAGTTGCAAGGGGCCTAGTGGGCTATTAGGTGATTGACGCATGGCGTCAGGGTGGTGGTTTCCCCGCTAGCGACACTTGAGGGTTTACGTGGCGGCTATCGACTTAAGCGGTTCCTCCAGCACAGAAAAAAAAAAAAAGTTAGGATAAATGTATCACAGAGTATAAATTTAAGATAAATATGTCATATAGATGAAAATTTAGAATTTTTTATATTATAAAAAAATTTAAGATAAATATATCACAATGAGTATTATTGAGGATTTTTTTATGTCTTTTTATTCAGTATGTTTTTCACTTTAGGAGGGGATAAAGTTTTTCGCAGCTCGTGGTGTCACGCTTAGCAAAGAAGTCTTTGCATGCAGAGTCGATGTATGTGCCGCCCACCCCCTCCCCCCCAACTGCCAAACTCACTATCCTTTTTTTTTTCGTCAATAACTCAGTGTCAGGCACGCACGGAATGTGGAACCGAAACCAAATGCCATTTGCGCCCCCCCCCCCCCAAAAAAGAGGGGTAATCCTCTGTCTTTATCATGCTGGCTGGCAACATGAAAACATTCCCCCTCTTATGCTCTCGGTCATATTTGTTGCGATAGGGCAAGCGATTGAATAATAATATAGACAGAAGAAGAAAATAAATCGAATACCAGATTTATGTAGTTTGGTCATAAAGACCTATGTTCACAAGGAGAATAGTAACAAATTTCATTATAGATCAAACAATATAAGGAGATTACACACTTGAGTCACTCAAACACTCTCTCGGTGTTTCCCGAACCCCAATTACCCCAAATAACGCACGCAGTGTTTAATTCCGAAGTTCCTCAAGAAATAATATTTCAATCTTACGAAGGAATTACACGCAAATCTTACCCTAAGATTTGATTGACTTGAATACTAAATCTTATTGGATGTAATTCACGGACAAGAACGACAAAGAAAAATCTCTCCCAAACACTCGACGACGAGCCAGCGCTTCAAGAACAATTCTTCATGATTAACCACCTGTCACCCATGGCCACAAGTCTATATATATATATATAAGTGAGACCATTGTTCTTTTGCTGACTTCTCATAGGATTTTGTTTCCTATCTTGCCTAACCAAAATATATCTCTATATATTTTAAACAAAATCCAAGTTCAAGTCAAAGTTGAACTTTCCTATTTCAGCAGCCAAATTCTCCAATGCAAATTCAAATTTTGGGAAGTTGATCTTCGGATCTTCTTTGCTCAATTTTGAATGTCCACAACATATTCAATTCAAAATATTTGAAATTTCGCATTGAATTCAAACTCAAGACATATTTTAACAATATCATCTCCCTCTCTTCTCTCTCTCTCAATCAAGTCTAAACGAGATTTAAGTGCTTGGATTGCAGCGAGGTAAAAATGTGCATACAAAATAAACTGTAAAATTTAAAATCTTTTTAATTTTTGGGGCTTGTTGCGCGGGCTTCGTTTGTCTTCTTTTAGAGGATGACTCAAAGAAAGTCATGCCATAATCCGACCTGGCCAATGACGTGTCGCATTAAAAAAATGACCCATTTACAAGACACCCTGCCGGACATGAAATTTATGGACAGGAGTTTTAATAAGTTGGTTTGCAAAGTTAATTTAGGGGTTAATAAAAAGAAAAAAACTCTAAATTGATATATTTATGATAAATTAATACATTTATAATAAATTCATCTCAAATTAATTTTTTTACCACCAAAAATCCCAAACCAATATACTTATGATAAATTTTATCTCAAACTAATATTTTTTATCATCACAAATTCTAAACCGATACATTTGTAATAAATTTATCCTAAACTACTAAAAAAATCTCAAATTATTATATTTTTGACAAATTTACATTACATTAGTTTCTGTTAAATTGAATTATTACCACAAATTAGTACACATCAAGACCCAAAACTAGTCACATGTTATTCACATCCAAATTTGATGATAAAATTTAACAAAAATTAGCGAAGGGTAAATTCATTACATGTATACCTGTTTGAGGCTTTAATTTGGGATAAATTTGACACAAGTATACAAAATTGGGATTTTTGGTAGTCAAAAAATTAGTTTAAGATAAATTTATCATAAGTATACTAGTTTAAAGTTTTTCGTAATATTAACTCTTAATTTAATATTGACTCGTGCATCTTTATTATAAGTGACTTATTTGATACATTTCGTGATGGTTATGATAGTGCGGAGCTCATAGGAACCGGTATGAAATCTAATAATTGTGCACCTACCCTCATAAATAGCGGCAGGCCTGGATCTCGAGATCATTCTTAGCCTATCTAGTTGATAGCATATGTACTGATGTTTTTGTTCAAAATGATGGCTTGATATCGACCAGCTAAGTTTAGCCGCACCTTGGGATCATCTCGGCTGCCTCTTGACCTTGGCTTGATAATTGGCACCGACGATCGAATGGATAGGAAAGGCAAGGAGTTAAGATTTCTCTCATTTGAACTGCATATTTACTTCGATAACAAGCAAATTTACAGGGATTGAACAAGAAAAGGATTGTCCTGAGTACTCTGTGAACAAGTTACGGGATATTGAAAACATCATTGGCTTCAACATGCGGAAAACTGAGCCTCAAGAATTTGTTGAATAAATAAGTTCCAACCCAACTCGGCCCATTGACAGTCGTCGTGATATTGGGCACTCGAGGTTGGGTCACTATTAACATGATAAAGACATCTCTGCCGCTCATACGGATCCATCGAGAGATATGATTGGTCAAAACTAATGTTAATTGCACTTTTGTGTTTTTAATTCATGTTAATACCCCGATGTACCGTCCCATTCTCTTTGAGCCAATCCTAGGATCATGAACTTTTGTGCTTCTGCAATTATTAGGTGCACGTGGGACCATCGTATTCAATGCAAATCAATGGAGTGTAGTAACCACAAAAAGAATCACATTAGTATTAAAACATTAATAGGTGTCACGATCTGCCTTTCTTGGGTGCCCTTACGTGCGAGCGCATATGGAGGCTAATGGCTCACTAAATATTAGGCTTAGCCTGGGCTCTCTAAGCCCACCAATTAACGACTTATGGTTGGAGTATTTTTTTTTTCTTTTTAACCTGCAAATCAATTTCCCACTAATCAATTTGGAGTAGGTCGATTAGAAACCCAAATGAAATATCGGGAGAAATGCTTCACTCCTGCACACCAGATAAATTAAGATCAGGGACTTAATTACACTAATTAATCACTAATACCCTTTCGCTACCTAATATTATTTAAACCCTAAGCCTTTTTGGATTTTCAAGGATTTTTCATGCATTTGTGGAGAATAAAAATCATCTTTTAGGCTTTTTCTGATTTCTTGGAAAATATTAAACACTTTTGGATTTTTTAGATTTTTGGAAAATATATAATGTTTTTGGATTTTTCTGATTTTTTTGGAAAATATCAAATATTTTGTGAACTTTTCTGATTTATTGGAAAATATAAAACTATTTTTTTTACTTTTTCTCATTTTTATTTTTTATTAAAATAATAATATCTATAAACGACCCTGGTCGGATTTCCGGATTGGGAACGACCTGGCTAGGTCTGAAACGCGGGCCCAGCCCAGAACCCTTTTAAAAAAACTTTATGCCCATTTTAAAACAAGCAAAGCCCAGCTCATGAATTTAAAAAAAACAAAAACAAAAACAAAACCGGCCCGTTATAAAGTGTGTGAGCCCATCCCGAGATACAAACCCTAGACTCAGTCGGGTCAGATGCCCCACCCAACCAACCCGGATGTGACCTCATGCGGCTGCGAGGACTGAGATGAACGACGTTGCCTGGCCACTCGTAAGCCGCAGTGTCGTCTCGCGTGCTCGGGTCAAACTCGGCCACCACCTGACCAACCACCGCCACTGACCATCGTCGCCAATCACTACGACTCCGCCCGAGGCCATCGAACGAAGGGATTCAAAAACCAACTCTTTGGGGCAATTCATCGAACGCTGGAGTTCGCCGGCAAAAAGGAACAAAAACGAACCCACCACGGCTCAAAATCACAACGGGACTCAAGGCGAGCTATTCCAATATAAAGTATTGATGACATTGTATTCATACGATGTATTAAAAGACATTATTCATGCCGAGATTAGTAGATTTGTAAGAATAAAGTATTTGATGACATTGCACTCATACAATATACTAGTCCTTCGAAGGTAATGATATTTGAATTTTTGATTACATTACTATAATTTGACGATTTCGGTACCTATTTTTCCAATTATAGCCTTTGACTCAGTTTTGATTAAACCTTGCCGTGAAGCCACTTATGTGCTGTGGAGATCATCGAGAGAATCAGGTTTATGACCAAGGAGTTTTATTTATTTATTATCTTTTTTTATTATTTTTTGCAGTTATGGAAGACAAATCATGATCTGTCATGATAGATGTGCAATGTATTTACTACATTAATTAAGCTGTATTCTGGTCACATTTCCCCAGCCATTGCATCCATAAACTCTGCACTCTACTTCAAAAATATTTTTAAAAAGCATGTGATATATTATAACAATAACCTAATATATCATACAAAAAGCCATTTTTTCCCATTAAATGAACTGAATTTTGATGGAGGGAGATTTATTTTTATATGATATATAAGAGCTATTCCAAAAAAAAGAAAAGTGAAAGTTTAATGGAAAATTTCTCAACAATAAGTAGTAAATTTGATCTATGAGAATGAAAAAATATCTCTAAAATTAAGATGTACTTTTTCAAAAAAAATTAATATGATTATAGAAATTGCATCTATTTAGTAAATTCTATATGAGAATGAGAAATTAACTATGTCTATAATTGCACGCAAAATTGATCCTATTATGCATCATATGTGATGTGATATATTTAAAAAATAATATGGAGAGAAAAATTGACTTGCATTCTTACAATATAATACAGCATAAAGAGCAAATCATTTCGACTCAAGCCAATAAAACAGCAGTAAAATACAATGTTGTAGTTAATATTACTTAAAGGATAATTATTACTCAAAAGAAATGACCATACAATTGACTCAAATCAAATAGATTAGCTCAATTTTTGCAAAAATCAGGAGATTATTGGTAAATGCTTACAAATAAGGAAAAATAAACCAATAATTTCAATTATCTTCTAAATGTTTTAATTTCAATGTGTACTTCTTTAACTAGTTCATGATTATCGTTGGTTCTACAACTAAAAGATACTAGTTTCATATAACAAACACAAAATTTCAAAGTAAAACTTGTACATGAAATCCATGTGAAACATGGACAAATACACTATTATATGACTAATATTAACTAGGAATGTATTTAATGTGGATGTTTATTAATGAAGTCTTTTTTTTTTCCTTCTTAGAGAATGTTAATGAAAGAATCTTTGAAACCTTAATTTAACTATGGATATCCAACTCTATATTTTAACATATATAAGCAATATGCATTTAATGTCACAATTTTTTTTTCAATTTATATGTGAACGATAAAAACCAATGCAACACATGAGTCTATTCCTTTTCAAATAGAAGTTTAAATTTTTCCCAACAAAAGTAAAACTTTGAGAGGTGAATCTTTGATATCTCAACCTACAGACAAATGTTTAGTTCTACTATGATATTCTACATAGAGTATAAATTAGCAACACAACATGTCAAGAATTATTTATATGCCCAAAAATATAATTTCTTGGTTTCATATTTACACTAACAAATATATCACATTAGATAATGCAAATTAATAATGATGAACAGGTTCTCGGCTCCTGAATACTGATGGAATAACATATTAGGTAGACGGGGGATCGACAGTGGGATCCACACTTTTGAAAAGCATTCACCTCAGGCTTTTGGGAGAGAAGAGAAAGCAGACATGGCGGGCCCGGACGACAGGTGTCGAAGCATGAATGGATCAAGTAAAAACAGTGGAGGTGCATGAAGTCATTTCTCGAGATCTCGGCAAGGTTGGGAGGAGTCTCGGAGACTCACTGGCAAGGTGGGGAGGAGACTCACTTGACTAGGACAGTCTCGAACCCCCGGACGTAAAAAAAAAAAAAAAACACGACCCCTCTTCCCTTCCCCTCCTCTTATAACTTATGAGCAGGGCGCGCCCATCTCCACTGGACTTCCCTGAGGAGATGCCGCTCAACAAGAACCCCAACAAGACCAGCGTGGACCTCCAAGATGACCTTCATAGATGGCCTACGCCTGCCGAGGTAAACAAAACTACTATTTCTACTTTTTGCATGCATGAACATGATGCTCAAGAAATTCGCTAGCAAAGATGGCCATGCAGAGTTTAACATGTTTTAAAATTTCTCAGGCTTTGGAGGAGATTAAGGCGATAGGGAAGATATCCGGGCCGATGGCGATCACCGGCCTGCTCCTATGCTTGAGGGCCATGATCTCGATGCTCTTCCTCGGGCGACTTGGTGAGCTCGAGCTCGCAGGCGGGTCTCTCGCCATCGGGTTCGCCAACATCACCGGCTACTCCGTGATCTCTGGCCTCGCCATGGGGATGGAGCCCATCTGTGGGCAGGCCTACGGTGCGCGGCAGTGCAAGCTGCTCGGCCTCACGCTGCAGCGCACCTTCCTCCTCCTCCTCTCAGCCTCCGTCCCGATAAGCTTCATGTGGGCCAACATGAAGGAAATCCTCCTGTGGTGTGGCCAAGATGAGGAGATATCATCCACAGCCCACACATTCATCCTCTTCTCAATGCCTGACCTGTTTTTCCTCTCCCTGCTTCACCCACTGAGGATTTATTTGAGGACTCAGAACATCACATTGCCTCTGACTTATTGCTCAGCTGTTTCCGTCCTCCTTCACGTCCCTCTCAATTTCCTCTTGGTGGTCCACTTCAAGATGGGCATTGCTGGTGTTGCTGTAGCCATGGTCTGGACTAATCTCAACCTCTTTGTCTTGCTCTCTGCCTACATCTACTTCTCCCGCGTGTATGAAGGCTCTTGGATCGGCCTCAGTGCAGACTGCTTCCGGGGGTGGTCCTCCCTGCTCGCCCTTGTCTTGCCGACTTGCGTATCGGTGTGCCTCGAGGGGGGCTGGCATGCGCTCATGATCGGCTTGTGTGGCCTCCTTGCGAGCCCACGTGCCACCGTGGGCTCTATGGGGATCCTCATCCAGACTACCTCGCTGGTCTCGGTGTTCCCCTCGGCTCTTAGTCTCGGGGTCTCGACCCGGGTGGGGAACGAGCTCGGTGCAAAGAGGCCCGCCCAGGCCCGGATTTCCGCCATCATCGCGCTGGTCTATGCATTGGGGCTCGGCCTCGGGGTGATTCTGTTCACGACCCTGATGCGGCACCAGTGGGGGCGGCTCTTCACGAGGGACGCTCAGATACTGGAGCTGATTGCAGCGGAGCTGCCGTTCACAGGGCTCTCTGAGCTTGGGAATTTCCTGCAGATGACAGGATGCGGCGTCCTGAGGGGGAGCGCTAGGGCCACGATCTGCACCAAAATCAACTTGGGCTCATTCTACCTCATCGGCATGCCGGTGGCTATTGCGATGGGGTTTGTGGCCAAAGTGGGCTTCGCAGGGTTAGGGATCGGTTCATTGGCTGCTCAGGCTTCATGTGCATTGCTCGTGCTCTGTGCTCTCTGCAGAACTGACTGGGCGGCTCGAGTGGAGGGAGTCAAAGAGCTCAACCTCTTTCCTCTTCATCTTCATTGCCAATCTCATCCGAAGGATCATCAGCTGATTCTTCTTCTATTTCTGTCGTCATGAACCAAAAGGAAGCAAGCAACAATAAAAAGAGGGCTAATCTTGAAGAGATACTTTTTGTTAACCACGGTGGTGGTGATGATGATGGACATATCGTGGAGTCAGCTTCATCACGCGAGACAGACCATCTGTTATCCACCCCAGACTCGGTATACTGAAAGTGATTCGCGTGTTAACCGTTATTCCCTCCATTTTTGAAGATACCGCCCCACTCCCTGAGCGGTTGCTATAAAAGAAGAACCAAAAAAACCAAAAAAGAGATTAGATTCTCATCGATCATCTACTTTGTGCTATTGTAGAAGTTCCTTTGCCCATCATGTTTCTCTCTTCTTGTTTTTTTGGATTATGCCTATTTTTATTGACTTTTTCCCTATCTTATTGTATTTTTAAGAGAAATAATTATATAACTGTTTTTAATCCATCGTGAAAATAATAATCTGTTTTGAGTCATAAAAAATATAAATGATAAATAATTAAAAATTGTTGTAGACCTCACTAATTCAGAAATTTGTAACCCGCGCTATGCTAGCAAATTCCATATCTTAAAATACTTCTCACGTCTCAATAAGATATTGACACTGTGGAGAGAGAGAGATCCCAGGAATACCCCCATACAGAAAAACAAAAGAAGAGCAGAGCCCAGAAATCCTCTCCATTTCCACTACTCGCTAGACCGACCAAAACAGAGGCGGCCGGGAAAAGCCGCACGAATCAAATCGACACGAGAGGGACCAACTCACCAGTTCCGACCAAGGACCTCGTCGGCCCTGTACGAAGTGAAGCGGGGATTGTCGTCGCAGATCTAAGGCTTCTCGGGAGAGACGGCTTTGACCATAGCGGAGAGAGCCGGCCCTCGTCGGAGAAAGCCCAGCGTCAGGAGAGAGCGCGATTCGGGAAGAAAGAGGTTGGGAGGAAGAGGCCGTCGAGCAGAGAGAGGGGCCGTCGTCGGGAGGGAGAGTCGCCGTCGTCGGAGGAATCGCTAGACCGGAAAGTTCAGTGCGTTGGGTAGAGTGGTCGGAGGAGGAAGAGAGAGCAAAGAGGAGAGAGAATGCCCTGTCCATCCGCCGCGCGTTGGTTTGAATTGGAACAAAGTGGGAGAGAAGAGAGAGAGCAGACGTGGCGGGCCCCGGACGACAGGTGTCGAACCGTGAATGGATCAAGTAAAAATGACGCGGCACCGTTAGGATACGTAATATTTTCTCGATTTTGAGTCCCGCTATTTCTCAAAATGCGGTTGTCATGAGAATAGGTCGGGACAATATTCGGCGTTCGAATGCGGGCTCAAAGTTCAAGCCCATGACGAAGGATTATAGCTTGCCAAAAGAATTAGGGCTTATTATAGCCCAAGCCCAAACTCTGGCCTGGTGCAAAATCTTTGGGCCTAATGAAAGTCGTGTCGTACTCCGACCTGACCAATATAGCTCCGGCCGAGCGGCTTGTGGGGGCTGGTCGTGTTCAGACACGACCCGTTTACAAGACGCCAAGCCGAACATGAAATTAATGGGAACAGGAGTTTCGATGCGTTGGTTTGCATATTAATTTAATACCGTGTCATGCACAAGTGACTTATTCAACAAGCTCATAGAAATTGATACGAAATCTAACACGAATCGCGTGCCTACCCTCATAAATAGTGACAACCCTTGATCTCACAACTATTCCTTAGCCTAGCAGGTCGATAGTAGATGTACCGATGTTTTGTTCATAACGATAACTTGATATCGACCGGCTAATTTTAGCTGCACCTCAGGATCATCTCGGGCTGCATTTTGACACTGGCTTGATCATTGGCACCGATGATCGAATCACTAGGAAAGGCAAAGAGTTAAGATCTCTGCCATTTGAACTGCATATTTACTTCAATAACGAGCATTGTACAGTGATCGACCGAGAAAAAACATTGTCTTCAGTAATTGTTCGTGAACAAGTAGTTACCGGATTTTCAGAACATCATTAGCTTTTCAACATACAGAAAACTGGGCCCTAAAAGTTTGTTGAATAAACAGGCTCAAACCTAACTCGGCGCATTGCGATTTTCGACCCAAAAAAATTCTCTACCGCTCACGTGGATCCGTCGAGAGGTATAATTGGTCAAGACTAATGTTAATTGCACCTTTTGTGTTTATAATTCATGTTAGTACCCCGACGTACTAATTCATTCTCTTTGAGGCAATGCAAAGATCATGAACTCATGTGCTCCGTCGACTATCCGGTGTGTGTGGGATTGTCGTATCCATTGCAAATTAGTGGAGTGTAGTAACCACATAAAGAATCACATCAATATTAAAACATTAAAAGGTTCTTCAAAAGATATGAACGAGGAGCCATAAGAGATGAAATCTCTACTATTGTTCCCAAAACACCAAACTCATTCTTATATAAAATCACTTTGTAGACGGGTTGGCACTAGCTTTCTATCCTACTCTAATGCCAAACACATACTTAGCTCACACCTTAATTAGTCATATGGATGAAAAAAAAAGGGGCCACAATGGTTCGATAAAAGTTTCTAGTTTGTGCATTAAGTCATCAAGCTACCCTTCATCTATAATTAGACATGTCTTAACTCATATTTCAAGGGTTAAATTGTTATATGAATTACTTATATTCAATAAATGGGTTATAAATAAGTTTAGCATTATAAAACCCAAAATAATATGTATGTTGTTAAATGAGTTTACAACTTATTTAAATCCAACCACCTCTATAACATTGCCTCGCCCATACTCAATCTGGCACTCACTCACTCACTCAATGCTCTCACCTCAATTTAGGCACAATTTCCTAAATTGGGTTAAATATAGAAGTATATTAATAATATGAATCAAGTTGGGCATGATCCGAGCATGAGTCGGGTATGAATCGAGTTGAGTACGAATCACTAGATTTATATTGCATAGAGATTGATAAAAAAAAATGATTAAATGAGTTAATTTGGGTTGGACTATTTTCGACCCTATCCATCCATTTGATGGTTCTCTATAGCCAACAATTTACAATGTAAAGGTTTGGTTGAACAATTAATCGATTGAGATTTTATGTTTGAAAAAATATGAGGTTTCCACGGCTCGGATTCTATTACGTAGGACTTGATGCGTGGTGCATTTGGGTGAAGTTGCTGAACGAATTCAAGGGAATGACTTTTGAATCACGTTAGCCAAGAGGAAGTGGTCCATTGCGAACAAGTCATTGACATGAGTAACCCAGAAGTGGACACAACACTATCGACGATGTGGACTTAGCTAATGGGCTGAAGCAAGCTTGGCGTGCACATCCCACCATTGCAACACCAAGTGATACACCTCATGGCTGAAGCCAATTTCGTTGCGTCATGTCCGACATTGCCTTTTGAATCTCCCTCGATGCCTTTGAACTGGTAAAAGAATTCTGTCTTTATCTACTTGAAGGAACATGTCGAATGAAATGATTATTCATGTCTTTTCCGTGTATCGCATTACGGTTTCCCTTCCCTCCGTGAATTTTCTCCTGTTTCTTTTGTTAGAGAAGCTCGAGGACCGGATGTTAACCTCATTCTAGTAAGTGTCTTCTTCACCTCAAGGGGTCTCTTCAAGACAATGACCAGCAAATTGACCAACCTCTTGCCATGCTTTCTTCTAGAAAATCAAAAGGTGCTGCATTCTTCAGTGCTTGCGTTCCCCCCGGAAGTGACTTTGATTTTCAAAATAGAGCCCTGCATGCAAAAACCTTGCCTTTCGTCTTCAATTGCGTTTCATAGTTGGTATTCATTCAGCATGCGCAATATCTCCATCAATCCATGTAAATCCTCAAGTGAGACTTTTTCAAAAACCACGAAAAGATGATGATGATGATGATGATGATCCATGTTGAATCTTCGTCAATTCCATTACAGCTAATGTGAGGCGTGAACAATTAAAAAATTTGACCAAGAAATAAATTACAAAAAGTGCTAACTCTACGGAGAGAAATCAACGAGATGGATCGATTATAATAAGGTCCCTGATTAGGTGCAGACTTCAAGGCAAAGCGAGCCGGGCTTCCAGACAGTGTCTAGTAGCTATTGTGTTTTTCAATGCACTAGCCAGACACCTAAGGTTATTTTGGCAACGCTCGACTCCCAATGGGACCTCCTAGTAGAGCCACTTTTGAGACCTCTAGAGAGACTTTTATAGCCATCGTCCAAGGGAAATGAAAGCACCACTCCTCTTTTGTGATTAATTCGTGTGGGTTTGGGTCTATTTAATATTAGGAAACACTTAAATATAATCGTTTTGAACTATTGTAATTTCCTCTTTTTCAATTATAATAGAACCATCTTGTATATTTATTCACGTGACTAGACATATCGCCAAATCATGCAAATTTGTTGTTTCTAGATTTCACTTTTACGATTTATCTTTTACTCGAATTGTGTCATCTATTCACATTTCGGCGGAGGTCGCACTAATTTCTCGGGGAGCAAAATGATGCTGTAGAGTCCCATTTGACAAAAACAAATGGGAGTTACCGTCCACCCATTAGAAAGGACAAGTCTCTTCTTGTCGCAGCATGCAAATTTTTCTTCTTCTTCTTTTTTTTTTTTTTTTTTTTTTTTTGGGGGGGGTGGTTAACAAATGCGTTTCGTGGCTTTCAAGGCACAAACTTGGACCTTCTGACTGGCCAAAAAGGAGAGGTTTGAATGAAACACTAAGTCTATTACGAGAGCATGTGAAAGACTGCATATAGAGAGGCTTCATCTCTTTCTTCCGTATGTTGCATCGATTATATTTCCTTGTTTCCAATTCCATTTGCCACGCCACGTAGTGGTCATCTATGAATTGTGCACACACGTCTGACCAATTAGCGCTTTGACCCATGATGAGGGAATTTGAAAATACTCCATTATCTGGTCTCATGGTTTGACTTTTCTCCATGTTCCCACCAAGAAAAGCAATTATTCTGTATCCTCTTAGCATTATGCTTTGGAGTTTCTTTCCCTGAAGGATAAAAAGAAAGTAAAAAACAATAAGAGTCCATGGCTTCTTGGACTCTCTCTCTCCCTCCCTCCCTCCCTCCCTCTCCGTTCATAGAGCATGTAATCTTGTTTTTAGCACCGACAAAGACATAGTCAAAGGACAATGATGTTAGAACAAGGGTCAAACATTATCATGGCGATAAAGCAAACCACCCCATAATAAATTGTCAAGCCCACTAAGAAGTGGGAGGAGTGGCGTTCTATATTTGTTTATTTCTCAGGTCAAAGTGAAGAAAGACACATGCAATGACCCAATTGATTGATGTTCATGTTCTTTTAGTTTCAGCTCGGAACCAATCTTTTTGAGCCTCATCACACACGTGTTCCCTCGAAAGACTCGACAAGTCGATGCTTTAGAATAATATATTTCAACTCGAAGATAAACAAGAATGTTTTCTCACTTATATCGGCATTCCCCGGTAGTGGGGGAAGAGGGTCGGCTATAGGTTCTTATCTAAATCTTAGTTAATGAGGTTGACTTTGTCTCCAAAGCTATATAAAATATATTGATGTGTTCCGTGTGCGCCGATGATGTACATCTGCTAGAGAGAAAAAAAGAGGGAAAGAGTAGTAATCACATGATTCTATGCATGTGTCAAAAAGAGATGAAAATTGTCGGATCATGCAGATTTCACGAGAAATTAAGTTGGATTTAACCATTTTCAATCGCATCAATGCGTACGGAGTGCATGATCATTTTGGGGGTGAAAATTTAGAAAGGAACAAAAGAGGGTGGGCCAAAGGAAGAACAGTTATATGCGTGAGCTTTTGGGACATTCCCAAGCGAAGGGTCGCTTCTTTAATTAGGACACAAATGCAAGGGAGGCTTCTAAAGGGACAAGAACATGCCCTTTAGTTGTCAAGGCTTGATCGCAAAAAATCTTCAACACAAACAACGAATCCCAAGAAAGAAAACCCTACATTGTTCCCTCCTAGTGGTACCCATTCCCCACTAGGTGACAAACCCCCACCAAAGGTCACCAAACGTGCCCTTAATGCAAACTCTTTGGTTTTCTGCAAGTGCTTCTAAATGACACAAATGAAGTTCATCTCACAGTAACAAAAGAAAAGAAGAGAGAACAAAATCAAAAATTTAGAAAATAAGATTCCACAAGCGACTCCATCTACCATTAATTTAATGATTGTAACTATCTGTATTTTTTATTAATCATCAAACTGAAGATGGATGAAGCTGCTTGTAGAACTATATGTTCATATTGCCATTGTATACTTGACTAATTAATAAATTTGTTAATGGTCCTACCGAAAAAAAAGGGGCAAAGGTCCTCAAGCACGAAAGAGAAAGGGGGACCCTTAGAAAGAAAGGCATAAGGGAAACTGTTGTGGGGTGTGTCCTATGTGAGGGACTACATCGATCGAAACCACACGATTGGCATCTTTGAATTTGAATTGGGAGGGAGACGTGATCCATCTTTTTGGAAGTAGGCTTCTTTTTCATTTGAGTACAGCACGGAAAACCCAACAAGCTGGTCATGCACAGTCATAACAAGCCACATTCATCTGTCACATTCTTCTTAGATGTAGACACAATGCACCAAAGTTACCGTTTAGACTCATTCCGTTTGCAAAATCGTGGTTAATCTCATTAAAAAGACAGCAATATCTATAAATAGATTTTGCAAAAAATAACGTGCTGATGAAAACATTTTTTTTTTTTTGTCAATATATATATGATTTTCAGGATGATCAAGTGATTTGAAGACCTGCAGTAGTACTACTTTCAGGACTCGAATAATCTAAAACATCCTCTGCTTTCTATACGGCGTGCAATAATATCCCCATGTCTTACATGACAAACAATTGTACCATGACTATCTACAATGAGTGGAGGGAGATCAACCACTAAGAGAGGTTCCGTGCATAGAAGGAACTTCGATTTATCCATTGTTCTCCATATTCTAGAGCTACTTTAATTAATCGAACCTACGTGCAAATAGCAATTAGCTATATGCGCAAATACCTTGCAGTATCGAGAAGGCAATGAAGGGTAACATTGAGGCGCATACATCTTGAATTTGGTCTTGAACATGGAAAATAGCTGCAAAACATCTTTGACAGCACACAACAAAATGCACACGTAGGTACATGAATCCAACGAAACATCAAGACTTCTTCAACTTTGCCTCTGGTGGAGGCATCAAATGTGGGTCATGAGCTACTTAGTGAGGTAGCTAGGGAATCAGTGTCCGACTCTCTCTCTCTCTCTCTCTCTCTCTCTCCCCCTCTCTCTCTGACTTTTCAAACGATGAAAATGCCTTTGAAAAGAGAAGACTTTCGGCAGATGGTGGAATAAACTGAGTTGGGTTTGACACCGAGGTCTTTGCCTAGTATAGAAGGCCAACACTTGTTATGGTATAGAGTGTCAGATTTCATAGCCACATTGGCCAAAGTTTCAAATTTGCACTACTACTATGAGCAACTCACTATTATATATCTATGCAGAAAAGATAAGTCCCACTGGAACTCTCTCTCTCGCTCTCTCGCCAAAGCGTGCGTGGGAGCTTTAGTTCTTTGAAAAGACATTTTTAGGAAAAGAGCACATATGCTATTGCCAGATTTGGCACCGCCTGTGGCCAGGAGCTTCATCGATTGCTTTTAAACACATTCTTTAGTAAGCTTCTACTTTATAATTTATTTTCTTTTGCGTTCTTAATCAAAGAGATCACTTTCTGTCTTTCTTTATCCAAAGCACCCTAATTTAGTGTTTCTTTTCTGTTGAAGTATGTGGTTTATCAACCAGCACTAATCTCCGCCAATGGGGTGGGGCGGTTGGTTTCTGTCTGGCTTTGTCTTATTACAGCTTATCAACACAATATAAAAAAGATTAAAGCGATTGTGTTCTTGTGCTATTTGGTGAGCTAGACATCCTAGTTAAGGAAGGTGACTAAGAGATGCAAGACACTTGTCGCTTCGTCAACGGCCGCTTTTAGTGTTATGCCATATGGAATGACACATGGCTCGTGGTTATTCGATTCCAAGTCACCATGATGTCGACGATGATGGGTATTTGGTTGAGAATAATTCCCAATTAAAACGATCGCCGTTTTGAGGAGATTCCCACCATTGAGAGATGAGAAATCAGAAAAAGGTTCTTGCAATTTGTTCCTAGGTTTTATCAGGGAGAATAGGGTAGTTCTAGGGTGCGTCTCGAGGAAGGTGACTTCTTAACCAAAGTAGTATTAGTTTGATCATATCGGGATATTTTGGTGGTGATCAAATATTTTCCTCAAAGGGTTTTGTGAAAATCTGTTTTACTAGTGCTTAGCTTTGCTTATTGCCGAGATTTGCTTGAAAATTAAGGTTCCGTATGGTGAGCATGTACTGCTTCGATAGGGAAAATTCGCTCTCTCTAAGCACCAATCGCGATAATCTTTCGAGAGCAAAGCACAACCATTTGTCACCAACCTTGTCTCTACAATATCTATCGCCATAGGCATCAACCAAAAGCATGGTTTGTATGATGCATAAGAGAGTCTTCGAAAACCAATATAGTGCTAAATTTGGAAATGGGAATTTATCTAATCTCAAACGCTTAATAAAGTAATGATAGGATTTGTATTCGATATTCCTGCAATGCAAATGTCAATACATAAACCTTAGCACTTCTCCCTGTGAAGCCGCTTTAAATTTTATTTAAGCAACTTCTTTTATTCAAAATTGATTATTTTTTTAAAGTATTCTGCGGTAAGATTTTGGGTGTGTTTTTGTGTCAATAATGACCCAATTATATATGTTAATTTTCCAAAACCCATAAGATTTTGTGTGTGTTTTTATCTTTTATGAATTCGCAGTACCCAAAAAAATTAGTATCTTTAGAACATTGGCGCAATACCACCCATCACAAAGACAATTCTTTGCCACAATTGCATGGTGATGGAATCAGGTAAGGTTTTCTAGATAAGGAATTGAAGTACGGAAACAATACGTTTAGAGAAGAGGAATGGCAAAGGGAAAACAAATAAAAATAATACAAAGAACAACAAGAAGAATAATAGGAAGGAGAGAATAAACGGCTTAAGGCTCTGGGAGGAAAGAAAATAATGGGGAACCTAAAGAATGATAGAGCAAGGGGCATGTTAAAGTTCAAAACATATTCTAACAATTCATCCACATCGTGCATGTGATGTTGATGGAATTGATCAGTCGATAATTCTTGCAAGGAGGCCCCACTTGGGCATCGTCGTCGAGACGATATTTTTTTGCTTCGGTAGCAACTCATTTAGGTCTGCATGACCTCACAACGCGTCATCCTGATTATAGGCGGTACAGGATTCAGCTATCAATAAAATAACTCGGACGCGAATAGCATAAGACTTAAAAGACAAGGTTAACAGGTTAAATATATAATCAATGTAAAACTCATAAAACCAGCCACGTCGGACACTATAACGCCTTATCTCACGTGTAAGCCTGAGTAAATCATAAGGAAAGTGCATGTTCGGTTGGAGAAGAAGACAAGAACAAATAATTGTGGAAAAGGAGCAACTGAATATGACTTCTAATTTGAAGTTCCTACTTCAGTTTTTTACCAATCCTTTTTGCATTATTACGAGCAAAGTGCATTGAGATGTCCTCCCATGGGATATTGGGTATCGGAAGAGGTTGGCAGAAGTGGTTCTTTTGGTGAAAGAGTGTTTGATTTTTGAGAAGAGAGGGTGGGGTTGGGTTGGCAGATGAAAACAAAAGGTTTTGGGGGGAACTGCAAGGGGCAGAAGCAGAGGGGCACTGCGATCCTGTTTTTGTCATAAGAGAAGTAGACAGACTCAATAATTGCTTAGATTTTGTTTCTTCATTTCTCAACAGGGGCCCCCCCCTTTCCTCCTCCAAGTTCCACTCCCTTCCCTGCATACTTCCCCTCCCCTATGCCTCCACCCACCCAATTATCTTCAACCTCACTCATTATTGGTGACTTGCGCACCCATGATAGGCGTGAGATCTCTGTAGCTTCTTGGGCATTGGAGGTAGCCAAGGGGTGGACACTGGACACACACTTAGAAAAAGCATTCTCGAGACGGGTCGGGGTTTGCCGTCCATCCGAATCGATTATTGCGTGTGAAGCGTCGAGGGTCTCTCCTTTCCTATCTTCGAAACGATGACACTTTGTATATGGTAATTAATCTGAGCTAATGAAAGCGTCTTGCTCCAAGAGCACACGAGAAACCCTCGAAGACCCCAGTCTCTCCTTAGATATGAAACGGCTAGGCCCCTCCTTATTGAAAGCAACTTTCTTCAATACGCATATGGTAAATAGTTATATCTGTTTATGGCGATACCCTTTCTCCGTTAACTCGTCTTGAAATAAGAGCTTTCGCGCTTTGCTCGAGGGGGTAACAAAAAGCACTTCGTCCCATCACATGCATAACGTTGTTAATAATCTAGTTGCATGTGCTACAACGCATGGTAGTAATCACTAGATGTCTAGCCATTTTTCCTAAATAGAAATGCCTGGCCCATCTATCGCTCTCTAAATTTATGGGAACAATATAATAGATTAAACTTAGACATGCATGCTTGCCCGCGCCTCACTTTGTAAATCACAAAGGTAAAGGGGCATTTATGCTAATTTTCCTTTTTAGGTAGCCGAGTGTTGTTGCCTTATATGGAAGGGAACAACAAACAAAATTGCTAGGCAGATTCTCTCTCCCTCGCCTCAAAAACAACCGACAGCCTAAGCTTTTCTCTCTCTCCACTGTGTCAGAATTGTATCGTGATGAGAGAACCATTTAAGATAATAGAATAATTTTGAGTTACTGTGAAAATAATAATTACTAAAAAAGTAGACGACACAATAATTTTTAATTATTTATTATTTACTTTTTTTGTGACACAAAACAACCTATTATTCTCATTGTAGTAGATTAAAAACAATCACATAAACATTTCTCTCGGTAGATATATAGCAAGACAAGGAAAAAAAATCAATAAAAATAGGCATAACCCAAAAATAAAAAAGAGATAGAGAAATAAGGGGGGAGAGGAACTTCTACAATAGCACACGGTAAAATGATCAATGAGAATCTAATCCTTTTTTTTTTGGTTTCTTTTGGTCTATTTTTACAACAACCACTCGGGGAGTGAGGAGCGATATCTGCAAAAATGGAGGGAATAATGGTTAACATGCGAATCGCTATCAGTGCACTGTGTTTGGAGTGGATAGCAGAGGGTCGGTCTCATGTGATGAAGCTGACTTCACAAGATGCCCATCATCATCATCATCATCACCACCGTCGTTAACACAAAGTATCTCTTCAAGATTAGCCTCCTTCTTATTGCTGCTTGCTTCCTTTTGGTTCATGACGATGGAGACGGGAGCGGGATCGGCCGATGACCCTTTGGATGAGATTGGCAGCAAAGGAGGAGAAGAGGGAGAAGGTTGAGTGAGCTCCTTGGCTCTCTCCACTTGAAGCGCCCAATCAGTTCGGCAGAGAACATAGAGCATGAGCAATGCACATGAAGCCTGAGCAGCCAACAAGCCGAGCCACAACCCTGCGAAGCCCACTTTGGCCACGAACCCCATCACGATCGCCACCGGCATGCCGATGAGGTAGAATGAGCCCAAGTTAATGTTGGCGCCGATGGTGGGCCTGGCGCTCCCCCTCAAGACGCCGCATCCCGTGGTCTGAGGGCAGTTCCCGAGCTCGCAGAGCCCTGCGATCGGCAGCGCTGCTGCCGTCAGCTCCAGTATCTCGGCGTTCCCTGTGAAGAGCCGCCCCCACTGGTGCCGCACCAGGGTGGTGAACAGCATAGCCCCTAGGCCAAGCGCCACTGCGCAGACCAGAGCGATGATGGCAGAAATCCGGGCCCGGGCGGGCCGCCTTGCGCCGAGCTCGTTCCCCACCCGGGTCGAGACCCCGAGACTGAGAGACGAGGGGAACACATAGACCAATGAGGTGGTCTGGATGAGGATGCCCATGGAGGCCACGGTGGCACGGGGGCTCGCGAGGAGGCCACACAACACGATCATGAGCTCGTACCACCACCACTCGAGGCACACTGAGACGCAGGTTGGCACGGCAAGGGCGAGCAGGGAGGACCACCCCCGGAGGCAGTCAGCACTCGGGGCGACCCAGGAGCCTTCGTACACACGCGAGAAGTAGATGTAGGCAGAGAGCAAGACGAAGAGGTTGAGATTAGTCCAGACCATGGCTATAGCAACACCAGCAATGCCCATCTTGAAGTGGACCACCAAGAGGAAATTGAGAGGGACGTGAAGGAGGACCGAAGCAGCCGAGCAATAAGTCAGTGGCAATGTGATGTTCTGAGTCCTCAAATAAATCCTCAGTGGGTGAAGCAGGGAGAGGAAAAACAGGTCAGGCATTGAGAAGAGGATGAATGTGTGAGCTGTGGATGATATCTCCTCATCTTGGCCACACCACAAGAGGATCTCCTTCATGTTGGCCCACATGAAGCTTATCGGGACGGAGGCCGAGAGGAGGAGGAGGACGGTGCGCTGCAGCGTGAGGCCGAGCAGCTTGTACTGCCGTGCGCCGTAGGCCTGCCCACAGATGGGCTCCATCCCCATGGCGAGGCCAGAGATCACGGAGTAGCCGGTGATGTTGGCGAACCCGATGGCAAGAGACCCGCCCGCGAGCTCGAGCTCACCAAGGCGCCCGAGGAAGAGCATCGAGATCATGGCCCTCAAGTACAAGAGCAGGCCGGTGACCGCCATCGGCCCGGATATCTTCCCTATCGCCTTAATCTCCTCCAAAGCCTGAGAAATTTTAAAACAACATGTTAACCTCTGCATGGCCATCTTTGCTAGCAAATCTCTTGAGCATCATGTCCATGCATGCAAAAAAGTGGAAATAATAGTTTTGTTGATTACCTCGGAAGGCGTAGGCCATCTGTGGAGGTCATCTTGGAGCTCCATGGGGCTGCTCTTCTTATTGGGGTTCTTGTTGAGAAGGGTCTTCTCAGGGAAGTCAACTGAAGATGGGTTCGGGTTGCACATGATAACTCGATGAAGGAATGAATTATCTTTGTGGGGTGTGGTGATACTATAGCTTGTGGATAAAAGAACACGAAAGAAAAGGTGTTTTCAAATGTTTGTGTGTGAGAGAGAGAGACAGAGAGAGAGAGAGATATGGAAGGGAATGAAAAAAACCGAGATTGTGCAAAACTTTGGGTATCGTTGCGGCTTCGTTTGTTTGCTTTTAGAGGACGAGCTCTTTCTTCCTTTTTCTTCTCTTTTTTTGAGCCTTTTGATGAGAGTTCCGATGGCCTGGAAGGGGGGTGAAGAGGGGGTCGTCTATATATACAAGACCGGGGGGGGAGCCGGACCCGCCTTCGGTTCTCCTCCCATCAGACGTGTCGACGACCCGGGAAAAGTGTGCACCTTTACGTCTTTAATTTTTGCTCGCTAGTTATATCTAATGTATGAGGGGCCTCCCCTAGGAATTGCAAAAAGAAAGAATAGCATAGGAGGACCAAGTGATGCTCAAGCATACACCCGTCATCGAGTACGGTAAATTTTGTATTAGGTCATTATGCGGTCACGGTTGTAATCACAATGAAAGGCGAAGAATGTAAAGTTAGACGGCCCGGGACTACGTATTATGTAGTCGCCCTTTTAGCGTCGACCTTCCCGTCGCCGCTAAGTCCCTTCTTAATTGATTGAATATAGAAAATTGCTGGGCAGCCGGGTTGATAGTGAGTGACTGACGCTTTTTGTTAGGATATAGTTGTGTGATCTTTATCCGACTATATAAGAAGGGCGAAAACCCCAGAAAGCTAATTGGTGGGAATAATTAGTATTTTCAAACCGACATTGGGACGGTGTCGGTTTGGGAGAGCATACACAGTTCAAGGTCTGTGTAGTAGTGGCCAATCCTCTTTTTGGGATGAGTGGGATTACAGTGATGAAGCCCGAGTATTTTATGTTTTTCACTTTAAGAGGGGATAATATTTTTATGAAGCTTGTGGCTTTAGGTGTTGTGATATCTCCCTTTCTTTTCGTTACGTACCGAGGATCTATAAAGAATTTTATCTTGAAGAAAAGAGTAGTGGGGGGGGCCAAGTGGAGAGAGCAAATTCGCCTGCCTGAAATGACATTGGGGAATAATTGGGGGAGGGGGTTTTCGTTTCTGGGGACATGGCTGGGTTTGCTTCACGGCTTGGTGGCAGAGGGGATGTTTGCATGCACTAAAGGCAGGCATGTCATCCTCCATGCATGCATGGCTCTGTTTTGCCTTTGCCCAAAACCTCCCCCCATGTGATGCAAACCCGCTGGCCATGTCTGCAACTGCTGTATGTTCTCTTATGTCGTCAAGGCATCTGAAGCCGGTTGTTAGCCACCGACTAATCTCCATCAAGTATGATAATCCTCCCCGTCTCGATCCCGCTGGCTTATTAGAGATGGTGGGTCGGATCGCGCCACATCACTGGTGCCAAGTGTCGCAACACCAGAGCATTCCCCCTCTCTACTTGCTCTGTTTGAGAGGTAACATGCTCTCTCTCTCTCTCTCTCTCTCTCTTTCTCTCTCTCTCTCAATCAAGTTTGAATGAGGTTAAAGTGCTTGGATTGCAGTGAGGTGAATATATGCATATAAAATAAACTTGTGGTGGGAGGTCATTTCTGGGGAGTAAGTGGGGGGGGATATGGCTGATATCTCTGATCCATTTAGGAGATATCAGCTCATCCTATCTCCACATAAATGCATTCCTGGTCAATGATCAAAAGGGTCTACTTAAACAATGTCATCTGTTAAAGATTCTTTTGCTGAGATCTGTGATCCATTGGGAAGATATCAACTCATCCAATATCGATGTGAAATGATTCCTGGTCAGTGAACCTAAAGATATAACTAAACAATGTCGAGGGTTAAAACTTCTAATCGATCCATTTTGACAGTCCCCTTTGGTCAAATTAATTTTCTGATGCACTAACCAAATCAACATGTTGGCCCAAGAACTTTCACGAATTAGACAAAAATAAAATGCATTTATCAAATCCCTCGCGACGCTTTGCACTAACATGATATAATTTGTCCATATTGATGGGTACGTGGAGTTTGGTGAATGGGTCCTCCATGGGACCACAAGGGGAGTTTAATGGCTGTGTACAGTACCGGCAGATGGAAGAAAGGGGAGCAAAACAGAGGAGTTTACGTGCACCCACTCCAACCATTTAATCTGTATCCCTTCACTCACAACAGAGGAGAGACTGTCTCTCACAAGGAGGGCCAAAAAATGGCTGTCTTCTGAGCAAAAAGAAACAGAAATCCCTTCCCCCTCTCCCACCACCATCTCCTGCCCCAATAAGCTAAAAAAGCAGCTCCACTTTTTATTTGCCTTTTATCTCAGACAGAGCAGCTTCAAGCACCAGTTTCTCCTGTTTCCTTGAATAAGAAATAGCTTCTCTGAAATCCACATCCTGTATGTCAGTGTCCATGTGTCTCCAGCTCACTGAGTGGCTCTACATGGAGATTGAGAGCTAAGTGACATGAAGGTTAAAAACAAGGGAAGAAGAACAAAATGGTCCAGATTTAGTAAGATAAGCACATCAGTCATTCTCTAATTATTCAATAATGCCTGCTCATTTTGGTTAAAAATAGGGGATAACATGAGTAGACATAAAAGGCATGACACTGATTAATATGAGTGAAAAAGATCCATCTTGGGTTTTATCATCCCCAATTGGGGAAGTGGGGCTAGCAGAAGAGGGCAGACCCCCCAGACTGTTTTCATGGAAAGGGACAAGCTCTAGGATCACATGGAGGAGATGCCACCGCACTTGTATCAAAAAGATACATTGCAGCCAAAAAAGAAAAATATCACATAGTGGCCATCAGACCGAATTTCTTCTGCCTCCTAGCAAACAAAGTACTTACACACTGTAATGCAACTCTCAATGCGAAAAGGATATACAGAAGTGACAGGACCTGCCAAGGATTTGACATTAATTAAAAGGTTATGCCCTCCAAGATTTAGAACCAAATTCACAGATTCTATACCCTCATTCCTCCGGTTCTCACCCCCAAACTTTTCTTGAAAAGGTTGATGCCTGAACTTGGAACAGACCCATCATACAAAAAAATAAATGGCTGACATTTCTTTCACCTTATATACACTGTACAGGTAATCTAAGCTTTCTTGAAGTCACATATGCCCAACAGCCCCCTCGACCTATGTATTACAAACATTCATGCACTTATTGCTTCGTTCTTTCAGGTCGACTTCAGTTTAAACCCAATAAGAACGAAGATACTTGAAAATAAAAGAAAAGTTTTAACAGCTTTCATAGGTTAAATAGAAATTCAGACTCGAGCAGCTATGATACAGTAACCAAAAAGCATGTCACAGTAATAATTCTCAGGAGCTGGAAAGCAAGACATGCTTCTGTAGATACATTTAAGTGCATTAACAAAAGAACTTATTCCAGGATTCAGATGCAAGCAAGAAGGAAAAGGAAAGCTCGCCAATGGCCTTCCACCATGATCAATCAAGCTTTTTGGAATTTTAGAGCACCAAATATTGTCTCTATCAAGGTCTCAAGCAGCACAACTTATATGCAAGCTGTTAACCACTAAGCATAATTGACCATATTCATACAACAAATTCGCTGGAAAAGAAATGCATGAGATTCCAATTCCATGATTAGGCAACCCATGCGTAATGACATTTACATCAAAAGGAAAATGATACTTTCTGGAGAATATATCCCAACCACCAGCAGCTTTTTTGGTTGGTGAAGAAGCAGCTGTGGGAGTATTTCCTGGATCTGCAACTCTCTACTTCACTTAATAATCCATGGTGATCAGGCAGAAGTTTGAGAGTCCTAGAAAGCAGCATCTATTTTTTAATGAGAAATTCTTTCTTTGTGGAAAGTATACCCCACCAAGCATATTATACAACCATACCCGAGTTGCCATCAAGCACGTGAAGATCATTGCTTCCCGCATAG
The DNA here is from genome assembly GCA_014182515.1 of Eucalyptus microcorys. NCBI lineage: Eukaryota > Viridiplantae > Streptophyta > Magnoliopsida > Myrtales > Myrtaceae > Eucalyptus > Eucalyptus microcorys. The sequence goes on along the minus strand of CM024567.1, from coordinate 24,240,165 downwards.
TTTGTCTTCCACAATTCCCAACATGCAAAATGTGTACTACTACAATTCTGATTGTAAAGATACCTCAATCCCGTGCTACTATTTATTGTTCTAACAACTATCACAAAACTCATGTATCTTTGCACATATAATGATAATCCAAATTTTAATTCTTTTGTCAGAATATGCTGTCAAAAGAAAATAATAATAATAATAATAATAATAATAATAATAATAATAATAATAATAATAAGTATGCAGAAAGCAGGTATTAAATAATTTTGAGTTGGAAAAAAAAAGCAAATTTTTAGATAGAAAACCTTATTGAAAATGACTCAATCGACAAAAATAAGTATGAGCAATAAAACATACTTCTACCATGACAAATTTCTACCAAACAAATCGATACAACAAAATACCTCTTCTAAGGCTCTCACCTTTTGGGCACTCAACAATAGCGAAGAGACTTGAAAGTTAATAGAAGATCCATAGCTGCACCGCATGGACTGGTAAGTTTTCACCACCAATTTGCTAAGACCATGGTCCACTTCTCCAGACACTCCCAACTGCTCTTAAAAATTGAAAATCAACGACTTGAATGGTTGAAAGCACAAGAAAGAAAGACGGCTTAACCACAACAGCTCTAATTAATTAACTTGGCAATGCAAGGTTCAAAGGACTAGAAATTGTTAAGGGAATGAAATTAACACACAAAAATACTGAGGTACAATTAGAATGTTCTGTCTCCTTGCTTCTCATCAGATGCTTGTTTAAAGACAAGAGGCTTTTTGACACATATATCCAGAGAAGTAACAGATTCAGATCAAATATCAGAAGTAAAACTTCCTCTTTTAGCACTTGCTTAAAGTACTAGAAGCAAAAGTGCCAATAATGTGATGGGTTTTTCACGACAGCCAGGACTCTTCCTTCCAAATATCCTTATATAACTACTTCATTGATGAATTTCATAGTGGAAACATAATTTGTAACTTATAACATTTTAATGGTATGCTTGTTAAATTCGCAAGCACCATATAACCAATTTCTGCTTGATGATGCAAGGACGGCCTCATTTTCAGTATAAACTCTTATGGGATATCAAAGCCACAATGAAATTTTATACATCCAGAATGCAGTAGCGAGACAAACAGTGATATCTGCATAAGTTGCTCACAGATAAAAGAGTCAACCTCTTTGTGAGAATGGCTATAACAGAAGCCCCTATGAACATGAGGTTTTCAAAGCACCAAACACAAAAGGCATGCCATCAGCATTGGATGTTGCCCACTCGTATATCTATTATCAATTAATGCATACTGATGCCCCAGAACAGAAGCCTTTGCATAATGTCAATATATGTACACTAATCGTAACTGGCAGATAATCCAATCAAACCTTTACCCTGCCCCTTTCCCCAAAATAAGAAAATGATTCAGTGGATATAGCCTCACCTCATTAATTCGAAATCCATAAACTAATGTTTACCAATTGGAGGATTCAAAAACAGGTGAAATATTCAATCAAAAAGTTGGCATTCCCTCCACCATCTTTAGAGATGCACAGAAAGGACAGCAAGCTTGTCGTGAAAGAGACAACGAGTAGCTTGTGAAACCATAAAAGCATGCATGATAAACTTGGAGCTCAATCTCACGTGCAGTACATATCATGTATACAGAGAGCATTCAACCCTAATAATAGAAAACCACAGTCCATATTAAATACTCAGATGACTTGATGGATGTGGTGCTGGTGAGATGTTCTTGCAAACTATGTTAGTTTCTTCAAAGTCAGTCTTTGGAGTTTAGTTTGTCAAAAGCAATATATATAGAGGTCAAGAACTTAGACCATGCTTAAGATTGACAAAATGTAAATTGTATAATATGCATGTATGTGTGCATTGGGTAGACTTTTTTTTTTTTTTTTTTTTTGGTCGGTGTCTGGATCCTTGGGATCATCGAATACATCCCTCCAAGAAATCATCAAGCTTGCCAGAAGACAATTTTCGGCTGCCATCTAGCAACTTGTTTTCCACTTATCAACATCTTTTACCTGAAACCATGCTCCACATATTTGGCATGAACCCAACTGTTTCAAATTGAAAATCTACGACCAAGGTCTCCCACAGGCACCACTGAACCTGATCGACATGTTTCATTGTCTGTCCAGCAATAATTTGCATTTCAGATCAAAAGTTAACCAGCTTCATGAGCCCATATTTATATAAAAACAAAGAATTATAGCTTCTATTGAATTTACTATGAATGCTCAGCAATTAACTGAAACCCAAAATGGTTCCCTATGATAATCAAAGAGTTCAACAATGACCTGTCTTATTTTAACTAGAGATGACAAAGTAGTACTATTCTAACATAAAGAAAAACCACACAGGAGATCAACCCAGGAAAAGGATGAAAAGGATGAAAAGGAAGTTCCACGGGTTAATAAAACCCCGTTTGAAAACCCTGCAAAACAAGTAATCAGCGCAAGATGACATCCAGACTACATACTAATAAAATCTCCTCATATAAAGCCAATAATACCAGCTATGGTACTACTTGTCGGGTGTTTTAGCTCCAATATGACTGATCCAGTGTGGTGGTAGTAACACAAGGAGATTATGAAAGACAAATCAGGACTACTTATACCAGATGTGGTACAGGTATAATGTTCACAGAAAATATATTAGTAGGCAGTAAGGCAACAGTTCAAGACTTCCATGATTTACAGCCCATATAGCTTTCATGAGCCCACATTTGGAGAACACGTGTTAGGGACTGTTGGGAGGGGGCCGTTCCTACCTGATGGTTCCAGGAAAATTAGCCATTTTTTTCTCCATGGCTGTACTCCTTCCTTTCCAAGAATCCTCTAACATTTCTCTGGGATTAATCCCACTTGATTGTCTTAAAAGTACATGCCTGTTACCTCTACTGATGTTCTTGATGATTCTCTCCCCAAGCTTCATTGATGTGGCTCATTAGCTAGTCCATTCATAGTTGGCCCAGTCCTGGATGTCCATTGTTCTTATAAATAGAAATAAACGTGTTTTTCCTTCATTCATGCATCTTCTTCAGGTTGACAATCCAAGATATAGAGATCTCGCCTTTAACCTTCCACACTGCAATGGGTAACCATGGGTCTACCACTTCGTGATTCTTTATCTTTATCGAAGCTCTAGAAACTTCCCATTCCCTTATTTGTCAATAGGAGTTCCTACACTCTTGCAAATCATGGAGTTCCCCCCGGTTTAGAATTTCTCTAGTGACATTCCATCAAAGAACTTACAAAAATACTCCATTTGTACTCACCAAAAAAAAAAAAAAAAAAAAAATACTCCATTTGTTTTTAACTGCTTCTTCTACAACTAGGGCTTTTTCATCCTCGTCCTTAACTCATCTCAGCCTAGTTAGATCTCTTGTCCTTCTTTTTCTTGCTCTAGCCTACTTGCGCATATACTTATCTTCTTCTTTGGTGTTCGAGAGATTATAAACATCATTGCTTGTTGATAGCTTCGTTGCACTCACAGCTTTCTTGTTCTGTTTCTTTGCCACTATGTGCTCGGCCCACACACTGCGTCATTTCTAAGAGATGACCTAGTTTTTGCACAATATTGCAATAGGACTCGGTTTCATAGAGATTTAACAGTAGAAAAAGGAGTGCCCATTGTCAGCTACCCGACACACACCTCCCTACCTCTTTTATCCAAGCGTACCCAGCCATGTAAGAAAACTCCTACATTAAGGGAGTTTGGCTTAAAGCACTTAATCTTTTTATCTAGCAGGTACTGACTTTTCATTGTTAATATCTCTACCAATCTGATTAAACAGAAATGCTTTTCATTGGCTTCACTTGGCTTGCCACCATGATTCCTTCAACATAACAATGATTAGCATCAAGAAGAAATGCAAACTAGCAATTCAAGTAGGAGTAGGGCAATTAAGAAATGGTCGAAAGAAGTAATGCCTAAAAGGCCCAAACGGTTCCCTAAATGTATCCTTTTAGATGGTTTAACTCTTGATGTACTTTAACAAAAGGGATAGTCAAACCTAATAGTCATGTTGGGTTGCCCATATATAAGATATCCTATATCCTATATCCTATATGACAATTGATGACCGTTGCTAAATAGGATTGAGTGGATATCAGGCGCATTAAACTAGATGAGAAATGCGCCTAAAATATGACTAAGTTCTGTAAGGCAGATGCAAAAACCACAACCATTTGTTGACATATTAAGAAAGAAAGAACGATGACTGAACATTGGCAAAATCAACCCCAGAGGTAGATACAAATAGTAGACAAATCCTAATCAATCAACGGCGTGACCTGATGGCAAGTACAGACATGGACAAAATCGATCTGAGGAGACAAATAAGCAGTATTCACCCGTTCATTTCCCATTACATGGCCCTTCTCTCTTTTAGCCACTCAATCTCCTAATTTAAAGTCAGAGCTGGCGCATGTCCTGATTAGCGACCACTGTCATCCAGAAAACAAGAATTAGAATGGTCATAACTAACCCGATGTTCCACCCACCAACAACTTCACGTAAGCTGTTATCCCATTCGATCATTAAAAGTAGCACAAGCACACGAACTACTTAACATAGACTATCTTGCTAGACTCTGCAATACTTGGCAGTCCTCGACGAGTTCAAATCCTCAGTCAAGAGTCTAAGCCCTCCACACCAGATCATTGGAAATTCAGAACCCATTCGAGCAGCCGCAAAATATTGCCCAGTGAACCCCCAACCACAATGTTCGTAACCACATATTGGCTAGACTATACTTAGTCTGAAGCATTCCTCCCACAGAAAAAATTCCACAATTTACACACGAGACAAACTTGGGCAAGCTCACTCCCTCATCATCCACGAGCTAAAAAAGAGTAAACCCATTTCTAGGACAGCCTCGCCTCCGAGATCACACCCCCCGGGGGAGTCAATTAAGAACCAAAAAGCCAAGCCAACCCCAATCAATCATTCGCAGTCGTTGGAAAGAGAGAGAGGGAAAGAAAGGAAAAAGAGAAAACTTTCTCGCAAAATTGCACAACAAGACATCCGCATTTCGATGCCGACCAAATGGGCATTAAGGGTTCGCGATGCAAGGACGATACCAGGTTTCGCTTCGATAATCAACCGAAACGAACGGCACGCAGAAGCGGAAGGAGCAATCGGCTGTAACTGGGCTCCGAAGCGAATCATGATCGGGCACCAAGAATCCCTTCGTGTTCTTTTTTGAACCCATGAGAACGAGGACACCCACCTATGGACTACAGCCACATCAGAACTTTTAAAATAAAGACATAAACAAAAATAAAAGATTGAAAAAACCTCGTTATCTAATTAAATGCCCAAATTTCGACCGAAAAATATTAAATGCCCAATTAATCTTATGAAGGCAAATTACCTTTCATCATATTCAATTTCTTCTTGTTTCGCATTTCTTTTCAAACAATAACTCTAACGTCTAAAAATTCATATCAGTTGTTGTAGTTTTACAATTTAATACGTGTCGATATCAATTGAAAATTAAGGTACGTGCTTCTGCGGATTCCAAATGATAAGGTTTTTTTTGAGTTTTTTGTTACTTTTGCCTCATTTGACTTCATTAATAAATGGGCTTGAGCAAGGAAGACAAAGATGCCATTGCTCATTTCGGCTTACAATGCTACGGGTGGGAACATGAGCGGTCAAACTTAAAAGTCAACTTCACTTGGACCTAGTGCAAATGGAAAAGGCCCATCTGAGATGTAGAAAAAGGAGGGATTGGACTTGTGGGAATTGGGCTTTCAAATCAATAGGGATTGACGAACCCTCCATAGTACAGAGGCAAAGAAAAAACAATATTTGTGGCGGCCCAAATCCTGGCTTACCACCTCCTAATTTGATAAACCAAAACATAGGCACCATATGTTGAACAATGTCTACCAATCTAACTTCCAATAAATATTTCATATATAGTTAATATCACTAGACAGTACGACATTTGCATACGAATCCATTGTTCGATGACATGGTTCGATATTGCGCTGATGTGATCTTCGATTAAAAATATAAAAGTGATTTTTTCTTGTAAGTTAAGATGTCCTCACTTGGCCAAGAAGGTCAGATTGCATGCTGGAATTGCCAGCAAACCGAAACCGCACGAAAAATGGGCCTCACTTGAGCATGCTCGATCTGTTTCGTTATGACGACAATGCGTAGTGAAAGCTCGAGCAATGGTCATGGGAAGCATGTTAGGTGCTTCAGTTTAACATTTTGAAGATCTATTGAGGAAAAATTTGGGTATTTGGCAATCATTCTTAACGAGCTTTGAGGTAAAAGTTAGTATTGGAAAGGTTAAAAAAGCTCGAGATAGTTGGAGACCCGCTTTGAACTTTCGGCATTTTTAAAATGCTGAAACAAGAGTTAAATGATTAATTTCTTCCAAAATTATCCTTATCAATGTTTTAGTTTTTCAGTTTTGCCCCTTGTTGTATTGTTTATCTTATTTGCGCAAGGGTGGCTGGCGGGGGCCAACAAGGCCAAATTTAACCACAAGCAAACAAGGGGCCGATGAGGTTACACGACCCACGCGATCATCGCCTAAGGTCGAGCAACCCAAGCAACCCTCACCAAGGTTAAGGTCACATGACTTTAGCCAAGGGTTGCCCAAGGTCGTGCGACCTCAATCAAGAGCTTCTAGTGCTAGATCTGGTTTGCTGATGACCTAAGCCCTTCGTCAGAGTCAGCGAAGGATTTGAATTCTTTTAGAGAGAGAGAGAGAGAGATTGCAGCTAAAGTCCTTTGCAAAAATATTTTTTTATAAATCACTACTTAATCCAAAATTGCTTTACAAGAGATCTTTTACTAAACACAATTGTTATGCAGTCCCAACATCGACGATTCACATTTTAGAATACTTAAATATTAAATCACACATTTATCTAATATCTTAAGTTTTTAAACAATTAATAATAATTTCACAAAATTTTACATGGCATTGAAGTGTTAAACACTTAAAAGACAAAATGTGACCCATCACATTTTTGCATCGCAAACAACGACCCGCCACGGCCACAACTTGCAAACAAAGACCTATCGCGGCTACATCTTTTTTATGAAGTTTTGTTTTGGCGTATAGATTTAGGGATTTCATGGGGTAGAGACGGGTCGAGAGAGTATTGGGAGCAGTTGCACCATGCAAAGTGAGAGCGAAACGGAAAAGAAATTTGAAATTTCTATTCTCGATGAAACGGGAACAAGGGCCAGTTGTATATCATGCAAGGTGCGGTCCAAGAAACTTCGTGTAAAGTGAGTCCAACTTGAACTTTACACCTTATATAAAATGAAATGAGTAAGCTTGAATGTGCGCACGTGACAAGAAGCGAATGAACTTGCATAAATCCCACGCGACGCTCAAGGATCACCCAGAACAAACTAAGGTTCCAATACACATGTACCATTTGGTCCATTTCTTTCTCTTTCCCTTCTCTTCTTCATCGGACGATACCAGCATTCGAGAACTCTTATTCGGTCCCGTGATTCCACGGTTCAACGTGGTCCAATGACGATAGGAAAATTGAGTCACGTCTCTAGAGAGTCGAATTGAAAATGATAAGGTCGACTTCTTCTTCTTCTTCCTTTCGGTTACTTTTCCTCATCTGACTTCACGAATTATTAATGAAAAGCTTGAGAGGAGCAAGACAAACGTGCTTTATTTGCTCAAAATGCATTGGATTTGGTACATTGGCAGTCAAACTGAGTAGTCAACATCACTTGGACTAGCACGCATACGGAGGCCTACCAGAGTTGTTGAACATGGACTACCGGAGGAAAATTGAGGGATTGCATTCATGGAATTTGGGTTGTCAAATCAATTAGTGATTGACGAGAGAAAATGACAAATTTCCTGCGGCCAAATCCTGGATACCACCTCTCATTTTTAATAAATTAACACATTTAGATGTCAAATTTCAAACGGCATAGATCGATCTTATCCTTGATGAATATTTTATACTTTCAATCAAAATCGCTGGACAGCATAATATTTACGCACAGATCTTGTGTTTGATAACATAGTTCAGTGCCGCACGGTAATGATCTTCGATTGATTTTCGAGAAGGTATTTTCTTCGATAACTCCTATGTTGCAGTAATGAATATTTATCTTTAGTCAGATTAAAACGACATATTTCATCTATCATGTACAAACCATCCCACAACATTGTTTATAACAACACTTTTCTAAACTGACGCAATTTCACATCTAATTTTGGCGTGGCGATTTTATTGTCCGGCTATTGAAAAGCTATTCGTGCTGCTTGAGATCATTCCAAGCAAAGTCAAACACAAGGTTGCTGAAAACCACGAGGCGAATATTTCAAAAAGAATCATCACGGCTGATTTGGATTTTTCTCCAGTTGTCCTTTCACCTTGAATAGTAGAATAAGGGTGTGATGTTGTTAAAAAAAATAATAAAAGATGGATTGATTTAGCATTTTTCATTAACTAAGGGCTTGTTTGTTAAAAAGTAATTTTGTTCCCTAGAATAAAAATTTCTATTCTTTTATTTCAGGGAATAAAAAAACAATGAAAAACGTGTTTGGTAAAACTTTTGTTCTTGGGAATAAAAATATATTTTTTTGTTAAAATGATTTGGAACATAAATAAAAAGTAAAAAATTAATTTCTTATTTCCGGAAATAATTTTGAAAATCAATTTCTCTCTCTTCTCTTTTCTTTTATTCTTCTTCATTTTGGCCGATTACCGACCTCAGCCATGGCCGACGATCGATCGATGAGGGCCGATGACCTCGCGAGCATCGTCGCCCCCGCGAGGCTTGGGCGGGCGAGCTCACTCGCTTGGCCATCGAGGCCACCGGTGAGGCTCGGCCTCACCTAGATCCGGCGAGGCCTAGGTGAGGCCGAGCCTCGCAGTGGCCTAGCGAGGCTCCGGTGAGCTCGCCGGACCTCACCCGGCCGATTGTCGGCCAACGATTGGATCCACAAAGGAGGAAGAAGGAAAAAAAAAAAAAAAAAAAGAAAAATGATAATAAAAATATTGAAAAATTAAAAAGAAACAATAAAATTATACAAGTTTACCAAACACATTTCTATTCCTGGAATATAAATTTTTTGCAATTACCAAGCATATTTTTATACTCAGAAATTGTTTCTAGAAACAGAAATAGAAAAAAATATTTATGTTTAAAAATTGTTCATCAAAAAAGAATTGTTACTAAACGCGTCATAAATCAAAAGGAGTCAATGAGAGAATTTGATTATGCTAATTTAATAAATTATCAAACTTGATTGCCTTACTTGAAGGTTTTATGAATCAATTACACTTTTGTTACGAATTTCAGAACTTCTCATCGACTTATCTATTCACATTCTACTTAAATTTCACGGCATACACACTTTGACTTTTGGTTAATCCAAAACATCCGAAACTTTCACATTATGCAAATGTTGACATGTATATTCTTATATAATATTTTCGTAACTTTAAAAAATCCCGACAATAATTTATATTTCAGCAAAAGAAATACGTGCTTTTTTAATGTTTGCCTAATAAACAAGCAAACAGGCTAATTTGATCTTCTAGATATCCGGCCTCCACACGTGGATCATTCTTATAATGTAAAAGGAAAGCCACACCATTTCACTCGAACATAAAAATAGAAAAACAAAACAAAATAAAATAGAAAAGCAAAAAGGTTAAAATGCAATATGTGGCCAAAAACATGATTTGCCGGTGAAAAGCCGCGTTCCGGAAAAGGCTTCTTCCCACGAGCCTTCCGTTCTCCTCGGTCTACTACTACTCCTGTCCTTCGGATGTAACGTTTCCTTTGTTTTCCACTGCGCTCTCCCCCTGGTCAGCTTCGGCTGCTGGCCATAAAGTGGAAAGGCAATTATGGAATCAAAAAGTGAAGTGAAGAGAGGGAGACCGTCCAAATTCAATGTTGAAATTCAACTCCTTCCTTACCCGTCTTTTTCAATAAGGAGTTGGCACTTTGATGGTGTTGTCCTAGATTCTGTACACATTCGGTGCGCGAATTTAGGCTTCGATTAGGTTTAATGGGGACAATACATGCTCCGTTAATTAAGGATATGGTCGCCAAATTTTTACGCCTTCTAATTTTGGACGGTTCGATTTGTGGCCTCAAAATTTTAAAGCTTTTTTATCTGTTATTCTTGAGTGAGGACTGGGGTGAGATGATTTTTCTTAAAGCAATGCCGCTTTCATTTGTCTTAAGTAAAGACTGGCTTAAACACGGTTGCCAACTTTTTGAATAGAGGCTTTCAAATTTTCATGATTGATGTACTATTCACTCCAGAGGGAATGTAAAGAGGCTACGCTGGCATTTTTTTTAATAGTTTTTCAGAGAAATTCAAAGTGCATCATTGTAAAAAAGAAAATCGGATGATTAATATCGAAGTTTACAAAATTATTATGACCATAAATGAAGTTTATCGTTTTCTTGTTAATGGGAAAAAAAAACAGCTCCACAGCTGGAAAAAAATATCGCTTTGCTCCAAGCTCACATATCACGAATGAGATTGGACCGACGTCTTATCTAATCCAAGAGTGGATGTGCAGTGGAGGTCACTGTGCTCACGTAATACAAGCATGATGAAGCCTAAAATTTGATGTAAGTTGGACGCAAGAAGTTGACCCATAAGGCAATTTAGAAAATAGCAACTTCTTGAGTCCACATATGCGTAAACTCGCTCTCAGTTATTATCGGACTCACTATTAGAATGAATTTTTGTTTTTAACATATTGATAATGGTCTTTATTGTGATGCGAAAATCCATCCTTTACAAATGTCATGAGATCAATAGTGTTTATATAAAAAGTTTGAATTAACTTTCAACGAGCAGGTTTGTTTACATTTATTTGGTCCTAGAGAAGTTTTTACTTTTTTTTATAACATTCCAGCATTCTTTTTCATTCCACGTAGAGCACAAAATAAATAGTAATTTTTTTCCAATAATTTCCTAATAAACCATTATCGTCTATCTATATTATAAAACAAGTGACCCAAGAAGACTAATCATGATTTCCCTCAAAAGTTTTGTATGAATTGTGTAATTTTGTATTCATGTGGATTGTTAAATTCAAAAAAGGCTCTGCGTTAAATTTTGGCCAAATTCATGTAATATCACCTCCTTTTTCGACCAAATCTCTAGTTTTGCTTTAATAATAAGATAACGAAATGCCCGGCGAATTCTCCAATTTCTTTCCTATAAGATTTTTGTTTTTATTAAGGGTAAATCCAATTATAACTATCCCTCATCTCATGTATCATCTAAAGAATCATGTTTATCAAAGAGTACTCAGTCCCTATCACTTTCACATTAGCTTGTTCAATGCTCATCAGTCAATGTAATAACACTGTCTCCACATCGTGTTTGAATCACTCGTCCTCTTTGGCATTTGAACTCTTGTATTGAATCCATTGTAGATAAAAACCCATTTGAAGCCTCCAATCAATTTAAATAAATAAATAAAGATTGCTAGGAACCAACCTAAATAATAATCAATTGGTCAAGTGGCCCAAACTAAATAAATAGAAAAAGGAAAAAAAAATGGGGGCAAAGAAGAAGATTGGAAGAAAACCAATCATTGTTGTTTTGCTAAAAGACCAAGCAAAATCAAACAAAAGTAAGAAAACATATGGATGAGGCTTCACACTAAGTTTAATCACGTTCCCTCTTTATTGCTTTAATAATAAGGGAAGCTTCCATGGCATTGCCCGAAAGATGGGGCATCGCCATTACATGACAAAAGGAAAACGTTGCTCCTCTCAGCCACTTCTGAAGTAGAAAAGCCACAAATGTTGTCTATATAAAAAAAAGAAAAAAAAAAAAGTATGCAATTGTTTTTAATCCATTGAAAGTGCATATCTAGGTGAACTCTTGTCCTTTCTCTTGGGTATGAAAAGGTATATCCTGTTCAAGTAAGGCAAACTAAAAAATAATAGTGTATTACTATTTATACGGAAGAAATTGGAGAAAAAAAGAGAAGTATACGATATAAATGGTTCTTAAATTTTAACTTAATATGTAATATAATTGATGAACTTTAATTTGTTCAATTTAGCCCATAAACTTTAGTCTAATATATAATATCATTTATGAACTTTAAATTTATTTAATATAGTCGCTAAATTTAATCTATGGATTATATAAAATGTTCACTTTTATGCAGTCTAGAGACTTTGAACATGTTGCAAAAGTCAAGAACCATATTGAATAAATCAAAAGTTCACAAATGATATTGCACATTCGATTAAAGTTCAGGGACAACATAACACATTGAATTAAAGTTCAAAAACCATTCGTGTCATTATCCTAGGGGAAAAAAAAAAGAGCTGAGACATTCACGTTGAATAGACTCATTTCAGTTTCCAGCAAATAAAAAAATCGAGAGAAACAATTTCTGATAGGCACAAAGAAATTTGAGTTCGTTTGGCTTATTAAAATCGATTCAATCTCTTTCGGTATGATTTTTAAATTGATATTCAAGTTGGACGACACTGACTAGATTTAAAAAATGCAGTTGGTACACGCAACGTGATGCTTCATCGAGTCGCCATTGCGTATTAAAACAGAAATTAAAGTTGGATGACTTATACTTACAGTCTTACACCACCGCAATTAGCTCCTAATTATAACGAGGCACATATTTACCGTTATAAACAGAAAACAGGAACGCGCCAAGTCCCCTGCTCGGAGAAAAACAGAGCATTCGTTGATGATGGCAACACAAATCTTCCTAAGTTGACTTGTTTTCATCTTCAATCTCCCTTCAACTTCACCTCTCTCTCTCTCTCTCTCTCTCTCTCTCTCTCTTTCCAGCGCTAATCATGCCGGCGTCGACCTTTCCCGGCAGGCGAAGCCTCCCTCCTCTGTTCCTGCTCTGTTTCCTCTGCCTCTTCTGCTCTGTCGCCGTCGCCGACGAGCTCCAAATACTCCTGAACCTCACCGCCACGCTCCGGACTCCAAACTCAAACCTGTTCTCCTCGTGGACGCCAAACAACCCGCCATGCCGATTTGCAGGCATCGCGTGCGACGTCAATGGGTCGGTGACGGCAATCGACCTCTCAAACCAGCAGCTGACAGGCGTGCTCCCCCTGGGATCGATCTGCGAGCTCAAGAACTTGGAGAGGCTAGCGCTAGGATTCAACTCCTTGCACGGAACGCCGACGGGCGATTTGAATGGTTGCGTCAAGCTACGGTACCTGGACCTCGGAAACAATGACTTCTCAGGATCGGTTCCAGACTTCTCGTCTCTTCACGAACTGCGTTATCTGTACTTGAACAAGAGCGGGTTTTCCGGGGCTTTCCCGTGGAGTTCCCTCAAGAACATGACGGATTTGATTGTCTTGAGCGTCGGAGACAATTTCTTTGATAGGACTCCTTTCCCTGAAGAAATAGGAAGCCTTTTGAAGTTGAATGAGCTTTACATGTCGAATTGCAGCATCGAAGGGCGAATCTCGCCCGTTATCGGGAATCTCATTGAGCTTGGAAGCTTAGAGCTTTCAATCAACAATTTGACAGGTGAAATACCTAAAGAGATTGGAAATTTGGTGAATCTCTGGCGACTTGAGCTCTATAGCAACGGTTTGACTGGAAATTTCCCCGTCGGATTCAGAAACCTCACAAAACTCGAGTACTTTGATGCGTCGGCAAACTATCTCAAGGGCGATCTGTCTGAACTGAGATTCTTGACAAACATAGTCTCTTTGCAGCTACTTCAGAATCAGTTATCTGGGGAAGTGCCAATTGAGTTTGGTGAGTTCCAGAGGCTCGTCAATCTGTCCCTCTACACGAATATGCTCCATGGTTCTCTGCCCCAGAAGCTCGGCTCGTGGGCGCAGTTCGATTACATAGATGTCTCAGAGAATTTCTTGACGGGTATGATCCCGCCAGATATGTGCAAGCAGGGGACGATGAAGAGGCTTCTCATGCTTCAGAACAGCTTCTCCGGTGAAATCCCAGGAACTTACGCGAATTGCTCGAGTTTGGTGCGCTTTCGGGTCAGTAACAACAGTCTCTCAGGGGTTGTTCCTGCTGGTATATGGGGACTGCCAAATGTGGACATCATTGACGTCTCTTTGAACCAGCTTGAAGGGCCAATCACCTCTGATATTAAGAATGCCAAGGCACTGACTCAGTTACTAGTCGGAAATAATCACTTGTCCGGTAAGTTGCCGGAGGAGGTTACGGAAGCTGAATTGCTGGTTAAAATCGACTTGAGTTACAATAAATTCTCCGGGGAAATCCCAGAGAGTATCAGCAAATTGAAAAGTTTGGGCAGCCTCTATGTGCAGTATAATATGCTGTCTGGTGCCATACCCGAGTCACTGAGCTCGTGTGTTTTACTTAGCAACCTTAACATGGCTCACAATTCGCTGTCCGGTGAAATACCGTCGTCTCTTGGATCTTTGCTGACTCTGAACTCTCTGAATTTGTCCGATAACGAACTCTTGGGACAGATTCCGGCTAGTTTATCTTCCCTAAGACTAAGCCTTCTTGATCTCTCCAACAACCGTTTGACCGGCCCTATCCCACAGTCTCTCTCGCTTGAAGCATACAATGGATGCTTTTCCGGAAATCCCGGCCTATGCACCGCCGCAAGGATCAAATCCTTCAAGCAATGTTCGTCTCATCCAGGCTCATCGAAGATCATCCGAACCGTCGTAATTTGCTTCCTTGTAGCTTCAGTGCTACTACTGACCTCCCTGGCATGCTTTCTTTTCATCAAGAACAGAGAAAAGAATGGAGACAGCAAGTCAAGAGAAGAGTCCTGGGAAGTGAAGTCGTTCCACGCGTTAACCTTCACAGAGGACGAGATTCTCGAATCCATAAAGCACGAGAACATCATTGGGAAAGGAGGTTCTGGCGACGTGTACAAGGCGAAACTCCCTAGCGGCCGAGAACTCGCCGTGAAGCACATCCCGACGGCGGACTCTAGTACCCATGGAAGGAGCCTCAGTACTAGCCCAATGCTAGGTAAGGGCTGCAAAAGATCCCGAGAATTCGAATCCGAGGTCCGTGCATTGAGCTCGATTAGGCACGTCAACGTGGTGAAGCTGTACTGCAGTATCACGAGTGAAGACTCGAGCCTGCTTGTTTACGAGTATCTCCCCAACGGCAGCCTGTGGGACAGGCTCCACTCATCCGGGAAGTTGGAGCTGGACTGGAAGACGCGGTACTGGATTGCGGTCGGGGCGGCCAAGGGATTAGAGTATCTGCATCACGGGTGCGAGAGGCCTATGATCCACCGGGACGTGAAGTCGAGTAACATCTTGCTGGATGAGTTCATGAAGCCCCGGATTGCAGATTTCGGGCTTGCCAAAATCCTTCAAGCCAGTCGCGGCGGCAAAGACTCCACACAGATCATAGCAGGAACACCAGGTTACATTGCCCCTGGTAAGGAATTCATCATGGCCATGCCCCATGTATTTCCTTCTCTTCAATTGATGAATAAGCCAATAAGGTTTTGGCAGTGCTTAGTGCTTATGATTTATGTTTGGTCTATGTCACAGAGTATGGATACACGTCCAGGATCAATGAGAAGAGCGATGTCTATAGTTTTGGGGTGGTCCTGATGGAGCTCGTGACGGGGAAGAGGCCGATAGAGCCAGAGTACGGGGAGAACATGGACATCGTGAGCTGGATCTCGAGCAACTTGAAGTGTAGAGAGAGCGTGATGCGCCTGGTGGACTCGAGGATCGCGCAAGATCACACGCGAGAGCAGGCCATCGAGGTGTTGAGGATCGCGGTTCTGTGCACGGAGAGGCTTGCTTCACTGAGACCCACCATGAGACGCGTGATTCAGATGCTGGAGGACGCCGAACCACGCGGACCGGTCAACATTGTCATCGAGAAAGACGGCAAGTCAGGTGTGGGGGGCGGGAAAAGCCGAGCAGGATGTGCAACTAAATAGGGGGAATGGGGTATTAGCCGATGCCGATGCCTGATGTCGTCGACGGAGCAAGACATCGAAGGCCCGGGATGAAGGGCGAGCGCTCCGCATCACTAGCCCTCCGGGAGCACCCGATGCTCCGGAACCCAAACATTTCGGGATGGAATGTTAAAGACCGGACAAACGAAGAGAAACTCTGGTACAGGAGCATTTTTAGATTGTGTAGTAGTATGGGAAACTTAATGTAAATGTGGATATAGTTAGTTGTATTGGAAGCCTAACGTAAATTCTACTTTAATGTAAGTGCTTTGGCGATTGCGTTTGTCTGTGTAACTTTCATGGACGACAACACTCACCTGAAGAAAATGTGGCGGAAGATGTTGATACGGACGGAGTAATGAAAGCCTCCGTTCATACGGCCCATGTGATTTACACTGGGCCGGTGGCCCAAGTTGGCCTTGGAGTGTAGCCATAGGTAGGGTTTGACCGGTTCCTAGTCCAGTCTAGTAGAATTGATCACTATTTTTTTTCCTATGTTTCCATTTGGATATCTTATTATCCAAAGCATGATCAGAAACAAATTTAGAGCTTGAGCCAAATTCTATACTTCCATCCAGATATCATATTGTCAAATTACAGGCTCCTATTTTCTCAAAAACAATAAACTAAACTCACTTCTTCTTTTTTAATAAATAAGGATAAAAGTATATGTAGTCAGTTTAGTCAGGTCCGATTTCCCCTTGGAATTAGCAACTAGACCAACACTTGAGGGAACAGGACCAAATCGGCTAGTACAATCCGATCCGAACAGTCCGTTCTGTACACCCCTAGCCATGGGCGTGTCATTTCAATTCACATTGGGTCCAAATTAGATGAACGGCCGGACGTAGAAAATTTGCTGGTGTTTCCAAAGTTCAAGGCCTCACTTTTCTATTTTCTCTTTTATTATCGATAATCCAAGCGTACAAGCGCAAGAGCAATTACTTGAAAGCCCAAGAAAAACTCGAGAAGTTTCGTAAACCAGTTAAATCTATACCTTTGAAGCGGTTTGCACGTGGGCGTCTCGGTTCTTTCACTCGAATTAGTGGACAAGGTAATTGAAGCATTGAATATGAATAAGGTCATGCTCCATCCGCCCACCCTGGAAGGTCTAAAGCAAACAGAAGATTTGCACAAATCGCAAGTAATCAAGAATATTCATATTTGTTCAATCGAAATATGAAATACGAATTGATATATTAAATTTATGAATCGTGAATTAAGAATTGAAAATCAACTCAAATCTGTAATAATGGGCTCAAATAAACCCAGCCCATGCTCTCAAAGCCCAAGCCCATGTTTCAATAGCCATAATTCAGCCCACTTGCAAATTTCCTCATTCTAATATGCACATGAAGTAGTAAAATCCAGCGGACAAAACAATAAACGAGATCGTCCGTGAAGGAGAGGAAGGAAATGGGGGGGGGGGGGAGACGAGAGAATTTTCGCGCGAGCATGATCTGGACACCCCGACAAGCTGAGTCAACTCTGAATTATTACACCTGGTAAGTCCTCGACCTTTTAATTCGTTCAATCAGAAGAATTTTGGAATTATGGTACAAATTCGAAATTATGCAAAATTTGAGCCGCAAAGTCTGATTTGGAGTTATTGAGTTATGTGGGATTTCATGGAAATTGTCAAGTATGGCATTGTAGAGTTGTGGAGTTTTATGGGAGTCGATTGAAGCAACAGTTTAGTCGAAATGAAATCTTAGAGTTTCGGGCACGGGCTACGGCTTTGAATAATCTCTTGGGGTGAGCAATTTGCGGACACGTAGGAGTTGTTTTGTTAGCAATTATACCTAGTTTAGTTGAGTCGTAGTTGAGGTAGCGATTTACTCCATTTTGACATTATTTATTGCTTATTTAATAGGATTGCAAGTGCCATGGTTCGAGTAATCCTTGTTGTTTCGTCATAAGTATTCCTAGGTAAGTGGTACTATCTTTTTTTTAAGTTACGACTTATGAAATATCATTTAATGCATAAATATCTAGACTAAACATTTGCTACTCTTTCGTTATTTGATAATAGTTTGATTAGCGTGTTACAAAAGGTGTTGTGAAGGTTTATATATATGTATTGTGTTATGAATTGTTTTATGAAATGAGATTTATAATCATCTAAGAAATTTTTTATACAAGGCTTTTCAAAATGTCGAGGGTATATGAAATGGATTCTGAAATGATATGAGTCATGTGAAGTGTATTTTGTTTGATGAACTAGGTTGCGAAAAATTATCTGTTTTGGTTTGTGAAACCGATTTATGATACAAATTCTGGATTTAGTTTTGTGGAAAGAATTGATTTGTGAAAAGATATGTTTGGTTTGTGAAACCAGCTGTGATATGGACTGGTCAAAGCCTAAGTGCTACGTAGCAACGTGACTAACGGGGGAGCCACTTCTAGAGCTGTGTACCATTGATATATGTTGGTTAAAAGTTAAGAGCTATATGGTGACTCCAGTCATGTGAGAGCCACCTCTAGGGCATTGTATTGTTGATGTACGTTAATTAAAGATTAAGTACTACAAAATAACGTAATTTCATGAGAACCACTTATAAAGTCTTATACTATTGATATGTGTTGGTCAAGGATTAAGTTCTAGATGATAATACAAATCTCTTATTAGTCACCTCTAGAGCCTTGTACTACTCAAGAACTAAGTATTACTTGATGACACGGTCTTATGGAAGTCAAGTCTACAGTCTTATAAGAGATATGATGAAACTATCAAGAAAATACTTTCAGACTTCTAGAAAATGCTTCTTGCCTTGGAATCTGGATAACATTTGGGATATTATCATCTCGAAAGCCCAAGTTTGGTCAATGGAATAAACCATTGACATGTGATTTGACATTAGTCTCATAGGAGAGCTAAGCGTTACATGATGATGTCAATTTTGTGAGAGATACCTCTAAGGCCTTGAGATGTGATGTGATGTGAGTTTAGTCAATGAAATTGACCATTGACATGTGATTTAAGATTGATCAATGGACTGGATCATTAATTATATGTTTTCATATTATCGATGAAAAGGGTATTTCGAATATGAGTATTAAGTTTACTAAATATTGGATTTAGGATATTCAATCCTAGTATTGATTTACAAATATGCATGGCGGGTGCTCAATTCAATTATAAAAGATATGCACCACTCATTGAGCTGTGATTGGTTATCTCCCCTCTCATTCCAATCTTTTTTAGGTGCTTTGGTTAATGACTAGTAGGATGAGAGCAATATCTTAGGGTATGAGTTGATATAGTTTGATTTATGTCTAAGATGACATTTGCTGGGTTTAGCTAAGTTGGAAGTGTAAATATTCTTTTGCTAGATTATGGAAACACCGATATGTTGTTTTGACTTTGAGGTTGTGTCATTCAAGTGAAGAAAAAGACGGCCGTGAAGAAAAGGACGACTGTGTCATTATTCCTATTCCCATAACATTAGGGGTATGATAGAATCAAACCGCGAAATTTAGTGAATACCCAAAATATTTATTTTGTCTTAGCCAAATATTAAATTAGCCAAGAATATTAATGCTTCTTTAGGACAATAAGACAATGGTAATCATGTTTGCATAAGAAGACGTCTCGACCAATTATTTTCTTAGCACGAGGATCGTATTTAGATGCAATGACAAATCCTTGCACGTTACTCGATTTTATATTTGGATTGTGTGCAATAGAATATAGTGAAAATATTGTATGACTATACCATCATACACGAACAAAAAGTTGCATCTTTTGATAAGAACCAATTAACACCAAAATTACGACTTAATTGAGTCGATGGATATATTCTAGATCATAAGTTCAATAGGGCAAGGGATAGGTTCTTTTGCAATCGAGTAAATTGTCTTCTAATGGGTTTGTACTTGAAGACAGATCAAATCAAGAATCACACGGTTCCGATGACTATAGAATTACGAAGCTCTAGCTCGAGCTCAACTCAACTAACTCTCACAGCCGGTGCTCGAAACACGACTGGGCACGATAGCTTCGTGGTCGAGCTCAGCTCCAAAATCAGGTGGTTCGATTGCGGTGATCGACAACAACGATGATGGAAACGATTTTGGGCACTTAAAAATGGGACCTTTTGCTCCGCATAGCATATCTTTCACTCAATCTTTTGGTGAATCGCACTTAGGAGCAGAATTTGCAAAAGAAAGGAGGCGAATCTCCTTTTCCATGTCATCTGATTAGGGTTTCGGGACGCGGCAGACCGCAAGAATGAAGAAGATGGCGGATTAGCAAAAGGAGATGCGAGAAGCATTCGCGGCCCTTGATTTTGGCCTGGGGTCCTTGTCATTCCTTCCCTTCCTCACTATACAAGAGCAATAGCCCAATGCCATCAACCAGCAGAAGATGCACTTTGCCCTCCATGATTGACTTAACTGTTAATCCCCTACCTTTTGATTACACTAAGCCATTTTTTGGCAAGAATATCATTTGTTTATCCCGGCAAAGCGGCCTCTCGGGTGCTGCCACGTCACCCTCCTTGAGCAATTCCAAGATGCCATGTCCACCTCCCTCTCTCTCCTCTCCTCTCTCCTCTCCTCTCCTGCTTTTGGAGAGTGGGCATCTTGCTTTGGGAATTCATCATTAAGCTCAGCATTCCTCCATCCAGAGGAAAATATCATTTATTAATGTTTAGATATGCTCTATGAGTGAGTTGATTTGAGAGCCAAAATCATGTGCAATCCGTGTTTTGTTTCCTATTACATGCAATCGCATAAAGATCATATGCGGGTTTTCATAGCGTTGTTTATACGAATTCTGATTACAAATCGACTAGAAAACGTGATGCGCTTAAAGCATATTTCAATAGAATTTCAGGGCCTTAAACAATTGTTGACCTTTTATTATTAGATGTTTGGATATGTTCTATGAGTGAGTTGATTTGAAAGCCATATTCATGTGCAAATCCATGTTTTGTTTCCCATTAGAAGCAATTGCATAAAGATAGTATACGGATTTTCGAGCGCTATATATATGAATTTCGAATACCGACCGATCAGAAGATGTGACGCACTCAAAACATACTTAGATAAAATCTCAAAGTCTATATAAGTGTCAATCTTTTATCAAGAAATTATCCGTGTTGATCAAAATCCAAGTACCACAAGAGTAAGTATTTGCTCATCACTGAGACGGGAAACAATGATCAATCGCAATATTGGAATTTATCAACCGCCCTGTGGAAGATGACGCCTTAATGAAAAGGAAGTGCATTAAAGAAAATCCAAAAAAGTGGGTGTGTGTATATATTTATGATTTGTGGATACACAGCAACCTCTAGCAATAGATGCATTTTAAAGAATTTCTTCATGGGAAAATAGAGTCCTTTAAGCCTCTAGCTTGATGACAGATGACGTGTATCGATTGATTGTTCCAACATCGTTGCACGAAAACAAATGGGCGTTGTTTCTCTAATAATATGTACCTGGAAAAACTGAAGTCGCCAGTCACAGCTAATCAAAATCCACGATTGTCACCTGGACATGTCAGATGATTGCTGTATTATGAATAGAGAACCCACTGAACGAACAGAGAAAAGACATTCCTGTACTCTTCCATGTACCTTTTTCCTTAAATTATTTCGCGTCGTCTCCCCCAGATTATTCCCACAAATGATCTGCGTAAAAGAAATGGGGATACTATTCCCCAAAGGGGCCGCCTTTTTTTATCTATTCAAAGGAATTTGATCTTGATTCTGTGGTGTCGCTCGCCCAAAAAAAACCAGTGAAAGCAAAACCAACAAGCAACTTGGAGCGGCCCAGGACGAAGTCAACTATGGAAAGCGGTTCTTTTACCACCCCCACGATGCTCAAGAATCATATTTTTTTTACTGTGGTGGGATTATGCATGTTGTTCGGTTAAAGCACAAACGAGGCACCATGGACAAGCATGGGATGGCACAAAAGTAGCTTAGGCACCACCAAGTTGAAGATAAAAGTGTCGGACCCATAAATGAGATTGAGCAATAAGCATTTAGAAAAACTGTTGGGGGAAATCGCCAAAAGAAAGCTAGATTCGAATTTATCAATATATTTGGTAGAACCCACTTTCATGAAGTTTAAGTTAATGATTTACGAGTCAAGATATATTAATTCTCTACACCCATACTAATTCTCCAATGTGATACTTTTCCGCTTAATTCTAACAATCCCTTACTCACGTATGAGCTCCAATGCTAGGTTTGCTTCCCTTAATTTAGATATCATCAACTATCTCACATGTGAGCTCTACTATCCCCTTTAAGTTAGATATCCTTTTGCATCAACTTATCTCATAAGCGAGTTTTAGTATTAGGTTTGCTCCCCCTTAATTTAGATATACCTTATGCACCAACTTATCTTAAGTTGAATTTCTAATGCCCTTAAGTGCTGCCATCAGGCTCACATTGCTACACGACGACACTTATATGCTTAATTTAGACTTCATCAAGCTGCGTTGCTACTCCAAAACACCCACATTCTAAGAGATCGCATTGATCGCGTTGGTCAGGAGATTCCTCCCTTAAGATATATGACCAAACATTGATACATATTGAGAATATGCCGCCAATCAATCATTAGTTCTAATACCAGCTATTGGGAGCATGCAGCAAAAACCCAATACGTCCATCTAGAAAAATCACCAAGAGGGAGCCCAAGTTTGAGCCTGTCAATATATCCAATTGAATTCACCTTCACTCGAGCCAATTAAAATATAGTAATTGCTTTGCACCCATGCCAATTCTTCGATGTGTAACTTCTCTAACACAACCTAGCCATGCATTCTAACAAAAACAATGGCATGTGGGATGATGGATGAGAGGGCAGCACAGCTGAGTGCTGATGCTTTGCTCTGGAAAAATGTAGAGATGGAGACATGGAGATTGATTGGGATCGGATGCGGTTTATTCATGCGTCTCATCAGTTTAAAGTTGGGGCAAAACATTGGATGATATTCTCTGCTTGATTTAGTGGGGGTATACTCATAAAGGCTCCTTTATGCAAAGTCATGCATCTCTCTCTCTCTCTCTCTCTCTGAGAGAGATCATTGTACGTGCGCGCGCGCGCAGGGTACTTGTATGCACAAGCCAACCTTTTTCCTGTCAACCGGGCTTGTTACTGCTATGCACCCAGTGATTACATCAGTCCTGCAATTTATATACTTCTCACCAAGCTCACCAACTTCTCTGCAACAACAAACTTCCTGAACTCTCTCTCTCAAAACACACCGAAACACGCTCAATGGCTCTTCACTCTGCCGTCTTCCTCTGCGTGTCGCTTGTATGCCTGTCGTGCCTATCTCAAGCGGCCACCACAAACCAATCCCAATTCTTCGCCCTGATGAAGGATTCTTTATATGGAAATGCTATGTCGAGTTGGAATCTCGACGGAGGGGCAGAGAATTCTTTCTGCAGCTTTGAAGGCGTCACCTGCAACCATCAAGGGGAGGTGGTGGAGTTGGACATAGACGGGAAGTCGCTCTCTGGTGAGTTTCCTGCCGATATCTGCTCTTACCTGCCGCAGTTGCGCATCCTTAGGCTCGGCCGCAATAAGCTCCACGGCGACTTCTACAACAGCTTCATCAACTGCTCTCTTTTGGAAGAGCTCAACATGAGCTTCTTGTACCTCCACGGAACTCTACCTGATTTTTCTCCTATGCAATCTCTCCGGATACTCGACCTCTCGTCCAATCTCTTCACAGGCAAGTTCCCCATGTCAGTCTTTAACCTTACCAACCTCGAGTCGCTCAACTTCAACGAGAACGACCGCTTCGAACCCTGGAGACTTCCCGAGACCATCTCGCAGCTGAGCAAACTCAAGTCCTTGATCTTGATGACGTGCATGGTCGTGGGACGGATCCCGCCATCCATAGGAAACATGACCTCGTTGGTTGATCTTGAATTGGGTGGGAATTACCTGGTGGGGCCAATCCCCAAAGAGCTCGGCCTGCTAAAGAACTTGACGCTACTAGAGCTGTACTACAACCAGCTCAATGGTAGCATACCAGAGGAGCTTGGGAATCTTACCGAGCTCATAGACTTGGACATGTCGGTCAACCTGTTGACGGGGAAAATCCCGGAGTCTGTGTGCAAGCTCCCTCATCTCGAAGTCTTGCAAGTTTACAACAATAGCCTCAGCGGAGAACTCCCGAGCGTGATCGGCAGTTCAACAGCCCTGACCATTTTGTCAATTTATGGCAACCAGTTCACAGGGGAAATCCCGTGGAATTTGGGGCAATCGTCGCCTTTGATCGTCCTAGACCTATCTGAAACCAATTCTCCGGTCCCCTGCCAACAGAAGCCTGCAAAGGAGGTAAACTGCAGTATTTCCTATTCCTGGCTAATAATTTCTCTGGAAAGTTACCGCCCAGTTATGCAAATTGCTTGACTCTGTTGCGGTTCCGGGTTAATTCTAACAACCTAGAGGGCCCAATCCCGGAAGGACTTCTACGTTTGCCTCACGCTTCGATCATAGATTTGTCTGATAATCATCTGAGTGGTCCTATAGCGGGTACAATCGGGAATGCGAGGAACTTGTCGGAGTTCTTCATACAGAAAAATGACATCACAGGCGTGATACCTCCTGAAATATCTGGAGCCACCAACTTAGTCAAGATTGATCTGAGTGGCAATAGGCTCTGGGGTCCAATACCTTCAGAAATCGGCAACCTCAAGAAGCTCAATTTGTTGCTGCTGCAAAGTAATAGGCTGAATTCTTCCATCCCCAAGTCCCTGTCTTCACTGAAGTCACTCAATGTTCTTGACCTCTCCGACAACCTCCTGACAGGGAAAATCCCCGAAAGTCTCTGCGAATTGTTGCCCAACTCCATTAACTTCTCCAACAATCATCTTTCCGGTCCAATTCCGCCTTCACTAGTGAAAGGAGGTTTGGTAGAAAGCTTGGCCGGTAACCCAGGACTCTGCATTTCTGCATCCACCGATTCATCGGATAAGAGTTTCCCCATATGCCCACAGACCTCCTCGCGGAAGAAGCTGAATTCTATCTGGGCGATAGCAATTTCATCGGCTATCATTACTCTGGGAACAATACTGTTCCTCAAGCGCTACTGCAGCAAGGAGAGATCGGTCATGGACCGTGATGAGATGCACTCTTTGTCACTCTTCTCATATGACGTGAAGAGTTTCCATCGAATAAGCTATGATCACCGGGAGATCGTTGACGCCTTGGTCAACGAGAACATCGTGGGACGCGGCGGTTCTGGCACGGTCTACAGGATAGGGCTGAAAAGTGGGGAAGTTGTTGCCGTGAAGAAATTGTGGAGCCGAAGTGCGAAAGATGGCGTCTCCGAAGATCATTTAGTTCTGGACAGGGGGTTGAAGACCGAAGTGGAAACTCTGGGAAATGTAAGGCACAAGAACATAGTCAAGCTGTACAGTTACTTCTCGAGTCGCGAATGCAGTTTGCTGGTTTACGAGTACATGCCTAACGGAAATCTCTATGAGGCACTCCACAAGGGGCCCCTCAATCTGGATTGGCCCATCCGTCATCAGATTGCGCTAGGGATCGCACAGGGTTTGGCATACCTCCATCACGATCTGTTACCGCCTATTATTCACAGAGACATCAAGTCGACCAACATCCTGCTCGATGCTCACTTTCAACCCAAGGTCGCTGATTTCGGCATAGCCAAAGTTTTGCAGGCAAGAGGCGGCAAGGATTCGACTTCTACTGTCATCGCAGGGACTTATGGGTACCTGGCCCCAGGTAATCTTTAAGTCTGACCTGACAAATAGTTCTTGCATCTTCCACCAAACGTGGTTAATTGTTATTCCAACTAGAAAAACGGAATTTTCAAAGGACTTAAAGTAGTGGTGCTAGGATGTTAAAAAAAATTGTGCTATCGCCAAAAAAGAACTAGGTCACTGATTAAGCAGCACATTACAATTGGCCAAGAATGTTTTAAATTGGGTAGGAACCAATCATGAGTTCTAATTGCGCACCTGCATGAGAAAATATGGTACTAATTTAGAATTAGTCTAATTTATTTCGAGTATGATTACTTCTTACTGTTGCGTTGCGAATTGCTTTCACTAACCATACTGCTTACCGAAACAGAATATGCATATTCATCAAAAGCAACCACCAAGTGTGATGTGTACAGCTTCGGGGTCGTCTTGCTGGAACTAATAACTGGGAAGAGGCCAGTAGAGCCAGAGTTTGGAGAGAACAAGAACATCACATGCTGGGTTTCGACCAAAGTGGACACCAAGGAAGGCACTGTAGAAGTTTTGGACAAGCAATTATCGAGTTCGTTTAGGGAAGACATAATTCGGGCTCTTCGGATTGCCATTTGCTGCACTTATGGAGCCCCTGCTCTTCGTCCAACCATGAATGAGGTCGTTCACATGCTGATAGAGGCCGACCCTTGCAAATTCGGTTCTTGCAAAACGTCAGACAAGATTAAAGAAACATTCAATCCTCCTAAAACAAAGTAACTCTTTCGATCTGATGAGCAGTTCGGCAGGCTTCTCGGTATAGGCATGTAGGAAGTATATTATATGTACACAAGTACGGTCTCTGAAAACTAAGGAGAGAGACTTTTCATAAACAAGAGTTTAAAAGCTCTGTTTTCTCTTTTTGGTCCTATATATTAAGAAGGTTGGCTTGTAGATTATGCCAATCCTTAAAACTTTCTCACTTTCCTTTCTTTTTAATTTCTGGTTTCATGGCTCTGTAATATACTGAGGAACTAAATGGCTATGACAGCTTTTTATGACAGATAGAATCTGTATATTTCACAGTCCCACCTTCATGTCCAAGCTTTTGAAATTTTGTTTTATCTGCTCCTTTATATCTTTTGCCTTCTCATTTCTTGGAGGTGAGGGCGACGCAAAAAAGAAAGAGGAATTCAAAAGGAGTGAGCGCATCGGTAAGGAGTGGAGAGCCGTGATTCGCAAGAGGCTCCTTTAGCAATAAAGTGGGGTTCTTGATTCTGAATTGATAATTGAGAGATAAATCTATGTGGAAGAACCATTCTTGACCGAGCCTATCCACTGGTAAAAGATAGATAGGCCCTTTGATTGACTGAATGAGCATCTTTGTCTCCACTGGAGTCAGAGACAGCGAAGGAAGCAGAAACCTTTTTCATCATTTTCTCCTTTTCTGTGATCCCCGCTCTTTCTCTGTTGAACTTGATCGTTTTGCTAGGGAAAGAAGGAACAAAACCTGTTTTACCGTGGATAGTGGCTCTGCAAGTTGGAAGAACCTCGCCTCATTTGAAGGCATACAAAGCGAGGGATAAGAATCTTTATATTTGTCAGTGCCCTTTCACTTGATCTCGAGCCATTGCTGAGCAAGTGCAACCTAAAGAATTGACTCATATTCCAGGAAGCATAAACCAACAGGTTACAATTAAACTTCAAGTAACTTAGTCTATTACGCGATGACCTAGTAGACCAAGACCTCATCTGAAGTCAATTTCTATACAAGATAATTAACTATCAATTTCTTAGGACACCCTTTTGGATTTCTCTTGTGGTTAGTCTATAAAAGACATAATTTCGAGAGGAAAGCATCACGACTGCGAGCGCACGTGTTTGAGCGCAAGAGCACGGAAGTTGTTGTTTTGGCACTTTGCAAGGTATTAGTCCTGGCTTTTATGAGTGGCTTGCGGGTCCTCTAAGAAGCATAAGATTCACTGGCGAAATGTATAACTTTATGGCATGGTGGAGACACCATAAAGAAAAAGTTGGAAGCTTTGATCAAAGGGGTGATGCTTCTGAGCATTAAAAGGACAGGAATAACCAGAAAAGCTTCCAGGTCATGTTTGTCCACCATTTCGTACGCAACGGATCAAGAATCTGCAATAAGAATACATCAGATTTAGAGTAGCTGGTACGTCGATGTCTTTCAAATTGCATCGACCGCCTCACTCTGTTCGAGTAAACTATAGTTGGTTCCTCAACTGATGCCATCAGATGAAAAGAAGGGTGGGTCTTGTTAAATTTTGAAACGATCAAGAACAATACAAGTCCTTTCCAAACAGAAGTGGAAGTTTTGCATTCTTTTCATATGCATTTCTCTTGGACGGAAGGATAAAGGCCATTATTGCATGCCCTTGTAGCGGGTGGACCCGATGATCTCAAAAACAGTTTCTAACAGGTGCCTTTTTTTAGCAGATAGACTAGCATTTGGACCGACATATGAGGTCGATAGGGGAAGTTCATGCTACTTAGCCTCGTCTTTCATAAGAAGAGAGTCCTACTTAACAATTATACCATTGAAATGATGAGACAAGCCAATCATTTTTCATTAAAGTAAATTTTGTGCATCAAGAAAAATGCGATAATATGATGCTCAATATGTTTGGGAATTCGAAAACATTTTATCTCTGATCAACAACACGTGGTGTATTTTATAGCGCTCTTTCGCATGAGCCCCCGACCTCATGAAAAGACACTAGGGACTTTGCCACTGGCCCAGCTCATGATTGACCTAAACACAAAGGTTTGCCAGGGGTGGGAGCTATCTCTGTCTCTCTTGGCATTCATTCAAACAGGATCAAGGCACGTTGGATCATGAAAATGATGATAGATGACTCATGCTTGCCCATCACA
This sequence comes from Eucalyptus microcorys, assembly GCA_014182515.1. Taxonomy (NCBI): domain Eukaryota; kingdom Viridiplantae; phylum Streptophyta; class Magnoliopsida; order Myrtales; family Myrtaceae; genus Eucalyptus; species Eucalyptus microcorys. The sequence goes on along the minus strand of CM024567.1, from coordinate 24,211,654 downwards.
TCCCATTTAAGTTCCATTTCTCAGAGAGCTAAAAGAAAAGGCTCATGAGTGAGGTGAATGAATTTGCTCGCTAGAATGGCAAGAACATTCACAGCACCATTGCAAAAGGTGGCGGCAATGATTACACAAAATCAAGTACTGCAAAGCATATTTTATAAAGCCCCACGAATGCCGTTTCCCTGTGCATTTGAATATGGTGAGGCTAATGCGGGTGTCACAATGCCCCTCAGTGGTGCACTAGAGCTGGTAATAATGCCAGGAAGACGGTGGAAATCCTCAGATGCACTCCAATTTACTGCTCTGAATCATAGTTTGAGCAACAGTAGTTTGGAGATCATCTGCTAGACCAGACACCCACTTGCCCATAAAAGGCTTATCTATGTAAAAGCACATGTCGAGGCACCAAAACACTGCATTAAAATTTCACTAATTTTTACCACTTATGGAGGTGAAATTAATATAAAAAGGGATCCAACGATATCACAGACATGTTAGGTGGGCTTCCACAGTTCACATTAGGAAAATTATCAAGAAAGTCATGAGCTTATTGTATTTATATCAATTTAGTCATGAACTTTTTACTTTGGCTAACTCAGTCCTAAATTTTTTGATGATTTACTAATATTGTTGCGAAAAAGGCGAGCGATCGAACAATAATATAAACAGAAAAAGAAAATAAATTAGACACCAGATTTACGTGATTTAGTTGTAAAGACTTACGTTCACGGGGAGAGCAGCGAAATTTCACTATAAATCAAGCGATATAAGGAAATTACACACTCGAGTTACTCAAATACTCTCTTGGTATTTCCCAAGTCCCAATTATACCTAATAACGCACGCAATTTTAGCCCCGAAATTCCTCAAGAAATAATCTATCAATCTCACGAAGGAATTATACGCAAATCTTACCACAATATTTAATTGGCTTGAACACTAAATCTTTCTTGGATTCTTGGATGTAATTCACAAACAATATCGACAAAGAAAATCCCTCCCAAGTACTCGATGATGAAATGGCGCTTCAAGACCAATTCTTCATGATCAACCTCTTACCACCCACGGCCACAAGCCCTTATTCTTTTGCCGACTTCTTATAGGATTCTGTTTCCTATCTTAAACAATTTTATCAAAAACATATCTCTGTATGTTTTAAACAAAATTCAAATCCAAGTAAAAGTTGGACTTTCCTATTTTAGCAGTCAAACTCTCCAACGTAGATTCAAATTTTGGGAAATTGATCTTCGAATCTTCTTTGCTCGATTTCAAACGTCCGCAACATATCCAATTTGGAATATTCGGAATTTCGCATTGGGCTCAAACTCGAGACATATTTTAACAAATATAATCCATGCGGCCAACTTGGACAAGAAATCTCTAAAGTGGATGTCGGCTATCTGTCATATGTGGCAGAGTTGGCGACTAGCACTAATATGAATAATATTTGAAATTTTTTTGAATTTTTTTTTAAATATCTTTTTTTTTTCCCTTTCTTTTTTCTATTTGTCGATGGCCAGCAACTCGGCCACCTACCATATAGGGAAGGGCAAGGGCGAGGACCACCCTCGGCTAAGCAACACTTGGTAGGCTACCCTCGCTCGAGCGAGGGTGGGCCTCACCAAATTTGACAAGGGGGGCCTTGCCGGTGCTTGCCCTTGCCTAGGCGAGGTCTGACAAGGACAACCATCGGTCCATCACCTATGGGAAGTGGTCAACGATAGGCCATTAATGAAAAGAAAAGGGAAAAACAAAGAAAAATATCAAAAAAATTTATTAAAAATTATTCATATCGTACTTAGTCGTGTTACATAAAACATGTAGTATCCATGTTAGTTATTTCTGGCCAAAATTGGATGAATGAAGTGTATTGGCAATTTATGATAGAAAAAAAAAACTAAATTGGCAAATCGCCAAGAGGTTTTTGCTTGAATTAATATAAGTGCGGTAGGTTTAAAACTTTCAGAGTAATTTTCCCATTAACATCATGCATACTAGAAAAAACCACGTGATGAAGCGGGAAAAATTACATTTTATTTTGTAATGCATTTATCAACTGAATTTTTCTCGATCGAAGAATGGCTTTTCTGAATTTATATGCTATTTTTGTATTCACTGCATTTCGAGCGGCATTTTCTACCAACAAAACTTACCACGTGGAGATGATGAGAAACCGTTTGTTTGTAGGCACACCATGCTAATGAGCTGAGGGATTAGTTAATAAAAAATCCACGAGTTGGAATAGCATTTCAAACTAATACCAAAGCACTCTTATATTTTGCCCCTAAATTTGTTTCTAATTTAGTAAATGGATTTGAGAAAAATGAAGCGATTTGCTTGCAGTTGGATTTGATTTCAAATGTTTTTAAAGGACTATTAGTGAAAAAATTCAAATTCAGCTACATGATTTTTACACTTACACGGGAAAAATAAGCAAAAAAGAAAATGTGGAGAAAAAATTGAAATTTGTATTGAAATGACCGGGAAGTTGAATTATTTGACCTCAATATGACCTGAGCTGAATAGGGCTTGGGCTGAAATTTTGCACGACTTTTCTAACTTGGGCCGGGACTTGAAGCATCTTCTTCTTCTTCTTCTTTTCCCCTTTTGGGCTGAACCACACATCCATGATTATCTCGCTGGATCGCAGTATGACCTCGAGCCCAAGCCTTGTTATCCAAGATAATGAACTTGTACACCTTTTAGCCCACTGAAATTATGGTTTAAGTACAAGTTTTGTCCCCTAAGTTTCGGCCTTCGTACAATCGAATCCTTTGATTTCTTGAATTGTGCAATTTGGTCATTTGAGTTTTACTTTGTGTAATCAAGTTATCTAAGTCCTTGATTTGTTAAATCAAATTCTCTGGTCAATCGTTCTCACTAAACCGAGTAAGCAAAAAACAGGGGTATTTGCCACAATAAAAGAAAACATGGTCGACCCAACTTTGACCCATAAATTTTCGGGTTGGGTTAGGTCAATTCGCAGGAGAATACCCTTCTTTGTCATTTTCTCTCGAATTATTATTGAAAATTTGAGATGGTGTAAGTTACACACCATCATAATCATCTTGAAAAAAATGTATAATTTCTCTTGTTTTTTAGCCCCGATGGATTAGTCAAAGTAGTTTTATCATAATAGACATTATAAGAAGCATCTCCTAAATTAATATGTGCTTTGACAGCATTCTGTCAGTACTTACAGGGTCAATAACTTCAATAACTTCAATAACTTCAATAACTACTTATAAAGTGTCATATTAATCTAATAAACTAATTTAGTAGACAAATCTTAATATCTTTAGTGTTGTTCAAATAATTCACAAGTTGAGTTAAGCTACCCTCTCAAATCTATTAAACTTGAGCAAATCATCAAAATGAGATCGACCATTCTCACTGAGGTATATTTCAAATTTCTTTGTATTGAATTTCAGCTTAGAAGGACTATAAAACTGATCAGCGATATCCAATATAGTCAATAAAGTCCCCCTATCTCGTTTAAAAAAGATCATCTTATGGTCGGCAAAACTAAGATGGGCGAGATCAACCTTAGAAAACGTGGACGGTACTTAATTTTCTTTTCGAGCACGACTTCACCATTGGTATTACAACTTGGATAACAAGTACAGATAAGAATTGGCGATGCAAAGCCTTGACTCATCATATAAATTGCCTCAGGAATCTGACCAGTTTTCAAAATACACATTTAAGGAAAAAAAAAAAAAAAAAGAAGGCGGGGGGGACTCGAACATGAATGCGTTGTATCCATCAGATGTTGACCCTACCATTTTTAAATGTTCATGATATGATATTGACTCTATCATCTTTCTAAAAATGATCCATCGTTCGGCCAACAAAAATGAATAAACAGAAATAATTTAATCATTCACGCCAATGTTTGGATTGTTGAATTATCCTGATTTTTAGGATTTGATTATTAAGAATTTTTTTTTTTTTAGATCCTACATTCATTCATGAAAATAACGAGCCTTAAATAATTAGTTGGATAAAATAATTTATTAGTATCCCTTGATTTGTGGGATTATAGCTGTATTTTGTGGATTTTGTTTTTTCCTAGTTAGTTTTAGAAGCCAATAAATAGCTTTGTATTCGCCCTCGTGGACAAAAACTACCTTTGCCGATTACACAAGCTCTTTTTGCACTGGTCCAAATTCTTTTAAATCCCATGAAGCTTCGGCCCGGCCCATCACCATTTCCAGCAGACTTGAACTGCATCCTTCATTGATGCAATAATCTCCATTGACAGCCTGATCCCATTGCTAGGTTTGTCTTTTCCTTACTTCAACCCTTTTAGCAGAGCTAGGGCTTCATTAGGGGAAGATCCCTCAGCTATATTTAACAAAACCCTCGATGACGAGCCCTTCTACGAATTTGTCCAGCAATTTTTGAACATAAAACCTCATTCACGATGCATCAACATGCAGCTTCATCTCATCTTTTTGCTCTTCCTTTCCAAGTACTTTCTTTGTGCCTAGAATTATCCATGTTTGAGACAAAACTGATTGGAGATACTTCGGGTCAAAATGAGGAGGCCAACACCAACCATATGACCAGAGATCTACAAAATGTGAGAGCAACTTATAGGCTGAATGAAAAGAATGATCTCAAATGGTCACAATTTGTCAAGACCTATTTGAAGGGTAAAGGAAGACTCGGCCATCTTCTCGAAACAGGTCCAACATTAGAAGATCCCACGTTCAACACATGGGATGAGGCAGATTCAATGATCATGTCATGGCTTTGGGATTCAATGGATCCGGCCATAAGTGATACATGTATGTTTCTTAAAACTGCAAAAGAGATTTGGGATTCTATTCGCAGGACTTATTCAAAGGCTTGAGATGTAGCACAAGTATATGAAATCAAGGTAAAGACAAGTGCAACAAAACAAGGGAGCAAAACGGTGATGAAATATGCCAATTCCCTTCAAAATCTATGGCAAAAACTCAACCATTATCGATTATTTGAGATTAAGTGTGCGGATGATGCTGCAACTCTAAAAACCTTCATTGAAAATGATCGAGTATATGATTTCCTGACAGGTCTTAATTCTGAATTTGACCAAGTCAGGATTCCAATACTTGGAAATGAAGAAATCCCTTCTTTGGAAGAGACGATCTCTCTAATCCAGGCAGGAGAAAGTTGAAGGGGAATAATGCTAGAGCCTCAAGCTGTGGAAGGCTCGGCATTAGTAACTTGCAATGTGTCAACACAAGAAAGAGGGAAGGTGGATGCTTCGAGGTCTACATGGAGGGATAATCGAGACAGTTTGTGATGTACCTACTATAAGAAACCAAGGCATACAAAGGAACGTTGCTAGAAGCTGAATGGCAAACTAGCAACCTCAAGCTAAGAGTGGAGAAACAAAGGAGAATAGCCAAGGCCCCAAGCTCATCTAATTGAACAGACCAACTAGCAAATCAGTCACAATGAAGGACAGGTGAAAGAATCATTCAACAGTGAGGAAATAGAAAGAATTAAAGGGCTTTTAGGGTCTCTTGATAAACCCTTTGGTGCATGTTCCTTAGCACTCTCAGGTAACTCTTTTAGTTTAAATGCCTCAGAAAAACTTTCAAGTAAAGCTTGGATAATAGACTTAGGTGCCATTGATCACATGACTCACACTTCACATTTTTTTAGTACTTACATCCCATGTCCAAGCAATAGGAAAATAGGGGTGGCAGATGGTTCTTTGGTCACTGTTGCAGGAGTTGGTGATATCTATATTACTCTTGTTCTCACTCTAAAAGATGTCCTCCATGTGCCAAAACTATTAGCCAACCTAGTCTCCATACAAAGGCTCACTAATGACCTCAAATGTAATGCAATTTTTTATCCTACTTACTGTGTTTTTCGGGAACAGGATTCGAAGAGGAAGATTGGACTTGCTAAGGAAAAGAATGGGTTGTACTATCTTGAGACGCCGAGGATTTCAAAGAAAGTCATGAACAATTCACCCTTGTCATTTCTTAGTGCTTCAAATAAGGATGTCATTTGGCTTTACCATTTTCATTTTGGTCATCCATCTTTTCGTGTCTGAAATATCATGTTTCCTTCTTTGTTTAAAGGATTAGATATGAGTCAATTCCAATGTGATACTTGTGAATTTGCTAAGCACACCCATGTATCTTTTCCTATAAACAACAAAAGAAGTTCTCATCATTTTGATTTGATTCACAGTGACATTTGGGGACCTTCCACAATTCCAAATATCTCAGGGGCTCGATGGTTTGTTTCTCTAATCGATGATTGCACTAGGGTGACATGGATATTCTTACTCAAACACAAATCTGATGTAAGTAATATTGTCCCTAATTTTAATTCTATGGTTCAAAATCAATTTGGAGTTAAAATTAAGATCTTTAGATTAGATAATGCTAGAGATTACTTTAATCGGATCTTGTCAACTTATTTCCAAAAAAGGAATGGATCATCCATGAGTCATCTTGTGTAAACACACCATAGCAAAATGGGGTGGTTGAAAGGAAAAATGGTCATTTGCTCAACATTACTCGAGCATTGTTGTTTCATGGAAATGTCCCTAAGTCTTATTGGGGGGAAGTCGTCCTTACATTTACACACATGATTAATAGATTACCATCAAGAGTATTAGATTTCAAAACTCCTATGGCAGTTCTTTCTAGCTTTTATCCCCATTTCAGGACAACAAATAGTCTCATACCTAGAGTCTTCGGTTGCATCTCATTTGTACATGTTCATAATCAGCAAAGGGGAAAACTAGATTCTAGAGCAATTAAGTGTGTCTTTTGTGGTTACTCCGCTACACAAAAGGGGTATAAATGTTATCATCCTCCTTCTCGAAAGACCTATATATTAGTTGATGTTACATTTATAGAAAACAAACCTTACTTTCCATAGTCTTATCTTCAAGGGGAGAAGTCATTAGTTGAAGATAAAGACTTTGACGGCCTTAATCTTGACATACCTCCTAATAATCTTCCAATTCGAGCTCCCACTTCTGATCAACCAATCCCTGATCAATCAACTCTTGACCAATCAACCTCCAACTCTGATCAACGGGCTCCTCATGAATCAGTTTCTGATGAATTAGTTCGTACTACTTCAATCCCAAACTCACTCTCTATGATTGAGCCTATTCTAGAACAAGAGTCCACTCCCATATCTCCCCGTATTTATGACTCTATGAGATTTCCTCAGGTATACTCAAGAAAGACAGCTGTTCTAGACTAAACACAAGTTCAAGATTCCCATCCGAGTTTTGCAAATGAATTTCCGATAAGTTCCAATTCTTCTTTGCATAAACAGTCAATTGACATGCCTGAAAATGACTCGCATCTTCCCATTGTTGTTAGAAAAGGTACTAGAGAGTGCACAAAGTGACCCTTATATCCACTATCTTACTATGTGTCACTTGACCGCCTATCACCATCTCATAAAAATTTCATTGTGTGTCTAAACACCTTTTCTATTCCAAATACTTTAGCTAAGGCATTGTCTAAAGAAGAATGGAGGAATGCAATGAGAGAAGAAATGGATGCACTAGAAAAAAAACCAGACTTGGGAGATTGTCGAAAAACCTAAAGGAAAGAATCTTATGGGCTGCAAATGGGTTTTTACCTTGAAATACAAAGCTGATGGTTCTCTTGAGAGATATAAAGCATGATTGGTGGCAAATGGTTATACTCAGACTTATAGAGTAGATTATCAGGAGACATTCGCTCCGGTGGCAAAGATGAACACCGTGAAAATTCTACTCTCTTTGGCAGCTTATTTTAATTGGCAACTTCAACAATATGATGTGAAGAATGCATTCTTACATGGGGACCTAGAAGAGGAGATCTACATGAGTATTCCATCGGGATTTGAAGGAGAAAAGACAACAAACAAAGAATGTAGATTATGGAAAGCATTATATGGGCTTAAGCAATCACCTAGAGCCTGGTTTGGGAGATTTTCCAGAGTTATGAAAGCTTCATGCTACAAACAAAGCCAAGGTGATCATACCCTCTTCATTAAGCATTCGGCAAGAGGGAGAGTGACAGCACTTCTAGTGTACGTTGATGATATTATTGTCACAAGTGACGATGATGAGGAGAAACAATAGCTAAAGCAGTGTTTGATTAAAGAGTTTGTAATAAAAGAGCTAGGAAGACTCAAATACTTTCTTGGCATTGAAGTTTCTTACTCTAGACAATGAATTTTTGTCTCACAACAGAAGCATGTGACTAATCTCTTGAAGGAAACTAGAAAACTTGGTTGTAAACCAGTAGCCACACCTATTGAGCCTAATAAAAAGCTTGGAGATGCAAATGAAGAACTTGTTGTAAATTGAGAAATGTATCAAAAATTGGTTGGGAAACTCATCTATTTGGCTCATACTAGACCTGGTATTGCCTATTCAGTAAGTGTGATTAGTCAATTTATGCATGACCCAAGAGAATCACACTTACAAGCCGTCAATCGAGTGCTACATTATTTAAAAGGAAGTCTCGTAACAGGAGTCTTATTAAGAAGAAATCAAAAACTGATGCTGCAAGCTTATACTGATGCTAACTATGCAGGATCCATGGTGGATAGAAGGTCAACATCTGGTTATTGCACATTTCTTGGCAGAAATTTAGTGACTTGGTGGAGTAAAAAACATAATGTAGTTGCAAGATTAAGTGCTGAATCAGAATTTCGAGCAATGGCTCAAGGAATATGTGAGCTATTATGGCTTAAAATCATCCTAGAATACTTGAAAATCAAGTGGGAGGGTCCTATGAAGATGTATTGTGACAATAAATCAGCAATTAATATTGCTCATAATCCCGTACAGTATGATAGGACGAAGCATATTTAAATTGACAGGCATTTCATCAAAGAAAAGATAGAAGAGGGGTTGATCTGCATATCCTACATACCTTCCAAAGATCAACTAGCTGATGTGCTAACCAAAGGACTTAATGGTGGGATCTTTCACGAAATAATCTCCAAGCTGGAAATGGAAGACATCTATTCCTCAGCTTGAGAGGGAGTATTGAATTATCTTGATTTTTAAAATTTGATTATTAGGAATATTCAATCCTGATTTTTTGGGTCATAATTATTAGGAAATAGCTGTAAATAATTAGTTAGGAAATGATTTATTAGTATCCCTTGATTTGTGGGATTATAGCTGTATTTTATAGGTCTGTTTTTTTTTTTTCCTAGTTAGTACTTGTAGAAATCCTATAAATAGCTTTGTAATTCTGGTACAAAAAACATAAAGAATTATCACAATTCTTTTCTCTAAATTCTTCATGGATATCAATCACCGTTAATGGTGAAACATTTATTGACTAATTATTTCAAGAAATATAAGCAATTGTTTGTAGAATTTTTTTTTCAAATTATTTATTTTCCGTGAACCAAATAAAGCTTAAGGCTCCATTTGTTTCATGAAAACTATGGTGTTTAGGAAGCTATTTTATAGGGAAATGTAATTATTTTTCAATGTTTTGATGAAACTTAAAAATAAAGTGGAAAATATTTTGTGCTGTTCAATAAGAAGCATCTTTTCCTCAATGCACTTATTTTCAATAATTTTATTACTATTTTATTTTTAGAATCAATCTTTCATTATTTTTATTTTAAAAAAAAAGATGGTTAAATTATTTTTCTTTCTCTTTTCTTGTTTTCTTCTTCTTCTTCTTCTTCAGTTGGTTGATAGCCAGCGACTAACCACAAGCAAGCCTTAAGCTCACTCGCCCACCTTTGGCGAGTGGCGAGCCTAAGCTTGCTAGAGGTGGGCGAGCCTTGAGATTGCCGGTGGGTCAATCTTAAGCTTGCCAATAAGCTCGAGGCTCGCCTATAACCCTATAATTGGCTAAGAAAGAAGAAGAGTGAAACAAAGAAAAGAAAAGTAAAAAAAAAAAAAAAATCTAATTAAAAAAAAATTGTGAGTACTTATAAGGGTGTGAAATAAGAGAGAGCGAGGAAAATGTTTTCCCCTTTTAAAAAGTGGGAAACATTTTCCCCTATTTTAGAAGACTTTTTTCCCTTCATAAAAAATGTTTCCAAAGCAATTTATTTTTTGTGAAATGAATGCCGAAAATCCAGAAAAATTTTTCTTTGAAATTATTTTCTATAAAAGAAACAAAGCCTAAATGAATTGGAGAGGATGAATCTAATCATAGCATAATTCAAGTTCATATGCGTCGGTCCGCTAGAAATTTTAATCATGAAGTTTCTTAGTGGGGCGCATTTCAACATTAAAGAAATTTACTTGTACTTTTTTTCCTGGAAAAAAATAATAATAAAGTCTTCCCTAATCTAAATATGCCACCTAAAATTATAAAATCCTAGAATTGGGCTCTCCTTGTTGAGAATGCTTTGGCGCCTTCTTTGCAGTGTAAAATTTACAGGTTTACTATCACAAAAAAACTCAAAACCAATGCACTTATAACAAATTTATCGCAAACTAATTTTTTCACCATGAAAAGTCCTACATTGATATACTTGTGATAAGTTTACTTCAAACTAATTTTTTGACCATCAAAAATCCCAAATTGATATATTTACTATCCAATAGTTTCCATTAAATTGAATTAATACCACAAAAAAAAATCATAAATTAGCATACATGTGATAAACATATGATAAAACTCCAAGCAAGTAAACTTGTAAGATGTTACGTGTCATTTTAATTAGCAATTTAATAGAAACTAACGGATGATAAATTCGTTACAAATCTATTAATGTTTGTTTTTTTGTTGTCAAAAAATTATTTTTGGATAAATTTATCAAACATGTATCAATTTGGGATATTTCGTAATATTAACCCAAATATGTACACTAATTTATTTCCTACAGAAATATGTGATTTATACAATGGGCGTCACTTTTTCATTGGAAGCTAAAATTGGATACTATGATGCTAAAAGCGAAACTTCATTTCGTTATTCTTTTTGTTTTCCTCTATCAATTAAAAAAATAGCACTCTATACAATGTTATCTTTCTAATATACTGTTTTGGCCATTAGTTTTACTGTTGTTTTTATTCATTCTTTTGCTTAATTTGCTAATCTCTTCGATCATAGGATTCTTTGAGCTTTTTAATTCTATGTGTGTTCATTATTACGATATGTCAAGCAAACTAATTCTATAGTTATTTAAAAATTATTAGAAGATTGTGATTGACACGGAATTTTTTATTTATTCATTCATCGGAAATTATTATGAGAATATTTTACACAAGAAAACAAAATGACTCATTTTATAAAGAAGAATTAATAGGGTAAATAAAGATTATCCGAGTATAAAGTTAGGTATATATCTCGATCCATTTAAAATGACCGCTTTTATAACCCAGACCCATATTGACTTGAATTAGACAACCAGGACCAAACTAGCTTGAATGCCAAGTCTATCGACATTGTCAATGTGGCAGAAAATGTCACATGATGCTAATGTGATAATGAAGATTAAATCAAACATGTATTAAAAGTGTAGAATCAACATTGAATAATTCAAAAATTCACAAATCATATTACATATTGCGATCAAGTTCAATGACCATATTAAAAAAATTAAAGATTTACCAACCACGTTGCATACGAGCGAAAATTCAGAGGTTATTTATGTTGTTATCTATTTTTCCATCAATAAAATCTTCCCCACCTTATTTTATATTCGAGAAAAAGAAGAAAAGCAAAGGAAAAGAAAAAGAGGAAGAGGAAGAGGAAGAGGAAGGACCCAACTCGAGATTGGGCCCCATTGATGGAAACTCGCCATCTACTCCATCTCGACCCGACAGCCCATCCTCTGAAGATAACATCATCGTCCGCACCGCATCGCACCCTACCTTCTGGGCTGAATGACCATATTGCCCCTCCACCAAATCTATCCGTTGCCGCGAATGCCCGATGGCAAAGCAGCAATTCCCGCAAAGTCCGAGCCCATTTCCCTCCGGAAAAATCGAGAAAGGACTCTTGATTTTTGAAAACTGGGCGGGCAACTAACCTTGGTTAGGCGCCTCGATCATTAACCCCACACCAAGTTAACGCCCCCGCGTTCGCTGGCACTTTCTAAATCGAACCGCGGTTAACGTAACCGCGGTTAACCAACCAGATATTTTTCAATTTTTTTTTCCAGTGGCGCTCTATATATCTTTAAACCTCCCCTCTGCATTTCCCATCAGCTCTGCAACTCCTCCTCCTCCATCTTCATCTTCTTCATCATCTTCTGGGAAGGCGTCTTGATAAACGCCTTTCTCCCGTTCCTCCTGCATCTCTCCTCCTCCTCCGCTCGGAACCTTCTCGAAGCTTCCGATCCTCGGCCCCGGTCCCCGTCTCCGGCCCGCGAGAGAAAATGAGGGAGTGCATCTCGATTCACATCGGTCAGGCCGGCATCCAGGTCGGCAACGCGTGCTGGGAGCTCTACTGTCTCGAGCACGGCATTCAGGTGAGCCCCCTCCTCCCTCGGATCTGTCGCCGTCGCCGTCGCCGCCGCCGTCGTGTTCGTATGCGAGGTTGTTTTTAGTAGGGAGTTTCGTTCGTCTGCTTATGACGTCTGGTGGACTTGCGTTCTCCGGCGTTGTGGATTTTTTTTTTGGGATTTTAGGTCGATTCGTGTTGTTCTGTGTAGCCTAGAGGTAGAACCGGACTCGCATGTGATTAGCGACGCGGATGTTGACGCTATCGCATGCGAAGATCTTGTCCGCGATAGCCTTGGATCCGAGCTTTTGGTCTGCGTTCCGTCCGTTTCGTTGCTAGAAAATGCTCTAGATCCAGGTGAGATTAGGCTTTGATCTGTATCCGTTTCGCATTCGATCGTTTCCGCTTGGATCTGGACAGGCTGCTGCACATTGTCACCCTGTTTTAATCCTTGTAGTCTTAGACCTTCAGGTGAGCAAATTACAATAAGATCTGCCTGCCATTGGATTTGTACCTATTCTTCGTTGTTGTAATGTTGAACTCTGTTGATGCTATCTGAATGTTCGTTTCTTGTGGTTGCCTGTGTTGCTACAGTTATGGTCGTGTTAGATCTCATTGCAATGCATAACACGGTATATCCTGTTCAGCTCATTAAATTTAATCGTGCTTTTCCATTTTGCTTTTGTAGCCTGATGGCCAGATGCCGGGTGACAAGACTGTCGGTGGAGGTGATGATGCCTTCAATACCTTCTTCAGCGAGACTGGTGCCGGAAAGCATGTCCCGCGTGCCGTGTTTGTCGATCTCGAGCCCACTGTCATTGACGAAGTGAGGACTGGAACATATCGTCAGCTGTTCCACCCGGAACAGTTGATCAGCGGCAAAGAAGATGCTGCCAACAACTTTGCCCGTGGTCACTACACAAGTAATCATATGTCGATAACCCCCTGATCTTATGATTGATGGGCTATGTGGTGGGTGCCTAACAATTTTGTTACAAATTTTCAGTTGGGAAAGAGATTGTGGATCTCTGCTTGGACAGAATCCGCAAACTCGCGGACAATTGCACTGGCCTGCAGGGATTCCTTGTGTTCAACTCCGTTGGAGGGGGTACCGGTTCTGGTCTGGGGTCACTTCTCTTGGAGCGACTCTCCGTTGACTATGGCAAGAAGTCGAAGCTCAGTTTCACCGTCTATCCCTCGCCTCAAGTTTCTACCTCCGTGGTGGAACCCTACAACAGTGTCCTTTCGACCCATTCCCTCCTTGAGCACACTGATGTTGCGGTGCTTCTTGATAATGAAGCCATCTATGACATCTGCAGGCGCTCCCTTGACATTGAGCGCCCCACTTACACCAACTTGAACCGCCTTGTTTCTCAGGTAAATTGACCGGCCAGCTCATCTGTCTATATAGTTTGAGAGTTGAATGCTCTTTCTTGATGCAATTATGAAGATTAGATGCTGAATGTGCTTCCTGATTACTTGTTTCGATGCAGGTTATCTCATCCCTCACTGCCTCACTGAGGTTTGATGGTGCCCTGAATGTGGATGTGACCGAGTTCCAGACCAACCTGGTGCCTTACCCTAGGATCCACTTTATGCTGTCCTCTTATGCTCCTGTTATCTCGGCTGAGAAAGCCTATCATGAGCAGCTGTCCGTGGCTGAAATCACAAACAGTGCCTTTGAACCATCTTCCATGATGGCTAAGTGTGATCCTCGCCATGGCAAGTACATGGCATGCTGCCTCATGTACCGCGGTGACGTTGTGCCCAAGGATGTCAATGCTGCTGTGGCCACTATCAAGACCAAGCGCACCATTCAGTTTGTGGACTGGTGCCCTACTGGGTTCAAGTGCGGTATCAACTACCAGCCGCCTACTGTGGTTCCCGGCGGCGACCTTGCCAAGGTGCAGAGAGCTGTGTGCATGATTTCCAACTCAACCAGTGTGGCCGAGGTCTTCTCTCGGATCGACCACAAGTTCGATCTCATGTATGCCAAGCGTGCATTTGTGCACTGGTATGTCGGTGAGGGTATGGAGGAAGGAGAGTTCTCTGAGGCCCGTGAGGATCTGGCCGCTCTCGAGAAGGATTATGAAGAGGTGGGTGCTGAGTCTGCCGAAGGGGAGGATGGTGATGAGGGAGAAGAGTATTGATTTTGGTCGTCATGAATATTTTCTCAGTAAAATGCTGTGATGGTCCATGAAAACCTTCCTTTTTAGGTTTTTTGGCTTCCTGTACTGTAATGTGGCTGTTGGCTTTCCTTGGCATGTATTTGCATTTGGCGCTTTCAGGATAATGTCTAATAATCATTTCTTGTGTTTCGATAACATGTTTGGTGCTATGATCCTCACTAATAACAAAATTTGATTATGCTGACCCCGGAATAGCATTGGGATATACCACTGTCCCAAGAAACCTCTTCTTCCACGAGTGTTCTGCATGAATCAGTACGGAGATTGCAAGAGCTGAATGTCACTGAAATTCAGGTGATTGCTTGAGTGATCTAATTTCCGAGGACAGAGGTTGCGTGCGAAGATTTCACCGAAACATATCTAATATGAAAAGGATGAATTACCAACGAATTAAGTCTCTTCAAGGATTAGCTTCTTAGTTTTGTGAAATATGGATTGATGCATTGAGAAGAGATGCGGCAGCACGTGGAAGAAGGAGATGATGCTGTGATCATGGAAAGTACATAGAAACCAATTTGATGTGGCGCTGCGTTATTAAAAAGACTGCCGGTCGAGAGGCTTCTTTATTTTAGGACCTGGAGTCGGTCTTCCTAAGGAATAAGATCAACCTCTTTTTTTTTTTTTTTTTTTTTGATAAAAGTAATGGGGGAGGTCAAAATGTACACGCACTCCAAAAACTTGCGCTCATTATGAGTGGAAGGAAGTCGTGAAAAAAGCCAAGCGGCAACAACAAAACGACCAAAATAAGGCCAACGGCAAACAATGCCCGGCAAAAGCAACCTAGCAACCAACGAGATGCCTACTTAGTCGGATTACAATCAGTGGAAGAGAAGATAATGGGGTCCACATCCCACGAGCGTTGCATTCTCATGTTCCTAGCAGAGTCCTCAACATTCTTGAAGGTAAGAGCCTTGTCTTTGATGATCTTGAGGAGATGCTTCTTCATGGCCGAAATAGACGATGGCTCCCCTAAGAAGAATAATGTTTATGTTCTTCTAGATGATGTGACAAAGTGCCCCAAAGGAAAAACGGGCAACACATTTGTAAATCTCCTTGCCGGAGAGCAAGGTAATGGCCCAACTAAGAGTCTCCTCTCAAGTCCTGTTGGTCCAAGGAAAATTGCATCTAGTAGCCCAAAAGCCCAAAAGAAGGCAATACTCGAAATAATGCGACAACCCAAAAAGAGATGATCGATAGAATCAAGCACCTTTTGCAAAACTAAGGAGTTATCGACCTCTTGATCAACCTCTTGATTTTACATTTATGGCAAAACTAGGGAGTTATCAATCCAATTCTCATTCATTCTAAACTTATTAAACCTCTTTCTTCACCTTTTCAAATCATACTTCGTTTCCGACTGAAAATAAAAATAAAAAATCACTTCATAAGTGGGAAGGATATCGAAATCAAGACATATGAAGGATGAAGATCAAACGATAGCTCCTAATTATTGCAAAAAAGCCAAAATGAGGTCTTATTACACAAATTGCCATATTTTGGACCCCCGGTATTTACAAATCAATATAGGGCAACCATGTCAAAGGAGTGGCTGATTAAGTACGTCAGCCTACAAACCGAATCATACTCCTTGCGGCCTATTCTCAAGCCACATCTACGAGAGAGCAGTTGAGGGCTTCCGTCACAAAGCTCAAACCTGAGTCTGTACAACGAGCAAAAGATCAAGGGGGCAGTGCTTCTTGTCTCCCACTCTTGTGCAATTAGTCTGCTTATGCTGAAAATGTACATTGGCCTGACAGAATGACGTGCCAACCAGCTCTTTGGCTTTGGCTTTGGCATTGGAAAATCCAGCCCTGAGAAGCCGATCAACACTGATCCATCATCTTGATAAAGTAGGGCCCAGAAAAGATTTCACTGAAGATAAGCTAAAGAGCCGATGTGACAAGTGTCTTCAATCGAGATATCCAGATTCTCAACGAAATAATTCTGGGAAAGACCACATTACAAATCTGGCAAAAGCATCGGTCTCCAGGAACTCAATATGAGCAGCCCTCCCGATCAGGGTGTTCAAGTTCCTTCCCTGGGAGGAGGTATCAAAGTTGACATCGCAGCGCATGAAGACTCTATGCTCTGATGAGGGAGCCCGTATTTGGTCCAAGCAATCATTCAACATCTCCAGAAAAATTTTGCCCTTCTTGGAGTAGTCAGAGGAGGATGCCTGGCACAATTCAATCCGTGCAGAATGATATGGAACATACCCATCCTGAGTCATAAAGCAAATGAACACCTATTGCATTGTTTACATAAAGACAGATGCATGTACAGAGGCATAAAGAAAAAGAAAAGAACTTCATTCGATTCAAAGTTCCAAAGGGATGAAGGCACCACCTGTGGTGAAGATAAAAGGATAATATGCCGGAAACTCTCCAGTGTCTTCTGCTGAAAAAAAGAAAAGAAAGAAGATTTGAGACCTTTCGTCAATTATTATTTTTTTGGTGATGTGGTGATACATACTCCCAACACTTCATGCAAACCACGGACACGGATTTTCTTCTTTTTCTTTGGTGGGGGGATGGGGAAGAGACGAGAGAAAATTACTTGCTGGCAATACCTTACACAGTTTGTACAAAAATGTATTCTGGAGATCTACATCATCAGTGAAAGTGAGCTGATGAATACACTGGGTGCCCTTAAACTTCTTCAGAAGCCACAATCCCGAGTTGAACAGTGAGTTCGAACTGTAAAGATACCCCAAGTGGGGACCAGATATCGAAATATATGTGTAAAGATATCTCAAGTATGGCTCCATAATGCCCTCTGCATCAGCGAATAGATGAGTTTTAAAAACTGGATCATAAGTATGAAATACCACCAAAAGAAAAGGAATGAGGAAAGTACCAGTCAATGCAGTTCGTATTATAATATTTCCAATAGAATGGCCAACAAAGCTCAGCTTGATATTTCTCAAGCTTCCTGACCTTGAAATTTTGTCCATTTTCTTCTTAAGGAAAGAAATAACTTCCTGTGCCAACCTCTGTCCCATTTCTTTGAAGTCCCCAGATGTCTTATCTTCATTTACTTCAGACATGAGAAATTCAATTTTTGGATCTATCAGCAACCACTGATTCCGGACAAGCCGTAAATCAAGATGATTTCCCTATGACGAAGAGGCAGATATAACATTCGATCATGTCAGCAAAATAAGACTTCTTTAAGGAAAGAAGAAAAGAAACAATAAACATGATAAGCCAAATGAATACTTGGCAATGCTAAAAGCAAGTACAAACGACTGCATCTTCAACATGGCTCATAAGCACTAATTTGGTGACCATGTGAGAACAGCTACAAAGTACATAAATATAAAGAAACGCAGAGCTGATAACAAGAGCAAGGAACAGGCAAACATGCCTGAAATCCATGCACAAAAATGACCGCCTTCAAAATGCGACCATTCTGTTGCGTAGATGGTTTTTTGGCAGAATCGGAGCTGGGTCCACTTAAGCCCGGATAATCTTTCAGATTCATGTGATTAAAGTATGAATTTACACTAACTGTACGTCTCGGTGCATTGACCACACGCTCCACAATTACTATTGGAATACGTGAAGGATCTCCGAATATATGCATGTCTTGGATAGAACGACTGTTTATCTGCGAGGAACGATAGATGTTAGAAGAATGCAACCGAAGCACATTATAAAAGGCTCAAATACTGTATGTAAGAGTCAGAGATCTAACCCTCATTTGGGCAATACTACGGCGGTGGAGATCAGCACGCATGGCTGCACTCTGGGCAGGCTGCATTGAAACCAGAAGACATCAGAACCTGAAGCAAAAGACATCCTGGCCCAAACTTGAATCTGAAGAAAAAATGAGTTCTAGTTCAGTACATCATCAGCTAATTTCCACAAACTTGAAACTCTCCTGTGTACACCATGGTGAGTTGGCTCATCAGCTCCACTGTGGATATAGTGAAGGGGCATCTCAACCTTTGTATATACCATCCATATCGACCATTCAGCTCTTCGATCAGTAGCCCATGCATCGCGAAGATATTCCATTATGCTAGTTTTATTAGCCCTGTAGATAACCATACCATCAGGAATAAGTTTCAGAAAAGCACAATTACTAAGCTTACAAGTTAAATTCTAATATGAGATATATAACTTGTCAATTTGACTATGCAAAATCTATGTCATTTCTGACCGATCTGACGCAATGCTTTGAGAAATATGATCCAAAGCTCCCTCTGCAATTTCTGGTCTCATCCTAACATTGAGGCGTTCACCTTTCTAATGCGAACGTGGATGATTGATTTTTGCAAATTACCACCTAACAATTCAATTTCAAGTGAGACCACATTAAGGAAATTGGTGCCAGCTTTTTCATGCCACCAAGAGTCAGGCAGGAACTAGGAAGTAAAAGAAACAAACTCAGGCAGTGAAGTCCCCCAGTGCAATATCCCTGGCACACACATAGGCATGCATACATGTTCCTTTGCGCACATGTGCGAATTTGCAGGGTTTACTGTGTTTTGTGTGTTATTAACCAAGCATGTAAGTGCAGGAAGGAGATCATTTGTTACAATAGCTTGAGAGATCAAATTGAAACCTTTAAGAAAGGTAAGAAGAAAACCTGTGGAACTGCAGAAAAGTATTCCACAAATATAGCACCTGGTTTCCCAACACATGAAAAGAATGAAACAAGTCCTCCCTGGATGAAGAATGGAGCAATCCATCGTTCCGCGTATCTACATTTTGATTTGCTTTCTGTTCACGAGCCAGCAGGATGCATCACAAAGGAAAAATGAAATGACTAAGGGTAACGATTATCGATTCTTCATCCTCTAAGCGGAAATGAAAGAACCCAGATTCATTTTTCAATATACTATTTTGCATTAAATGGAGTACAGACCTCAATACCATTTTGTAGCATGTCTGGGCCCAAGACCTTATCAACTGCAATACCCAATTCAGCTCTCAGGTCAATGAGTGTCTTATCATCTGCTTTAGCGGTAACATCTGTTAAATCTATAGGTCGGTCAATTGCTTTGCTGAGATTTTGCAGCTCTTCAACTAGTAGGTCCCGAGAAGCTAATAATGCTCTTAGAACTGACAATTGTCTCTCATCGAAGGAAGACACCAGACCTACAGCCTGATCAAAAACCAATTATCATAATTAAAGAATCACGATTTTATGAATTGGCAATAGATATTATTCAAATACAAAATTCACCAGCCGCTTCATAGTGGTCCATCAATGACTGGTATTTGTTCCCAGAAACTTAAGGTACAATGTCCAAATTCTCCAGCAATGGTGTGAAAAGAGGCCATTGCTGGAACTTTTCTAGCACACCACAGCTTAACCAATTTTTCAATAGTTGTAGAAGATACTCTGAAGATTCAACACTTCTATATGCAAGGGATGATTTCTATGGCAACATATTTGAACAATATTTGAACAATACTTGAAGCAACTAATGGATTAGCAAATCTCATTCCTCTTTCAAGACTTTGAAGGGGAAGCACAATGCGTCTTCATATCTAAAATTTTCGCATCCTTCTCTTGTAAAGGTAAAGCCTCAAACTTCATTCCTCTTTCTACACCCTTCCTCTTATATGTAACCAATACCCACGCTAATTCTTTTCTCACTTGCCACGAGCATTCTTTAATTTGACCTCAATTCTATCGCATATATGAAAGTAAAGAATAAGACTTACCCAAAAAATGTTCAAAGAAGAGAGCACAGACACCAAAAGAAACAATCAAGTCTTTCCCCACTTAGCAAATATCTTACACAACAATCTGTTCAGCATAAAAAATCCTTGGTAAAATCCCACTACCCAAGATTGATTCTAAGAGTGTCCTATGTCTTTTTATGTCAAGTTGAAGGAGAGAACATTGCAATTAAAAGGCCACCGCAGCTCAATAAACAACTTTTACTCCTCATGGGTACATTATCTTTATGCAACCACTTTAATACATAGTAATGGATCAAATGGAAACAGTTCAGGCTCATTCAATTTGTATGTGCTTCTTCATACATAAGATCATCAATACATTCACAAACAAACTGCTAAAGCAAGCATACAAGCACATTAGCCATCAACCTGCCCTCAAATCCACAAAGATCTTCACTTCATTTGAGTAAACCGATGCAGTACTCATATGTACATGACAAATCACATGCTATATAAAAAGCGACAATGACAGAATTGACAATAAGAACCAGACACAAGAGAAGGTAGAAGTCTCAGAGAACACCTCAATACAAAAATGTACCTGACCAAGTCCATGGATATTTTCACCAGAAAGCTCTTCAACATTACGAGAATCTCTGAAAAACATTCCAACAGATTAAGAAGGCCAAATTGTCAGTTTGCCAATGTAACAAATGACCCAGATATACAAAATTTCTGAAACATGGAAAGAAGGATGATTACGAACCTGTTTACCTTTGGAGGTGCAACAACAGAACTGGATTTTAACAGACTGATATGCACAGTTGTATCGACAAGCACAGCATGGAAAGCATCGAAATGGACAGGGCAATATGAATGCAATCCTAGAAGAGCCTTAGGAGGTATTCGGAATTCATGAACAGCAGCAGCACAAGAATCCAGAGAAGCCTGCAACCCAGACCTTCACAAGTACACTACAATCACCTTCCTGGTTCTATAAATTGCTTGAATCAAGCTCAACTTACATTTGTACATTGCATATTGTAAGCACGTGCAATAGGGAACGGGAGGAACAAGACAAGGAACTCTTATTTTTAATTGAACTAGAAACAAAACTAGGCTGAATGACTAACCCGCTCTCAGATATGGGAGCATACATAAGCTCAAACTTCAATACTACAGCTGATGTGGATAGACCCTGAAAAAATTTGCAATGCGAGCTATAGATGTGTTACTAGGTTGTTTACTCAAACAAGCAGCAAAAAGAAAGACAAGGTAAATGGGATTGACAAAATTGACTACAAACCCAGGTGCAATGAATATACTCCATAGAAAGTCACAGAGATATAGTTGCCTCTGTCCTTGACCTAAATTAGAACTGAAACCTCTACATAAGGCAAATGAAATAGCTCGCAAACATCTAAGTTAAAAAATGGCAATCATCAGCATTTATTGATCCATATTGCCAAAAAACCCCCTGTTACAGGTTTTCATCTGCCCATGAATACTTCTCTTAACAGTTGATGATTCCACATCCAACCAACTTTCATTTGTTACTAATCACACAGTTACTCTTTAATGCACATGTAATAGCCAACAGAACATAAACTTAAAAACTAAGAACAGGAGATTAACCTTTGTAGAGTTATTCTCTCTTATATTGCACACACCTTAGTCGCGATTTTGAACTTGAAGCATTAGAAATAACTACAAGAAATGGTTATTATTGGCGCTTTATCTGATAACTCTATTTAAATTAAGGGCGAGGCCCTTTCTTCCCATCTATCTTCCTTCCGGGGTTAAGTAACTCAAAAGAATCACATTTTGTCTGTGTGTGTGCATCACTGCGTGAAAGAGAAGGCATGTTAAGGAGGGAGGGAAAGGGAGCATCACCTCAAATTTACCAAGAGGTAAATTAAATGACACCATGATTGATAAAAGAACATCCTGCCTCGCGTATTTGACCCGAAAGGGCTGTGTAGAGAAACTGTTATCTGTATCATTGATCCTCCAAATACCATGTATGTCTTCAGAACCCAAGTCAGGAACTGCAGCACGAAAGACAAAAGCCAGATGGTTAATTGAGAGAGAAGTCGATCAAAATGAACATCAAACCACGTAAATATCAATAGAAGAGTGAGAAAAATAACTTTAAGACAATAAAACATACAGTTGAGTCTTAAATGAAGATTCCGAATCGTGAGCTCAACCAAAACTTTCTAAAGTGTTCCAGTTTTTGGCATCACATTACTTGGAAATTATAAATGGTTATTTGCGTATATGCAATTACAATTTCCGCCAAAGAGACAATGCTGTCACTGCGTTGCAAGCAGTTTCCAGAATAAAAAAGTAGCAAGGGAAAAAAGCAGGAGACACTATAAAGTGCATAACTTACACAAAATGTTTCAGCAAAAATAAAAATAAAAACTTACACAAATTGCATTTAGTAGTTTTTCCTTCTTTTTCTTGAGAAAAATATAACTCAAAAAAATGAAATACATGGATCAATAGCATAAATAGATAGAGATGAATCACGAAAACTTTTTAGTTTCAAGAAAACTATGACAAAAGAACATGCATGATAACAGACAAGGCTTTCTGTATTTTCCGCTAATGGAAAATGGGAGTACTTTCACTAGTTAACAATCTCCTGTCATCATCATCTAAAGGGATAATGGCACCGCTAGCCCCTGTACTTCTTCAATTTGTCAATTTCTTCCCTATACTTTCTTGTTTTGCCAATACGGTCATTGAAATATATGTTTCTTTTTCACTTTAATCCTTCTGTGGAAATTAAGGACAGAAATGCTGACATGGATGCCACATCAGCATGCTCTTCCACATCGTTGTTGACATGGATTAAAGAAAAAAATACAAATCATGGAAACTCTAAGAAAGAAAAAACAATCGTGAGACACCAAGTAAAGGGACAAATGGTTGGTGGCGAGGGTTGCTGGCAACTGGGCCAACGACAACTGTTGGGCAAGCACACACCTTTGCTGTAAAGAAATCAGAGAGATGAACCGCATCAGGGTCGCACGGCCCCACATGACCGCTTTCCAGGGGTCATGCAACCCTGGTGATGCATTCCCTCACCCCCGCCACACGATGACTGCAAGTGGCAAGGGTCTCGACCCCTGGGAAAGGCAATAGTGCTTGGGCCACTTTTTTGCATTTTTGTAGTTTGGCAAGAAAAACTTGAGTACAGGTCAGCTGATGATAAGGGAGAAGTTTCTTGTTAATTATCTCATTTTCCTTAAGAGTATAATACATTCCATCCACTGTCTCAAGATCAAAATGAACATGAAACAGGAGACTTGTCTCATTTTTGTTTGATATTGATGACAAATATTTGGCAAGAAAGGAAGAGGACTATTTGACCACAAAGAGACTTTACCTTCCTTTTCATTCAAGACTTTATCATCTAATTGTTTGACTGACCATTTGTTATTTTAGAAGAGAATTCTTGATGCAGGAGCATCATATTAGTTTAGTACTTTCAAGTATTTTCTTTTTATTAGCCTTTATTTAGGCTATTAAGGTGAATAAGTGGTTATAGTAATTATGTGATTTTTAATGAGCTCCAATGGTTGAGATTATAATTTAATATGTTAGATTAAGGGTTGAGCTAGTCCTAAACTAGTAACCTTAGTATAAACAGGCCTTTATGTCATTTTTGTCATTAGTTTTTCTCAGTCAATAAAGATCACTGATTTTTATAAACCCTGGAATATCTTTTCTGTTCCAAATTCAAATCAATTCAATTCAACTATTAATTGGTATTGTTGCTCCTTTTTAGGGCTTTCATACATCATTCCTGACATATGTGCTTTTCCTATTCCCTTTGCACACTCATAGATGTTTGTAATTAACTATCTTTTTAGTTTATTAATTTCTACTTATCAATAGATGATGATAATATTTGCAACAATGATTTAATTTGTTTTGAGTTGCAACCTGTCACATTATGGTAAATTGAGGGCAAAGTAATTGCAATTGATCACCTATATAAGTGCTAACACATAAACTGGTTGATGCTCGAAAAGTGTTTGGCATAACCTTGTCTCTTTGGTGTTTGTCTGGTCCTGCATGGAGAAAATTTGCTATGGAGAAAAGCAGAAAATAATCGCTATAATCTTTGACACACCTTCATACTGAACCACTCTTGCTGGAGTTCCTGGTGAACCATGTTCCCCATCCTCCCACTTCATAGTAATTTTAATTTGATACCACCTGCACAAAGCATGACCTTAAAGCTAAAGCACATTGTCCCAGATTAACTCAAGAAACCAGGAAATTTAACTGTCAGGGGAAGTGTTCCATAGACACATACCCTTGTTGGAAAAGGTCCAGATTGTGAAATCTGTGGATGTAAATGGCAATCTCCTGTGTCGTGTCCATAATAGCCACCGGCTTAACCTTAGCCGGCCGTGGTTTGGCATCAGGTAACCTCTTCGCTGAATAACTATGATTGTTCAGACCAATAAACCACCCAATACGCCGAAACATATGTAATTCAGAGTTCCGCAGTATCGCATTCCGCCTTCTTTCAGTCAAAGCATCATATCTCCAGCTCCACAAGCCAAAAGATCAAACTATTTTTTAAATTCTTCCAATCACACCATATTTCCGAAAAGAGGATGTTGCTTCCTAGACTTGCACATCAATTAGTTCATCTGCAATCCCTCTCCCAGTTCACTCTCCTATTAAATTAATAAAGGGTAAAGGCACATTAATTAGCTTCCAGTTTTAGACGATGGCGTGGAATTAAATCGCAGCGCGGGGCGATGTCAACAGAGGCGGCCGCCGCGCCTGTCATGCGCCGCGATTGGTGGCGTCATGCCTTCACGACGAAATGCAGAAACATTTTCAGCAAAAAGGCCCCACCTTTTCAGGCCCCCCTTTTTTTTTTTTTTTTTCCTGAACACTCATTCTCCGGATCCCCACTTCCAAGTCCCCCATTGAAGCTCAAATTAGGCTCTTACAACAGAGAATACACAAGACGAAGCCCCCATATCGCAGATCCGAGTTCGATTCGGAAGAACGACTCACCTGAAATCCTCAGAGGTCGAGGTGAACTCCCCCGAATCCCTTCAATCTCCTGGAGCTACGGTTGCAGAATGCAGAAAGTGGGTCGCTCGATTCGCGGGGGTTTTGGGTCTGAAACCTAGTCGTCGGCGCTGTCGCCGTCGCCGCCGCCGCCGCCGTCGCCGGCAGTAGCGGGACCTGCTGGTGTTGCTCCGACGAGACCTATGCAACTCCGTCCGTCTTGGACTCGAGCAGGATAAGCGAGAGAAAGAGAGAAAGAGAGAGAGAGAGAGAGAGAATTGATAGATTAACTTAGAATTTAGGAATGGATTATGGATCGTGGGAGAGGCATGAATAGCTAAAGTTTTCCTATTGCTGTATTCGGCAATTTACACACGACTTTTGGAGGGGCAATTCCTACCATTTCGAAGTGTCGGGATAATAAAATGGCAAAGTTTTAATTATCACACATTCAATGACTACTTATGAAATTTTTTCGCCGGCCCAACATTAAAGTGGACGTCGACCGATACTCACATGGATAATATTTTAATATCTTTTTAATTTTTTATTAATTTTTAATTTTTTTTTTTTCCTTCTTCCTCCGTTCCCTTTCTTGGCCGACAGCGATCGATCATAGGTGAGCACTGGTGAGGGCGAGGCTACCCTCGCCATGGCTGAGCAAGGCCCTATTAGATTTGATGAGGCATGACCTCGCCGTATCTGGCGAGGAGGAGTTTTGTTGGCCGAGTGACCAACCTAGGTGAAGTCACCTAGCCACGACCAAGCTTCCTTGAGGTTGGCAAGGTCCCTTGTCAGCCCTACCTTTGGGCACCGGTGAGTTGGTGGGTGTGCATGGTCCGGGTGGATGGATCCCAGCCTAGAACCGAGAACCGCCTCTAAGGACCGATTCCAAAAAAAATTGGGAATGGATCCACCCGAGAACCGAACAGGTTTGGTTTGGTCCGGCGGTTCCCGGGTGGATTAATGAAACTGGTCTCACCAATAATAATATCGTTTTCCAAATCTCGCCATGAGTACTTTTCATATTGAGTAACATTTTTCTTTAAATCGAACCGGCTTAATTAATGGTACCATTTTTCTTTATTTTATTGGAAAACACTATCAAAGAAGAGAAATAGTTTTTTTTTTTTTTTTTTCCTATCTTTGAATCATTTAAGTTGAAATCTAAAATATTCTTTAAGTTCAAGATTTTGGATGATTGTTATATGTAGATCATCTTTTTCTTTATCCTCTAATAATGCTCAATATCTTATAACATTTGCTTTACTGAATTTTTTTTGTAGAAACAATTCCACCAGTACTCTATATATTCTTGAACATAGTGTCATATGTGAGTCTCGAAATTATCCTTTGAATGAGCCATTTGTTGAGTTGCTTAAAGGCAACTTACATACACTTTACTAAATTCTTATTAAAACATGGAAACCATGAGAAGAGATGGAGCCCTAAAATTTAGATTTGCTAATTAGTAATTTGGAAATTTATTTTAATATTAAAAATTAATATATTATTATAATATAATTGGTTTGGTTCGAGTGGGTGAATCCGCCCATGGAACCGGGAACTAGACCGATTTCCTCAAAAACCATCGATTCGGACGGTTCGGGCGGGTCCCGATTTTTTGCATACTCCTAATTCCTACCATTTCGAAGTGTCTGGATAATAAAATGGCAAAGTTTTAATTATCACACATTCAATGACTACTTATGAAATTTTTTGGCCGACCCGACATTAAAGTCAACGTTGACTGATATTGACATGGATAATATTTTAATATATTTTTATTTATTTATTAATTTTTATCTTTCTTTTTTTCCTTCTTCTTCCATCTTCCTTCTTGGTCGGTAGCGATTGGTCATAGGCAAGTGCTAGCGAGGGCGAGGCTACCCTCGCCATGGCTGAGCGAGGCCTTGTTAGATTTGACGAGACACGACCTGTTGTATCTAGCGAGGAGGGGCTTTGCTAGCTAAGTGAGCAACCTAGGTGAAGTCGCCTAGCCACGACCAAGCTTCCATGAGGCTAGTAAGGTCCCTCGTCGGCCCTACCTTTGGCTAGTTGCCACCGGTGAGTCGGTGACTAGCTAAAGGAAGGAGGAGGAAATTCAAAGAAATAAAATATTATTAAAATATTGTCAACATCAATGTCGACAAGATGGCTAGCCAAAATTGAAAAAATGGACTGAATTGGCACAATTGCAAAATGTTTATGATTGAATTAGCAAAAAAATTTCAGAATTGACTTGGAAAAATTACAATAAGTTTATGACTTTTTTGATAATTTTCCCCACTAAACATTTGGTTTATTAATGGACATTAGAAGCCAAAACACCTAACACACTACCCACTAATTCCAACATTGCATTTATATCATAATCTACATTGAAGAACAGGGAATTGTAACACAGGATATTTTAAGTGGTATGTGCAATGGGCATATAAATAAAATCACACTATGATAAACTAATTAAAATTGATCATTGGGTGGGCCTAGAGCAAGCTTCGCCTTAGGGTTGGGCCTAAACTTTCGTCCATGCTTGCCTATCGTGGAAATGATCTTCCAATTAGGCCGAGCTTAGCTTGGGCTCAACTGAAGCGAGACTTTCTTCTTGAGGTCATTATCCAAGCCCATCCAAAAGTGCTTTGACCCTTATGGTTTCAGGTCAGTCTTAGATGAACCTTTAAAAGATAGAGTTATTCGATCTATTTTAGGCAACAAACAATGCAATAAAAACATAGTTATTTTATTTATTTTAGGCAACAAATAATACAATATCTATGAGAAAATATTTGGATTTTCTTCTAATTATTCGAATTTTTCTTGTTTATGCAGCATAATGGGATATGGAGAAGATAAGGAAAATAATGGCAAAAATCAAGAATTCAAATAAAAAAGCATTGGAAAATGGATATTAAATCAAAGATTCTCTAGTTTATCCCTTAATTTTATGTGAAAAATAAGCAATTGCCTAGGGATAAGGTTTTGAATGTATCCTATAAATAGGAGAACATTGAGCTGTGGGGACAACTAGGTTTCTATTTTTAGATTGTTTTTCATTATTTTGAGAGTTTTTCAAGTATTTTAGAGAGAAGACAAAAGTAGTGATAGAATTTTTGTTCTTTGATTTAAGATGTTGGGTTTGATTTATATCTTTGTTTCTTCTTCTACTGTGTTCTATTTTTCCTTTGTTAGGGCTATATAGCCTAACCATGATGATATGAATTTCATAATTTTTATCATGCAAATTATATATCATTGTGCTTGATGCTTTTAAGTGACTGGCCAATATTTAAATGATATGATATGCATATTTGAGATTGAGAAGTGATAATATGCAATTACTCCTTATAATATATAACCATGAATTAAACAATAGAGATATACCATGTTATTTGTGTAACTTTGGGTGGTAAAGTGATCCAAAAGGCTTATTGTAAGTCGAGAATATTCATAGATTTTAATGCACTTACGGTTTATTTAAATTCACATAGAGATATAATGGATTAACAAATTGAGTAGGTTTGCTATACCTAGAGATATGATAGTAAATAGATTAGGAAATTCCGTTATTATATGTTTGATCTCATTCTTATATGTGTAACAATATGAAATTCATATATGGTGAAATCGGATGCTCTAACATATTTATCATATTGATTTATTGCATTTAGTTTCCAAATTTTGCTTTTAAGATTTTTAGTTTTAATTTATTCTTAATTCTATTTTGATCCGTTAGATAAATTTTAGAAATAATCTATTTTTAATATTTAATTGGTTTGTTATTAATCAATCTTTGTGGGATGATATTCTTTTCTCATTATTATATTATTTGTTCGACATGTTCACTTGTATTTATAATTATACGAACAAATTTTTGGCACTATCGTCGGGGATTGTTTGTTTAATACTAATTAATATTGATATCGGATAATTCCAAGTTTAATCTAGCTTTTGTTTTATTTTTTAGGGTGTATATCGGTTTATGACACGTAGCCAACAAGGGAAATTTTCTGAGTTTGATCCAAAAATTGAGCGTACATTTAAAAAACGACTAAGAGAACAGAGAAATCATGTTAAGAATATGGCAGATGATGAGAAAGAAAATCCCTTGTAGACTTTTGAGAGATTATGCAATGCAAACGGTTCAATGTACCATATCAAGCATATCAGGAGACCCGCAGTTCAAGCAAACAACTTTTAAATCAAGCCATCAATCATTCAAATGCTTCAAAAAGTAGTGAAGTAGTGCAATTTAGTGAGCTACCAAGCGATGACCCAATGCTTAAATTGATGCTTTTTTTAAAATCTATGACACCGTTAAATATAATGGAGTTATAAATGATGCTATTAGAATAAGATTTTCTCTCTCTTAGAGACAAAGTTAATGGTTGGCTCTCTTCTCTTCTTGTAGGATTGATCAATCAATAAATGTAATGATATGCCTTGAAAATTTCTTAGTAAGTTCTTTGCACCTACAAAGTTTGCAAAGATATGTAACGATATTACTAATTTTATATAGATGGATAATGAATCACTGAAGTATGGCAAGATTTAAGGAATTTCTTAGGAGATGCCCACATCACGGATTACTTATGTGGATGCAGGTACAAACTTTTTATAATGGATCTAGTACAAATCTCCATTTTATAATTGATGCAACTACATGGGGAACTTTGAATAATAAAACACTAGAAGAAGCCTATAATATATTAGAGGAGATGACATTCAATAGTTATCAATAGCCTATTGAGAGGCTATCAATGCATAAAGTTGGCGGAGTTCATAAAGCGGATGCTTTCACTACAATTGTTGCATAATTTGAAGCACTCAACAAAAAACTAGATAACATAAATGTTTAGGTCATGAAAATTTAGAATTTGTCATATGATTTTTGTGGTGGAGGACATTTTAGCATAAAATGTCAGGTAGATAATACTTTTTTACAACCTAGTGAAAATTCTTACTTTGTTGGAAAGTTTAATAGATCACAGATAATTCATACTCCAACACATACAATCCGGGATGGTTCAATCATCCAAATTATTCATGGAATAATCAAAATGTGATGAGACCATCGAGATTCAAATAATCAGAAGGGATAAAATCAAATCTGGAAGATATAGTTACCAAAATTACTAACACCACTCATGACCTCATTAAGAGCACGGATGGGAGATTTCAAAATTAGGAGGCTTCAATAAAAAATCTAGAGATGCGAGAGGGCTTGTTAGCAAACATGATGTTAGCAAAACAACATGGTTCTTTGTCTAGTAACACTGAAAAATCCAATTGAAAACATAAATGCTATAACCTTGAGAAATGGTAAACAAGTTGGAGAAGAAGATGCCAAACAAGAGATTTTAAGAGATAAGGAAGATGAGATCAAAAGACAACCAAAGGAGGCAAATAAGAGCAAATTTTTCTAGATAATTCCAAGCCATATGTGTCACCAATTCCATTCTCTCAGTGATTCTAGCAGCACAAATAGATAAGTTATTTTCTAAATTTCTTGATGTATTTAAAAAATTGCATATTAGCATTCCTTTTGCAGATGCCTTAGCATGAATGCATAGTTATGCAAATTTTTTGAAGGAGATTTTGGCAAACAAAAGGAAATTGGAGGTTTCTAAAACAATGAATTTGTATGAGGAGTGTTTAGCCATCCTATAAAATAAATTACCTCTGAAGTTAAAAAGATCAAGGTAGTTTTACTATTCCTTGCACTATTAAGGATTCTTACTTTGAAAATGCATTGTATAATTTAGGTGTAAGCATTAATTTGACGTCTTTTTTAGTTTTCAGGAAATTAGGATTGGGTGTGGTAAAAGTAACCACGGTGTCACTTCAAATGACTGATTGATCAATTAAATATCCTAGAGATATTGTGGTAGATGTATTGATAAATGTTGACAAATTTATCTTTTCAGCATATTTAATAGTTTTTGACATGGAGGAAGCTTTTGAGATACCATTTATCTTAGGTTGACTTTTTCTAGCAACAAGAAGAGCCTTTATTGATGTACAACAAGGAAAGTTAACTTTTAGAGTTCAAGATTATCTTATTTCCTTTAATGTTTTTAAAGTAATGAAATATTTATTTGATGATAATTCTTGTTTTAGAGTTGAAACGGTTGATAAGTTGGTGAACAATGTTTTTCAAGAAAATATTTTTTTTAAAACCACTTGAAGCATGTCTAGTTCGACCAAGGGACAAAAAAATTGAGAATGAGGAGACAAAGGAGTATGTAAATTTCATGGAGATAATTCCACCATATTCAAGGCAAAATGCAATTAAATTTGAGGAGTAATGACAACACATAACAAAACCTAAATCATTAATTGAAGAGTCTCTAATTCTTGAACTCAAGCCCTTACCTTCTCATTTGAAATATGATTATTTAGATGGAGTTTCTTATTTGTTAGTAATTATATCTTCTTTTTGATAGATTCGATGGAGGAGAAACAACTCAAAGTATTGAGAGGGCAAAAAGATGCAATTGGATGGAATAATAGCTAATATCAAGGAATTGGCCCTTTACTTTGCATGCACAAAATTTTGAAGGGAGGACAATACATACCCACTATCCAATTTTAGCTATGTTTGAACTCGAAAATGCAAGAAGTAGTGAAAGTTAAGGTAATTAAGTTACTTGATGCATATATAATCTATCCCATCTTTAATAGTTCCTAGGTAAATCCTATGTAAGTTGTGTCAAATAAAGGAGGTATAATTGTCCAAAAAAATTACAATAATAAGCTGATTTCAACTAGAACAATTATTGGGTGGTGTATGTGTTTGGATTATAAAAATTGACTGTTACCACTAGAAAAGATCACTTTCTTTTACCATTTGTTGATCAGATGTTGGAGAGACTTGCAATACATAAGTTTTTTTGCTTTCTTGATGGATCTTTAGTGTATAATTAGGGTGCGCATGATAATTATTCTATTTTTATTTTAGAGTTATTTTTCTATTCCAAACTTATTTCCAAAACAGAAATCCATTTGATAAAATTGTTTCATTTTTTTTCTATTTTTGGAATATATTTTTGTTTTAGAAATAGGTTTGAAACAGAAATCATAATAATTTTTTTTTACTTTTTTTATTTCTGGAATAAAAATGAAAAATAAAAACTCTTCTCATCATTCGTCCTTGCTACTAATCGGTTGCCCATCCATTGCTATTTGTCGCCGTTCGCCATTTGCCGTTCGCTGTTTGTTGCTGGCACTCTCCGCCGTCGTTGGTCGTAGGCCGTAGGCCCCCGTTGATTGTCGTTCGTCTCGATTGTCAGTCGTCAAACACCGGCCACCGTCAAAATGGAGAAATTTTATGTCATTATCAAATGAATTTTTATTATGGGGATATAAATTTTGTATCATAATCAAACACGTATTTTTGCTTAGAAACTCATTCAAGAATAGCAGAAATTTATTTCTTGTAAAAATGGTTATCATTCAGCCATTAGATTCCTGTTGCACTCGAAAATCGAGAGAAAACTTCTTTCACTTGTCCCTGTAATACATTTGCTTTTAGAAGAATGTTCTTTGGTATTTGTAATGCATTAACTACTTTTCAGAGATATATCATGGCTATTTTTTCTAATATGGTTGAAAAATATATTGAGATTTTCATGGATGATTTTTTCATTTTTGGCTTATCATTTGATTTTTGTTTAGGAATAAGTGCAATAGAAGTCCTAAAACTTATTACGAAAATACAATTGAGTCCTAAAACTTGCAAAAAGTGCAATCAAATCCTAAAACTTGTCAAAATGGTTCAATTGAGTCATAAAGTTAACACCGTCAGTCTTACTAACGGAAAATGCTGACGTGGCATTTTAAATTATTTTTTATTTTCCACCTAGCTTTTAAAAATAATTTTTAATTCATTTTAAAAAATTATATTTAAAATCTAAAATTCATTTTTTTAAAATCTGTCCAAAAAAAGAAAAGAAAATGGCAGCTCCTCCGCTATTGTTGCCGCCGCCTATCGCCGGAGGGGCCGGCGATGGTTGCGGGCCTTGGGCGGAGGTTGCCAGCCGCCACCCAGCCAGAGTGAGGCCTCGCCGGCACCAGGCAAGGGCTGGCGACCATTGTCGGCCCCTCCGGTGATGGGCGGTGGTGGGCGGCGGTGGCGGCGGAGAATGAGCTACCATTTTCTTTTTTTCTTTTGTTAACAGTTTTTAAAAAATGAATTTTAGTTTTTAAATATATATATATTTAAAAAAATTAATAAAAAATCATTTAAAATGCCACGTTAGCATTTTCCGTCAATAAGACTGACGGCGTTAACTTTAGGACTCAATTGAATCATTTTGACAAGTTTTAGGACTTGATTGCACTTTTTACAAGTTTTATGACTCAATTGTATTTTCGTGATAAGTTTTAGAACTTCTACTACACTTATCCATTTTATTTAAATAATTTAGCTTTGGTCTTACAAAGATGTGAGGAGATTAGCCTTGTTTCAAATTGGGAGAAGTGTCATTTTATAGTCCAAAAAAAAAGTACTCAGGAATAAAATTTCTGGAAAGGGAATAGAAGTTGATTAAGCCAAAGTGGAGGTCATTGTAAAATTGTCTCCACCAACATCTGTGAAACTTGTCAAAGGATTTCTGGGGCATGCAGGATTCCATAGGTGGTTTATAATTGCTAAACCTCTTCCTAATCTTTTGATAAAAGAAGCTCCATTTAATTTTTCTGATGAATGCGTGCAAGATTTTAACACTTTAAAGGAGAATTTGTGTCAATACTAATTATGACAGTATCGGATTTGGATTTACCTTTTAAGCTGATGTGTGATGCTAGCAATTCTGCAATGGGAGTTATTTTGGGACAAGGGAAAAATAGAGTTTTTCAAACCATATAGTATGCCAGTGAACCTTGTCAGGTGCATATTGAACTATTCAACAACAAAAAAGGAACTCTTGGCAGTAATTTTTGTTTTTTATAAATTTCGTTCTTATTTAATTGGCTTAAAACTTATAATTTATCCTAACCATTTTGCTCTTAAGTATCTGCTTGGAAATAAAAAATCAAAACCCTAGTTGAATAGGTGGATTCTATTGCTGCAAGAATTTGATTTGGAAATAAAGATTAGAAGAGGACTAAAAATCAAATTGTGGATCACTTGTCAAGAATTCGGAATCCAAAAGAAGAGATAAGACCAATTTTGGAAGAGTTCCTTAATGAGAATTTTTTCCCATCAAATTCACAAAAATTTCCTAATACGTTAACTTTGTGAATTATATGGTAAGTAATGTTCTTTCTTTTGAATTATCATATCAATGGAAAAAAATTATTTTTTGATGTCAGAAATTATTTTTGGGAAAAACATGTCTTGTTTAAAGTATGTGCAGATTATGTCATAAGAAGATATATTTTAGATGAAGAGAGGGCAACCATTCTACTTCATTGTTGTGATAGAGAGGCAAGTGGCCATCTTGGTACCACCAAAGCTATAATTCATATTTTACAATCTAGATTTTATTGACCCATATTTTTTAAAGATGCATAATCCTACATAATTTCATGTGATCGGTGTCAGAGGATTGGAAGTAATTCAAGGAAAAATGAGATGTCTTTAAATAATATTATTGTGTGTGAATTATTTGATGTTTAGATATTGATTTTATGGGATCTTTTACACATGGGATCTTTTACACATTTTTATGGGAATTTATACATTTTAGTGGCTGTGGAATATGTGTCCAAGTGCGTAGAAGCTATAGCATTGCTAATAAATAGTGTTAAGGTTGTAATTAAATTCTTGAAGAAAAATATTTTTATCTAATTAGACACTCCTAAGGCAATCATAATTCATAGAGGGACACATTTTTAAAACAAACAATTTGAATGACTTTTGAGTAAGTGCGGAGTCACACATAAGGTGGCAACCCCTTATCACCCTTAGACTAGTGGTCAAATAGAGATTTTAAATAGGGAATTCTCTTGATTTTAGAAAAAAACAGTGAATGTCTCTATGAAAGATTGATTATTGAAGCTTGATGATGCACTTTGAGCATATAGGATAGCGTTCAAAACCCCAATTGGGATGTCTATTTTTAGGGCTAATGTTTGGAAAGGCTTGTCATTTACCAGTGGAATTAAAGTATAAAGCATATTGAGCATTAAAATTTCGGAATCTTGACATACAACGTGTATGTGAAAAAGATTATTACAATTGAATGAATTGGAGAAATTTTGCAATGAGGCATATGAAAACTTTAAGTTGTACAATGAGTGTACAAAAAGATGGCGTGATAAGCACATATTCAAAAGAGCGTTTAAAATTGATCAAAAAGTTTTACTTTATAATTCTCGTCTTAAACATTTTCTAGGAAAGTTATAGTTTTGATGATTTGGTTCTTTTATAGTCATATAGGTATTCCCATACGGAATAGTTGAAGTTGTGCATGACACCTAAGGCATATTCAAGGTGAACAGTCAACATTTGAAGCCCTAGTTTGATGGTGATTATAGCAAGCAGAAGACCATCATTGAACTTCATCCTTTAGAATAGTGACATCTGAGATAGTTTGGTTGAAAACTACAAAGCAAACGCTTGTTGGGAGGCAACCCAAGTATTTTCATTGTGTTTCTTCATTTATTTTTATGAGAAAAGAAAAAAATATTTTATCCATGTTAATTTTCTTTCTTGAGGGACCGTCTTTTAGGAGTTTAGTTTTCAAGGCCATCCGTGGATACATCCTACAACAATGAGAGTTCTTTTTTTTTTTTTAATTCATATTTTTCTTTTTCACATTGAGGGCAATGCTTCATTCAAGTTTGGGGGAGACAAAATTTTTTCTTTTATACATTATTTATTTATTTATTTTATCATGATTGCATTCCTTATTGTGAATTTTTGCGATTCTTAGGAAAATTTAAATTTTGTTCGAACTTGCAACTAATGTGTGAGTCAATTTTAATTTTGATTATGTTGATCTACTTATTGAGCACCAAAAGTCAATTTTTGAATTGTGTGTGAATCTAGAGAACATTCATGTGAAGTATGTGATTTTCTTAAATCTCACAAAATTTTTAGAATTTGTTTGATTTTCTTTTGAGGCGAAATCCTAAGCTGCATTTAACTAAGAAAATGATTTAAGTGATTTTTGGATTGACTGAGCCTTTCAAGCCAACCTTGTTTATTTATCTCTAGTCACCTTGCTAAGCTTTATCATTATCCAATTTTTCATTGACACCCATATATGTTTAGCTGAGCTTTTATCAAATTGTATCATTGTCCTACACCCCATGAACACCTTATTTTTTTAGATAAAATTTTATTTGAGCCTAATAACAATTTGGGAGAAAGAGTGGTGCATGAAAAAGAAAAAAAAAATTATTGCTATATTTGTTTGGGGTGTATCATAAAAAAGAATAACTTGCTTTTATAGTTCTCTATCCAACTTTCAATTAAATGAGTTTTTGGATACTCAATGGGTTGAAAATTTTCATGTTATATCAGGAAGGATTTTGGGAGGAACTCTACCATAAAGCAATTCAAAATAAAAAAAAAAAAGAGCAATGAAAAAAGAATAAGAAAAAAAGGAATGACAATATGTGGTGGTAGAAGGATTATCTTGAATGAGTGAAATTGGGGACAGTAATATTGACTCTAATTAGATCCTAAAAATCATTGTGTTGATGGGTGGTTTGAGCTTAAAATTACCATTATCTTTCTTTTAGCATAGCCTTACATTACAAATTGAGAAAATCCTATTGATTTTTGGTTGGATAATTACCTTACATTAGTGGAGAGAGGAATGAAAAGTAAACCCATAAGATTTGGACATAATTATAGAGAATTTTTGAGAGCTTACATACCAATGTGAATTTATCGGGATTACATATAATTTAAAAAGATGAGGACTCACACACATACTTGGATCACATAATCGCAATTGCTCTTAACTTATGAATCACCATCAATGATTGGATGAAATTTGTGTTTTTCTTTAAATTGTGAATTCGAGCAATTATGAAAATATGTCAAGGAGGAGATATTTGGCTTGAGTATATATTATCTTGCTTTTGTTCCAGAACTAGCAAATTGTTAAGTTTGGGGTTTGATAACTTTGTAAAAATAGAGATATTTTACCTATTTTAGATAATAAATAATGCAATATCTACGAGAAAATATTTAAAATTCCTTCTAATTATTCGAATTTTCCTTGTTTATGCAACATAATTTATGAGATATGGAGAAGATAATGAAAAGAATGGTAAAATTGGGAATTTAAATCAGAAAAGCATTGGAAGATGGATATCAAATTGAAGTTTTTTTTATTTACTCCATAATTTTATGTGAAAAATAAGCAATTACTTAGGGATAAGGGTCTTGGATGTATCCTATAAGTAAGAGAACATTGAGAACTTGGGGGATAGTTAGGTTTTTATTTTTAGATCGTTTTTCATTACTCTGAAAGTTTTTAAAGCATTTTGGAAAGAAGACAAAAGTAGTGATAAAATTCTTATTATTTGATTTAAGATGTTAGGTTTGGTTTATATTTTCGTTTCTTCTTCTATTATATTCTTTTTTTTTGTTAGGGCTACAATGTAATTTAACCATGATGATGTGAATTTCATGATTTTTATATTTTGCAATAAATTTCATTCATGTGAGTTATATATCATTGCGCTTAATGCTTTTAAGTGATTGGTCACTATTTGAATGATCTGATGTGCATGTTCAAGATTGAGAAGTGATAATATGCAATTGCTCCTTATAATATATAACCATGAATTAAACGTGGATAGAGTATATCACGTTATTTATGTAACTTTCGGTGATAAGGTGATCCAAAAGACTCATTGTAAACTGGGAATATTTATAAATTTTAATATACTTATGTTTATTTAAATTCACATAAAGATATAATGGATTAATAAATTGAGTAAGTTTGCTATACCTAGAAATATGATAGTAAATAGATAAGGAAATTCCGCTATCACATGTTTGATATTGTTCTTGTACGCATAAAAATCTGAAATTTATATTTAATGTTATAGTGAAATCGGATGCTATAACATATTTATCTAATTGATTTATTGCATTTAATTTCCAAATTTTGAATTTAATATTTTTAGTTTTAATTTATTCTAAATTCTATTTTGATCAATTAGATAAATTTTAGAATTAATCTATTTTTAATATTTAATTGGTTTGTTATTTATCAATCTCTATGGGAGGATATTCTTTTCTTATCATTATATTACTTATTTGACATTTTAACTTGCGTTTAGAATTTTACGAACATGCCTATGGGTTGTCAAGTTCATGATCAATTCAATTTTCAATTTTATGAATCGATTTTAATATACTTAAGCAAATTTACAAATCATTATTCATTGTTTTTTTTTTATTATTCATTGTTAATGAGGTCAAAAATCTTGTACAAAAATAATTTTTTTTAATATTTGTTTCATGATATTTCTTTTTTGTGCAATTTGTTTCATGATGTTTAATGTATTTTGCTACTCCGGTACCCAACATACTATGTAGCACCGACACGGATATGCGATACGCGACGCGACACGACACAACACGACACGACACACACGACACGACACGCCGACACATCATTTCTTAAAAATAGAGAATTCCGACACGTTCCGACACGTTATATAAATACATAAAAATAGCCTAATTAATTTACACAAAAAATATTAAATAATATCATTCATCATTTTAATTTGTTACAATAATACATAAAACTTAGAGGAAAAAAATATTGTTTAAAGAAAAATGCTGAAATGATATTTTTAAATTTATTTATTTATCATATATAGCATTTTTTGTTACTTATTTAATAGTAAAGACTTTTAAAAAAATAAAAAAATTCTAAAAAAACAAAACTGAAAATAAAAAAATTGACCCTGTGCGTGTATATTTATAGCATTTTTTTATTACTTCTTTTTGTATATTTATATTTTGACCCCTCAAGTATTAGAAATATTTTAAATTGATCCCGTGCGTGTCGAATCGCGTATCGGAATTCTGGACTCGCGTGTCGGAGCGTGTCGGAGAGAGTTGACCACGTGTCGGATTTTTCGACACTCGTTGATCGTGTGTCGGAGCGTGTCGGGACGTGTCGGAGCGTGTCGGACACGTGTCGAAGTGTCGGACACGACATAAACACTCCCGGAGAGTGTCGGTGCTACATAGCCAACATATGGCATTAGACAAGGGTTCTATTTATTTTACTGAAAGTGAATAATTTGAAAAATCTTTTCCTAAAAAAATGATCGTTTGTATTACCTACAAAAACAAATGAATGAAAGATATTTTCATTATACCTAAAAATGTTTGGACATGTGTTATTGTGGAAATTATTTCAAGCAATTTTTAAATATTTTTAAATTATTTATTTTTCATGAAACAAACAAACGGAGCCAAAACATTAATTGCGAGTGTAATTGACGATCATATCCTCAAGTGATAAGAGAAGTGACAAACATGACATTAGTAATTTAAAAAAAAAAAAAAAAACCATCGCTCATTTTGATATCCTGTCAATCATCATCTTTTCTTTTCTTTTTAGATGCACAGTTTGTATCATAAAACCATGACTCCTAATGAAGAAGATCAAAACCCATAAAGGGAAATGAGAAGCTGACGGTGCACCTCACATTTTCCCCTAGGAAATGACAGTCCCACTCGCATATTTTTACCTGGTTTAGAGCACAATCTTCTTCTCAGGTTTCCTCTTTTCCATGACTTTTTACTCCCTTTTATCTTTCCTTTTCATTTTGTGCCAGGTATACCGCAATTTCCACGGGACTATACTGTTATCCAGTTTCCGCATCAGCGACTTTGAGTTGGTGGTGGGCAAAAAGGAGCAGCAAAGAGCCTAGCAGGTGTTGCCACGGTGTGAGTTGATGCACTTTCTCCTCCCATATCAACTCCTTCCCTTTTTCACGCCACGTCGTTCAGCAGTCC
This sequence comes from Eucalyptus microcorys, assembly GCA_014182515.1. NCBI lineage: Eukaryota > Viridiplantae > Streptophyta > Magnoliopsida > Myrtales > Myrtaceae > Eucalyptus > Eucalyptus microcorys. The sequence goes on along the minus strand of CM024567.1, from coordinate 24,171,439 downwards.
GGTCCAAAGAGAGAAGAGAAGAAAGCACAAACTTACCTTCTCTGAAAATGATCTAAATTGGCGGGTCTCTTCGTGAAAGGCCATCTCCGGCAATGTTCCCCACCTCTCCGGCCTCGTCGACCTCAAGTCTCTCTACCTAAACGGTAATGCCTTCTCTGGCAGCTTCCCTGCCCTCCCTCGCTGGCCTCCACCGCCTCAAGATCCTCGTACTTGTTAGGAACTGCATCTCGGGCAAGATACTTGGTGGTCAATAACCCCATTAAATTCTTTTTCTTGAATATTATTACATTTGTTTCTTTCGTTCCTATACATATGCGAAATAGATGGTCTTCCATAGCGAATTTGAGGTCCGGTCGCCCATTATACGCAAACAAAATGAATGGCCCAAATTGAAGTATCGGTGCCGTTCTCCGAGGGCGGTCCACCCAAAAATTCCAAACCTTAACTCCATCGCTCTTCCCCCTCTCTCTCCTTAACTTGCCAGCTCTCGGTATTGCTCTCTCTTTTCACCCCTCACCCCTCGCCCCCAGAAAAATAAAAAAGAACAAAAAAAATAAAAATGATCCATGTCACTACTGGTCGTGTTATATAAAATGATCGGTGCTAACTAATCCCCTAACAACATAAGGGAATGCTTTATCCATGCGATTTCTAGCAAAAAATAGCCGGAAATACTAAATTGACAATTATCAAAAGGTTTAGAAACAACTTGGGAAATTGTTAAAAAATTCATGACTAAAATGACTAAATCCAGATAGAAAAAATCAATTAAATCAAAAAGTTTGCGAATGAATTCCCATAATTTCAATATGTTTAAGTTTTTTTCGATAGTTTCCCGACTAGGAATAACCCTAAAGAGTAAAGAAGACCTCAAAATTAAAAAAATGCAACCCGAAATGAATATATTAGTGAATAAGGTTGGGACCAATAATACAAAAAAGAACAAGAGCTTGTTGGGTCATGGTGACTTTTGGGGCTCGAGGTGAACATGTGACCACAAAATTCTATTGGACCCCCATCACGTGTTTGTCCCTTATCTCTCCCCGACCTTAATTTGTTTCTGTTTTGTCAGTTTCACGAGGGAATTAATATATTAAACAGAAAAATGTAAGGAAATTACTATTAAAATACTAGATAAATAAAATTTGGCTAATAACATTTCCTTGCCTCGACCGACCCAAACGCACCCTCTCTTTCTTTTTTCATTTATTGTACTTTTGTCTCTCTCTCCCTGCGCACCATCTCTCAATTGTAAGCTCATTTCTATGACCAGGATACAAGATAAAGGCTGCTCTGGATTAGCTTAATATGGATATGATCAAATTTAACAAAATACAAACGGGGTGTCACGTTTTTATTATGGAACAATAATGTAAACTAATATCTGTACCTATTCCAATGTCATATATATATGGATTAAATAAATGATATTTCATTTGATGTCTAATCTAATGTAATTAGGCTTTGAAAATAGTCGAAACGATTGCTTTTACATCCATTAACAATAATCAGAGAACCCACTTCAGGTTAAGTGTCCACTAGTCACAAAAGGTGGATGTTAAATGATGGAATTAAGAATATAAATCACATAATGCATTGAAGTGAATTAAACTATCCAAAATGATCAACCAAGTCTTACATGGAGCAACAGTGATTAATAAATCAAATTTTTGGTGGATTTTGATGGAAATATATCTATATATACATGTATACATGAGTTTAATCAGGTATTATCCTTTCATGTTTCGTTAAATTAAACATAGAACAATCCTTTTTTTTTTCCATCGTGTTAACGTAAATTTTTATCACTTTGTAAGGTGACGTACTATTCCGACGGACGAACCGATTTCGGCCAAACAAATATATGTCATCTTAGCACTTCGGGAGCTATTCATATCGAGACTGCTCTTGGAGGAAAAAGATTCTAAACTGAAATCTGTCTGATCACTTCTCCAATTGATAACTACGTCGACAGAGGCGGTGACCGCCAGAGAATCGGCACGCGGCAAAATGATAGCGCTCCCGTCATTTTCCTGCGGATATCGCAACGAATTGCCAGGGAGAATCGCACGGGCCATGACCGTTGTCGGGGGTAATTTGGAGTTAGGTCCACGTCATTTCATTTCCATTTAGTAAATGATTTTGAACGTAATTCCATGGAATAAGTTACGCCCCGCAAGCTGCCGCGGCTGCTATATTTTAAGTTAATTTTAACTATATAGTTTATATTATCTGTCTGCTCTCTTTGTATTTTTATTAAGACGAGATGTTTCTTCTCTGGTGCCCCCCCCCCTCCCCCCGTGATCAAGATACGTCATTGCCCTTTACAATAATTGCTACAAGACATATTCATGTGGTTCGTAATTTCAGAAAGCAAATTCAGTGGTGGTGATAGATTGAAAAATAAAATAAAAAGGTGTTTGTCTGACCCCCTTGACATGACTTTCCCGAATTGCACATTGAAATGGCTAAGTTGACCTAAGTTTAACCAAGTCGAAGAATGCTCATTAATGCTTTGCTAATGCAAGATATGGAAAATATAGATCCCTCAATTCAAATGTATTGTTATTTTAACTGTCTTCTACGAACAAGCATTTGAGAAATGTGAAAAATGGGTAATCCACCCTTTAAAAGAATTGATTATCTGAGTCCTGATCATTAATTACACATCACATACCACTGATAAAGTAGCATGTAATTTATAATTATTTGTATCTAGCAATTAAGGAATGTTCATAGAAAGGTACACACAAGCAATTAGTGTAGGTACATGGGAAGCACGCAAGAGAGAGGACTCCATAAAGGGCACAAGAGGAAGGAAAACAAGATCCAACCTTATGTTACCAATAACATCTTTGGCTTACTCTGACCTACCGAAAAGGGATTGATTCCAATAATTAATCTCTACCCTTATCGAGAGAGAGAGAGGACTTTCTGATTTCTCCAAGCAGCGTCGAGAAGAGATCAGATAGGCTTTGATGAACACGGTTTGATGGAGGACGGATCGAGGCCTCATATAAAGCGGGGACCAATGTTCTGACAAGCATAACCATCAAAAGTGGAAGAAGGAAAGGAGAAACGGAAGAGAAGACCCCATTCAATTCCAAAGTCCAACCTCGCCAGTTTTCTCAACTCTATACCCTCTTAGGTGGGCGCTCCATCTCTCTCTCTCTCTCTCTCTCTCGCTGTTGTTTCATATCTGCTCATTTACGGCAATCTAATTATGTATTTCCTTCGTTTTTCCCCACTTTGTAGAGCAAAGTTTCTGAAGCAGCTCAGAACTGACTATATTTCCCGGAAAGCCACTTACTCCTTTTGCCAAAAGAAGCTTTTCACACAAACGCTTAGTTTATATTACGTATCCTCCGCGTTCGGAACCCGAACCCTGCGGTCCCATTTCCCCCCATTAAGTTCTCCCACATAGAGAGAGAGATAGAGAGAGATAGAGAGAGAGAGAGAGAGAGAGAGAGAGAGAGATGGAGAGAGAGATGGAGAGAGAGGCGATGGCGAAGAGCAACATGCGTGTGGAGCAAGATCCTGAAGCCTTTCGAAGCGGTGGCGTTCAGAAGAACCTGGATGACGACGGCAGAGTCAAAAGAACCGGTAGGAACTGAATCTTAATGAATTTGTGTTGCTTGTTTTCTTGCGTACGAATCGCTCCTTAGCCCTCTGATGCATTTGAATCTGGTTTGACGTGAGCTTTTACAGTTTTCATGACGATGGCTCCGACTCTTTTAACATCGTTCTTCTTGCATGCAATCGATTTCTCTTCTGGGTTTTCTTGTTCCTTTTTTATGAAGGCACGGTGGTTACGGCCAGCGCGCATATAATAACGGCCGTGATCGGGTCCGGGGTGCTGTCGTTGGCATGGGCCATCGCCCAGCTAGGCTGGGTGGTGGGGCCGGCGGTCCTCTTAGCCTTCTCCTTCGTCACCTACTTCACCTCCACCCTCCTCGCGGACTGCTACCGGTCGCCGGACCCAATCACTGGGAAGAGGAGCTACACTTACATGGACGTGGTGAGAGCCCACTTAGGTAAGTAGAGAAGTTGGTAAAATCTTTTCTTTCCATCTTCTTCTCCTTCTTTTTAACAATTAGATTTTCGGAAATTAGTAATGCATTTCCAAAAAAAGAAGATGAACGTGTTGGATTGTGGATTTTGCCAAGAGATTGGTCAATTACGAGCATCATTTGGTCATTTCCTAAAGAAAGCCCACTTCCCCATGAGATCGAGACCCCCATGTTGAATTCAATTTTCTAAAATGATTCAAATGGGTTTCATTAATTTCGCCAATTGAACGAACCTATGACTGACATCCCCCCTTTTTTGGTTATTTTTCCTTATAATTAATTAGCTTTCTTTCATATATTTTTATTCTAGGGGGTCGAAAGGTTCAGCTATGTGGATTGGCTCAATATGGGAACCTCGTCGGCATCACAATTGGCTACACCATCACAGCATCTATCAGCATGGTGTAAGTATATAAATGGGGCTTGATTTATCATTTATACCAAAGGATATTTTTTCTGTCTCTATTTTCCCAAAAATATAATGAATTTTCCAGGGCGGTGAAGAAGTCGAACTGCTTCCACAAAAATGGGCACGAAGTGAAGTCGGCGTGCGAAACATCGAACTATCCGTTCATGATCATATTCGCATGCATCCAAATCGTGCTCAGCCAAATCCCGGACTTCCACAAGCTTTCTTGGCTCTCCATCGTTGCCGCCGTCATGTCCTTCGCTTACGCCTCTATTGGTGTCGGACTCTCCATTGCCAAAGTTGCAGGTAAAGAGATCTTCTTTCCTCTTCTTTTGGTACACAAGGAAAACAATCGCCGGAAGAGACTCTATGTATTTCCTTGACATGATGTTAGATTGATTAGTGGAATGAGCGTCGGATGTCACATGAAACACGGTGAATTCTTGACGTTGTAAGGTGGGGGACACCACGCGCGGACGACCCTAACGGGGACAACGGTGGGAGTGGACGTGTCGGGATCGGAGAAGGTGTGGAGAGTCTTCCAAGCCGTCGGCAATATCGCTTTCGCCTATGCGTACTCCACCGTCCTAGTTGAGATTCAGGTAAACATCAAACCTTAATCTGTCTATTCTAGCCTTTCTGGACGAGTCGTTTTATTGTTCCGGTGGTTGAATATGGAACGACGAGTCATACCCCGATGGTCTAAGAAAAAGTTCCTATAAAAAAAATAAATAGGAGAGGCATGTTTGCATGCAATTGCATCGATGAAACCCAAATTTGTTTCAGAACAAAAGTCAAAGCGCAGTCATGAAATTTTGGAGTGCGTGCCCAGCAATTTCGGCTTTCCTGCCACGTTTTAGCGTCTCATGCTTCAAGGGTTTTCCATCAAGTGCGTATATACATGTAATAATACACTTGAAGTCACGAGAGAAAACAGAGGAAAAAAACAACTGTCATCATTCATAAAGTGATGGGCAATAAGAAAGACTGTCGTCCTAAAAACAAAGAAATAGGAGGACCATCGGCGTCAATCAAGCCCTGGCCACATGAAGTGCATTGGCCTTTCGGTAGTTGTCCTCGACCGGCGTAGGACCCACCCAAAGCCGTCTGTTTAGTCTAGTCAAGACAAAAGGATGGTTATATAACCCTAATGAAGTCCCATCGATCGAGAAGATATTAAAACGATAGCGACATAATCGAGGGTTTAACGTGTATGATATAACTTTTAATCTCATTTGTACACACTGACAATAAGTTAGTTTCTCAGTACAATTTATATCGAATAAACCAATTTATTTAGGTGTCATTTCAAATGGAAGTAGGGTGAGTTAGCGTCCGTTTTAGTCTCTCACTTCTCATTTTGTAGAAGATAAGTCAGATTATTATTATTTTCAATTCTAGCAAATGGGTTTACAAACGAGGTTTAGGCGATGAATGTGGCGGTCTGTGAGGGCAAAAGGAGGCTACCTTTTTAGGGGTTGGAAGTACTATATACTAACTGGAGAAAAGATTCCTTATGGACCGTGAAATGAATGGACCACGTCTCTTTTCTTAAACTTTTCTTGGCCACCAAATGTGCCTTGACGTTTTGTTCAAAAAAAAAAAAAAAAAATGTGCCTTGACGTATTAGGAATGAAGTGAAATCCCACCTTGAAATCTTCTTGTCTCGCCCCTCTCTCTCTCTCTCTCTCCCCACATATATCATCAGTTGTCATGCAGTGCAATGTCTGCACATGATAATCGCGACCTACGTGGCCACATGCAGATGCATTTGTCACGCTCTACGTGACACCACAAAGGAAGGGGCGATGAACTGTTTGTGTAGATGTCTTCTTCTGTGACATGCGTTATCGGCATATGAATGTTGCCTCAATAATTGAAGTCGACTCGCTTCATCTGTTGATGACGCTGATTATTTTTTGGGTTGATTGTGGATTATCTCTCCTTCCATGTCATTACAAACTGTATTCGGCGGATAAGGATGAAGATTTTTCCGGCCTCGGAACTGTTCGTAGGTCGGATCGAGAGATGTTCTTATCATTGTCCCTATAATCTTTTATGCTCGATATTTTCCATGCCTATCATGTTTATTAGAGACCCTGCAAGCTCATAGAAGATGCTAGTAGGAAAATGAAGGTCGATTTTTATTCGATACAACACGGCCTTTTTTACTTAACGGATTCATTCGAGATGTATGCTGGTGTCATGTATGCCCCTTTTTGAATTTGCAATGTCATTTGAGAATGATGTTTGATTATGAAGCTGGATGCTGACGTCCGAGGAAAATGTGCTTGAGCAGGTTCGATTTGTATGACGTTTGGGTGTTGACCTCTCTCTGCAGGACACATTGAAATCAAGCCCGCCGGAGAACAAAGTTATGAAAAGGGCTTCTCTCATCGGCATCTTGACCACCACTATGTTCTACGCGCTCTGCGGCTGCATTGGTTATGCAGCCTTTGGAAACGATGCGCCAGGGAATTTCCTCACTGGCTTCGGATTCTACGAGCCGTTTTGGCTCATTGACTTCGCCAATGTCTGCATTGCTGTCCACTTGATCGGTGCTTACCAGGTAAACCATTTTATTGAACTTGCAATATCACATAGTTTTATGTTGATCTTGTAGTTGGGGTGATAATACCAGGTCCTCAAAACTCTTACTAACTGTTGAATTTAGTCCATAAACTCATCTTTTTTCAATATGGTTCTCGTCCTTTTAAAAACTGATGCAATGCTATGCTTCCATAAAATGGGCTAGTGGAATTTGCTGATTTGGTACCATTAACTTGCCATTAAGGATCCAAGTTCGCATATGACATGCCAATCGAACGTTCCAGTTGGTACCGCATGTTCGTTTTTCTCTTTTCCCCTTCTTTTTCAACACACAAAGAACACGTTTTTAAATCTCTCTCAACGTTGGAAATAAAAGGGGAAAAATAAATGCAAAAAACTACATCTTCAACGTCTTAGGCTGCATTTTCACTCACACCGCCTCAGCCATTGTTACGCTCAAGCACATCACCACTGCTAAGGCCGGCTATCGTCAGCATCACCACTGGAGCCCAAAACTCCACCTCCGGCAGACCTAGGCACCGCCAACATCTCTTTTCTCTGCTTGGTTGACAGATCTGAGGAACGCATTGGTTTCGCATTTTGGGAAGTTCGCGCTATTGATGCATCTGGTGATTGGTCGAGTCTATGGAGCTAGATTGAGTTTAGGTAGCAGTATATATGCCATAGTTATATTATCTAGCGTATTACGTGATACACACTACGCAGAAACAATCACAATGCGTGAGCTCTTGTGTAAATCTGATTTGCTATTATGGCTGATTGAGTTATGTACTGGGACCTAAAAAATAATCCTACATACATTTATTGGCGTTTTAAACATGAACTTCAACATGCAGGTATTTTCTCAGCCCATCTTCGGATTCGTCGAGAGCTGGTGCTCCAAGCGCTGGCCTAACAACACTCTCATAACGAGGGAAATTCCGGTCGACCTCCCAGGCTACGGCATCTACCACATCAATCTCTTCAGGCTAATATGGAGGACCGTGTATGTCATCGTGACCGCGGTCATAGCCATGATATTGCCCTTCTTCAATGACTTCCTGGGACTGATCGGAGCTGCCTCGTTTTGGCCATTAACCGTGTACTTCCCGGTGGAGATGTACATCGCAAGGACAAACATGCGCAAGTTCTCCTTCACGTGGACGTGGCTGAAAATACTGAGCTGGGCTTGTCTGGTTGTATCGCTCGTTGCGGCAGCTGGTTCGGTCCAGGGACTGATCCAAAGTCTCAAGACATACAAGCCCTTCAAGACACAATAAATGTAGCTCCAAATGAGGGCTAAGTTGTTGAGAATAAACATTTTCATATAAGGACCGGGAAGCTAGATTATGCTAGCGAGGTTAATTTACTTGCTAAGGATTTGGCAAACATTCTCTCTTCTCTCTCTCTCTCAAATGAGGGCAAAGCTCTAGAGGTACACTGTTACTCTCCTAATAAATGTTGATCCTGTCTGATCTCCTATCAACAAAGGAAATAAACCTCTTGGTGGCCTATCTAATGCTAAAGTGTCATTTACATTAGATGATCAAAAGTATCGAATTTGCTAGTCAATTTGCATGTAAGTGTCCTTCCCTAAAAGTATGTATGATGTTGACCTGTTGGAGATAATCTAACAATTACCCAATCTAAGTAAGGAGAATGCTGCCATAATAAAGAGAGGGAGTATATTTCTTAAGAAGAGAAATTGCCGCTTGGGAGCTCAACTTCACAACAAGTTTGCAAAATGTCCAATGAGATGGCCATTTTGAGAACCAAATATATGCCCCAAAGTTCTTCCCATATGCCTACTTCTTGCATTAATTACAAAAATACTCTACAATAGTATGCATTTCCCGTATCACCCTTAGAAATATTCTAGATTACACTAGAAATTGATTTCAACAATGGAACAATGGTTAGGAAATAGGAGTCTAACGAGATGAAAACATGTTACCACGATTCAAGCATCCGCTTTTTTGTTCCATCAATTTTCTTCAAGACCACATCACATAAATTGACTTTATGTACGAAAGAAATTTTCGTTGATAAAATACATGATTGCAAGAGAAGGCTTCTCTCTCTCTCATTTTTTTTTTTTCATTTTTTCATTTTTTCTCTTGCTACATTTTTTTTTTTTTAAAGAAGGGATTCTTTTGACACTTGGAGACTGGGTTCGATAATGGTTTTTATTTTCTTTTTCAAGTTTGTAAAATGATTTTGTGAAATAAGAAAGATTTAACTTGCTAGAGACTATGGAGTTTCTAATATAAGTTTGAAAAGTGTGGAAATTTAATAATCATAATTCGAAGGGTTAGAGATTAGGTAAACTTATGAACTACATTTTAATTTCTCATTATGATAAAAATCCTAGATGGTGTAAACAAGTAAATAAGCAAAGTTGTATGACACGAAACGAGCAGATGGCACACATAAGCAGCTCTTCATCAACTTTTGCGGAATCATCCTCATTATTTGTCCCTTTCTCCATTTGCTCCATAACTTTCTTCTGCTTTTGCCCCAACAATTCACGTAGAATCTGCAATTGCATCTTTACTTTAGCTATTTCCTAAAATCCTAACTCAAATATGTTTCCACTATTATCTACAGCTCAAAATTCCATTTGCCTAAGAGCTTAGGCGACCATTCTCTAGATAGAGATAACACATAAATTTCAAAATTAGTTAAAATTTCTGTATAAATCTAATTAATTTTTTCGACAGAGGTAGACAATTTTTTTTCTTGATACTATTTGGAAAGAAAACATGTAATATAGGTTCTATGAAGTTCTTTAGTTAAAATTTTCTAACGGCAGATGAACTTAGCTTCAAATAAAATATTTGTCGAATAGAGGAAGGAGTTTGTATTAAATGACTAGTAAACCAAACACCCTTGCGAGTGAGCAATTAGAGGACGAAGACAAAGGCGATGGAAAAGCTTAACAAGTTGAAATCTAGAGGAAAAAAAAGAAAAGAGAAAAGATAGCAATGGGGCAATACCTAAAGAAAAATTTCGAGTCATATTACCTGCCTATACCCAAACGTTGGACTTAGTCACCTAACACTTGAGATTTTACAACTATGCTTGCACTCCGGCGAACTTTTGTATTAGTAAAGTCCAAAAGACAGGAAGGGCGGATTGCAATTAATATCTTCTAACATTAAATAGGTAGATAGAAGCATAATAATCAATAGAAACCATTTTTTTTTCTAGTTTGGCATGTTATTCCAAGCTTTGGAAATCAAAAAAGTGAGTACAGCATTCAAAGAAAAAAAGGTCATAAAGATTGATTAAAGAGATTAAGAAAAAAAAACATAAACTGTTTGCGCACAAGCATGGGATATATGTTTGCATGAAATAGAAGATGAACTCCAGTGGTGCGTGTTTAGAGTTTCTCACAGAAAAATATTGGTGAGTGAAATGTCGACGACAATATAGCAGGCGTTTTCTTTTTGTCGAAACACCTGAAATTTAATCATATTTTGCTTATTTTGCCCCATGATTGTATCGGGCCAGGTCGGTCATTGTCTGTGTTGGACCGGCTCGGCCCACTACAGTTCCAGGTACCGCGTGCCATTCCATTAACCTTTTGCCAATCTTTAGCTGTCGCTGCGTAAGCAAGTGAGGAAAAAGAAGAGGACGGAGAGGAGACCTAAAAAAGTTCAAAGGGATTATAATTTCGACTTCTTAATAAGTAATGGTGACTTTAATTTCCAGGAAAAAAACTAAGGGCTAGGATAGGACTTATGTTAGATTAAAATTTATGAAAAAAGTAACCCTATTAACGGAAGTTAAATCAATGCATTAATTTGGAAATAAGTCATAGCTTATAATATTATTGCAAACAAAATGATATGACCTCAATGATGCAACAACAACCAACTGACTTTTATGTATAGTAATTTATATGGGAGTTCTATGAAGAAAAGTTTAGATATAAAAGCTCTTGATTAGTTTGAGTTTGAAATATGAAGTTAAAAGAAAACAACGTTATTGGATTTTTTTTTTTTGTTTCTCAATAATTTCCTATTACTTATTTTCAAGATTTCATATCCATGGATTAATGGCAAGTTAATAATCTTATTTTATCTTTCACATCTTTGAATATTTTTTACCCTACAAAAATATTCACACATAATTTAAGATCATAGAATATTTTATGGCTCTTCATATACTATTTCTTTTGATTGGTAGTTTTACCAATAATTTGCTTCCATTATTTAAAAATTCAAGTATTTCGTAGTGATTTGATTTGTTTAATTTTTCAAATGACAATTTCCAACACAAGGCCGCATTTGCTAATATTTCTAAAGAAAAATGAATTTAGTATGATTCATTAGAGAAATGAAATGATTAGATATGTTTGTTTCTCAAAAAATGAATAATTCAAAAAATTTATCTTTAAAAAGATTACTTGTATCACTTATAAAAATGAGTGAACGAAAAATATTTTCATCTTCTACGAAAATGTTTAGACATAAATTGTTGTCGATGATAAATCTTTTTTCATTGCCTAATTATTTCAAGTAATATATGCATTTGTTTTTAGGATAATATTTTTCAAATTATTCAAGTGAAACAAATGGTTGAACAGTATCAAGTCTTTTCCATCAATGAATAGCAACATCCAACTTATTTCACTAAAGTGACATATTGAGAGATTGATAAGTTGTGACTACTTGAGAAAATTTCTAAATCACTTACATGGAGCTTAGCTACGATTTTTCTCACTTGGTTGATCAATTAGGACAAGGAATGAGTACAAGAAGCAGAGTCACGAAAGAGGAGCTGACTAAACTTATTCCTCCGAATTGGGAAACCAAGTGATGTGGAAATAGGAGAGTGCAAGATAGACAAAGGTTTTGAATGTTAAAATAAGCCCCATCCTAAAGAGTCACTACATGGCAAATCGCCAATTCCAAGAGTATATAGGATATTTTAAATGTACTCGCTCAATATTATCGTGCAAGGAATAAAATTACTATATATTGTTGCATTTAATAGGTGAAAACATAAAAGTAAGTTATGATTTTAAAGTAAATAAGAACAGAACTTCAAAATAAAATCTTACTTGCTAGCCTAACATATTGACTAAATATACTTTCCTAAGCACACATTCAAAGCATTTAGAAGGTCTACAATTATTACAACTCATTAAGGAAATGAATAATTAAAAGGGTTAATACTATGAAAAAATCTAAAATCGATACATCTGTAATAAATTTATTGTTCCATTAATTTCAGTTAAATTGGATTAATACTATGAAGAACTACAAGCAGGTATACTTGGGACAAATATAGAGAAAAATCCTAAATTAATATACTCATCAATTGTAAACAAGTCATAGCTTACAATATTACTGCGAACAAAATAATACAACTTCAATAGTGCAACAATAACCAACTGATTATTACGTATGGTAATTTATATGGGAGTTCTACAAAGAAAGGTTTAGATATAAAAGCTCTTGATTAGTTTGAGTTTGAAATATGAAGTTAAAAGAAAACGGCATTATTGATTTTTTTATTTTATTTCTCAATTATTACCAGTTACTTATTTTTCAGATCTTATATCCATGGATTAATGCCAAGTTACTAATCTTATTTTATCTCTCAGATTTTTTTTTTTATATATTAACGTTTCAATTTTTTTACCCTACCAAAAATATTCGCACGTAATTTTAAGATCTTAAAATACTTTATTTTCCTCAAATACTATTTCTTTGGATCAGATAGTTTTACCAATAATTTGCTTCCATTATTTTACAGTTCAAGTATTTCATAGTGATTTGATTTGTTTTAATGACAATTTCAAACACATGCCCGCATTTACTAATATATTTAAAGAAAAGTGAAATATAGTATATTAATTAGAGAAATGAAATGATAATATATGTTTATTTATTAGAAAATGAATGATTTGAAAAATATTATATTAAGAAAATTACTCATTATTCAAAAATGAATGAACGAAAAATATTTTCATTATCTATGAAAATGTTTAGACATAAGTTATTATCAATCCTATCGTCTATCAGAAATCATAATTTCTATTGATCCGATACTGATTAAATGAAGCAATCTATCATCATAGCAATTATCAATCCCACATAGATGGTCAACAAACTCAGGTTACTCAAAATCAGAGCGCTCAATCTCAGCAGCATCATATCGCGGGTAGATTCTCAGAAGAATCCTACGTTCAGCACGTCTTCAGGCCTTCTCACTGAAGCTCCTCGTCTCCATCTCGAGGTAGTAGGGACACTTCTGATACCCATATTAAGTAGTATCATTACTCCATCCCTTTATCACTGCAAACATGATGAAAAGGAGAGATCAATACCTATAATTCGCATGATAAAGAATTGGAAAATACCTATTCGAATACAAGTTTACTTTCAAAGCAGAGCATAATACTCTTCTCCAAGAACAAATCCATTTGAATCCACGGGCAGGATAACTCTCTATTTACTCGGCCTCCTCAATAAACAGGCGCGCGAGGATGCATTCAAGCGTTTAATGGTTTCATCGCTGCGGAGAAGTTGCTTAGTGGACATGGAGATACAATATGACAAATAACACAACCAGATTTTCAAATGCTATCTGATGAGAAATTATTAAACTAGGACAATAGAATCTCTCGTCTGGACCTGCAAATATTGGATATAAAATTCTTGATGGGACAAGGTTCATTTGCGCCACCAGCAATAAAAACACTTCAATGTTTTTATCGATTAATGGAAGCATGGAGTCTATAATTTAGTTAAACTTAGTTTTTACCTGAAATTGTTCATTTTGATATTGAACTGTTATTTTGCATGATTCAAGGAGGGTATGCCCAATCTGAAAATGAATTGTCCCCAACCAAAACCATGGTCTACGCATTCTCATTTCAACCATATTTCCTCTCACAAACCTCAGCCCATTTAGGTAAATACGAGCACTATTGTACGTTTTTATTATTTCTATACTTAAATGTCCCCAGTATCACCCAATTATGATGATAATTATATTAAGTCATAGCTGCTTATTTTTTCATTAATCAATCTAAGCATTTTTGGACTTTCCTCATCCAACATGGTGTATCATGTTGAATGAAAGTAAAACTCGATATGATTCAATCACTGGCCGCTAATGGTTACGGCACAACTCCTTGATTGCTTGAGATTGACTAGCCTGATTTTTAGTTGAGCACAAGCTACTCGAATATTCTGTCGAGTCAAACTCAAGTTGCTCAAGCTCACCATACTTAACTCCGCATGCTTAGTGAGCTATCAAATGTTTTTATTTTTCTGAATTTTTTTATGGATATATAAATTACAGAAATTAAGAAAGTACATAGCATGCTCGTGTGTGATTATAAATGCAAGAGAAAATTGGAGCTTAATAAGCTTAAGCTGGAGTTCATTTATAATATGGTTTTGACGTGAATAGAGTTCAAACATAAACAAATTTAAGCTCAATAAGCTAAAGCTCGTATTTGCTTCCACTATAAATCACAAAATGAAATTGAAGAGAGAATTATTGCCTGAAAATGAGAATGTACTTTGTGCCGCTGCGGCTACAAAAGCTTCAATTGACTGGATCTTACTCTAGAACAGTTACCCTAATTATTAAGAAAAAAAGTGATGATAATTGATTATCATTGGCATTCTGATATGAATTAAATTCTCCGTAAGAAAAGTAAAAAGCAGAGGTGCATACCCCCATCTTCCATAACATCATGGTGGCTTTCAAGACGTGTTCATGTGCAAATTGAAGCAACCGTCGGTCGGTGTGATCAAAAGGAAACCGTTGAATACTCTCCGATCGGCTGTTGTTCTCTCTGATAGATATTTGGACAGCCATATCAAAAGCACGTGCCCGAGATCCACATTCTCGCCACCTCAAATTGTAGCCCGCATTTAACCGATTTCATTTCATTCACGGCATGCACGAATAATCAGCCTCTAAACCATACCGAGCCGAATACATACGAAAGTACCAGACCGCATAAATTTTGACATGCACTGACACTTGGCACGGGCTGCACAGTTTGGTACAGATATATAAGTCCGCAATTTTCAAGGATGTGAATCAATTTCAAGGCAAATTAGTCTATTCAAATTTGAGATTCCGAAAAAAGTTGTGGGATAATACTTTTTGGTTTTCTAAATACCATTTCCCTTGGGTTTGGGCAAGTGATGCGACTCAGAAAATTTCTTTTAGGTATTGGCCGATAACTCTCTTTTTCTTTTTTTTTTTTTTTTTCTCCTTTTTCTGATTTCAATTTTCAAGCTATTATTACATCCTCCTAATATTATTGCCTACCGGTAGGGGACTTTGGCTTACTAGTCATATAATTGGAAACTCCTTCCTCCATTTGAAATATATTTCATTTTAAGCTACGTTTATCAGCAGTAAGAAAAGTTAAGTAAACAAGAATTATTATAACCTATACCAAATGCATTTTCCAAATAATAAATTTCATACAGGGAAAAGATTGTCTCGTCAAAATAATTATTCATACTTCTATGCAAAAAGTTAACAAACAAAATTCATAATATTTGCTATTAGATTTTGTACGATTCAAATCTAGCTTTGACTTGAATAAATTCGTATCCTCTTTAAACTGAAATGGAGTTATTAGCCAAAGGAAAGGGCGTACCTTATTCGATTGTGCAAACAAATACCCTGACAAATGCATGCGGCCAGTGTTGAAAGACAATAGTGGCCATCTGCCTCATATGCAGACAAGAATAGTATTATCATCTCCCGGTCCTAGAGAATCAATAATTACCTATGAGTCATCAGCTATCCACTTTTCTTTCAAGAGAAATTCTTGTTATCCTGGTTTCTATGTTGTAGCATTCTATACAGACAGTTTAGTGTGATGAATCAATCTTATTATCAATCACAGCCAGCTCTTTTTCGTGAGCCCGGGATAGATTGTCAAGATGGGTGGCCAAAAGATGTCTGTTGTGATCTAGCCCCATCCTTCTCCTGAAAAGGGCTTCGCAATCTCAATTTTGAGGTATTTCATTGCCCGCATTCAATGATGCTATTATTGCTGCCATCTCTTCATCACTGCAAACAAAAAAAAAATGAAAAAAAGAAGAAGAAACTAATGGATCATACAATATTTAACACAAATACAAGACATCGTCAACATAGTTTTTTTCACGCGTGCCAATAGGTACTAAAATAGTTAAAGTTCTCTTACCTCCTTTTGAAATTAAGATAGTGTGAAATTTGCCAAAGAACTTACTTGCAAGGATAAGATTGGCAAAATTTCACGCTTTTGCTCGACGTATCAACCCGTGTTTGAATGAATGGAACCGGAGGGAGGTCCTTTTCCTTCTTAGCCCTCTCAGCCTTCTCCTTGAATTGGCAAGCGAGATCATCCAAAATCACTATATCATGAAATACTCAAATCATTAAATCAAGAAATTGAATTATTGGCAAAACTACACTATCCAAAGATAAATTGTATGAAGAAAGATGGATGTTATTGTGGCATAGAAAATTCGAATATAAATAATCAAATACGCGAGAGATATAATAGTATTGTTAACTTCCCATTAATATGGAAATTTATTCAATTAATTAAGTCAAATTAGTTCGATTAACTTTGTAGAATGAGAGCAAGAAACGCAAGAAAGGGTTTAGATCAAATGTGGACACACATACCATACCAATGTTGAAGACAAAGGTTAACTGTCTCATTTGCAAGCAAGAATTGCATTGTTATGTCTGCAAAGGGAGAATCAACATTCTGGCGAGATAGCTATGTTTTATTAGATATTCAAATTGGGTTTAGATCAAATGTGGACACACATACCATACCAATGTTGAAGACAAAGTTCAACAGTCTCATTTGCAGGCAAGAATTGCATTGTTATGTCCACAAAGGGGGAATCAACATTCTGGCAAGATAGCTATATTTTATTAGATATTCAAATTGGTTGTGCTGATTTTTATATTGTATCACCTATTTGCATAATTTATGCAGCCTTAAACGCCTTAATGTTATGACAACTATCTCCCGAATGGCGATTCTCTCGAAATGTAGAGTCATTTTCTACCCTCATGGTAGTTTAGAACCCTAAACCCTAATTTCCTGCTTCCTGTTCCGTCTTCGTATCCCTCCCTGTTTCTCAACCCGGTGATTCCTCTCATCCTTTGTCAACCATTGATGTTCTCATCTATCTGGAATTCTGATCTAGTTTTGTTCCCACCTGATTCCATCACCTTCCCCTCCAGGTTTTCACCCATCTTCGACTTCTGCCTCATCTCTATTCATCCTCGTTGCTGGTCAGTGGGCTTCAGAGTTCACTCATCTCGACCTAACTCTCTTGAATGGTACCTCTTCAATTGCTTCCCTAAAACTTCCATATCGTCGATTGATGCTTACTGCTGAACCCCGAACATCTGCATGTGTGTTCCTTTTTCCAAATTGGCTCTCTGGTCGATGCTTACTACTGAACCCCTGAACTCATGGACGAACATGACGAGGAAGGAGCCTCTCATCTTGCTGCCCTCTGCTCCCGAATGGGCCGACTCTGGCCGAAAGAGGGGATTGAGGTCTGGAATGATGCGCCACCTGTAGAGAAAATTGAAGAATGCAAATTGATATTGGTAGGTCAAATTCTATCCAATCCATCCATAAACTTACAAGCTTTTCAGAGTACTTTAAGGCGTGGTTGGAGAACAAACCAGGTCGACATTTCCGCTCGGGAAGCAAGCTTGTAGGTAGCTAAGTTCAAATCTGAGGTAGAAAAACAGCATTTTTTGGATTGGGGCCCTTGGCTTTTTTCTGGCCATTTAGTTATCTTTAAGCCTTGGATCCCCAATACGCCGCTGCATTGCTATGACTTTTCCACTTGTGCATTTTGGATGCAAGTCTTTGGTTTTCTGTTAGAATGGTGCTCTAAAAATATGTTAGAAAGGGTTGTCAAGCACATAAGCAAGGTACTGGAAATTTGCATAGAAAGTAAGGAAGCTACTTCACTCCGAGCTGGGAAAGCAAGGGTTGATCTCAAAGTGCAGGAACCTTTGAAGACAGGACATTTAATCAAACTCAATGGGAAAACATTATGGCTAGACTTTCGGTATGAACACCTATCACAGTTTTGTTATTCCTGCGGTAAGCTTGGACACTATGCTATGTATTGTAAGGATTATCCTTTTAATGAAGCTAAGATGGAGGGAAAAGAAAAAAATGGCGTACGGTCAATGGTTAAGGGCAGAAGTTTGGGAACATAGCCCATACTGGAAAGCCTTCTATGAACCGCAAGACATACCTAAACCATTGGAAGAGGTCATCCCAGAAACTCCCCCACCATCACATTAGCTGGTCGCAGCTCAGCCTCCCATTGATAACAGTAACAGGGGAATTCTCCAATCGCCAGCTCTGCCTCCCCTTAAGAGCACCGACATATCTGCCCAACGTCCTGTTCCAGCAGGCCAAAAATCAGTAACTCCAGTAGGCCAGCCGTAAAAAACTCCAACAACAGTAGCAATGGATCTTGTCTGTGCCAAGATGAAATCTCCTCAAGACCTAGTAGTGGGCTCCTCTAACCCAAATAAGACAAAGCAAACCGGAATTAACACCAAAGTAAGGCACAAGCAAAAAATTGAAGCGGTATACTCCTTATGTTCCATGACTAAATCAGCATGACGACCTTGATGACACACAACTTATGGATACTCCGATCTTGGAAGCCAAAGAAGTCGGCTAATGGGTTGTGGTGGCTTGCCCAAAAAAACCACCAAGTGACAAATGAAACTTTTGAGCTGGAACTGCCAAGGGCTGGGCAACCCCCTGACAATTAAATCCCTCAAGGCCTTAATGGCTAAAGAGAGGCCCGACGTTATTTTTTTTTATGGAAACTAAGAACCAAGAAGTCGTAGTTCGACGGCTGCAAAAGAGACTTAAATATCCTAACTCTTTTTTGTTGAATCCCATCGGTTTAGCTGGGGGGATGGCTCTTTTTTTGAATGACTAGTTTAATCTAACGTTGGAACGCTCTGCTCCGGAGTTTTTTGATGTCATTTGCACTAATCTAATGGGAGGTAATCAGATGAGACTCACTTGCCTTCATGCCCCGTCTACTATCCATCAACGCCATCTACTATGGGCAACCCTATGGCTTATCAGCGCCTCCAACACCCTTCCATGGATTTATGTCGGTGACTTCAATGAAATACTCTATCACTGGGAAAAAATAGGTAAGCGCTTTGCCGATTCTCATAGAATGCAATCTTTTAGAGATGTATTACATGACTGTTCACTCATAGACATAGAAAGCAAGGGCTATACTTTTACCTGGATGAATCATAGGGCTAGTGATGACTTTGTCAAGGAAAGATTAGATAGGGCTCTATGTACTCTGGATTGGCGTCTCACTTTCCCTAAGGCTGAAGTGTTTGCTTTACCTACGGTCTATGAAGCACGGACACGCTCGGGAACCTTCCGTGTCGTGTCGAACACGTGTCGGCGTGTCCGACACGCTCGGACACGCGGTCAACACGTGTCGGATTTTCCGACACGTGGTAAACTCTTCTTAACACGCGAGTCGGATCGTGTCCGAGCAAGAGGCTGGGTTTCTGGAGCGGATCTGCAAGTGTGAAGGGAGAGTGAATCGTTGGCGATGGAGGGTGAAGATGAGGCGAGGGAGAGGAAACAAGGCTGCGAAGGCGAGGCAGCAGCAGTGAGGCCACAACGGTGAGGCCGCGACGATGAGAAAAGGCTGGAGGAAGAGAGAACAAGGCGACCGAGATGGCCGCGACAGAGGACCGTAAACAAGGCTACGACCGCAAAAGAGAGAGGACCAAAAGCAAGGCAGCGAGCAGCTGCAACGAGGTGACCAAGAAAGAGTAGGGATTGAAAGGAAGAGCATCGTGCAATGGAGGAGGGAGCGGCCGTTTTCCGAGAGTTTTCAAGGCTACTCTTGAAGGGTTTCTAAAAGATAAATAATGGGCATCGTGCAAGGAGGATGAGCATAGAAGGAGGAGGAGGCTACGATTTAGTTTTCCAAGGAGGGGGGTGCCGTAAAGGAGGAGTTAAAGGAGGATGAGGCAGCTAGGTTTGGGTTTCCAAAGAGTGCAGAAAAAAATTTAAAAATGAGGTACCGTGCAAGGAGGACACGCCTAGGAGGAATAGTAGGTAGCTAGTGTTTGGGCTTTCAAGGAAGAGCAGGAAAAATAAAAGTAAAAAATGATGGTGCCATGAAGAGCCAAAAAAAAAATTAAAATGGGATGCTCGTCCTAGGCGGGATTTGTCCCTTTTTTCTTTTCTTTTTTGGAGAGAAAGGGTGGAGGGTGATTTCAAAAAAGAAAAAAGATGAATAATATTGAATAATAATAAATTATGATCATTATGAAAAATTATAAATTTATTTAAATAAATTGACTCTACTCTTTATTTTTGAAATAATCATATGTATATATAAAAATATTTATTTTATATTTAACGTGTCGGAATGTGTCGGAATTCTCTACTTTTTGAAAAATGACGTGTTGCGTGTCGTGTCGCATGTCACGTGTCGCGTGTCGGTGCTACATAGCCTGCAGTCGGGTCGGATCACAGCCCCTTGCTCTTAACCATTGAAGCCTTACCTTGTTGACGCCATTGGCCCTTCATTTTTGAAGCTTTTTGGATCCAAGACCCTGACTGCTGTGACATCGTTGCCCGGTCATAGAACTCCACACAGTCACTTATTTCCGCCCTACCATCCAAACTAAAGGCGGGTTCCATCGCTCTGGCTCAATGGAGTACATCGAAATTTTTCAGGGGACATCATCAACTTGCAGCTTTGCACCAGCAACTTCAAAGTCACACTAATCAGACCCTTCATCACTATGACGCATCATTGGTTACTCACCTAAAAGAACAAATTCAGAAATTATGGCAACAAGAAGAACAGTTTTGGGCGATGCGCTCTAGGATCAACTGGCTGAAATGGGGGGATAAAAATACTAAATTCTTCCATGCAACGACCATTCAAAGAAGACAACGCAATAAAATTAGTATGTTGCAGGACGATAACCAAGGTTGGGTGCGTGATCCTCGGCTTTTAAAGAAGATGACAACAGATTACTTTTCACATCTATATCAAACAGTGGGACATCGTGATTATTAGCCTATTCTGCAACAATGTCCTCGGGTTATTATTGACGAGATGAACATGTCCTTAATAGTTCCTGTCACCAAGGAGGAGGTTCAACAGGCTACATTCCAATTGGGGGTTACTAAAGCCCCGGGCCCAGATGGTTTGAATGGACTCTTCTATCAAAATCATTGAGATATTTTCTAGGACGACCTATTCTCATAAGTGCAGCAATTCGTCCTTTTTGGAGTCATGCCACCAGATCTCAATAAAACCGTCATCTCCCTAATCCCCAAGATACCACATCCTGAAAGACTAGACTAATACCGTCCCATCATCCTTTGTAATTATGCCTATAAAATAATTTCTAAGGCGATCACCAACCGCCTTAAGCCCTACCTGCCTGAGCTTATTTCCAGGGAGCAAAGCGCCTTTTGGACGCCAAATTCAGGATAACATTTTAATAGTCCAAGAGGTGCTTCATCAAATTAAAGCTAGAAAATGCAGGCGCCAATTTTGAGCCGTCCTCAAAATGGATATGCAAAAGGCATATGACCGAGTAGAGTGGGATTTCCTCCAAGACTATCTCCTCGCTCTAAGCTTTCATGCTACATGGGTACAATGGATTATGCAATGTATAACGACAATGTCTTTTAGTGTTAAATTCAATGGTGAATTTTCACCATACTTCCAACCTACTCGAGATATTAGACAGGGCGATCCTTTATCCCCCTACATTTTCATCCTTCTGGCGAATATCCTCTCACATCTTATACACCAATCAATTACCATGGGTCATCTCAAAGGCATCAAGCTGAACAAGTGGTATCCCACTCTTTCTCATCCGTTCTTTGCTGATGATGCTATTTTCTTTTTAGATGGCAAATTAATTGAATGTCAGAATTTAACCAACATTGTCAATCAATATTGCTTCACTACTGGTTAGGCTGTTAATAAAAATAAATCTGAAATCTTCTTCAACAAAGCCTGTCCTCTTAGTCTACAAGAAAACTTAGCAGGAGCACTTCGAATACCAGTGATTGATAGGACTGGCAAATATCTAGGTATACCATCGGATTAGGGCAGATCTAAACGGGACATGTTTGCTTGGATTTTGGGAAGGGTGAATGCCAAACTGGAGGGATGGAAAGAAAGTCTGCTCTCTAAGGGTGGAAACGAAATTTTGCTTAAGACTGTGGTACAAGCAATACCTCAGTATGCCATGTCCATCTTCAGAATTCCTACGTCTATTTGCAAATCCATTGAACAAAAAGTTGCAGGCATCCACTAGAAAAATTAGGCTGTTCTTAAACGAAGAAAGGATAGTAGGGGTCTCGGCTTTCCGGATCTCCAAGACTTTAATAAAGCCATGCTCGGAAAACAAGCATATCGATTATTCCAGAACCCAACAACATTATGGAGCACCCTTTTTAAAGGGCTTTATTTCCACTATATGATTTTAGGCATGCCGATAGGGGAGCAAGACCTTCCTGCGGATGGTAGAGTATTCTCTTTGGGAGGGAATCCATATTACCTCACCTACAATGGTCCGTTGGCAATGGACAAACAATTAAAGTCCGGGAAGACAATGGCTCCTTAGAGGAGTCATAAGGGGCCCTGATACTAGGGATGCCCCGATATTTGTAGTTGAGCTATTGGACCCGGATAGCAACAATTGGAACATTCCTCTTCTCAACCAACAATTTGATGCCTCAACAGTCCAAGATATTCTTACAATTCATGTCAGACCTCAATACATTTTTGATCAACTTATGTGGACTGGGACTGTCAATGGTAAATATTCTACGAAAAATGGCTATCACATATTCAAACAAGCCATTCCCAGTAGTCAGCCGAACACACCTTCATCATCCTATCAGCCACCCAAGTTACTATGGAAAACCATTTGGGCTGTGAAACTTGCCCCCAAAATTCGACCTTTCCTCTGGTCATTATGCCATAATGCCTTAGCCACGAAAGCCAACCTATTCCAATGATGCATCACCACTAATCCGACATGCCCTCTCTGCTCTCACCTCACACTAGAAACTATAGAACACCTCTTTCTTTTATGTCCATAGACGCGCTGCATATGGTCGCATCCACATATCAATATCCACATCACTCAACAGTCAGTAACAAGGATGGATGCGTGGTTAGTAACTCAGATTGAACAACAACGTACCTATCCTGGCCTAGAAACGATTGCGTCTCTTTTGTGGCAGATATGGAAGGCGCACAACAGGTTTGTCTTCCGCCAACATCGCCTCAATCTCCTTTAGGTCATGGATGTGGCATTTGCCTAGGTACGCACCGCAAACCTATTCGCCCAGCCATTGATGCGAACAGACCGATCTCCTCTTCAATCCGATCTACTGTGGCAGCCATCAGAACCCGAAGTGGTGAAAATTAATATCGATAGGGCCTACCGTCCTAATAGTACAACAGGCGCAATGGCGAGCATACACAGAGATCACTCAGGCACTCTTATACATGGCTTTACCTATGATTTCCTAGTGGCTTCAGCTCTGCAGAGCGAGATCCAAGCGTTCCTCATCACCCTCGATTATCTGCTGTAACAAGGTCAGGATCAAAACCACCTTGTCATTGAATCCGACTGTCTGGTGTTGGTGAAAGCCGTCCATGATCCGCACTCGACGCCATGGGAGGCGAGAGCTCTCCTTGCAGAAGTGGTGGCCAAGCTTTCTTCTTTTCATAACCTAAGTGTGCGACAATGTAGAAGAGAGGCCAATTTTGTGGCTGATTGGGCCGCAAAGGCCCATTGTAATGGCACCTTACCACTGAACTGGGCTACACGTCCCCTCCCGCTTCACTTCTAGACCTTCTGTATGCTGAAGCCCATGCAACGGGCGTATTTGTTTCTTTACCTTGATTATATATTATTTCCTTTTCCGACCAAAAAAAAAAAAAGAAAACGCCTAAATGTTGTTGAAATTGGATTGAGTGATTGTTCCTAATAGAGACTGAGATGTGGATTTAATTGGAAAGCCAGATTATCCTACTATGCTCTTTCATTGTAAGACTGAATATGTTTTGTTCTTCAAGAAATAGGGAAAAGTGCTAAAAAAAATCATAAACATTTTATCTTTGTGCCGATTTAGTCTTAAACCTTTTTTTGATGCTGATTTAGTCCTAAACCTTTTTTACGTTGTGCCAATTTAGTCCTTTTTGGCTAATTTTGGCCAGATTTTGCTGACTAGACGCCGGCCGACTAACGTGGCCTGATTGGCACTGATGTTGACAACTTTTAATAATATTTTAATATTATTAATTTTCTTTTTTCACTTTTTTTATTTTTTATTTTTTTCTTCCCTCTTCTTCCTCCAGTAGGGAGGTCGACCTTGACCTCGCCGGCCACCTCGCCAGTGGCCGCGAGGGTGGCCTTGTGCTGGGCGGCGAGGCTCGCCCTCCCTTGCCGGATCTAGCGAGGGTCGAATCTCGCCTGACGAATTGCCGCCGTGGGGGATTTCAGGCGAAAATCTGAGGCCGGAGCCGCGCGACCGAGAACACCCCCAAGCTCCCGTAAAACCCTAGAGACGACGACAACAAGTGGAGGGAGGAAATTTCTAGGGCAAGATTGGGATCGAGGAACGAGGCAGGGAGAGCTGGCCTCGCGCTGAGCTGGTGAGGCTCGCCCTTGCCAGCCCTCAAGGCCTAGGCAGGCGAGGCTGCCCTCGTGGCCATTGGCGAGGTGGCCGGCAAGGTCAACCTTGACCTCACCGGCCGTCGCCTCTAGCCGGTCGCCGAACCTCGGCGACCGGTTGGAGGAAGGAGAGGTAAGAAAAAAATAAAAATAAAAAATAAAATAAAGAGAAAAAATTCAAAAATATTAAAATATTATTAAAAGTTGTCCATGTCAGCGCCGATCAGGCCACGTCAGTCGGCTGGCATCTAGTCAGTAAAATCAGATCAAAATTGGCCGGGAATGACTAAATTGGCACAACATAAAAAAGGTTTATGACTAAATCGGCATAAAGACAAAAAGTTTATGACTTTTTTGGCACTTTTCCCGATGCAATTGTAGATTGTACATGAATTATCGGGGCGACGGTATAATAAAGTCAGAGCAAATGCAAAAGGGAACCATTGGTGAGGACCATTTTGCAAAAGATGTTGAAAAACTAATCGTTTGTCCCATCTGCTCGATTCGTGATGCTCATTCATGATCACCCATGTAGCTTCAACTAAGTCGAATCATGCCAAACCTGTTCGAATGACAAGATATTTACTACTTTTGTTGACTTGTAGGATGAGTGCACAAAAACAGAAGAAATGGCTTATTTCAATTATGGACACACATACCACTAGAATTGCAAACCAAAGTTGGAGACAAAGGTCAACTGCCATACCTGCGGACAAGAATTGCATTGTTCCTTGTGCATCCTAGAAGGTGAATCAATAATCTAGTGAGACAAGTAGATTCGTTTATCAGCTACCCAGTCCTCTTACATTTCGAGACAAATTTTGTGTCCCACACCAGAATTTTTCCGTTGAGACATCCATGCAGACAAAGTGACAATCAACCGATCATTATCAATCAATCACAATTGCCATCGATCCTTTACAGATGAAGCATCTATTATCAATCGAAGTGCTTATCAATCCTTTACCGCCGAAGCATCTATTCTCACTTACACTTATCATCATTCCTATACAAAGTCAAGTACGATGAATCTATCATCACAATTATTATCAAATGTATATTGACTTGTATAGACTAGTTGTCAACTGTCAATTGCCTCATATCACTCAGTCTGTTCAGTCAATCCTAGCATCACGTTGTGGATAGATTCTTTCAATCCAAATAGTAATCAGAGGAATCCAACAAACAATGTGTCTCCAAGCTTTCTCATTAAAGCTCCTCCTGTTAATCTCAAGCTCCTCTTGTCAATCTCAAGGTAGTCCAAGTACTTCTCGACGCCATCATTTAGGGATAACATTGGTCCCATCTTTTTATCATTGCCGAAAAGATAAAAAGGAGGCAACCTCAATGTCTAAAATTCTCAAACTGATGAACTGGACAATACCAACACGAATACAATGTACTTTTAAAGAAATAAAAGATATTCAAATTTTTAATATGAAGGGGGAGGGCAGGGGATCATCTCACTTTCCAACTGAACCCACATCTAAACAAATGGAACAGGCGGGATGTCTGCCTTTTTTTCAGCCTCCTCCATAAACCGACACACGAGATCACTTAATCCAAGTTGAATGAGGTACTCCTTAATGTACGCATTCAAGCGTTTAAGTGTTTGGTCACTGCAAACAAGTTACAGAAATCAGTGGACATGGAGATACATGACAAACATGACAAGCAGATTTTTATATGCTCTCTGATAAGTAGTTATCAGAAATACACTATCCGGGACACATAGTGAATCGCAATCCAATACAATTGAGGAAACATAAAAAGAGAAAAACGAATAAAGAGCATCAAAATAGTCCAACCACCAATTTACAGAAATGCTATTATTGAGAATTAAATAAGACAACATTGAAGCAGAACTCCAATTGCAAAAGAGCAATAAAGAACGTGCAATAGGCAAACCTTGAGGGAGAATATTCAATTTTGGAAGCCGCAGCAGCATAGGAGGTGCCTCATCACTGCCAAGAAATGCAGCTAGTTAGGAAGGAGAAACACAAAACCTTAACCACAAAGCTACAGCCATCGAAAGCAACAAAAATAGTCTAATGATTTGAAAGTAAATCGCATAGAAACACCATCAATTAATCGACTATCTAAAAAGATGCCAAGAAAATGTAAAGGGGAAGCATTAAACATAGTCTGGTTGCCTCAAAGAAAATTGCATTAGCAAAAACATCAATCTCTATCTTAAAAAAAGCTACGAAAACATAACTTTGAGAACTGTGGAGAAGGCAGATGAAGCAGTTGATCAGGAAGGAGAAACATGAACATATCAAACATAGTCCGACAACAGAACGGCTCAAACAGAGGCAACAACATCGATCTACGGCTATCTAAATGCGTAGACAACGATAGACGAAGCTGCTGGTCAAAAAGGAGAAGACACCTCGATACTTCGCTCGAAGCGGAAGCAACATGAGGAGGCGTCGCCTCAAGACTACAAATCGAAAAGCAGAGATCAAGAAGAAGAAGAAGAAGATCAAGAAGAAGAAGAAACACAAAACCTTAACCACAAAGCTACAGCCATCGAAAGCAACAAAAATAGTCTAATGATTTGAAAGTAAATCGCATAGAAACACCATCAATTAATCGACTATCTAAAAAGATGCCAAGAAAATGTAAAGGAGAAGCATCAAACATAGTCCGATTGCTTCAAAGAAAATCGCATTAGCAAAAACATCAATCTCTATCTTAAGAAAAGCTACGAAAACATAACTTTGAGAACTATGGAGAAGGCGGATGAAGCGGTTGATCGGAAGGAGAAACATCAACATATCAAACATAGTCCGACAACAGAACGGCTCAAACAAAGGCAAAAACATCGATCTATGGCTATCTAAACGCGTAGACAACGATAGACGAAGCTGCTGGTCAAAAAGGAGAAGACACCTCGATACTTCGCTCGAAGCGGAAGCAACATGAGGAGGCGTCGCCTCAAGACTACAAATCGAAAAGCAGAGATCAAGAAGAAGAAGAAGAAGAAGAAGTAGAAGAAGAAGAAACACAAAACCTTAACCACAAAGCTACAGCCATCGAAAGCAACAAAAATAGTCTAATGATTTGAAAGTAAATCGCATAGAAACACCATCAATTAATCGACTATCTAAAAAGATGCCAAGAAAATGTAAAGGAGAAGCATCAAACATAGTCCGATTGCTTCAAAGAAAATCGCATTAGCAAAAACATCAATCTCTATCTTAAGAAAAGCTACGAAAACATAACTTTGAGAACTATGGAGAAGGCAGATGAAGCAGTTGATCGGAAAGGAGAAACACGAACATATCAAACATAGTCCGACAACATAACGGCTCAAACAAAGGCAAAAACATCAATCTATGGCTATCTAAACGCGTAGACAACGATAGACGAAGTTGCTGGTCAAAAAGGAGAAGACACCTCGATACTTCGCTCGAAGCGGAAGCAACATGAGGAGGCGTCGCCTCAAGACTACAAATCGAAAAGCAGATATCAAGAAGAAGAAGAAGAAGAAGAAGAAGTAGAAGAAGAAGAAACACAAAACCTTAACCACAAAGCTACAGCCATCGAAAGCAACAAAAATAGTCTAATGATTTGAAAGTAAATCGCATAGAAACACCATCAATTAATCGACTATCTAAAAAGATGCAATGAAAATGTAAAGGAGAAGCATCAAACATAGTCCGATTGCTTCAAAGAAAATCGCATTAGCAAAAACATCAATCTCTATCTTAAGAAAAGCTACGAAAACATAACTTTGAGAACTGTGGAGAAGGCAGATGAAGCAGTTGATCAGGAAGGAGAAACATGAACATATCAAACATAGTCCGACAATAGAACGGCTCAAACAGAGGCAACAACATCGATCTACGGCTATCTAAACGAGTAGACAACGATAGACGAAGCTGCTGGTCAAAAAGGAGAAGACACCTCGATACTTCGCTCGAAGCGGAAGCAACATGAGGAGGCGTCGCCTCAAGACTACAAATCGAAAAGCAGAGATCAAGAAGAAGAAGAAGAAGAAGAAACACAAAACCTTAACCACAAAGCTACAGCCATCGAAAGCAACAAAAATAGTCTAATGATTTGAAAGTAAATCGCATAGAAACACCATCAATTAATCGACTATCTAAAAAGATGCCAAGAAAATGTAAAGGAGAAGCATCAAACATAGTCCGATTGCTTCAAAGAAAATCGCATTAGCAAAAACATCAATCTCTATCTTAAGAAAAGCTACGAAAACATAACTTTGAGAACTATGGAGAAGGCAGATGAAGCAGCTGATCAGAAAGGAGAAACACGAACATATCAAACATAGTCCGACAACATAACGGCTCAAACAAAGGCAAAAACATCGATCTATGGCTATCTAAACGCGTAGACAACGATAGACGAAGTTGCTGGTCAAAAAGGAGAAGACACCTCGATACTTCGCTCGAAGCGGAAACAAGATGAGGAGGCGTCGCCTCAAGACTACAAATCGAAAAGCAGAGATCAAGAAGAAGAAGAAGAAGAAGAAGTAGAAGAAGAAGAAACACAAAACCTTAACCACAAAGCTACAGCCATCGAAAGCAACAAAAATAGTCTAATGATTTGAAAGTAAATCGCATAGAAACACCATCAATTAATCGACTATCTAAAAAGATGCCAAGAAAATGTAAAGGAGAAGCATCAAACATAGTCCGATTGCTTCAAAGAAAATCGCATTAGCAAAAACATCAATCTCTATCTTAAGAAAAGCTACGAAAACATAACTTTGAGAACTGTGGAGAAGGCAGATGAAGCAGTTGATCAGGAAGGAGAAACACGAACATATCAAACATAGTCCGACAACATAACGGCTCAAACAGAGGCAACAACATCGATCTACGGCTATCTAAACGCGTAGACAACGATAGACGAAGCTGCTGGTCAAAAAGGAGAAGACACCTCGATACTTCGCTCAAGCGGAAGCAACATGAGGAGGCGTCGCCTCAAGACTACAAATCGAAAAGCGAGAGATCAAGAAGAAGAAGAAGAAGAAGAAGTAGAAGAAGAAGAAACACAAAACCTTAACCACAAAGCTACGACCATCGAAAGCAACAAAAATAGTCTAATGATTTGAAAGTAAATCGCATAGAAACACCATTAATTAATCGACTATCTAAAAAGATGCCAAGAAAATGTAAAGGAGAAGCATCAAACATAGTCCGATTGCTTCAAAGAAAATCGCATTAGCAAAAACATCAATCTCTATCTTAAGAAAAGCTACGAAAACATAACTTTGAGAACTATGGAGAAGGCGGATGAAGCGGTGATCGTAAAGGAGAAACACGAACATATCAAACATAGTCCGACAACATAACGGCTCAAACAAAGGCAAAAACATCGATCTATGGCTATCTAAACGCGTAGACAACGATAGACGAAGCTGCTGGTCAAAAAGGAGAAGACACCTCGATACTTCGCTCGAAGCGGAAGCAACATGAGGAGGCGTCGCCTCAAGACTACAAATCGAAAAGCGAGATATCAAGAAGAAGAAGAAGAAGAAGAAGAAGTAGAAGAAGAAGAAACACAAAACCTTAACCACAAAGCTACAGCCATCGAAAACAACAAAAATAGTCTAATGATTTGAAAGTAAATCGCATAGAAACACCATCAATTAATCGACTATCTAAAAAGATGCCAAGAAAATGTAAAGGAGAAGCATCAAACATAGTCCGATTGCTTCAAAGAAAATCGCATTAGCAAAAACATCAATCTCTATCTTAAGAAAAGCTACGAAAACATAACTTTGAGAACTGTGGAGAAGGCAGATGAAGCAGTTGATCAGGAAGGAGAAACACGAACATATCAAACATAGTCCGACAATAGAACGGCTCAAACAGAGGCAACAACATCGATCTACGGCTATCTAAACGAGTAGACAACGATAGACGAAGCTGCTGGTCAAAAAGGAGAAGACACCTCGATACTTCGCTCGAAGCGGAAGCAACATGAGGAGGCGTCGCCTCAAGACTACAAATCGAAAAGCGAGAGATCAAGAAGAAGAAGAAGAAGAAGAAACACAAAACCTTAACCACAAAGCTACAGCCATCGAAAGCAACAAAAATAGTCTAATGATTTGAAAGTAAATCGCATAGAAACACCATCAATTAATCGACTATCTAAAAAGATGCCAAGAAAATGTAAAGGAGAAGCATCAAACATAGTCCGATTGCTTCAAAGAAAATCGCATTAGCAAAAACATCAATCTCTATCTTAAGAAAAGCTACGAAAACATAACTTTGAGAACTATGGAGAAGGCGGATGAAGCGGCTGATCGAAAGGAGAAACACGAACATATCAAACATAGTCCGACAACATAACGGCTCAAACAAAGGCAAAAACATCGATCTATGGCTATCTAAACGCGTAGACAACGATAGACGAAGCTGCTGGTCAAAAAGGAGAAGACACCTCGATACTTCGCTCGAAGCGGAAACAACATGAGGAGGCGTCGCCTCAAGACTACAAATCGAAAAGCAGAGATCAAGAAGAAGAAGAAGAAGAAGAAGTAGAAGAAGAAGAAACACAAAACCTTAACCACAAAGCTACAGCCATCGAAAGCAACAAAAATAGTCTAATGATTTGAAAGTAAATCGCATAGAAACACCATCAATTAATCGACTATCTAAAAAGATGCCAAGAAAATGTAAAGGAGAAGCATCAAACATAGTCCGATTGCTTCAAAGAAAATCGCATTAGCAAAAACATCAATCTCTATCTTAAGAAAAGCTACGAAAACATAACTTTGAGAAGCGTGGAGAAGGCGGATGAAGCGGTTGATCGGGAAGGAGAAACATGAACATATCAAACATAGTCCAACAATAGAACGGCTCAAACAGAGGCAACAACATCGATCTACGGCTATCTAAACGCGTAGACAACGATAGACGAAGCTGCTGGTCAAAAAGGAGAAGACACCTCGATACTTCGCTCGAAGCGGAAGCAACATGAGGAGGCGTCGCCTCAAGACTACAAATCGAAAAGCAGAGATCAAGAAGAAGAAGAAGAAGAAGAAGTAGAAGAAGAAGAAACACAAAACCTTAACCACAAAGCTACAGCCATCGAAAGCAACAAAAATAGTCTAATGATTTGAAAGTAAATCGCATAGAAACACCATTAATTAATCGACTATCTAAAAAGATGCCAAGAAAATGTAAAGGAGAAGCATCAAACATAGTCCGATTGCTTCAAAGAAAATCGCATTAGCAAAAACATCAATCTCTATCTTAAGAAAAGCTACGAAAACATAACTTTGAGAACTATGGAGAAGGCGGATGAAGCGCTGATCGAAAGGAGAAACACGAACATATCAAACATAGTCCGACAACATAACGGCTCAAACAAAGGCAAAAACATCGATCTATGGCTATCTAAACGCGTAGACAACGATAGACGAAGCTGCTGGTCAAAAAGGAGAAGACACCTCGATACTTCGCTCGAAGCGGAAGCAACATGAGGAGGCGTCGCCTCAAGACTACAAATCGAAAAGCAGAGATCAAGAAGAAGAAGAAGAAGAAGAAGAAGAAGTAGAAGAAGAAGAAACACAAAACCTTAACCACAAAGCTACAGCCATCGAAAACAACAAAAATAGTCTAATGATTTGAAAGTAAATCGCATAGAAACACCATCAATTAATCGACTATCTAAAAAGATGCCAAGAAAATGTAAAGGAGAAGCATCAAACATAGTCCGATTGCTTCAAAGAAAATCGCATTAGCAAAAACATCAATCTCTATCTTAAGAAAAGCTACGAAAACATAACTTTGAGAACTGTGGAGAAGGCGGATGAAGCGAGTTGATCGGGAAGGAGAAACACGAACATATCAAACATAGTCCGACAACAGAACGGCTCAAACAGAGGCAACTACATCGATCTACGGCTATCTAAACGCGTAGACAACGATAGACGAAGCTGCTGGTCAAAAAGGAGAAGACACCTCGATACTTCGCTCGAAGCGGAAGCAACATGAGGAGGCGTCGCCTCAAGACTACAAATCGAAAAGCAGAGATCAAGAAGAAGAAGAAGAAGAAGAAGAAGTAGAAGAAGAAGAAACACAAAACCTTAACCACAAAGCTACAGCCATCGAAAGCAACAAAAATAGTCTAATGATTTGAAAGTAAATCGCATAGAAACACCATCAATTAATCGACTATCTAAAAAGATGCCAAGAAAATGTAAAGGAGAAGCATCAAACATAGTCCGATTGCTTCAAAGAAAATCGCATTAGCAAAAACATCAATCTCTATCTTAAGAAAAGCTACGAAAACATAACTTTGAGAACTGTGGAGAAGGCGGATGAAGCAAGTTGATCGGGAAGGAGAAACACGAACATATCAAACATAGTCCGACAACATAACGGCTCAAACAGAGGCAACAACATCGATCTACGGCTATCTAAACGCGTAGACAACGATAGACGAAGCTGCTGGTCAAAAAGGAGAAGACACCTCGATACTTCGCTCGAAGCGGAAGCAACATGAGGAGGCGTCGCCTCAAGACTACAAATCGAAAAGCAGAGATCAAGAAGAAGAAGAAGAAGAAGAAGTAGAAGAAGAAGAAACACAAAACCTTAACCACAAAGCTGACCATCGAAAGCAACAAAAATAGTCTAATGATTTGAAAGTAAATCGCATAGAAACACCATCAATTAATTGACTATCTAAAAAGATGCCAAGAAAATGTAAAGGAGAAGCATCAAACATAGTCCGATTGCTTCAAAGAAAATCGCATTAGCAAAAACATCAATCTCTATCTTAAAAAAAGCTACGAAAACATAACTTTGAGAACTATGGAGAAGGCGGATGAAGCGGCTGATCGAAAGGAGAAACACGAACATATCAAACATAGTCCGACAACATAACGGCTCAAACAAAGGCAAAAACATCGATCTATGGCTATCTAAACGCGTAGACAACGATAGACGAAGTTGCTGGTCAAAAAGGAGAAGACACCTCGATACTTCGCTCGAAGCGGAAGCAACATGAGGAGGCGTCGCCTCAAGACTACGAATCGAAAAGCAGAGATCAAGAAGAAGAAGAAGAAGAAGAAGAGAGATTGAGGAAGATCAAAGAGGATCCCAGTCACTCATGACAGATTCTACAAAAGAAATTAGGAGAATGTGCTACGGGGTGACCTGAGGTGAGGGTATATATATACTCTTGCAGCATGCGGACGGTGCTAAGCCTCTCCCAGTCGCCTCTTCTCATCATCGCGAATGCAAAAGTGTGTGAGCGATCTCTAAAACTAACTGCTTGCTGCATTTTTGCTTTGCTTTCTAGAGAAAGTGAGCTAGATAAGCAAAGAAGAAGATGAAGTGTCTGTCGCCGTTTGTTAGGGTGTATGGCAACATTTCTATTCCGGGAAACTATTTCTTTTCAAAAATTGTATTTTTCTATTTCTTTTTAGAAATTGTTTTTTTTTCTATTTCTACTTCGGGAACAATTTCTGAGTAAAATAATGTGTTTAGTAATTATACAAAATTTATATTCTTAGAATAGAAAAAGAATAGAAATGTGTTTGGAAAAAATTTTTAAATTTTTGTAATTATTTATTTTTTCTTCTTACTCACGAATCGCTAACCATCGCCTGCCGCCGCACGACCGTTGCACGACCGCCGCACGACCATCGCACGACCACTACACGCCTATCGACCGTTGCCGCCGCAGGATTGCCGCCCACAGCCCACCGGCCGCGAGAGGGGGCGGTGGCCGGTGAGCTGTGGGCGACAGTCCTGCAGCAGCGGACAGTGGCGACGGTCGGCGGTTGTGCGGCGGCAGGTGGCGGTTATACGGCAGTTGGCGACAGTAAGCTGTCGGCAGACGGTGGTGGTCGTCGGCTGATGGGCCGTGGGCGGCTGCTGGTGGGCTACGGGTGGTGGCAACCGTCATCGACAGTGGCCGTGGGCGGTACGAAGAAGAAGAAGAAGCGGGAGGAGGAGGAGATCTTGATAAGCTTGAACTTGAAGAAGAAAGAGGAGGTACTTGACAGGCGGCGGCGAAGGAGCAAACTCGAGGAAATTTGAGGGAGAAGGGTATATATACTCCTCAGACATGATGGAGAGCGGGAACTCTCCAGATCGCCTCCGCTTCTTGTAGTCTCGAACAGAAAACGCATGAGTCTCGCATCAAAAGAAGATGCGATGGAACGATCCAAGCTCCGTACAGCGACGGCGGCCTCATCAGAAGAAGATGCCTTGA
Organism: Eucalyptus microcorys; assembly: GCA_014182515.1. Classification (NCBI taxonomy): domain Eukaryota; kingdom Viridiplantae; phylum Streptophyta; class Magnoliopsida; order Myrtales; family Myrtaceae; genus Eucalyptus; species Eucalyptus microcorys. The sequence goes on along the minus strand of CM024567.1, from coordinate 24,136,453 downwards.
AGTAACGATTCAGAATCGGAAGCCACGAGTTCTTAAGCTGAGGAGCCGCCACCTCAGGACTAGCGATCGAAAAGGCAGAGACTGTCGTTAGGAAGAAGAAGAAGAAGCAGGAGGAGGAGGAGATCTTGACGAGCTTGAACTTGAAGAAGGAGAAGGAGGTACCTGACAGGCGGCGGCGGAAGAGCAGACTCATCATCAAATTTCTCCCGATCACTCATGGCGGATGAATATTGCAAAGAAAAACGAGGGCGAAGAAGGCGGGAGAAAATTTGAGGGAGAGGGGTATATATACTCCTCGGACGTGGTGGAGAGCGGGAACTCTCCAAATCGCCTCCGCCTCTCATAGTCTCGAACAGAAAACGCGTGAGTCCCGAACAGAAAACGCGTGAACTATCATGGATGCGGTTATGGTTTCCCTCCCTCTCTCCCTCCGAACTCTGCTCACAGGCCGTCGGTTGCCGCTTACTCTTGCCCTGTGTTTCGCTTTACTTTGCGAGATGAAAGATGTCCGGCAGCGAGATGTCTTATATTCCCCATAAAATCTATGGGGCCAGCGAATTTGAAGCAAACTGTATGGTCCTGGAGCACTGGCTCCGGACCAATCATGAAGCACCATATGGACCCACGTGAAGTTATGGGGCCGCCCTATCCCTCTTCTAGCCAGTTTGCATGCTACCCTATGCGCTCTCTAAGACGGAAGTTTTTGCAAAAAATAATAATAATAATAATAATAATTTTCTTTCTCTCTTCTAGCCTGCATGCTAGCCTCTATGCGTGCTTTATCATGTTCTCTCTCCTCCGCAAAGCCTTTCCTCGCGATTTCCTAAAGCAAGTAAGCAGCGCCCAAAAGTACACAGTTGCTTACCGGCACTTAGAGCCGGTGCATGCAATAATCGCCAACCAAGTTTAGCCGCACATTCTCTTCTGGCCTGAACAAAAGCATTTCAACATCCTTGAATCCGAGTCGCCTGGAGCTCAAGTGCTCGATCGCTTTTAGGTAGTCCCTGATCTCGAGCAAATCGGAAAACAAACACTGCTCGATGTGCTAAACAACCGACATGGCTCGCTTGGTCATCTTGAGGTGCCGCTTCACGTGAAAGTCCCCCCATCCTTGCTTCCAACTAACAAAGTGCCTAAACCTACCATAATCAGGATTTCTACCTCCTCACCAACAATTGTACAATCATCAAAATAAGCAATTTTCGTCATCAAAAGATCAACACAAATCCAAACCCCTAGACCCAATGTTGAAAGAGAAGATTACCTCTAAAATAAGCAATTTCCGTCATCAATTTTCGTATGCTTGGGAAAGGTAGTCACATCCAAAAGAAGAAAATCATGCTATAGTATCATTCACATCATCATGACAAAATTTTACAATGAGATGTTGGACGCAAATTGCGCAATCCCAAGATCACCCCAAGATCTCCATAACTAGAACAAAAACATACATAATTGAATAGAAAGATTAACGCACATATTTTGGGATCCATCATTCTTTAAAGCGGAAGAAGAAAATGGATTATCCACGCATCAAGTCCTTCTCCTCTATTGCCCTCCGTATTACTGGCTCAATGAGGCGGTCCCCCTCACCTTTAGCGTTAGGTAAACGCTCCTTATGTGAGGATACATATGGAAATTTTTGTTAGAGGAGAGACTTGAGTACTATTTATAGAGTTTCTAACCAGGCCCACTCATTACAGGCTAGGCTCAACTCGGTCCACACTAGCCAGCCCCACATATTAGACTAATTAATAAATAATCTAACTTACCTTAGACCAACCCTGTTTTACGGTAACCGTAAAAATAGTAAATTACAATATCAATTAATGTAGTCCACATTAGGAAAACTCTTACATTCTCCCACTTGGACTATATTAATTGAAATCATACTGTATGTGCGCACATTGGTTCAGAGATAATTCTTAATAGTCAATCATATCCCATAAAATCTCAAACACCGAATCATGGCGGTAACTACATGTATACACACAAAACCTTCCATGGTCACGAGTGCTCTCAACTTTATTGATATGGATTCAATATGATAGTGTGGCAAATGGATAACATCTCTCATAAAGAGATCCCATTTGTCAGTCACCATTCTTTTACCTTAGGTGACACAAAAAAATTTGTGCCACTAGAGAATGTCTTTATGGTTCCAATGAACCCACATATGCCTTGTCCTTACGGTTAACTTTTCTTTATGTATAACAAGGCATATACACAAGGCTAATAACCAGATGCCCCTAGCCTTCACTCAAGGTTTATATAGTACCTTGAGACTTTATCAATATGTATTCAACATAATAACAATACATTCAAAAATATTTTATTGAATGCAAAAGTTGATACATATCAAACCGTTACTAAATGTAACGAACACAGATGTGAACTTTATCAGAGTAAAGCCAAAATAGCTCCCACTAAACAACAGTGTCCCAAGATACTCTTAGGCCCATGCTAATGACATGTCGATCAAATACACACGGGCGTAAGGCTTTAGTTAGTGGATCTACAACCATATCATCTGTGGAAATATATTATATTATAACATCACTTTTCTGTACCTTTTTTTATGGTCAAAAATCTTTGACCGTCATATATTTAGACCCCTTAAGACCTCTATTATTAATAATACTACAAATTTATTGTCTTAATACAACCGTATGGGTCTATCCATAAAGTTAAAACGGTCAACTCCTTCATGAGGTTCTGGAGCCTAATAGCCTAAGTAATAACCTAAAAGAATGTTATTAACACTGCTTACATAGTAGAAGATGACATAGAACTTTATTTACTGCACTTTCTACTAACATAAATATGTATTATGTTATTGATCTCATATCATCATAACAGCCAGCAAAGTTTACATCTAAATACCCTACTAACTGCAAGAATTTGAACATGTCTGTAAGTTAGCATATAATCTCTTGTCTTCTTTAAGTACCTTAAAACATTTTTGGCAGCAACCTAGTGATCGTGTCCTGGATTTTACTGATATCTGCCTAGAAGTCCCGTCACAAAGACGATATTTAGTTTAGTGCAAATTCGATCATACATTATACTTTTAAGTGCACTGACACAAGGTACACCATTTAATTAGATTTTCTCAATATCTAAATAAGGACAATGTGATAAATTCAGTCCATCACCCTTAACAACAAGAGCAATTCCTAGCTTGCAATGATGTATATTGAATAATTCCAAAATACGATCAGCAAATGTCCTCCGAGAGAATCTAATATAATATGGCAAAAAACAATTCTTACGGACCTCAGTGCAAAGGAAAAAAGATACCTCAAGGTTACTACTTGTAAGCAAAATATCATGTTCACAGAGTATGAGAAAAATAAATTTCCTCCCACTGACCTTGCTGTATATTGAATTATTTTATTCCCAATTGAACAAAATAACAATACTATGAAATTTTAATAATATTGTATGGAAACTTGCTTAAGACCATGAATAAGACTTTTCAGTCTACACACAAGTTTACTTAAAACATGTGCTACCAAATCTTCCGATTGCACTATATAGATTTTGTATCGATTTGGCGTAAGTTTCTATCAAAAAAGCTATAAATGTCACGTTCACTCTGAAAGAATCTTTAAAAGGTACTAGAAAGAAATAATTATTTCTTTACTATAAACTATCAACCCCTCTTTCAGAGTGAAAACTATATCATCTTTTATGGCATCTAATCACATACTTGTTTGAGAACAAAAAATGACATATATATATGTCGCTAAATCAACTGTGCAATGGATATTACAGTCATGCTCTCATAAATAGACTATATAGTCTAATGGAATAATTGATCGTCTTTCCCTAACAAATCTCCCGAGTAAAACTACAACCACTTCATTCTATACTTGAGAGGTTTGAAAAAATTCCATCATAAACTATATCAAAAATAGTACCTTAAACATCAACAAGTTTAGTCTATGGTATAGGAAACTCCATAATTGTTTGTATAGGCAAAGACAAAGACATAGTAATTTTCCATTATACTATTATCCTTAATACTCTGAGAGCAGCTATCATCTACAATTACGTCGAACTGTAGAAACTTTACAGTATGTGATTCCATAATACTTGTACCTTCTTTAGAATCATAAAATTGATACCCCTTTTAATAATCCGGGTAAGATACAAAATAATTCCGAGTGGATCTAAATTCCAACGCACTTAACATTGGATTAGATAACCTCACTTCTGCATGACACCTCTAAATTTCATATGATTCAAGTAATTTATGTCCGGTCTATAACTCAAAAGAAGTTTATGAAATAACTTTTGTATGTGAAAAATGTTGCTTTTAAAATATCAGCCCATAAAAGACCGGATAAATTAGTCTTACTAATCATGCTTATCACCATGTTCAATATGGTGCATTTATGCCTTTCAGCTAAATCTTTTTGTCAGGATTTTCAAGCATAGTAATTAAGTTACCATCCTAGAATCTACCAAGTATTTGACAAATGACCATTTAAGCTATTTCGCATTGTCATACTTGCCAAAATACTCACGGCCACTATTAAGCCTAACAACCTTTTAAGACTAATTGTAATTGTTTTATTCTTTATCTCGGTCATTTTCCTTTTTTGGAAACAACTTTTTAACCATATACGAGATGTATATGTCATTATGACTTAAACATAATCTTTGCAGATATGTCCTAAATTCGATATTAGACAAGACATAATTACAAGCCACTAAGGCTTCCATCATCTTATAGCAGTGCAGTCCGCTAGTAGACTACTTTTCAAGTGTTCTAGAATGGAACGCTTCATAAACAATAAGTAAATTATATTGCTCTTTTCTCAAGTAACAAATCATACGTCCACAACTTAAAATTTGAAGCGGTAAAAACCTCAATAATAGTGGAGTTATTAATTATAGAAAAGATGACTGAAAAATAAATAATTGTATATAATTAACATCATGTGAGCACCGTGTAACTTGACGTACAAGTACACATTCAGATAATTACACGTATAATCATATAATTACCTTTGGGCAAAATACATGACATGCAATTGTACACTCCCCACATGATAGCGGTTATGAGAATATATTTTAATTTTCGTGAATTCATCACCTTTGAGCATATGAACTACTAGGATCAGTCACTCCTCCACCACACCATCATGTATCCCTCCATGAACTAATACACAACTATCTCATTTGGGAATATAACTACACATTAGATCAGGAGACATCCCAATAAGCATACGAGACCGAAATTTCTCAAACCCAATCAAGCGTGCCACTTTAGCGGTCACTACTCAATTGAATCATTGAAACTCTCTTATACTATGGATATAAACTTTACTTCTCACATACACTATATACATGTGATTTTAACTTTAGTGATAAGGGTAGTAAATCACTAAAATCACATATCATGCTAATTACATTGCTTTATTCATTAATAAAAAATTAATCATACATATATATGTAAAGAACCTGAAAGACAGACTCTAATGAGATTATCATTCACAACAACACAAGAAACTTTTCATAACATAGAAGAAAGTATCTCTTGTGCACCCCGATTACGGATAACCTGAACAACATAAAAAAAAAATGATGATCTAGAGGATCTCTCATAAGTTAATATCAATAGTAATACAAGGTACTCCAAATTGACAATCTTGATAGCTGATCAATTATTGCTTATGAGTTTCATAAGATAAACAATGTTTCCAACAGCTGATTTATTAGCCAATCTAAAGTAACAAATTATCATTGCATCAACCAGTAACCTATTAATTGAGTCAAACCACAGAATCAAGTATCTAAACTACAACAATAGATATTATTGCTCTACGTAAATATTGTCATACTCCTTAACCATTAACAAAAAATGTTCAACTTGATAGACATCAACCAGTGACCAAATGAGTTTAGATACAATATGCAATGACTTAACTCACATGTATTACCCACATTCAACAGATGTGTTAATTAGTACAATCATTTTGGTCATAAGTTCTTAAGACGTCCATTATTCAAAGGTTACCAACGTGTAAAAGAGTATGCTTGAGCAATAAAAGTTTCATAACCTAACTGTTTCTTATCATATCAATACATAGCTCAATTACTATTCCATAATGGTTGTATCTCATTAAGCTAGCTTCAATTCATAATAAAGTTTAATCTTTATTAATGAATCACACATTTATAATGTTTATGTGATAACATACCAATAACCCAACATCTGTATTTCCAAAATCACAAAAAATACAAGAAAAATACGTAAAAATACACTAAAAATACGCATATTTAGGGTTTCATATGTATTTTCACATTCATAAAATCATCAAATATGTAAAATAAATACACCACAAGATAGAACATGGTAATACGAATCCAACGCCACCAACCATGCGCCGAACGGAGACTCCACGCACCCGCACACGTCGCCTGAGTGCGCGGCGCATGGAGCTCACATGCTGGCGTCAAGAGACCGGTCAAAACCGGTCCAGCCGCCCAGTCCGACCAGTTGACCGAGTCGGGTCGGGTCATCAAGTCCTAGGTCGCGTCGGATCCGGGTCGCTGACGTCATCGTGATGTCAGCACCCCGTGTGCGGCACATGTGCGAGGATCAGATCCAGGTCGCTGACGTCATCATGATGTCAGCACCCACGTGCGTCACACGCGCAAGCCGCGCCCTGCGCGTGGAGGCACGTGGGGCGCGTCTTCGACGCCTAAGCGGCGTGTGGACACGCGTGGGGGCATGTACGGCCTCCCCTAGCGATGCACTACCCATGGTTCTGCTCGTCTCGACGAGCCAGTCTAAATATATTATTTCATTTTATTTTTATTGAACAAAAAATCTCGAAAATCTCAAATTATGGCAAAATCCTATGCGTTTGAGTTCTAGGGTTATGGAGGCTCTGATACCACATGTTGGATGTAAATTACGCAATCCCAAGATTTTCATAACTAAAACAAGAACATGAATAATTGAGTAGAAAGATTAACGCACATGTTTTGAGATCCATCATTCTTTAAAGCGGAAGCAGAAAATGGATTATCCACACATTAAGGGGATTACCCACGCATCAAGTCATTCTCCTTTATTACCCTCCGTATCACTGGCTCAATGAGACGGCCCACCTCACATTTAGCGTTAGGTAAACGCTCCTTATGTGAGGATACATGTGAGAATTTTTGTTAGAGGAGAGACTTGAACACTATTTATAGAATTTTCAACCAGGCTCACTCATTACGGTCCAGGCTCAACTCGGCTCACACTAGCCAACCCCATATTAGACTAATTAAGAAATATTCTATCTCACCTTAGACCAATCCTATTTTACAGTAACCGTAAAAACAATAAATTATAATATCAATTAATGTAATCCACATTAGGAAAACTCTTACATGAGATTCCATCAAGTTTTAATTGATTCAATCATGTAAAAGGGGGCAGCGACGTGAATTGCAAGTCTCCCTCACTTGCATGGATCAAAGGCACAGATTAATATTCTACAGAAGCAGCGACACCGATGGAGCCGGGCAATTCAACATGATCGTCAACAAGTACATCAACGGAAAGCAACCCAACAAGAAACTGTGCTTGGTGAGGCTCGTGTCGTCCCCTGACCCGTGCAATGTCGCCACCAACTTTGCCGGTGGATGCCGTGGGGTCAAACTCTAGCCGCCCAAGCTCGGTGTATCGCGAAGTGATTAAGTACGCCGTTGGACTGCTGTACTACACATTCCATGTCTTGTAACATCCGAACAAGTGCTGCTGTTTCATTTATCTTAATATGCCTGAAAACTAGTGGCACTTCTTTCTCGTTCATTTTCCTTCTCCCCCTCCATTAACGCGCCGCGCGGGTCATCGTCTCTACAATCCAGGAGCATGAAATCCGCGCCCCTGAGCTCGCTGGACGAAAGGGTCCTTGGCCTGCCCACCACGGACTCGACCCGCCGGCCGTGAGCCCCGGCGCGTCCCCGGAGGCTCTCGACTCGTCCGGCCTCGGCGAGACATGGACGACCTGCCTGCCCGCCTGGTGCGCAGCCGCGCGAGCGCCAGCTCCATGGAGGCATCCTTGGCAGCAACAGCGGCTTGGTGGGACGAGCGACGGAGAAGCGTACGAGGGAGCGCCGGAGCAGGAACGCCGAAGCAGCAACAACTAGTAAAGGAGTAGCAAATGGGAGCGAAAGCAGAGATTCAAAATTTGAAAGCCCTTCGATCGCTTGAGAGAGGAATGACTTTTCTTCTCCTCAGAAGGAAAAAACGAAGAAGAGGAGAGAGAATGTATTCAATGCGGGCAGACTCTGCAGAGGAGGGAGAGAGAGCGCGCGCAGAGGCTAGGGTGTAGGCTAGAAGAGAGAGAAAGAAGATTATTTTTTCTTTTTTTGCAAATACTTCCACGTTTGGAGCGTGCAGATTTTTGTCGTCTCATTATCGAAAATCCAATCATTTTTGTTCCATATACTACTACAAGCCGCAATTTTTTGGCTTTGCCAACTATTGCTTTGACGCGACATTGGTTAATTAGTTTACTTTTTTCACTGATATTTTAATTTATCTAACATGTGTTTTCCCATCCATTTCCTTAATTCTTTTTTTTTTTTTATGGAAATGAAAACCTCCGTTACTTTTTTTATATGTTGAAACTTCTATCCCATGTTGAACATATTTTATTCTCATCTTTTCCGTTCCGTTAGTTTTTCTCACGTAGTGGGCCCGACCGGACGCAAGCAATGGTTGACCCAGCCCGATACAATCACGGGGCAAAATACGAAAAACCCGATTGAATTTCGAGTGCTCTTTTACAAATTACACACATGCTCCGCGGCAAGGGTTCTAAACTCGGGAGTCTACTGCTCACGCAATGTTTCATCGTAGCCTCGGATCGACAAAATCATATTTTTTTGAAATAATGGCGACGTTGGTCTCATTTTAAAATAAATTCTATTCAAAAGTATTAAAAGAATCAAATAAGATTACGGGTGTCATAAAAATAAACGAGATAATTCCAACATTAAGAATTGTGGTAGTTTAAAATAAAATCATTTGTCACGCATACAAGTGGATCAGATAGTCGGAGTTGAACATAGGCCTCAATAGATCATCTTGTTAACCCAAAATTTGGCGAAATTTTTATGAGATATATTGAGAAATATTGCTTTCAAAGCGTGTCTTGATCCTCACATCTAATAATTGAACGCTAACTTCATTCGATCGACCTAGCAAGGGGGCTAATCATTTACGTAAGAACAATCAGATTGAATTCTAAAGCGACCTCAATGATGAATAATTGACACGAGTTTTCCCGCTTGTTCCATTGAATATTAAGTATTTATCACCAGTCATGACAATATTATAAATTGGATACACCATGAAAAATGCCCTTGCTGCTAGCTAGGATTTGACGGGGATCAATAAAATTCACACTTCCAACTCCTAATGCGCTATACTCAATTTATTTCTTTTTGTTCGATTTCATTTCAATATATAGGGATTTCATTGTCTATGTTTCCAAGCGAAATATTTCTCAATTTGGAAAGAATTGCTGATCATTCTTTAAATATCACAATCTCAAGCACCCTTATCACAAGACAAGACTTAAATTGGAAGTCCCTTTCTAGAACAGTTCACACATTTCCTTTAAGTTTGCAATCTTAAATTAGAAAACTTTAGCAATATCGAGATTGATGGACGAAAATGTACCTGTCAAGTATTACAGTAACCACAAGCATCCAATCGAAATCACAATGGATATATCATTCTTTAAATATCACAATCTCAAGCACCCTTATCACAAGACAAGACTTAAATTGGAAGTCTCTTTCTATATTAGTTCACGCATTAACTTTAAGTTTGAGATCTTAAATTAAAAAACTTTAGAAGCATCAAGATTGATGGACAAGTGGTGGTGGCGTCGAGCGGCAGTCGGTGTCATAGGCGAGCAGAGGCGATAGAGGTCTGCGGCTGTAGTGATTGGCCAGCGGCAACCAGCAATGGTCGGCAGCGGCGTCAATCAGTCGGTCAACCAGCTAACGGCGACGATTGGTCGACCAGCCAACTAGCGACCGCGTCAATGGTCATCGATGGTGGGTGGTGGCATCCAACATTCGATTGGTCAGCGACTACGCTCGGTGATGTCGGCAGTCAACCGACAGTGACGATTAATCGATGGCAACGGCGGTCTAACGGGGGCAGGCGGCAAAGAGGGGTGGTGGCCAGCAAATAAGAAGAAAAGAAAAAAAGGATAATAAAATAACTTATTTCTAAAAAAATTTCCCGAAAACAATAAAATACTTTTTTCTTCTTCTTATTTCTATTTCAAATATATTCCTCGACCACTTTTCTATTTTAGAGAATAGAAAAATTAATTGACATTACCAAATGGATTTCCGTTCTTTTTTTTCTTTTTTCTTTTTTCTTTTTCTTTTTTATTCTGTGGAACAAAAGAACAGAATTGGGAGAAACATAAGCATTACCAAACAAGGCTTTATTTTTCAAAATAGAAAAAGAATGAAAATCCATTTGATAACATCAATTAATTTTTCTATTCCCTGAAATAGAAAAATAGTTAGGGAATATATTTAAAACAAAAACAAGAAATAGAAAATTTTATATTCCCCAAATTAGAACAGTAGTTAGGGAATAGATTTGAAACAAAAATAATAAGTAGAAAAAAGTAACTTCTTGTTTTTGTGAACAATTTTTAAAAATAAGTCTTTTTTTTTTCTTTTCTTCTTCTTCCTCTAGCTGATTACCACTTGCCGCCACTACCATCGACTAGAGGAGAAGAAAGAAGAGAGGAAAAAGAGAAAAGAAAAAAAAGAAAATTCTTTAAAAAAATTAAAAATTAAAAGAAATTTTATAACACAAAAAAATTTATGATTTGTATCAAACGCATTCTTGTTTTTTTTTTTTTCTAGAATAAAATTTTATGTAGTTGTCAAGGGCCTATTTCGTAATCATTCTATTCTCGAAAATGATTTTTTATTTCTATTCCCTAAATGAATTTCTAAGCATTTGAAGGTATTTAGTAACTATTCAAAATTTATATTCTTGAAATAAAATTACACTTAGCACCCCCTTAAAATTTTTAATCCAAATCATTTTCTTTTTTTTTTTAATAATTTTGTTCCTTTTTTTTTTTCTCTCTCTTCTTCTTCTTCAAACTTTGGCTTGTCTTTAGCCTTGAGATGACTGGTGATCAGCTAGACAAGGGTTAGTGACCTCACCAAAGCATTGCCGGCCCTCGGTGAGGCCATGCCTTGTTGGTCAAGTCTTGACTGGGCGAGGTCAAGTCTCGCCCAAATCTAGTAAGGGCCAACGGAGCTCGTCCTCCCTAGATTTGGGCATGGTCGAGTCTTGCTAGTGGTTAGGCGAGCCTCAACCTTGCCTAAGTGAAGCAAGCCTCCGTTGAGCTCGTCGAACCTCGCCCAATCAATCATTAGTGATCGGTGGCAATGGAAGAAGAAGAAGAAGAAGAAAAAGAAAAAGAAATTGGATTGACTAACAATTTATTTATTTTTAACTTTTGATTTCGTTTCAAGTCTATCATATTAAAAAGTTTACCAAACGGATTTTTTCTTTTCTTTTTTTTATTCCTGTGACAAAAGAATAGAATTAGGTATTGTTTGGTCAGTTGCCAAACAAATGCCAAATGAGTTGTCTTACTTAGAAATTATTCTAGGAAATAGAAATAAAAAATTTATTTACTGAAAAGAAATTATTTATCGAAACAAAAATATTAACAGATGCACTCTTATTACACACCTTCTCCTTTTCTTATGTTCCCATAAAATCTATGAGGCCCGTGCCATGATGACGGAATTCGAACCAAAAGCATCATGACAGAATCAGAAGAGAGAGACACATGACGACATCCTTAACCCATTTCATTATGGTTCTCCTCGTTTCTATTTTCTTTTTATTTTTTTATTTTTTTGGGTCGAAGCTTGTCATTCATTTTTTTTTTGCCGGTGAACATTTATTTCATGCATCTTATTAAATTGAAAAACATGCATCACAAGATCTTCCATGGGCAAAAAATAAGTAACGATTATCCTCTTGTTTAATTTCAATCATTATAATAAGGTGAAAACAAGTGGAACTGAGGCGGGAATGAAGTTGGATTTGCCCCTCGAGTCGTCCTTTCCTACCTCCTACCGTGTCCGTAGCCTATGCTGCAAAAGTTGGCTTGGGGATGGTGGGATTTGAACAGTCACCAACCGTTTCCAAAGCCTTCAACTTTAACAACAAAAATGGCTTTTGAATATCTTTTCCAAAAATTAACCAACAGAAATCAAATACGAAACCTTTCATTTTCCCTTTCAATTTCTCTCTTTGTAAAACTATTACGTGGCTCTTTTTTGGTAACATCCTTCACATTTGAATAAAATTTTAGTACAAGCGAATTGGTATAAAATAAAATTTTATCCCAAGGATAAGCATTTTGAATAGATATTTTATCAATGTTATTTGTTGAAGATCAGTTTCACACATTTAATTTCTTTATTTACGGACTATATTATAAACTGAGTACAACTCTTATAGTAGAAGGGTTGTTGGCTTATTTCACTCTTGCTGGAGATAGAAAATCATTAGCATTTTTTTTAAGTCAAGCATGGCAAAGCGTGGGTTGTTTCATTACTATTGCTTTTTTTTTTTTTTTATCAGGAAAGATAATTTATTTATAGAGATGCGAAATACAGTCTGTAGCTATAATATCTGATAAAAGCAAGTCTAGTAGGGGAGAGGGGGCGGGGGGGGGGAGACGGCCCAAGTAGGAGAGAGGCAGCCCTTGTTGTGGGCTCGTGCGACCCAATCAGCTACTGAGTTAGCAACCCGTTTACAAAACCTAATTTGCAAAAGAGGAAGAGCGCTACACAGAAGTAGTTCTTCGTGGACGAGGGGGCAGATCTCCCATGGGGGCTCTTGCCGACTGTTGATGGCTTCCACCAAGAGTAAGCAGTCTGAATCAATCTCCAGAGGTGTAGTCACTGTTTGTTGCTGTAGTACGTGGCGGAGAGCACAAATCAGAGCCTAAGCTTCCAACTGCAGAGCCGACACCGCCTGCACAGATCTGGTAAATCCCTCCTTCAACTGCCCAGAATGATCTCTGCAAATTACTGCAATCGATCCCTCTATATCGCCAGAGTTAAAAGCCCCATCAACGTTGATTCATCGGGACCCCGGAGCAAGAGATCTCCAGAAGCAGTCCAGAGTGTCGCACGTTTGCCCCTTTCGCAGCAGAGACAGATCGAAGGGCTCAACAGATCGAACCTGGGCTGTGGCAGCAAGAATAACAGAATATGGATCCAGACGATGGTTGGAGAATATTGCCCTGTTTCGGGCTTTCCATATCTGCCAACAAACTGCTATAATAATCTCCAGGGCAGGTACGACCTGTTTATCCAATATTCTACTAGCTAGCCATTCATCAATGCGGTGTATATTAGTGTTGGCAAAGGGGATACCTATTGACGGGTGTGACCAAATTTCAATTGTCCAAGGGCAGAACAAGAAGAGGTGCTCAATCGACTCCGGCTGTTGGGTGTGACAGAGAGGGCAGAAGGGATTGGGACTAATACGGTGTCGAGAGAGATTCTCTTTTGTGGGCAACGCATTATGGCAGACATTCCAGAAGAAGACCCTGAGCTTTGGCGGGAGTTTAAGTTTCCAGATGCGCTTCCAAAGTTGAGGAGGCTGCTGGTATGACGATGAGGCGTGCAGGGTAAGAGTACCTCTTTCTGCTGTCCTGATGGAATGATAACCGCTTTGAACTGTATACTGGTCATTGTTTGTAGCTGTCCATACTAGTTTATCGGTTGTAAGGTTTCGTCGCACTGGAATGCTGAGGATGTCTTTTGCTGTTTGTTCATCATAATAGGTATTTAACGTAGCTATATCCCAGCTATTTGAATTCTGAACCAGTAGCTCAGCCACCATTCTCGGTTCATCACGCTGTACAGGTCCACCGAGGATACCCCTAGGAAGCCACCGATCCTGCCTGATGTTTATATTTGTACCGTCGCCAACCGATCACTATAGATTAGGAAGTATAACCTCCCGTCCTAACAGTAAGCTATAAACTAGTATGGACAGCTACAAACAATGGAGGTTATTTGGGTCATTGACTACATTTAATATGTTGCTTAATGGCCCGGCTTACTGACTACATTTACATTTGTAAACGCACACATTCAATGGCATTTAGAAAGTTCATTAAATAATTGCATCTCAATATAGAGGGGAATAATTAAGATTGTAGCAGTGAGGTAATTGATTCTCCTTTATCTGCAAAAGTATTTGATGAAAAAGATCTCCAACTATTTAGGTGGAGTCTAAATCATAGCCCACTTTATGTAAAATGCAGCAAAAAAAAAACAATTCTTGTAGTGAGTAGAGGACATCTTCAGACAATTAGAGTCCTAAGTTCATATATATACACACATACGCAGCCCAAAGGACACTCCACCTCAAATTTTTCCCACCATTACCGTGGTTTATAAAGCGCCACTATCAAAGTAATCCACTAAAATCGCACTCAGGGTTATAGTTTAAAATGGAGTTTTATGGTGATAGTTCCAAAGAACCATTTTGCTTTTTAGCAAAATAAAAAAGAAATGTCACTCTTGCTTTGGGGTTCAAATATCACTTGCCATTTTTTACGATTACTAAAAACAATTTGAAGAAAAACGTGCAAATTGCTATCAAGAGTAGATGAAAGATTGAGGCACAGAAATAGATGTTCGAATAAAAATTACTTTGTCAAGAAAAAAATGGATGGCGCGAGGCGCCTGCAGCATCAGAACCCGCGGCAGCTCTACGCACGGCATCAGAACCCGTAACAGGAGGAGAAGCCGCTCCATGGAGATTGCCAACAAAAATGAATAAGTCGAGAAGTAAAAGAAGACGAAGAAGAAAGGAGGAGCATTGCGGAGGCGCCAAATCAGAAGCCGAATCATGGGCGGAGTTTTTATCAAACATGGCCCAACAATCCCCACACATGTCGCTCATTTTCGTTTTTGAAGCAAAGGAGACGTCGAGAGGGAGAGGGTGGGAAGCCTCTCCCGTTCTTCTCCTCGAAGGAGAAAACGCGTTAATTTGTGGGTTGCTCTCATTTTTTCCTTCCGACTGGGGTTAGCGCTTTGCGTGAACGAACTAAATTGGAATTTGGCTATTCCGACTTGGAACTCTTTTCATTCGTGTCTTTTGCTCGCTTATAGGCGCGCTTAGCTTCTCCAAAGTGAACGAGGTTGAGATAGGGGTCGGAGGGGGTCGGACGGAGAATAAAGTGATCAGGCAAATCGATGGGGATGAGATTGACGCCTCGTCGACAGCAAGGCTAGGGCGAGGTCGCCCTCAGCCAGATTTGAGCAAAGCCACCTCGTCAACGGCCCTAGGTGAGGCCGAAATAGGGCCGCGGCCCTCACCGTCGATTTCCTACAAGGACAATTCAAGGAGGAAGAAGAGAGAAAAGAAAGTGAAAAATTCAAAAAAATTCAAAAAAATAAAAAAATTATTAAAAACTGCCATGTCAGTATCTGGCTATCGACCTATGTCCACGTTAATGCCAACAGGCCAAAATTAACCAAACAAACCAATTGATACCGATAGAAAAAGATCTATGATTAAATTAATCTAATTAAAAGATTTAAGACCGAATTGGTATCAATGCAATATGTTTATGACTTTTTCGGTATTGTTCCCTTTTTTGCCCAAAAAAGAAAATGATCTTGTGATTTTGCACCTTCCGTCGAGGTAATTAAATAATTGTTTACATAACCAGTTGGGCGAATTGGCTTAAACTTACTCCAATGTAGTTTGGAGCCTCTTGACTACGAGTTTGAATCTCCAAGTCACTCCTCAATATTAAGAAATCTTGCTTCATTTGTGGTGTAGGTTCTGTATGTGCACCAGAATTAGGAAAAATCCGACTTTTACCGCACCTTGCATGATTTTAACGAGTTTCGTTAACTCATTAACAGCCATGTGGACGAAAAATTAATTAACCACCCCCCGCCCTCCCCGCCTTGAAGATTCTGTTCAATAAAAGCTAAAGGATCTAACAAAAGTGTTATGGTATAGGGTGGTGATAAACTTTAGGACTAAATGCACAAAATAAAAATTTTAGAACTCAAACGCAAGAACTCCCACTACACTTGTCCCGTTAAGTATGAAGCATTCATCACTAATCTCGATAGAATTACAAATTAAATACACCATGAAGAATGCCCTCCCTGCTAGCTACGAGTTGATTTGGATCAATGAAATCCACACTTCAGGCTCCAAAATCGATGCTCCGTATTCGATTTCGCTTGAAATATAGTAATTGCGTTGTCCATGTTTCCAAGTGAAATATGTCTCATTTTGGAAGGACCTACTATCATTCTTTCATATTTCACAATTAGAAGTACCATTATTACAACATAAGTCTTAGACTGGAAGTCCTTTTATATAACAAGTCGCGTACTTCCTATAATTTTGATGGAGGAAACTTATGCAGGACCAAGATTAATGGAGGAACATGTATCTGTAGAGTATTACAGCAACCACGAGCACCAAATCTAAATCCCCTTAGGTATACCTTTTAAATATGGTCAACTTGGTTCATGTGGTTACTCTTTCCTTTGACATTCATTTATCTTAACTTTTGCAATCAATTCTCAAATTTTTCCTAGTAGCATTATGACTTATCTAAACCCCAACTTATTATTATTATTATTATTATTATTATTATTATTATTATTATTATTATTATTATTTAGTTTCTCCACCAACTGTCTAGTTTTATTATCTTCTTCTTTTTGATTGACCTATTCTCATTTTCGATTGATACCCATCTGTTCATGCCATTATAAAAAGCTGATTTTACCTTTTGATACTCTTTTGAATCCTCGGCGTGTCTCCTAATAGCACCGGAGAATAAAATAATAATCTTGGCCCTTCTAGGTGAAACAGTTCCCGTTGGACATAGTTTTTATTTTAAATAACCATTTAAAATCTCAAATAAATTGCATTTAATCAATTTTAGTTCATTTGATCTACATGTTTTCTATATGGCCCTCACGAATTTCAAAATTTTTTGATATGGATAATTGAGATCATACGATGGTGCCATACCAATATTCGCCTAGAGGCGTTAGCTATGCAAAGACACAAATACTTTTTAAATTTTATTTTTTCATTCACTTTCCTTTTCACCTTTTCCGACCTTGTTCCAGGTACAATAAAGGCCAACTCAAGTAGATAAATAAATAAATAAATAAATAATCATTATGGAGGGGAAAAGACATATGTTTAGGCGTATTGCTTAAAAGGCAAGCCTATGGCTCTCGATTAGACATAGTTTCTGCAAAGCCTTTACCTTGCGCAAGGTTGGGATATTTGATGTTTAAGTCAAATTGACACTACATGGATTTTCAAATGAGTAGTCACCATTAGCCTAGTGAGATCGGCAAACCAAGTGCAATATTAGAATATACCTCATTTCCTATGCAATTAGAGTTTTAAGGATAGCTTATTATACTAATTATCTAATTAATGCCCTTTCGGTACTTAAACTTGATCGTTTGTTCACTAATGTAGCCGGCAATTTTTTTTAAAAAATTATTTACCCTAAGATTCTTGTCCAATAAGATGTCTAGGCGATAACTATTTATCATGGTCCTAATGATTTAACCTAACATGCTAATAGTGAAAATTAACAATGTACTAAAAAAGCATAAACAAGTAAAATCAAAACGAAAGTGCACAAACACTGATTTAACATTGTCTATAAAAAATGAAAACATTCAAAAAGCCTATGATAAAGCCCTAAGGGTTTATTCAATTTTGGGTTCAATTTTTTTATTTGAGAATTTTCACATTTTTTCCAAATAGAATCGGGTAAAAAAAAAAATTGTCTACCTCCGTCGAAATAATTAATCAGATTTCTACATAAACTTTAAGTAATTTTGAAATTTATATAGTATTTCTATCTATCGATTGGTCACCTACGTTCTTAACCAAATGGAATTCTGAGCTGTGGATGATAGTTAATGCATGTTTCAGTTAGGATTCGAACAGATAGCTAAAATAAAGATGCAATTACAGATTACATGAATTGTTGGGACGAAAGCACAACAAAGTTACAGAGCGAGAGAAGAAAGGGACGGACAGTTGACGAGGATGATTCTGCGAAAGTTGATGAAGAGCCGCTCATATGTGCCATCTACTCGGTTCGTGTCGTACAATTTTGCTTATTAACCCGTTTACACCATCTAGGGTTATTATCATAGTGAGAAATTAAAAATGTTGTTCATGAGTTTACCTTCTTACACTTTCAAACTTATCAGAAACTCCATAGTCTATGGCAAGTTAAATCTTTCTTGTTTCACAAAATCACTTTACAAACTTGAAAAAGAAAAGAAAAACCATTACCGAACCCACTCGCCTAGGATCAGAAGAGTTCCCTCTCAAATAAATAAATAATAGCAAGAGAAAAGGGAAAAAAATGGGGAAAAAAATGGGAAGAGAGAGAGAGAGAGGCCTTCTCTTGCAATTATGTATTTTATCAACAAAAATTTGTTTCGTAAATGAAGTCAATTTATGTAATGTGATCCTGAAGAAAATTGATAGAACATAAAAGCATATGCTTGAATCGTGGTAACAAGCATTCATCTCTGGTGATTACAGACTCCTATTTCCTAACCATCGTTGGGATCAATTTCTGATGTACTCTAGAATATTCCTAAGGATCACATAGGAAATGTATACTATTCTAAAGTATTCTTGTAATTAATATAAGAAGTAGGTATATGGGAAGATAGAATATTCACCGTTAGAATAAAGAGAGATGCGCGATTGTAATTAGAGGAGTACTAGTACATATAAGGGTCTCACTTCCCCATTTATATCATCTCAGTTATAGAATTCAGTGCTTCTCTAAAAGAGTTTCTGTCTTGTGATGAGAAATGCTAATTTGGGAAGAAATTCCTAAGGCCAAACGCTCGATCCCTCTTAAAAAGGAAAAGTTTATTTATCGCTCTTACATAGAAAAAGCTCTTCGATTGGAAAGCATTGAAGCAAACGATAGAAACCACACAAGCAGCATAAAAAAAAAAAAGGAGGCCTCATTATTCGTGCTTGAACGCAGACTCCCTCACAGGAGAAGGTCTGTCATGCGAAGCGATCGCAACATGAACAGATGGAAATACTCTTGCTCAATCAGGCATTATGCAGTGACGAAACCACCTCAAGATTGACGCGGATTAGTTTAATAAGAAAGCTTGGAAACTTGCTCATATCGGTTCGTTTGATTGAGATTTGGGTGGAGTGAATCTACCCACAGCTTAATCTCCTAAAAACTGGGAAAAGATGCTAGAGACTCCGTGAATAAGGTGTATGTTTTCACCGTGATGTGTGAATATCGTAACTAATATAGATGGATGATATCGATTCATTTTGTATAGGATGATGGTGCAATAGAAAAACTCTAGTACATTTGATTTCTGCTTTTGTAACCACAACTTAGTCTGCCATTTATGCTTCTGTAACCATAACTTAGTCTGCCAAAAGCTGGGAATGATGCCAAGGAGTTGACTTAAGCGTGTTTTCATTGCAACGCAAGAATAGCTGTATAGGAATCGGAGGTCCTAATTAAAAGTTCACGCGCTACCTTATGCTTTACTGTAATCACAAGCACCAAATTTCAAATCACAATAGATATACTTTTTAAAAATGATCAATTTTATATTTTACAGTTCACTCGATCACTCTTTCTTTTTACAATCATTTGTCTTAAACTTGTTATAATATTATTTAAAACTCACCTTATTTTATTATTGTTATTTAGTTTCTCCACCAAAATCCTCTCAACTGCGTCAAAAATTACTATTTATCCTTACTTTCTCCAGATGAGATTGTCTTATTGTTAATTCGCAACAGATAGTCACTCTCTGATGGAGTGTCCTCCTGATAGCAAAGGAGAATGAATTAATCTTGGTTGCTCCGCGTGAAACAGTTTCTGTTGGACGTAGTTTTATTTCATTCTGTTTACATATTTTTTTTAATGCCATGCACGAATGCTCAGCCTCTAAATATTTCGATACGGATAATCAACTTCATACCACACCAAACTCATGTGAAAGCATGAAGCGTGGCTACGCAATGACACAAATACCTATAATTCAGGTTCACCTTTTCAATTCTCTCCTACTTTTTTCTCACTTTGCTTTTCACTTTTTCTAACCATGCTCTGGGTCAAATGAAGGCTAATTCAGGGAGATGAATCGAAAAAAAATTGTGAAACAAGAAATCTGACTTTCCAGTGGACGAAGACCCGGCGTTCTTGACAAAAATGACACCGTTTCGTGTTGAAATTGATTCTCTCTTGTTCTCTCTTCTCTATCAAGGTGAAGCTAAGAAGTAGCCATGTTGGCGCTCTCTGCTTATCGATTGAGCTATTTCTGTTTTCCTCACGTGAAATTTGCTCGAAGGTGAAAAACACGCTCTCCACTGCATATATGAACGCCTAATTTCGCCACAAAACAACGAATTTGTTCGTTGTTCTCAATTCATCAATTTGGGGAAAAGTGTGTTAGCGGACGTCATTTTGCTTTAATTAAGCTGTCCTCACTTTGTCGTCTAACCATGTCAGATGGTTATATTAACATATTGTCACGTCGAATTTTCTATTCACACAAATCGCTGATGGCGCCTCAATGATTTTTGTTTCTTTTTTTTTTCACCAAAATTACAATCAGGTGATAGCTTAAGAAGTTTTGGCAATAAAATAGGTTGTTTATGAAAATGGTAACACTTATAGCATCCTTTTATCAAGAATCAATCTATTATGATCACACTTCTATAAAAATTAGCAACAAGACAAAGAATTTCCTCAAACACTATTTAGTTGTGACCTATAAACTAATCTAAACTATACATAAATCCACGCATTGCGTTGAATTTGAATGCTTGATGGACAATAACAAACATTGTGTGAGAAACATTTTGGCAAATTATATATATTATAACGCAAAAACTTCAAAAACTTTCAAGATTTATTCTGAAGAAAACATAATGCTGACACGATATATGGTACTTTCACGTTAGCAAAGTTACATATAGAGGTAGGCTGCATGACTTTCATACAAAAGCCTCCATTGGACCTTGAAGATGGTTAGCAAATTCGAAGCCTAAGAACACTAAAGATGGATGCATGTTACCACTGTTTAAGCATCTAGTTCTATGTTCTATCGATTTTCTTCAAGATTGGAATAGATCAATTGACTTTTTCGGTGCCATGAACATTTTTAAAATAAATATACATTGAATGATTAACTACCTTGAATACAGTCAATTTATGTAATGCGATTTTGAAGAAAATTGATAGGACATAAAAGCAGACGCTTGAATCGTGGTAACATGCAGCCATCTCTGGTGTTGTTAGACTCCTATATCCTAACCACCGTTGAGGTCCAATGAAAGCCATTGTTAAGAAAATTATTATTAGACCATGCACCTATCGCCACATGTAATAATACGTGTCAAATTTGTAGTTGTGATTAATAAGATTAACTCATGGACCACCCATGATTTTTGCCACAACAAAGCCAAAAGGAGAATTTTTCAATTGATATTCCTTGTTTACTCTAAATCTTCGAAGACTCCATCAGTTATAAAAAATAAAAATAAAAATGGTCTCCGTTACGAACGGTGACTTCACGATCACCTAAGAGATATATTTGCGCACAATCATTATTATCAAGATTTCACTGTTATATATCGATAGTGTGAACTTTTTTTTTTTTTTTTTTTTGGTCGAAGTTTCAACTTACTTTATTTATGAACTTAAATAGAAATTTCGACACTTTGCCTCAAAATTCCTCCCCCTACTTCAAGTTATGTGACCTTATTAAAAGTAACAGAAAAGATGTAAAGATACGAAGTGCAAAGGCGGAAGTTGATATGAAATCATTGAACGAAAATTATTTTTTTGTGTTATGATTACAACCGCATTCATCAGGACTTTTGAAATCATTCGAACGGAACTATATATTAATAAACTTAACTATATTTGAATAGATATCGGACTGAGTTAAAGCTTAAAAAGAAAAAAGAAGAGAGTATAAGTTCATCGAACTCAGACATAGAAATCTGCCGGGCGAGATGGAGTCCTCACTATTTCACTATCACTGTGTTTGGAAATCAAAACATGAAGAGATCCGCATTGTGAAACGTAGAGAATGAACCGAATACAAAGACCTTAAACAACAGCTCGAGTATAAAAGTTGGTGCGTAAATTTTATGGATCAACATCAAATCGAAACTAGTACTGCAAAGAAAAGAAAATTGAGAACCAGATGAAAAACTCGCGATAATTCCTAACAAATATCCAGAATACGGGTTCAAAATTATGATAATCGAAGATGTGGGTTCTTTTTTTATTCTCCCCCTTCCTTCTTCTTCTTGTATTTTTTTCACTTTCGAGGAGATGAATCGGAGAATTTTGAAAAAAGAAAGATTGAACTGGTCAAAGATTAGAAAGATTCTAATCCAAATTTGGAGAGCGTTTGACATTTAAGGAATCGTAATTTCAAGGACTAGAGATTCAGTTTACTTTAGAATTACGATTTTATTTCATCACTCACAATGGGTTTTTCTGATCAGAATCTACTCTCGGGAACAGAATCGTTACCAAACGCGCCCTTAAAAGTTGATGTGTAAATTTTATGGATCAACATCAAATCGAAACTAGTACTGCAAAGAAAAGAAAATTGAGAACCAGATGAAAAACTCGTGATAATTCCTAACAAATATCCAGAATGCGGGTTCAAAATTATGATAATCGAGGATGTGGGTTCTTTTTTTATTCTCCCCCTTCCTTCTCCTTCTTGTATTTTTTTCACTTTCGGGGAGATGAATCGGAGAATTTTGAAAAAAGAAAGATTGAACTGGTCAAAGATTAGAAAGATTCTAATCCAAATTTGGAGAGCGTTTGACATTTAAGGAGTCGTAATTTCAAGGACTAGAGATTCAGTTTACTTTTGAATTACAATTTTATTTCATCATCCACAATGGGTTTATCATGAAATCTATACTAATCGGCAGAAATTTGAGGTTCAAACTGGGTTGATTTGTTATGTATATATATATATATATATATATATAGAGAGAGAGAGAGAGAGAGAGAGAGAGAGAGAGAGAGAGAGAGATCAGAGTAGGAATAATTTTTGGTCAGATAAGATATTCGTACATTCTGCACCTACGCAATCTGTAGTTAAAAGAAGAATCAGAATTATTGGGAAGATATTTGCCACTTTCCTTACGAGTATCGGAATTACATTGGCAGTCCACCTATAAAATCAATTCACCATAACTTGAAAAGAAAGAGGAGGAGGAGGAGGAGGAGGAGGAGGAGGAATCAGAAGCCGAATATCATCGCTAGCGCCTTGGAGAATCAATGGCGGTAACTCATAAGGAGGAGAATGTTGCACCGCCGCTTCAATTCGGAGAGGTCATTCCTATCATAAGCTTCTTCTTCTATCTTTTTTAATATTGAAGAATAACCTTGTAGTGTCTCTTTTCACACCGGTTGCGATGGGTAAACCCCTTACTAGAGCATGATGTCAGGACATTGCATGAGCAACGAAACTAGAGATTGCAAATTTGACAACTTAAGGTTGGCGTGTTCATTAGTTGAGAATGCTTAACATTGCATGAGCAACGAAACTAGAGATTGCAAATTTGACAAATTAAGGTTGGCGTGTTCATTAGTTGAGAATGCTTATCGGTTTTTTTCTCGATTTTGTTATTGCAGGTAAAGCCGTTACCAATGGAATTTTGGGTATCTCGATTTACACTCGATCAACTGGTCGATATGAGTCTCTTTAATGTTCCAAGGCTTCGAAAAGTCCCTTACCATGTAATATTTCTCTGCTCCCATCACTATTATGTCTTTTATTGAAAGTTATTTTAAGTTTTATATCCCTCTTATTATTCTAATTATGCATTTTTTAATGTATCTACTGCTGATTACTTATCTCAAGTTTATATTATGCCATCACTAGTTTGATCCACCGTTTAGTTTTTTCCCCTTTTATCATAGCCATTTGCTTTGTATATTGATAAAGTTAAGTTGTCTATGAGCCACCAAATCACGTGGGACACAGATGAAATTCTCCTTTTTTCTTCAATTTTGGCGCTTCTTTTTTTAATTCGGTCGTGTGATTGTATGAGGCAAGCACGAAGTAAAAACAAATATTTTGTGTAATCTATTTAACACATACTAAAGTGAAAAGAAAAAGAAAAAGAAACACCTAATTTGTAAACAGAATGTCAATTAAAAGTATCACTCAATTAAATAGATAAAGAATAATTAATATATTGAAATAAATTTCCCTCTAGTTTAATAATCATAATAACCTCTCGTTGTTGCAAAACTTAGACATATATGTATCTTAGTAAATTAAAGTTGACAATGAAACAAATTACAAACTTATTTTATCACCAAAAATTTTTTTTTTAGTTTTAAGTACTGCTCATTTGATTATGTGAACAACTTTTACGGCATGGTCGTACATTATTAGGGATGGGAACACTATTTGAATGGAAGATCATGCAAATTTAAATGGAAAAATGGAAAACCTAAGTACATATCCTTCATAAAACACATTAATTATAACTTAAAGAATAGATTATTTTAGCTATGTAAACAAATAGCAATAGTAAAGATATTTACTTGATTTGTGATTAAATTAAATGAAAACATTACTATAATTCATTTCAAATAATTAATGTTTACATTAAATTGAAATTAAAATATATGGGTCATTTTTTTCTTTTGAAAATGAGTTATGAAATAGCGAGAGTCAGATCGGTCGATGCTGTTGCTTTTAGATTACAATAAGGTCAATTAATCAAAAATTGAAAAATGGAACATGGTGGAATGGACCAATATAAAAATCAAAAAGTAGGTTTAAATTTTATAACTATTTACTTGGCACTAGGTATTCAAGCCTTCATAATTTTCAAGAATCTTAATGGAGTATATGTATGAGGTAAGGCAAAATAGTCCTTTCAAATTAGAGACTCCGGAAAAATTGTGGAAAAATTGTGGAAGGCCATTTTCTGGATATGAAAGTATCATTTCCCTTATCTTATTGTAAGCACAGGAGTAAAATCTAAAGTGTAGGAGACTCAAGCCTAAAGTTTGGGTATAGGCAATTGATATTATTTTTTTATAAACTCAACTTTCGAGGTTTTACTTTCTTGGCATTTTCTTATTCATTCCAAGGAGATAACTAGGGTAAAGATGCAATTGCAGATTGTACATGAATTAGAGGGGCGACGGTATAACAAAGTCAAACAGCAAATGCAAAAGGGAATCGTTGGTGAGGACCATTCTGCAGAAGATGCTGAAAAACCGATCGTTTGTCCCATCTGCTCGGTTCGTGATGCTCATTCATGATCACCCAGTAGCTTCAACTAAGCCGAATCATGTCAAAACCTGATATTGACTACTTTTGCTAACTTGCAGGATGAGTGCACAAAAAGAGAAGAAAGGGCTTATTTCAATTGTGGACACACATACCATCAGAAATGCAAACCAAATTTGGAGACAAAGGTCAACTGCCACACCTGCGGACGAGAATTGCATTGTTCCCTGCGCATCCTAGAGGGTGAATCAATAATCTGGTGAGACAAGTAGATTCGTTTGTCAGCTACCCAGTCTTCTTACATTTCGAGACAAATTTTTTGTCTCATACCAGAATTTCTCCATTGTGACATCCATGCAGACAAAGTAACAATCAACCAGTCATTATCAATCAATCACAATTGTCATCGATCCTTTGATGAAGAATCTATTATCAATCAAGGTGCTTATCAAGCCTTTAGGGCCGAAGCATCAATTCTCACTTACACTTATCATCAAACCTATACAAAGTCTAGTGCAACGAATCAGTCTATCATCAGTTATTATCAAATGTATATAGACTTGTATAGACTAGTTGTCAACTGCCAATTGCCTCATATCACTCAGTCTGTTCAGTCAGTCCTAGCATAATGTTGTGGATAGATTTTTTCAATCCAAATAGTAATCAGAGGAATCCGACGAACAACGTGTCTCCAAGCTTTCTCGCTAAAGCTCCTCCTGTCAAGCTGTAGGTAGTCCAGATAGTTCTCGACGCCCTCGTTCAGGGATAACATTGGTCCCATCTGTTTATCACTGCCAAAAAGATATAAAGGAGACAACCTCAATGTCTAGGATTCCCAAACGGATGAACCAGACAATACCAACACCAACACGAATACAATGTACTTTTAAAGAAACAAAAGATATTCAAATTTTTACTACGCAGGCGGGATGTCCTTTTTTTTTTCGGCCTCCTTCAAAAACCGGCATGCGAGATCACTTAATCTAAGTTGAAACAGGTACTCCTTGATGTACGCATTCAAGCGTTTAAGTGTTTCGTCACTGCAAACAAGATTTTCATATGCTCTCTGATAAGTAGTTATCAGAAATACACTATTTGGGACAGTAGAATGATAGAAACATACATGCTCCGAATGCATCAAGAAAACTTGTAGGACACAGGGCACATCAAACATAATGAGTCGCAGTCCAATACAATTGAGGAAACATAAAAAGAGATAAACAAATAGAGAGCATCAAAATAGTCCAAAAGCAGATTTTTATATGCTCTCTGATAAGTAGTTATCAGAAATACACTATCAGGGACAGTAGAATGATACAAACATACATGCTCCGAACGCAACAAGAAAACTTGTAGGACACAGAAAACTCGTAGAGCACATCAAACATAATGAGTCGCAATCCAATACAATTGAGGAAACATAAAAAGAGAAAAACGAATAGAGAGCATCAAAATAGTTCAAAAGCAGATTTTTATATGCTCTCTGATAAGTAGTTATCAGAAATACACTATCTGGGACAGTAGAATGATACAAACATACATGCTCCGAACGCATCAAGAAAACTTGTAGGACACAGAACACTCGTAGGGCAAATCAAACATAACGAGTCGCAGTCCAATACAATTGAGGAAACATAAAAAGAGAAAAAAAAAGAGCATCAAAATAGTCCAACCGCCGATTTACAGAAATGCTAAGACAGCATTGAAGCAGAACTCCAACTGCAAAAGAGCAACGGAGAACACACAACAGGCAAACCTCGAGGGAGAAATGGAGAAGCATGAGTAGGTGCCTCATCACTGCCGAGAAATGCACAGAAATGCAGTGGAGAAGACACAAAACCTTAACTACAGAGCTACAGCCAAAGCAAATCGCATCAGCAAAAAACATCAATCTCTATCTAAAAAAAGCTACGAAAACATGAAACTGTAAAGGAGAAGCATCAAACATAGTCCGATCGACTCGAAGCAAATCACATCAGCAAAAACATCAATCTCCATCTAAAAAAAGCTACGAAAACATGAAACTGTAAAGGAGAAGCATCAAACATAGTCTGATCGCCTCAAAGCAAATCGCATCAGAAAAAGCATCAATCTCTATCTAAAAAAAGCTACGAAAACATAACTATGAGAACCGTGGAGAAGGCAGATGAAGCAGCTGGAGAAACACGAAGAAACATACATAGAAAGCAGTCCGACAACTCGAAAGGAAATCGCACAGAACGGCTCAAACAGAGGCAACAACATCGATCTACGGCGATCTAAACGCGTACTACGAAAATATATCTTTGAGAAGTGTAAACAACGACAGACGAAGTTGCTGGTAAAAAAGGAGAAGACACCTCGATACTTCGCTCGAAGCGGAAGCAACATGAGGAGGCGCCGCCTCAGCACTGCAAATCGACAAGCAGAGATCAGGAAGAAGAAGAAGAAGACGAGGAAGAGAGACTGCGGAAGAAGAAGATACCTGAGAGACGGCGAAGCGGGCCAAAGAGGATCCCAGTCGCTCATGACGGATTCTGTAAAGGAAATGAGGAGAATGTGCGACGGAGTGACCTGAGGTGAGGGTATATATATACTCCGGCGGCATGGGGACGGCGGGAAGCCTCTCCCCGTCGCCTCTTCTCATCATCGCGAATGCAAAAACGCGTGAGCGATCTCCAAAAACTGACTGCTTGCTGTGTTTTTGCTTTGCTTTCTAGAGAAAGCGAGCCAGCGAGCCAAAGACAGGCAATGAAGAAGAAGAAGAAGTAGTAGTAGTAGTAGTGTCTGTCGTCATTTGTTAAGCCCTCTCCCGCGTCTGTTCCCGCCAGAAACTCGGTGGGGCCCGCGCCACGACGGAACTTGAACCGAAAGGCATTATGGACTTGACTAGTGCCCGGGAGGGAAACGGAACAGACGTACAAACATGCTCGACCCATTTCCGTTCTCTTCATTTCCAATTTATTTTGTTTAATTTTTTAATTTTTATTTTTGGGAATCAGAACTCCTCAATTTTATTTCCCCAGTTACGGGACATTAAACTGATGTAACGAAATTGAAGAGGTCCCTATTAATCCCGGTCAACATTTTTTTTATTCCATGGATCTGGAATTATGTCTTTTCAATTTGAGCAAATGTATATCTCGTATATTTTATTTTTTTTTCAAATTGAAAAACACAAACAATGAGATCATTCGTGGGGCTGTTGGGCAAAAAATAAGTAAAGATTGTTCTTATGTCTAATTGAATTATTGCAACGGTAAAAGTGGAACCGGGATTTGGAGAGAATGACATGGACATGAGTCTGAATTGATATAGATGACTTTCCCCACCTTCATGCAAATTAATATCATAAACCATCAAATTTGAACGGGATGAAATTTTCATAAATAAAAATCATGAGTTGAAATTAGTAAATCTCTTTCTTTTCTTTTTTTTTGGGTAAAGCACTTGAAATTAGTGAGACGACAAGCCCAAAACTATCCTCCCCATGTCCATGCAAAGACCTCGCTCGCGAAAACCTGTGGGAAAATCACTTGAAATTAGAAGCTCGATTCACTTTTGAAAATGGAGATCGTGCAAATTAATGGAGATGGATTTGCACTCGAGTCCTCCTAGTCTACCTCCTGCTGAGTTTCCATAGTCTGACGCTGCAAAAGTTGGCACGATGATGGACGGGATGGGTGCAGTGAGTGACCGATTTTGAAATTTTCTTCATTTTCTTTGTTTTATTTTACCTTTCAATTTCTCTCTCTTGGATAATATTTTTACAAAAAGAGTATTTTAACATGATATGAACTGTTATGTCAAAATTCAGGTTAAAAGGATCAAAAAGAATTGCTCATCATTTCTCCCCGTCTGAGATGTTTTCCCGTTGTTAGTTTGTTGACGATCATCCTCATTTACTGAAGTTATTACAAACTGAGTAGAATTTTTACTTGAAAAAGGTTTCCGGTCTTGATTTTACTCCTGCTGGAGATAGAAAATCTTAAACTTTTATTAGAAAACATCTCTTTGTGTCAGGCACGGGAAAGTGTGGGTTTTGTCATTACTTGTGCTTAAATTTTTAGATTAAAATGGAGATCTTTTTTCGTCACAAGTCGGCGGAGAGCTCCCTTTATCGAGGCTGAATCTGGCTTCAAGCTTTATTATTAAATTCCTCTTGAGTATTCAATAGTCCATATGAGAACTTACTCACAATTTTTTCTTTTTTTTTGAGGTAGATCTAACATAATTTTTTTGTGGAACTCCGCATTTTCACTCCGGAGTGAATTTATTTACTGTCCACCACAAATTTTTAAACTCATTCCTTAGTTTAACTACTATCCTGATGGCTTCATTTTATTATTCTGATTGCCGCTTGTTTTTTTTTCTTTTTCAATAGCGTTATTTTCTTTTAAATACGCATTTCAAATTCATATTTATCCATATTTTTTATATTAACTTTTCTAATCAGTTAGTTGTTGTCGCATTATCGAAAATCAAATTATTTTCGTTCGAAATCCTATTATAAGCTATAATATTTTAGTAATCAATGCTTTAATGCAACATCGGTTAATAACTTTATTTTTTTACTAATTTTTAATTTAATTGAAGGCTTTGGAAACGGCTGGTGATGTCATCGCCGCCAGAGCCAGCTTTTTGCAGCATAGTCTGTGAACTTAGTAGGAGGTAGTATACAGGACTCAAGTGCAAATTCATCTTTCATTAATTTGCATGACCTACTTCATTTTCTCCCCCGAGACCCCCACCACTGTTCCACTGTCACCATTGCAATGATTCAAATTAAAATAGGATAATAACCCTTACTCATTTTTTTGCCCAATAACCCATGGAAGAACTTGTGATGTATGTTTTTCAATTTAAAAAGATGTATGAAATAAATGTTCACCAGGAACAATAGGACCCGTTACCCATTTCTTTACTTAGGGAAAAAGACAAAAATAAAAATAAAAATTGAAATAAGGAGAATGGAAATGGGTTAAGGATGCTGTCGTCCCTCTGTTTTGTTCCCTGAAATGGGTTAAGGATACTGGTGAACATATTCTCACATGTATTTATTTTATAAGTTTTATATGTATTTTCTTCGGAACAAGTTATCCTTCATTGGGAGTGCGTTTAGGGATGGATTTCACATCAATATTCTGACTTTGGGAGAAGTACATGGCTTCCATTTATCTGTCCATAGAGGGCGAAGGTGTTGGAAAGATGTTAATGCTTGCCTTCTACTTTATTTGTCCCCTGTTTTTCAAATGCAGTTGTAACCACTCTTAATCGTGTACTTCCCCGTTTGCGTGGCCATCCATATTAGCTGATCTATCTCAGCTTGAGGCTTAATAGGGACCACGAGAATTTCATGTACTATTTATTTGCTCATCCAAATGCTCTTTCAAAATTTCTTCATTCCAGCAATTTTCCTGCCTTAGAATAAGTTGGAAAACAGATTTCGGTTCATCCCTTATTGCAAGGTCCACTATTGACCCTCTCCTTAATCACTTAGGGCATGACTATTCTGACCAAAAATTAATTTTTAGAAGAAAATTTGATTTTCTATTTCTAGATGAGTTTTTAAGCAAAAATTTGTGTTTAATGATGATGAAAATTTTTGTTCTCAAAATGGAATTTTATTTGATAACAATACAAAATTTCTCTTTCTTGAGGAGCGGCGTATGGCAACCGGCAACCGACAGCGGCAAGCAACAGCGATGGATGGCAGTGGTAGACGGCTGGTGGGTGGCCGACTAGTAAAGAGGACGAACGAAGTAAAAAATCTTTTCTCATTTTTGTTTCAAACTTATTTCTAAACTAAAAATTTGTTCCAAAAGTAGACTAATGAAATTGCATCACTAAATTAATTTCTCTTTCAAAAACAAATTTGGAATAAAAAAAAATTTTATGATGCAAAAATTGCGCGTTGTCTTGTGCGCCCTTATCTTCCTTAGTTTTGGCTGTTGCTCCATTCCCTACTGCCCACATTACTAAGGGTGATATAGAATCTCTTCTTAGGATCAAACTTTGCCAACCCCATAATGGTCGTTGACCCCCTTTAGCTTGCCAAATATCCCATTGAGAGAAATAGAGGCCTTTAAATAATCAGCTCCAAAGAGAGGTTGGGCTATCACGCAGTTGCCAACCCTATTTTCCTAACATGGCTTTGTTGAAGTCAACGGGATCTTAGAATCCCAACCCTCCCCTATCCTGTCTATCAATATTTTCTTTGTGCAATCAGAGCGCGGAAACTGTGGAGCATCTGCTCTGTTGTGTCCTTGTACAAAAGATACATGGGAATATCCAAGGCAGATGATACACATCACTACTCAAAGCCTAACTGGGATTGAGACTTGGTTTGGGGAAATCATAAAGAATTTGAGCCTCTTCGCAGATCAAGAGACGGTTGCCATGGTTCTGTGGCAAATACGGAAGTCGCACAACAACGCCATTTTCTGGAGGAAAAAAACTAAACCAAGAAACCTTGTTGACACAGCATTAGCAGGTTTGCAGAGCTTCAGAAGACGGAACCCTTAATCAAGCAGATTTGGAGATGGAATTGTGAGCTCGTCTAGAGCTTGGATTCCCCCAAAAGATGGTTCTTTTAAGGTAGATATTGATGGATATTACAACCTGGGGCGATGGAAGGTTCTGTAGCATGTGTACGTCAAGATTCCACCATGTCTTCGACGTTCATGGAAGAAGCTCAAACTCTCTTTGAAGCACTAAGGGCCTGTTTGTTTGTATTCCCGGCCCGTGATTATGAACACAAATTCTTGTTTTTTGTTCCCGGGAACAAAAAAGAACAGAAACACGTTTGTTTTGGTTTTTGTTCAAAATTTATTTTTTATTTCCGAGAACAAATTTGAAACAAAAAAAAAAAAAAAACGTGTTTTTTATTTCTGAAACACTTTCAAAAAACAATTTTTCTCTCTCCTCGTTTTTTTCTTCTCTTTCTTTTCTTCTTTTTTTCTTCTTCTTTTTTCTTTGGCCGGTGGCCAGCCTCGGCCATAGCCGGCGATCGGCTGTCGAGGGCCGGCGACCTCGCCGGAGTGTCGCCGGCCCTTGGCAAGGCCTTGCCTCGCCTAGCCAAGGCGAGGTTGACCTCATGTCGGCCGGCGAGGCTCAACCTTGCCTTGGCTAGGTGAGCTCGAGCTCACCCGGATCCGGCGAGGTCGAGCTCACCCCCCCACCGGCGAGGCTCGGTGTCGCCGGGCCATCCGAGCGTCGCCCGGGCGGTGGCCACCGAGCCTCACCGTCTGGGTCGGCCCTCGTCCGGTCGCCGGCCATGGCCACCGGCCCTCGTTGGCCGGTCGCCAGCCATTGCCGAGGCCGGGCGACCGGCCAAAAGGAAGGAAAAAAAAAAGAAATTAAAAAATTAAAAGAAACAAAAAAATTATACAAGTTTACCAAATGTGTTCATGTTCTTTTTCTATTCCAAAAACAAGTTTATCAAATACCTTCTTATGTTCAAAAATTGTTCCCTTAAACAGAAATAGTTTTTTCTATTTTTGTTCCCTGGAACAATTTTTGAACAGAAACGTTATCAAACGCACCATAAATTACTCTCTCTCTTAGAAACGAGGATGTAGTGGTAGAGGCTGATAGGTTAGACCTAGTCAACACGTTAAGGAGCTCAGATCAATTCACGTGGAAAGCTCACGCACTTGTCAAGAAGTGCGCGGATATGTTACTTTCCTTCTCAAATCTTCAAGTGGTCCATTGTTTTAGAGAGGCCAATTTAGTTAGGAGGAGCTCTTTACCTTCAAATTGGGTTTTAACTCCCCTCAAACCCTTTGGAATCCCCTCTTTCAGGTCTAGTTAAATGAAGTATTTCACTTTTTGACCAAAAAAAAAAGTTTTTACATGTGTTTTATTTGACGTCATCAACCATCGAATTGTATTTTATTTGAATATTGTTCTCGTTATAGTGTAGATCCACCTAATGTTAATTCACGCATTGCAATCTCGAATATTGATAGAACATAATAGCTTGACTTCAAAGTCACAACCATCTTTGAAAGATATTTCTTTTTGATTGTTACGAGCTCTTCATGTATTACTTCCCAATTTTGTTTTTGGTTACGTAGCAGTGCTATAAACAACACGATGTCACTCAAGAAACTCGTATTTCAATTCCTAAATGAAGTTAAGGGCATTTTTATTTTTTCATAGTTCTTCAATCCTACATATTATCGCACTATCAATCTTATTAATATTATTTTTAGGAATTCGATGGATGAGGACTAAAAGTCGATCATTAAAGTGGTTTGACTATAAGGTGTTCTGTAAGTGGTTCTCAAATTTATTTATTTTCGTTCTATCGCACTACTAGCTATGATTTATCTAGTTCAATAAGATTCAGGCTTTAACTCCTAAACTGATCGACAATACTCAATTTGTTGTTTAATGTCTTCGCATTCGATTTCACTTTTGAAATATAGTGAATTTATGATCCATATTTTGATATACATATGGATCCCTTAACGTGGGATGTGTCGATAAAACTCAACCATCTTGTCCACAGATATCAATTAAAGCTAACAAAACATATTAGTACATCAAACTCCAACAAAATCTGTCGGGTGAAACAAGGCCCTCTTTGCCACGAGGTAGTATACAAACGAACTCATAATTAATAGTAAGAATTCAAATCGAAGGTCCGATGCCAAAACAAAGAAACTCCAGAACACCCAACTTTAAAATGGACAAGAAATTTCACCTACCTTAAATAATAATATGTTGTCTTTGGATGGGAAGAAAACTGAATAGCTGATAAACGAAAGCTAATTTTCTCACTGGAATACTGGTTGTCCCTCCGCGACGTGGAGATAACAGAATAATTTTTTTCTGCATATGAGATAGTCGTTCATCTTCTTCGGAAGGGTGCGTTCTAAATGGTATGCGTGCCTACAATTGAAATAAGCCTTTTCTTCCGTTTGTTTGCACTCATCCTGCAAAGACATCTCACACACAAGAGTATCCAAATAAATATAGATTTTGTCAATCCAACTAAGTTTGAATTAGTTGAAGCTAATAATGAAAGAGCGTCACGATCGGTTCTTCAATATTCTTTGCTGAGTCGTCGTCATCATCCCTTGTCCCCTTTTCCATTCGCTCTTTGACTTTGTTACACTTTCGTCGTATGAACTCATGTAGAGGCTGCAATTGCATCTTAACTTTAGTTACTATAGGTCCATCTCTTCAGCTCCTCAAACCCCATATAAAATAAATTTCATCATCCATAGCTTGGAATTCCTTTGGCTAAAATATAATTAAGTTTATACAAGATAAGAATTTATACAACCCATCGCTCGATTTGAATGATACAAAGTTTAATCACTTAAACAATCAAACAATAAAAAAAGAATGAGAAAGTTAAAATAATCATAGACAACTCGTTAAATCTCTCCCCTCATGAGAAGCAGGAGGAGATATATGGATAGAAAGAATACATGCATGTAAAAAATATAATAAAAAATTGAAAAGAAGGGATCAAACCAGTGATAGTATAAACAAAACTTGAGATAACTAATCAATAACAGATACAATGAAAAAATCCACACCTAGAATTATCAGAGAGATGTGAAAAATACTTTTTAATCGGAAGTAGCTGGAGAAAAAAGAAAAAAGACATGACAATTGATAGGAGGAGCGAAATGGTAATGGACCTTTTGAAGCTTTGGAAGCAACCACTGACAGATGTGTACTAGCATGTCCAGTGCAACGAGTCATCAACTATTCCCTTGGCAATGGCTTTATTTGCAACAACAAAATCGTGAGAAAAGCAATGAACATGGTAAGCGCATCCTCAATAGCACCGCGCGACTTCGTCCATAATACTCTTGTAAGGGATTTACAATCAATGTAAGCAAGGACAATGCAAGTTTATTCTCTCAATATTACTAAAAAAGGGAAGTTTGCTATAGGAATCACCTTTCTTTCATTCATGGTAAGACCTCCCTCGTCGGGTACAAGCGGTGTTGCAAGATTCTCCTACCCATGAGTTACCATGATTGATCATCCAATACTAACTATGATATTTGGTCTTCGATTCTTTTCTCCTTCTTCTTTTCAAGTCCGACGACGGTCTCTCGGTTATATTGATTTGATTTTATAGGGGTTGCCAATGTAATTTCGATACCTGTTCAAAAAGTGGCAAATATCTTCCCAAATTTTGAAAAAATATCTTTCATGATGTGTCTAATTTGTAATACTTAATACTTCATGGGACAAGTAAGTAGAATTCAAAAACTTGATTGTTCTTACAATCGAATCCTAAAACTTTTATTTTATACATTTAAGTCCTACAACTTATTATTGTCATATACATTCATACTTTCGTTAACTCCATTTGCTTGTGGGCTATTATTTTTTCATCCACGTGGCTGTTAATAAGCAATTTCTTGAGATTTCGGAGCAATTTGGAGATCTAAACTTGTTCCAAACCGCATCGGAGTAAGTTTTAGCCAACTCGTCCAACTAGTTATGTAGATCAAATATGTTTGTAACTCAACAGAAGGTGCAAAACCTTGAAATCACTTTTTTTTTTTCCTGCAAAAAAGCAAACGTGCAAGCCAAAAAATAGATAAATCAGCTAGTTCATTATGCTAGTTTGAAATTAAACGAGTCGCGTGATCGTTAGTTCGTACGCGCTTGACTAATATCTAGACTTTTGCTGATTGACCTGACAATTGAAGTCATTTCCAACATTCTTGTGACCTACATGCAAAGGTGTAGAGAAATATCCCATGATGTTGCCAACGACGTTAGGAGAGAGAGAGAGGATTGTAAATGAGTATTATACATAATAATTTATATAAGAGTTCTACGAAAGTGAAGACATAAAAAAATCTCGAGTAAATTGAGTTTGAAGTATGAAGTAAAAACATAATAATTTATTTCAGATCTTGAAATGCTTTATCTTTCTCTACGCACTATTTCTTTGGATTTTGTAGCATTCAAGTATTTCATAATGCAGTGGTTTTTTGCAAAAGGAAAATGAAAATTTCCCACACATGCAACGTACGTGAGCATTCGCTAGTATACTTGAACAAAAGTGAAACTTTCGTATGAAAAGTTAGAGAAATGAAATGATTAGCAACATCCAAGTTATATCACTCATTTAACATACCAGGAGATTGCTGATCAAAAACATAACAGGAGATTGATAAATTGTGCCTGCCTAGTAAAGTGGGCTTCATATTTGTCACTTGCTAGATCAATTGGGACAAAGAACAATTGTAAATAGAAGAGCCGTAATAGAAGAGCCGACTGAACTAAATGCTCCGGCGACCCAAAGAAGGAAAAAAAGACTTTAAGTACTTGGGAAATTGACCGACGCGGAAATTGGAAAGTACCGGATGGACAAAGATTTTGACTTTCAAAATAAACCCGAAACTGAAGAATCACTGGACGGCAAATATTGAGAGAGAGATCCTTACAAATTTCAATAGTATTTGAGGATATCATATTTTCAAATTGATCTAAAAATTTATCAACGAAAGTGTACTCATTGAATACGATTGTGAAAGGAAAACTCGAAACAAAGTTGGTGTAAATCTTTGAATGTATATTCTCGTTTTTAATAGATGAAGATATGCGTTATGATTTTACAAGAAATTATAATAGAACTTAAAATAAATTGAAATGTAATATGTTCCTCAATGGCCCGGCTTATTGACTACATTTACATTCGTAAACGCACACATTCAATGGCATTTAGAAAGTTCATTAAATAATTGCATCTCAATATGGAGGGGAATAATTAAGATTGCAGGAGTGAGGTAATTGATTGTCCTTTATCTGCAAAAGTATTTGATGAAAAAGATCTCCAACTATTTAGGTGGAGTCTAAATCATAGCCCACTTTATGTAAAATGCAGCAAAAAAACAATTATTGTAGTGAGTAGAAGACATCTTCAGACAACTAGAGTCCTAAGTTCATATATATACACACAAGCAGCCCAAAGGACACTCCACCTCAAATTTTTTCCCACCATTACCGTGATTTATAAAGCGCCACTATTAAAGTACTCCACTCAAATCGCACTCAGGGTTATAGTTTAAAATGGAGCTTTGTGGAGATAGTTTCAAATTACCATTTTGCTTTTTAGCAAAATAAAAAAGAATTGTCACTCTTGCTTTGGGGTTCAAATATCACTCGCCAATTTTTACGAGTACAAAAAACAATTTGAAAGAAAAACATGCAAATTGCTATCTAGAATAGATGAAAAATTGAGGCACAGAGATAGATGTTCGAATAAAAATTACTTTGTCAAGGAAAAAAATGGATGCCGCGAAGCACCTGCAGAATCAGAACCCGCAGCTGGAGGAGAAGCCGCTCCCTGGAGATTGCCAACAAAAATGGATAAGTCAAGAAGTAAAAGAAGACGAAGAAGAAAGGAGGAGGAGCATTGCGGAGGCGCCAAAGCAGAAGCCGAATCATGGGAGGAGTTTTTATCAAACATGGCCCAACAATCCCCACACACGTCGCTCATTTTCGGTTTTGAAGCAAAGGAGATGTCGAGAGGGAGTATTTATACTCCCGGCGTGGGGAGGGTGGGAAGCCTCTCCCGTTTGCCTCCTCGAAGGAGAAAACGCGTTAATCTGTGGGTTGCTCTCATTTTTTCCTCCCGACTGGGGTTTGCGCTTTGCGTGAACGGACTAAATTGGAATTTGGCTATTCCCGACTTGGAACTATTTTCCTTCATGCTTTTGCCCGCTTATAGGCGTGCTTAGCTTCTCCAAAGTGAACGGAGTTGAGGTAGGGGTCGGAGGGGGTCGGATGGAGAATAAGGTGATCAGGTAAATCGATGGAGATGAGATTGGCGAGGCAAAGCTGACGCTTTGAATGAGAAACGGCGACGGACAAGACATCGACGCCATTTCCAAAACCTGTAACAGTAGATTTTCCATAATCAATTATGTGGTAGAGAAGATTTGCTGGACTCTTGTGTGTATGCGCACCACTTTGAAAGTCCTTACCTTTGTTTTTGTTGGGGGAAAAGTATTAAAAAATGTCTAAATGCATGAAATTAATATCGATTTATTACTAAATCTTTTAATTGAACCGATTTAGTTTTAAATCTTTTCATATTGGTACAAATTTAGTCAATCCGGCTAATTTTGACGGGCACATGGACGCCTTGCCCGGTGGCCGAACACGACGTGACAATTTTTAATAAATTTTTTATTTTTAAATTTTTTTATTAATGTTTTTATTTTTCTTTTCTTTTCTCTCTTCTTCCTTCTTGAACTTTCCTAGCAATGGCTAACGACAATCGCAACTCTCACCCGGCCTCGCCTAGGGTCGCGAGCAAGGCAGCTTTGCCTAGATCTAGGCAAGGGCAGCCTCACTAGCTACAGGTGAGGCTGCCTTCGCCCGCGGCAAAGCAA
Organism: Eucalyptus microcorys; assembly: GCA_014182515.1. Lineage (NCBI taxonomy): Eukaryota > Viridiplantae > Streptophyta > Magnoliopsida > Myrtales > Myrtaceae > Eucalyptus > Eucalyptus microcorys. The sequence goes on along the minus strand of CM024567.1, from coordinate 24,097,679 downwards.
GGGCGAGGTTGCCCTCCCCTAGATCCAAGCGAAGCCGCCTTGTTGACAGCCTTGGCCGAGGTCGAGATAAGGCCGCGACCCTCACCGGCCACTATGAGGACAATCCAAGGAAGAAGAAGAGAGAAAAGAAAAGGAAAATTTAATAAAATTTAATTTAAAATTATCACATTAGCATCTGGCCACCACCCAGCATCCACGTCAACACCAACTAACCAAAATTAATCGGATGGACTGAATTGGTATAAATATAAAAATGTTTAGGATTAAATTGATCTAATTAAAATGTTTGAAACTGAATTGGTGCTAATGCAATAAGTTTAGGACTTTTAAGATATTTTTTTTTTTTGCCAGATAAAAAAAATGATCTTGTGATTTTGCACCTTCCGTTGAGGTAATAAAATAATTGATTTACGTAACTAGTTGGGCGAATCGGCTTAAACTTACTCTGATGTAGTTTGGAGCCTCTTGATTACGAGTTTGAATCTCCGAGTCACTCCTCAATTTTAAGAAATCTTGTTTCGTTTGTGGTGTAGGTTCTGTCACCGGAATTAGGAAAAATCCGACTTTTATCGCACCTTGCATGATTTTAACAAGTTTCAGTTAACTTATTAACGGCCCTGTGGATGAAAAATTAATTAACCATCCCCCTCCCTCCCTGCCTCGAAGATTCTGTTCACTAAAAGCTAACGGAGCTAACAAAAGTGTTAAGGTATAGGGTGGTGATAAACTTTAGGACTAAATGCACAAAATAAATTTTTCAGGACTCAAACGCAAAAACTCCTACAACACTTGTCCCATTAAGTACGAAGCATTCATCACTAATCTCGATAACATTACAAATTAGATACACCATGACCATGAAGAATGCCCTCTCTGCTAGCTACGATTTGATTTGGATCAATAAAATCCGCACTTTAGACTCCAAAATCGATGCTCCGTATTCGATTTCGCTTTGAAATATAGTGATTGTGTTGTCTATGTTTCCAAGCGAAATGTCTCATTTTGGAAGGACCTACTATCATTCTTTCATATTTCAGTGGGGTACTACAGCAACCAAGAGCACCAAATCTAAATCCCCTTAGATGTACCTTTTAAATATGGTCAACTTGGTTCATGTGGTTACTCTTTCCTTTAACATTCAATTATCTTAAATTTTTGCAATCAATTCTCAATTTTTGTCTAGTAGCATTATGACTCATCTAAACCCGACTTATTTTATTATTATTATTTAGTTTCTCCACCAAAATTCTCTCCACTCCACCAAAATACTATCTAGTTTTATTATCTTCTTTTTAATTGACCTATTCTCATTTTCGATTGATACCCATCTGTTTATGCCATTATGAGAAGCTGATTTTACCTTTTGATACTCTTTTGAGTCCTCGGTGTGTCCAAATAGCAGCGGAGAATAAAATAATAATCTCGATCCTTCTAGGCGAAACAGTTCCTGTTGGACATAGTTTTTATTTTAAATAACCATTTAAAATCTCAAATAAATTGCATTTAATTAATTTTTGTTCATTTGATCTACATATTTTCTATATGGCATGCATGAATTTCAAATTTTTTTGATATGGATAATCGAGATCATATGATAGTGCCATACCAATAGTTGCCTAGAGGCGTTAGCTATGCACAGACTCAAATACTTTTTAAATTTTCTTTTTCCATTCACTTTCCTTTTCACCTTTTCCGACCTTGTTCCAAGTCCAATAAAGGCCAACTCAAGTGGATAATCTTAAAAAAAAAAAAAAATCATTCTAGAGGGAAAAGACATATATGTTTAGGCGTATTGCTTAAAAGGCAAGCCTATGACTTTTGATTAGGCACAATTTCTGCAAAGCCTTTACCTTATGCAATGTTGGGATATTTGATGTTTAAGTCAGATTGACACTATGTGGATTTTCAAATGAGTAGTCACCATTAGTCTATTGGGATCGACAAACCAAGTGCAGTATTAGAATATACCTCATTTCCTATGCAATTAGAGTTTTAAGGAAAGTTTATTGCATTAATTGCCTAATTAATGCATTTTCGGTACCTAAACTTGATCGTTTGTTCCCTAATGTAACCAGCAATTTTTTTTTTTTTTTTCAAATTATGCGCCCTAAGATTCTTATCCAATAAGATGTCTAGGTGATAACTATTTATCATGGTCCTAATGATTCAACTTAACATGCTAACAATGAAAATTAACAATGTTTAGAAAAATCACAAACAAGTAAAATCAAAATAAAAGTGCACAAACAGTGATTTAACATTGTCTCTAAAAAAGGAAAGCATTCAAAAAGCCTATTATAAAAGCCCTAAGGGCTTATTCAATTTTGGGTTAAATTTTTTTACTTGAGCATTTTCTCTTTTTTTTTTTATGTTAAATTAGTTCTAAACTAAAATTAACGCTAAATATCTAGTGAAACTTGTTCAAATCTAATTTCTAATTCCTTTCTAATCTTTTTGAAATTTTCGGAAATTTTTAAAAATTTTACGAGTTTTTATTATTAATTTTTAATAAAAAATTATTCAGAAAATAGGGTCTGAAGTTGGACTCTAGTGCTTGGGCCAAGGACGATTGGGCTTGTTTAAAACTAGCCCATTTCCAAAAGAAAACCCATGAAGCCCATTTTATTGAAATTGAATGCACTAAGCCCATCTCGCTAAGCTCAGCCCAAGCACTTCTAAAGCTAAAAGCAGCCCCAATTTACCAACCCCCAGCAAAGCTCGTTAAACCTATTTAAGCCCAAAGCCTATTAAGCCTAATTAAAGCTAAACGAGCCCAACGGAGTAGTCGTCGTGTTCTTCGTGCCGGTCCCTTTCACTGAGACCACGGCATCACCGAAGCCTCCCCATTGGCACTCTCCACACAAGGACCTTCACCGCACCAACCCACGCCGGAATCTCAACCGCGCCAAAGTCAGACATCCGACCTTACCACATCACCAGGTCAACCGCCAGTCATCTCTCCGGCCGTCGCCAAACCTCGCTGGCGACGTTAATAACACCAAGCACACATATTTAACACAACGGCCATCGAACCAATCAGACACATATATGCACACCGAGACAAAAGAAAGGACTGGCTATGCTGGCCTCTAACCGCACGCTCCTCTGGCGAGGGTATGGATTCTCCGGCAATAAGACGTTCCGCCCATGGCTGACTTGAGCATCAAACGATATGCCGCAAAATCAAAGAAAAATCCACGCTTAGTGATGATGCAACAGTATTAGAACAAATTGAGCACAAAACAAATATTTTAAGTATCGATTTTATGAACTAGAATTCGGCGCTTGATTCAAGCATTTTGTCAAATGTTTGATAGGCCGTTTGGAATACCACTTCCAGGTTCGGACTTAACGTCATTTACAACCTAAACCCAGCATATTAAACTCAAAATCGATATTATTGGCAACAAATTAGTTTGTTTTTTGCATGGTCTACCCCAAATCTCGTCAGTTTAGTTCGAAGTTCTCAAACTCGATAACCAAGGGAGAAGCGAGGTTTTTCTGGGTTACCTGATTCGGGAGCTCACTGTGAGGAACTATGAATCTATGATGGGTGAATTGGCTTCAAATGAAGGTCGAGGGTAATTCGGGCGAGCCCCTGGCTTCTCGGTTTCTCTCTCCGCTTCTTCTCTATCAAACTGAGCACCCCTTCCCCGCTTCTTTGAGTGTCCTTTCTCGCTTTTAAGGGCCAACGGCAGGGGCACACCGCTTTTGCCATTGCCAGCTTGCCAGTTGGCCTGATTCCTGACCCAAAAATTGCAATGCCATCCCCCACCCTAAATTCGAGAACCGCCCATTAAAAACCAGTTCCGAAAAATTGAAACTAAAAACTGTCCGTTGATTTCATGGATCCACTCAGGAACTAAATCGATGATCCCGTCTTATTCTCGAATGGGTATATGGAACCGGTTCCATCAAGCTTCACATGTTAGCACTATAATATGCAATAAAGAATTACACAATGGAATCACCTCATCAAAGACACTTCTAGTTAGAGCCAATGAACCAACAATATTAGTATGTTAAGAAATGTTAAGCAAGAGAGTACACTCACCAAACTTATTATAAGTTATCTAACATAAAAACTAATAAGTAGCTTAGGGATTTAGAATTTTCATTTTTTATATTAAAATTAAATCTATGTTATATGTATTATCAATCCAGTCCAGATAGATGGTTCCACACTTGGAATCGGTGGATACCGGTCCACCTAAAACTGGGAATTGGACCGGTATCCACCAATTTTAATAAATTGGAACTAAGAACCGAATTGATTCCCTTAGAAACCATAGATTCTTGGGCAGTTCGATCCGGTTCCCGGTAGTCTAGGTGGTTTCCAGTTCTTTTGCACGCCCCTAACTATCATCATAGGTAGATGGAATAATTATTAATAGAATTTCCACTATTTATGGTATAAAAGTTATTTTTCTCAAAAAAAAAAAAAAAAAAAAACTTCTTTAGTTAATAAAATTAAAATAATATTCAAATTCTAATATAAAATTTGTCAAAGAAAAAAATCAGAACGATTTCATTTTTATTTGTTCATATTTTTATTTATATATTTAATTTTTTTTACCACATAATATAAATTCAATACATATAAATATGGATTTAGTGTTTATACTTATTACATATTTTATGTATATTAGTATAATTTACTATTTAATAAATTTTTATTAGAGAATGATAAAGGGGAAAAGGAATTTAAAAAAGAGGGAAAATTAATGAAAAAATAAGCGAGATAAATATCAAGTAGGCAAGAATTTGAGGAGATTTTTACCATCTCTATTTATGCAATTTTTATGCTCATTTACATTGATATGTTGTTCTTATCAAACAATGAACACAATATGATATAAAAATATCTAACTTCATTATTGCCATTCATCAAACAGATACAATAAAATTCCTAGATTTTATATCCTATCATATCTAATTCTAACCCAACTAGAAATCCGAAGAATTATACGTAGCTTGATGATGATAGATGGGATAGAAATTGTCACCACGTTTCTAGAGCCTTCAACTTTAACAACAAATGGCTTTTGAATACCTTCATTTTCTTTTTTCTATTTTGCCTTTCAAATTTCTCTCTTTCGAATAATATTATGACGTGGCTCATTTACATTATTTTCACGGGTGGACATGGTCCATATCTGCCACCAGCAATAAAAACACTTCAATCATTTCATTAATAATAAATTAAAACCTGGAGTCAATTTTGTAAGGGGAGAAATTAAACGAGTTGCTGTGATTATTTCTACTTTCACATTCTAGCTCACGCATTCTTTTATTTTGTAATTCTTTTAGTGATTAAACTCTGTATCATTTAAATCGAGCGATGGGTTGTATAAATTCTTATCTTGTATAAACTTAAATAATCTTTTAGCCAAAGGTATTCCAAGCCGCGGATGATAGTAGAGATAGATTTTATGCGGTATTTGAGGAGATAACTATGACGGAAGTAAAGATGCGATTGTAGGTTGTACACGAGTTCATCGGCCGTAAGTATAACAAAGTTAAAGAGCGAATGGAGAAGGGGACAAGGGAGGACGATGAGTCTGCAGAGAATGTCCGAGAACCAATGATTTGTGCAATTTGCTCGGTTCGTGACACCCCTTCGTTATTACTTTGTGAAGCTAGTCGGGTTGACAAAATCTATTTATTTGGCTACTATTGTGGGCGGGATGTCTTGCAGGATGAGTGCAAACGAACAGGAAAGGGCTTATTTGAATTGTGGACACACGTACCATTTTGAATGCTATCGCACGAAGAGGATGGCCAACTGCCTAGTATGCGGACAAGAATTATTATGTTTCCTCCGGAGGGAGAATCGATATTCTGGTGACATAATTATCTTTTATTTATCAGCTATTCAGTTTTCTTACGATCCAAAGACAACATATGATTCGGGTAGTTAGAATTTCTTGTCGATTTTGAAGTTCTAAGTTGTGGCATCGTATCTCTGATTGGAATTCCTATTATTATATATGAGTTCTGTATGGACACTACCTAGTGACAAAGAGGACTCTGTTTCACCTGGCAGATCTCCATGTCCGAGTTTGATGTGCTAATGATATGTTTTAATAGCTTTAATTGATACCCATGGAAAAAAAAAATAGCCCTTTTTTATTTTTATTTTTTGCCTGTCGTCCACATGATGAGATCCATATGCACAACAAAACATGGATAATAAATTGGCTATGTTTCAAAAGCGAAATCAAATACGTAGACCTTGAACAGCAAATCAATTATAGTCGATTGATTTTGAAGTTGAAGTGCGAGTCTCGTTGATCGAGATAAATCATAGCAAGTAGTGGAATAGAACAAATATAAATAAATTTGAGAACCATTCATGGAACACCTTGACTTTGAGTCCTCGTCCATTGGATTCCTAAAAGTAATAGTGACAAGATTGATGGTGCGATAATAAGAATACCTTTTAACTCGAGTTAGGAAGCAAAGTGCGAGTTTATCAAGTGATATCATATTGTTTATAGCACTGCAACAGAATCGAGAACAAAATTGCAAACCATATATGAAGAACTCATAATAATCAAAAAGAAATATCTTTCAAAGATAATTATGACTTTGGAGTCAAGTTATTATGTTCTATCGATGTTCTTTGAGATCACAACACGTGAATTGACATTTAGGTGGGTTTACAGTATAATAAGAAGATTTTCAACTAAAAGACAATTCAATGATTAATGACCCAAATAAAATACATGTAAAACTTACAAAATAAATACATGTGAGAATGTATTGACCAATAGGTACGGTCTAGGTATTTAGTTTTCATTAGGCGAAGGATAATATATGTCAGCAATTTCTAATCATAGTGAATGTTGTTGAGAAAATTGAAGTTCACTCCTTTGTGTCATTAACGTGTATTCATGCTAGAATCTTTGCTTCTTTTTCACCATGGAAAGACATGACGTCGAGCGATTTTAATGAGTTGTGTTTTAGTGGGAATAGCTATTAAATGAAATATTTGAAATTTCCATTTTCAATGTTGTCGCTGAAACATATTTCATTACATTTTGAGAGTGGTCGTCCAATTTAAAGATTCTCCTTAGTTTCGGTATTTCACAAGATAAAAGGCAAAGGATATTTAGATTTATCGTTTTAAAAATAAATTTGTTACTAGCTCAATAATCTTCCAAATAGGCTAATATGTTTCAGACCTTTTTTGATTCATCACTAGCTTTTGACCTTTTAGGACCTTTCACACTATTCTATTCTTGCTTGCAGAAAATTTCATAATATAGTGTTACCAAAATAGAAATTCACACGAGAGTAAAGTTCGATCATTCCCTCCATACCAAGGCAAATTATTTCTCAATTTGGAAAGAATTACTTATCACTCCTTGTTACTTTGCAATTTTGCCCCCAAAAAACGAATTTGTTCCCAATTCATTAATCTGGGGAAAAAAAATGTGCTAGCCATCATTATTTAGACCCGATTATTGTGACTTTACTTTGCCGTCTTGCCATGTCTGATGTTTGTATTCACGTATTGTCGCATTGAATTTTCTAGCCACACAAATCACTGCAAGCATTTCAGTAATCTTTTTCTACTAAAGTAATAATTAAGGGATAAACAATTTCGACATTAAAATAAGAGCTGTTTGAAAACTGTAACATTTCTAGCTTCTTTTTTTTTTTCTTATTTAAGAATCGATCCATTATCATTTATCATTATACTTCTATGCAGACACCGTACGGACATTGCATTTCCATATAAAAGAGAAAGTGGGAGAACGTTAAGTAGCTTCTTGAAGTGCGGCCTTCATCTCAAAGTGCCTTCAGGTGCACATTTTGAATCTATGGTCAATTTATATTGAAATTGAAAAATATGAGGTTGTTTGAATATAATTAGCGATTATATTGGACATATATCTCTTTCTTTAAACTGCCTTGGTTAGTGAAATTATAGAAAAGAGATGGATTGGTCGTTTCAAGTATTTCCTTCGTTATATGTCCATATATTCTTAATTTTCTGTTATCATGATTCTGAAATTCTAAATATTGCGTTAGGATTAATTAAAATATGGACCGGAGGTTCTCTACTTCTATTGTCTTGTGAAACTTCTAAATATTGATGTAATAAAGAAGAAAGTAACTGCAAATACCCCAAAAATCGGAACTCGACATACGTGATAGAAACTTGGCGTTAAGTGTAGAAGCAAGACTTAAAATTTTGTACATTGGTCAATTAAAGATTTAAGATTTTATACTGGTCAATTGAGAAATTTTCCAAATTATGGCGAACTCGAGAGTTGATTGTGATTTTTTTTAGAAGGAAAAACCTTTTTTTCCCTTAGAAAAGGGACATAAAACTTTAAGTTCTTTATTGATCCACGGCTAAAGTTTTTTAAGTCCTGTTTGGACGATTATCCCCAATTACTATTTTGTCGAGTTCCAATTTTATATTAGGGGTGTGCAATGAGAATTGCTCAAATGGGGAACCGCCCTATTGGACCGGACCAGTCGGTTTTGGGTTGTTTCCTAATAGGGCAGTTCGATTCCCAGTTCCCACTTTTGGAATCGGTGGCCGGTCGGTCTGGTTCACGATTCCATGGTGGGAATCGGACCAACCGGATCATAATATATATTTTCAATTTTTTTAAGAAACAAACCTTAATTCCTCCTAATTTATCCCATTTTTCATTTTATTTTTGGCTCAAAACAGTAAATATACCCACTCCGTTGGACTAGACCAAACTGGACCGAACCAATCGGTCGGTTCGGTTTCCGATTCCAGAATCTGGAAATTGGACCAAATCGGAAACCGATGAGTCCTAATTTTGTTGATTGAACTTGCCTATAAAATTAAAAATGATGAACTTTTGTTACAAAAATCAGCAAAACGATGAATAATTTCCCCAAATAGTATTTAGCAGTGACCTATAAACTAATCTAAATTAGATGAAAACACACGCATTAATGAATAAACTAAATGTTTTTATTTTCCGAAATTTGTCTATGGATATATAAATTACAGAAATAATAAAAGTACGTAGCATGCTCGTGTGTCATGGATTATAAATGCAAAGGGAAAGTTGGAGCTTAATAAGCTTAAGCTCAAGTTCATTTATAATATGGCTATAACACGAATAGAGTTCGAGCATAAAATTTTGTGAGCTCAATAAGCCGAGCTCCGGCCATAAAAATTTCAAAATGAAATCGAAGAAGAGGGAGTAATTGCCTGAAAATGAGTCCGAACTTTGTGCCAGTGGTTTGGATTGGACGGGTGAGGTCACGGTGAAGGAAAGGAGCATACTCTAAAACCGGACGACAATTAAAACGCAAGTGACTTTCTCCACATTGCCAACCAGTCCTAGAAATACGCAGGAGTAAAACTATATTTCAAAAGGAATTCTCAGCGACAAATACCTTTGGTGGAATTTGTCGAAGCAGATACAGCAGTAAACCGACGGTTTTTCTTGTTAAATAAGCTTTTGAAGTTTGTCATATTCGATTAGATGGAAACGGGTAAACGAGAACATTCTACCGGCTTAAGTTCTATCTCTGTATCGTATGCACTTGTGCCACTGTGCGCTTCCGCTTTTATTTCGGGAGTTTTACTCTGCCGTTCACGCAGGTCTTCCACCACTCTGTTCTCGCCACCAAGTCCTCCTTGCGCAGGTCATTTCAGGCTTCTGTTTCTGTTTCCTTTTGATGGTGGGCGGGGGGAAAGAGACATTCTTAAGTTTTCGCGTATCAAAATGGACATCAGGTGTGAATACGGCCTTCTTATAATACGCGGCATTTCGACCTTGCATTGAAGCCTCTCAAGAAACTCTCAAGTTGGGGAAACATGCAACATATAACATGAATAGACCTCTCCGTGATCGAACTAATTAGTTAAGCTATTGCCCGTCCGAGACATGTTAATGGTGCAGGGAAAGCATCTACCTCCACTGGATCAGAAAACTTTAGCACTTGGAGAAAAGGAGGTGGGCTAAGCCCGTCACGTACTTGCACCCTTCCCGAAGGGAAGAGCGTACAATCGGCCATCGAGTTTTTGGCTTTATTCAGTTTTCTTACTGCTTAAGAAAAATTTCCTCTTTCTATGTAGTAGTACGATGAATCAACCTGTATTATCAGTTAAAGCCGCTCCAAGGCTTTACAGCTGCAGCTGCTTGAAGGCTTCCCTCCATGAACCAAGCGGGAGCACGGGATTGACTAGTGCATTCCACTTGCAAATGAGAGTACTTCTCCCGATAAGATGTCCAGTTTGCATTCAAGCTCTCGATCTCAATCTCGAGGTACTTCAGGTACTCGTTGAACGCCTGTATTCAGCTTTGCTATATCTCCATCCCTGTCAAAAAAAAAAAAAAAAAAAAAGAACAAGAAGAAACTTATAGGCTACAAAAATGGACAAGGACTGATAGAGAACTTACTTGCAAGGAAGTGGGGCACGTTCTCCCAAAAAGCTCGTCAGACAAATCCATTTATCAACGAAATCAACGGGCCCGTTTGCTTCTCAGCCTTATCCTTGAATTCGCCTACGAGATCATCTAATCCAAGCAGGCGGAGGTATTACTCGATGTCTTGATTCAAGCGATTCAAGCTCAGCAATTTATTATCACCACTTGCAGCAGAAGGAGATGGCTCGATGTAACGAATCAAGCTCCGTGCCGCGGCAGCGGCCTCAAGATTTGCTTCGTTTCCCTTTGCTTTTATGGGGATGGAGAGAACATGGAGGAGATCATGCAAAATTAATGAAGGATTAATTTGCATCGAGTTCTCTTGGATATGGTTCATTTGCTCGCTTAGCCGGATTGTAGAAAAAGAAAATTTCTAGATAAAGAAGCTCTAATAGAACTTTGATTATGAAATGGTTTGATGGATATGAGGAAAAGGGCACCCCTTTTCATATTAATAGTCCTTGAGTTACAACCATTGATCGTCCTTCGATCCGGCGGACGAGATCATGCCTTCTAACCTACTAACTATCGAGAGAATTCTAGATTCTCAATGCAATTACCATCTCGCCCGTCCTTGAGAACATTCCAGAACCTCTGATGGAAACCCTGGGCAATCTTGGAAGGTCATTTTCAATCATACACGGTCCTTGGCTGTGGGAACTTTGTGATCGTGACAAAAGTGTGGCTTTTTTTTTCATTTTCATTGCTTAAATTTTTAGATTAATTCCTGGCTGCAGGCTTTACTACTAAATTGCCTTTGAGTCTTCAAAACTTTCACGTACATTTTTTGTGGAACTAGAGATTTGCATTCCGCTGTGAATATTTAGTTTTCATGTTAATATATTTACTGTCCACATCAATTTTTTTTAACTCACCGCAATTTAGAGTCCCGATGGCTCCATCACATTCTTATTGCCGCCTGCCCTCTTTTTTTCCCCAGTAGCATTATTTCCTTTTAACTGCATATTTCAAATTCAAATTAATCAAGATATTTTTCATTTTTCATTTTTCTAATCAGTTAGTTGTCGTTGCAATATCGAAAATCCAATAATTTTTGTTCCAAATACTACTACAAGCCGCAATTTTATTTTTTTTGTTACTAACTATTGCTTTGACGCAACATTGGTTAACTAGTTTGCTTTTTTCACTAATTTTTTAATTTATCTAACATGAGTTTCCCCATCCATTTCCTTAATTCCTTTTCTAATGGAAATGAAAACCTCTGTTACTTTTTTAAATGTTAAATCTTCTACCCATGTTGACCATATTTTATTCTCATCTTTTCCGTTCCGTTATTTTTTTCTCATGTAGTGGGCCCGACCGGACACAAGCAATGGCCGGCCCATCCCGATACAATCACGACGCAAAATACGCAAAAACCGATTGAATTTCGAGTGTCGTTTTACAAATTAAACGCGCTCCGCGGCAAGCTTTCTAAAACTTGGGAGTCTACTACTCGTGCAGTGTTTCATCATAGCCTCGTATCGACACAATCATATTTTTTGAAATAATGGCAACGCGGGTGTCATTTTAAAATAAATATAATTCAAATGTGTTAAAAGGATCAAATAAGATGACGCATGTCATGAAAATAAACGAGATAATTCTAAAATTAGGGATTGTAGTAGTTTAAAAAAATTCATTTATCATGTATACAAGTGGATCGGATAGTCGGAGTTGAGTATGGGCCTCAATAGGTCGTCTCGTTGACCCAAAATTTGGTGAAATTTTTATGAGCTATATTGAAGAGTATCACTTTCAATGCATGTCTTGTTCCCCATGTCTAATAATTGAACGCTGACTTCATTCGGTCGACCTAGCAAGGAGGCTAATCTTTTACGTAAGAACAATCAGATTGAATTCTAAAGCGACCTCAATGATGAACAATTAGCACTTGTTTTTCTGCTTGTTCCATTGAGGATTAAGTCAATATCATTAGTCACGACAATATTACAAATTAGATACACCATGAAAAATGCCCTTGCCGCTAGCTAGGATTTGATGCGGCTCAATAAAATTCATACTTCCAACTCCTAATATACTATACTCAATTTATTTCTTCTTGTTCGATTTTGTTTTAATATATAGGGATTTTGTTGTCTGTGTTAAGCGAAATATTTCTCAATTTGGAGAGAGTTGCTTATCATTCTTTACATTTCTCAATCTGAAGCACCATTCTTACAACAAAAGACTTAAATTGGAAGTCCTTCTCTGTAACAGTTCACACATTTCCTTTGAGTTTGAGATATGAAATTAGAAAACTTTAGCAGGACCAAGATTGATGGACGAACATGTATCTGCAAAGTATTGCAGTAACCAAAAGCACCCACTCTAAATCACAATGCATATATCTTTTAAATATGATCGATTTATTATTTTACCGTTCATGTGGTTACTGTTTATTTTAACATTCATTCATCTTGAATTTGAAATCAATTCTCAATTTTTTTTTTTTCCAGTAGAATTATGGCTTATCTGAAACTTAGCCTTTTCATTTATTATTATTTAGTTTCTCCATCGAGATTATCTCAACTCCACCAAAAATACTATTTAGTTTTATTTTTCTTTTTAATACACCTATTCTTTTGAACGAATAAAAAAACGCCTATTCTCATTTGTGATTGATACCCATCTATTTATGCTATTATAAAAAGCTGATTTTTTCGAATTGGTTATCTACTTGTTTATGCTCTTTTGAGTCCTAGGCATGTCTACTATCTATCATCTAGTGTCCTCCTAATAGTAGTGGAGAATAAGGCTCTATTTGGTAATCGGCAAAACAGTAACTATTTTAAATCTGATTCTTTTATTCTGGGAACAACTCCATAATCAAAGTCTTTTCCTCTTCTTTTTTCTCTTTTCTTTTCTTCTTTTTCCTTTCTTCTTCTTCTTATTCCTCTTGCCAATCGCTAGCTAAAGGAATAAGAAGAAGAAGAAAAGAAAAAAAAGAGAAAATATATGATAAAGTTATTTAAAAAATTAAAAGAAATTCTAAATCATAAAAGAATTTGAGAGTCGTACCAAACATATTTTTATTCCGGAAATATAAATTTTGGACAATTATCAAAAGTTTTTAAATGCTTAGAAACTCGTCCAAGGAACAATATTAGAAAAAACCATTTCTAAGAATAAATTGTTTCTAGAAACAAAATGGTTACCAAATAGGCCATAAATTGACAATCTTGGTTGCTCTAGGTGAAACAGTTCCTATTGGGGATAGTTATTATTTGAAATAACCATATAAAATCTCAAATAAATTGCCACTTCAAATTGTAACCTGCATTTAATCGATATTAGTTCATTCAATTTAAATATTTTCTATAAGGAATGCGAAAATTTCTAAGTATTTTGACATGGATAATCGAGATCATATGACAGTTCATACCAATATATGCCCGGCGTAGCTAGCTAAGCAAAGATGCAAAGAGGTAAAATCTAGGTTCACTTTTTTATTTTTCTTTCATTTTCTATTCACTTTCCTTTTTCACCTTTTCCATAAAGGCCAATTTGGGGAGATTAATTTTAAAAAAAAAAAAAATTGAGGAAGATTTAACTTTCCAAAGATAAGAAAGATTCTAATTTAAATTCGGAAGTGTCAAAGATTTAGGTTGTGTTTAGCAATCGAGATAAAATATTTTATCCTGCATTTGGTGCCTACTCAAGGATAAAGTCGAATATAAGAGAGATATAGACAAAATAAAATTATCCTATGTGAGAGTGAGATAAAAATGGATAGGATTTCTAACATTCATAATAGAAAAGTTATTTTCTTGAAGAACAATCTTCTTAAATTAACATAATTAAAATTATATTTCAATATAAATGACATTTAAATTATAATATAAGAAATTCAAAATAACAAAAAATAACAATTTAGTTATTTTAATTTAATCTTATTTTTATTTATATATTCGAAATTAATTATATTTATTACACATTTTAGGTATTTTAGTATTTTAAGTATATTATATAGTTTACTAATTAATAAAATTTTAATAGAGAGTGATGGAAGGGAAGAAAGAAATAAAAAAGACATTAATTTAATAAGAGAGAAAAATAAAATAAAAATAAAGTAGGCAAAAGTGTCACGAGAGATTTTTACCTTCCCCAATTGCAAAATTTTTGGTTCATTTATATTAATGTTATTTATACCAAACAATATACATGATATGATGTGAATATATTTGACTATATTACTGTAATTACCAAACAGTTGATAGAATATAGCAAAATCCTTGAATTTCATATTATATCCTATTATGTCCTATCCTAGTTAGAAATCTAGAAGACTAAACGTAGCCTTAAGAATTATATTTTGAAGATTTAGAGATTCATTCTACTTTTGAATTACATATCATTTATCATTATGATAATCTACCACCATAAATCTCCATGGATTTTTTATGAAGTTGATTGGAAGAAACTTGAGATTCAAACCATTTTGGTTTGATTTGTTCTATAGAGAGATAAGAGTAGGTTAGATTTTTGTTAGATAAGATATTCAAAGTTCCGCGTAAAAAAAAATCCAATTCCCACGCGAATCGTAATCATGAAGATATTTGCTACCTTCTTGACAAGTATTGAAATTACATCAGCAAGATGGCAACCCATCTATAATATCAATTCACTATAATCGGACTTTGAAAAGAAGGAGGAGGAGAAGGAGGAGGAGCAGGAGAAGCAAGAGCAAAAGGAGAAGAAGAAGAAGCGGGAGGATGAAGAGGAGGAGGAGAAGCAGAAGAAGCAGAGAAGCAAAAGAGGAAGGAGAAGAAGAAAGATGAGGAAGAGGAGTAGGAGGAGAAGAAGAGAGAATGAGGAGGAGGAGGAGAAGGAATTAGAGGCCAAATATCACAATTAGTATTGGAGGATCTCAATGACAGTAACTCATGGGTGGGAGAATCTTTCACCACCACTTGGGTGGGAGAATCTTTCACCACCACTTAAACTCCATTAGGGGCCTCTTATCATGAAAGAAAGAAAGGTGATTCCTAAAGCAAGCTCTTTTTTGTTAGTGATATCGAGAAAATAAACTCTGCACCGTCTTTACTCATACTAATTGTTGTCTTTACAAGAGTGCGGTGTTAGAACATCGCCTCAAGAGGCATCCAAATGAGCTCTAATGTGTGGGTGAGGTCGCACCGTGCTATTCAGCTCATGTGTTTTTTAGTCCCTTATAAGTTTTGCGAACTAAGGTTAGCGTGTTCGTCGTTGTTGTTGCAGATAAAGTCATGGCCGATGGAATACGTGGTAACTCTATTTCATCGTTGATTTTGGATCCCGCAACAAAATATCTTTCACTAAGTATTATATTTTGATTTTTATTAGAGGAGATTAAAGTTTTGTGCTAGTATTAGACTGAGAGGGTCAAATGCTAACAGAGCTATATATTATCTAGTTCCATATCTTATAAAATTGCTTAATATGATATCAAAATCAATAATAACCAATGTCAAAATTCAATTAACGGTTTGATCCAAACTTACTTTAACATACTAATGAAAGCCTATTAAAATCAAAGTGATTTGTACAATGTCGAAATTGATTCGACAATACTGGATATTAACAAAAGCACCTAGAAAGCACTGCCTTTAAATAAGTTTGAGCACACAATATCGGAATCTAATCAACAACGCTAGATAGTGGAAATAATACCTAGTAGACACTACTCCTAGGTGAATATAAGGAGACAACGTTGGAATCTAATTGACGACCCTGGACGGTAACTTGGTATTGGAATCTAATTAACAACACTACCCGAGATATAGACACTGCCAGAATTGAATTTACGACGGGAATCTTAAACTACAGTTAGACAGACTAAGATTAAAAGGTAAGATAAAGTAGTTTTGTGTGTTATTCGGAGGGCTTTTCTATTGGATTGCCTACGGTATTTATATGCTAATTTAATAACTATGGGTAGTCGGTTGCTTCCTTCTTAAAAGTCACTCCACGTTATATGCTGAACCGCCTTATCCATATGTGGTTGCTTTCTGACCTGTTCAATGATGTTCTCATGGCTTGTTAAGCAAGAATTGACTATTCCTTTAATTTTGGTGCCCTTTTTAAGCATCAACTATTCCCACCCAAACGTCATCGATAATCCCATCTAAATGCTATGTCTTCAATAGCGTTTATTAGCTTAGACACATGGCAATCAATTGCTTTATCATCGAATCATGTATCTCTAGTTGTAAGTCCATCAAAATCTTCTCGAAATCCTTGATCATCCTTCGTTTTTATGACTACCATGGGCTGGGCTGATGTAAATCACAACCCACACATGATAGTGAGGGTGATTTCAAAGGTTTTTATCCCTCGTGATCAGCAGATAATAGTGAGGGTATTTTTGGGTGTCAACACGTGCCCCATTTTAAAAGAAGTAAATTGGAAATTTGTTTTTTTAAAGGAGAGATCTCATTCTACGCACAATTCACTACGGATGATCGTCATACCTTTCTATTCACTAACATATCCGCAACCAATACGAATCAACAGTTCCTATTACACCTTGACACGTCACTTCAGCTTTTGGCAAATATTCTTAATTTTGAATCATCCTCTTCTACTCCGAATAGAAGGATACGTTTTCATTGTCTTTTCTTTATACTCTTTTGTCTTCTTCCTTAAACCCTAAACCCGCTCCATCCTATTCGCAAGTTTCCATGGCCATTGAAGCTCCCACAATCATCCCCGAGTCCTATATATCGAACTTCAATGGTCTTCGTTGTACCAAAGAGGCTAACTATTGCCGACTTTAGTCACCAAACACTATAGAGGAGCATCCAGAATCACTTCTTCTTGGGCCTTGCTTCTTGGATCACAATCGTGTTCCATCGTCTCTTAAAACCTACTTTCCAATCAAGAGGAATGAGAAACTTCCCATACAACATCCCTCTATCAAAGATATTTGGACATTTGCTCCTACCAAATTTCGAAGTTTCCCTTTGTTTGAAGAAAATCCCACTCCTGGTGCTTGCGATTAAAGCGTGATTTAAGAACCTGATTATCATGGATGAATATGAGCATAGAGATGGCATTGGAGGTTAGTATGTTGTCCCATGACTTAAGTAGGGGGTTATTGGGGTTATTGGGTTTTATTGTCTGCTTTTGATCCCTATCGACCAATTGTTTTTTTTCCCTGGGGACCCATGTCCATAACCCTTTTGGACGTTTTTACTATCTCTGGGTTCGTACCAAATGGCATTGTTGTAGAACAAATCGAAGCTCTCGAGGACTTTTTCATTCCCGATAGTACCCTTGCTTATGGAACTTTCATTGAGAAGTATCATAAAACCTTTGCCCTTTTAATTCTAAGGAGCAAACCGCTTTTTTTGCTTTTCTTGCTTTCGAAATACGTATTCTTTAATCCAGCCCTCAAGGTCTCAAAAGATTTCCTTAGACTTGCTTCAAATCTTGTGAGGGGAAAGAAATTAACTTTTGGCCCACTTGTTTTGGTTGTCTTATATAGGAGTCCTACCCATGCTCCTATATTGATGATGTCTAAAGAGAGCAAAGTCTTATCTAGTCTGTTCTAGATTCTACAAACATAGATGGCTCTCTATTTCTCCTTTTTATTTGGTAAAGTTCCTCGCGATCTTCCGCATGATTCATCATTGAAATCCAAACAATCAAAACCTCTTAGTCTAGGTTGTCAATTGCTTACCTTATCTCCTTTGAAGATCCCTGACACACTCCTCCTTTTGTTCATCACCGTCAGGAGATCCTAAATTTCGATTATACTCATGTTGAACTCCATAGACTCGAGTACTATTTGGTTGATTGTCAAATAGATCATAAATACGTTATTTTACTTAGAAATTATTCCGGCAAATAAAAATTAAAAAAAATTATTTAAAAAAAAAAAATTATTCATCGAAATAAAAATGTTACTAAACGCACTCTTATTTCATCTTCCCTTTTCTTATGTTCCCCTAAAATCTATGGGGCCTGCACCACGACGACCGAATTCGAACCAAAAAGCATCATGAACTCAACAGCTAGGTGTTGAACAGAACAGAAGAAAGAGAGAGACATAACGACACCCTTAACCTTAACCCATTTCATTCCAGTTCTCCTCGTTTCTATTTTCTTTATCTTTTTTTCTTTTTTGGGTCGAAGCTCCTCATTATTTTTTTTTTCAGTCAACATTCAGTTCATGCATCTTTTTTAAATTGAAAAGCAATAAGTAAGGATTATTCTCTTGTTTAATTTGAATCATTATAATATGGTGAAAACAAGTGGAACTGGGGTGGGGTCTGGGGAAAGAAGACGGAGGAGATCATGCCAAATTAATGAAAATGGATTTGTCCCTCGAGTCCTTCTATCCTTGGTCCTGCTGAGGCCACAGCCTATGCTGCAAAAGTTAGCTTGGTGATGATCGGTTTCCAAAGCCTTCAACTTTAACAACAAAAATGGCTTTTGAATATCTTTTCCCAAAAAATACCCAGCAGAAATCAAATATGAAACCCTTCATTTTCTTTTTCTGTTTTTTTTTTTTTTTTTTTTTCATTTTCCCTTTGAATTTCTCTCTCTGTAAAACTATTACATGGCTCTTTTTCGGTAACATTCGTCACATTTGAATGAAACTTTAGTACAAGCGAATTAGTATCAAATAAAATTTTATCCCAAGGATAAGCATTTGAATAGATATTTTGTTAATGTTATTTGTTGAAGCTCATTCTTGCGCATTTATTTCTTTATTCACGGCCTATATTATAAACTGAGTACAACTCTTATAGAAAAAAGGTTTGTTGGCTTTGATTTCACTCTTGCTGGAGATAGAAAATCATTAACATTTCTTTATTTTTATGTCATGCATAGCAAAGCGTGGGTTGTTTCATTACTATTGCTTAAATTTTAAGATTAATGGAGGTTTTTTGGGGTTAATGGAGATATATAGACTCTCCTACTGTCAAGGCTGAATCAGGCTTCAAGCTTTATTACTAGATTGCTCTTGAGCTTTCAAAACTTCCACTTAGATCTAACTTAAATTTTCTGTGGAACTCGAAATTTTCATTCCATTCTGAATATTTAGTTTTCATGTTATTTTATTTACTGTCCAGCACAGATTTTTTCGAACTCGCTGCTAAGTTTAATAAGTATTGTTAAGAGTCCTGATGGCTTCATTGTAATCCTATTGCCACCTGTTTTCCCCCCCTTCAATAGCATTATTTTCTTTTAACTGCATATTTCAATTTCAAATTAGTCAAGATATTTTTATATTTTTTAATTTTTTAATCAACTACTTGTCGTTGCATTATGGAAATTCAAATTACTTTTTTTCTCAACACTATTACAAGCTGCGATTTTTTACTAACTAATGCTTTAATGCGACATTGGTCAATTAGTTTACTCTTTTCACTAATTTTTCAATTTATCTAACATGAGTTTTCCCATCCATTTTCATAATTCCTTTCTTTTTTTATGGTAATGAAAACCTCCATCGCTCTTTTAGATGTTGAAACTTCTACCCACGTTGACCATAATTTATTCTTATCTTTTCCATTCCGTTCCTCTTTTTTCTCGTGTAGTGGGCCGACCCGACACAAGCAATGGCCGGCCCATCCGGATACAATGATGGGCCAAACACACGCAAAACCCGATTAAATTCCAAGTGTTTTTTTGCAAAATAAACACGCGCTCCGCGGCAAGTGTTTTAAAACATGGGAGTCTAATTAAAACCACTCGTGCAGTGTTTCATCGTAACCTTGTATCGACAAAATCGCCTTTTTTGAAATAATCGCAACTTGGGTATCTTTTTAAAATACATGCACTTCAAACGTATTAAAAGACACGTGCCATGAAATTAAACGAGATGATTCCAAACTTAGAAATTGTGATAGTTCGAAAAAAATTCATTTGTCATGTATACACGTGGATTAGATAGTTGGAGTCGAGTATAGGCCATGATAAGTTGGCGAAATTTCTGTGAGGTGCATTCAGGAGTATCGCTTTTAATGTATGTCTAGTTCGTCGGATCAAATAATTGAACACAAGTAATAATGACCCCAATCGGTCGACCCAAAAAGGAGGCTAATCATTTGCGTGAGAACAATTTGATCCAGCTCTAAATCGACTGTAACGATGAACAATTAGCAGTTGTTTTTCTGCTCGTGGCTTTGAATGTAGCATCGAGCTCGATGGGGACAAGGCCAATGGACAAGAAAAGGGCGCATGTGGCGACTGGCGATAATTTGCTTATGCTGGTTCGGAGTTTGATCCCCAATCGTTCGGGCCTTCATATGGTCCATATCTACAAAGAAGGCAACCGGCGCGATGATTGGTTGATAAACTTTGCTCCGAATAATATTCCAGAAATTATTTCGGAGACACCCGTCCCGCCTAATGGGCCGGGGTCTTTTTCGTTGGGTGATCGGATGGGAATCAAGTTGATTACCACAGGCAGCGATGATGTAATCAACGTCTCGTCACAAAGGAGAAGTAGAGACAGCGTTTAAGTAATCAACATGGCAAAACTTTACGTTATCTATCGGTCATTTTCAGACTATATCGTGATATCCTTAGCCGGGGGCATGCACAGAACAGTATTCGGGTAGCAATCGCGTACCTTTCGTTGCGCAAAAGGTCGAACGGAATGTCTTATCATCGACAATTTCTGATTATATTCCAAGAAATAAACAAACCCCTTTTGCCCGAATAAACTAATCGAGATCATCAGGAAAATCAGTTAATAAATAAACGCATGGAATATTCACTAAGCAGCAGGGTATCTGCAAAGGAATGGATAAGATCCGGCGTTTACTTCCTTCGCTGAGCTTGTGTACACTCTTAGTTCTCTCAATATCCATGAGTTTTATTCACGAAAGAGATTCCAAGAACAAACAAGAGGAACCTTGCCATGGGTTCTTTTCTTAATAAATTTGAAGATGTGTTTATTTAACAGAAAAGTAAATATTTAGAAATAATTGTTTATATGGCATAAAAAAATAAGTCAACGAATCTTCCTTCTCATTATAGACAGCAATTTATGCATCGATATTTTTATCGATGATATAAAATAATTTTGTTCGCTAATTTTTTCACGCAATATAAACAATCATATTTTAAGAAAATATTCTTCAACTCGATACTTCTCCATGAAAAAAAGGGTATCATAAGATTTTGAAGGAAAAAAATAAGTTAACGTGTTATCACAACCGGTTGGCGTTTGGAAGCCGGCACTTCCCGTCATTGTCGATCGACTGTTGCTCGCAATATGATACACCCTGTGGCAACTCATGGACGTAGCGCGCCTCTCGACCACCGTGGGTGCTGCCAAAGAGCCAAAAAGAAGATGAAGAAGACATGCTGATGCGCAATCTTCTTCATCGATCATCACTTCCCTCTCTCCTCCACCGTTGAGACTTTTGGCGATGACATGAATCGTTTTAATCGAGTGGGACAAGAATCGTTTTAGTTGACCCCTCAATTTCCCAACGATTAATCACGAAAAAAAGAAAGAAGAAAACGACCTCCTCTCTTTTTTTTTTTTTTTTTAATAAATATATCCTAGTCTTGTTGGCAACGCCATCGTCGGATATTTCTCTACACATTTGCATCGACGTCAATCGTTGTGAATGACCTCGACGGTTGAGTCAATTTTCGTGTCTCCTTCGATCAGTTTGAGTTTAGGTATCAATCAGATTTGGACCGGGCGCAGTACATCCAAAAACATAAAACATCATAATACATGTCTTCTACGAAACTAGTTTCGAGGTAGAAGCCCAGAAAACGGACGGGTCATACTCTCTTCATCGCGAGTTCCCCTCCGAAAATGCCGCATCATGTCCAAGTTGCCCAAACATCCTCGACCGAAGTAACTAAGCCCGACATGCCAAAAATACCAGAGGACCTCCGCTTGAACATCGCTCGGCGGAGCAGGTATATAAAGAGCAATTCATTCATTCTTGCTCGGGAGCGAAAAGTCTTGTCCATGGAGCCAAAGCCACGTCAGTTTTTCCTCTAATTTGACCGTTAAGAGAGTTACCCAAAAGAGACGATGGAAGGAAGGAGACAATGGTCGCGCCACGAAGATTTGAAGTGGCCTATAATTTACTGAATACTCGGTATAGATCACGCATTTGTGTACAAACAGTGCCAACGAAGTAACATGGATATCTCCGGCAGTCGTTCTAAGTTTTTAATAATGTTTTCGTCCGCATCACAAGACAAAACCCTAAGTTTTTAAAAATGGTTCATCGTAGACTTGGCTTGGCTTTGTTAGATTGGGCGTTGCGGGAGCGTCACTGGCCTCGCTCACTGACTTGGAAACAGTACCCACTAAGCTAGAAAAACCACAATGATCACGTCCAACGAAAGGGGTGGGGACGGCCCCATCTCGTCCCGTCTTATTCGATTCCGTCCCATCTTCGCACGATGTTTCAACGTGTTTACGCTGTGATCTCCCTCCCCTTCCCCCCACAAAAGTTGGAGTAAATGTCCGACCCAATCGGACCGCTCCGCTCCGGACCCCAACTGTACGCCACTGTCGGAGAGAGGTGTGCGAATGCGACGGCACGGCACGCCCCGCTTCGTCCATTCGCGCTCTCGGTGGGAAGTCCCCACCACTGAAGAGCCACTCGCCCCTCTCTCTCTTGCTTCGCTAGGAAACAAAAGGGAGAAAGAGCAAACGCAATTTTGCTCCGTTGAAAAACATGTGACCCTTTTCCTCCGGTGCCTCTCTCCTTTTTTAGCTTCCCCACCCCCAAGAAAAAGGGGATTCGCACGTATGGTGAGCAAGAATCTGGTCTTTGTGCTGTATTGCTTGGTTATCACTTCGCGAAAGATGGGGTTAGGCAGAGCTGCTGCTCCTCCTCACGTTTCTTTCGCTGGAAATCTCCGAGTCATCCTACAAATGAGTCACACGCACCGTCCAAATCGATAGGGTTGATAGCTTCTTTCTTCTCCTTATCAACACGTGTAATGAGAACTTTTTCAACTAAGATAATTGTTACAGGTGCACGCATAGTCGCATACCACTATATAAACAAGGCCCCACCCATAAGATGGCGGGAGTAAACCCACCCCCTAACATTTTAATCGAGTAGGAGACGTCATGGCCCGAATACAGAATTCGCTCTATCCAGATCAAACGTTCTCCATATGGCTAAAGGCTAATTCTTGGATTATCTGACACGATGCCCATATAAATATGTATGTGTGTGAAGGATTTCGCCTCCCTTGGTTAATTATTACAAATTAACCTTCTCTACTCTTCACCTCCCTTAAGCATAAAAGCTATTGAAAATATCACGACCATTAAATTAATAGTCTGTGTTTGAAAGGGCACCCAAAAGTATATTTAGGTTTGGATTCTCACAACGAATAAAAAGTTTCTATGGTGGCCTATATACTATCGTTTGCTTTTAATAAGGATAAGATTGAAGCTATAAAGATCTTTTGGAAAGAGAAAGCTTCAACATAACACTTAGTATCATACTTAATTCATACTTTTACTTATAGATGTGCTCTATTTTGTAAATCCATACGTTTGATAGGCCAGGTAGACTAAAGTCATTATGAATGAAGTAACAAACCGAAATTACAATGGAGGTCATCCAATTAATTTTCTTTTTATTAAATTCGTATGGATTTTATAGCTAGGAAAAGTTACTTTTAGGTCCAACGGAAGAATTGATTGCACCATTATTATTAGGTCATCTGAATTTTTACATGGGAGTCACAAAAATTAAAGATGGTGATATATTAGGCAAGAAATTACCTAATCAATCTTCAAATTACCTAATATATCAATGAAGGAGTTCACCTCCCATGGTTTTTTTTTTTTTTTTTTTGGCAATTCTATTTTACTCCTACTCTAACTCTCACTTTCAGACTTTTGATATCAAATTGTCCCCACCCCAACCCTTACGAGAATGTGGGAATTCGAAACCCTCATCTCCCCCATCCCATGTGGGAAGTGTGGCCACTAGGCCAAACCCCAATGGTTGTTCACCTTCCTTAGTTAAGTATTGCAAATTAATCTTCTCACCTCTTCACATCAAAAGCTATTGAGAAGATCACAACCATTAAACTAATAGTCTTTGTCTATCTCAAAGGGTACATGCCATAGTTTGCTTTTGGAAAGAGAAAGCTTCAACATAACACTTAGCAATATACTTTAATTCATACTTTTACTTATAGATGTGCTCTATTTTGTCAATCCATACATTTGATAGGCACAAAAATCATAATTAATGAAACACCAAACCGAATTTACAATAGGGTCATCCATATGATCGACAAGTGATCTTTTTTATTAAGTTTGTGCGAATATAATAGATAGGAAAATTTACTTTTAGGTCCATCGTACAGCTATGAATTGATTGCGCCATTATTATTAGGTCATCTGAATTTTTATGCGGGAGTCACAAAAGTTAAAAGACGGTGATATATTAGGTAGGAAAATTACCTAATCAATCATATATATATATATGATAGATTTCACCTTCCTTGGTTAGGTATTGCAAATTAATCTTCTCATCTCTTCACCTCCCTTAAGTCATAAGCTATTGAAAAGATCACAACCATTAAATTAGGAATCTTTGTCCGAAAGGGCACCCAAAAATATATTTAGGTTTGGATTCTCATGATGAATGGAAGGTTTCTATCGTGGCCTATACACTATAGAGTCTATAGTTTGCTTTTAATAAGGATAAGATTGAAGCTATAAAGGGAGAAAGATGCTAGAAGTGTCGAAAATTATGTAACACATTCATTTTAATGCCAAAAAATTTTGCCAAAACCAGACCCGTGGAAGCAGTGGAAGCATCCCAGTTCCAAGGTATTCATGATAGGTTCTAGGTTTCAAAAATTGGAAAACTTGTTTTAATAGGTAAGTTCTAAGTTCTAAGGAGGTAGAACCTACAACCTGGAATAAGTTTTTGTATTTTTTTGGTATATGTTTTCGTGCAATCCTATAAAATGGTGTTCGATAATGAGTATATAATCTGGAACCAGTATTTTAAACTTCAATTTTATGACTTAAAACTTTTACTTTATTAATGTTTAATCTAGATATAAGTTGTGGTCAGTGTATTATAGAAATAAGTGATAATTATTAAATGTGATAATTCATTATAATTATTCAATTAATTATATAGGTGGAGCTTGAATAGATCTTGGAACTTCTAATGAGATAAGTTTCAAGTTTTCTAGGAAGAACTTGTTCCAACGGGCATATTCCAAATTCCAAGTGAAACTTATATAGAATCCAAAACTACTCACTCTTAATTGTTATGACAGCACATGCTCAGGTTCGACTTATCCATTCACCACGTTCAGGCCTCCATAGGTACTCAGGCGAGAAGTGGGCTGCTAGATTCGAAGCTCGCCGAGAGGCTCGAGGAGGAGTTGCAAAGGGCCAGGTGCATCGTGGCCAATGGAGACGCATTGTCATTTCTTCCATCGAAAGTTCAAAGCATGTTTAACTCGGCTCAATCTCTTTCCTTTCCTCCACCGCTGGTTTTGTTGTCCCTGTTGTATAGGTGTATCTCGTGGTAGATGATGGTGATTGCAACGTGCAGGTGGCTTCGTGGAAGGGAAGAGCATGATTTTGGGGGGAAAATTGAATTAGGGTTTCAAAGTTGGGAAAATTTGAATTAAGGTTTCAAATTTAGGGCAAAACCTGAAAATGATGTTGTATGCTAACGAAGCACACTGGCAAGCCACGTCGATATGAGAAGTTAATAAAATATGGTCACGGCAAATTTTTGGCACTAGAATTGGTCATTAAGCAATCATTTTTCTTTTTAAAAAAGTTGACACTTATGTGATCTTTTGTAGGATTTCACCTCCCTTGGTTAGGTATTGCAAATTAATCTTCTAATCTTTTCACCTGCCTCAAGAATCAAAAGCCATATCACAAACATTAAATTAATAGTCTCTGTCTGAAAGAGCACCGCCCATAAATATATTTAGGTTCGGATTCTCACAATGAGTATAAGGTTTCTATCGTAGCCTATACATTCAATAGAGCCTAAAGTTTCCTTTTTAATATGGATAAGATTGAAGCTGAGTGGAAGATCTTCTGGAAAGAGAAACCTTCAAAATGACAATTCTCACATACTTAATTCTTACTTTTACTTATAGATGTATTTTATTTTGTAAATCCATACGTTTGATAGACCAGGTAATTAAAAATCATAATAATGAAACACTAAGTCAAAATTACAATGCGGATCATCCATATGACTGACAAGTGATTTTTTTTTCATTAAATCCATGCGAACATAATAGCTATGGAAAATTACTTTTAGGTCCGTCATACATGCAGATATGAATTGATTGCACCATTACTATTAGATCATCTGAATTTATGTGGGAGTCATAAAAATTAAAAGAAGAAGAAGAAGAAGAAGAAGGTGCTAATCAATCCTAAATTTATTGTATGGATTTCGGTTAAGTCCTAAATTTTTCGATTTTATCAATTTAATCACAAACCCTTACACGAAATTCAAATGAAGTCTCATTGGTTAATTTTCCATTAGAAATTGCTAACGTGAAAATTTGGTTATCACATGCCATTCTACGCGGCATACCGCCACATTGGCAATTTTCATAATTGGACTAAAAGGATTATATTGAAATCTTAAGCAAAAATTGAGGATTAAATTGGCAAAATTGGAAAGTTTATAATTAAACCAACATTCTTACGATAAGCTTAGGACTGAGTAGATAATTTCTCCTATACTCTGTTCACATGGATTTCCTGCATTTTTTAAGTTATGGACGGAGAGTTAATTTCCTCAAAATTAGGATAAGCCGAAAAACCATGTAGACTTATCCTATATGCAATTGAAAAAAGCAAGGAACATATGGCCCATTATAATGGCTAAGGGTCTTTGTTTAATTTGATCTAATCTGGGGCCTGTCCGTAGGGGTCAATCCAACCCCCAATCATCGCGAGCACGTCGGACAAAATCTGGTAAAGCCCCACGCACCCCATCATGGGTTTTTCACTCGGACTATAATGCAAAAAAGTTAGATAAATTCGCAACTCGACCTAGCTTTTAACGTTAAAGTTCGAAATAAGGTTGAAAAGTTACAACCTAATCCACTTCCGACGCCACCCAATTAACTCAATTCTCAAGTCTTTCTCTTGCTTCATTATTACAATGACGGGGTTGCTGACGAAAAGGGAATGAGCAAGAAACGCACTTTGGGAAAAGAAAAACATTGAACTCGTGTCATAAAATACTCGACTAATTTTATTGTGAGAAGGAAAGGAGACAAAAATGAGCACACATGCATCCTGCATATTCAATTAAAGTGTGAGGGCATTAAGAAATTTAAATACTAAGGAGCGAAGAAAGAATCATCGGATGGAGCGGCTTCTGTAGAGAGGAGCCGAATTTGTGTGCGCTGGATGCAGTGAGACCAATTACAAAGTCGCCCCATGGATAAAGTGGAGCGCCTACGTGGATTCCATCTCATCCAATGATAAATATGAGTTGGCTTTAGACACACTAGGAGCATATAAGATATTTTCTTAAGGGAAAGAGAGAGAGAGAGAGAGATATAAGATATTTTCTTAAGGGAGAGAGGGAGAGAGAGAGGAACAGAGCAGGCCATGGACAATGACTATTCACCGGCAACTCAAGCTAGCTAAGGTAGTGCCAGTGGTCACTCGTGATGGTTAGACCTTATTTCCATAAAAGGCTGCTCACAATTACTTAATTCAAATGTGCTGAACCATACCATTGTCGTGTGAATTAAGTTCACTCGATTGCTCAATTCACGACCTGCGCAGACTTTCATCGATCAAATATCATTAATTTTTTTGAAGTGCATGTGTGGGGGTTGGACCTGTCAAAAATGGACCCCCCCTAAAATGACATATTTAATCCTTTCTGATCCATTTCCATACAATGATCTAACCTAAATTGATATATTAAACTGGTTTTCACACATACCCAACCCATACTTGTCCGATTCATTTTGCTAAAACTCTTCTATATTTAACATAACCTAGGAAAACTCATATCCAAGTTAGGGTGAGAGCACGGGTGAGCAAGCGTGCGATCGAGTGAGGCCGAGAGCGAGTTATAAAGATAGGTTGGGTCTAAGTAAATTGTGAACCCAATTAACATGTTGGAAGATATGCTCGAGATGTGGAAATCCATCCGGATTGAGATTGATACATTAAATCAATCAAGGATTAGAATGAATCAATCTATAAGATTAGAATTGATTCCTTAGAATATATTCTTTCCTTTCACTATCTATACTTTGTACTATATGTACAGAACATTGTATATATAAGGGTGCATTGGGTAACATTTTTGTTCCTGAAAATAATTTGTTTTCATAAATATTTCTTTTCTATTTCTACTCCCTAAAATAGTTTTTGAATAAAACAACACGTTTGATTACTGTATAAAATTTATATTCTTAGAATAGAAAAAGAATATAAATGTGTTTGGTACGACATATAAATTTTGTTGTGACATAGAATTTATTTAAATTTTTTAATATTTTTTAGAGATTTTTTTTCTTTTTTTTCTTTTTTTCCTCTCTTCTTCTTCCTCTGCCCACCAGCCACCGTTGTCATGGCAACCAACAACGGTGGATGGCAGTGGCCAGCGGCTTGTGGGCAACGGCAAATGGCGAGGGCAGCAAGCAGAGAGGAAGAAGAAGAAAATAAAAATAAAAAAAGAAAAAAGAAAGAAAATGACTTATTTCTGAAAAGAGAATAAAAGTTATTTTTTTCTACCTTTTGTTTTTGTTTCAAATCTATTTCCTGGCCATTTTTCAATCCTAAGGAATATAAAAATTAACTAACTTACCAAACGAATTTATGTTCTTTTTTTTTTTCAGGGAGCAAAAGAAAAAAAACATAGAAATAGAAATATTGCCATGTGGAGCCTAAGATTTCAAGTTGAAGAAATACAAAAATTCCCATCAAATTCCCTTGATCTTCGACTTCCGTATTTCCTCTTTAATTTCTTTCATAACACTTATATTATTTTAGACCTTATCATTCTAAACCCATTTATTAAATAAAACTAATCAATATAATAACCCGTCTATCAAATATAGATTAAAAATTGAGTATTAAACGAAAGAAGTCGCACAAGGTGGATCAGTTAGTAATTTATAATTAGTATATAACTCATCAATATTTTGAATGAATATGACTTCGATTGGATATATTAACATGCTCAAATTTAAACTCTTGTTTAACGATCTTTACCAGGTGAAAGTTATCAAATTTTTACAGCGTCAAAACCTTCGCATCAAGAAATACTTAGTACAGACCCCAAAAAAAGAGAAAAGGAAATACTTAGTGTGAGTGATCTTTGGTGCGGCAATTAACGAAAATTCATCTACCATTTTTGAGGGAAAATAACTTTTTTTTTTTTCTTTTGTCTTTTGAGTTCTTGTAGTTGCTTGTTAACAGGACACTTGTTGACAAGGAGACCAAAAGAAATCCAAACTCGTGGTCACGAGCTTCCTAAGTTCTATCGCTATCCATCTTAAATTTGCTTCCACGCTTCACACGCCGGTTCCCGTACTCTTCAGGATTGTGTGTTTAGACCGGCAAACAAATTTCAAGGTAAAATTAAATATTAAAAAAATAAAAACCAGATTTTATTAGAATTTTTACAATAAAAAAAGGAAATTTACTCAATATTCGATTGATCCTGATCGCCAAATAATTTGTCGATCAAGGATATTGGGCAATGCCCAATCAATTTTAAACTTATCAGTTTTGCTAATTTAATCTTGAATCTTTGCATGAAATTCAACCGTAATTCTTCTAGCTAATTTCCACCAGTAGAATAGTCGATAATGATTGGATCGCCATATCAGTGATATCTAGTAAAAATCGATTGCAATGACTATAGTGGATTTTCATGTAAAAGTTCATGACTGAATTTGTAAAATTAAAAAAATTTAAAATTAAATTGTCATCCTCCTCTCCAATAAATTTAAGACCGATCAAGTAATCTCATTGTCAACCCATTCAATCCACATTAGTGCATAATCTGCATGATACGCAATGAAAAGGAATATTATTTTTTTAAAAGGTTTTTTAGGGAAAGTGGTGGGGCAAAATCGATCTTATAAGGGTCTAGGTCTAGGGTCTAGGATAAAAATTAGAATAAGGAGTCAGCATTTTATAAGATTCACTTTAGAATCTTGTAATAACGAATATACTTCTTTAAACTTGTATGTGCAATTAGTCTAAAAGTTGAATTTATTAGGAGCATGAAAGCAACCATATGTCCAATGCTTGTAGCTTGTAAACTGGTCGCGTGCGGGGGTGAAAGAATGGTGGAAATCATAGGGGCCAAGCAATTAAGTGTGCCATTAACAAAAATCCGTCAACATGCGAAAGAGATGTGTGAAGAATCAAATTCAAGATATGCTGATTCCAAAACTGTAGTAAACATAGGGACATAATAAGTTGTGCTTTACCGGAATTTCTTAACGAAATATCTTTCATTAAAAGTCGTTTTTTGGTTTTTGATAAGAGGGGACAAGATCTAAATCTGTCCAGATAGGAAATATCTAGGTAAATAAGAAATAATTGCAATCTTCCATAATCTATGCCAATTCCATTGATAGAGCCAATCTTTCACAATTTATGCCAATTCCAATGATAGACCAAATCTTCCACAATCTGTATTGATATTATAGAATTTTCTTTCTTTTTTTGTAAATCTTTTCAATTATGATTTTTCTGCTCATGTACATATTATAAATATAATACAAATCCCCACATTGATGAGTGTGCAATCAAACTCAAATTCATACTCTTTCAACTTTTACTTCCAATTATATTATACATACAAACTATGCCAGAATTTAATAGTCAACAAAACTTAAAAACACAACCCCTTTCACAGCAACACATGTACACAAACTGTGCTGGAATTTAATTAGCGATGCAGCACCGAAGATAGAGATACAAAATGGAATTTAATCGATAACAAAAATTGAACAACTACAACTAAGGAAAAATAAAGTGCAGTACATGAAAATAAAGACAATTGAAAGATAACATGTTGATTGATTTTTCGGGGGCATCTCCAAAGAATACGATATGATTATTTAAAGTCGATAATCTATCAATGGAAGTAACATATAGAGATTACAAATGGTTATCGACGCTTACGTAGGCTCAACTACATTGGTTTCTTCAATTCGATTATCTTGATGGTTGTATCCGAGATTGTCGACTTCACTTTTGTTAATTCCTTCATATTGTTGATCATATGTCAATAATAACTAAACATCAAATTTTTTTTTTGGTGCAAACAGTATGTGATCCTCTTTCGCACGAGAGTTTGGACCGGAAAGCTCTCTTCATCGTGCTCCCTCCTAGCATTTCCTTCCGGAAAGCTCTCTTCATCGTGCTCCCTCCTAGCATTTCCTTCCTTAATTCATCTGTCGAGAATCGACAGTCGTTTTCTCCTGCTCCGAGAGCCTTGCTTCAGAATTGGCCTTCCATCCGAAGACCCGGAGTTTCGTAACCCTTATCGTCTCTCTCGTTTCTCTATAATATCTACCGAAAGATGGAGGCATGTCGCGACGCGGACGGGTTATCATAATCCTCACTCCACCATTCGAATTAGCCTCACGTATGACCTACAATCCCACTACCGTCAGCATCGAGTGCCCACAAATTAGATGCCGCGACGTCGCCCGCTTTGCCATTAACTTAGCCAGTGACGAGACAATTCGCTGACCTTGCCCTATATTCGCAAACATATTTTCAGGAAAATCTATATATGTGACTACGCTGTGCAACGTTCTATGTATATGTTCGATTGTGAATGAACATACTCTTTATATTCCTAGAATACTACATGACAAATGCATAGCCTAAGATAATAATTTCGACAGAATTACAAACAGTGCCCTCGCCTTGCCAAGATAAGGATTTGAACGCGCCTGGACCCATGTGGACCTCCCGACGTTGCCGAAGACACTGTTCTTCGTGTGGTATGAGTCATAGACAAAATGCTCATAACCACCACCACCTTAAAACAATGACCGGTACGTTCTACGTATCTTCTATGCAATTTATAAATTGTTTCGTGTAAAATAATAATAAAAAAACATTGTGAATGATTGAAGAAAGTTCTAGTGCGCAATCCTTATCCAAACGGTTCGATCATGTACATACCCGGTTTCGGACCAACTTGTCCTTTAACCCCCCCACGTATGCGACACGCTTTCGATAAATATACGATTCAATCGGGAAATCATTTTCGGGAAAATAAATAATTTTACTTTGCTTGGTGATATAGACCCAAAATATTTTTTGATGTTTGAATGTAATTTTGAAAATGATCACAATCTCATGACTTTATCTCAAAAAAGAAAAGAAAAAACTCACATTTAAATAAAAATTTATGCTTATTTTTTCTTCTCTTTTTTTCATTATCTTTCTTTTCCCTTTACCTTCCGCCAATCGTTAGACCTCGATGACGACCAATAATAGGGCACAAGCAAGACGTGATCTCGTCGTAGCCTATATCTATGGCCGGTCACCGGTCATCGCTGAGGCCCGAGCATTGGCAAACACAGGAGGAAAATAAGAAAAAAAAATAGACTATTAAAATATTAAAAAAATCGAGATGAACAATTGTAGAAAGTGTTTTCACCTTTCATTCAAGATTTTAGAGCAGGATGGTCCATTACCTAAATAAAGTATGTGCCAGGGATTGAACCCAGACTCTATCTCTCTCTCTCTCTCTCTCTCTCTCTCTCTCTCTGTGATCATTTTGTCGCCAACGTGCGGTCCTACTTTATAGCGTCTTAGAAAGTTCTTCTAAGTACCCAAAAAGAGGGAAGCGCCACTTCTCAAAAGCAAAATTCGGATCACTCAGTCTCGTCTTCTAGCCATAGCTAATGCTCCACGATGCTGGCGAGTGGTCCTGGGTAGCATCTGAAAATCTTGAACGAATTGGATCTCACTGTCTTCCGGAGATCGAGACCAGCTCATTGATGCACATCATTTGTCCTGGTTTGAACTTTTAAAACCCATAATTCTTTGGAATTGTTATTGCCCCCTGCATTCCTGGTTTGAACTTTTAAAACCCATACTTCTTTAGAATTGTAATTGCCCCCCGCATTCTTTTTTTCCCCTCTATAATATAGAGGTGAGTATTGTCTAGATTAAGCCAATCCAATACCTGATTTAGGGACTAATCTGCACAGTGTCGATTTTCAATTTTTAGGACTGAAGGCCGATCTCGTCAAGCTTTGGACTGAGGACTAGATCAACTCTAAGAATCCTCCGATTCCAAGATTAACCCAGAACCAATCCATTTTTTTTTTTTTTTTCATTTTTTTGTATTCCTTGATAGGGCAAATAAAATTATCCCATGAGAGGGTGAAATAAATGTGGATATGATTTTTAATGTTCATAATAGGAAAGTTATTTTTCTCGAATAACAAACTTGTTAAATTAATAAAATTAAAGTTATATTTCAATATAAATAATATTTCAATTCTAATTTAAGAAATAAAAATAAAAAATAAATTTTTAAAATTTAATCTTATATTAATTTATATATTCAACTTTAGTTCTATCTTGTAATATAATACACATTCAATGTATAAATTATATATTTATATTTATTCATATTTTAGGTATTTTTGTATTTTAGGTATATTAGTACAATTTACTATTTGATAAAATTTTATTAAAGAATGATGAAAGGGGAAAAAGAAAATAATAAAGAAAATAATTTTAAAATAGAGGAAAATAAAATAAAAATAAATTAGAGAATAGTGTCGCGAGAGATTTTCATCATGTTCATGAATTTTAGGTTCATTTACAATGATATATCATTTATATAAAAAAAAAATGTACATAACATGAATTGAATATATCCAACCTTAATACTGCGATTCATCAAACAATAGATAAGATATAGGAAAATCTTAGGATTTCATATCTTATCCTGATTAAAAATCCAAACGACTAAACTAAATGTAGCTTGAAAGAATAAATGACTTCTTCTTTGAAATTACATATCCATCAATAATGCGATATCGAGCAACAAAATCATGAGTACTGGTACAAATCAAATAACAAACTAAGATAACAAATCAAATAGTCAAAATGAACCAATTATAGAAGATGAACACATGAAGTAAAATTGAATAGTGAAATGTTCAAAATAGGTAATATAAATCATGAATTGTACATATATACATATACACAAAGTTGGTCCAGATTATAAATATGACAAAAAAGGAGGAGGCGCTGGGCACTTTCAGGTTTGGAAATAAATGGTCCAGGTTGGACCACCCCTAAAGCCTTAAGATTAAAGTTCAACTCGCATAATGCAAGTTCTAGTGGCCCCAAGACCAAGTACCTATCTAGGATCGGTTGGGTTGAGCCGATTCAGGGTCACCTCTAGACTAACATTCAACTCTATGATAATAAGTATTTGAGACTTTTTAAGTACTCAAATAGTTAAAATCGAGTAGGTAATATGTCTATGCTCCTACAAGTGGCCTAAGGAAAGTTTATGAAAATGATGAGTCAAACTAGCCATTTAACAAGGAAAACGATGAAAGAGAAGCCAATTTTATTGCGGATTGGGCCGCTAAAGTCGAAAGACGCAAAGCCCTTCCTTCAAATGGGCCTGCAGCACCTCATCAATCTCTTTTAGAACTATTACGTACCGAGGCCTTGGCCTCGGTTATGACATGTTTGATTTTCCAATATAAATGAAACCGCTCCTTTTAGACCAAAAAAAAAAAAAAACAAGGAAAACGACCAAACATATCATTCAAAGATGGAACAATAGCTGTATAGTCACACATGGACTAAAACGGAATGCTCTTTAAAGCACGGGAATCAAGAAGCGTAACGTCTTCAAAATCTTGTACGTATAGACACTACGCGGCAATTTTGTCAGTGTCGACTCATCATACATACTCCTCACGCATTCGGATGGAAAGTCGAATTCTGTCATTAAATTGTAGTTGGAAATACAGTTTGGGAAGGTGGGGAGGGGAGTAAATGCGTTAGAGATATTGCATAGTGACCAAAAATCGAATTCGTGTGACGGCATGAGGACGAGTCATACAATATCCCTAAGCTTGAAGGCCGTGATCGCAAATTCGAGGCGATTTATTTATTTTATTAAGATAAAGCGGGAGATTTGTTTATTGCAAAAGTTACTAGGACGGGGTTGCGGGTATCTAGCCAGCGCCCAACAACTTTAATCAGGTAGATTTGACATCCAGTGGACAAAAATCATAGCCAAGAGGCAGGAACGAATGCCACATCGAAAGTTATACGAACGTGGGATTGGGATAACGACAATCGCCCCACCCTTGTTTCGCTTCCTTCATCATAAATTTCAACCATACATATATTTATTTATTTATATGGTCCAATATTTTAACCGTATGTCAAAGATGTAGATATTTTTTAACCATTTCTTCAGCACATGGAAATGGAACGACCCCGCCTCCCCGCTGTCGATGCACGAATGACGTGTGACGCCTTTTTTTCCAGACCTCACCCGCCACCAACCAATCCCGTGCCGGCGCTGCTCCACGTCACCGCGCTCACGGAGGGGGGAAGGTGAGCGAGCAATTGCACAGGATTTTCCGGGGTCGAGCCTCGCTCGGCCCGGCCCGGCCCGGCTCGGCTCGGCTCGGCTCCACCGTCCATGGCTATGATTACCAAAACGCGTCGTTTTTAATTATTATCCAGCGTGCAAAACGCACGGCTAGCGACAGAGGGGGAGGGGAGGGGGAGGGTGGGAAAAGACCATTCTCACCCTCGCTAGTCCCTCCCTCCATCCATCCGCGGCCCGTTGTATAAATGCACTCATCGCTCTGCTCGTCGTCTTCGTCCGTCGTCCTCGTCGCCGTCGCCGTCGCCGCCGCATACGTCGTCCCGCTCGCTCGCACAGAAACTCCATTTTCCCTCTCTCTCTCTCTCTCTCTCTCTCCGTCGATTCCGCCATCCTCGCCCCCCTCGGAATCTGGAGACTAGGGCACGCATCGAGATACTCGCATCTCTCTCTCTCTCTCTCTCTCTCTCTGTGTGATCGAGCTCAAAAGCTCCCGTCACCCGAGCTTCGCTTCGCTTCGTTCTGCGCTCGATTTTCTTCTCTCTCTCTGTCTCTCTCTCTTGTGCTGTGTCGCTGCGTTTGTATTCGCCCGGTTTTCGAGAAGGGAGCCGTAGGCGAAGGGAAGGAAAAGAGGAAGGAGGATGTTAGTGAAAGAGGAGGTGGTGGTGGTGGGCCGGAACGAAACGGCGTACGCGAGGGAGGAGAAGAACGCGTCGCGGCAGCAGCCCGAGGAAGACGAGAAGGCGTGTTTCCTCGGGCTGGGGTTCCCGCCTGCCTCTCAGCAGAGGAAATCGGTGGTGGTGCTGGGTCGGAACGAGGCGGGGTACGGGAGGGAGGAGAAGAACGCGTCCCGGCAGCCCGAGGAAGACGAGAAAGCGTGTTTCCTCGGGCTGGGGTTCCCTCCTTCTCCTCCTCCTCCTCCTGCTCCCCAGCAGAGGAAATCTGTGGTGGTGGGTTACGCCCTCACTTCTAAGAAAACCAAGAGCTTCTTGCAGCCTAAGCTTGAGGGTTTAGCTAGGTAATTTGACTCTCTTTTTTGAACTCCACGACGACCGGTTGGTCTTTGATTCCTCGCCGTGATGTCTGTGTATCTGTCCTGCCTTACGGGTTCGGCTAGTTTGTCTCCAGAAGATTTGATTGGAAATTAAATGGGGAAAATTGATGCTTTCGGAAGTAAAATTCACCAGTTCTTCTTCGTTTCGGGTCCGAATGGAGTGTTGTTCATGGCGTTCGTAGATTTTTTAGGTGAACCGTGAAAGTTGAAGCTGTTAAAGTGGAAGATAGCTGGGCTTGTGGGTGGTACCAGTTTTGGGCAGATTGCTTTTTGACAGTCTGATTTCTTTTGATATTTTGGAATTGGAATCTGGTTTCGTAAATGCACTTGAGATTGGAATTCTTTGTTAGCGGGGGTCCTTCCCTTTTTCCACCACAAATGTCACTTTCGTTGGGCTGGCAAGAATCAATGGTACTATGGAAACTTCCCAAGGGGGATGCTTTTTGGTTTTTCCAGTACTAGTATCTGGAAAGGGTTCTCTTTTGTTTGATTGTGCAATTTGGCTGTTCTTTTATTTGAAGGTCCACTCTAGATTCAAGCTGGCACTGCAGTAACTAGCTAACTTGTAATATGCTTGCGTACCTCGTGCCTTATTGAAGCATTTGGGATGAGCTGTTAGGTTTCTCTTCAGTAGTTTGGTTAATTATAGGTAATATATGTCTCTTCGACCTTGTGTGGTCATATATAGAAGATTCGTTGCTTTTACATTGTGGAAAATTGTTGTAGTTCCATTTCAAATTTGCCGACATGTTGCTGATCCAGTTTAATTGTTTTCCGATTCAGGAACAAAGGAATATTATTTGTCGCAATAGATCAGAATAGGCCTCTTTCTGAGCAAGGCCCTTTTGACATTGTATTACATAAGGTCGGTGTATTTTCCTCTTCTCTTTCTGGGTAAATAGGCCTTTTTGATGCCATATCACATGCTTTGATGTAGATTTTATTTTGATTTGTGGACAGTAAATACTGTTTCCTTATGCGAAGTTTCTAGTAGCAAAGGATGCCAGATGTATAATAAACGATTACATGGCACTTTCCTGCAACAATCTCATATAGCACGATTATGCATATCGGAGGCTGTTTTCTAAATTGAGTGAACAGTTTAGGCACAGTTCTGCTTTCTATCGCATTCTCATATGACACATAACGATATAATCTGGCACTCTAAGGCAATACACTGGTTCTGTTCCTTCTGCAACATCCTCATATAGCACAATCACACATATTGGATGCTGCTTTCTGACTTAAGCTAACAGTTCTTCATTGCCCTTTTTTCCTCAGCTGTCGGGAAAGGAATGGCGCCAGATTCTCGAGGTCAGTAGCATCAAAGTTCATTAGGTTAAATAACTTCACTATAAATGGTTGGTTAGGATGCTGTTTTTTGTGCTCACTTCACGTATCTAGCGTAGACGTGTCTGTTTTTTACTGCAATTGAGTGGCGAAATCAAATGAGCACTGACGAATCATAGTGACCAAGCTAGTTTTTATTGCTGAAGCTCATACGCATATGACATACTTGCAGAGTATTTGCTTGCTCTTTCGTCCGTCATGATTCACGCCTTTATAGTTGAGGTCGAGGCCTCAGGATTCGGCGAGGATGTTTCTACTCCCATGGCCATCTAACTGATTTGTTCAGGTTTTCCTAACAGTATTTGCATGATGATGTTAAATGCTTTTGAATGAGTCCATTTTTGCCGGTGTTTTCCACTGTCAGCACATTGCTGATCTAAATGTAGCCATTAGGTTTTCCTAACGGTTTATGCATGATGATATTAAATGCTTTTGAATGACTTCATTTTTGCTGGTGATTTCAACTGTCAGCACATCGCTGATCTGACTGTAGTCATTGGTAGGATAGACAGGGAATGTGCTCTGCTCATGACCTCCCCTTTTATTTGATTAATTTTAGCTCTAGTTTTCAGATGAATACGCACTTTCATCCGCGCAGGACACAGACTTTTGCGTCTCTCTTTCAAACTTGTAGTATGATGTATGATATGATCGATTCAACGTTCTCAGGAATGCACCAGAATAATTGAGGGAAAAATAAGATAATTAAGTCTACAGCTGACCTAGTCCTACATATCTTGCATATCTAATTACCTTCTGTCCATCCTGTGCATGATCCCTGAAATTTTTTAGAAAATTGTTCATGGAAAAGCAAAAATAGGTTAGCTCCCATACGTTCAATATCCACCTGCATATGCTTGATTTACTTCTGATTGCAATGATGGAGTCTAACCAGGGAATCTTTCCCTTTAATAATGCTGCTTGATGTTTGATTGTGTTACCTCTTACAATGTACATCATCCTTTTAAGTTTCTAAGCTTCTCTATCTTGTAAGATGCAATAAGTTCATTTTCTGATTTTTTTTTTTTTAATATCTATATATGCTGTTTGACATGATGATGTCTCTGGATATTCATTCGGTTCATGAGATGCCTTTATAGTGCATGGATGCATCAAGTTACTTTTTTAGAAAGTTGTTCTCTAGAGGTTAATGCCCTAGTTGTGATCTATCCATGTCAGAACTGCCAGTTTTTCTGGTCAACTATCTTCAATTTCACGCTTGTGCTCTGAGAAATGACCATGTACTACTACTTTTTGTTAGAATGGAGCATTGGTGTGGATGGTAAAAATTTGGTCAATAAGTAGGGGACTTCATGTGGTCCCATAACGTGAAAAGGTTTTTAAATTTTCTGACACAATAGTTACAGTAAAATTGTTAATGACTAGCTCAGACTGGTGTCACTTTCTTTTAAAGATTTTGAATGTACCGTAGTTGACTTCTTGAGGTTAATTGCTTTTCACCGCTGCAGTTGTGCTTCTGTCATTTGAATTGTGAAATACATAATTATGTTCTCACAATGTACATCTAAATTGCAGGATTACAGGCAATCACACCCTGAAGTCACTGTACTTGATCCTCCAGATGCCATACAACACTTGCATAATCGCCAGTATATGCTTCAAGAAGTTGCTGATATGAATTTTTCTGATTCACATGGTACTAACAATTGGTTTTTCTCGTTGTTAAAAGATCGTGGAAACTCTTCATTTTCTTTGTGAGAATGGGCGTATGATTTTTCAAGGTGGTTTCTCATGGGTACTTTGTGGTGCTGACCAATATCTCTATCTAACATGTAGGCAAGGTTGGTGTTCCTAGGCAGCTGGTTGTTAAAAGAGATGCTTCATCCATCCCTGATGCTGTTAGTAGAGCTGGGCTGAGGCTTCCTATTGGTACTTTCTACTTTGTCAAACCAAAGATCTCTGTTCTAAATGTTCAGAATTTACAATACTCATAATTCTTTATTCGGTACATGTTCTGAATTTATGGGTGTGCATTTGAATGTCAAGCTTGTCTGACAATGTTTGACCATCTTTATATTCCCATCAAAGATTGTCCTTTAATATTGTCAATTTTAAGAAACTGCAAGGAGTTGGTCTTCTGCTGGGGAATTTTTCTGAATTCGTTTCTCGTTGTTTCAGTTGCAAAACCACTGGTGGCTGATGGAAGTGCGAAATCCCATGAATTGTCACTTGCTTATGATAGATACTCTCTCCAAAAACTAGAACCTCCCCTTGTGCTTCAGGAGTTTGTCAATCATGGTATGTGCTTGTGAGCTGTATGATAACCATAGATCTTTTGTGGTAATTACTGCGAAGTCTATGACGATACTTATGTGTTGGCATCACCTCCTCTGCAGGTGGTGTTATGTTTAAGGTATACATTGTTGGGGAAGCAATAACAGTCGTAAGACGGTTCTCTTTGCCCAATGTGAGTAGGAAGGAGCTGTCAAAAAATGCTGGGGTATTCCCATTTCCAAGGGTTTCTTGTGCTGCAGCTTCTGCAGATGATGCAGATCTGGACCCTAGTGTTGCAGGTTGATTTTCTTCTTTAATGCTTTTGAATGATTGGTTGCATGAGCTTACATAAAGAGTTTCTGCTCTTAGTCATGCAACATTTAGTCAGTGGAGTGATATAAGGCAGGAGTGGAATAGCTTTTCCAGTGGAGCGGAATAGAGTAGAGATAGCAATGAATTCTGTTAATAGGTTGGAATAACAATTTTAGGGTGACTTGTGTGGTCTCTTGCTCTTAGAAATCATGGGTAGTGAGGTCTCAACTTAATTTCTTCTAGTGTCTTCATTTCCCTTTGTTCTGGTGGAGTTGATATATGCAGTTTGTGATTGTGCTCCAGATTAATTATATTACTGAGCTTGGTTGAGGTCTTTACAATTATACTAGACATGGTTTGTTCTCAGAATTTCCGTACATGACCTCACTTTTGGCCTTGCAGAACTTCCTCCAAGACCTTTGCTCGAGAGATTTGCAAAAGAACTTCGCCGTCGCCTGGTAATCAACTGCTTTATTCCAATTTCATTTCCTGCATTTGGGTACCCCTCTTGGTGCCGAAATAAATAGACAAGACTAATAGTTTTTCTTCTTTCATTCATGTCTAGGGTCTTCGGCTGTTCAACTTGGATATTATCCGAGAACATGGAACCAGAGATCATTATTATGTCATTGACATCAACTATTTTCCAGGCAAGTCACTTGGAAATGGTAGTCCGTCTTAGCACCTTAGGAAGTGGTGATATGATAAGATCTTTTTCTTCTTGCTCCCAATACGCTCCCATGGCAATGGTAGTCCGTCTTAGCACCTTAGGAAGTGGTGATATGATAAAAGACATTCAATCTTGCCACTGGATTGAGTGTATCATACCAAAGACAAGATGTGCAAGGAACTTCTATTGGGACTTGTTAGCAGATGGGTCTTTTCATGCTTCCTGTGAAATGGAAGTGCTAATGTGCCCAGCACCTTATATTTCTCTTTGGTTGGTATTGGATATTCTGACGCATTTTGAATCATAAGCTCTCATTTCATTTTGGTTGCCTATACATGAGCTTCCATGTAACCAAACAACTTTTGTCTGCAGATGGCTCTATGCAATTTCTCTTAGTTGCTTTGGAGAGACAAGATTTGAGAATGTTGTGTTGACATAAAAAATTTTCATCATGCTTATTGCTTTACTAT
This sequence comes from Eucalyptus microcorys, assembly GCA_014182515.1. NCBI lineage: Eukaryota > Viridiplantae > Streptophyta > Magnoliopsida > Myrtales > Myrtaceae > Eucalyptus > Eucalyptus microcorys. The sequence goes on along the minus strand of CM024567.1, from coordinate 24,055,596 downwards.
GTTTTGGGGTATCATTTAAGTTATTAAATAGGTTCCTATGCTATTGCAGGGTATGGGAAAATGCCAGAATATGAGCATATTTTCACAGACTTCCTCTTGAGCTTGGGACAAAGCAAGTACCGGAAAAGATCTAGCTCTTAGTCCACTTAGAATTTAACCTCAGATGATGATGAAGAATATGCTTTGCGCGCGCCAAATCTATGCTAAAGTCACTTCCTTGTACAGAGGCCTTGTGGAGTGATCTGTGCCAGCGGTTGGGGGAGGATACATGTGAAAGTGAAAGATGCCAACCTTCAGCTTCTGTAATTACTGACTGGCTGGGGCAGAACAATTCATCATGTACACAGTTTTCATTCATATAAGTTGACTGTTGCAGTGCTTGAATGGCATTTTAACTCTAGAAATGAATAAAAAGTCGATCCTTTTTTTCCCCCTTTATCTAGATTCCAATGGCAATGTCTTTTTAAAATCATCACTTGATGAATTCGATGTGGTATTTTGCAGTCATTAATATTTGGCAAGCTGAATTAATTCTTTATCTCTGTGGGGTTCTGCCTTCGGTGTTTTTCTTGAGCAGGATGTTAATTTTTGGCCAGGATGGAGTGTACATCAATTGATTTATCTGTTAGATGGTTAATGATCTGTCACCTCATAGATCATCCATGTTTACCATGGGTGTCTCATCTTGAAATGAGTTTTATGTTCGGTTATCACTATTGAAGAATATAGGGTAACGAAGTCGTGTGGGATGACTGAGTGACAATGTGGAATAATGAGTGACAAGACTCGTGCGTGTGCGGTGCAGTTGTCGTAAAAGGTTGCATGCGCACTCGCGTCGGTTGTTGTGATAGGTAGTGCCGGGCTGCATTTTACCTCTTGGATGCTTGTGGATTGCTCTAGTATATCTTCACCACAGATAGATGCTGGAAGTGGAAGAGCACAGATCCTTACGATGGCACTGATCCGATTATGTGCATGTCTTGTTTATCTTTTACTCTGAATACCTGCACCGTGACCCGAGATGAGGATAGGGGAATTTTTCAGACTTAGTGTTTGCGACCGGAACTATGTCGAGTTGATCGGCTTCATTAAGGTGAGTGAGCACATGAACAATATGCAGTAAGCCGAGAGTCTGCAAGAACACTCCCGCCACATCCGACAGGGCCAGGCCAACCTTAAGAGCTGCAGAATCGAGTTGTAAGTCACTCAACCCATCAATCTGTGCTTCATGTGGGACTTCGTTCAACTCGGCTGCGTATATGGTTCTCCAGTTCTCCGTATTCTGTCGGGCTCTGCCCAATGGTAAGGAAATTTCAGAGAAATGCGCTCGGTTTACTAGTAGTTCTACGCTACTTTTTCGAACGCCTCCTCTCTCTATCGATCTTCCTATTGGGCTTGCTGAAACTTGCGATAAGGCCGGATGTAAATTGGAGGCCGAGGTTCGAGAGACAAAAGGTGGACCGTGGTAATCTCGACCCTTCTTCCTAACGAAGGTCATATGAATCGAAGCACGTTGATTCGCATGTTATTTTGCCAATTGTACAAAGCCCACCCAACTGCTCCTACCCAAGATAATGTAAATGGGTCCGGTGGATTCTGCATAGCACCTGGACCATCTACACAGAGTAGCACCAGCGAGCAGCAACTCTCCACCTTTCACTGGACCTCAAAGCGAAAGATATATTCATTGGACCCCAATTCCATTCTCAAAATAGAAATTCGTTTAATAATGATACAAAATTTCTCTTCGATGAGTGGCGGTGGTAGGCAGTTGCATATGGATATCGGGCAATTGGTGGCAAGCGACCAACGTTAGGCGACCAGAGTTCGATGTCCAGCATTTAGCATCTAGCAGCAGGTGGCTGTTATCCAATGTTTTGCATTCGGTGATGGGAGGTGGTTGCAAATGGACAGCGGGTGATTAGTAGTGGGTAGCTGCGCGGCGACCACTTGACGATAGGCAACCATCGGCGAGTGGGCAACAAGGGATAGTGCCAGGTGGGCAAACGGTTAATAGCGAGAACAAATGATAAGAAAAGTTTTTATTTCTCACTTTGTTTCAAAATTAGAAAAGTATAAAATTTTTACTTCTTATTTCTACTCTATACCTATTCATGAATTAAAAAATTATTCCATAAATAGAAAAATAAAATTCCTTTATCAAAAAATTTATATTCCAAACTTGTTCCTGAGAATTGAAAAATAAAAAAAAAAAAAAAAAGCAAAGAAATAAACTAGTTATGATGCACGCACTTACTTTTTACTTCATGAGTGATTGTGCATTTATGTCCCCACGAGATTTGGAGATTTTCTTCTGTAAAAAACCCTGAATTACTACATTTTGACAAATTTACCCTAAATTAATTTATTCAGCCACAAAAAACCCCAAACTAGTAAATTTGTGACAATTATACTTTATGCTTTTTTGGATTTATCACAAAAAAATCACAAAAATTTTGACAAATGGAGTGTAAAATTCCAAATTTGGTAATATCAACTATCACGTGTCATTTTTAATTAAAATTTAACGAAAACTATCGAATAAAATTTGTATTGTTAAATAAATTTGAAAAAGAAATGGGGTTAAAAAAAAAGTTTTTAAATTTTCATAAGTGTCCGCAGGTTTTGGGTTTTTTTGAAATAGAAATTGAGTGAAATCATTTATGTCCCCATGAGATTTGAAGATTTTCTTCTGTGATGTGAATTACTCCTTTTTTAGGTTAAACTGGTACGCTAAGTTTTAGTTTCAGGTTCCAAAGTTGTTGTAATTTTGAAATTTGGCCTTGCGATGCTGTTGTTGAGCTTATCCACTCCCACCGGACTTAATCCTGAGCTTAAGCACGCAGTACCGCAAACTAATTTTAATCAGAATTAGCTTATTAGGTAATCCAAACCTACATGTAAACGATGATATGCACATGACTTTTTCATTTTTTTTTTTTTAAAATTATCTGCCTAGAGTCTTGAAACTAGTTGCAAAGTGCCGCTAGCGTTGATTCCAATCATTTTTCAGTTAGAGCTATGGTCGTGTGTTTTTTGCATGACTAATTTGCTGTCTTGAGTAGGGCAAAATCGTTGAACAACAAATAATAAATTATATTTCACCTCTCAAGTTTGGGCCCAAGCAGTACGTTGGGACCTAACTTTTTAATTTTTTTCAGCTATGGTCATGTGTTTTTTTGCATGACTAATTTACTGTTTTGAGTAGGGCAAAATCGTTGAACAACAAAGGGTAAATTATATTTTACCTCTCAAGTTTGGGCCCAAGCGGTACGTTGGGACCTGACTTTTTAAATTTTTTCAATGTTCCACCTAAAGTATTGAAATGAGTTTCAAAGCAACCTAATTGCTAATTGTGACCAATCTTTTGATCCACTCTTCATCTGAGATCGACTTAGGCTAGGGAAGCGAGGCTCATCGTGCCCTCAGTTGGTAGATGCCACCAGCTATGGATTTTTTTATTTTATTTTTATTTTTTAGTTTTAGAGACTATAAGATAGAGGCTACCTCGTGGTAGATATCTATCTTTATACATACATACATATATATGATAACGCAAGAACTCTTGGAAGTAGATTATTAATAATGATTTGGTACTTTTTGCAATAAAAGTTAGCACATCTTCACGTCATATCAGCATTTAATACTCGTATTATGCTTTTCTTATAGAATGATATTAAAGTTAAATATAAAGTAGAAATGAGAATTGAGAATTTTCTGTATAATTTGATATATAGAAAGGAGTACATAAAAAGCCTATTTATAGGCTTTATGATATGACTATAACATATATCAATTAAGATATATAAATTCATATAAAGATATCTTTGCAATATTAAGAAATACAGAAAATCAATAGAAATATTCCAATTATTTCTAATATAAGAAAATATTCCAATAATCTCTAACAATTAACACTAAAGTGTCGTACTTTTTATTTAACAAGCTAGATAGGCTTATAGAGGGAGCACGTTTGTTTGTGCTAATGCTTTCTACATATTATATCGTGTCTTCCAATGCTACATCTCTTCCCCTAAATACTAATAGGTCTAGAGGTCATATAGAAAAATAAAAAAAAGGATATACAAATTTTGGTAGATTAAAATGACCCCTTCGGAAGTTGAGACAAAGTTTGGAGGCAAATCCAAAATGAACAACAAAGTTGGTTTTTCAATTGACTGTCTCTTAAAGCATGCACTAGATCCAAAAAATTATCAAGAGTGTAGACCTTCTTATGAAAATTGCCCAGAATCAATGTTAAGAGGAATAGACTTTGCAATCCATTTTAAGACTTTAGAGGGGAAACCTCAAAAAAATCAAAAAGTCATATAACAGCTTGCACTTCGTTAAAAGGCTCTGGCACCCTGGAAAGACAGGGTAGTGTCTCGGGTCCGGGAGCACGAAAATTAATACCGGCCCCATTGACCCACCCGTCCACAACCCCCCTCAGGGGGTTAGGGGGGTCAGCCTAGATCCCAGCGGGCTTCCCCCTTAAAACACTAAGCCCAAAACTCGATAAAATGCAAAATAGCTTTTATCATCAAACGGATTCACTCACCGTGAGGTAACTAAGGGTGCGTTTGGTAACATTTTCGTTTAAAAATTGTTCCCGGGAAGAAATAGAAAAAAGTATTTCATTTTCGGGAACAATTTTTGAACAAAAACACGTTTGGTAAACTGTTTTTAAATATAAAAAGAATAGAAACAAGTTTGGTAAATTTGTATAATTTTTTTATTTCTTTTAATTTTTTAATATTTTTATTTTATTTTTTCTTTTTTTCTTATTTATTTTTCTTTTTTTCTTTTTCTTTTTCCTTCTTTTGGCCGGTCGCCGCCTCGACCATGGCCGGGCGGCCGCCGACGAGCCCCGCCGCCTCGCCCGGCCACGGCGAGGCTCGCCGGCGTGGGGCGAGGCCGAGCCTCGCCGTCGTGGGGCGAGGCCGAGCCTCGCCGTCGTGGGCGACGCCTCGGGCCGGGCGAGCTCGAGCTCGCCCGGATCCGGCGAGGCCGAGCTCGCCCCGGCGGCGAGGCTCGGCGTCGGCCACCGCCAGAGGGCGTCGGGCGGTGGCCCGGCGACGCCGAGCTCGCCGCCGGGCGAGCTCGGCTCGCCGGATCCTGGGCGAGCTCGAGCTCGCCCGCCCGAGGCGAGGCCGACCTCGCTGGCCGGCCGAGCGAGCTCGAGCTCGCCCAGATCCGGCGAGGCCGAGCTCGCCCGGCCGGCGAGGCTCGGCGTCGCCCGGCCACCGCGGCGACGCCCTCTGGCGGTGGCCCGGCGACGCCGAGCCTCGCCGGGCACTGGGCGAGCTCGGCCTCGCCGGACCGGGGCGAGCTCGCCCACCGAGGCGAGGCCGAGCCTCGGGGCCGGCGAGCCTCGCGTGGCCGGGCGAGGCCGCCGCCCTCGTCCGGTCGCCGCCATGGCCGAGGCCGGCGACCGGCCAAAGAAAAAGAAAAAAAAAGAAGAAGAAAAGAAGAAGAAAAAAAAGGAGAGAGAGAAGTTGTAAAATGCAAAATAGCAATTTTTTTTTTTATCATCGGACGGATTCACTCAACCGTGAGGTAACTAATTAGTCACGCTAATTACACGCGACAAGCACACGACCAGAGCTCCATCACCGCGGAGTCGATGCTGGATGGCAAGACTTCAAGGGGCACTTTGCAAAAATAGAAAAGTAGGGGGTGATTCGTGAAAAGTGCCAAAACCTGGGGGGGCAAAATATAATTCATCCAAAATCGATGCCCTAACTTAAATCAGTAATAAAGGCACGGTACGAATTTTCGTTTTTCCGTACAGACGCCTCGTGAACGTGATCCGGCTCAGAGGCCATGCGCTTCCGAGGTGTATTCGTCCTTTTTTTCTTTTTTCTTTTTTCTTTTCTCTTTTTTCCTTCTACTTTTTGTAATTCCCGTAGCTGAATTTTCAATTTCTATTTATATTTTCAAGAAGGAGACGTGCGTAGTAGTCCTACGTCTAAGCACCAATAAAAAAAAGCATGACCGAAAACAAGGACCAATAAAATTACGTTTTCTTCTTCTTTTCTTTTTCCTTTCCTCCTCCTGTTAACGGATATTGAGAATTTTTTCATAAAATCTTATCTGGAAAATTCCTCATTTTCATCCTCATCATCTTGAAAAGCTGCGTACTTTTGCACGACCTTATCTAACAATTGAAAAACAAATAAAGAAATTACGGAGTCGTATTTCGAAAATGAATTTATGTTGTAATAAATGTCAAATATGCTTATTAGAAGCATCACGGGCCCTGGATTTTGCACGGTTTGTCACGTCGGCACGTCCTCATTGCGGCTTATTAAGTACTAATATTATTAGAAGTTAATTTCATGACATGGTTAGTTAGTATATGTGGATAGATACATATATCATCGCGCTCAATTTGTTTCGCTCATAATGAATGATTCGGACAATATTTTTTTTAAGAATCATCGTTAGTATTGCTTGAAATATTAATCAATGACAAGCATTCTATTGTCGACAACAATTTATATCTAAAAATATTTATGAGTTGTGAAATCATTTTTCATTCATGCATTTACGTGAGCGATTTAAACGACAATTTTTACAAGAATATTTTTCACATTATTTGTTTTTCAAGAAGAAACACATTTTCGATTTGCCTATCAAAATCTTAAATTATGCCAATTGTGTCACATTTACTTCTATCAAAATCTTTAAATCATGCCTAGTATGATACGTTAATCCTAAATTTATCCCAAATTTGTACCCAACGACATATTTATCCTCCATTAATATTCCGTTAAATGATTTTTTAATCAAAATAATGTCATTTTTAGTCATGTCAACATTGTTTGCTTTGGGTATTTATGCATGCAGATTTTCAGTGGCTTTTATTGACAGAATTTTAGCCTTCAATAGAGGGCAAATGTACATATATGGTAAATGTGCGATAGCGAATGTAATTTACGATTTCGGGTGGGCTTTTGCCCTCGTCAAAACTAATTCTTCGATGAACAATTATGAAAACGAACGCCGGGCATAATATGTTTCCCGAGGATTCCCAGCCAGCCCCATCATCATTCCCACGTGTACCCCGCCCAGAATCCCCTGCCCACTCCACGTGTGCCGCTCCATTCCCTCAAACCAAAAAAAAAAAAGGAAATTTTTTTTACAAAATCAAATCTCTCGCTAAAACTATACAAAAGGACAGTACATTTTCCCAAAAATAAGAAAGAAGGATTTTCGATTTATCTATTCAAAATTGGAAAAAACGAAGAAGAAGAAGAAAGCCATAAAAAAAACAAAAGGAGAGAGAGAGAGAGAGAGAGAGTTGAATGTGTGCTGTTCTCTCTCTCTCTCTCTCTCTAGCTGATCAGGTAGAGAGAGAGAGAGAGAGATACCGTCACGCTCGCTCACTTCCAGCCTGTACCCAGCTGTCCTCCAGTACTTCCTACAACCACCCCCCCCCCTTTTCTCCCTCTCTGGTTAGTTAGAGAAAACCCCACCCGCTAGAGAGAGAAACTCCGTCTCCCTTTCTCTGGAACTCACTCTCTCTCTCTCTCTCTCTCTCGGCAGAGCAGAGCTCACAGCACCAATGTCGTTCCAAGCTCGACCTCACCCTCTTCTCTCCTCCTCCTCCGCCTCCGCCTCCAACTGACCACCCTTCTCCTCCTTCTCTCCTCTCCTTCTCCGGGCCGCCGCCGCCGCCGTTGCCGGCCGCGGCGCCAGAGCCTTCCGGCGACATGGATCCCTGTCCCTTCGTGCGCCTCACGGTGGGGAGCCTCGCGCTGAAGATCCCCGTCGCCGCCAAGCCCGCCCGCTCCGCCGTCCACCCCTCCTCCTCCCCCTGCTTCTGCAAGATCAAGCTCAAGAGCTTCCCCCTCCAGACCGCCCCCGTCCCCCACCTCCCCCGACAACGCCCACCCCACCGACGGGCCCGCCTCCCCCCCTGGAGTCGTCGTCGTCGTCGGCGGTGGCGGCGGCGGCGGCGCGACCTTCCACCTCAGCAAGTCCGACCTCGACAGGCTCGCTGGGAAGTCCATCTTCTCCGGCAAGGTCTGCCTGAAGGTCTCCGTCTTCACGGGCCGGCGTGGGGCGACCTGCGGCGTCAGCTCTGGCAGGCTGCTCGGGAAGGTGTCGGTGCCGCTGGACCTCGCCGGGGCCGAGTCCAGGGCCTGCGTGTTCCACAGCGGGTGGATCAACGTCGGCAAGGAGACGAAGGGGTCGTCGTCGGCGCAGTTCCACTTGACCGTGAAGGCGGAGCCCGACCCTCGCTTCGTGTTCCAGTTCGACGGGGAGCCCGAGTGCAGCCCTCAGGTTTTCCAAATACAGGGCAACATCAGGCAGCCCGTCTTCACATGCGAGTTCAGCTTCAGGTCCCACAATGGCGACCATCACGCGCAGCGATCGAGGTGGGTCCCCGTTCCTCCCTCCTAGGGTTTCAGCGAGTTCCTCGTTCGCTTTCCCCCCCCCTTCTCTCATTTTGTTGCTTCCTTTGAAGTTCACCTTTTTCGCGGCGGTGCTGCGCACTCAAATTTCGAACAGTTCCTCGGTTGAGTAAAGCCATTGGCATTGTCACTATGCGAACGCTTTTAGTTTTGGGTTTTAGTCACTGTGTCCGTCGCTTTACTCTTCTTCAAGAAACACGACGTCGAAGGAAGTAGCTGTATACAGCGGTTTAACCCATTTGAGTATTTCCGAAGGGTGTCCTCCCTTACGAAAGTGGAGAGCAGATCCGCCATTAGAGGCTTCCTTTTCACTTTGCTTATGACCATTCCCGTCTCTGTCTCTACTACAGTGCCCTTTTTCTCCCTTTCGAAAGTATTCTTGTGCCTTATTATAGTATCAAGCAGACGTCTGCAAAGGGTCGAACAGTAGTATCTCCTTTTCTCTTTCTTTGGTCCTCTACCGATCAAAGCTTAAGCTAAGTTTGAGTAATTTTTTAAAGCGCTGGATTATCGCTGACACGCGCAGGTCACTTCCATCGGAGTCGAGCTGCTCGAGGAACTGGTTGAGCTCCTTCGGGAGCGAGCGGGAGAAGCCCGGGAGAGAGCGCAAGGGCTGGTCCATCACGGTCCACGACCTCTCCGGCTCCCCCGTGGCGACCGCCTCCATGGTCACGCCCTTCGTCGCCTCCCCGGGCTCCGACCGGGTCAGCCGCTCCAACCCGGGCGCGTGGCTCATCCTCCGCCCGGGCGACGGCACGTGGAAGCCCTGGGGCCGCCTCGAGGCCTGGCGCGAGCGCGGCGGCTCCGACAGCCTCGGCTGCCGCTTCGAGATCATCCCGGACTCGGCCGGCGCGGGCGTGGTCGTCTCGGAGTCGACCCTGAGCTCGAAGAGCGGCGGCAGGTTCCAGATCGACCTGGGCTCGAACGGCGGCAACGGGCGGGCGACGCCGGGGAGCGCGGGGTCGCCGGCGTGCAGCCCGCGGAGCAGCGGGGACTTTGGGCACGGGCTGTGGCCCTACTGCATGTACAGGGGGTTCGTGATGGCGGCCGGGGTGGAGGGGGAGGGGAAGTGCAGCAAGCCGACGGTGGAGGTGAGCGTGCAGCACGTGGGGTGCACGGAGGACGCGGCGGCGTTCGTGGCGCTGGCGGCCGCGGTGGACCTCAGCATGGACGCGTGCATGCTGTTCACGCAGCGCCTGAGGAAGGAGCTCTGCCATACCGCCGACTCCTCGTCGTCGTTTTAGTGCCGGGGACGGGGTCCGGCACGACGTCGCTTCCACTTAATTTTTTTTTTTTATTTTTCCCCCTTTTTTTTGTATTCTTGACGACAATTGATGTGATTTTTGGGACTCCAATTAGGGGAGAGTGGGGGGGGGGGTTGGTTTTAGCAAGTTTTTATTGCTGAAATCTCTGGAATCTGTACATACAGTCGCGGGCGGCGTCGGAGATAGGAGCCGATGAGGCGAGTCTCTGGGCCTTCTTTCTTTACCGATGTGTGGATCGTGTGAATTTCTCTCTTCTCTCTATTTTTCCCCCTCTTCCATTTTCCTTCTTTGGAAAGGGGAGCTGTACTGCTTCTTTTTTGCCTATTCATCTTTTGTGGTTAAATTGGAAGGAAATGGTTGACTTTGACTACGGATTTGTTCCGTTTTTGTTTATTTAATCTTTGGCAATTGAGTACATTTTGCGGGTAGTTTGAACTTGGAAGGCAGATTAGATTTAGAGGGGGGTGGGGGGATGAGCTGTAAGGCATGAAGTGGCATAAGTGCAAGTTGGCAATTTTTGTCGTCATTGCAAAATTTGGGTTGAATCCCGAGGGTGGTTTGGCCGTATTATGAGGGGGGCTTCGCCCATCGGATGCTCCGGGCGAAATCGTGGAGGAATGGTCTTGGCGTACCTTCTTGTTTTCCTCTCTCTCTCTCGATCGACATAATAATAATGACGAAAATGACAGAATTTGAAGGTGTTTAGGCTCGGGGAATAGGTAAGTTTCGGATTCTTAGTTTTTACTAGTTCATTTCACACGAGTTATTTTAAATTAAATGATTTTGTTCTAAGTTGATAAAAAGTTGGTTAAGCCGGGTGAGTAACCGGAAAAATTGGGCGGGCATTTAGAGCCGGGCATGACTGAATTGAGAACCATACATAAAAATTAGGGGCCCGGAATTAAATTTAAATGAAAACTTATTAAAGGGTCGCGCCTACGTATTAAGAGCCGGCGGGCAGAGGAGGGCCTTCTGTTAAATTTATTAATTAAAATTCGTGATAGGCGGGGGGGACGAGAGGGGTTAGGAAAGGGAGTTGGGATTCTCCTGCTCGTGTGCCGATACGATAGGTAATGCGAATAAAACGTAGACATCACAAAAATAATAAATGAAGGGAGCAAAAGAGGGTGAATGCGAAAAAATGGCGATTCGGCAATGGTCTCGCTTTCGGGGGCGTGGTCACGGGGACGGGCTGGTTGGTGTTTCACTTCTCTTCACGCTGCTAGCTTATTGGCTCCTCGAGTCCGGCCTGTGGTCCCGTCCCCGACCGCCTTTATTGTTTATGTTTGTGTCAATTTCTGCGCAAGACAATGGGGGTGGTCCTGTATGAATGTGGATGGGCCAATTCGGTTCGGTTTTCACCGATGCATGAACTAACCCGAACCCAAATGATATAATATATGGATATCCCGATGGCTTGAATCGAGACTTAAATTGAACCGTCAAAGTACTCAAATTTTACTCGTACCGAACATGACTCGATCCGAAAATACTCGAACTTATCTGTTCTGTCCGCAGTACCGTAATTTTTTGTCCGGCCTCTGCGGAAGGTGTACCCAGCCCCTTTTACGTACTTACTAATTCTATTCTATTAATGGCTATGTTTTACGATCGCCATTTGCAATTTTGTCTTGGGAATGAAGAAGAATCTGGGCCGTCCATCATGGTCAACATGACTGGGACTGAGGGGACTGACCAAAAAAAGGACGGGGGTGGGGGGCACGTGCCGTTCAATCTGATGTTACCTGTAGCCCATGGGCGCAAAACATAATCTATGATTCTGCGAAGCTTTTCAAGTTGAACCCGAAAGCCATCTCGTGACGCAAATATTTCAAAATTTTGATGATAATAATCCTAAGATTGAGAAATCGTTCCGAATTTGATTTTATCTCACCTATTATCTTTAAAGCTTAGTTTTGGAAGGAAAGTGAGGGGAAAAAAATTAGAGATGGTGGACAATTATTTTTAAAATTTGAAATTTATTTATTTTTTCACCCATTCTCATTACACAAAATCATTGGCGTATAATGTATTTAGATTTTGTCAAATAAGTAAACCTGCGATCGCATCAAGACAATTGATAAGATAGGGAATATATGCAGAAAATTAAGAATGAGGAGTTCAAATTCACAAGGGGAGTCTACAACATCTTCTTCCTACAATTATCATCAAATTGACGAGAGGACATGTCTAGGATAAAAAGAGTTCAGAGTGCTACTCACAACTTGTGCTTGATTTGGTGAATGCTCGAGATTTGGCTTGGCTTGTTATCGAGCTATTTGAGAGAGTTTGTTGAGTTGAGTTTCAAGCTCATCAATATTTAGGTCAATAGGGTCATGATCTTTATTGAGTACCTCATGTTTCTTTTGAAGACCTACTAATTACAAATTTTACAGTGATGTATATAATCAAGCCTAATCGAGCCGAAGTGTAGTTTCTCGATTACTTTTAGAGTCAAGCTTGAACGCAGATATAATATTTAGTGGCACTCGAGTTCATATGCAAGCATCGATTGTGCAGGTCCAATTAAGCTCGAGTTTGATGTTGTATCAACTGATTAGAGTGGATTGCACCCTCATGCTCGAGCCTCTATTGGTAGTGCAATGGATGAGAATTATGGAGTGTGCGATTTGAATATGAATATGTTGTCATTTCCTTAAAAAGTATGTGGAAAATCTAGTGTTATTATAATAGAGTTTAAAGATCGTGATTATGAATATCCATGAATTGCTTAGTAGATGAAAAATGTCCATGTGGTTGAGAGTATTTAAATTTTGAGATTTAGTAAAGGCATTGTGTCTAATATTCTTTAAGAACCTTGTGTTTATTTGAGTATCACGTTGTATAATCCTATTTCCAATATATATATATATATGAAACATCAATAATCGATTAATGCAAAGAAATAAAAATCAGTAAAAAATTTAGGTGTTTTATTCGAGTATTATCCAACAATGTTTTATGAAGTATATTTCATTTGACGTACGTTTTAAATGAACATTTTCGTGCATCATGAGAGAATGCGCTGGAGATGGAAATTTTTCTCTTATTTTCTTTCAAAGTTGAGCCTAATACCCTTACAAATTACCAACTTATGACCCAAGTCCCAAATTTTGTTTTTTTTTTTTTTTTTTTGGCAAGGAAGTCACGATTTTTGCTTATATATATTTTTAATTTATGGTAAAGTAAGATTTGTATTGACTTTTTAACCAAAAAGAGCTTTACACAAGGCAGTCTCGACACCAACAAAACTTGCACTCATTGCGACAAACATGTCATTAAGAGTGGAAGGGTGTCAAGATTTAAAGGAAAAAAGGGGAAACCAATAGCGGCAACCTCAAAGCAGAATTTACAGGGAAAATTCAAACACCTCATAAAGAAAATAGAGGGATCAAGTCCCCAACTTCATTGAATCCTCCTGTTCCTTGGCGTGTCCACAACATGGTTGAAGGTCAAGGCCTTATCCTTGACGACTTTGATGAGATGTTTTTTCAATGCAGGCGCGAGCAGGGCTTGGCTCTAGAATAAGATGTTCCTTGTCTTCCAAATTAAGTGACATAGGGCTCCAAAAGAAAACCGAGTAATACATTGAAAGAATGTTTATATATATATTTTTTATCTCATAAAAATCACAAATTTTAGGTTGAGTCTCAGTTCAGGCCCAATCTTTTTGTTGTCTCGAAAAAAAACGCACAAACTCCTGATCGGTGTTCGAGATCAAGTTTCGGTCAAATGATGCCATTAAAGAATCGACGTGTTAGTACTCATGGGAATCTTATGAAATTCGGATGAGAGTTAGGTTAGGGTACTGTCCGAAAATTTAATGCTTTTTTTTTTTAATAACGGAAAAAAGAAGAAGTTCGTATCGGAATTAAAACTCTAGTTAAAATTGAGAATTAGGTTTTTAAAGTCGCGTGCGTACATGCATTATTTGTAAAAGCACGAGTATTTCACTAATTATCTAATTAAAGACATAAGGAAATAAATTGGGGCCCTTCCCACACGACACGGCTGCACACAAACATAATAGCCAATTTCTCAACTCAGTCACCGGAAAATCCGAGGCGAGGTGGGGAAGAAGGAAGAAGAAGGAAGAAGGAAGATGAAGCCGTTGGGGTGGTGGCTGATGCTGGTGGGCTCCCTCCGGTTGGCCTCCGTCTGGTTCGGCTTCTTCGACATCTGGGCTCTCCGCCTCGCCGTCTTCTCCAAAGCCACCAGTCCGCTCTCTCTCTCTCTCTCTTTTTCTCTCTCTGTGTCTGGATCCGATGCATCTTTTTTGCTCGGCTTTGATGCCTCGTTCGTTCGAATCGAGATCGCTGCCCCCTCCGAGTCAGCAATTCCCCCTCCCCATTTTTTTTGCTACCGACGTCGTTGAATGAATTGGGTGTTACCCAGAAATGCGCTGTCCCCGAGAGATCTCTGCTGCCCCATTTTGCTGCGGTTGCTCACTTGGGCATTGGCTTTTTGGGTGGCGCGTGTGCTCGGATAGTGGGTTGTTTCGATGGTAGTGTGGTGGAGTAGATCCCGAGTTCGGTGACTTTTAGGGACTCGCGATTCGGCGAATATAGAGTCGTCTTTTAGCTTTTAGGATCCTTCATGCTGAAGGAAGTGAGGTAATGGGAATCACTTTGCAGTTCGAGGCTAGAAATTTGGATGAAGAGAGAATTCGAATAGCTGAATGTGAAGCTAGTGATGTGGAGGATTTGAGACCGGGCAATTCTGTCTGGACATAATGTGACGCACCTGTGCTCCCCCCCAATTGTATTTCCCATTGAGAGGACGACAGAAAGGTCGAGAATTGCAGTATATTCATTGAGAGAGGACGTTTATAAGCAACCTGTGGAGTTGACGTTCTTTATGAAGTGCCACTTGTATTCTAAGATGGAGACGTATATGGGAAAAATGACTCGATAATGAAGAAGAAAAGGTCGACCGACCGTGATGTGCGTTGTTCCGCATAGGCTATGCATAGGCTATGCTTTGATAAATAACCTTTTTACTTAGAAATGTATCTCTGTATATGGAAGTATCAACGTTCGTAGATCATTAGTTTAATAGGGCAAAGGATTATGCAGAAGGATGCAGTATTAACCATTGCGGATTACTAGTTTGAGAAGGCAATGACTATGTAGAAGGATGCAGTTGTCATTCTTTTCCAGCATGTTGTGGCGACATCTCCTCTTGAGAATTCGAGCGTGATCTTTTGTTATATAGTAGATGACATGATGTACAATTGGAAAGACAGCTGCCCTAGCAGTGCCTGTGGCCTACTAGTGACAGGAATTGCCTCAAGGACACACATTATCGATCCAATTGGTGGACCTCTGAATTATCTTATTTTAGCTGTCCGGGGCTTGCTGGTGATCCTTATGATGACAAAAATTGCCACAAGAA
Organism: Eucalyptus microcorys; assembly: GCA_014182515.1. NCBI lineage: Eukaryota > Viridiplantae > Streptophyta > Magnoliopsida > Myrtales > Myrtaceae > Eucalyptus > Eucalyptus microcorys. The sequence goes on along the minus strand of CM024567.1, from coordinate 24,040,517 downwards.
AATATCTTATTGATTTGTTCTCCTCTGGTCAGTGAGGATGGCTCTATAGAATTATGTTGTTGAGCCCTTGTTATTACTGAGGAAGTCTGTTGATTTATCGGCATGAAGGCAACTTCATCATTGCCTAGAATACTTACCTCTTGCCATTAATACAGACAGATAGCACTTGTAGCACACATGATCGTTGAGATTGGTGTATGACTATCTCAGGCTGAGGAACTTTCTTCTATTTAGCGACTAAAGGCTTAGCATTTATTTTGATCTTTAGGGGCTCACTATGATTATTTGTGTTGTATCAGATTCAAGCTTATCTATCTGTTTCCCACAATCACTATCAATTTGTTTCGCTTCCATCTGTCTGGTGAAGTTCTGTGCAAAATCCTAATGAACTCCTCTTCCTCTGTTCTTATTGTTTTGGAATTTTCACAGTGACTGAAGTTCATGGAAGGACATTTGGAGTTTGGACCCTCTTGACATGCACTCTCTGCTTTCTTTGTGCATTCAACCTTGACAACAAACCCTTATACTTGGCTACCTTCTTGTCATTCATCTATGCATTTGGTCACTTCTTGACTGAATACCTCATTTATCAAACGATGGCTATTGCAAACCTGACTACAGTTGGCATCTTTGCAGGTAAAGTATTGATTGTGGAACTTTTCTTTTATCAAATCCTTCTGGTCATCTATCTATTGGACTAGAAAAATCTTGGTGTGTGTGTGTGTGTGTGTGTTTTTTTTTTAACTCTCAAGTTTATGCTTGAATGGATTCATCTTCCATTGGGAGCAGGAGTTGACTTTTACTTGTAGAGTGTTTACACCTTGAATCCACTTGAAGTAGACATAGCTAGCAAGATTTTTTAAGGATCCTGAATATCTCGTCATCCTCTGAATGACCACTGGATTGCTCTAGTTGATCTTGACTGCTGAAAGAATTTGTTGTCAAATCATTTCATGCTCCTTGACGAGGAGACATATCCTATAAATGGAGGGGTTTGAGCTGGTAGTTATTCCTAAAAGATGAGCAATCACTCTGTCTTCAAGTTGTGGAATCTATTGTTTTTAACTGTATCTTGATTTAGTTGCTTGTTATTGGTCTTAATTCAGGAACATCCATAGTGTGGATGCTGTTGCAGTGGAATACTCATCAAAGGGTTCCTATTAAGCAGTCTTGAATTTTGGAAGTCATTGTCAATTGCTGGTTGTTCTTGTAGCTGACCAGAAGGATACTATCAACTCTTCAACCTTTTGTGGAGCAGGCGCCAATTCTCAACCTGCCGATGTCCTGTATTCATTTGGAGTCGAGCTTGAGGAGTATTCTCGGATGCAATTGGTGTTCAGATGTATTGCTATGGCTCTCCACATTCTCAAATGTGGGATTTTTCATGATGAACTCTCTTCTACACATTGTGGATTTTCTCATGAGCTCTCTTCTATACGTTCTGGAATCTAAAGTCTTGCTCATGGTTGAAGCTATCCCTGGATAATTTTTTTCACCCGAAAACTTGCAAATGTACTATGTGATTTATATGCCCTGTTCATGTCTCCGTGCTCTCCTTGCCTAGAAATAAAAGGAGGATAGGAATTCTGATTGGCCTGACCCGTCGTAATGATGAAATTACATTGACACCAGCGAATTAGTTCAACAAGGCAACCTCTGCTTTAGGATCTCCTCGGAGTAAGCTCTAGAGCCCCTTCAAGTGAGATTTCGCCGTTTCTGGTCTAGAAATTTTCTCTATGATCAGCACTAACGGTCAGTCCCATGCATCAATTAGAAAACCTTTTTTTGCCATGCATTTAAGCACAGGTATTGCCTCGCTGCAATGAGATTGGTTTGTTGTACTTTCATGTTCTCCAAATGTCTGTAGAGTGATTCCCTTGCCTTCTTACTTGGGGTGAAACGGCGGTTTCTTCATTGGTCTTTCGTGCAAATGAGGTTTTCACAGCAGGAGTTCGATCCTTATGGTTTTGGCCACTTCCTGCACTTTATCACAGAATTTCTTAGTGCATCGGCTTTGTTTTGTTTTGGGAAATATGTTATCAACAGTTTTTTCAAGCCATTTTTCACTAGGAAGCTTCCAGAGGCTCCCTCCATAGAGCATGCTCCATGAAGCGCTTCTTTAACTGCTTTTCTAGACAAGCTCGTTTTGAAAATGTGAGTTTCTTGATTGTCAATTTGACTCAATTTGGCATCAAGACATTGAGATCACCTAGAACTCATTACGCGATAAAACCATCATCTATCATTAGATGATTGTCTACTGATAACCAGTTCCAAACAGTCGCCAGCCAAATACACTTCTTCATCACCCCCTGTCCCACTTCCTCTTTGCTATCTTCTTTTAACAATTCATCAAATTCATCCTCGTGCAGAAGCTATGGAATCCCAATCCTTCAGTAATTTACTCTAATTAGACACAGCAGCTTGAGCAAAGGTTGGCCTGCAAAAGAGCCATTCATAGGTGCATAAATTTGCAATTACACGCTTCGGCTACTCGAGAAAGCATATTACACATACTGGAATCACTTCATATTCCAAGTCTTACATCATTTGATCACGCTTACATCTGGATTTAACACGGATCTATTTTGCAACACCTAATCACTGGATGAATATTTACAGTTGCCCATCTGCATTTGATAGATGGTATCTCCAGGAAATTAGGATAAGCACCTTGCTCCTACGTAAAAGGAAACAAAAAGGTAGACTCAAGACAGATTTGTCTGAACCATCATTCCGCGGCATCTCACTGTTATACTGGATGCCGAAGCCTTCAGTTTTAGAACAGCGCGATTCCCTCTAATCTCTATCTTCTCTACTATACTTAAACACAAGAAATAATCTTATGCAGGACTTAAGAGTACCCTATCTCGAAGAAGAAGCTAAGCTTTTGCTTGGATTTTTCATCACATCGAGTCCTTGGTACCAGTCTCATCATTTTCGTCATAAGTTGACCCGGAAGTTGAAATAGCCTCGTTCCCATTGTGATCATGCACCCAATCTGGGACTCGTGGAAGCTCCAAAACTGAACTCTGATTCGTGTCTGCTCCTTCATTTGTCTTCTCCCTCTTTGATCGATTAGATTTTGAGTCGATGTCAAATTTGTCCCAGTTTGATCCATCAATTCCTCTACCTTGAGAAGTCAAATCCCCATTTTCAGCAGCCATCCTCACCTCCTCCGAGTGACGTGAAATGTCTCCTTGTCCTGATTCCTCCTTCACTTTTCTCAATCCAGCTTGAAACTCTTCAGTTTTCACCCCGACATTCTGCAACACAGCACTGGATGCATCATCACCCTTGTAGTGTTGCTCCCTTGCATCCTGAGAAATTTCATCACCTTCATTTTCCGTGCGCTCCTCAATTGTACCAGCATCCTCGATCTGAATTTCCTTTTCATCACTCTCTTCCTCTGCAATCCCATCTCCCTTTACCCGGTCCTCTTCATCGATCAAGTCTTCGATCTCCTCAGCATCATCCTCTTCATCTCTCTCTTGCTCATTTCCATCTATTTCATCATCACCTCCTCCCCTTTCTTCCATCTCGGTTTCTTCAAGTTTGGTTTCTTCTATATCATCTTCTTTTTCTTCTTCTTGCCTATCATCTCCTGGATCAGCATTCCTGTCTTGTGGATTTAGATCCTTTCTCCCCAGTTTTATTTTCTCATGCTTTGTTTCCACATCTTTTGATAACTCTGCAGCAGTTGTTTCCTCAAGTATCTTCTTCTTTTCATGCGAATGCTTGACTTGGTAAAGCAACCATACACAAATGGCCAGAAGAAGGAAAATCTGGATGGCGTGTTTCACTTTAAAGCCTTTTGCCCTTTGGTTTCTACTAGGTGATTGTCTCAGAATAGTCATGACACTGAGAAATGCCCGCAACAAGGATAAGCTTGAACTGCAGATGAATATCAAGAGCCAAAAGAAATAATTAAGTTAGATGAGAGACTAGTCAATATTGAATCAAACTGTATAAGCAAATTCAACTTGTTGATGAAGAGTATTCCGCAGATGCATATCTCATAAACTAAGTGCAAACTAACTCTCGTCAAGTGCGAAGCAAGATAGTCCAATTATAAGTGGCCTGAAGAAGGCCTAAATCTTCAATGGTAGATCAGCTCTATGCTGGTAGAAAACACTGACCCATCTAAACAGAGCAATGAGCGATATGCATTCCACACTTCTATAAGAATAGAGATTCCATTTCCCCTATCTTTAGATTACTGGGCATTAAGGACGGGATAGTGGCAACTTAAAACTAGCAGGAATACTGGCTCATTGTATATTTAGCTTTGCAAATGGTATTACTGCCTTGATAGGGAGATCTACAAATGGCATTGTAACAATATTTCAGTGAATTATCATATCGGCAAGACTAGCATTCAAAAGTTGCAAGTATATCATCAAATCAGTTCCGTTGGATGGGCCCAGTTAAATCAGCTAGGTGCTTCCAGAATTACACTAGTCAGGGAACATGAAATCCAAGGTTTACTAATCATAGAAGAAATAGGTATAAATGCAATACTGAAACTAAAGGAAGAAATGAGCCAAATCACTTTATCAAACCATAGTCTAGAACCGGCAAGAACACAAAGCAAAGGTATGATCATGATGGATAGCTCATGGAGGGGTCATTAATTGTAGATCTCTCTTGCTAGGTAGATCTAAACATGGATTCTAAAATTGACATTGAAGTGAACCACAAGCAAAAGATCCGAATTCATCACTATTGTATCAGCAAATATTTGATCTGATCAGAAACCCAGCCGACACAGATAGTGTTTTTCAGAAAAGAACATATTGCAATTGTCCCCAAGCACAAAATCCAGACCATCTGCACTCGAACCCGGAATGATACATGGGCCGCTAAGAAAAGTAACAAAAGTACTCAAGACTAAGCCAACCACCAAAATACAGGACAAACTTCCATCCCATTTTAGGCACCAATACAAGAGATTTGAACGATCAAAGAAAAACCACCCAGATAGCAAAAAGTTCGACCTCAAGAAAGAACAAACAGGGCTAAAGAATGAGCACTAAGCAGACCATAAGACACCCAAAACAGAAAAAAGTTGCGAAATTTGAAAGATCCTCCAAAGCAGGACAGCGTCTTCCAAGTACACTTGCATTGTTACTCCAGATCGCCGAAAGAAAACAAAACAAACAACAGGGAACAATCAACCGACTAATTATCCACTTAAATCCAACTTCAAGAAAAGGCGACAATCACCCTTCTACAGCACGAACACATTGAGCGAATCGGGCACGAAATTCAAAGCAACAAAAGCAGAACGAGACACGTACAGTCGCTAGAAAGAAGAAGAAGAAAGGAAAAGACTGAACACCTGGACAGATTGCGAGAAACAAACAAGAGGATCCTTGGTAAAAATGAGGACCCAGTTGAGAAATCAAGCAGAGGAAGCCCTTCAACGACAGATGGATGCAGCCGACGCGGCGGTATCCACAGTTTGGTATATCAGAAAGAGAGAGAGAGGGAGGGAGAGAAGGGGGGCCTGAGGGGAGTGAGTGGCTTTAGGTGATGAGGGATGGCGAGCGAATGGTGCCGGTCCTTGACGGGTCCAAAGGTAGGGGCTTTTTCAGCCAGAAAACGGCAGCTCTCGGGACACGGCAAGGGCGTGACGGTGCGCACTGTGCAGCGAGCAGTGAGCAACTCCACTGAAAGAAGACAAAAGGGAAGTGACGATACGTGCGAACCGACCGACCACTCACGTTGAAACTAGCGCAGTCGGCAAAAAGACACTTGACGTTTTCTTTGTTTTCCTTGCTTTCTTTGTTCTGTATCTTCGATTAGTCGGGTAAAAAAAGGGGAGCAGAGAGAATTCATGCTTTTCGAGGTGCACTTCACTTGGTACACGGTAGTGAGATTCTGCACGCGTTTCCATACAATTTACCTGGGAACTTAGGTTGTTAATGAAATTCTAGTTTAAAAGTTAATCACGATTTGAATAGTAATACCAAAGCCTCAGGAGAGTCACATGTAAGGACTTTATATGAAATTTCATAATATCGCTATTGATTCTAAAAGTTTAAGCTGTTAAAACATTTGATAATTTAGAATGCTCGAATTTCTAAATCTGTCCATACATAATAAGTTTGTAAAGATCGCAATTTCTTCTCCTGTTATCCATTTGGTAAGCATGCATTAGTTGTTGAATGTCAATACAAGAGGGTAGAGACTTTGAAGTATAAGTGATGCTTAATGCTCCAAAGTCATCACTACCGCCGTAGAGGGTGATCCTTCGCCTATGGCCACCACCGGAATTCCTTTTGGTCCTCTCTCTCTCTCTCTCTGGTAATCAATAATGAGGAGGCGAAATGGCGCCGATGATAGTTGAAGGGGTGTGGCGGGTGTGTAAAGAGGTTGAAAGCCCAGAGAAAAGGGATGAGATAGAAAGATAGTGTAACGAGCATGGTGAGGCTGGATGGTTTCTACCCAACTAGCGTTTCCCTAGGGCAAGGGCGAGGATGTCGTCGTCCGCATCGGGCCGATGCCGGGCTGTGTTGTCGAGCGGCGGCTTAAAACTATGAGGGTGGCCCTCGATCTTTGCCGTGTTGTGCTTCTTTCTATGAGGACAGAGAAAGGGAGGGGGGGGGAATGGGATAGGGGTTTAGGTGTGTATGAATGTAATGTAAAATGCAGGTTTTGAAATGTGAAGAGCAAACTCTAAGGGCATGAATGATAATTATTTTAATCAGGAATTGATTTTTGAAAGAAAAATAGATTTTTTTTTAAATTTTATTTCTATTCTTAGATGAATTTCTAAGCAAAAATACGCATTGATAATGATACGAAATTTATATTTTCCAAATAGAAATTCATTTGATAATGACACAAATTTTTTTCTCCTAGACGGCGGCAGATGGCGATCGATAGCGGTGGCTAGCGGATGGCGATAGGCGGACGACTTTTGGTGACCAATGGCAACGAATGGCGATTGATAGGCGGCGATGGGTGGCGATTGATGGATGGCTAGGCAGACGATAAATAGTGGCCGGTGTCGGTGGATGGACAGTCGATTAGTAGTGAAGACGAATGATGATAAATTTTTTTATAATTTCCGTTCTAGAAAAAATAAGTAAAAAAAATTTTACTTTTGATTTATGTTCTAAACTTACTTATGAAGTAAAAATCTATTTCAGAAATTAAAAAAAAAAAACTGAAATAATCTTATCAAATGAACTTCTATTTCAAAAATAAATTTGGAATAGAAAAATAATTCTAAAATAAAAGTAAAATGATTATCACATGTACCTTAAATCATTCCGCATAGGGGAGGAAGATTAGTCCCCTCCCTTGCTCTCCCTCCGACGAGGAGGATGAGATTTTCCCATCCAAGGCAAAGTAGAGCAGGTACCGACAAGACGGGACAACACCATCGTCCCTAAAAACGAGGGGTTTAAGCAAAATGAGCTTTTACTAAATCAATCTTAACCACTAATCCGATGATCTTTGACACGACACCTAACACCTTCTGAATTCGAAATCGAAAGACGTGAATTTTTCACATCTCTAAACTCAAATCAATCTCCAAAACTTTCGCAGCAAACATCCTCGCCGATCTGTCACAGGAAAACAATGGCCAAAAGGTCCTAGAAGGGTCATCAGTTACTAACGCGAGAACGGACGCGAGAACACGTGTCCCTCGTTCGCGAAGCTGCGGGACGAAGAAGGCATTTAAGGAGTGCAATTACATCGGGGTCGCATCCCCATCCCCATCCCCATCAGCTTTGTTTTTTTCCAGACAGAGAGAAGATGGTCAAGGCATTTAATTTCAAGGTAGATGGAGACTGCGACGTTTTTTTGACGCTGCCCGGGGAAGGCCCGTTCCACTGCCAATAGCAAAAAATCAAAGCTTTCAATAACCTTCGCCGGCGAGTGTGGATCTTTGACTGAAATAAGTATAGATCCATGGGAAAATTAAATGAAAAGGCCCCACAAAAAATTGTGAACTTTTTCCAATGGGATAGTGCTATTTTAAATTTTTCCGACCCGACGGCCTTCGCAGACAATATAATGCAGTAGAAATGATCGGTTTTAGGATAATTTGGTCTTCACCTAGGAATTGGAAATCGATGCATGTTTTTTTTTTTTTTTTTTTGATTTATCGTTATATTCTCTCGTTATACTTTCCACGCATAAAATTCTAATTATTTTTCTCAAAAAAATGGGCACGCACCTTAACTCTATCTCCCTATGTGCATGTCATTTTGTCTTGACTCGTGTAGTCTTTATAGTTATTGCTATTGCAGGAGTCCTGTCTCTTTCTTTTATTGCCTTTGTACACAGGACGGAAATGCTAGGGAAGCTCATGTGATGTGAACATGCACCATCTCCTCCCGCTACAGGCAAAAATCATCACAAGGCAGTGAAGTGAATTTGATATCATCGATAGGGTTTGGTGTTTTTGGGACCATATTCTAATTCAATGATCAGAAGCTATTTCAACAGAACATAAATTAGGGCTCATTGGTTTGAAAGAAATTAAAAAAAAAAATCAGTCTGGTTTGAGTGGTTTCAATGGGTGATTTTACACATGAAATTAAGAACCGAACTGATATTTATGGAACCCGCCTGGAATTGGCCTGTTCAGTTTGGTTCGGGTGGTTTTTTTTTGCCCACCTCTACAATGGAAGATATTAAATGGTTATTATGGACAACGGAACTGCGACCGGATGTATTCTCATATCGTCGCGGGTAAAGGTCCGAAGTCATTCGATGGCTCAAACTGGCTATTAGGAAGATTCAAAAGATGCAAAAGATGCAAAAGATGCAGACTGGAAGAGCCACCTGCTCTCTAAAGAGTAAATTATAACATGTTGACAGAAATTTCCAGTTTAGACATTGGACACTAAGTGGTGGTGGTGGTTATGGTTAATGATATAATTATACTCCTGCTGCATCCATTGTCATACTCATACTGCACTCTTTGGAACTTGGGCTGGGGCGTATTTATGTACATCGTGCGATGGAACACGTGATGGAATACAGACAAACTTGGTATCTCATTGAGCAATCTGGGCGTAATGAATGGGTCTTGACCTTAAAGCAATTGCTACTTAATTTGATATCTTGATGTGACTTCCAGTAAATGTATAAATATATGCTTCCCTTTAAACTTCATTCGTGACTTCCAAACAAGGACCCGGTTATCTAAAAATATTATATATTTTTAATTAATTTATTTCTTTTTTCTAAATTTACCAATTAAATTCTAAATCTTTTCATGTATTGTCAATTAATTTCATTCACTTAATTTTGAGCAGAAGTTACTAATATAAGCACCAACTGTTTTATATGGCATGTCCAATATTAGCGTGAATAATTTTTAATATTTTTTCAATATATTCATTTATTTATCTTCTTTTATTGTCTTTTTTTTTTTTTTCAATTTTGGTTAGTGAGGGTCATTGGGCCCCTGTCTAGATCTGGGTAAGACAATCTTGCCCACGGCTACGATGATTTGGGTGAGGCCCTCGATGCCCCGCTGATTATAGGCATGGGTCACAGTGGGCAAACATCCATATTAGTAATTTTAAATGAATTTAAAAGGAAAAATAAAATAAAAAATTAATAAAATTAAAATTTCGAAAAAATTATTAAAATATTATCATTAGTGCGAATTACGTCAGATAGGGCGGCCTACATCCACATTAGTGATTTTAAATGAATTTAATTGATAAAACGTGAAAATGTTCAAGGTTTAAATTGATATATTTAAAAATATTTAACATTAGATTGATAACAATATAATAAATTTTGAACAATTTCTCACTAGTCAATGTATACATCTCGAAAGCTCCATGATCGATAAATGATTTAAAAGTGATAATGTCGTAGAAAACGGGTGGATAAAGGCTAGCGTATAGAAAACGACGTGACAAGTGAAATTCAGGCCCCACTTTAAACTGGCCCTATGAATGAATGCCCCACTCTGATCAGTAATGTGCTCTCTCCTATAAACTAGAGTTCCATATTGCATCCGATTCATGACCGAAGGACCGATTGACTGAATAAGCAAATTAGGTTTGCATGTACGGTGTCACATCGCGCTGCGACAGGGCAAATGAGACATTTAAAGCTTGTTTAATAGCGGATGATTTTTCGATATCTTTTTTTTAAAAGAATAAAAATTTATTTAGTATCATTAGTTAATTTTTCTATTTTTTAGAATGAAAATTAGTTATTTGTTCTCGAAAACAACCCTAGAATCAAATCTTTTTTTTTTTCTTTTTTTCTTCTTCCTTCTCTAGTTGGTCGTTGGCGACCTTGCTAGCCTCGAGGGGACGAAGCTCCAGGGTGATTGTTGAACCTCGTCTTTGGCTGGTTGAAGGCCATTACCAAGTCTGATGACTAGCTAGAGGAGGGAGAAGGAGAGGGGGGAAAAAGAAAAAAAGAAAACAACAAAAGAAAAATCTCATAAAATTATTAAAAAATTAAAAAAATTCCATATCATAAAAAAAGTTGAGAGTAGTACTAAATGCATTTATATTTTTTCAGAAATAGAAATTTTATATAGTTATCAAAAGATTTTGAATGCTTAGAAACTTGTTTAGAGAATAAAATCACAAAAAAATTATTTTCAAGCAGAAATTATTCCTAAAAACAGAATAGTTATCAAACGGGTTCTAATTGTACATTTAGCTCGGAAATATGATAGAGTTCTTGCTGGAGCGTTGAATTCAATGGAACAATTCTCAAGCCCAACTCTTAATTCATTGGTCGATTCTACTTAGTCATTACTCGTTTGAATTTGAAGGTGTCAATTTTATGTGCCAGTTGTCGACTTCATGTTTGTCGATTGACTATTAAGATGTCTTTCTACTAATTTGTCATCAATTTCAAGATTGCTTATCAACTAACTGGAGGCTATTATGGTCGATTTCAATCGTTGTTATCTTCTAAAATGGTTATTAAGCTTTTGTGGACGAATCTAGAGAGTTTAATATTATATACATGCAATTGGTTTGAGTTAATGCATAAGTCCTAGTTTTTATGGGTCTTTATTATGATGTTGGTCTTAATTATATAAATACTCTAAGAGTCACTTTGGTTTTTAAAATTTCAAGAGTCACTTTCTTTCGTTCAACAGATTTCTTTATAAGTAGGGATGTAATCTTATTTATACATTGACAAGACTTGAATTTAATGAATACATGACATTCTTTTTTCCAGTGAGTGACTTTCTATCTTGATTATTTAACCACGTTTCTCCGTGGTGAAACCAAAAATCTTATCCATCCTTAGTTGATAGGTTTTCTTTAGATCTTGGTGGAAAGCTTTTCCTATCTTGAAATCCTGTATCCTTGATTGATTTTTCTTGTCAATTTTGATTGGAAATTGACGATTGGTGCTGACATGGGCTATTCTTATATCTTCTTTTAAATTTGTTGATTTTTATTTTTTCTCTTTATTTTTTCTTTTATTACCACTATTCATCTTCTTAGAGAGCCAATGACCCTTGCCAACCATTGGTTGAAGCCCTGAAGCCCTCGTGCAGTCCTCACCAATCACAACTATGGCAATCTAAGACCAAATCTCGTTCCCCATTCTTGAATAAGTCACATCTTCTCGATTCTTCCTCCCTAAACACGATGAGTACTCCCCGATAAATCATGGAGAAACTCCCCACGAAAAGCCTAGATTTCTCCATCTTGATCGGTCCCATTTTGTTGCCAAATGCTTCAATCACAATGCACACAACTTCGAGGAGTAGAGGCCCACTTCTTGTCTCACAGGAGGCCATGACCCACCCTCGTGGTCAGTGAGGGCTTTGCGAGCCTCACCTAGTGGCCAACAAGGGTTATCAACCCTTGCCAACCCTTGTGAAAGATTCACTCTAATAAAAAAAAAAAAAAAAAGAATAGAAACTACAAAAATTCAGAATTTTAAAATATTGCAAAAATACTCCACATTAGCTTTGGATAAGTAGAGCATGGATGATAATAATTCTGACTAAAGATTGATTTTTGGAACATAAATAGATTTTTCTATTTCTATACTTGGATGAGTTTTTGAGCAAAAAATATACATCTAATAACAACAAAAAATTTTTATTCCCAAAATAAAAAATTCGTTTGATAATGATACAAAATTTATCTCACTGGTGGCGGTGGACAATAGGATATGGCTGGTGGCGGCCATCGGCGGCGGGTGGCGACAGTGGATAGTGATCGATGGTGGGCAGACGGTGGGTGAGTGGCATTGGCAGTGGCAACTGATCGGGGTAGCAACGGATGTTAGCGGTGGCAAATGGCAAGTAGCAATGGCAAGTGGACAACTACTTAATAGTGAAGATGAGTGATTAGAAGAATTTTTATTTCTCATGAGAAATTTATATTTTTTATTTCTTTCCTAAACCTATTTCTAAAATAAAATAGAAAAATGAAATTATATTATCAAATGGATTTCTATTCAAAAAACAAGTCTAGAATAGAAAAATAATTTTAAAATAGATATAAAATTGTTACTCCTAATGGCAACGATAGCAATTTCTCGTTAAATTTGAGCACAAGGATTTAGTTAGAAAATCATTAAAAAGTTTGAATTAAGTTGGTTAACTTGAAATGTTTTAAGATTGAATTAAATACTGTACAATAAATCTAAGACTTTAGGAACAATTTCCTACCTATTATAATATGACCATCTCGAGAGGTCATATCAAAAGCCGATGTGAACAATTAACATTCATCCTATGGCATTTGCATCCACATTGGCATTTTTGGCCCACTATTTTAATGGAGGTCTCACGTTGAGTCAAATTTGAAAAATTGAGGTATCTGATCGAACAAAGAAAAATTAGATACTCGATTGTAAAAAGTTTCAAGTACCGGGGAGGTCGTCCCTACGATTTTAGGGCCTCTCTCAGCACAGACTTTTTACTCCAAGTGGGGAATTTTTGTTTTTTGGGTTTTTGGGGTTTTTTTTTTTTTTTTGGGGGGTTGAGGGAACATAACCAAAATATAAAACAGATACATACGAGAGTGCTTCCAATACAATCTAACTTCGTTTTTCACCCGGTCGACTCTTCCATCATCATGCTCGTGTCAAAAGGAACTGCAAGGAATTGCGGCAGTGGCTCTAGTCTCTCTCGCTCTCGCTCTCCGTGAATGCATCTGTGGCTCCAATACGATATGCAAAGCTCACCTGCTTTATAGATTGTGTCAAAACCATTCCAACTTGCCGACTTTGGAGACGTTTCCTAGAGATCACTTCAAAATTTCTTGCGGCGGTTCTTGCGAGAGGCTACTAGGAGCAGTTTTACCCGCATATATATAGTCGACCCATGTACTCGCTCACACAGAAAAAATTGTCAATCATGTGCTGGATCACGTCTTCACCGTCAGAATTGAGGCACCGAGTTTTCGCCTGGGTATCAAGGAGAAAGTGTGTAAACAACAGTGAACTCTTGCAATCAAACGTTGCCGAAGAAGCATATGACTATTTACTAAACCATAGTGAATTTTGGAATAACTTAATTTTTAAGGCCTGAGAACAATCCCAATCATACTTTCTGAAGTATATAAATGTGTTAAAGTACTGGCCTGAATGGTACTGTGAGCAAAATATCGCTGTTTACTTCCACTGAAGCTTACGTCTATACGTTCCCAGCTCAATCTAGTTAATCTTCTCAGCATTATCTCTGCAATTATTCAGTAGAAAATCAACGAATTGAAAGCATAACAAAAATGCGTAACAAGCACAGACAACAAAAATCATCATTCCCAGCAATTCTTGGCGACATGAGAAAGTACAGGAAATCTTAACCTCAATTTCTAGGATTCCAAATATTCAAATATGAGATCAAAAACAATAATTTTTTTTTTTTTTTTCGGTATGTGCCCAGATAAGCACTCTCAAAACAAATGTCTCCTACCTACAGAAGGAATATTTAAGCTCTCTCATGATCATGGCAAGATAACAATAAGTGTCACAGACAACTACATGAGAAGAAATGCGAACCTTCCAAGTCAGCAGTGTTTCTCCAATCAGTTTTACATTCCGAAGAGTCTTCTTGCTTGAAGGAGGTTGTTTTTGCCAGTTCCACATTTACAATATGTGGGTATTTTTTATCTCTTGTTGACAGATGTTCATGCTGGCAAGAGAGAGGAGCTCAAATGTAATAACAGCGATTCACAAGGATTCAACAAATTTAGATTACCTTAGGAAGATCGCTCCGGTGCCTAAGCGATGATGTACTCCATCCAACTAGGTCTACGAGATATGTCAAGTTAAACAAGGAAAAGGATGATAACAAATGACCAGTAATGTCATATCCAATCCACCAACTGCTGAATGTCATAGAATAAAGTTTGTAAATGGTATGATCTAAGCAAAAGCAAATAATGGAGGTCTAACGTTTGATTATGAGAATGATACAACAGGAATAATGCAAATATACCAAGAGGATACGATCAAATTGTGCATTTGCATAAGCAACCCTACGCTTGAAGGACTTCAGAGCCGAGCTGAAGACACAAAATTAAACACCTTAAGCACTCAAACATTTCAAAGACAACGAACGTGACAGCTTAAGGACTCAAACATTTCAAAGACAATGAATGTGACAGCTTAAGCACTCAAACATTTCAAAAACAAAGAACGTGCATCGATGAAACCCACATAAATTTAATATCTTCACTGTCCTCGACCATTTGGAGAAGAAGAGGAGGTTTGCCATCATCACTGTCTGTCAAAAACAAATGTCTACCAGTCTTGCCTAACAAGCGTGATGAATGGACAGCAAGGTTTTCCAAGGAGTAAAAGCCACAAAAAATTGGGACCTGAAAAAAATAAAATCTGTCACGTCCCAGAACAACAAGAAAAGGAACTGTAATTTCAAGGTAATAAATGAGATTATGGAAATGCGCATATGTCCTATAGAACCAGGCCAAACCTAAACATCCTGAAAAAGCACCTAATCAGATAGACTAACATGTAAAGGTTTATATCCACGAACTAGGCCGTCAAAGAATATTGATCATGGAAGTAACTTATAACAGCTCAATAAATTCATCCTTAAGCATGTCAAACTGAAAAAGAAGACAGACCAGAAAGACTAATAACCTGCTTGTGACCTTTTGAACCTAAATGAGGTGTTGCTGAAGTTATAAAATTCACAGGCTCCAGTCCGCAAATTTTATCTGTATTTTTATCTTCTTGGTGATGATTTCCATGTCCTTCACTCCCACATTCTTCATTTACTTTAGTAGGTTCACTGGCTGGACCACTTTCGTAAAGCTTTGCAACTGCATATCTTGCTACCAGACCACCTAGTGAATGACCAATGAATGAAATTTTCTGAACAGTGGGGTATTGCTTTACGACTGACTTAACCTGAAAGAAACAAGACATTAGGCCTTTGAGATAGGCAGATTCAAGGCAAGACTAATAACAAATACGGAGGAAATACAGAAGGAATTCCCATTTTTTGAAAAAGAAAAAAGGAAAAAAAAAGTGGCTCCCCAGGCAATATAACGCACCTCTTCTGCTAATCTCTGCCCCATAACGTCAACACCATGAAATGTCAACCTCGAAGCGTTAGACTTGCTGCCTGTATTGCGCATTATATGCAGCTCAGTCATATCATGGTTAAATTAGCATAATCTAGCACACGGAGTCCAACCACATGTCAATTGCCAAAGTTATTGTGGATCACAAATGGAAAAAAAGGAATAGAAAAAGAAAAAGGATAACAGCCTGTGGGTATAATGTTGCCTAGAGAAAAGGACTCCGGGCATGCCAAAGTGTGCCATGAACAACACATCTTCCAAGTTGTAATATTCATCAACCAGCATTAAACCAGTACAACTTATTCCTGACTGGGATCCTTTGAGGAGGTTTCAGACTAGTAGTGCTATGCTCATGAACATCTGCCCAAATAAGAACTCAAGGATTGTCGAGACTTGCATCTTAATGATCCATTTCTTTTTAAGCGACATGTCACAATCCCAGGGGAGGCAATTTCACTCGTTTAAGAGGTTCCCCATCCTTCATGTATCACGGAAAGCATTGGTTAAAATGCATTCAACCCCTTTCATCAGCTTTGTTCACTTGTCATGTACGGGAGTAATGCCATGGAACCAGAGTGATCATGTATAGTCTTTTTCCACCATTCCTCATGAGTTCTCCTCCAAGCAAAAAGTCATCTTTGGCTACTAAACGACCCACTAGTAAGATCTATGGTAACATACCTAGGGGCAAAAATACAAAACAAAGCTTATGCTGCTTATTATGTACGCTAATTTGCCAGATCAGGATGGAAACTGCCATCTCTCAGGGAATATGAATTGAACAGATTGATTGAACATCTAATAATAGTTTCTCAACATTTTCAAATGCAAGGGATCAAAATAAAAAAACTAATCAAGTATGTCATGTACTCACTCCAAATTATGTCACCCACATATTATATTCGAGCTCTCTACATTTCTAGAATTTTACATTCGCTTCAGTAGCTTTGGCTGCAGAAACTTGTTTACTGTGTCTTGTGCTTCAATTCTCATGCTCAATTGCAAGAATCAGTTGGAAAAAGTAAAGCTTTGGCTGCAGAAACTTGTTTACTGTGTCTTGTCCTTCAATTCTCATGCTCAATTGCAAGAATCAGTTGGAAAAAGTAAAGCATCTCAAAGCCATCATGTACAAGATTCGCTACCAAGAACTCACAGTGAACAACAACTTTCCCTGGATACTGCTTCTTAAACTGCTTCGCGGCGAATCTCCAATCCCCAGCGCTGCACCCAAAGGAAGCACCCAAAAAAGAAGGCGAAAACGCCAGCAGTGAGCAAGCAAGAAAGACGCATGCCTTAGTCAGAAGATTACAGGAAACGCCTCAGCAGCATTTCGACACGAGAATCGAATCACCGAAAAAAGCCTAAACAGTTCCGCGAATCAATGCGCGTTCAAACGCCGCACACCGACGCAAACTCACTTGCCGATGAGGCCGTTAACCATGATGACCAGGTGATCAGGGCGGGGAGGATCTCCGGGGACCTTGGCCTCCGCGTCGACGCCGCCGTCCTCGTCCGGCTCCAATCCCGTCATGCACGCGAATCTAGGCAAGTACGACTTCCTCTTCGCCTTCTTCTTCTTCTTCTTCTGCTCCTGAGCCTCCATCTCCAGCGCCGCCGCCGGGTCTCCGGTGCCGCCGGGCGCGACGGCGTCGGATCCGCCATTTCCCGCGCCGTCCGAGGCCTCGCACGTGGCCTCGACCTCCGGCTCCGAAGTCGCCATGATCAGGCCTCCGGGAGTCGCGTACTCTCGATTATTTTAAGAGAGAGAGAGAGAGAACAAGACCGGCGCCGGTCCTGGTCAACTCCCAATGCCCCTGTCCCCTTCCCAGAAAATTCTCAGATGTTAGTTGTGGCCACGTCAGCGCCCCATGTGCCGTATATTCTTCCCCTCGAATCCACTCATGTGTCGCAACGTGTCCACCGACCCCACCTCGACGATTGCGGTAAAAAAAATTGAAAACAAAATGTTCCCTCTTTGTCGGCGCTCCCCTCTCTTCCTCCTCCCTTCGTCCACAGCCGCCGGACCTCCGCTCCCTCCCCCGCCGTCGCCACCGGCGGAGCCGCCGGCGCCGTGGTTAGGCCGGCCACCGCTGCGTCCAAGTGGAGCGTGGCCGGCTTCCTTTGTTTTCTCCGTCCTCCTCGTTCTCCTAATCTCAAGATCTGGCCGTCCATGGCCGCAATCGTCGGCGCCGCTCGTCTATCGTCCGTGGCCGCGTTCAAGCTCCGACCGTCTTCCCTGACATCCATTCCTCCGTTTGTCCTCCGTTCTTTTTTTTTTGGATGTTTGAACTCGGTGTCCATGGCCGTCGGGATCTCGAGCTCGCCGTCGAGGCTCACGGCCGTGGACAAGCTGCCGTCGCTAGATCAGTGGACGAGAAGCTTCGCGAGCCATGGACGAGTGCTCGCGGCCCTGGACGAGACCAGATCTGAAAGCACAACTCCAGTCCATCTAGACGGGCAACGATTGCGAGCCGTCCGGTGGATGGACAAACTCCAGTCACGGCTCGTCGCAGTGTCATTGCCGGCGGTGGATGGACGAACAAAGCTCGCGGCCATGGGCGAGGCTAGATCTGGACGAGCACTGACGGATCCGAACGCGAGCATCGACGGAAGTGTAGCTTGGGCCGACGCAAGCGACGCCGGAACGGGCGGAGATGGTGGCTGGACGGTGGTGTTTTGCGACAGAGGAGGAAAAAGAGAAAAATTAGTTTTTTATTTTTTATTTTTATTTCACCTCAACACTATAATATCCCTAAACGATATTCTGAAATAGGAAAGCGCCCATAAAGAATCAGTTCCGAAAAAAATAAAAGTGAGTTCATGAAATTGGTGTAAATATCCTTAAAAGATATTTTGAAACTTCTTTAGGATGTATATGATAATCATTTTATTTTTTTTTATTTCTAAAACATATTTTTATTTCAAAAATAAATTTGTCATAATTTTTAGTTTTTCTATTTTTAGAACCAAAATGATAAATGAAAACTCTTCTCATCATTCATTCTCATCATCGTCGGCCACCTACCCGCCATCTATGGGATGTCAGACGCCGGCCACTTGCTAGCCGCCTCTTGTTGCAAGTCATTGATCCCCTCTGGTCGCTAATGCCTCTTGCTGTCGGTCGCTGGACACCTCCCACCACCATTTAGGATAAAGAAATTTTGTGTCGTTATCAAACGAATTTTTATTTTAAGAACAAAAGTTTTATAGAGTTATCAAACACGAATTTTTCCTCAAAAACTTGTTTGGGAAATAGTTGGTTTTTGAAATATAATGATTATTATGCGAGTCTTTAACTTCCCTAAAATCTAAGCTGCACAAGAGCATGTCAAGATTAGCTTGAGTTGAAACTGCTGCCACATCTAGTTGTGGTGATTAGAAGATCAATAGGTTTTGAAAGAAGAACCAGGGCTAATGCCATGAAAGAACAAGAGAAAATAAGGGAGATGGTGATCATGATGGAGAACTTCCCCACTTTGGCTCGTGTACCGAGTATAGTCATAAGGGGGACTACTCGACCTGGGTGAAGGAGAAGAAAAAGATGAAGAAGCAGCTTGTTGTTCCACTTATTGAAAGCTGGTTTTGCAGGAAGAAAAGACCTTCCGCAACTCATCTACACGAGTCTTTCTACTCCACGCCTCATTTTTTCAATTGAGTGTCAGTCTTCATGGTGTTGGAAACCTAGTTTCTCTTCAAAGTTGCTGAGATAGAGTGAGAGAGGGATCAACAAGGCTTAGAGGCCACGGAAAGCGAAAGTGAGAGGGAGGTGAGATCACAAGATGAGTTAGGCGAGAGATAGAGAGAGAAGAAGATGAAACCGGGGTTTTGATATGAAAACATAAATGTATGTATGTATGTATGTATGTATGTATGTATTGGTTTGGGTGAGTTAAATATACTAAGCTCAAGGGATTTCAAAAAGTAATGTTCTTGGATAATTGATTGTATTCTATGTCAATTTACTAAAATGGCCAATTCAGGCTGTTTGCCCTCAACTTACTTTGTATGTTGATGTCACGAGGACCTAAAGAGGAATTGCCCACAACTCATTGGCGAATGATGCCCTTTGAAGCTTTCGATCATCAATCTTGATGAAGTCGATGTGCTTCTTAGGTAGGGCTAAGGTTTTCTTCTCTTATGAGATTTCATGTTTGATTGAGCTAATATGATCGAATGAAGCGACGAGGGACCCTAAGAGAAATTTTAGGCCTTCTCACAAAATGTTTCTTGATCCTTAATAACACTAAAGGAAAGTTGCCTTGTACAATTTGTGATGGATAGACAAATTTGTAATGAGTTGTGAAACTTGCCTAAACGGAGAGGTCCACAGGAACATGTCAAGGTTAGCTTGAGCTGAAATTGTAGCTGCAGCAAAAGCTGCGACGACTAGAATATCAACTGATTTCGAAAGGAGAATCGGGGCTGATGCTATAAAAGAGCGAGATAAAATAAGTGAGATGGTGATCATGATGGACAACTCCCCCACGTTGGCTCAGAGTATCGATGAGAAGGGGGGGGACTACTCTGGATGTGTGAAGGTAAAGAAAATGATAAACAAGCGTATTGTTCCACTTATAGGAGACTGGTTTTCTAGGAAGAAAAGATCTTCCACAACTCATCTAGGTGAGTCTTTTTACTCTTCGCTTCACTTTTTCAATTGAGTGTGTAAATTGTCATGGTGTTGGAAACTTAGTTTCTCATAAAAGTTGTTGCGACAGAGTGAGAGAGGGATCAATAAGGCTGGAGGTTATTGAAAGCAAGAGTAAGAGATGAAGGCCAGGTTGTGAGATGAGTGAGGTGAGAGGAGAGAGATAAAGATGAAATTAGGGTTTTGACACGAAAACATAAAATTTAATATATATGTACCGGTCTAGAAAGATGCATTGGGTGATAAACAAGATGAATTTACTAAGCTCGAGGGATTTTAAAAGGTAACGTTCTCGAATCATTGATTGTATTCTATGTCGATTTACTAAAATGGCCAATTCGGAGCATCAGCTGTTTGCCCTCAACTTGCTTTGTTAGTTGATGTCATAAGGGTCCGAAGAGGAATGGACCTCAGCTCATTGGCAAACGATGCTCTTTAAAGCTTTCAATCATCGATTCTGCTTGTTTTCAAGCTGATGAAGTTGTTGCACTTCTTAGGTAGGGCTAAGGGATTGAGCTAATATGATTGAATGGGGACAATAAAGCTAGCGAAGAGGGACCCTATGAGAAAATTTAAGCCTTCTCACAAAATGTTTCTCCATCATTAATAACGCTAAAGGAAAGTTGCCTTAGATAATTTGTGATGGATAAACACGTTATATTAAGATACAAGGCATGAGATGGATAAACATGTTATGTTAAGGTCCAAGACAGAAGCACCAAGTCAAGTGACAAGGGACTCATGGAGTGTCTATTCGAAGTCTAACCTAAATCTTGCTCACTTTTTTGTCAGCCTAATTTCTTAAAAAATCATAAATTTTAGGTCAAATCTCAAATTTGCCATTGACTTCCTTTTGTCTTAAACAAAAAAATTTAGAGCTAATCCCAAATCTGCCATAGACCTTTTTTGTTTGAAAAAAAGTTGCCAACTTTAACTATAGCTTCAAATTTGTCCCGAACTTTTTTCTATCTAAATAAATAACAACTCTCAATCTAATCTTAAATATGCTTTTGTTAACCCTTTGCCATTAGTTGTTTGACTTGGTATTTCCACGTTTAGAAGACTTGTCATACGAGTGGATTGAGTCGGATTTTGGTTGGGTTGAAAATGATTCGACTCAAATCGGTCAATTTAATTCATTTTAACGCAATTTCATGCAATACATATCTAGAGACCTGTACCAAAACCAACCTATACTTGACTCATTTTGTTAAATTATTTCAATATTTAATTAAATCTAAAAAAACTCATACCCAATTTGAGGTGAGAGAACGGTGTGAGCGAGATCAAGCAAGGGTGAGAGAGAGTGAAGAGAGAGTCACTGAGATGGATTGGGCTTAAGTAAGTTGTGAACTGATTTAACACCCATATTAAACTCATTTATGATTTGCAAGTTGGATTTAAACCCATTTCTGACTTATTTACGGAACATAACTAATCTATACAATAACTCAGCTCATCAAATATAAGTTAAGAAATGGGTCTAGGACGCATTTTGACAAGTTTAATTTTCGGTAAAAAATCCACATTAGCAAGATGATGTGAAAAATTATATTTAAAATGAAACCATTCTTTGATATGAAAATTAGGGAAATTAAAGATGACTCACAACGATTTTTTTGACGAAGGGCAAATGGGGACATATTTTGGATAGTTTGGGGTTGAATTTAAAGTTGGGTTTTTATTTACCAAAAAAAATAAATTTAAAGTTGGGTTTTTCTTAGGGAAAAAATTTGGGGCAGATTTGGATTGAACCTATAATTGGGTATTTCGGGGTATAATTAAAACTGGACCTAAAGTTCGAGATTTTTTAGGGATAAATGCTTTTTTTTTTTTTTTTTTTAAACTTATAGGCCAAGGACCATGAACTCAAGAACTTCTATGTCGAAATGGCAAAATAATCTCCACCAAGTCTTTGCCGTTGCTGAAAGCTAATCTTCACCTAAACCTCGCAAAGGAGCTTGCTCTAGATCAGAGGCTGAGGCAAGAAGCATCTGCTATAACGACAGTAAGATCCGTGTCTGCTGCACGGGTACCAGAAACTTCACGATTTCTTCTTTTCTAATTCAAGCATCGTATTACTAGTCTGCAAGATAAAGCAAAGACATTGAAGAAGAAGAAACATTTCTTTCTTATCAAGAAGGCGCGAAGGCTGACTGCATCGGATCATCGCACTTACGGAGTTGCTGAAGAGCCACGGCGAAAGGTCTTGATTGCACGAATCAAATAAATAGGAGCACTTGATTGCAAAAAAAGCAAAAATAAATAGAAGGACCAGATCGCATGAAAAAAACTGAAATTTAAATATCAAAGCTTGAATTACCTACCTCTAATCATGGATTACGACTATTCTTCTGGTGAAGGAGAAGCTGGTAAAGATGTTCCTTTTTATTTTTTTATTTTTTATTTCTTCATTTCCGGGAAAAAAAAAAAAATAGATTGCTTGGTGATTATATTGGTCGGTCCAGCTTTTGTGGGAGGCTGCTCGTTCATCATCGAAACGAGCTTGGGCTTATAAAACCAGGAAGAATGACGATTTGCCGCTTCACAGCAGTTCAGATTCTAGAAAGACACATCAAGAATTACAGAGTCTCCTCAGGTACACACATCGTTTTTCTTTTGCCACTTTTGCTCATAGAAAGATTATGAATGAATCACCGAAACCTTGATGCACGTCAAGAGTTGGAGGATGGCTTCTCTGTGTTGTTTCTTCTGTCATCATCTTCTGCATTATCCGATTTCAATGGGTTTCGGCGAGAAGCTTTCTTTCCTGGGGCTAGTGGAAGACTAGAATATCATTTTCGACCTCTATAAAGTCCGGTTTCGAAGCTTGCTCACTTAGTGTAGAAGAGTTTATGCGCAGGTTGAGATTTTGGCTTTGTTAAATTGTCGTGGCAAGAGGATTGCGTATGCTGAATGGACCAGTTAAACTAATGCTTACATGTACATGGACTTACTGTTCATTTTTCAATCATTCCATGATTCTTAGCTAATCAAAATGTTGATACCATGAAACTGATCCTTCCTCTTAATTTTGAAAGAAAATGAGCTCCGGGGATGAGAACATCATCTTGAATCCCAGATTTGAAGATGGGTTGAACAATTGGGCCGGACGAGGCTGTCAGATTGCTGTGCGCAATTCAATCGATGGGAAGATCATGCCGCAGTCTGGAAACTACTTCGCCATTGCGACGGCCCGAACTCAGAGCTGGAATGGGATTCAGCAGGAGATTACGGGAAGAGCGCAAAGGAAGCGTGCCTATGAAGTCGATGCCTTGGTCAGAATATACGGCAAAAATGCCACCACTAGTACTGTGCAGGTCACTCTTTATGTTCAATTGCCGGATCTCCGTGAGCAGTACATAAGCATAGCAAAGTCAGTTTTCCTCTCCATTTATGTTACCTGCAAACATTCATAGTACCATGACTGAATGCTTATCTTCTGTTGTACCCAAACAATTAACAAACCTCATGCCCTCCATTAGAGAATGCTTTAACTCTATCTATCGTATTCCGTATCTATGGCATTCGTTATTTTTTGATCTCCAGACGAAGAAATTTGTCTTTTCTTGCTTTGGAAGGCTCCTCTTTGTTCGGTCTAGCCTGCGCCGATTGCTACTACATAGGCAATGCCAGATTCATAATATCTGCTTTGCTGACATTTACATGTTGCATATACATCTCCAGTGTGCAGGCAACAGACAAGGATTGGGTGCAATTGCATGGGAAATTCCTGATAAATAATTCTCCTTCCAAAATAATCATGTATTTCGAAGGTCCACCCGCAGGCATCGACATTCTCGTGAATTATTGCCTTGTAAAGCATGCAGCAAAACCCCCTCCTTCTCGTCCACCCATCATCAAGGTAGGTTCCAGGTTCTTGTCTTACGTTGTTGCGTCTTGAATGTTTTACCTGCTATTGATTCAGCCACCCTTAAGTAATTTTCTTAACTTCGATTGAAGGATCCGGAGTTTGGAGTAAACATCATAGCAAACAGCAATCTAGATGATGATACTAATGGGTGGTTCCCACTTGGCAACTGCAAATTGAGTGTTCAAACAGGCTCGCCTCATGTCCTCCCACCGATGGCAAGAGGTTCCCTTGGTCCTCATGAGCCACTGAGTGGTCGCTACATCCTCGTGACCGGTCGGACGCAGACTTGGATGGGCCCTGCCCAGATGATCACGGATAAGCTCAAGCTCTACTTGACATATCAAGTATCTGCTTGGGTTCGTGTTGGAACTGGTGCTTTTGGCCCTCAGATCGTGAATGTGGCTCTCAGTGTCGATGACCAGTGGGTGAATGGGGGACAAATTGAGGCCAGCGATGACGGATGGCGTGAGATAGGGGGGTCGTTCAGGCTCGAGAAGCAACCGTCCAAGGTCATGGTTTACCTCCAAGGCCCCTCTTCGGGTGTTGACTTGATGGTCGGGGGGCTTCAGATTTTTCCAGTCGATCGATGTGCTAGATTTAGATGCTTGGATGTGCAAATCGATCTGGTAATCGTACTACTTCTGCGTCATTTGTTTGACATAAAAAAAGACTTGATAGGGGAAAGCTTTGAATGCGTTACACGACAATATTATCTTTGTCATTTGTGCAGATTCGGAAGCGCGACGTGATCCTAAAGTTCACGGGCTCAGAATTGACCGGCTTGCTTGGCGCCATCGTGATCGTCAAGCAGAGAGAGAACAGCTTCCCCCTCGGATCCTGCATAAACAGGACGAACTTAGACAACGAGGATTTCGTTGACTTCTTCGTGAAGCACTTCAACTGGGCCGTGTTTGGGAACGAGCTCAAATGGTACTGGACCGAGCCGCAGCAAGGGAAATTCAACTACCGTGACGCGGATGAAATGCTGGACTTCTGTGACAAGAACGGGAAGCAGACCCGGGGACACTGCATCTTCTGGGAAGTGGAAGGCGTCGTCCAGCCATGGGTCCGGGCCCTGAACCGGAACGACCTGATGAAGGCGGTCCAGAACCGCCTGACCGGGCTCTTGACCCGGTACAAGGGAAGGTTCAAGCACTATGATGTGAACAACGAGATGCTGCACGGATCGTTCTATCAGGACAGGCTTGGCAAGAACATCCGGGCGACCATGTTTAGTATGGCGCACCAGCTCGACCCGTCGGCTCAGCTATTCGTCAATGACTATCACGTGGAAGATGGGGATGATCCCAAGTCGTCGCCTGAGAAGTATTCACAGCACGTGATCGATCTACAGAAGCAAGGCGCGCCCGTCGGCGGCATAGGAATCCAAGGTCACATAGATAGTCCCGTTGGGTCCATTGTCTGTTCTGCACTGGACAAGTTAGCCACCGTCGGACTGCCTATTTGGTTCACCGAGCTGGACGTGTCGTCAAACAACGAGTATGTCAGGGCGGACGATCTAGAGGTCATGCTTCGAGAGGCCTTCGCGCACCCCGCGGTGGAGGGCGTGATGCTGTGGGGTTTCTGGGAGCTATTCATGAGAGAGAATGCGCATTTGGTCGACGCGGAAGGGGAAGTGAACGAGGCTGGCAAGAGGCTGCTCGGCCTCAAGAGGGAGTGGCTGTCTCGAGCTCACGGGCTGGTCGAAGAGGAGTGCGAGTTTAGGTTCCGGGGGTTCCACGGGACGTACGACGTCGAGATCATCACGCCCTGCGAGAAGGTTTGCAAGACGATTGTCGTGGACAAGGGCTACGGGCCATTGGAGGTGTCCATTGATCTGTGAAATGCTGATGTTGTCCAAATCGATTCGTTCATTCGTTGCTCTTGACATTACCAGACAGAGTATTGCGCCGGTACTCAGTGAATTTAGTCTAAGAAGATGTTCTGAATTGAAATAACTCCAATTACTTCTGAATTGGATCTTGAATAAGAAAAATAAAAGGTATTGCATTATTTTACTTCTTGTGGACACAACGGGGCTCATTTCTCCTGTGCTACCAATCAAAACGTTTGATCAGAGATGACCAATTCATGATGCTCCACTTCAATCCCATTTCTGTTGGATCGTTTCAGATTTCATCCACACCGTTCCGTTTGTATACCCAATTTCAGAAATGGAACGCTAAATAAAGATTATGAATTTGTAAGTTTGCGTGATTTGTAATATGTCTATGGAGATATGGGGATCACCAATGATCGGCTTCACATATGTAATCTCATAATAATTATCTGAAGATTAATATTATAGACTCCCTAGATTTGGTATGCCAAATATCATGTTGAAAGTAGTTATTTTTGTTAGAGATATATTTAGGATATTCTGTGATTCTGTATATTATTATGGATTCTAGACGCCATCACATGTGCTGCCACGTGCCGTTGCGTCTTGGACTCGGGAAACCCGCCACTGCTCCGTCGTGACTTGGACGCTTGCTGATGAGTTTTCCGTAAAACAAACATTGACCCACAACTCACTGTCGTTCGCCAAGGCAGCTTATTAAGTTTTGCTGCCAAAAGTTCATTGGACGGGCCTCCACATGCTGCTAGAAGTCTCTGCACATGAGATCCATGCGCCTCGCCAGCGACATGTGGCTACACACGCCACAGATTGCAGCTCGGCTGACGTCATCACCACGTCACCTCTGTGTTGCTGACATTATCCCAGACATCAGCGCCACATCATCCTCTGATCGTTGACCGGGTTGGGGACTGTATTGAACCGTTGATGGGTTCAGATTGGATTGGACTTTTGATCGGTTTAGACTCGACCAGTCGGACCGATTCCGTTGCTTTTCCGACCGTCTCAATCGCTTTCAAATCGATTTTTAATAATCTATGACCAATTCCTAAGGTATTTCGACATGCTAAACTCATTTTGGCCTTA
Source organism: Eucalyptus microcorys (assembly GCA_014182515.1). Taxonomy (NCBI): domain Eukaryota; kingdom Viridiplantae; phylum Streptophyta; class Magnoliopsida; order Myrtales; family Myrtaceae; genus Eucalyptus; species Eucalyptus microcorys. The sequence continues at coordinate 24,013,524 of CM024567.1, read as the reverse complement.
GTTTCTCCATATCTTCTCTCTAGATTTTCATCATATTTATTGCCTAACCTATAGTGTTTAACTTAGTAAAGTACTTATAATGGAGGAATTTTGTAATCATTGTTATCGACGTGATTGTATGGCATCCCAATGCTATCAATTATGATATAAGCGACCTATAGGGCTAAACAATTAACTCCAGCTAAGATGAACATGCATTTGCCAATGTTGCCACTATAGAGTCTTCTTCCAGTGGATTATCGATCACTTTCTCACTAGAGGATTTTCGTTTCGTTCTTCAAGAATCTGGTACATTTAGCTCCTCTATTTCTCCTGCTATGTCTACCGCTTCAGGTAATTTCGATTCATGGTATTTTGACTCTACTTGTTGCAATCATATGACATTTAATTCTAATTTGTTTTGGTCAAAATTCCTTCCTTCACATGTACCTACCATTCATGCAGCCGATAATTTTCTACTGCAAGTTAACCATATATGACACATATCCACATTTACCTTGTCCTTATCTAATACCTTTATGGTTCCCAAACTCTCTAAATTTAATTTCAATTGGACAATTATGTGAACTTCGCTTTGAAGTTCACTTTTCTACCCATGGTCATCATGTATAGGATCCATGAATGAGATAGACTATTGGAACTAGCCATAGAGTGAGACACTTATTTGAGCTTGTTTCCTTAAATATTCCTAACACTTTTGTTGGTTGTGTTGCCACGGTGTCATATGAAACTTGGCGTTCTTAATTAGGTCATCTTTCTTCTTCTAGATTAAAATCTTTTATTTCAAGTGGTTATTTAGGATTTGTTGATGACAAATTGCTTGCCTTACCAATTAGGAAAACATCATGCCTTGCCATTTGATCTTAATGAATCTACCTCTCATGCTCCATTTGATTTAATTTACTTTGACATTTGGAAACCTTCTTTAACACCCACCATGGGAGGCTCTTGCTATTTTGTCATTTTTGTTAATGATCACTCTCGTTATACCTGGCTTTGTCTTAAGAAAAATCTATTTGAGCTTGCTTGTATCTACCATGATTTTGTTGCAATGATAAAAACATAATTTTCTAAAGACATCAAATATCAAGACACAGAATTTCTTAGACTTCTCTCCCAACAAGGCATTATTATTCATCGTTCATGTCCAGGTACTTCCCAACAAAATGGTCATGTCAAACGTAAACATAGGCATATTTTAGATATTACACAAGCTCTTTTAATTTCTGAATCTTGTCTAGAAAAGTTCTGGGGGGAAGCTTGTCTTATTGCTATTTATATTATTAATCATATCCCGTCCCCTGTCGTGGACATCATTTCTCCTTTTGAGCGTTTCTATGGCAAGGCTCCCTTTTATAATCGTCTTAGAGTTTTTGGTAGTGCTTATTTGTGCACCTTCTTCCACATGAACACACAAAGTTAGAACCTTGTGCTCGTTGATGTTGCTTCCTTGGGTATGGCATTGAGCACAAGGGATATAAATGTTGGGACTCTATCACTAATCTTCTTTGTGCGTCTCATCACGTTTCATTTTGGGAACACAAGATGTTCTTATCCCTTCATCCCTTCGAATCTTCTACTCACATTCCTTTCTTTACCAATCCTTCATTGGACTTAATCCTAGAAGATCCCATAGTACCATCCACTGATGAATCTTCCTTTCCACAATTTTCTTCTTCTCTCATGTTGCAGGCGCGTCCGACAATCCCACTTTGGCAACTTTTGACATGTTTGCCCCAACCGAGGATCTTACTCCTTCAGTATTTCATCTACTTCTATCTGTCATTCCACCAGAGTAAGTTAACCTCAGGCTCACCTTCATGATTATCATTGTTACTCCACCATTGCTTCTATTCATGAATCTCTCACCTATAAAGAAGCCAGTATTAATCTTCTTTAGCAACAAGTAATGGCAGATGAGTTGTATGCCTTAGAAAACTCTCATAGATGGGATTTGGTTGATTTGCCTCCTCATAAGTTTGCTGTCGGTAGTAAATGGTTATATAAGATTAAAACCAAGGTGGATGGTACTATGGATAGCTATAAAGCTCGAATGGTAGCAAAGGGCTTTACTCAAGAGTAAGACATTGATTTTGATGAGATTTTTGCCTCTATTGCTCATCTTACTTCTATTCACAGTCTTCTTGCTCTGTTGCCATTGTTAAGCGTTGGCTTCTATTTCTAATGGATGTCAAAATGGCGATCTCATAGGGGAAGTTTATATAGTACCTCCTCTTGGTTATAATCATTCAGCTACTAAAGTGTGCCGATTGCATTGAACATTGTATGGACTGAAGTAAGCTCTCCGTGCATGGTACTCCAAGTTTAGTTCAATCTTGAAATCTCTTGATTTTAAATCCAGTCCTTATGACCGCGCACTATTTGTTTGACGCACACATCGTAGGTACATTATGCTGTTCTTATGTGGATGATATGGTTATTACTGGCGATGATTAGGCTAGCATTACCAAAGTTTGGCAGTATCTTAGTAAACAGTTTAAAACAAAAGATCTTGGGCAACTAAGCTATTTTCTAGGCTTGGAAGTTTCATTTGATGCTTTTGGTTATTATCTATCGCAAGCAAAACATGCTGGTGATTTTATTTTTTGAGCTGGGCTCACTGATAACAAGATTGCTTCTACTCTCATTGAGTCAAATGCAAAATTCAATGACAAGGATGAAACTCTTCTTGCAAATCCTACACTTTATTAGTAATTAGTTGATAGTCTTATATATCTTACCATTACTTGTACCAACATCGCTTATGTTGTTCATATTGTTAGTCAGTACATGACTGCACCGTGTACAATTTATTTAGTTGTAGTTCTTCAAAATCTTTGCTACATCAAGGTTACGTTGTTTCATGACCTTCAATTTTCCGCTCATTCTACCTTGAAATTGATAGCTTGTTATGATGCTGACTAGGTTGGTGACCTTCATGATCCTCGCTCAACTATGGGCTTTTTTTTTTTTTTTTGGGCCAACTCACTTATCTTATGGTGTAGCAAGAAACAAACCACTGTTGCTCGCTCTAGTACAAAAGCAAAATATTGAGCTCTTGCTGATACGACATCAATGTTATAATCGTAATGGTAGCTACTAGAAGGTATGAGAGCACATCATCATAGCGGAATAATTGTTCATTGCGACAGCTGGAGAGCTATCCAATTGCACATAATGATGTTTTTCATGAATGCACCAAGCATATCTGAAATAGATTGTCATTTCTTCTGATATCATGTTCTTTGTGGCACCATTCGACTTGTCTTTACTTCTTCCGCTGAACAAACTGCCAATGTCTTCACTAGGACACATTCACCTGGGCGTTTTGGATTTATTTTCCAAATTCAAGTTGACATCTTTCAAATCACCTTGAGTTTGAGGGGAGACATTAGAGATATATTTAGGATATTATGTGATTTTGTATATTATTATGTTATTCTGCATAGGCACACATACTATTCAGTAGAATAATGAACATAATATAATTTCTCTTCATTCATTATTCTCAACTATCTCAACTACTCAATTAAAAAAAAATAAAAATCCATACGATGCCGTTTGAGAATAACGATGATGCCGATATGAAATTTTGGATCGGCACAATTGATTGGTTCGTTGAGATTTTCAACTCAAGAATTGGACTTTTTCGATTGTCACAATCTAAGTACAAACTATTCAAAATCATGACCATCAAACTTAACCGGGCTTGTTAGGATCGCATGGGCTTCTAGATTGTCAAAACCCCACGTCCGTCCGTACCATTGAATTATAAAAGAAAAAAAGGAAAAAGAAAAAAAGAGAAGATATGCAGCGCCTAGCTCAATTTCCGGCTGCTTTCATGCAATGATGCAAAATATCTCCATGACCTAAATATTTTCGTACTTAAAATAAAATTTTCTCGTGCTGCCATCAACACCTGGTTTAATTTTCTTCCGCTTCATATTAGAGTGCAACCAATCGATTAGGAGCATGGGCTAAAAAGGAACTTACCATGGACATGGCCGAATGGCTGCTCATTGAATTCTAAATTAATGAAGTCATCAGTGATGTGTTACTGCTTTCCAATTGGCTGAATCAATCGATAATGATGTGGCTGCTTCCGGTCTACTTTTCTTCCCCACTATGGTGCACGTCCTTTTCTCATCAAGATTATAAAATTGACGCATGCTAGAGAAAGTCTGAACATTCTGAATGAACCGAGTTTGGTTATGTATCTCTTAATTGACCCAATCCATAATTAAATGAGACATGGTATATTCTAATCTTAGATTAATTGCAGTAGGCAATAGTTAATGCCATCATGTAACTAAAAAAAGGACGCACAATCATGTTGTTCTCGCGAGTTTTACCCTGAGCTCGGCCGGAAAAAGATAATAGTTATCTGATGGTCAAAACTATTTAAGGTTTCGAGCAACTAGCCCATCAAATTATTACGTTATTTAGTTTACTCTCGATCAAGTAACTCTAGCGACCTTCGATCGGCCGACCTGCTGGATGTTTTGATTGAGCTTGAAATTTTGAACTAGATGTTAATTTATATCACATCGCTTGTCCATGGGGTTGGTCTTTTTCCACCCATTAGTTTAAGTACTTGGGTCGGACTTTTTAACACGGTATCGTTGCCATATTTTGCCCCCGTTTATTTCGCATGTGTGGTCCCCTTGTTCATTAGATGCCACACGACATTCCTGATTCGACTTGCATGAATATAAATTCAATATGCATGTGCATCTCAATTTCGATTGATCAGTCGATCACATAAAGTGCATTCTTTTTTAATTGGACCAATTATAGACCAAATGTGGGCGCATGCAACCTCTTACTTGCATGTTGTCATAATGGCCATTAGGTTCGAAAGTCTGTAAATTCGAACTCGTGAGAGGCGAATATCTCTTCGTCATTCTTTATTTATTTATTTTTTTAGTCAAAAGAAAATTGTATTCATTATTCAAAAGGATATAGAGGTACATAATTTTCATGACAAAGCAACGTCGTCATCGGAGGCATTGATTTGTCAGCAACCCTAGCTTCAAACATAGCGAGTGAAACTTGATTTTCTCTCTGGTAATGTGGCGTAATCTCTTGATAACATAAGGTTCTAAGAGCCTAATATTCAAATGATTTATATGGGGGGGAGCAATTACCTAACTTGCCATCGTCATCAACTTCCAAACGACCAACTTGTTTCCCACCTTATGACATGGTCCAGAGGCTATCTGGTCTTTTGTTCCATGTTTGTTTCCTCGCTTCGATTTCTGGCCTTAGAAAAGAGGATTAGTTTAAGGCTTGAATTAACTGCGCATTTAAACAATTGGAAGTAAGTGATGCCATGAGAGATTATAAATTGATCACTCTGTCGACGTTGACGATCCACCCTTCACAGATTTCCACCCTAAAGTTTGCTTAATTAGCCAGGGGCGGATACTATTTTCACATGAAATCAATGGCGGCACGCTTCTTGTCATTTTTCCTAAGCATTTTTCCCTTAACCATGGTGCTTAACGTCGATATATTGGGTGTCGTTCTCGAACCGTTTGCATTTTCAGAGAAGGCGATTAGGCACTTGACTTCAAGTTGGTGCGTACCGGAGCTGTAAGGTTTAGATGGATTCGATTCCTTGCGACCCTCTTCGCCCATTAATAATGGGTTTCGTTTTATTTATGCGTTCTTTTTTGTTTCCAGAGAATCTTTCATCCAGACGGTTAGGTTTGCACGCTTAAGGCGTTTGTCATGCTTTGCCGAACACCTTGAGACCTTAAGCTTGGTACTATCCAGGCGTGAAGAACCGCGGACGTAACTGCAGTGAGCAGAAATCTCACTTGCCGGCCTAAACGATGGGAATCAATGAATTTCCGTTTATTGCCCGGAAGTGGTTTAGGAAGTTGCATTCTCACGTGATGGCATCTTGCCCGGTGCTTTATGAACGCAGTCATTGTACTAGATATGGAAACATATAGCCGATTGGAGGCAATTCAAGCTGAGAAGAAACGTTGATTTCCTCTTCCAAACGAATCTGTCATGTAGAATTAGAATTTGATTAAACTAACCGCTCATTAGCGTAATCATCATCAATCAGATTCAATAAATGTAGCTCAGTTGAAAGGCTGAAAGATCATATGATTATCTGTGCCTTTACTAATAATGCTGATGCCAATAGGAATGAGCTCATCTGATGGGAAATAGCATCAACTGCTTCTGATGATGACAAGTTGCCAACCTTCTCACTTTCCCATCCTCATGCTATCTACATATCCATGTCTTCCCATATGTATAAGATTTAACCAAATCGGGTTTTATGAAGTCACGATTAACATAACGACATGAGGGTAAGCCTTAAAGTACAAATTCATCTCTCCATTCTATTCGTTTCCCATAAAATACATCACAATATGATGATTTAAGAATGGAATTAAACGCTGCTTGACGGGACTACAAAATTATGCATAGCCTTCGACATGCACACCTAATTTAATAGATGAACCTTGGCAAACCCAATATTAACTTCCATGAACAATTCACATCGCATCATATCTTATTTTAACGAAAAGTATATCTATGCAATGAAAACTTACAAAAGAGTCACTACAGTGAGTCCACTACCCGATTAATAAAGCAGAGGGGCCAGGTGAGTATTTATGCAGAAGAAGAAAAATCCAAAACTAGTATAACTATGCAAGGTTCTCGCCTTAAAGATTATGTTTAACAAGCGGCTGATGGATTAGCAGGCCAAAGTCGAGATTCATTCGAGAATGGGAATTCTGGATGGGCAATCCTTTCACAAGAAGGGCATAGAGGGAGAGCGGCTGCAGGAATTTGCCTATAAACCGACGCAGTCGGCTTCAATGACTTGAGCTCTTGCAACTCCTTCTTCAACCGTCTGTTCTCTTCTTTTAGGGTTTCACAGCATTTCTTCAGCATCTCGCACTCTACTTCAGTTTGTTTTAATTTAGTCCTACAAAATATAGAAAACAGGAAAGCAAATACTTTTCTGAAACAAGCACAACTTTAGCTGCTTGCGCTTCCGAAATAAATTAAATATAGAGAGACGAACATTTTATGCTATGCAAAGACGGATATGACTAAAAGCCATGGAACAAAATTGCATAGGATAAAAGAAGTTCTCTCCAGGGCTTTAGCGGACCAACCTGGCTCTCCTATTCTGGAACCACACTTCCACTTGCCGTGGCCGGAGATTCAACTGATTTGCCAAATCGTGCTTTTGTTTCTATACAGATTCCAGCCGAGAAGAAGAAACATGAGTGATCAAGGTATGTAAATGATTGTAGCAACCGAGCAAAGTTCAGATCTTTGCATTGAAAAGCTTCAACTCAGGTAATGACTATGATAATAAATCGAATGAAAAGCATGCACGCTACTTTGTTCATTTTGTGTGATTATAAACGTGAACTATGTTTTCCTCAAATAATGATGGACTTGATACACTACAAGTCTTGAGAGAGAAGGGGGTTTTGGGGGGGGGGGGGGGGAGAGGAGAGAGAGAGAGATTGATTGATTTACAGTGTTGAGGGTTGTGTGCGCTTTGAAGCTCTCTTCCAAAATGGAACTTTGTGCTTTAGAAAGCCTGAGCTTCTTCCTGGGGCTGAACTCATCTTCATCTTCGATATCGATAGTCGCCCTCGGCGAGCCCGCCCCTCTCTCAACCGCTTCTTCCTCTCCTTGCTCCGCCTTCTCCCTCTTCGCACTGCTTGAGTTCGAGAACGACGATGCCGACCTGCTCGGGATATTCCTGACCTCGTCCCCGCTCGCGGATCCCAGCCTGCACGCCTTCCCACCGGGCAAGCCTATCGCGAGGCACGCGTAGTTACCACTGAGCTTCGCGAGCGGTTTCTTGATCTTGATCTCGTGATCTTCATGATCCCCATAACAGCCTAAACCGAGACTAAGGCTTGTGTCGAAGGAGCGGCCCGAATCGATAGGGCACATGTCCACAATAACGGGTTGAATCGAAGGAAGTCGAAGCAGACTCTAATGTATATATAAACTAGGGTAATAACCAAAATAGAGAAAATTCTGGAGGAGGAGGAGGAGGAGGAGGAGGAGGAAGAAGAGAATGTGAATAAGTCCTTGTTAGCGAAGGGTAATGATTGGTTCTTTGAGAAACGAAGAATCGTTCCCCATCTCTCTGTGATATCATTGGCGTGTGACCACGACAAATCTGTATTATATATATAAACTATGCGTGCACTACGCAGCATGTTATTGTATTGAGGAGGGGCTCTTTTTTGTTATATGGACATATTCGGACGAGAAATTATTTCCGGAAATAGCTTTATAATTACCAAAGTTACACAGCCGTTTTTGTAAACTAATCTTTGTAATTTCCGGCATTTATCCTTTTTTCGTGGACGTGTCTTGTTGTATGTACCGTCATATCTAGAAAATATATGCAATATCTTAATTAGACTTAGTAAAAAATTGGACATTCTTGGTGAATTGCGTATTAGCCTTTTCTAATTACCTTGCTAGTGAAATGACCATATCTTTTCATAGCGTTGTTGTGGAAAGTGTAATGTGTGGACGAAGCAAGATATGATCACAAAAAAAGCAGAATAATCCTACCGACTCCGCAACTTTCATTCTCGTCTCCTTTTTTAAGCTTACAATTATCTACTTACCACCTTTATAAGAATTGCCCCCAAAAAAAATTGTTAAATGGCAACTTCCACCAAATTCAATGGAAGATTGAAGTGATGTCATGCAAAATTTATTGCTAAGGAAGTAACCAAATAAGAGTAGCTTGCATTTCCTATAATTAACTTCCCATTTTTAACTTGCCAAGTTTGGATTTCATGAATTCAAAATATCATTTATTTCTCATAAAGATGGATTTACGAACATTCTCGCAGGATTTAGCAACTTTACTGGTGAGATCCAAATTTCCATAAACCTTTTTCTCTTGAACAAATCAAGTGACCTGTTTTCGCTTAAATGCATTCTATTAATTTTTTACTTGATATTCTTACTCCATATATTTGATGAAAAATGAATAATTTGGAAAATATTTTCCTACCCGAAATAATTAGTTTATAAGAAATATTTTCATTATCAACAACAATTTATGTCTAAACATCTTCATGGACGATGAACATATATTGCATTCATTCATTTTTGTAAGCCATAATTTTTAGGAAAATAGTTTCAAATGATTTATCTTTCGCAAAACAAATATACCTCAAACATGCCATTTTATTATGCGTAATTGTTTTAGTTTTTAGCGCTCAATTTGATCATCGTACAAGATATTGAATCTAAAAAACTATTATCCTCGATCAAATACATTAGTCACTAATCCTCCCGGGACTAAGGGGACAAGATAACTTTAGAGTGGTACTCGAAACGTGACTTCTTTTGGGTACACAAGCTCATTATGCGATATGCAATAATGAGTGTACACGGTTAAGTTGGAAACCAGTGAGATGATAATGTCCTCCATTATTTGCGACCAGCGTTCTTTTAGGGGTCGGATAGCGACTGCATCCCTGTTTCCTTTTCTCTAGCACCGACGCGAACTGTTGTTCAATTATATGGACGGTGTTCGGCAGATTTACATGGAATGATGGGAAACATATCCTGATGGTTGCGCTTATCAAGCTTGATTAAACTGATTTGATAGCATGGTCCATTTTCCCATGGTAAATGATCTGATAAAGTCACTGAGATTTGATGAAGAACAACCGAGACTAACATTCAAGAGGCAAATGAGGCAAAGGAAGGGATGAAGCCCTCAGTTCATATTTTGTTGTTTAGACATGATGATATTCCTGCTCGAGTTTCGTACTCTGATTAAGTTCCCGTCTCTTTAATTTGATTAATGATAGACCATCCATAGTAGGATAAGTATACCGCAAATAGTTCAACTTTTACTTATTGTGCAAACGAATGTCTTTAGTCAATTTAATACCTTGACTTTTAAGGGTCAGCTCAATATGGTGCTTCTATTAAATTGAGTGATAGGTCATGTGTTTCTATAGCCAACACAAAATGCCAAACTGCAGGCAAGGCTGAGTATTCGACCTTTCAGAGTCTTTGCCTTTAAATAACAATTAGTGTGCACTCCTTAGGTTGCCGATAGGGCCGTCAACTTGGTGAGTCGAGTTAGGTGCGGGTTAGGTTGAAAATGGCTCGACCTAAATTGACCCATTTAACTCGCTTTGACTACTTTAAACTCTTCATGTGTATATGTTATTTGGATAAAATCGCTATTTCAATTATAAGATCTTAAAGAATTGGCTTTCAACATTGCATAGAATTTTGAATTTTTGTATTTATTCACAATGAAAAATAAGATAAAGTTAATTTATGGTAGATAATTTGTGAAATCATAGCAATAAATACTGTGAAAGAATTGAAATTTTAATAAAATGGAATATAAGATATTGAAGAAGATGATTTATGCCGATAATGGATTAGCAACGACAAGAACTGAGATTAGAATATTACATAAAAATAACAATGGCACATGCAACCAATATATATTTCAATAACTAATAGATGAAACATACAAGATTAATAAAAAAAAAAAATAATGGGGAGAAAGGAATTGTCTTGATATTTTTGATATGGGTGAAATTAGGCTTATCTTACGTGTTCATCAAGACTTCCCTAAACTTGAAACAGTCCGATAAGTCCATTATTTTCTCATAAAAGGCAAAGAAAGAGCTATAAATGTGGTTTGGGTTTGAGTAAATTATGAACCCATTTAACACTTATATATTTTAGGGTTTTGCCATTCTAAACCCATTTATTGAATATAGAATATGGATTAAAAAATGACCTATGATCCATTTTGATAAGTTTAGTTGCCAAACCACAACAAGAGTTTTGCCTTTTGAAGAGCCAGTCGTGTGAGGAAATCGGTCCAAATTGAGCCAGAAAGGCTTTTATGGCTCAAGGTTCATCTTTAAACAAAGGAGAGTGACGGGAGGAGGGGGCATCCCTTGGCCTTATCATCATATTCGTTCCAATAGAGAGACATAATTCTTTAGTCAGAGCAACTTTGTTACTTTCGTGTACTACCACACCAACAATTTTTTCTCAATTAGCAAAAAACCGTGTTTTCCCTTCCTTTTTCTTTGAGAGAGAGAGACGCCATTTGAGCTAGAGATCCGGAGAGAATGGTGATTGTGCTAAAAATCTTATGGTTGCTGTAGCCGAGTTTGCCGTGGCGGCGCTATTCTACAAGAAGGTGAGGATGGTGGTAGTTGCGCCCGACGTTGGTGGTTATAGCTACGTCTGTTAATGGTGTTACTGCAGGGTCAACCTGGTGGCGGAAGTGCTTAATCCACGGCGGCGATCGTCGCCGGTGGGGGCTCCAACTGAGGGGTTTCTGTGAATTGAGGGTTGTGTGGAATATGAAGAGGAGATGACGTGAATGTACGGCGGCTAGCCGATATGTGTTTGGTCAATTGACATCATCTTAAGAAGACGTGTCAGAGTCTGATATGTACTTTCAACAGAGAATTAGCGTATAGACTCTTGCCGCTAATGCTATTATATTTTTAAAGAACGAAAGCAATTTGAGAGTCGACTCAGGCAGCATTGGAAAGTCCGCTTTCTTTAAACTTGAGCCACCTTTGGATGTGATTCGAAGTGTCGAACCGAGAGCTCTCCATATGTCCGACAATGGTTGACCAGAATTCTAAGAGTTTTTTTATTTTTGGTCAGAACTTCTAAGAGTATTTTTTTTTTTTTTGGTTGGTCAGAACCTCTAACAGTTCAAGTGTATTATAGTGAACAATACATTTTGATTGCGTGGTAAGAGAGCATTTATTTACCTGAAGTATGATTACCACAAAATATAAGATACAGCTAAAACTATTTTCTTGTGATCTCGTTTCAACAGGCTGAATTCAATCGGGAATTGGCCTTGACCCTTGTCAGCCATTCAAGCATGTCGCAGACAGTGGGTAAACAGCGGGCGATAGATGATCCGCGTCTGCTTGCGAGGTGAGAGATGTTTCCTAATGGAAGTACTCCATGATGCATCTTGCACTCCCACAGCACCACCATTGCCTAATATATCTGAACATGGGCATCTTCAATTTTACGTTATATCTTTATTTGGTTAGAAATTTCATATATCAAAAGATGGAAATCATAAAATCCAAAGTCCCCCCTCCCCAACAAAGAAAAGACCCAGAAAATGAAAGATAGAAAAAGAAAAAAGGAAGAGAGAGAGATGATCAAACGAGATCCCGTTTGGTACGGCTTATCCGCCGACAAATCCCACAACTTGAAATTATTCTATGAGGATGATGATTGGGAAATTTCACATCGAACAACGTCTTACTATTCAAAGAAAACAAAAAAGTAATGGGACTTTTTCACCCATTGGAAGACTTAAAAGTTGCATCGCACACCGCCCATGGACATAAAGGGCGAGACTTAAAATGATACTACTCATTAGGTCATGAAAAAGCTATGTTAAGCCATCCTCAAGATAAAAATAATGATTATTACCCTATCTCTCCAAAACCCTTCGGGAACAAGCATATCTTAGGTGTGTGATTACATATGCAATGACCACGACAAAGCGTACATAAAGTATTTCACAAAGCAACCGAGTCCAACAAATCATTTGGACAATTAGTTGACAATGAATTACACTAATATAATCTTAGTCATGCGCACTAACCCTGCATCTTATCGCAAAGTTAATTAAGGCAAAGAGAGGGTATTGCTTCAAAATGAAGGAAGCCTAATCAGCACTAGCAGGGCTATTTCTACCATCCTTCGTCACCTAATATGTTATTCGTTGACAAAGGTGATAGAGACCGTAATGACTGATTATTCCTCGATTAAATTCCACGTGTCGTTAGTTCAAAAAAAATAAATTCCACGTGTCGAGCAGGTGGTCTACGTTGGCTGATGGCATGGGAGGGAGCAAGGAGACAAGCTAAAGGACCACCAATGATTTGTCATGATTGATGGAGAATTTGATATCATAGGTGACTCAGATGATTATGATGAGGAGGAGATTTTTATGTTTTTAGTCCCGTTATTTACTCATAGGGACAAATGAACCCTGCAAAATCTAAATCTTTGAGATCCTTGCAGTCTCTCCCCCCCTCTCTCTCTCCCCATAATACTCCTTTTTACTTGTTGATGGGGCACCACTTGTTTAGATCTTTTCCATGTCAGCAACGCGATGCCAGCAATTTCGGTATTACCATCGGAGTACGATGAAATGGGTTGTTCACACGCATAAATGAATATATCTTTAGTTTTGGAGCATCGAATTGCACAAATACTTATATTAGAGGGTTAAAAGTATACTTCTGTAGAAGGGACAGTGACACTTTTGACGAGAGCGTTGCAATTATTTGTCACGACGAAAAGGGAGAACGATGTTTGGAAATGGAGGCAGTGGCGGTGTTGGAGATAAGGTTTCCCGTTAAATTTGGTCCGGTCTTTGTGCTCTGTGTTTGGCTTTTTCACAGCCATCCGCACCGGCCATGCATGTCAAGGAAGCACCTACTTTTGTCCATATCCATGTTTTGATTGCCCTCGGCCACAGCCATCGTCATGGACTCATGATTATAGCTTTTGTTGCGATTTCGTGATCAAATGAATTGCCGCCACGGCAGGGAAGCTAATCTTTCATGTGTGAAGGTGTGCCACCTTCTATGGCTAATCCAGGAGCTTTACGCATGAGGGTCTATGATGGTATTTACTTGGTACGTGTGAAACTGCCATACATAGTGGGGATTGCAAGGGTAGTGGATCAAGTCAATAAGTAAATAGTATAATCAGAGCTGAAAGAAGGTTAGTAATTCTCATCTTGATATAAGTGTCATTACTTTCATACGACGCTCACTTAAGTGCCATAATATTTTTTGATCACTTAAATGCTACATTGGTGAAAAATTGTTCACTTGAGTACCTATTCTGGCCATTATCCTATGTGGCTCTTAATTCAAATTTAAGTCCCGACATGTTTTTTTTTATGAGAAAGTCAAGTCCAAAGTAGAAAATTTTGACCACAAAAAGAAGAAGTCCAAAGTAGAAAATGGAATAGATGACATGGCAAATGCACCAAAAACGATAGCACTTCACCCGTCTGTTTCTCACACATCTTATTGGCCATAACTCCTTCGAGAACGTCCAACTTCACTCATCCTGGCCTTCTCTCCACTCCAAAGCAATGCCTACAGATCTCGCTCTTGCAACCGTGTGCTGTCCGAACATTGGCAAAAATTGGAAAATTTCATAAGGTTAAGCAAAGACGGGCTGCCTAATGTCTGCATCAACCATTTTTGTCTTAGGTATTCCCTTTCAGAAATAACTTTCACATAAAATAAGCAAAAGAAATTGACAAACAAGGGTATCTATGCAACTAAATTAACTTATAAAATTCAGCCCAATAGGAATGCGGCCCAAAAGCCCAACAGGAATTGGATTCGTGTGTTTGTGCACAATTCACAGATGAAGCGCTTGTCGAAATGGCTTTGCTGGGACGATAAGTTGGTAAATATTTTTCTTTCAATACTTCGATTTTACATAAACAAAGAAGGAAAAGATGCACATATGCCACTCCAAAGTCCAGTTAACTTGCCATCTAAACAAGGTATATGCCCATATAGCTCAATAGGTTGAGACCGTTGATGGCTCGTATGGATATGAGTGTAAAGATGAATGGTACATTGAATATCCAGGGCTAATCACAAGCCAACTGGAAAAGAGAGATACGATGTGGAAAAACTCTCCAAATTGAAGAGGAAAAAGCCATGCCTGCCTCCAAGTACTTCACTGTAATTTACAGTGACTGCAAGATGTCACTTTCAGTTTCAGGCCATGTAAAATAGGTGCACCATCTCCAAACTCCAACAACAAGAGAGAATCAACAGAAGACAGTTCCGGAAGTGACAAGAAAAGCTCTTCACCAGCAACAGTTCGTGTTTTTGGCGTCCAACAAGATTTACAGAGCTTTCCTCAACAATCCAACTGGTACAAAATGAAGAAGGACACGTCCTTGACCTCCTGTCAAATTTATAGCACGATTCAATGGTGAATGAAGTTGCATTGCTCGATTTTACCAAAGCGGGGTACAATGCATGGATCTTCTGCACAAACCAGCTGCTCTCCTCTATGTTCTATGTCTCTGTTTCTAGACGAACAATTTGTCCCAAAAGTGACCGAACACCCTCAAACTTTAACCCTAAAAGTATAAGGACTTCATGGTCTGCTAAAAACCTGACTTTTGTCCCCATAGGGAGCGACCAACCCAAAAGTTTTTGGACGTCCCCCCAAGTATCCAGAAAGCATTTTTTCAATCATGCTACGTTTGGTCGACCAGATAAAAACCAAGATAGTATATGTTTTATTCTATCCTATGTTTGGTAGCTGTCTATAATAGGATAAGGTTGGATATAGAAATGATATAACTTGAATAAAAAATCTGAGGGGAGGGTGGGATAAGGTCGGATAAGATTTCTTTTATCCGAAATATAAAATCCTATGCTTTTTTTCTTTCTCCGCTGTTCACCCACAGATGACTCCAACTCCTTTGTTTCCAAAGTATCGACGTCAAAGCGTGCGTGCGCACACACACAGATGTGAAAATTTTACGAAAGCGACGAATTTGCAAAGGTAAATAATCACTCTCTCTCTCTCTCTCTCTCTCTCACACACACACACACACACACTAACGTTGACTCGCGCTCACGCGTGCGCACACACACTAAAGTAGCCTTACACACACACACGCATGCATGCACACACACACACTAACGTTGACTTCTAAAGTAGCCATAAGGCACACGCGCACGCGCACATACACACACTAAAGTAGCCTTACACACACACACATACTAACGTTGACTTCTAAAGTAGCCATAAGGCGCACACACACACACACTAAAGTAGCCTTACACACACACACACTAACGTTGACTTCTAAAGTAGCCATACGGTTGGTTGAGGATTGTTTTCCTGTTTCATCTATGTTTCGGTTTACGTAGGTCAGAATTGTAGTTCTATTGGTTTTTTGGTTGGTTGATTGGAGATCATGTTCTTGGAAGTGAAATTTTAATAGTCCATCTATTTTAGCATTTGGTGTGGCACAAGGTGGGCACGTTGACAAGGCAGGGCGGGGATGGTCTTTAGTTGAAGCTTTGATCAGCAATACGACTTGCCCCCGCATGAATTTTTTACATTATCTACATGCAAAGGGCTTCTTCTTTTTTTTTCAGAATTGTTATTAAGCGTTTGTGGCAAAGAGCTATGGTGGAGAGATTTTTTATTATATCCCTGCTCTACGATGTGAAAGAGAGATTTTTTTATAATGTTCAAAGCTGCATATAGGCCCCAATTTACTGCTGTGATGTATGGGTGTGGACATGCCCTGGCTATAGATTGGTGCTTCTTCCTTGGTGTTTTGAGATAAAATTTGCACGCGACTTCTGTTAGTCCAGCGTATCGAATTTTGTTTGATCTATAAGCACATGATAGGATTCATTGAGACAAAGCTATTGTGCAATCTACTGTAGTGATGTATAGATGTAGACATGGTCGGCTATAGATTGTGTCTCGCCCCTAGCTTTTTAAAGTTTAAACCTACATATAGGTCCTGTTTAGTGAGTCCAACACCATTGAATGTTTTATAGGCATGTGCTCATGGTGAAAGGGTGTTACGGTATTTGATGTGGCTCCTTATTCCCTCAGAAAACTTGATTGTTTGCTTGCTTGCTTTTGGTTGTCACAAATTTGGTTGAATAATACCTTCTGGTTCTTTGATGAATGGCCAAAAATTGCTCTCTTCTTAGTAGTTTTGAATATGTAGATTTATAAAGGCCTTTATGTTTTTGTGCAAAATATTCGATATCTTTAATGCCCTTAGAAATTATATGTCATTTCTAAACTTTTGAAAAATAGCCGAAGCAAATCCATGAGATCAAGAATTTTCTCCTTACTGCAAGGAGGAAGGAGAACCTCATTGAAATTTGCTGATTTGAAAAAAGATATTATTTTATATATTTTTCTATTATCTTACCTATTAATTTGTACTTGTCTAATGTTATTTTTTTTTTCTCATTAGAAATGGATCACAATGATAGAGAGGAAATTTTCACCATTCTTATATTAGAGGAGATGAGCCTCCAAATGTTGCTTTTGTGTATGATGTATATGCTAGTAGTGTCCACTGCTGCTGAAAGGCACTACCGCAAGCATATATTGAAGGATCGGACATTTATTAGAATCCAAGCTCATTTAGATCACCTTGACTGCCTCATTAAGAGCAATGACCTGAATTGTGTGGAACAACTTAGGATGGATAGACATACATTTACTCTACTATGCGAGTTGGCATGTACAATTGGTGGTTTAAAAGAAGATGGACTTGTAACTATAAAAGAACAAATGGCCATGCTTCTACATATACTTGCCCATCACGTGAAAAATCGAGTCATCAAGTTCAAATTTATGAGGTTTGGGGAGACAATAAGTAGGTATTTTAACTTAGTTTTAAATGCGATGATAAGAATGCATAGTGTGCTTTTTGTCTCACCTGAACTAGTTCTAGAGGAATGTGCCAACGAGAGATGGAAGTAGTTTAAGGTATGTTTGTTATGCTATTTCATGAACTAATTTAATACTTTAAAGAGAATGTTATTTTATTGATTTTATGTTTCTAGGGTTGCTTAGGAGCATTAGATGGCACATATATAAGGGTACGTGTTCCAGAGGTTGATAAACCGAGGTACCAAAATAGAAAGGGTGAGGTTGCGTCCAATGTATGAGGAGTTTGCTCACGTGACATGAGATTCGTTTATGTTTTACTTGGATGGGAAGGCTCAGCAATGGATTCTAGAGTGCTTCAAGATGCTTTAGTTAAACCCAATGGTTTGAAGATCCTCGTTGGTAAGTTAAGCCTTTATCAATATATTGCATTCTATGTATTGTAGGTTTTAAAGGTTCTAAGACAATTAATAATATTATCATTTGTTATTAGGTAATTATTATCTTGTAGATGCTGGATACACAAATGGGGAGGGCTTTCTTGCTCCTTATAGAGGTACTCAATACCATCTATCTAAGTGGATAGAAGGTCGTACACCAAATTCATCTGAGGAGTACTTCAACATGAAGCATTCTCAAAGTAGAAATGTCATAGAAAGATGCTTCGATCTACTTAAGTTACGGTGGGCTATTCTTAGGAGTCCATCTTTTAATCCAATTAGAACGCAAGGTCGAATAATCATAGCTTGTTGCCTTCTGCACAACTTGATAAGAAGAGAAATGGCTATTGATCCAATCGAGGCACAGTTAGATGAAGTTGCTACCACTATTGAAGATGTGGAACAATTGATGTTGTCGAGCCGTCAGATCATTGGACAACATGGAGGCAAAATTTGGCAGTACAAATGTTTAATGAGTGGAATGCAAGTCGAGGACATGGATGAGTTATATGATTTTATATTATTTAAAAAATCATTTGTTTTCCATTGTTGCAAGACTTGCATTATAAGATATTTTTGTTTTTTTTCCATTTCTATTATACATGTGTAATATGGTGCTGGTTTGTTATTATTGAGACATATATTCCCTATATAATGTTTGAATTATGACTTTATCATTTTAAATTTGAAGTACTATGTTGTCTCTATCATTAAATTTTCTCTACCACATTATCTTCCATTATTAAATTTTCTGAAATTGCAATGAGATGTTTAGGAATGGAAGGTAACGATTTTCATCAAACTCAAGGAGGGGGAACAAAGAGAGACTGACGTGTATGGACAATAGATGAAGAAAATGCACTTCTAGATAGTCTTGAAGAATTAGTTGCGTGAGGAATGAAAGCCGATAACGGCTTCAAGAGTGGTTACATGATTATGTTAGAGAAGTGGTTTGAAGAAAAGTTCCCTTGTTCTAGCATCAAGGGTAATCCTCACATAGAGTCGAAAATGAAAAACTTGAAAAAGTTGTATAATCGGATATATGACTTGAGGAATTAAAGTGGCTTTGGGTGGGACCATGAAAAGCATTGTATTGATGAGGATAGTTGGCAAAAATATTGCAAGGTTTGTGTCACTTCTTCTCATTTTTCTTCTTTATTAATTGTTTCATTTTTAACAAAATAATATATTTTCTTGGTAGACCTATCTAGGAGTTGCTTCTTTGAGAGGGAAGTCCTTCCCTCAATATGATCGACTAGCAGCCGTATTTGGAAAAGACTGTGCCAAGGGAAATCTCAGTGAAGACCCTTCAGAAGCTCATGCGGCTGTAGATCATAAAGAAGGTGAAAATCATGATAATGTGGCAACCAACGGTGTAAGTCAAAACTTACTGCCACTATCATATTCTCAGAAACAAAATGTTTCGATTCTTTAGGAAGGAAAATGGCTAAAGCAAGTGACAAATGGGTTGCTGGCTTAGTTGAGATAGTAGGAACTTTTGGCTCCTTCTTGGAAAAAGCTAACTAGAGAATGGAGATGATCGCTAGCCGCATCGGACATGCTAAGGATTTGGATAATGAAAAACGAAAAATCAATGAGGAGCTTCTTCAAATGTCTTTAGGTACTATGGATAGAATAAAATTATGTAGAAAAATTGTGAAGAATCCTAAGAATATTCATCTATTTTTGGGATTTCAAGGAGACGACAAGAAAGCATTTGTGGAATTACTTCTCCAAGAGATGAGAGAAGAGAATGAGTGATGATTGGGAGTGATGGATCGTAGTGAATGAGGTCGTATCGGATTAGCACTTTAAGTTTTGTTCCAAATTGGACATCTGTCTTAGAGTCTTCTATTTGGTGTTTATGATTTTAGTTATATTGAGTTGTTTTTGAGTTTGTAGGAGATATGTTTTCTCTCCCTACTTTTTTTTTTTTTTTTTAAAGGTTTTTTTGGGCTAGCGATAAGCTTTAATGTTATCTTTTTTGGACCTTTCGGTTGTAGCCATGACCTAAAAAAAGGTGGATATGGCTTGAAACTTTATTTCTATGTTGATTGCCAAGAAAACCATTATCTATAATATTCTTTGCCTCTGTCTTTTAATTTCCTAGATAGTTTCTCTGTCTCTTTGGCAGAAAACCTAGCAATGAACTTAAAAGGAGCCTTAAGTCAAGACAGTTCGCATCTACTGCTTTATATGGACATGGACAAGAGTTTACTTTGGTCAAATTGTAGCTGGCCGATACTCAACAAATGTATGTACTTTATAAATGTGAATTGTTCAGAGATCGTTTGTTAACGTGATTAATTGTCATTGCATCCTCGTGACAGCTAGAAAAAAAAAACGAATGAGCTTCGGACTTTATGCTTTGTTCTAATTGGGCATTTGTTTGATTTGGTATTGGACCTGTAACAAAATGGAAACAAATGAAAAACTTTTAAGAGAGAAAAACAATTCCTATTTCAAAGTGAATATATTGAAATTGAGGTTATTCTAAATATGTTTGATGTTGAAGGGGGTAACCAAAAGATTATTTCAAGGAACGGAAAAGATATTACAATGCGTAATCATGAAATTCAATGAGAATCTGTTAATTTGAAAAAGATATATTGTTTTGGATGATTATGTGAATATTAAACTTGCAAATTTGTACTTGCCTAATGTTATTGTTTTTAAAATATTCGACTTTAAACTCGTAGTTCACGAAATGATAGATTGGATAAGATATGAGGATATCCGACTTTAAATCCGTAGTTCACCAAACGGTAGATTGGATAGGATACGAGGATATCCGACTTTAAATCCGTAGTTTACCAAATAGTGGATGGGATATGAAGAAATCTATGGATTTCTTATCCTATCCTATCTAGTCCTATCATATTTAGAAATTTGGGCGACCAAATGCAGCCTCAGTTGAGAAAAAAATAGTATAGAGAATTTAAAATTTGTGTATGGTCAAGTGAAAAATACATGAGTCTAATTATAGATTTTATATAATTACTATCTAAAGTAATCAAATGCTAAGTACCATAAATGAGGACCAATCTAGCGAAATATACAAAATCACATAATATCCTAAATATGTCTCTAACATCCTCCTCATACTCAAGATAATTTGAAAGATGTCAACTTGAGTTTGGAGAATGGATCAAGAAAATGCCTAGAAATGTGTCTTGGTGAAGATTTGTAGTCTGTTCAAGGGTTGAAGCAGAGGCAAGTCAAATGGTGCCACAACGAATGTGATATTGGATGATACGATGGTCTATTTCAATGTGCTTGATGCGTTCACAAAAAACATCATTATATGCAATTTGGATAGCACTTCGGTTGTTATAACAAATGATTGTTTTGCTATGATGATGCAATTGCATGTCTTCTAATAGCCAGTGCAATCATATTAACTTCAATGTCATATTAGCAAGAGCTCGATATTTTGCTTTTGTACTAGAGCGAGCGACAATGGTTTGTTTCTTATTATGCCATGAGATAAGTGAGCCGCCCAAAAAGAAATAGTAGTCCTTAGTGGAACGATGATTTTATAGGTCAACAGCCTATTCAGCTTCCAACTAAGCTATCAACTCTAAGGTACAATGAGTAGAAAAGTGAAGGCTATGAAAGAACGTACCCTTAACGTAACAAAGAATTGGAAGGACTACAACAAAATGAGTCGTACAAGGTCTGGTGGTGTATTGACTAACAATATAAAAAACATAAGTGATGTCAAGATGGGTGCAAATAGATATATAAGACCGCCAACCAACTGTTGATAAAGTGTTGGATTCAAAAGAAAGAAAAGTTTCATCCTTGTCATTGAATTTGACATTCGACTCAATGGAAGTAGAATCAATCTTGTTATCAGTGAGGCTAACTTGAGAAATAAGATTAGTGACATATTTTTCTTAAGAGAGATAATAAATAGAAGTATCAAATGTAGCCTCCAAGCCTAATGTTAAGTGAGT
Organism: Eucalyptus microcorys; assembly: GCA_014182515.1. Lineage (NCBI taxonomy): Eukaryota > Viridiplantae > Streptophyta > Magnoliopsida > Myrtales > Myrtaceae > Eucalyptus > Eucalyptus microcorys. The sequence goes on along the minus strand of CM024567.1, from coordinate 23,991,644 downwards.
TGCAAGCACACAATATTTACAAGTAATAAAGTGATGAGTGAGTATCGTTCTCACGAGAATTGTCTCTAATTATCTAATTACTTACTGAAAATGATCAATCTAAAGGTTTAGCTAACCAAGTCGAAAAGGCAAATAAAAAGTGAATTAAACCAATTAAAGGTCTGAATTATAAAAGAGTCGAAATTTAAAGAATTCAAAAGCTAATTAAAATTGCAACATAAACCTAATCTAAAATAAACTGAAAATTAACAAGGTAAATTTCAAGATTTTAACGAAGATCATAAAGTGTTAGAGCATCCAACTTCACTTGACCACTCATAATCAAATTATATTAACTTGTCATGCAATAAATTAATTTTCAATTGTGTTGGTGAAATTTCCCTAAATTAGATTACAAGTCGACCTCGGTCTAATAATCCCTAATTAGGTGTGTTGACTCACACTAATCTTAGGTGAATTTAAACTACCTAAAAGCATTAAGTTCTTGTGGAAATTTTTGAATCTAATCTAAGTAATCTCAACACAGATCTACTACCGCAACCACACAAACAATCTAGTGTACCTTGATCTAGATTTGATTTATGATTCAATATCACTAGTTTTCATGCATACAATCTCAACCCAGTATCATGCATCCATAAAAAATCATTTAAAAGTTGGCCAAACTTCTAAAAGCATTAAGATCATGATAGAGAATGCCACAATCAAATCAATTATATTGCATGAACAAGTCTTGAAAGTCAACCAATCATGGTTAAGATCCATTGTAGCTCTAACAAAAGAAATTTAGAACATAATTAAAGCTAAATTAACAACGAAAATTGAAGAAAATGTAATACTAAATTATAACAAATTCACCAATTTGAATCGCAAATAGATTCAGGTTTGCCTCCTTCTCTCCTTGACATGCGCCAATTCTGCTAAGAAAATAAATACATAAAAGCTAATTAAGAAAACCTAAAATCTGGTGGCGGCTCGAAAGCTCCTTCTCCCTCCCTCTGAAATATGTAGCACAAGAGGGGTTTATATAGCCTCCAAAAATCTACCCTAGGTCAGCCTCCCATTAGGTCTTGGATAGGACTCATTGAAAAATTAGGAGTTTATTTTCTTATGATTCATAATCTTGATTTGCTTTGAACCTAGCCTCAATTATGGTTAAATCCACCGGTCTTAGCTGGCTTTTTCTTCAAGATAAGATATTCGAAAGATACTTAAATATTCTTAAAGATATAGAGATATCCTTAAAGATATTGAAATATCCTTAGAGATATTTGAATATTCTAGAAAATATTGAGGCGTAGAGACTGATATGCAAATCCAGCACAGATACATGAAAAAATTACGCATTAGTCCTCACGTTCTGCAAATGATGCGCATGATCTCTTATAAATCTGAAAGTCGTGTTTCCTACAAAATTCAGTAAAATTACATGAGTAGCAAATAAATTCACCCAAAATTCATCAAAACTTAGCAAATATCAAGCTTAAATTTGTAAAAATACTGTATCTAGAATAGAGTTATCAATTACCTTCAACTTAAAGGTTTGCTAGTCCTCGAGCAAATAATAGAAGCAGAAAAACCTCATATTTAATTATCACCATCCATTCACAATTATTTGGCATCACAACTTAAAGGAAAACATAAATCCCATCAAACCCAAAATCAATACATAAGCTATTTCTAACCTTAACCATGCAATCCGTGTATGTGATTCTTAACTTTTCAAATTATGTATACTCTAATGATTTAATTTGATATGCAACAACCCAAACTCAACAATCCACTAACCAAGTCTCATAGGTTTGCTTTTCTGTTCTCTCTCTACTAATGAAAACCAATACCCAGTCAAAAATCAATAGGTTTTTAAGGCTTATAATGTGGCTAGGCTAAAGATAGAATATAAAGGATTTGAGCTCAAAACACCCATAATCATATCAATTCTCAAAGCATTTGAATTAAATAGGATTCAAGACATATCCCACAATATGCTTACACTATCATAGTCATGCAATTCAAACAAACACTTAACACTTAACACTTAACACTTCAAAGCTTCTATTACTTCTCTTGCCATGCTTTACGGCGAAGTTCCTCCCTAAGTCCCTCCCATAGTGCAATGCTAACCTATTGAGTATCCAAAAGGCTCATTCAAGTTGAAAGTTAGTGGTAGGGATCTGTATAAGCAGTATTTGAGTAAACAATTTCCACTTTATAACTTGCATTTATACCATTTTTTTTTCTTTTTCCTTCTTTCATTGCCTTTTTTTTTTTTTGGGTGACTTTTCATGACTGCTTCAAGCTTCAGCAACTTCAGACACATCAAGAATCCCTAACTATTAAAGTAGCTTTAACAATAAACATGCTTATGAGGTATAGGGTAAGGTAATATACTTAACTTGGATTAATATTATAAGGTTATCAAAGAAAAATAGGCCAATTAAAAACTCAAAAGGTTACTAGGAATTAATTGACAAGGTAGGCTTGAAAAACTCAAACGATCCAAAGAATGCCTATATCACCTTCTTGATTGAGTATAATATATTAATTTCAAGAGAACATCAAACAAATTATGAGACTTAGGTGAGCTCTAGAGAATCACATACTTCCCATTGATCTTTTCTAAGCACACATAACTCAAAAAGCTAGGATAATTGCTCAAAATATGGATTGCACAATCAAGATTAAGACTAACTCATATATCAATCTCAAGTTAAACAAGATTTATATCCCCCTAAAAATCGCAACAACTCATAATCATGAAAAGAACATTAATCTTGTAAATTCAGATTTAAAAGTTATCATCTCCTATAAAGTTTGCTTCAAAAATATTTCAAAAATTTCAAATAAGCCCATGAATTTCAAGACTAGCAAAAATTTTAGCATAAAAATTTTCAAATTTTTCGATTTCCTACCCCCAACTTAAAATGAAGCATTGTCCTCAATGCTTAAGAATAAAGAATTAAACAAGAGTAATGAAGCAACTAAATTAGAGTAGAGTAAGGTTCGAAATACTCCCCTTGATATGTGAAGATGCTAATTGTCCATATTAAATTAGGCCCAATAGGGTGATGGTTGGCTCAAGTCTGTGATTAGAGGGTGCTTGAAGAAAATGTCTTATTTGCAAGGTCGCACAGTCGTGTGTCCCTAACCCCTCTTCTGCCTCTATGGTGCATGGTAAGGCGACGAATATGAATATGCATTCCCGCCTCATGCCCATCAAAATTGCTATCCTTGCAAAACAAAAATTTGTTGCCACAAAGATTCTTTTTTAATTTTTAATTTTTAATTTTTTATAATTTTTTTTTAAAGACAACACATGAATCAAACAAACATAAGAAATAGAAGACTAGAAACTTGGGTTGCCTCCCAAGAAGCGCTTGCTTTGTTATTTGCAGCCAAACTCTTCCCTTGCTTTCAAGTAGGTGGAACTAAGGTGATGAGAGATGTTTGGGCATCAAAACCTCCTCCAAAGTAGTGTTTGAGCGTATGACCGTTCACCTTGAAAGTCCCCTCCTTCTCATTGGTAATCTCGATGGCTCTAAAAGGGAATACTTTGGTAATGGTGTAAGGACCGGTCCATCTAGACTTCAACTTACCTGGAAACAAACGAAGACGGGAGTTATATAATAAAACTTTTTCACCCACATGAAACTCCCTCCTTAAAATGTGTCAATCATGCCATCTTTTCGTTTTTTCCTTGTAAATTCTTGCGCTTTCATATGCACCATTGCGCATCTCTCCCAACTCATCCAATTGAAATAATCTTTTCTCACCTACTGCCTGCATATTAAAGTTAAGTTTCTACAAAGCTCAATATGCTTTATGTTCCAACTCAATAGGTATATGACATGCTTTACCATACAAAAGCCGAAAAGGTGACATATCAATAGGAGTTTTGAAAGCAGTTCTATAAGCCCACAGAGCATCATCAAGTTTTCTTGCCCAATCTTTCCTATTAGTGTTCACAATCTTTTCCAAAATTCTCTTTATCTCCCCTTTAGATATCTCAATGTGACCACTAGTTTGGGGATGATAAGCAGTAGTTACCTTATGAGTGACTCCGTATTTATGTAAAAGTGATTCAAATTGTTTATTCATGAAGTGTATGCCTTGGTTACTTATAATGGCTTTAGGTGTACCAAACTGAGTAAAGATGTGTTTTTTCAAGAAATTACAAACAACTCTACCATTGTTAGCCTACAAAGCCATGGCCTCTACCCATTTAGACACAAACTCACAAGCAACCGATATGTAAGTGTTACCGAAAGAAGGTGGAAACGGACCCATGAAGTCAATGCCCCAAACATCAAACAATTCACACACCATAATACTATTTAAGGGCATTTCATGCATTCTAGATATGTTCCCAATCCTTTGACACTTATGACAATGAGAAATATAAGCATATGCATTCTTAGAAAGAGTAGGCCAATAAAATCCACATTTAAGACCTTAGTAGCAGTCTTGGTGGCACCATAGTGACCACCTGCCTCTCCATCATGATAATGAAAAAGAATATTAAGGATTTCTTCCTCAGCAACACAATGTCTAATAACTCGATCAACACATATCTTAAACAAGTAAGGATCTTTCCAAAAGTAGTGTTTAACATCAAAGCGAAACTTCTTTCAAGTAAGGAGAAAGGATGTCACTTACCAAATAGTTTATAATATCAACATACGATGTAATTTCGATTTTCAAGGAAGAGAGTGCCTCATCAGGAAAGTCATCCAAGATTGGTACCTCATCACTAGGGGCATCTAGCAACCTAGAGAGGTGATCGGCCATGAGGTTCTCGGTCCCTTTCTTATCCTTGATCTTTAAATCAAACTCTTGAAGCAACAAGATCCAACAAATCATCCTTGGTTTCACATCTTTCTTTGCCAACAAGTACTTTAAAGCTGCATGACCAGTATAGACAATTATTTTAGGGCCAATCAAATAAGAACGAAATTTATCAAAAGCGAAAACAACTACCAAAAGCTCATTTTCAGTGGTGGCATAATTCAATTGGGCTCCATTAAGGGTTCGACTAGCATAATGTATAGTCAAAAAATTCCATCATTTCTTTCATCAAGCACAGCTCCAATGGCATAATAGCTAGCATCACACATTAATTTAAAAGGCAAGTTCCAATCCAGTGGCATCATTACAAGGGCCGAAATTAGTTTCTCCTTCAAGGTCTTAAATACCTGCAAACACTCAAAGTTAAAATCAAACTTAGCATCTTTTTCAAGCACTTTTGTGAGTGGCCTTGCAATCTTGGAGAAATCCCTTATGAATTGCTTATAAAACCCTACATGTCCTAAAAATCCTCGAAGTAATTTCACAGATGTAAGGGGCGGCAATTTGGAGATAACTTTAATTTTGGCTTGGTCCACCTCGTTACCTCTAGTAGAGATTTTATGGCCTAACACTATTCCTTCTTGCACCATAAAATGACACTTCTCCCAATTTAGCACAAGGTTAGTCTCTTTGCATCTTTGTAATACTAAAGCCAAATTATGCAAACATGAATCAAAAGATGTGCCAAAAAAAGATAAATCATCCATAAAAATTTCAATGTATTTCTCTATCATGTCAAAAAAAATAGCGATCATGCATCTTTGAAAAGTAGGAGGTACATTGCAAACACCAAAAAAATCATTCTTTATGCAAATGTACCATAAGGACAAGTGAATGTAGTCTTTTCTTGATCATTAGGTGCAATAGGGATTTAGTTATACAATAAATATCCATCCAAAAAACAATAATACTCATGCCTTGCAAGTTTCTTTAACATTTGATCAATGAAAGGTAAAGGAAAGTGATCCTTACAAGTAGCATCATTCAATTTTCTATAATCTATGCAAACTCACCAACCTATAACCATTTTTGTTTGTATTAATTCATTATTTTTATTGGTTATAATAGTCATACCTCCCTTTTTCGGTACTACTTGCAAGAGGCTCACCAAATCATTATCAAAAATTGGATAGATAATACCTGCATTGAGTAGCTTAATCATTTCGGCGTTCACAACTTCTTGCATTTGTGGATTGAGCCTCCTTTGTGGTTGGATGAACGGTTTTATTGCTTATTCAGTAAAATTTTATGCATGCAAATCGAATTGCTTATTCCTTTTATGTCCGCAATGGTCCATTCAATGGTACTCTTGTGCTCTCTAACACTCTAAGTAACTTCTCCTCTATCACCCCTGTCAAAGAAGAAGAAATAATCGCTGGATAAGAAGCACCATCAAGGAAAACATATTTTAAATGAGAAGGTAATGCTTTAAGCTCAAGTGTTGGTGGTTCTACAATGGAGGGTTTCGACTTCTTTGTACTTGACTCCAATTCTTCAAATTTTGGTGCTTTCCATCTTGGGTATGAAGGACTTGCTTCTAAAAATTTCACGACTTCTCCAATTTCTTCATTCTTGGCCTCTTCCTCTTTTGGCCGAACCAAACATACCTCTATAGGGTCTTGAATTGTGATCAATTTAATTATGGTCTCCACTTCTCTATCTATGGTATCTATCCTCAAGCAATCACTCAGTCCCTCGGGGTTTTTCATGGCCTTGAAGACATCAAAGGTAACTCTATTACTCTAACGATCAATTTTCCTTATTCTAAATCAATGAGAGCTCTTCCTGTGGCTAGGAATGGTCGGCTGAAAATGATTGAAACTTCATAATCCTCCTCCATCTCTAGCACAATGAAATCCACCAGGAAGATAAATTTATCTATTTTCACTAAAACATGCTTCACCATGCCTCTTAGGTATTTGATAGATCTATTCGCCAATTGTAGAGACATGATGGTCACATTTACTTCCCCCACATCTAATTTCATAAATACCGAATAAGGTATCGGGTTTATACTAGCATCAAGATCACATAAAGCTTTATTAAAATAAGCACCACCAATATTGCATGGAATATTAAAACTCCCTGGATCTCTTAATTTTGGTGGTAACTTATTTTAAAGGATGACCAAACATTCCTCATTCAGCTTGACGGTCTCATACTCCTCTAACTTCCTCTTGTTAATTAAGATCTCTTTCAAGAACTTGGCATAACTTGGCATTTGAGCTAGAGCATCTACAAAAAGAATGTTAATGCGCAATTGTTTAAGATAATCTAAATTTTTTTAAAATTGCTTATCTTGCTTGTATTAAGCTAATCTCTCCGGAAAAAGGAATAAGTGGAACATATGGCATTGGAGATGGCTTGCTCTTTAATGGTTCATCTTTGTCTTTGGTCTTGGTAAAAGATTCGGCATTTTTTCTTCTATTACATCCTCATCTTAGTCTTCATTTCCAACTTCTTTTCCACTCCTCAATGTAATTGCCTTTGCATTCTCTATGGGATTCCTTTCGGTATTACTTGGCAATACATCATTTTGTCTCTCATTAATTCTTCGAGCTAGTTGCCCCACTTGCTTCTCTATATTTTGAATTGATGCTTTTTGATTGTGGAGTCTTACATCAGTGCTTCTCATGAAATCTTGCGTGGTTTGAGCTTGTTTTTCCACGGCTTGGGCTTGCTTGTCTATAGTTTGGGCTAGCTTGGCAACCAAATTCTTCAAGTTGGAATTTGGCTTCTCCATGGGGGGTTGTGGTGCTCTTGGTCCTTGTTGATTTTGAATTCTCCAAGATAGATGAAAGTGATTCCTCCATCCCGGATTATAAGTGTTGGAATAAGAATTGTTTTGAGGAACCCTATTAAAATTTGAAACAAAGTTAGCATGTTCAGAAGAACTAGTATAAGGATTACCTATTTGACAATGGATAAGTTTTCTAGAAGTCCTACAACTTGTCGCGAAAATACATTTCAGTCCTAAAACTTGCAAAAAGTGCATTTAAGTTCTAAAACTTGTTAAATTGTTTCAAACGAGTCCTAAAATCGACGCCGTTAGCCTTTTCCGTTAAAAATGCCGATGTGGCATTTTAAATAATTTTTATTTTCCACGTGGATTTTTAAAATATTTTTTATTCATTTTTAAAAAAATATATTTAAATACTAAAAAAATTAAATTTATTCATTTTATCTTATTTTCACCAAAAATTTTTAAAAAGTTAAAATATTTATTAAAAAAAAAATAGCAGCTCCTCTCCCCCGCCGCCCATCGCTGGAAGGGCCGGGCAACGTCACTGGCCTTAGGTAGGGGTGGCCGGGCTTCGTCGGCCCTGGGCGAGGGCGGCGACCGTCACCGGCCCGGGTGAGGCCTCGTTGGCCCTCACTTGGGGCCGACGAGGGCCGACGAGGCCTTGCCTAGGGCCGGCGACGACTCGCCCGGGGCGGGCAACGGTCGCCGGCCCCGTGAGGGCTGGTGGGCCCAAATTTGGGCACCTACGCTAGAGCTGAGCAAGGGTGCCCCGATCTGGGCCTGCCAGCCCTCGCGAGGGGCCAGCAGCCATCGCCTGCCCTGGGCGAGTTGTCGCCGACCCTCACGGGGGGTCAGCGACCGTCGCCCGCCTTGGGCAAGGCCTCGTTGGCCCTCGCTCGGGGCCGGCGAGGCTCGCAAGATCTCGCCCAGGGTGGGCGATAGTTGCCGACCCTCGTTTGGGGCCAGTGAGGCCTCACCCTGGCCGGGTGAGGGCCAGCCACCCCGCCCGGCTGGCGATCGTCGCCCAGCCCCTCCGGCGATAGGCGGCGGCAGCGGGAGAGAGGAGACGTGCTGAATTTTTTTTTAACAATTTTTAAAAATAAATTTTTTAACTTTTCTTTTTAGTTTTTGTTGAAAATAAGATAAGAATAAATTTAATTTTTTAGTTTTTAAATCTATTTTTTTAAAATGAATAAAAAATAATTAAAAAATACACCTGAAAAATAAAAAAATATTTAAAATGCCACGTCAGCATTTTTAACGGAAAATGCTAACGGCGTCGATTTTAGGACTCGTTTGAAACAATTTGACAAGTTTTAGGACTTAAATGCACTTTTTGCAAGTTTTATGACTGAAATGCATTTTCGTGACAAGTTTTAGGACTTCTGAAACACTTATCCCATTTGACAATTAGTGCTAATAAAATTTCCACTGCAAAATTCACAATATTCTACTTGAGTTTTCAAGGAAGCAATCATCCTACTTAATGCATCAAATTTTTCATTCAACGCCTTATTGGTGTCAACTTCATGAACTCCACTTGGCTTCTGAGCTTGGTATCTTTCAGTTGGCTATTGGTAGTCATTGCTTGCCATCTCCTCAAATAGATCAAAAGCTTCTTCGGGTGACTTATTTTGCAAAGTGCCTTTAGCTACCGCATCTAGACTAGCCTGAACAATGGAATGTGCTTCATTATAGAATATGTGCACTTGCATTCAAACTGGTAGTCCATGGTGCGGCCATCTCCTAAGTAGCTCCTTAAATCTCTCTCATGCTTCATAAAATGGCTCACCATCTATCTGCATAAATGTAGTAATATCGTTACGCATTTTGGCAGATTTTACAGGAAGAAAATACTTACTTAGAAATTTTTGAGCCAAGTCCTGCTAAGTGGTAATAGATCCTATAGGAAGAGAAGTCAACCAAGTCTTAACTTTATCATGAAAGAAAATAGGAACAATCTTAACTTAAGGACATCATTAATAACGTCATTGAATTTAACAGTGTCACAAATTTCAAGGAATGCTTGTAAGTGTAGATTTGGATCATCATTAGGTGATCCACTGAATTGCCCTGCATTTTGAAGCATTTGAATTAAAAATGGCTTGATCTCCAAATTGTTGACTTGCACCGCCGGTCTCCTTATACTTGATTGTGCTTCTTGAATTGCTGAGGTTGCATAATCTTTCATAGTCCTCCTTGGAGATGTGTCTTCTTGATTATCGGCCATTACGATGGGGATTGCTTGTGCTTGCTCTCTCATTCTTCTAAAAAAGGCTCTTTCAATCTTGGGATCAAACTCTTCAAGGTTTCCTTGTTGGTTTTGGGTGATGCAATGCTCCTCCCACCATTTATAGGGAGGTGAGTTTGAGAAGAAATAAATTAAAAACAAAAGAAAAGCTAGTCAAAACCAAGAATCGCTTGATATAAATAGTAATTGGAAAATTATCAAATCAATCCTCGGAAATTCAAGAAGCATTAAGATCAATCCAAAGATTTAGCTAACCAAGTCAAAAAGGCAAATAAAAAATGAATTAAACCAATTAAAGGACTGAATTATAAAAGAGTCGAAATTTAAAGAATTCGAAAGCTAATTAAAATTGCAACATAAACCTAATCTAAAGTAAACCGAAAATTAACGAGGTAAATTTCAAGATTTTAACCAAGATCACAAACTGTTATAGCATCTCATTTCATTTAACCGCTCATAATCAATTCTATTAACTTGTCATGCAATAAATTAATTTCCAATTGTGTTGGTGAAATTTCCCTAAATTAGATTACAAGCCGACCTCGGTCTAATAATCCCTAATTAGGCATGTTAACCCACACTAACCTTAGGTGAATTTAAACTAACTAAAAGCATTAAGTTCTTGTAGAAATTTCCGGATCTAATCTAAGTAATCCCAACCTAGATCTATTACCGCAACCACACAAACAATCTAGTGTACCTTGACCTAGATTTGATTTATGGTTTAATATCACTTGTTTTCATGCATACAATCTCCACCCCATATCATGCATACATAAAAAATCATTTAAAAGTTGGCCAAACTTCTAAAAGCATTAAGATCATGATAGAAAACGCCACAATCAAAACAATTATATTGCATGAACAAGTTTTAAAAGTCAATCAATCATGGTTAAGATCCATTGTAGTTCTAACAAAAGAAATTTAGAACATAATTAAAGCTAAATTAACAATGAAAATTGAAGAAAACATAATGCTAAATTAAAATAAATTCACCAATTTGAGTCGCAAATAGATTCAGGTTTGCCTCATTCTTCTCTCCTTGACATGTGCCAATTCCACTAAGAAAATAAAAACATAAAAAGCTAACTAAGAGAACCTAAATTTGGTGGCAACTCATGTGACATCCTGAATTTCCAGTTCTGTTTTCAATTGAATGAATCGGGCATTTCATCGACGTGCCTATAGTTTTGTTCTCTGAGATGATCACTCACGAGATAACTAGTTTGTTTGGTGAAGCTGTTAAGAGATTTTAACGAAATAGATTTGAAAATTCGACCAGAAATCAATTGCTCGACCGTGCTAGTTTGCAAGGGTCATTACGACACAGTTAAAAATCGATTAGAGACCAGAGATAGGTCGACTCGACTGAGCCATGTGATTAAATGTAGGTGATTCCACCGAATTGCAAAATTCTCGTCAATCGGTACTAGACCGATTTTTCTGTCGTTTTGGTACCTTGTGTTAGCATTTGAAACCTTGAGATTTTTACAACAACCGAGAGTCGCCAATGTGTTGAAGATGTACAATGTGACTCGAAATTAATCGACCACGGGTCAATTGCACTAAAAATTTCTGTCATGTCACAATTTATTTTAGGACAGTCGACTCATCCTCCGAAAATTTTTCTGCAAACCGAGATTTTTGACGAAATTTCAAAGTAGGGCCGTTTTCGACCCGAAAAATCAGAGGACCATTCTTGATCACGTTTTTGGGATTCAAGTGAGTTCAATTGGTGAGGAAAAATGTTAATTTGATCGAGGACATCTTGGTTGAATTTATGGGGACTGATTTAGGCTCAATTGGAGAGGAATTTGGTTCAATTTGGGGGAATTGTGTCAAAATTCGTAGGCCAAGGGTCCCTCAATATTTTGGACCACTTGGGATTGCTTCTAGGTGGAATTTTGTGCACCAAATTGACTGTGGATAGGGCAGAGCTGGTGGGGGGCCATGCAATGATCAATCTAAGAGATATTTGTGGCTATTAGGTCCCCCCTCCCTTGCAGCTGGCTTCTTCCCTTTCAGCAGGCCACCTTTCTCCATTGTTGTCACTCTTGAACTCCAAAATTTCCAGAGAAACCGAGTAGCACACCCCTCTTAGTCGTCGCACACCCGTTGGAGCCGCTAGGATTGTTGCTCGCACCGCCCGAGCCCGTCGCGCCCAGCCGCTCATCCCGCAGTCCAGCGCCTCCAGTCGTGCCCAGATGTGTCCCCCGAGCCTCCCTGGTTGCCGTCGAATCTCCTTGGCCGCCGTCCAGGTTGCTAGAGTAGCCATCGTCACCCTCTGTCACCCATGGTAGCCTCCTCCACCCGTCCCTTGCTGTTTTGGCCTCAATCGACCACTTAAGCAGCCCCGTCCAGCAGAAAGCAGAGACCAAAAGCTTAGCCCAGCCATGAGCTGTTGGGCCCGTTTTGGCCTCTTCCGGGCCTTGCTTGGCTTCGCCGCCATGAGGTTTGTCACCCATCTTCGTGTCGCTGTCGCCGTGGACTTACTGGATCGCAAAACCGGTGAGTTTACCTGCAAAACCGGTGAGTTTACTTGCTAAACTCTGCTTATGGAGTTAATGATGTTTAAATGGTGATTTTTTTAGGTTAAGTATGGTTTAGGTGGTTAGTTAGAATGAATTAGCGATTTAATTATTCATTTGTCCATGTTAGGTGGTTATAATAGCCTAATTAGAGACTAGATAAGTTGTACTATTTATCTAAATAGGTTCAAAATTTTCCCAGCCCGTTCGGGCAGTTAATTAAGCATTTCCGGCCTAACTTTGCATTTTTGGTAATTAATTGTATTTATTTAATTATTTTTTGTATTTATTTAATTATTTATTATTTTTCGAAAATTATATCGGGATAGTCGGTAACCAGAATTTCGTGCTGATTGCAATGGTATGCTTGGTTTATTTAATTGAATGCTATTTTGCGCAAATTAGGTGGTGATCGTAATTTTGGGTATTTATCCCAAAATTGTGTAATTTCGGTATTTAATAAGAAAATATTGGGGTGTCAATTTTAACGCCAAAAATATTTTTAAGCACTATATTAAATAGTGATATTTTTTAATAGAAAGATATAGCATTTTGGTTCAGATCGACTGTGTACCCACACACGATTATTTTTATCGGGTATATTTTAACATGATGATATTAGGCCAAGTTCATTATTTTATTTGAGGAATTGGTGTACAAAGCACAAGGTCCTTGGCTGGGATTGATTTATCGTATATCAGCTTGTGTGAGTAATGATTGTTTATCAGCTTGTGAGAACAATGATCTATATATTAGTTTGTGCGAGTTACTATCTATCTATATTAACTTGTGAGAGCTATTACCATATATTTAAGCTTGTGTGAGCAATGTTGATATTGATTGATTGATAGATGGTATTGAATGGATAGATGGTATCGATGGTATTGAATTGATTGGAATTGATACTTTACTAACGTGCATGAGGGAATTGAGGCGAGGTAAGTCTTCTGATTTGTGTGTATAACTGTCTTTAGGCGTATTTCCTTTCTAGTAGGAGTTTAGGGGGTGAACTTGCTGAGACATTTTCTCACCCCATCGTGGGGTCAACTTTTTCAGGTCATTAGATGGTGGTTCCTCCGGAACGTTTTGGTCGGCCGATGAGAGTTACCGAGCGGAGTTTTGATTACCATGCCCCAGGGAGTCAATGGGTCTATGAACTCGTGGTGACCACCATTTGGGTCGATGAGGGCCTACCTCAGAGGGTACCTCATCGGTTCAAAGCGTGATTTCGCTATTGTTTCAATGGATTCCGTGTGGGTCCCCTCCAAGGTTTCGAAACTCTTGCTATGGTAGTAGATGCCACTCTAGGTGAGAGTGCAGCTGACCCTCCTGATGGAGCTGTGGAGGACCCAGCACCCCCGGAGCCTTTGGAGACAGAAGAATCAGTGAACGTGTCCGACTAGCTGGTCATAGGACAGCTTTGTTTTGAGGACCGATTTTTGTAGACTATTGATTTAGTCTTTTGTCATATATAAACTGGGGTGTTTATAAAAGTGTTTTGGTTGTAAATGTGTTTCCTTCTTTTCTATCCCGTGTTGGTTGTTGTTAGGGGTATCGTTTCGCTTCCGCATGTGCATTAAAAATTGAATGAGTCGGCGACACATCTTGGGACGTCGCAAATTTATCGATCACCGAGGGATGGGCATGCACTCGAGGATCAGGGCATGACAGCTCAAAGGCTCCTTCTCCCTCCTTCTGAAATATGTAGCACAAGAGGGGTTTATATAGCTTCCAAAAATCTGCCCTAGGTCAGCCTCCCATTAGGTCTTGGATAGGAATCTTTGGCAAATTAGGAATTTATCTTCTTAAATTCAAAACCTTGATTTTCTTTGAACCTAGCCTCAATTATGGTCAAATCCATTGGTCTTGGCTAGCTTTTTCTTCAAGATAAGATATTATGAAAGATACTTAAATATTCTTAAAGATATAGAGATATCCTTGAAGATATTGAAATATCCTTAGAGATATTGGACTATTCTAGAAAATATTGAGGCGTAGGGACTGATATGCAAATCCAGCACAGATACATGGAAAACTCGGTCCTCACGTTCTACAAATGATGCGCATGATCTCTTATAAATCTAAAAGTCGTGTTTCCTACAAAATTCAATAAAATTACATGAGTAGCAAATAAATTCACCCAAAATTCATCAAAGCTTAGCAAATATCAAGCTTAAATTAGTAAAAAGTACTCTATCTAGAATAGAGTTATCACCTAAACAATAGTTGAGTCTCCTAAGATCTTTCTTTCGAACTATTGGCCGAGATAATGTCGGAGTGTTGTAATCCCAGTACAATCATCCCCATAATAATCATATCATCCATATATTAAAGCGGCATAATGTGCCCATAATGTGTGTGCTGAACAAAGAGAGCATGGACATGAGGATTGTATTTTAAACCAAGAGATTCCATGGTTGAGATATATTTGGAATACTATGCATGGGGAGATTATTTCAACCATACAATGCTCAACGTATCAACACACTTATTAGATGAATGAATGTATCTAGGAGGATGTACCATACCTTTGTGAGATCGCCACTAAGAAATACTGTTTTAACATCCATTTGAAATAGAGTCCAATGCTTAACAATGGCAACAACAAGAAGATTGCAAAAAAAAAGTAAGACGCAACAATGGCAAATGTCTTATCATAATCAATCTCGTATTTGTGAATAAAGCCTTTTGCTACCAACCCGAATTTTATAACAATCTATAGTATCATCTGCCTTGGTTTTAATCTTAAATACCCATATACAATCGACAACAGACTTACCAAGAGGCAAATCAACCAACTCCCATGTATGAGAATTTGTCAAGGCTCGCAACTTTTCGACTGTAGATTGTTGCCAAAAAGGATTATTACTAGTTTCCTAAAATTTATTGTGACATGAAAAAACCTTCAATTTCTAAAATCGGATTCAAATTTGCGGTTAATTTCAATCTGGCGCATTTTTAGTATGACCTAGGCTACCGGGTAGTTTTCAAAAAATTTTAGTACAAATGACCCATGGTCGATTTTTCTTCGAGCCATAATGTATCACTTCGACACCTTGGCAACTCTTAGTGGTCGTGAAAATCTCAAGGTTTCAATTACGGGCACAGGGTACCCAAAATGACAGAAAATCGGTCTAGTGCTAATCGATGAGAATTTTGCAATGAGGTGGAATCACCCACACTTTGATTACACATCTCAGTCGAATCGACCTATCCTTGATCTCTAATCGATTTTGACAATGCTGTAATGACCCTTGCAGACTAACACGGTCGAGTAGTTGACTTCTGGTAGAATTCTCAAGTCCATTGCATTAAAATCTCTTAATGACTTCCCCAGATAGTCTAATTATTTCAGGAGTGATTGGATTTGAGAATAATACTATAGATGCGCATCGATGAAATGCCCTACTTATTCAATTGAAAACAGTACTGAAAATTCAAGATGTCACAATTGCTATGTTAGTGATTTTCGATGAAATTTAGAACTAAATTGGAATTATTAAATTGACAAAATTAAAAAGTGTGGGAATGAATTGGCATTTTTATAATAGGTTTAGGATTGATTACGTAATTTTCCCCAACATCAATCAATGAAAATAATGCACGATCCTAACAAATATATGGAATCAAGGGAAATATATCTCTAACACAATGGATCCTACGTAGGATATTCCCAAGAGATAGCATAGAAAAGAAGGTCATATCAATTTTTCTCGTTACTTAAATTGAGTAGAGTTAATCGAAATACTTGAGTGCATCCATTTGACTAGTCATTAGGATTTGGTTGCACATTCGTAACAAATTTTAAGATTTCTCATGCTTCAATTCGTTATAATAGCTACTTAATTGTGATATCGCATTAAATAATTTTCTAAGAATTCTTTACTAAATTATTTGATAACTCTAGATTCATTTTATCCAACAATTGATCACTTGTCCTATTATTTAGTAACCGAAATTTATCGCAATTTTTCAGTACATATACTATTTCTCAAATTTAAATTAGGCTAACTCAAGGTTTCATTGTGAGCCGCGTCTTTATATGGTACAAATTGTTTGAGTCAGGAGCCATGTAGTCATGCTTTAAGCATGAAGCCCCAACTCCAAATTTTACGAAAAAATCCTTTAGAAGCCACAAAAAGGACCTTGAGTCCGAGTTGATCAATATATCCAATTTGATCCATCTTCATTCAAAAATTTTAGCCGATAACTTATGGGCCAACTGGGAAATATTAATTGTTCTACACCTTTTTCCATTGTGGGACTTTTCTAATATAACTCATACGTGCAAATCAACAAACATTGCCTTAATTCAAGTTTCCTTCTGCATCCACTTATCTAAACTCCGATGTCAAACTTTTCTAACACAACTCCTCCATGTAATTCAACAATCCTCCCTTAATTTTAAGTAACATTCTACATAAAGTTATCTCAACTTGAATTTCCAATACCCACCTACTTTCCTAGTCTCTTTCTTTAGACCGAACCATGAAAAGCTGCCATAAGAACCTTGTTGCTACACCACAACACCCATAATTGGGTTAGTCATCGAATTCCTATCATGAGATATTCATCAAATATTGGAACAAATACGGAGGCCCACCAATCTACCATCGGCTTTGATACTAATTATTGGGAGCGTGCTGTAAAAGTCCAATATCTTTACGTAGGGAGATGGCTAAAAGAGAGCTCAAATCTGAGCATGTTAATATATCGAGTTGAATTCACATTTACTAAAAAATTTAAACCAATGGGTTATGAGCCCCTAAGATGTATTATTTACTTCACAATACACTAATTTTCTTATGTGAGACTTGTTTTAAAATAATTCACACGTGCAACTAAACAACTTCGATCAAGAGTGTGATCACGAAATTTTAAAATAACCCATGATACACAACTAAATCTACCGAAGAAACATACATATTATTCTTTTACATCTTATTACTTTTTCATTTACCGTGCAAGCAGACGCACATGGAATTAGTTGCTCCGGGAGGTACGGAGAATTGAGCATACCTTTGCCTTTCCAACATAGACGGATGTTGACTAGTTTCTTTTCTATGTTTTTCTAATGAGAGAACTAGGTCGATTTTGTCGGTAAACTACAACGCCTTTCAAGTCTACTTATGTTAGTTATCTGGTTACCTAACAAGATAAGGAAAATCTCTGTAGTGAATAGTGACTTCTCTTTGTTTTGCTTCTAGAACTTTGCGATTTTTTCAATTACAACGCAACCTTCTCAATGTCCAATTATTAAATGAGTAGACCAGCTTTGTTCCGGTTCCCATTAAATTGATCATAACAATTCATTCACGAGAGGGAAGGACACGATTGGGTTTGAGGTGGGGTGGGGAGTTTACAGGTTTGGAAGGAGTAGTAGTGTCTCCCCACGTATTTAGTAGGGCTGGTGACCCTTACCGAGCCGCAAGTGATGGGCCAACGCCGCTAGTAGGCCCTCGCTATTTCCATGTGAATCTTAGACCCTCACTCGGCCACAAGCGCGAGGGCCCCCGACCCTTTCCACGCGCATACAAGGGATGACTGACCCTTTGTGGGGGTGATGGTGAATAGTTGCGCCAGCACCACAGGGGCCTGCAAGTCCTCTACAGTGAAGGCAGTGGCCGGGCCACCTCCTCTAGAGCCCCCCTCCTGCCCTGCGTCCTTTTTCTCTTTTTCTTTCTCTGCTATTTTCCTTTTTTTTTTTTATGTGTTTTTTCAAATGCAGCATCTACTTGGTGTCTTATTAATACAACTTATTTTAGTAATATTAAAAATTTTCACGTCAATGTTTTCTGTCCCTTAAATCAATGAGAAATTGTGGATATCTTGATTGCACTCATGAATAAATTTGAAGATTTGGTTGTCCGTCTACTGTATAATTGTTCAGATTTCTGGCGCAGGTACTCTTTTTCTCAGACTTATGAGTGGAGTTTGGCATACCATGGAATATTCGACAACCCTCAGAAGGTACATCCTGTTAAAACCTCTTATTTTTCTTTTCATTAACGTCATTTAAAAAGGCTGATGTCAGAGACGTTGAAAATGTACGAGGAAGTCAAGGAGAGCACATGATTCCAGACCGGCCTTCAACTCAAAAACACAAATTAGTTCAGTGAATTCGATAGTTTTCTAGTTATTGCGTTCACTCCTTGTATTTCATTCGTGCAACTCCAAGAACTTGAGTGAAGTGAAAGGTCCGAACCTAGCAATCACTGTTACTTGTTTGGCAGTGGTCGAGGTCGTTGAGACTATTTGGGCCATACCTATTGTTGCGCCTATGTCCCATTGCTGACCAAATGCCCAAAGAAAATCTGAGTCCGTACTTGGGAGAAAAAATAATACAATCTTTCGGCCGGGCCGGATAAAGCCTAATCTTTTGCACCTATGACAAAAATAATACAGCTTTTCAATCGTCTAAAAAATAGCCTAATCTTTTACCTTTGGAGTAGAGATGATACCTTTTGTAAATTCCGTTCATTCTCACCGTTAAATGGCCACACATCATCTTGCGTGGACCATTGTGCTAATGTACACAGTGAGCCATATCAACCAACTCCAGACGTAGTTTTGAAATTTGTGATCTTCGTTATCAAATTTAGTTTATAAGTTCTCTTAACAAATTTCATGCATTTAGCAATAATTAACATAGTTTATTGTGCATGGCACTTGGCAATCTAATGGTGAGAATGGACGAAATTCGCAACGGGTCCGAGAGGATGAAAATTTAACTGGACGTTTGGAAGATTGTATCATTTTATATTAGGTGCAAAAGTTGGATTGTTTTTTTCTTCGGATAGTTGAAAGATTATATTCCAAGTGCAAACGATTGGCGTTTCTTTCCCCCGAAATTTGGGCTTCCATTATTGGCCAATCGTACCTCTCCCATTTTATTGAATTTCTTATCAAGAATTAAATTTATCAACTCTTATATAAAGGTACTCACTTTAATCTAAGTGATTTATAAATTTCTTTCCAAGTAAATTATCAAAGAGTTATAGATTACCAACTCTCATTTTGAGTTAGTCGCTAAAGTTTATTTGGTTCTGGTTAATTTACCAACTTTTCTATTAGGTTACTTAATCAAGTTGGTTAGTCACTCATAAACTAGTTGTTAATTTCTTACGATAGTTGGTAAATTTAAGCATTGATAAGAAAGGTAAATAAAAGTTGGTAAAAGATAAAAGAAGTTTTAATTGCCAAATATAGGAGAAGTTGGTAATTCAAAAACAAAAATTACACGTTGCTAACCAACTCAAATAAAAGGTGATAACACGAAACTTGTTGGTAACTTAATTGGTGAAAAGTGATCAACATTTAATTATGATTCGTAGATTATAAAAAGAGTTGGCATATTTAAAAAATATTCAAGGCAAATTAAAGTGGTAAATAAATAGAGCAGTTGATAAATTTAAGAAATAAATTACAAACGCTGGTCAGCAATTCAAATGAAATTGGGCGACCTGGAACTAGCTCAACTTAATTTGAAAAAAAAAAAAAAAAAAGATTGGTAAGTCACATAAATGAAGGTTGATAAGTTTATATAATAGTTGATAAATTGGAGTTGTTAATAAGTAAGGTAAATAAAAGGAATGGCAAGCGTAAGAAAATTTTTTTTTTTTTTTTCCAAAATAAAAGAATTTTGTAATTTGAAAAAAAAAAAAAAAAAACATCAATAGTTGACTAAAATAAGAGTTCGTAACACAAAATTAATTGATAACTTAATCGATGAAAAGTTGGTAACCATTGGTTGGTAGTTCCTAAAACGGGTTTATCAAATTAAAAAATTGTTAAATAAGATGAACAAAAATGGCAACTCAATAGAAATGTTGATGACTTCTAAAAAATACAAATAATCATTAGTAAGTAGCTCAAATTAGAATTAATAACCAAAAACTGGTTGGTAACTTAATCAAAGAAAAGGTGCAAGTCACTCAAATAAAGATCGATAAATTCATATAATAGATTGTAATATAAAACTTTGGCACAAAAGATAGATAAATATTTGTAATAGATAAGATGAGTTTTCTGTTTCGTTTTTTGTTAGAGATAAGAGAAGTTGGTGACTTAACAAAACCAACAATTTGTTCGTAAGTAACTCAAATAGTAACTCAAACAAGAGCTGATAAAGCAAATGTAGTTGATAATTTAATTAGAAAAAGTTAGTGATCACTCCGATTAAGATTTGAAATTTCTGACGGACTAGCAAGTAAGGTGATGAATAGTTGGCAAGTTAATAGAAAAGTTTGCAATTTTTACAAAATAACCCAATAAACGTTGTTATGTAACTCAAATGAAATTTAATAATCAAACAAGAGAAAAGTTGGTAAGTTCCACGAATAAAAAGTTGGTAAAGTCATACAAGAGTTGATAAATTCAAAGGTACTTGTAAGAAAGATAAACCATAGTTGGTAAATGAAAACAAGATTTGATGATTTATAAAAACAAAGACAAATATACGTTGGTAAGTAAATTGAAAAGAGTAAGTAATCCACAATGAGTTGATAATTAAATTAGGAAAAAGTAGTAAGTCATTTAAATAAAAAAAAAGTTAAATACGATAAGGATTGCTAAATGTAAGGTTTTGGTAATAAAGACAAAAAATTTGGTAAAAAACGAGAAAATTTTGATAGTTCACACACCCCTTAAAAAAAATAGGTGGTAATTCATAAAATTGCCCATATAACATCAACAAGTATCCTGCAAAGTCTTGTGATCAATTTTATCCCACAATTTTTTGACACTTAATAGCTCTTTCAGGAATTTATCAGCACTGAAAAAATAAAAAATAAAAAATAAATCTGTTTCTTTTATGCTAGATCATACAAGTCTTATATATATAGAGCCTACATGATCTAGCTACTGAGATCTATTGCGCTTACACGGGTCAATTTAGCGTAGTCAATGCTTGGACAGTCCAACAGTCTACTTCTATTACAATCCACCAATCTATACAATATTAATACGATAATCCATAAAAAAAAGTATAGGTAATAATGAAAACATCAGAATTATTGCTCACCCTATGGAATTCCAAGGAAATCTCTCTGAGCTATATAAATTGATTCGCAGCCAACAAAGACAAGAAGAAACACCTTGCTCTCTACTCTGTTTATATTATTAATTAATTCAATACACAAAAAAGGAACTTCCTCTCTCTCCCTCTCATCACCCCACTCTGCCTTTTTTAATAAAATAACACGCCTCTTCACAGACAACCATGTTTATCATCTTCTCCCTCTCTCCCCCTCTCTTTCTCTCTCTGTGAGCTTCGTAACATCAATTAGATCGAAGCCAGAAGGATCGAATAGAGGACTCGAGAAGATACGTCGACATGGGGAGAGCTCCTTGCTGCGACAAGGCCAACGTGAAGAAAGGTCCCTGGTCACCTGAGGAGGACGCCAAGCTCAAGTCTTACATTGAGAAGCATGGCACTGGCGGTAACTGGATTGCTTTGCCCCAAAAGATAGGTAACTATTAACCTTGAAAACATCAAACAAACCCCCAAAATCATACAAGTAGTCTCTCTTTACATATATGATTTAGGTTTTAGTGACTAGAAGAAAAAAACCTAGTAGTATGTCATTCCATTTTTCCGAATTCTCAACAATTGTTTCATGGCGATCCTTGATTAGGCCTTAAGAGATGTGGGAAGAGCTGCCGCCTCCGATGGTTGAACTATCTCCGCCCGAACATCAAGCACGGGGGCTTCTCTGAAGAAGAAGAAAACTTGATTTGTAGCCTCTACATAAGTATTGGAAGCAGGTACATAATACTACATGCTCAAAAAAACTTTTGCAATTGGTTGAATACGGATCATCTTAATAGGTCTTCTAGATTGGGTCTCGATATCCATGGGGAATATTAATTTAGTTAGGTTCCAGGTTCTACCGTCTTGAGAACGTTACAAAGAACAATTGCTGATTTCTTTTGTGGGTTTTTGGGCATGTACAGGTGGTCTATAATTGCAGCACAATTACCAGGAAGAACAGATAACGACATAAAGAACTATTGGAACACAAGGCTGAAGAAGAAGCTTCTGGGCAAGCAAAGAAAAGACCCCAATGCAAGAAGAGGAAGTGGAAGCTTGAAGCAAGAATTGAAGAGAGGAATATCACTTGGAAAAAGTAATACTAATTCCATGGACTATTCTTTCACCTGCAACAACAACACTCAAATCACTCCATATTGGCCACAACTTCCTTCTACACCAATGCAATACACAATCCACGAAGCCGCAACAGCAACAACTGCTCTTAATGATCATGCATCGATCCGGAAGCTGCTCATCAAGCTTGGAGGGAAGTTTTCTGACAACAACAATTATCTCCCCGTCAATTATGATTCCGCGAGCTATCAGTTCTCGAGTGAGGGCTCGACGCCATCTTCATCATCTCACAACCCTTACGATCCATCACTCATTGGAAACATTGACCCCAACTCAGTACACGGTTCTCAATTTGTCCATAGCCAGTACAACTTGGTTGCAGGAGGCAATTTGCAGATGCCGCAAGGGCAAGGGGGTAATTTCCCGGCCAATCTCGGGGAGTTAATGGAAACCAGCCACCTGAACAACACATCAAGGCTCGAGGGGTTGGAGTTTTTGCTAGGGGAAGAGCTGATGATGATGACGGGGAATAATAATGACGGTATTGCTTGTGGAGGTGGTGGCTTCATTAATGGGTGGGATGATATGAGCTCTCTGGTTTATCCTTCTCCGATCACTTCCACTCCAATCTGTGAAGCTGCTCATCAACAAGGTTTGGTTCAAGAATGTAGTCCCATTCATGAGTCGAGTTGTGTCAGGGCATGATCTGTGACCCCATGTGGCGAGTGAGTTTAATTATTATGTGTGCTCGTTGATTACTTATTTGCACATCTCTTGTCGTCTTAAATGCTAAGACATCGCGAAATCCATTGTGCTTAATGATTTTGCGTGTATGGTGATCAGAATTAGAGGCTTGTTAGCGACAAGAAGATGGAAATGGTGTTTGCAGGAACCCTAATTAATGAAATGAACATATCCCAGTGAAAGCTTGTTTGTTTTTTTATCTCCTTTCTTTGGGCTTTTTCTCCTTGCTTGGTGGTAACTATAGTGATGTAACGTCGTTAAGTCTGTCGTGATAAAAGTTGTTCTCGGTATAATTATTGGTCGTAGCATCTGAACTTTAGATTTCTCCTCTGTATTGATAATTGATAGTGTATGGATTAGGAATACCTTTTTGGCTAATGAAGAGAACCATTTTTGGTGGTTTTTTTCTTGATGATGGGCATGCAAGTTCAACGTGTGCTTTTTGAGAAGGATGTTGCGCATTTGCATTAGAGACGAGGAATTCAATCCGTGTTTGGGTTTGTTTGAAAGCGAATGATTGAAATGGGTCATTCAACAAACTCAAAGACTCCTTGGAAACACAAACAGAAGGCACCTAGAGCTCCATAGATGCTTTTGACATATTGGACATGGCACGGTTTGCGAAGCGCGCGCGCTCTCTCTCTCTCTCTCTCTCTTCCCCTAATCACGTTAGCTGCATCTATCAGTTAATTATCCATCTGACTAGTTTAAAAGAATTGTATGTTTTAAAAAGGAAAAGAAAATTAATTGTGCAACGCTTGTATCATTATCATGTGATCTATTGACATTATATCACTAAATCAATGGAGCATTTCCATTTTTAGGACACCGCATGATGCATTCATATTTATAATGAAGTAAAATATACTTGATTAAATGCTTACAGTGCCCAATGTACCGTGTAGTGTAGAATTAATTAATTATTGATTAATTGCATGTCGTTTGTCGTTCCATGAGTGGAGGGGTATTTCAAAGGAAGTAAGGTAAACATCATTTTTTATTTGGGTAGGTATAGGCGGGAATCTTAGTGGAAGAAACATAGCTGGTTATTCAGCCAAATTTCTATGCTAATGCTTTCATGTTCATCTCCAATTTGTGAACACTTATGCACTATGATTAATGTCAGAACGATAGGCTAGTCTCTAGGAATCGCCAATTAGATGTAGAGTGACTTTTTTTCTGTCCATAGCCAGCTGACCTCGGTTCTCCATTCATCCTTTTCACACTTCTATATGTGGAATCTATATTTGACTCATCCAAAAAGGCTCACATCTAGGATCACAAACGCATTTTCATTGGTCACATCCTATGCGGGACAACTATATTTTAGGGGATTCAAAGCAATAAATGATTCTTCGTCCTCCTGCGCCTCGAAGGTTCATATTGTTGAGAAATTTTTTGGGGTTGAAAATTGAAATGAGGGATGTTGATAGGCTATACGTATATAGTTTATGTAAACTAGGCTATTGGAGTCAGTTTTCTTGTTCATCACGTATCTTATTTCTAGCTGCAAGTTGTGCAAGTCGTCAAAAAGACCTACATTCTACATGATTTTTCGTTATCACGGGGTCGCAATCCCGCGAGGAAAGTGGCCAAAGCGACAAGCTCAAGTGATGATTTCCCATCCATTTTTCAGCCGCCCAAGTCAATCTTTGCCGCATATAAGCTAGAGATATCTATGTTTCTTGGCAGTTGGAGTGTGGAAAATAAAGGGACGTCTTTACATTTTCTCTAGTTAATCAAACTTGCTTCTCAATTCTTTTCATAACTTTTGAAGACAATTTAGTAGTCAGAAAATAGAATAAACAATCGACCCCAAACTTTTCATTTTTGGAGACTTAAGCTGGATCAACCATTATGCTTAGTTATGGTGTTTTGAGGAATAAAGAGAGATCACCAATAAAATTGCAAGATAATAAAGAAACTACATCTACAAACTTCTTTGAGGCGGCACATGTTTTTGAGTTTGGCCCTTCATATTGAAGAGCCTATCTTGATTTGCAGTTTTGTATCTCGTCCAGCATTGCGTGCTGATTGTGCAAATAGATTGAAAGAGATGAGTCTCAAACTTAATTTATTATGAATTCTTCTGTATATTCACCTAAACCATCAAGGACATTAATTGACAAGCATGGAGGTTCTGTTAATGCAAGAGGGTTATCTAGGTTTAAATCAAGAAAAAAAAACATGAATTTGCATGTCATTTCGGCGAATGTCACACTATCATTTTGGATTTCATCCTCCCGCTTCAATCACCCTTCTTAAAAAGTTTGAGGATTTCTCAATTACACGAGCTTATTCGTTTTCTCCTTTCCAATACAGTAAAGCAGATATTTATCCTCCTTGGAACTGAGAAAATTGGCATAGAGTCTCTCCATTCTTAACATGACCAGAATGAAGGTCTTAGGTTTTATCCTATCTCAAAATTTTCCTCTGATAATGACCTATCAAAAAGTTAAATAAGGAGACTCTCCATGTTGAAATATCGAGAGAATATATGATGAGATGAAAATAGGTGTATATTTTCCTGACCCCTGGTTGGAAGAAACTATAATTCCTTAAGATCAATCTTACTAGTGGTGGCAATTAGGGCTTGTAATGCTTGTTTATCTAGATCACCATTCTTTATAGAAAAAAACAGCTTATTATTATTATTATTATTATTATTATTATTATTATTATTATTATTATTATTATTATGGGAAAGCTTTCTGTAGGTTGGTAAACTTTTCCGAATTTATGAAATATCCTTCTAACCGCATGAATCGTGCAAGAAGTGAGTCAAAACCTGCATAGACTTGTTTAAATTTGACTGAAAATTCAAATTTCTACTCTCTACACTCACAAATTTTGAATGTATAGTAAAGATTGACAAACGTGGCATATTATTCTTACATGCCAGGTTTAAGTCGCCAGGACACATCTTTTAAAGTAGAAAAGATCGCCAAAAGGAGTCTCAACATGATTGATTACAGTTGTAAAATACAAGTTTAGATTAATTATAAGATAATGTTTGAGTGTTGACTTTGCATTGTTTGGTAAGCATTGGTCACGATTTGTTGGATTTAGTTGACACGGTTTGAATCCCTTTTAACTGTTTTTGTCAAGCTATTCCACAGAGGTTGGTCCCATTATGACCTGTACCAAACTCTTGGGTTGTAGTCTCTAAAGGCATATAAATGACAAAATCATAAATCGGTGAGTCAAAGAAGGAAATTATTGTTATTAGGTGTGGTCATATAGGTGTGTGCATTAGTATGCCACGTTTCTTGACCAATACATGAGTGGTTGCATGCAATTGTGCATTATATAGTTACACATAAACGCATTTTCACACAAACTGACTATACAAGAATTAGTGGCACTTGGAGTAGCTAGGAAAGGTTTCTCTTAGACGGCATAGTTGTTGCAAATGACTATTTTATAGGACTTTTTTATATGACAAAACTAAAGATTAGGATCCTCTCAAGTTAGGAGAAACTTACGTCTTCAATTTAACGTGAGAGGTTGACACATGAACAAAGATTTTGGATGGTATATTGTCTCCTTTCCTTTTTTTTTCTCTTGTCTGTCTTCTTCCCCACTTTCCCCTTCTCTTCCCCGACAGTGACACCCCCCGCATAGACTCCGTCGTGTTTGCCGCCCCGCCATCACCTATCAAGCTCCCTCTAGACCGCGTGAAACCACCACCCACGTCCCCGGCGTGCCCACATCTCTGTGCTACGTACGTAGGCATGTGCGTGTGTTGGCTTGCATGCGTTTTTTCAATGGTTAGATCTAAGGTTGCGATCTTTGTGGTTGAGAACTTCACACACAAGATCTACTTCATTCGGGGGAGGAGGAAAGAGAGAGCTGAGCGTTTTTTAGGCGAATTTACTTCTTGTCGAATTTACTTAAATTTGCTCATTTTGGATTTACTGGAACAGTGTACGTTTCCCCTAACTAGAAAGAATACCTATCGGCAAAGTAAAATGATTAACTAACTGTATAACAAGGAATAAACCTCTGTCTCTTGAGCTTCATTTTTTTTGCTCCTGACGAAGTTGAGATGAAATTAATCACCCAAGAGAGTGATTAGAGTTGGGAGAATTCGAATAGGAGTGGTGAAAATCATGTCAAGTAAAGAAAGGAAAACCGAGCAATACATCTTAATGATTTTGACTTAAAGATAGTGATTTTCTTGAATGGATACTTTATCCAATGCCATCGGCTACCATGAAAGTCTTTTTCCTATGATGCAATGCCCATACCGAAATGTTCTTGTCTTAGTCTACATATTAAGATAAAACGAACCAATTGGAACTTGTTTGATAGCCACTGAGAAGGAACAATCAATAAAATCTATTCGAAACTCAAAATACAAATAAAAGGTCAAGAGGCATGATTTGAAAAGACATAACCTTTCCCCAGAATGAAAGTAACTATAAATAATTAATTAATTAAATTAAGGTTTATTCTTATAAATATAAAGTACTCCATCACTTAGCCGCCTAACGTAAGCCTCAAAAGAAGATAGGGAAATAATCTATCACTTATTAAATTCATTCCATCCAAATAATAAATTGCTTATTGACCTGTATAACAAGGAATAAACTTCTCACAACTTCATTTCAGATTCCTGAAGGTGTGATGAAATCGCTCAGAAATGGTAAATGTTAATAAAATAAGTGTTGCAGATTCATTCTATACAATAAAAAATAATCAAATTTTGAAATATGGCGGCCTCATGTTGAGCTCCAAAGAATAAGGCGTGAACTCTCACTATTTCACTATTGAACCGTCATTGCTTCTATCTGTCAAATGTTTTCTTTCCTTCATAACCTACATGCATTAAATTTCCATGATTAGAGCAATTTTTCAGCCATCGTTTTAGCTAGTTTAAAGCGTATGAACGCAGGAACTGAGTCGGTTTAGCTAATCAGAAAGAAATTGAATCAAGGGAAATAATAAGTCGAGTGAAGGAATCTCTGTCACTAATCGAACATGGATTATACAGACTAGACTATCAAACTACTAGTTAAAAAAAAGTAATTAAGTAGTGGCCCTAATCTCATTGAAAGCGATGATTAGTGATCCTCCAGGAAACGAACAAATGGAGCTGTTTCTTTCGGTACGCCTAAGGCTAAACCAACAAGTTAGTTTAGCAGCGTGATTCACAAGGAGAGAGCAGAGACATGCAGTACATTCATGATTGACAGACATATTACTTTTTTATTGGATGCCCATTTTAGGGCCAGATTCGTTATTACGTGTTCAGTGTTCGCCCGCCAGCATATCAGGGCATGAGTCTTGCTGCTTGGAATCCACGGTATCCCAGAACATGTCTGTCAAGCACACTTATCCCCAGCTACATTCTTGTTCTGATTCTTACCACAATATTCTAAAGATGATGATATATACCCTGATTTAGGCAATCATATATACAAAAGGGAATAGCGGTATTTTCTATATAATCCATAATCACATTACTGATAAAATTGGTCCATATAATACCTTCTTTAATTGAATTTAGGAGAGAAATTAAAATTGACAAAAAACCCTTATTAGTACGTACATTCTACCCCTATATGTATAGTCATATTACGGCTGATTAGAGTGTAGCGCTCAAGAAATGTTTTTGGTTTATAAAGAGTGAAGAGATCGATGTTAAATACATATCAGAACGTCAATTAACACAACAATCACAAAGCCTACATCAATTATGAAATTCGAGCAATTGGTTTAGAAAAGCAAGACCAAATTAATATTTCATCTTTGTTAACAACTTGAGCTCACCTACCTATTGAAATGGGACGAGTGTAGGAAACCAAGGCATTACTTCTCTAGCTAACACTAAACTCTTACTGATCAAACCGGCCGGTTGCAATTCAAATCATTTACTATAACTTCAAGATAAGGCTTTGAGTTCATCCAACGATATATCATCATCATGCCTGTGGTGTTTGCGGTTGTCAAGTCACGGACAACTCTGTAAAGCGCAAGATGTTCAATCGACATGCGCCTAACAGCAACTTGGCTCTTGCATGGACGAAAAGGAGACTCTGACAGTCAGTGAAATCAAGACAAGCTTAAAATGTAGTTAAATCAAGTTCTCACCTGTAAAGTGAGTGGGAATATCCTCTCGAGGAAGAAGCAGAGCAGATGGGGCTCAAGGCAAAAGACCAAAACTTTATACAAAACTGACCTTGCTTCAGGCACGTTCCGTCAACTTAATGACGATAATAAGCACCAAAAGCATCGGAAATTTAGGCCTATTGGGAGGAATAAAGCCCTAGGAGTGACAACCGCCAAACGACGACTTCTGTCACTGCTTTGCCGATATTTTATGATATGATAAAATTAATGTCTTAACACCCTCGATTATAAAAATCGAGCACTTGGATCAATAATCCGAATAAAACCGGTTTTTTTTATGCGGTGATAACGACACTTACCAGCGCGAAAATAGACATGAAAAGGCTTGTTCTCATTATGAAATTGTTTTTTTTTTTAAATCAATATAAACCCAGATTAGTATAATTCAGTGGAATTATTTATCATTATTATTACGAGGACAATATAAAAGAATATAGCAGTCGGTGGCCTCTCGTTCTCTTGTCAGAAAAATGAATAAAATTAAGAAAATGATTGGAGTTCTTGCAATGGATTTTGCTATCTCGAGTTATTTTTTTTCTTTTTCCAGAATATTTTGCTTGCCTACTTTATGATTTATTCTAAAGGAGAGCCCACATATGTAGAATCCCGACAATAATACCCCACACAAAGAAATATTTCAAGGACATTCTCTGACACACATGTATAAAGAAATCTTGAAACTTGAAAGAGTGAGATTCCGGAGTGCATGATCTCGTGAGAATGTGAATTGTCATGTATGGATGCTTCTTCTTGGAGCATACTAGGTTATTAATAACATGATAAACTGTTAGTCGGCTTGTGAAATGTGAATTGTCATGTATGTAAATATGTGTGTGTATATACACACACATACATACTACATATTATATGTACATATAAAATATACATGTATATAACCATATATAAGATAAATATATATATAAGTGTGTGTGTCAATATCTAGAGAATTGAGATCAAAATGTAGTCATTCAAAGGGTTTCGCGCTCTAGACTAGATCCATTTGAGTATCTTTATTTTATCATGATAGTTTGCTAGAAAGTCTAAAAGTTGATGGTGGAATAATCCTGTTATAATTGAGTGTGGCGTTAGGTGATATGAACATCCACGATGATAATTGACAAATGTAGTTTGAACCAGGTTCTTATAATATCATGTAGTTAACAATTATTATTTCTCAAAAGGCTATGAGATTGGCTAGTATAGGCTTTATATTGATTATGTACTCACATAATTAAGAATTATTATCTCCCAAAAGGCTATTAGATTGGCTAGTATAGGATTCATATTGATTATATACTTGAGTAATTTGAGACATATTCTCATCTTAAAAAATGTCTGCCTTGGGAACTCGGGTACGCCATTGAGCATTATCGTCCTAGATCATTGCGACTTACCAATAGTCTCATTATGAACAAAGTGCTACATTTCACTAATGAGAAATCTCAATATATTTGGTGAAAGGCAAGACTTAGAAAATAGAAAATTAAATCAACATACAGTGGTATTTGAAAAGGAAAATAGGAACTACATCTAAAGATTGACGTCAATAGGAAAGTTGACAATCTATGAGTCTCCCTTCGAAGAGACTAGTCTCCCCCTTCGAACTTCTAAAAAAAGCAAGCAAGCCATCGAGCGTGAGAAATGGCGATTACAAGTTCAATAATTTCATCTTCTTTCAATTTGATACCCAATAATCCATGGGTATATCAAACTCATGGTAATGCGTCCACATTGCTAGACTATTGTCAATATATTCCGATTATTTCATATGAGACTATAATTGATTATGTAATTTTAGGCTATGTTTGGTAACTTTTCTGCTCTCGGGTTTAGTTTCTTCATAGAAACACTTTTTCTCTATTTCTGTTCTCGGGAACAGTTTCTGAGTATTTTAACACGTTTAGTAACTATATAAAACTTCTATTTCCGGAACAGAAATACATTTGGTATGATTACAAATATTTTTGTGACTTATAATTTCTTTTAATTTATTAATAATTTCATTATTTTTTCTTTTTTCTTTTTTCTTTTCTTTTTTTTCTTTTTCTTCTCCTTTCTCTAGCCAATTGCCGGCCTTGGCCATGGTTGGCCGGCTACCAACTAGATGAGGGTCGGCAAGGTCGCTAGCCTCAGGGGAGCCTCACGGACATCGACGAGGTCCCCCCGAGCCTCGTCGTGGCTCAATTAGGCCCGGCCACGGCGAGGCCAGCGTTGCCCGTGCCTCGGCCGGTGAGGTTGAGCCTCGCCTAGCCACGACAAGGCAATAGGGGGCCTCGTCCAGCCATGACGAGGCTTGGGGGGGCCTCGCTGGTGGCCGATGAGGCTTCGTCGAGATCACCGAGCCTCGTCTAGTCAATCGTTGGCCATCATTGAGGCCGGCGACTGGTTGGGGGAAGAAGAAAGGAAGAGAAAAAGAAAGAGAAGAAAAGAGAGAAAAGAAAAAATTGTTTCAAATCTATTCCCGGAAACAATTTGTTCTGAGAACAAAAAAATTACCAAACACGTTTTTATTCCATTTCTATTTCAGGGAATAAAAGAACAGAAATACTTGTTCCCGAGAGTGTTACCAAACGCTCTCTTAGTTACTTCCTTTTGCTATATATAGCGCGCGGATATAATTACCCATCGATTTATGTAACACAATATAGAGTTAAGTAATAAATACATATTCTCTCGTTATCGGTGTTAACACTAAAATTTGATATTTTGTTCATCGAGGTAATCAATGGGTGAGTGGGCTGAGCCAAACTTGAGAGACAAATAGGTTGGTTTAGACAAATGTTTTACATAAAAAAGGCAGACCCACCCATCTGTGGCCTGGCCCCGAAACTTTTCTTGAACTTTTACGATATGGCTGGTCTTGGGCAACATATTGAGCTCAACCTTCCGACACCGCACCAGCCCAAATCGACCCAATTGTCACCTCTATTTGTCACAATGAATTTCCAAGAAATATATTTTTTTTTTGGTTGCAATTTTTTAAGAAATATTTATTATTGTCTTTGTTTTAAACTAGAGTAGGAGGGTGTTGACGTCCAAAACTCAAAGTTGTTCATTAATGATTATTCGCGTTATTTTCTATATGAGTATATCGACGATTACCAGCTCCCATCATTGCACCTACTTGTGATTGAGCTAACTAGCCTGTTATTTATAATATTATATCTAGCAAAATTGACCTACTTTTTGGGATCACGATCCTTTTCTATTTCTCAAAATAGCTCGATTAGTTATTGTACGAATATTCCATCAATGGATGTATGCGTACATCAATAAATCAATTTTTTTTGGTGAAGTATAATCTCTCACATTTTGCGATATTAAAACTCAAATATTATCTATCTTCAAATATTTTTCCCTTTCGACATTTATAGATACAATTTCTTTGTATTGTGCCAATAATTCTTCTGACATATTTTGCAATTAAGTCAATATCCTAAATTATTTTAAATGTTAATCTTTTCATACAAGCAAAACATGTGCAGTTTTTGCTAGTGTTCATAACACAAAAGAAGCTAAGGGCCTATTTGTTTGTGTTCTTTTTTTCTGTTTATGAACACAATTTGTGTTTTTTTGTTCTTGGAAATAAAAAAAGAACAGAAACGCGATTATTTGCGTTTTTGTTCCAAATCTATTCTTTTGTTCCCGGGAACAAATTTAGAACAGAAACAAGAAACAAGAAAAACTTATTTTTATTTCCGGAACACTTCCGAAAAACAATTTTTCTTTCTCTATTTTTTTCTTCTCTTTTTTTCTTCTTCTTTTTCTTTTGCCGGTCGTTGGCCTCGGCCATAGCGGTGATCGGCCGTCGAGGGCCAGCGACCTCGCTAGATTTGGGCGAGCTCGAGCTCATCCAACCAAGGCGAGGCCGAGCTCGCCTAGCCACTGGCGAGGCTCGACTCGCCCAGCCAAGGCGAGGCTTGGCCTCACGGGGGCCGATGGCCAATCATCGGCCATGGCCGAGGCCGCCGGCCCTCGTCGGCCGGTCGCCGGCCATGGCCGAGGCCGCGACCAGCCAAAAGGAAGAAAAAAAGAAAAAAGGAAAATAAAAAAGAAAATAGGAAAAATAAGAAAGAAAATAGGAAAAATAAAATACAAATATTAAAAAATTAAAAGAAAAAAATTATAAAAATTACCAAACGTGTCTTTATTCTTTTTTTTTTTTATTTCTAGAACAAATTTACCAAAAGCGTTCTTTTGTTCAAAAATTGTTCACCGGAATAGAAATAGTTTTTTCTATTTCGTTTCTTGAAACAATTTTTGAACGAAACATTACTAAACGCACCCTAAGTGTATCTATATAAAGGCCGAACATGCCTGAGGTCCTTTTCTTTCTTCTCTATTATTTGGCAATTAATACTTGGTTCTAGAGAAATTCTATTACTCATCCAACTGATGGTGCCGGCAATTGTTTCTTTTTCCTTGTCTTTTGTCAATTGTAGGAAAATTAAATGAAAAGAGAAGGAAATTCTCACTATGAGAATTCTGGCGTTTTCATTTTATGATATAAGACGAGAAAATGTCTCTAATCCAATGTGAAATTTGCTTAGAGAAATTCTAGTTTGATATGAGAGAAGCATGAATAGCTCAAAACTGACACGACTTGACACGTGTTAACTCAATTCTACTTTATGTAATATTATCGTCATATTGAACTAATTAAGTAACAACACTAGAGGATGCGAATTGACATGAATAATATGATGACAAGATATCTTTCATACTCTAGAGCTAAAGATCACATAGATCAGTTCTTGAATCAAAAAAGTGATAAAAAAAAGGAAGAATTATACAAAACCCCTTTGAACTTGGGCTATAGCACATGTTCACTCTCGAACTTTCAACTATTACACAATATCCCATAACTTTCACGTTGGTACAGTATGTATAATGTACTTTCTTTTCAAAGGGTATAAGCATATATGTATGCGTGTTACTTTTTTAAGAAAAGCTCTCCTCCTACCCATAATTACTACAAAAAGAAATGATAAATTATAGAAAATGAGAGAAAACTAAATCAACTAAGATATTAATAATGGATGAATATAAATATCAATAATCATTCCAAACAATAAAAATTTGACAAAAATGAACACTATATACAATTGAGGAAAAGAATAAACACAAAAGGGAAAATGCCTAGTTGCTCATTATGTACTTTTTATGGGTCACTTAATGTAAAAAATGATTCCTCAAGAAAAACATATAAAAAATATTGAAAGAGAATTATGTTGTCGAAGTATAAAAGGAATTGATTGACTAAAATATATTATGATTTTTAAATATTTTATATTGATCAATCATTTTCTTCATTGATTAATATATTTAAAAATACATAATTAGAATCCATTTTTTCCTATTAGAACCTTTTGTTATTAAAGCTCCATTTATTTCGCAAAAAATGAATGATTCAGAAAAATTTTTCCTAAAATTTATCACTTATGTCTTTTGAAATAATTAATCAATGAATATGTTTTCATTATCAATAAAAATTTATGTTCGAACATTTTTTGTGGATGACGAAATTTTTTTGTATAATTACTTTTGTAAGCGATACAAGTGATCGTTTTTAGAAATTTTTTTTTTCCAAATCATCCATTTTTCGTTCAATAAACTGAGCTCAAGGCCTTCTTTCTTTTCATTAATCATGGTTTTCCCATAAAATGCCTTCTTAAAACTATTGATACATTCATCAAAGGGTAATGTGCAAAATTTGAATGTCAGGGGCGCAAATGTGTACCGCCACAAAGTTTGAGGGAGTTTTGTGTACTTTCAAAACAAAAACATAGAAAAAGAAATTCTCTTCGGTCATGCAATGGAAACAAAAATCGACCTAAGAAAACAAAAATTGAGACAAAAGCCGGAAAGCCCAACTCAAGGCCCATCCCGACCGTTACCGGGAAAAAACCCCCCAAGAAGCCCAAGCCCAATGTGTGGCCCATCGAGGGCAAAATCGTAAATACGTGAACCTTTCCCCGCTCCGCTCGGCCGTTGAATTTACCGTTGCGCCCTTGTCTTCCAATCCATCCGCTAGAACCCTGCAACCGGGCGGACAGAGAGATGGCGGAGGGGGAAGCGAAACCACCGACTCCGCATCGTGCTCAGCTGAACTTTCGAAGCGGAGGCCGATGAAGCGCAGGCGAGAGCGGTGAAGGGGTCTGGGAGAAGTTCGTTTCTTTACCCTTTCCAATGGCGTCGCGGGCGTTCATTGCGTTGCCTTCGATTTCGCCATTTCGGGTGAGCAATCCGCGTTGCCTGTGCAATTTGCAAGCTTTTCTTTCCTTTCTTTCTGTAATGGGTATGTAGAGTTCGCGAGTTTGTGGGATTTTTAGAGCGGTGAAGATGAAGATGTTGGGGAATGTCGACCGCCGGCTGACTTATGTTGCTGAATGATCTCTTGTTGGAACGGTTCACACTCAAGGCTCGAGCTTTTCTTTGTTTGTTTCTTTGTTTTTGATATTCGGAATTTGGGTCTTCACTCGCGGAAATTGCAATGCAAGAATTGTGTCGCTTTAACGTGCGATGTGAGAATTAATGATTGGATTGGATTTTGTATGTGGGTCGGGGATGATAAGATTCCGGGGTACTCGTGTTTTGCTCAAACAATTCGGTGGTGATGTCTTCGAGTGAAGTACTGGGAGCAGGCACAGATTGAATTTTGAATCGCGCTTGTTGAGTTCTGAGGGGTCGGTACTTATTTTTCATTTTGATTCAGCTGTTCTTGTCCAAAGCTAATTTTGCTGACACTCTTCTGACTTCGGGGGTTAGAAGTTTATGGAATTTCAAGGAAATGAAAAATGCAAGGTTGCTAAACCCTGAAGAGAATAAAGCTTGAAGGAAAGGAGTTCTGGTTGACGATATAAGGACAGTCGGTGTTTACTTTGTTAATCTCTTGAATAGGAAATGGTTTTCTGAAATGTCTTGCAAAGTTGTATTCAGATGCACTAGGTGGTGCGCTTTTGCGAATCGTCGAAGCAGCTTTGTTGAATATGTTTTGTGGAAATTTTTGCAGGTTAGATGGATGAGTTGATTTATGCTTTCGACAACCTAACATAGTGTTCATTTTTCTGATTCTAGATCAAGTTGTCGAATAATAGAATGTGTCGGCCAAGCAATGGCACAACTCTACTTCCACATCGACAGACCTTTCCAAAGCACTCTATGCAAGTGATGATGGCACAGTTTGGCGAATCGGAGAGGCTGAATGCGCAACTTAATGCTGTGACGGAAAGGTTACAGGAGGCTATTCCGGCCTCAGTGAAACATTTTCCTTGGAAGGAAGCAGAGACTGTGCTTCTTGATAGAGTGGTCCTTTTGGGACAGAAGGCATTGAAGTGGTCGCTGATTACCCTATTCGTAGCTAGCTCCTTATCAGATGTTTTATTTGCCATTTCGAGAAATAGAGAATTGATAATTCCAATTGGCCTTTTTGTCGGTTGTTTGCTGACTGACTTTCTAAAGGAGGTGACAGTGGAACTCTCAGACGATTCTCAGGTATGTTCAGCTTTCGACCTTATTTAACTGCACATTTGTCATTTTTCTTCAGGGAATTCCTACTTTGTATTTAACCTTTTGTTCCTATGTGAATACTTCAGCTGGATAAAGGATTCATCCAGCACCTGACGGCAATAGGCTGCTTCTTTGTTCTTCTCAAGTTCACTGCTGCATTTTGTGGGCTTGGAGTGCGGGTCTTCCTCTTGCATGTTGCAAATGGCGGCCTGATGCAAGCTTTATGGCTGTGGAGAAATCTGTCGCGTGCATCAAGTAATGAAGAGAAAAAACACCACGAGGAGGGGGTTATTCCATGAATTGTTGAAGTTCTTGAGGCTTTATGCACAATCCGTCAGGTGGATTAATGCCGACCGTCATTTAATCATTATATAGAAAATGTTTTTTTTGGACAATTTGTTCGCGCGAGAGAGAAGGAGAGTTGTAAAGCATGACCAATGCACATGGATGGAGCACGAACTCGTTCTCTGACTGTTATTATCATATTCAAAGTGTAGAATGATACATGCTCAGTTATGTTGTTTACATTATTTTGGAACATTTCAAGTTGGAGACACCAGAATTCCAGGTATTACTCAGGCGGAATGACTTCTTTTTGCAAAATAAGGCTGGTTGCATCGTTTGGTCCTCTTAAAGAAGTGGCCACCTCTTAAAGTTGTATTTCGAAGAAGCATTTTCTTGTGAAACGGCCTTTAGCCGCGCAAGCCCTGATGCCTTTGAACTAGGCAGACGGGACTTTTGTCGACGGAATCGTTCAAATGGCAATCCTTCTGCATCCTGCCTCGTTTCTAAAATCTTGGTATTGCGATTGCCTCGTTAACCAAAGACACTTCGCAGAATTGTCTGTCCTGCTTCACCAGTTTGCAAATAAAATGGAGCGTGATACATTATTCTAACTTATTTACTTGGGTCTTTCCTTCACTAGATTAAAAATACCAGGGAAGATATTCATTTCTACTGTTTTTTTTCTTCTTTCGCTTTATTTCGAATTTATATGCTGTCTCCAGTACAGGAGATGGCAAAAAGTGGGCAAGAGATTCATCTAAGCCAAGTTATCCTTCGAGTCAGATAGCGACTCTGATGAAGCATTCCTGACGAAGTATCATTTCCCACAAATAAGATGAACTGTCCAAAAAGTCTTTAGACATGTTATGTCGCTAATCCTCTCATGACACAGTAAAGACCAGCTCAGAATCTCGAAAGTCAAATGAAACAAAAGTAAGAACTGCTTGCATTGCAAGGAAGAGACTTTCCATCGTCGTACATTGAGGAGCACCAAAAGCCTTTCCTGTATATATTTCATATTTGGGAGAAAACAGAGTGGACAATGAAAGAATCAGACCCCCACACCCCCAGCAGCCCCCCTCTTCTTTCCAGTTTCGACACTGGTGACGTGGTATATTTGCAAACCTTTTCTTTCTAATGAATCTTCTAATTTCAATATGTATCGACAAAACTTTTCCTACGAGCATCTCCATTTCAGAAGGCAGAACAGAGGCATATATAACACTTAATGAGATCAAATCCCCTCATCAGCCCATGAACTACGAACAAGATCGTAATCTAGAGGTTCACTTTTCATTAGGCTCTTTGCTTTCCATATGGTGATGAAGAGCCAATGGTTCATTCACTTTGTTGGAGTCCTCTCCTGAAAAGCACAGAGAGCCAAGCGATCAAATCATTAATTCCAGGAAGTGGAAGTCTTCCGAACATTGGGTGAATCAAACCTGGCTTCTCATCTTCAGAATCTTGAATGCTTTTCCCATTATCAGATTGATCAGAGTGCCCAGATTTAAACTGGCAATATGCTGAACGC
Source organism: Eucalyptus microcorys (assembly GCA_014182515.1). Classification (NCBI taxonomy): domain Eukaryota; kingdom Viridiplantae; phylum Streptophyta; class Magnoliopsida; order Myrtales; family Myrtaceae; genus Eucalyptus; species Eucalyptus microcorys. The sequence continues at coordinate 23,952,965 of CM024567.1, read as the reverse complement.
AACTCTCTATGAATCTCATCTGTTCTCCCACTCTGTTCATCTTGCCGATCCATGTCGATGAGCATCTAAAAACAATACATCAATTGATTTTGAGAGAGAGTGAGAGAGAGAGAGAGAGAGAGAGAGAGAGAGAGAGAGAGAGATCTCAACAGCAAAACATTACCTGGGCAGCACTGTTCTTAAATATTGGGTGAAATCTCTGTCTGCAGTACTCATTAAATAACAGACTGCAGATTATAAGTGGTATAGTAAAACCGGAGGCAACAGGAGATCGTTTTAGTCCGAAAACCCCCAGGGCTATTATTTGCATCAAAACTAAAGAGAAGATAGTCGTGTTGTGGACGGTTGGCCACAGCTGCCCTCCAGTTTCATACTTAGGCGAGTATACATTAAGAATCTGAAAACAAGTTAACACAGTCAGAAACATGTTATGGCAAAGTGACAATGGAGAAGACATCATGGCAATAGAAAAGGCTAAATTGGTACAATAATCGACCAAAAACAACTACAAATAAAATAAAACAAAATAACTGTCTAAAAGAAACCTTTCTAACTCAAAAGGATGATATCCCAGGCTACTGGCAACAGGTAAAACTTACATGGTAAAAAATAAAAGAACGGATCACAAGTTATCATTTGATGATATCCTTCTTTCAGCTTAGGTACTCATGACTGATGGGACTATCCCAGACGTACAAACATCAGAGTTCAACGTGTTCCAGAAATAAATAACATATAGACTAGCAATACAGCATACCGTAAACAAATGACATTTAGTTCTCTAACCTGGTTTCGGTACACAAGGTAAGCAAGTAAGAAGTAAGCCAGCAAGAAAGGCAGCATCAAAGGTGCCAGGATGGAAAAAGTGAAGCCGAGGAGTCCAAACAGTAGCACTCTTGGAACTTCGATATGGTATGGGAAAGATAAAGGCTTGTCATACAAATCTTCTTTCTTTCTTAAAATAAATCGCCTAATTAGGTTCCAGAGAAGAGCCAAAGGTTGCATTACTTCTGACGACAAACTTGCCAAACCCGAAGTAAAGATATAAGTCATGAAAAAGCTAGCCTGCAATCATATAAAGATGTTTATCAGAGCAAGAGATAGAAATTGAAACCATATACTGATATGTCATGTTGCCACAATACATCTATTACCAAACAAATATCCCTGCTATCTGAAGAGATCCCCAATTACAAATAGCCAATAGCCAAAACAACACTCTTTGTCAGATCCACAAGGCATATATGATGCTGAAGATTCAATGCAGAAACACAGAAGCATGTTATCCAACAAATGCAATGGTGCGCCGTAAAATGGTAGGTAAAATATGTTAGAAAATCACCTGCACTGGCACAGCTCGTGCCAATTGAGCAGGTATGTCCTTTGGGCTAGAAAAAACATTTAATTGGCTGATGACAGATCCCGAGAGAACATTAACAAAGAAGACATTCCAGATCGTGAAACAAAGTACTTTGTGACATGCACTCTTTTTCCTTCTGCTATGAGAGATACATCCCTCCACTGTCGAAAATAGCATCATTGTGGGAGGAACAGTGTACAAAAATAACATCAGAACAACACTTGGCAGATAACCTGTGACCAGCTGACTCATGAATTTCCTGCAACGCAAAAAAGAAGGATATGTCACAACCATCTCCTTTCAAATAACATAGCTTTCCCATATTTCTTTACATTTTTCCTTGTAGGAAAAGGTGGCCAAATTATGAGCCTGACTAGAAGTTGGAAAAGACAAAACACTTACTAGACCTTCTCCTATCCATTCAACAAAAAATAGCTCTAAAATTGTTTCTAAGATGAATGCATCATCACAAAGTACTTACTACTGAAAATGGGATCATTATTCATCAAATGAACTGTCTCTCTTTTTATTAAAAAAAAAAATAAAGAACTGTCTCTCCCTTAAGTTTTTTAACCTCTAGGCCCCTGAACCAAATCTCTAAAGCCACTCACCACATCTTTCTCCATTTTCAAAAAGCTAAATGGCAGTGTAATACCTTTTAATGCATATCGTGTCACGCAATCTAGGTATAAGGTAATGATATTACAATATGTATGGACACTCTAGATATTCAACTATGACTGGGGTGTTATCTTTACAACTGACCTGGAGAATAGTCTGTCTTTCAACATTCTAAGCCATCCTAGTACAAAATAGTCATTTAAAAAAAAAAAAGTGGTAATAAGCTAGTAAAAAATGACAGCAACTTGTAAGATCATTCAAAAGTAAGATGCTTACTTCTTCAGTAATCCTCTGAGAAAGGGAAATGTGTGATGCAATGTGTCTAGTTGAGTAAGACCTTGAACAAAAGTCACGGGTATAAGAAACAAGAACATGAAGACAATAGCAGCTAGAAGTGTAGCTATCCTGCGGATCCAAAGTTGTTTAAATGGTATACAGAGGTTGGACCAATAGACATCATGTGGTTCTGGAGCCAAGTCAGTCACCCATAACATGGGATTTGATGATTGAGGGACCTGAGAGGCAACAACAGCAGCATAGCGAGTCTTGAAAAAGACAAAAGCAGCTGCAACTTCCTGTATGAAAAAAAAAAAATGTACATGATTGACCGATCTAACCTTCAGGCATGGTTTCTCCTTCATCTAACCAACATCAATCACAACGAGAAGGGAACAAGAAATGTGATCAAACAAGTAAGACCAACTAAGAGACACAATCAACATTTATGGAAAAATCTAACAGTACTATGCACATTCAGATAGATATTGTTAATCCACAAGCTAAAACAAAGAGGGATACTCAGTTCATCAGTAATATATTCAAATGTCTTCCAAGGAAAAAGGGGTCGAATCATCTTGCATCTAGAAAAGTCCCATAAGCAGTATGGTGAAATAGCCAAATTATTTCAGCTTATAACAATGAATGCAGTGTTTTTTTTCATTATATGACAAGTTCCTGCCTCATTTGCCCTCCAATGTATTAAACTAAAGATAGAACTGTAAGTTGCTTTTTTCTGGATAAAATTTCAAAATTATAATCCCAAGACAAAAGAAAACACAATCTTCAAGTTTCCACAGGAAAAAGCCCAACCTTTTGCCCCTGGAACAAAAACCTTGCAAATGTCCCTAAAAGGAAAATAAATAAATAAACCACACTTTCACCCTTGGAACAAAGACGAATCCTGTCACAAATCCCATCAATTTCACCATAAAATTGCCACGTGGCACAGTAAGCAGCACTAATCATGACCAAATACAATGTTGTTTTTTGGTACAAAATGAAAGATAATTGATAAAATAGATTATAAAATAAATTTGGCAACAATGATTATGAATAAAAAATGACATGTTTTATGTTGGTTGACATGGCTCTCACAGAAAGCCACATGGGATGATGCATGCTGATTTAATAACGAGAATGGACTATTTATGTAATAGGTGTCATTTTTCTCCTAGGAGAAAAAAGGTATAGCCTTTTTCTTTGGATTTGGCCCTTTTTTTGTGGGAGCCAGCAAAGAAACTCCAGATCAACTGAAAAAAAAAATCAATGTCACCTTTTCCAGATCGTGCAACTACAAGTTCATCAGCTATCACTTAATAATCTTTGTATCACACACTCTGGGGACACCATAACATATTCATACAGGAAAATCAACTTATACATTGGAAAGTAATTTAATGGAACTTTAATAAGTTCAGAAAAGATCAAAACATTAAAAGATATTACGAAGTTGCCCAAAATTAATTGTACTATGAACGAGTTTACAACAGTAACAAATCCTCACATTCCTAAGACTTATGGAGATCATTCAACCCAGAATAGAATAATGATTTGTCATTAAAAGTCAATTTATCTAGGCGATATCAACTGATTACAAAGTCGATGGGAAATTGAAAAAGATTCAAGAGTCACTAGGCATCAGTACAATGTAGATGTCGCAAAATCATTGTTTAAGAAAATTTTATTTCTCTTTCTTAAACCAAGCATCACTACCTCTCTTGTAGAAGTGTCAAGATCTCTGCAGACAGATTTCCCTTGAACACTTTCAGGTCCTGTAGAAAGCATACGAAAAGCTTGAGATGGTCCACCACATGGACCACAGTTGAATAGATTTTGCTTGCACTCAACCGCACGATTCTCAGATCTTATCATTCTACACATCATCTCTGCATCACCCTGCATATATAAAACCATGAGATGCTGTAAAGGAAGAAGCATAGTAACCCGCATAGGATCCCACAAAAAGCATAAGGTTGCCAAGAATATATAAGATATTGTTTATCCAATTCATAGACCAAGACATTATTTACAATCTAGCATACTCATTGTTGAATGTAGACAAGCAAAACTTTATGGGAAGATAGAATGCTATATTCCCAATCTTAATGGGTGTGAGGTACATAGTCAACTTATACTAAGAATAACACCACTTGCAAGTCGTGAAATCTACTAACGAAGTCTAGAGTCAGATTAATTAGTGATCTAATTGGCTCAAAGTTGCCACTTGAGATAGAGTTGCTTCTTTAAAATTTTTAAGTAATAAAAATAAATCCAATGGCAGATAGTAAGGATTGACCATAGAAAAAAATGGTCAACACTAGATATACCAGATAAAACAAATTAACTAAAGCCAAGTAGAAGAAACTAAAGTTCTATAGAACAAATAGGCATTTCCAGATCATAATTGCTCCATGAAGTCTAGTGAAAACCATTAATCAAAACCCACTCATAAGAAATAGAGCATTGACTACTTATTTTCCATAATGGAAGAAGACTATATGCATCCAAAATGTCAAGTCTCATACAAACAGACTATCATTTAATATAAATGACACATTGGCTGAGATTTGACATAAGACAACTGTTGGAATTCATTACACCAGGAGGCAAATCAGTGGCCTGAAAAGATTTGCAGGCTGGATAACTTGACTTTGATATTAATTAAAATTATTTCCTTAGCACGGCAATCAGAAAGACCAGATAATATTATTGAAAACAATATCATAACCGAATTCAACAGAATACTAATATATAAACCATACAAACAAACCGGACTGAGCTTTAGCTGCTAAATTAAATAGTGCCATATTTATCACTATTGCTATGTTATCAACTTTCTTGCTATAGAAAGGAATAAATTGTCATTAATTGGAGTCACTAACTAGCTGCAGCAAATGCTTAAATAATTGTGCTAAATATTGTTAGCACCTTTTTTGCACATAAAAAAATTAACTCGGCAACCCAATTTACATAACATATAATAAATAATAATAGTTGATCTGTCTAGCCACACCATTGTAACATTTAAACAATATTTCATACCATAAGTTTTTGAACTGTACCACACCGGTAGACCATTTGATGCCCCAAATACGTCAACAAATGATAGTTCGAGAAGAACTTCTCGACTGAATTACTGTAGGAATCTTCTGGAGACCAGGGGATGGATCGCACAAGCACAGTGAAGTGACTTGGGTTCATTGCAGAAGCCTTGATATGTGCTAACCTCATATTAGCTATGCTTCTGTACTCCTATAAGATATCATTCTTAATCATCAGTAATTTAAAAAAATGATGCTAAGTAAAACACCCACCCAACCTTGTAGATTACTTACAAAGTAAAGGAGAAGCCAAGCAGAGCAAGATATTATGTACAGTGCAAGGCAGTGTGCCCAGAGCCTGACATGTATTTAAATAAGGACTGTTAGATGTTTGTCCAAAATACCAAAAATTTTGAAAAACAATTACTTGAATATGAGTCAGAATAACATCCTTTCCAATTTAGTATGGCTTGGCTAAAACTCAAGCCTGCCAACCACCTAACCATAAACATATTTTAGATAATGGTTCTATAGTGAATATACCGAGTCATCGCTGCAACCCACGAGATATTAATATGCCGAGAGAATAATAGGAAAATCTAGAGCTCTGACTCACAATCATCTCAATTCATCCCCCAAGGGAAAACTGCCAAAACATTAGATGAAAGAATGCTTTCTATCATACCACTTAGATCCTTCTTTGACATTTCCAATGGTAAAAACTTCCAATGACTCAAATGCAATCTCCTTGTGATGCATCTGCTGCCCATGGTAATTCAATGGAAGTACAAGAAACATGCAAACAAAAGCTGCAATGGAGAATACTCGAAGACTGCATAAAGAAATTAAATTACATTAGTACAAGGATGGAAAGTCCACAAGATGTTAACTGAACCAGATACGTAACAGACATTCAAAAACATTGTCATCCATTTCCATTTATAGTTCCAGAATTCAACATTTTATTGGCCATTTAGGCTAGGATGCAGCATCATGTCTAAGAATTTAAGCATTACTATGTGCATAGTAACACAAAGTTTTCTTTTTCACTAAAAAAAAAGTTTGTTTATATCCCCTCAAAGCATACTATCTGCTGGACATAACCTATGCAGGTGCCCAAGTTAAATCACCTAGACCACTCAACTAGAATAGACAGGTGGGTAGAGGAGAGGTTATGTGCATCTTCTATGAAGAGACTGACATCGTAATATCCTATGGTACTCATTTCAGATAATATTAAACATCTCAGATGAAATACAATGCAAAAGAGAGAAAGCTTAAGCACTAGCTATATTCTCCTCTGTCCAGATACTTGGGACCTCCTGGAAGTACATCAATCAGTGGGAGCTTTACATGCGGTTTCTTATCTTACAGCGGTGACGAAATTAAGTTATCAGTAATAAAAAATGGTAACTGGTTATGACAGATGTTGTCATCAGTAGCAAAAAGAATGGCTCATCCCAATAAAGTGTGACTCAAAACCTTGTAATTGATAAAAACTAAAGTGAATAATAAAATAGAAAAGCATGAATGGAACTCTATCCTTCTGCTAAATAGTCACAACTAAGTTAACCCTAATCAGGCATTTCATACATCAATTAACACACATAAATAAATAGCCTTCAAAACCTATATTTGCTGGACAAAGTTTAATAACCTGAAAACAAGTATCCTGATGAATACCACAGCATCGAGGCCAGCAGTAGATAATATTTCGTCTTCAGAAGTTTCCCAAGCCTTCAGTATCCAGCTCGGGGATGGAACAAATCTATCGAACCAGAGAGAATCGATGCGTTTTGGGCATGATTGAGCAAGCTTCCGTACAAAATATACACTGAAGTTGCTCGGTTGTTTCCTCAACAAGGAGTAAAGCAACAAAAGCACCACACACAAGCCGATATTTATTCCAGCTGATGTTAGAAGAGCAGAAATATTCATCTCTACCCACTAAGACCAGAAACAATATGCAGGAAAACTGAGTTAGTTTAGTGTAAAAAGCTCCAGCGGCATTCCTAGAAAGCCTTTAGGACACTGTGGAGCAACTCTTGTCAATGCACATAGACACCTCACTTATAGTCGCATCATACTAATCAAGATTCGAGGGAGAGTGGATTCCACTTGATATTTCCACCTGAAAGAATGAGGCAAGAATACACATCACCAATCACATCTTAGTACATAAACATAGCAGGAAATTCTCCTCGAAGCTATAGATAACGGAAACCTATTTGTCTAGGAAAGTTCAGCCACCAATAACCCCTCAATATATGCTGAGCAGAAGAATTTATATTCATCAAGTCCTCCAAAGAACCACTTCACAAGTCTGTTCCTTTCTGGAACTCCTAATGCATAACTCAGCCTTCAAACATTCAATTTAAATAGTAAAGCTGGAAACTAAAGTGAAAAACCAAACACAAAAATCGCTCCCCCCATTTTCCCACGCGTGCTCGCCCTCTCGATGAAAAGCCAGTGACGCGAAGTTTCAAAACAAATTACGCAGGCGCAACACATTTCATCGCAACCCGTGATCAATCGATTCAAGACACTTTTTTTCGATAAGAAAGCAAAGCAGGGGACTAAAAAGCGCATCACTTTTCATCCGCACATCATTCCCAGTCAAGCAACATCCCGCGCTCCTTCCCTCCATCAGCTCAAAAGGCCGAACTTCATCAGTAATTCCCCAAAAAGCAACAACACACAACTTCACAAGGAAAAGCACAACACCACCGCGTGGGAATCAATAGCGGAAGCACCAAACCGACCCGCACCAAACCCACGCACAGCAAAACACGACATCGATCGACCTGAAGAAAGGAAGAGTTACCCGGGGCGCGGGCGGCAGGAACTCGAATCCGGAGCACGAGGAAGTGCGAGGAAGCTACTTCAGGCCCGTCGGCGTGTACGCGAAGGCGCTTCCAATCCCCGCCAACGAACTCCCGCACGCCATTGCCACCGCCACCACCCCCGCCACCTTCTCCTTCTCTTTGCTTCGACTCCACCGCACGCGCGGGGACGGGAGGACGCGCGAATCGATCCGGAGCGACGCTCGGAGGCACGAATTCGATCGGAAGCGAGGACGCGATTCGGAGGGAGGGATCGAGCGAAGGCGCGAACGAACGTCGAATGCGGCCAACAGGCGAAGGAAGCAGTTCGGTTGCAGAAGAAGGGTGGAGAAGAAATGCCACGTCGAGTTTCTTCCTCGTTCGAAATTAGTTTAAAAAAAAAAAAAAAAAAAAAAAGATATCGTATTTGAAATATAAGGTCGGAGGCGAATCACTGAGGAAAGCGACGGTGGCGCCACGTGGAAGACAGGGAATAGACGGACGGGATGGGTAGATCGGGTTGGGGTCCATGAACCGAAATCGAACCGCCCCCGATCCGTTCACTCGCTTCGCACGCGTCCACAGGTGGTTCGCTCTGCTGTTACGTAATATTAAACGTGGAAGTTTGTGGCTTTTTGTAATCTCGTCATCTAGAATCCGAGTCGGCGTTACTGAGACGCGGTGTTGCCGACACAGATGAGTTGATGTGACGAGGGAAATTCGGGCATTTCTGATCAAGAAAGAATATTGCAATAAGCAAGTTGAATAAAAATCAGATTTTAGGGAGGAGCGTTTCACGGGGACTGCATGTTACTACTTTTAGGGACTTGCTATATATATATATGTATATTTTAAGGGTGAGGAGTTTGACCCATTGGAATTGACAAGTCATAGGTTACATGCATACAAATCATGCGCATGCATGTAATAAAGAAGAGAGAATAATAAGGGCGCCGTTATTTATTTATAGGGGTTTCGACTCACTAACAGAATTGTAGCAGAGATTTTTTATATTACAAGGTTGCCACTTAGTATTGTCTAGTATTGTCCTTTTTTTTTTTTTTTCTGGTCAAAGGAAATTTTTGTTCATTATCAAATGATACATAAGATTCCTAGGAAATCTAGAAATCACCGCAAGAAAACAAACTTAGAGAACTACAAAACAAATTAAAATCAACAAATCAAGGTATATCATCAACGCATAGTCGGCAGACGTAAGCAAACACACGTCCTTCAAAAACAAATTTGTGACTACATTTAAATAAAAAGATCGGTAACAGATCATCAAATCACACATTATTATTAATGATGAGCACATGCCAACGGCTTTGCCATTCGGCAGTGTGCGCCTAAATTGGGCATCTCTAACACTATCACTGTATTGAGACAACAAAAACATATTAACCAAACTCAGATCTAACACATGTAAGAGCAAGCCCTTTAGCAAGTGTGAGATGTTAGAGTTGTTGTGAATACTATCAAAACTGGATGTGAAGTATTTATTCATTAAAACTCTCAAATCTAGAATTAGATGAGAGAGCAAAGTAAGGGACGAGAAAATAGAAGGAAAAGATGGTTACTATAGACAGATTGTTGTAATCATAACACGAAACCAATACAAAATGGTTGCAATCAAAGTCGTAATAGCAATTTCTAAAACGCCCTTGTGACCTTTCTTCCAATTTATTAAATAAGTGTTAGAAAACAAGAGCTTGATTATATAGAAATATATTTATGAGATTACTTACTATGTAAAGGAAAAGTAATACTTTTCGTCCCCATACTTATATGCATTTTTCTTATCAAGTCTTAGCACTTTTAATCTATCTAACCAAGTAATTCTACTTCAACAAAATTTCAAAACAAGTTTCTTAAATATCAACTCTAGCCAAATTCAGTTGACGTAGATGTCCGACAATGCCTAAATATGATACAGATAGAATATCGGATGCCCATGAGAACGCGTGTAAAAAAATTCAGCCCAATAGTTAACAAAATCGTTATAATGACCCAAATAACAACATAAAGTAAGCCCAACAGTGATAAACTACATTTATTTTTTTGGGTTAATATGACGAAAAACTTCAAATTGATAAATCCGTGATAAATTTACACTAAACTAATTTTTTGGTGACTAAAAGCCCCATTTACCCTCCTCCGTTAACTTCTGTCAAATTTATTGTGAAATTATTGAATTGAATAACACATGATATAGTAAGTTCACATAAAAATCCATATTAGTCTGAGGTAAATTTATCATAGGTATGCTAGTTTTTTGTTTTTCATGATCGAAAAATTAGTTTGTGGTAAATTTATTATCATCGTATAAATTTATGATTTTTCATGATATTAATTATTATTTTTTTGTCAATAGAACAAAGTTAATGTTTTGTTACTCTGCTGACTTGCTCGGCAACTTTCTTCCTAATCGGTCCTGTGCCCCCAAAAAGGAAAAATCATCATTGGGAAGGATTTGGATTTACTTGAGAGAATACGTCAAGTTAAAACGATTGATTTTGATGCTCGCGTTTAAAATATTGCGGAGTGGTTAGTGGCCAATGATAGCTTCAACTGCCAGCGGACCTTTCTGTATGGATTTATGCTCCAAACAGAGTTTTTGTCGGAGAAAGTTGTTCGATCTTTGGTCATCCTAGGAGGACCAATCAGGGCGATCTTGTCAAAGCTAGTAAATCTTGGAGAAACTTGATTCCAGAGACAAAGGATCTGAGTTCCTTCCCTGAGGAATTTGATCAATTTTGATTATCCTCACTTGTGGAAATTTCTTTGCTTGGTCTAATGAAGGGAAGATGATCCCTTAACTTAGAAGGAGGAAATTATTTCAGAAGCCTGCCTCCCGCTGTTTTGTTGGTGGGTTTCATTTCTCTTGGCATTCCATGTCATCCCAGCACGAAACTTCTCAGATAATCTACTAAGAAACCCTTCATTATTAAAAAAAGAAAAAAGGAAAAAAGAGAGAGTTATAAACCTATTATATTTGTACCAATTTAGTCATAAATTTTTCAATTTGACAAATTTAATCATAAACATTTTGACGATTTGCCAATTTAGTCATTCGACCAATTTTAGCCGAAAAATCATTGACGTGTTAGTCTAGTCAGCAGTAACCATTTTATGTGACGTGACTAGTACTGATATTGATAATTTTTAAAGTTTTTAATTTTTTTTAAATTTTAATTTTAATTTTTCTTTGGCAACCTTGCTGGCCCAAGGTTGGAAAAATAAAAGAAAAAAAGAAAAGTTAAATTTTTTTAAAAATTGTCTACATCAACACTCATACCATGTAGGATATTAGCGATTTCCAATAAGAATTAATCAAAATGATTAAATTGGTGAACCATAAAAATATTTATTATTAAATTGATATTGAAAAGTTTAAGATTAAATTGGCTAAATTGAAAAATTTATGACTGCATGGCACAAGTACAGTATGTTTGAGACTTTCTTGGTGATTTCTTTATTTGTGGGCATGTTACATTAAGAACTTAATTTATTCAGATGTGTTTATTGTTATATGATTCCTATCATTTTATAATTGGTAAGCAAAAAGTTTAAACCGAGGAATATAATGAGTTTTTGAATGAGCTTTTAAGGAAATATTTGTATCCGGCGGACTTCGACAAAGCTTGAAGAAATCTTTAAAGTAAAGTATACTTCAGTTAGAAAATATTCTACAAATTATAAAATGATCGAAATTAATAGAAAATCAACAAATCATATAGTTGCCTATAATATACAAAAATTATAAAAGAAAAATATTATGCGGTTAGGTGCTTGCTTCACCAAGAAGGAATTCCAGTTTCTGGCCTCGTCCCCACCCACATGGGCACCACATGACAAATGTGGTCTCAAATACTCCATTGACTAAATTGATAGTCGCAATGTACAAATAAGCACCGCATGACAATGCTGACCCAAATTTCATCATTTGAGAGAAGTTCCTGCTTTCTACGACTAAAAATGGATTTGAAGTCCAAAAGAAAAACACCGTTCCCTTGTTTTTTCTTTTTTTTTTGGGTCGAGAATACCGAAAATTCCATTAACTCGAAGAATGTTTGTTGACTTTAGAAACTAAGATATCCAACGTAGATTTCGGGTTGTTCCATTTTAGACTCATTTATAGGGAATGATAGCAGTTAATTCACGCCTTTGGCCGCTGCTTAGCTGAGAAAGAGTATGATCAATTAAGAAAATAGCGACACGCAAGTACGTTGCTGGTTCTGTTTTCTCCCAAGATAAAGAGGTCAAAGAACACGAACAAGGAACTATGAAACAGGAAGGGAAAAAATCATCCAGAGAGTCATAAATTTATTACATTTTTGGTAATTCAATTTTAAATAATTTAGTTAGCCAGTTGAGTTCTAAATATCTTCACATTTTGCCATTTGAGTATATCTAGCTAATTTTCATTAGAAATTGCTAACGTGGATGCCAGTCGTTCTAATTGGCATGGTTGTTGTTGATATAGATAATTTTTAAATATAATTTAATATTTTACTAAATTTTCTTTCTTTTTATTTTTCCTTCCTAATTTTTTTTTTTAACTGTTAAGGGCCAGCCAACTACTGTAGCCTACTATCGACGAGGGCTCGCAAGCCCTCACCCAACTGTGAGCGAGGGCTATGAGCTCTCACCCAATGGCCGGCAAGGACTGTGATTCTCACCCACAATTGGTTGGGGTTGCTAGGCCTCAGCAGATGACCGACGGCCCCCTGCTAACCCTTAACAATAGAAAAAAAAAAGGAAAAAAAAGTAAAGAAGGAAAAAGAAAAGAAAATATAAAAATTCAAAAAAATTAAAATGTTATTAAAATTATTCATGTTAGCACTAGCCGTATCAAGTTAGATGGTTGGTATTCATGTTAGCAATTTATGACTACAATCAGCTAGATGGACTCGATTGAAAAAACACGAAAAATAATTAAAACTCAATTGACATAATTAAATGGTTGATGATTGAATTGACGAAAGTGCAATAAACTTAGAACTTTTTAAATAATTTTCCTCGGCAAGACGAGGGTGCAGTTTGGCTAAGTCAATGCGTCGCCGACCACACGAAGGCATGTCATAAAAAGAAATAACTGAGCCCCTCAATTGAGTGAAATACGAAGCAAGTACTCCCCTAATGGTATATTGTCGTATCATACGTCGGCATCCAGGCTGGCAGCCTTTGCACTCTGCAATTCGGCTAGGATATCTCAGGTTACGTGCAACGGCCGAACGAAAAATTAGAACCACGTAATCGATTCACGCAATAAGAGGCTAAAAAGAGCCTCCCTAACTGCAAGAGAAGCAAGATTAATACCTCCACAGCCACACTGGAATTGCCTAGTGAACTCCCACTTCGAATAACGATTTGGAGATGAAGAAGTGGAATCCCTATCTGTTGGGAAATCAGCCAGAAGTGGTAATGTAGACTCAAAAATTAGTGCATGATGCTCCAGCCACAGACCGCAGCACAAAAATTGACTTCCAACAATTGCGGTCGCATTATCTTTAGGTCCAGGACCGAAATTGCCTTGCGTGTCGTCCTTGCTCGATGCCATCATGGGGTTTGTTTCCCATGTGATGGTTTTATAAGTGATGGGCTTAAGACCCGTCCGTGATGGGCTTAAAGCCCGTCCGCCCATGTTGGGCCTAAAAGCCCGGCCCACAAGAGTAAGGCCCATGGATGAAGGGGCACGATTAATTATTTTTTTGGAGGGACATATATAAGGGAGGAGAGAGAGGGAGAACGCACCTCTTGGCATTAACGTACGTACGTCTCCCTCTCCTTCCAACGCTCTCTTTTATTCCAAAACGCTGAAGGCGACGCCGTTTCCCTTTTCAAGGCAAATTGACATCATCGGATCAGAATTTCTTCCTCGATCTTCGGCATTGGTGTTTAATCTGTGGCTAACAAGGTACGCTCGAATCCGTGGTGTGCTTTAGGATCGGTGATACGTGATTTTCCCGGGCTTCACTTCCGCATTCGTTTTAGGGGTTCGATTCAGTATCGAATCCGGTTTTCGGGGATCCGTTATTCCCAACATTGGTATCAGAGCCCTAGTTCACGTTTTTCCCGACCTGTTTGATGTTTTTTGATTGATTTTTCACGAAAGTAATTCGGTCGTACCGATCGAGGCAAGAAATCCCGACACCCGAGCGCTGTTCGTCCATTTTTTCGAGTTTCTGTGATTCGAAATCGATTTCTGAAAGCATAGGGTGAAAGGGCTCGTCGAGACGAGTCCGGCGACATGTCGTGCGCCGCCGGGAGACACCGCACGCGCCTGGAAGCGCTGGCTCGCCCAGCGCGTGCGGCGCACGCGTCGGTCGGCGAACCGGCACGTGCGCGCCGCCGGCTGGTGAACCAACACGCGCCGGTCGACGAACCGACGCGTGCTGACGTCAGCATGACGTCACCCAACGGTCGGTAACCGCTGGGATGACGTCATCGATGACGTCAGCGCCGACGACGGTTGGCCGGGCGGTCACCGGCCGGCAACCCGACCAGCGACCTGACCCGACCCGAACCGCAGACGCCTGGCACTTGCGCGGCACGTGCCGGCTAACGTCTGCGTGACGTCAGCCAGCGCACGCGCGCGGCACGTGCGGTCGGTTCGTCCGACTGGCCGACCGGTCCAACCAGCCCGTCCGGTCCGACCAGCCCGACCAGTCCAACCGGTCCGACCCGCCGACCGTTGAACGTTGACCGACCGTTGACCGTTGACTGACGACCGTTGACCGTTGACCGTTGACTCGAAAAAAAAAATTTGTTTCTTTTTCATTTATGCCTATGTGGGTTATATGTAATCCATTATTTATTATGCATTTGTTGCATGAAATATGGAAAATTATGTATTTTCCCTTATGTAAATTATGGATTATGAGTAATCCATTTTTAGTTCTGCATTTGTTGCAGGAACTATAATGCGTTATGCACGGATACCTGCAATCCCGAGAACGGATGAGGGAAATGCAAGATTTAAAAGGCTGATGTCAGATTTAGCTAATTATCGGTGGCATGACGGTGATTTAGTATCACATGTGGTAAGGGTCAATCAGATGATACAGGAAATCATCTGGAATGGTTATCTTATGCCGGATTTTGAGAAGGTGCCGGCTTTGATGAACACTCTTCCACTTGAATGGCAAGCAGTGTTAGGTCGGCTATGGGAGGTCAACGTGGTCCCGGGTTATAGGATGCTAGTGGAAGCTTTTGTAAGAGAGTATTATAGGATTGAGTTAACCAAAACTTGAACCCTTAGATTGAGCGCCACATGGCGCGAGCGAATGCGCCTTGGAGGCGACATGAAAGCTCTCCAAAAGTTTTTTCCATGGTTGGCAAATGTGCCTTCAAATTTCTCAAATATTTTGACTGATAGATTAGAAGGGACATTCCCCATTTATTTCTTAGATTAATTATGAGATGTTTTGTGGGTGTAAATATCTCTTTCCATGTTGATATTTTTCCCTGTATATATTGCTTAGTGTAATATATAATGTATTATGTGAAAGTATTATTATTCTATTGGATGTTAGAGATTATTTGCTTTTGTTATTGTTGACTGCTGTGGGTAGTTCATGGAAGTTTTTGTAACTTCATAGAATTTATTTTGCATAAGACAATTATATTAATAATAGTTTTAAGTTAGGATTTTTGGAGGATAATTGGAAATGTAGTGACATTTTGATTCTGAAACCTTACTTGAAATTATTCATTGATATGATGGGTCTGTGCAAATAGGGATGCATAAATGATAGGTATTAATTATTCGTGCATGTATGTCTGATGTGTTCAGATCGATGTTTTCAGCAATTAAGAACGTAATTGCTGATATGAACGGCAACAATTGTGAAATATTGAATATGAAGATTCAATATGTGCTGGAAAAGCAAGAAGCACTAGAAGCTCTTGACCATATTATGGAAGATCTTGAGGATGCCGTGCGCCACCTTGAGCTAGCTGAGGACCGCTTAACGGCATTTGAGTCGAAAATAGATATTTGCAATGCTGGTTCTAGCTCAGAAAGAGCTTTGAGCTCTAAGCGCAAGCGTATTGATTCGTTCAATATGTGGGAATGCAAAGGATCAAGTCCTTATTGCAAGAAATCAAGAGTTAACCAACACAAGAGAGGAAAACGTCCTCAAGTGAAGAAAATATCAAGGGTGAGGTGTTACAATTGTGACAAGAAGGGTCACTATGCTCGCGACTGTCGTGAGCCAAAGAAAGTAAACACCTCTTGTACATTTGAGAACTTTGCTTATGTGTCAAGTTCTGCATCATTAGCTGAATCCAATCCTTTGTGGACTGTAGATTCAGAGCAACAAACTATATAGCGAAGGATAGAGGATCCTTCGTGGAATTTCGACGATACTAACCGGAACTAAGTGGATCTATGTGGGAAATAACCAGAGCTGAAGTTAAAGGGATTGGCACCTGCCAATTGAACATGCATGGTGGACGCACCTTGATGTTCTGTATGCTCTAGAGATTTGTCGGAATTTAGTGTCTGTTTTGGTGTTGGTTAAACTTGGTTTTAATGTGAACTTCTGTAATAACTGTGTAGATTTGTATTTGGATACAAACTACTATGGTTGTGGTCACTTTCTGGATGGTTTTATTGTACTAGATGTTGATTGTGGTGATGTCAATATTTGTTATTCCCTTGTTTCACGTCTTCTACTTAATATGATAATGATGTGATTATGTGGCATGCTAGACTTGGTCATATTGACCAACAACGTATGAATAGACTAGCCAAAGAGGGCTTGTTGGGCAACATTGAAAAGTCGATTTGCCCATATGAAAGCATTGCCTAGAAGGGAAAACGACAAGGAAACCATTTGGAAAAGATAAAAGAGCTAAATTTCCTCTGCATTTAATCCATTTCGACGTCTCGTGGTCCAATGAATGTGAGAAGAAGGCATGGGGCTGTTTATTTCATCACTTTTATAGATGATGATACTCGATTCGGATATGTCTATTTGATTTCTCATAAATCTGAAGCAATAAGTTGTTTCAAAAGGTTTATGAACTTGGTTGAAAATCAATTAGACAAGAAAATAAAAGCATTGAGATCCGATCGAGGTCGAGAATATTTATCTGATGAGTTCAGAAAATTATGTGATGAAAAAGGAATAGAAAGACAGTTGTCTATTCCATATACTCCTCAACAAAATGGTGTTGCAGAGAGAAGAAACAGAACCCTACTGGAAATGGTTAGATCATTGATGGCACATGCTAACTTACCTATCATTTTTTGGAGTGATGCGTTGTTAACTGCTGCCTATATACTTAACCGGGTGCCTTCCAAATCAGTTGCTTCCACTCCATATGAGTTATGGACAGGTAGAAAATCGGACTTAAGTTTTCTTAAGCCATGGGGTTGTGCTGCCTATACACATGAGTCATCTCACAAGTTTGGGAAATTGGGTCCCAAAGGAAATAAGAGTATTTTCATGAGATACTCCGAACACTCGAAAGGGTATGCGTTCATAAGTGAGCAGGAAAGTGGGAGTATAACTGAATTTGAATCACGGGATGTCACATTCTTAGAGGATGAATTTCCTAATAAGGGCGAAATAGGTGAGGATTACTCTCTATTTGAAACCTTGGATCAAGATAATGATATTGGTGGAGTTCATCCAAGTGGGAGTAATATGAGAAGTGATGAATTGAATTCAACTCATTCTCAATTACAACCACATGATGAGACATCATCATTATCTAATCCTAGTGGGAGCATAATGGGAAATGATGTGCTAAGTGTACAATCTCCCATACGGTGAACGAGTCGCCAAAGTATTCCCCTTCGACGTTTTGACATTGAAGATGAAACTTTTTATGATTGCTCCACAAGATAAGGATGAGCCAAGAAATATTAATGAGGCTCGAATTGCCCTAGTAAGGAAAAATGGATTTATGCAATGGAAGAGGAAATAGAGTCAATGAAGTCAAACCAAGTATAAGAACTGGTTGATCTTCCAAAAGGACGCAGAGCTATTGGGAACAAGTGGGTTCTCAAACTAAAGCGAAAGGTTGATGGCTCGATAGAAGGGCATAAGGCTCGCCTTGTGGCGAAGGGGTATAATCAACGGGAAGGAATTAATTATGAAGAAACATTTTCTCCTGTAGTGAGATTTACCTTGATTCGCATTATTTTGGCAATAGTGGTTAATATGGATCTTGAGTTACATCAGATGGATGTAAAGACTACTTTCCTCAATGGAGAATTAGAGGAAGAAATATATATGGAACAACCTGCTGGTTTCATAGTGAAAGGCCAAGAAGAAAAGGTATGTCGACTTTGGGAGTCGATATATGGCCTTAAGCAGTCGTCAAGACAATGGTATATATACGTTTTCATAATGCCATAATGGCATATCACTTTACAATAATTGATGAGGATTATTGTGTATATATCAAAAGATCCAAAGATCAATTTGTGATCATATCATTATATGTTGATGATATACTAATTGTCGGAAATAATATGGAGTTTGTTAATATTGTGAAGAATTGGTTATCTTCTAACTTTGAGATGAAAGACATGGGTGATGTTGCATACATTCTTGGAGTTAAGATTTCAAGATTGTAAACCCATAGATACTCATATTACAAAAGGCGAAGGATTGAGCCAAAGACTGTGTCCAAGGACTCCACAAGAGAAGGAACAAATGAAACATGTTTCTTATGCTAGTGCTGTTAGAACTTTGATGTACGCTATGATGTGTACAAGAACTGACATATGTTTTGCAGTTGGAATGGTGAGTAGATACCAATCCAACCCAGGTCAAGCACATTGGAAGGCCATTAAGAGAATACTGAGGTATCTAAAGGGGACTGCTGATTATACGCTGAGTTATTAAGGAAAGGATCTACGACTCTAAGGCTATTCTGATGCTGATTGGGGAGGAGATTTAGATGAAAGAAAATCTACCTCTGGATTTGTTTTCTTACCAAATAATGACACCATATGTTAGAGCAGTAAGAAACAAAAGTGTATAGCCTTATCCACGATGGAAACTGAGTTCGTGGCATTATCAGCAGCAATATAAGAAGATGTTTGGCTTAAGAGATTATTGGATCATTTAGGTGTTATTGGAAGTGCTGCAGATTCATTGTTGGTTAATTGTGATAGCCAAGCAGCAAAAGCGTACACCAAAGATCCAAAATATCATGGCAAGACCAAACATATAGATACCAAGTATAATTTTGTTAAAGATATGATTGCACGAAAAGATGTGAACTTACAGTACATATTACGCATAGAATGGTAGCAGATCCTATGACAAAGCCTATACCTAGAGATGTGTTTTGTGACCATGTGAAATCTCTAGGATTGCGTAGAGGCTGATGTACTGAATATTGTAATTTCCCTTAAGTGTTCACATTTGATGAATTTGTGTTTTCATCATTAATGCCTATGAATCTTTGTTTGATCTTTATGCATCTTAATGCTCAGTGCATTACTTTAAGTTAAGGAAGTATGTCGGACAGATATAAGATTAGCTCACTCACACGGGTAATCGCCTCTATTTACTGTGTGATAAATAGAGATGAGACTGTTTTTAAGCTTATTATCTAGGTGATAATCGAGAGCTCAAGCTTAAAATACATAAGTCGCCTTAACTGAGTGTTAAGATGAGGACATAATACTTACTATGTCCGAAAGTAAAATTCCCCACATATTTTACTTTATCTGTCTATGATGCTAGATGTGAGTTCTGATGAATTTTGTGAATGAGTAGATACGTGAACTCAAGTTAGACATTTGGTATGTTTGAACTGTCATCTGTACGGTATTGAAGGTGTAGACATACGCTCCATGGGAAAGGAGTTAATACCGTAATACGTATTTCATACTACGTATGCATGAGACGACCAATAAGAGTGGCAAAAGTTTGATCTCAACTTTTATGCCGTGTGAGGCTCTTGAGGAAAATGATTCCTCAATTTTTTAGTCCCCTCATGACTCTTACTTATTCTCGAGATTTCTATTTAGTGTTTGCTATCTTAGGATGTTGCCAATGGTCATGAGTTGATTCGATTTAATGGGACATTTCTAGAAAAGCAAGCTGAACTGAAATTGAGAGTTTGAAGGAAAGAGGAAGATCGAATTTGGAGAATCACATTGTAGTTTTGTATTCACTGGTTAACCAATTATGACTGTCTTTGGGATAATCATAATTGCGAATACAATATATATATATATATATATATATATATATATATATATATCATTATTTGAAAGAGATCAAGAGAGATATAACTGTGATCGATCGATCTAGGGTACTGCATATTAAATCTACTCAGGATGTGATGCCCATTATGAGCTGCTATATATTCCTAACAGATGTATGGCAACGACCTCTCAAAGTATGCTGGTCGCACGAATTATTCACCGGTATGAATGTTGAAGAGAGGTAAAGAGAATTCTGTTCGGCCCACCATGTGCGAGTGGGAGATGATGGTTTTATAAGTGATGGGCTTAAGGCCAGTCCGTGATGGGCTTAAGGCCCGTCCGCCCATGTTGGGTCTAAAAGCCCGGCCCACAAGAGTAGGGCCCATGGATGAAGGGGCACGATTAATTATTTTTTTGGAGGGACATATATAAGGGAGGAGAGAGAGGGAGAACGCACCTCTTGGCATTAACGTACGTACGTCTCCCTCTCCTTCCAACGCTCTCTTTTCTTCCAAAACGCTGAAGGCGACGCCGTTTCCCTTTTCAAGGCAAATTGACATCATCGGATCAGAATTTCTTTCTCGATCTTCGGCATTGGTGTTTAATCTGTGGCTAACAAGGTACGCTCGAATCCGTGGTGTGCTTTAGGATCGGTGATACGTGATTTTCCTAGGCTTCACTTCCGCATTCGTTTTAGGGGTTCGATTCAGTGTCGAATCCGATTTTCGGGGATCCGTTATTCCCAACACCATGCTTCACCTAGAGAACCGGGAAAAACCACAAAGTTTCCGCTGTCAAATGCAGAAATAATCATCTGTCCCTTTCGAAAATTAAAATAGCTGCAGATAGAGGGCACCGACATATGTGGGGGACAGCAATTAAAGCAGAAACAATAAATATAGCTGCAGATAGAGGGCACTAACGTAATGAGGAGCTGTTTATGCCATTTTAGATATCCACTCCTTACAGAGATATTTTTCTCATTTGTAAATTATGGATATTGATGCCATAAAATGCATTAAAAGTCTAAGCTATTAAAAGACAATGTAAAATTATTTGGATTCCTTATTAATGAGCCATCTAATAACGTTGAAACCGTTTGACTTAGGGTTTTTTCTATATAAAAAATTATAAATAATATATTAGATATATAATATATATAACATACAGTCAGGATTGGTTCGAATTAGATTGACCCTAAATTTCCAGGATCGATGACCAACCTGCACAGTGTTGATCTAGGGATCCCAAGACCAAGGACTGATCCAATCCCCTTGAGAACTAGACCAGGACCAACAAGGTTAGGCCAGTCTAAGGTCGGTGTAGGATTGATTCTAGAACGATGCTCACCCTTAATTGATTGGAAGTACTGAAGGATCCATAGTCAACATGGACTCACAAATAAGCCCACCATCACATCTAAAATCTCCCATCAGATGGATGAGAGTTTTTAATGCTATTCATTAGTAAGATCCACCTCAAAGAACCATCATCTTGTATGATCGTATTTGAGTACCTTTGTTTTGGAATCTCAGGTTACTTGAATCAAGTCAAGTCGCGGTAACTAGGACCCCCTTCAATAGTTGTGTAATTGTAGACGGAGTAGTCCTATATTGAATCCGACGATGGCTAGAGTGAATGTTGACACGAGAGGCTCGGACAAGACACAAGCTTTTAAGATAATAGAGGGAGCATGAATAAACTAAATATGCATTGAATTGGGAAACTATTGATGGGCTATGTGAACCTATGCTCACTAGGAGTTGATGTTTTAAGTGTGAGAGTTTGTGAAACTCTAAGTTTCATAGTTTGCGGGTGAGATATTGTCAAGTTACTTATAAGGAAGATCCACTACTAAAAGGTTACCAACTCGTGTGGTTACACCTTGGCAATCCTTTTGAAGACTTGGCCTGTACCAAATATGGATGGGCCGATTTGTTGAGGATCCGTTGGATTTATGGATCAACGCTTTAGGATGATTTTTCGGACATATTGCATTGACAATTTTTTAGCTTGTCACCTTAAAATAACTGTCTTTTGGTGTTGAAATTTGATCGAAAAAAAATTTCCTTACGCCATTTGTTTAGAAGTCAAAATCGTACCGAATAAGTACGATGACGTCATTTCAAAAGAAAAAAAAAAGATTGTTCATGCTTAAACCTGGAGAGAGAGAGAGAGAGAGAGAGAGAGAGAGAGAGAGAGAGAGAGATGACGGTCTCGATTCTGCCCTACCTTCATTCTAACCGAGCACGATTCTGCCCTACCTTCATTCTAACCGAGCAGTTTCGTCGCCTTCGATCATTTCTTTTACTTTTCTTTTCCAGGACCAAAGGCAATTATATTGTAGGTTTAATCATTTTCTTTATCTTCTTGGACAAGTTTTTTTTGAAAGTTTGATTATTTAGAAATATGATTTTGATATCAATGATAGTTTTCTATCATTGATGCGTATGTGTACAGGATTTAGTTGATGTAGGAATAAATAAGAGGCAAGGTATGTAGATGAATATTCAATGGATATAGGCAATGAATGTTTATGATTTTACCATGATGGAAGGAGGTGTTGGTGGAGGAGCTACATGGTGTTAGAGTTTATTGTCACGCTTCTCACACACTCTTCCGGGAATGATTCCTAGCTCTTTTATAGAGGGATTCCGCCGCCATAGTTCTGCAAGAATTGTGGACTCCACCACCTTATATATTCTGGACTTCTCTTTGCAGCTCATCTCCAGCTATATTTACTTTTGTCAATTCATTGCTTGCTTTCCACTGGCATTAACTTCCACAGCTGGTCCTTCTTAACTTGCCAATCAAGTAAATTTACTTCCTGCGCGGGACTTCTCTAGATTGGACTAGAGATTTCTTAGAAAACGGATCACAAATTTCCAACAGATGTGATGAGTTGGTGCAAGATCCGATGTTATAAGTATTCTCAAATAAATTTACCCGGTCAAGTTCATTATATTGTTCTTTCTTTCTCATAGATCATGATGACCTGACAAAGACCTTTCATTAAGATAGAGAAAAAAACAACAAGACCAAAACAAATTCTTCCCGTAAATGTCGAGGAGGCTTCATTACATCCCAATAACCACTCTTTACATAAGATTGCAACGCGATTCCTCAATTTAATGTGGTTTTCAAATTGCTTGAATAATTGTGCAAGAATGATGGTTAGCCTTCTGATGGACGATTTAATGGAGATCTTATTGAGGTTGTCCACAAAATCTTTGATCCGACTCAGGTGTATATGTAAATCTTGGAAATCTCTACTTCATAGCACCTTCTTTTTTTCTTTTTTTTTTATCAAAGAATATCTTGAGAGATCAACCGAGTTGCGGAAATATGAGCTTATCAACTATAAAGTTGACCAACTCTCAAGAGTAATGATGCGCCATCCTACTAATCACGAGCTTTCTTATCTTGATTCTTCATTTGTCCAAGATTGTGGTGAATCCTATTTGGTTGATTCATACAATGGAATTGTCTGTCTATTGACTTTTGTCAAAGATAACCCTCACCACTCGAAGATTTTTCTATGGAACCCATCAACGGGTCGAAACGTAGTTCTTCCGGAGCCCAACTTTCAAGTGGCAGATTTGGTTGCGTTTGGAGGGTGGCCATCTCGATGATTTCATAGTAGTAAATTTAAATATATATTTCGGCGAACATCCAAATGGTACCTCTCAAGTGGAGGTTTACCACTTTAGGGGAAATTGTTGGAAACAACTTGGTGATGCTTTCCCTCCATGGCTTACCAAGCATTAGGGAGATCAAGTTATATCGGAGAACTTAATATGTTGGTGCCTTTGGTTCTACTTGAATTACCTAAACTATATAACGATGCTAATCCTATGTGATATGGTTAACGAGGCTTTTCATGTAATGGTCCTACCAGATTCAATGCCATCTCAAAAGAAATACATCACTTTGTTAGATGGATGCCTGTCTCTAATCGCACATAACGTACCGTCCATGTGTTATGAAGTGTGGATCAAGTTGTACACAATTGGAGTGAGAACAATAAGCATTTCTCAGTATCAGCCACTTGGATTAGCAAATTCAGGAGTAATGTTCTTCATCAAGACTTATTATGTGGATTCAAGTTGGAACTCACGTAGTTATTTGCTTTTGTATAATGTAACTAGAGAGAAGTTTGAAGAATTGGGAGTTGAAGTTGACTACTATTACAGTAGTAGAATGATTACATGTGTGGAGAGTTTGGTTGCTCTCTAGGTTGGTGAACAGTGGATTTAGAAATTGCATGTAAAGAATTTTAGAAGTTGATTGTATTGACATCTGCTGCTGGAAGGAGTACATATGGAAGTAACAAATCAAATTGCAGAATATCAGCATAATCATAATGCGGAATCTTTTATAAATCAGCATGAAGATAGCACATTAAGCAAAGCATTTATGAGTTAATTATTTAGAGATTTTTTTCCTAATTTGTTTTTTCTTCAATTTCCATGTGGATAAATTTGTTATCTTGTTTATCCCCACCATGATTACAGAAGATAATACCTCTCTAATATATACTGTACAAAGTATCAAGGAAATTAAGCGTGCTTCATGCATTCAATTCCTTTTAGTACATCCATCTTCTCTATACTTCATCTCCTCTTATTGTCTAATAAAAATTAGTGCCCTCATCATTAGCCATAATGAATAGTTTTATATCAAACTTAAATTTTGGTTTAGCATTTTCATGATTAACATTAGGATGACATGAAAAATCATGAAAATAGGAGAGGAGAAAATTGTGGGGATGACATGAAAAATCATGAAAATAGGAGAGGAGAAAATTGTGGGGGAGGCAGCTCGACAGTGGTGCTAGAGGTCGCGTGACCCAAGCGATGCGACCCAAGCAACGCCTAAGGGTGAGCAACCCAAGCCATGCGACCTTAGGCGACGCTTGGGTCGCGCGACCCAACGTACGCTTGAGGTCGCCCAACCTCAAGTAAGGCTTCTCGGCGGCCAAATCTTGCCGTTCATGACTAAGCACTGCCCGCCGGTTGAGCTTCGTGGTGGAGCAGCAAGTCCAAGTCCAAGGAAGAAGACAATGAACCGTGTTTTTTTAGCACAAAATAGGAAAGCATGATTATCAGTGAGGGTAATATTGGAAAGATTCAGCATTCCAAATACTAGCATTTGGCAAATGAAGCCTCAAAAATTTGAATCAAACACTTAATATTTTTCCCAATGGGCTTTGGGGGCTCAAAGCCATTTGGGAATACTGAACCAAACGGGGGCCATACCTCTCAAGTGGAGGCATACAATTTCTAGAAGAAATTGATGGAAACAGCTTGGCGATGTTTTCCCTCCACGCCTTCCCAATTATTCAGGAGATCTAGTGATCTTGGACAATTTCATTTGCTGGTGCCCTTGTTCACGCTTGAATCACCTGCTCGTCGTTTTTGATGTGGTTAAGGAGGTTTTTCAAGAAATGGCACTACCGGATTCAATGCCATATGAAAAGAAGCACATCACTGTAATAGATAGATGTCTGTCTCTGATCTCACATAACTCACGATCTAAAATGTTTTGAAGTTTGGATCGAGAAAGAGTTTGGGGTCATTTAATCTTGGCTTAAGTTGTACACAGTTGAAGTTTCGGTATTGGCCACTTGGGTTTGCAATTTCAGGAGAAATTTTCTTTGTGAAGGGTCATTATGTGAGCTTACGTTTGAAATCACCTAAATATTTGATTTTATATGATGTAAGTAAAAAGAAGTTTTGAAAATTTTGGAGTTGAAGTGGACTGCTGCTACAGTAGTAGAATGATCACATGTGTAGAGAGTTTGATTTCTCTCTAGGTTGGCGACCGGTGGATTTTGATGTGGCGTGCAATTTATGCTGGAAGATGATTGTATTGATATCTACTGCTAGAAGGAGTAAATCCATTAAAAGGATGAAATGAAGGTTTTTTGTTGTTTGTTTTATTCAATTAATAATACAGACCTAATATCCAAAAAAACAAATTGTCAATTCAAATCCCATGCAATTAATCAAAGATAATGAGGTTTTTGGTTTGGCCTTTGGTTTTTCATTTTGGCTTTTATATTAAAAAAAACCTAATATCCCATGCAAAATCTTAATATATTTTTATATTTTTTTCAATTAAATACTCTTGATGTTCATTTAATTTTCTTTTTATTTAATTGTTTTAGTTGCCCACATCCATTTTCCCTTTTTCATCTTTCCATCAATTAATAAATACATCATTGGGGATTAATCAACCACCACCCTTCTCTTTGATCTTTTTTTTTTCATAATTTCCTACGCTTTTCAATTATAGATCTCTTTCTTTTTTACTTTCAAACTTCTTCCCGTTTTTCTCTGTTTAAAATTAATTAATACCATATACAGTTTATTATAGATTACGTATAAAAGGAAGTGCTGTTGTGTGAAGACGTGACTCAAATCCAAGGTTGGATTTGCATTTTTTAAATGTATCTTAAATATGTTCAAATTAAATCTACATGGAGCTATTAAAAAAAATAAATAATGGTTTGAACTTAAAGCATTTAACTAGAAGTTTATCTTTATAAAGTATAATTTTATGGTAGAGCGAGTAGAACCTGCAAGTTTAATCCCGGGCACACGGCGTGAATTTTTGGTACTTAAATTTAGAATTCACAAAGATGTGATAGTTTTGTCTACAGTTTAAATACCATTATGTCCATTATCCAATAAGATACTGCTATTTGTCATTTACGGAAAGAATAATTTTTTTTTAATGGAATTTGTGTATACAAAGTTTGACAATCAAGATTACTTTTGGAGACATCGTTCCGTAAAACTACTAAGCAAGAACCATACAATAGCGAAAAAGAGACATCGACTCTAGATAGTTGGAGGCGTACCAATTATTATAAATTAACACAAAACATAAAAAATCCAAAACCATGATTAAATCCATAGCGACTCACAAAACAAAATCTCAAATTGATAAACCTATGAAAACTTACCACAAAAATTAAAATTTTAACTACAAAAGCCCCCCAAACTAGTACACTTATAACAAATTTAACCTTAGTTAATTTCTATTAAATTTTACCGTCAAATTACTGAATTAAATGATATGTGACAATTAATAGGTGTCCAATTTGCGATTTTACCCTTTATGTGTCATAGGTATACTAATTTATAGTTTTTGTAGTATTAATCCAATTTAACAAAAACTAATGGATGATAAATTTGTCACTAATGTACTAATTTGATTTTTTTTGTAATCAAAATATTAGTTTCGGATAATTTTATCATAGGTGTACTAGTTTTTTTTTTGGTAAAATAATCAGTTTATACTAAATTTTTTGCAAAAGTACAAGTTTGGAGTTTTTCTTGATGTTAACCCTATCTTTTATTATTAGTTAGACATATTTGGTAGTTCTTCTCTTTCCCTTTTTTGTTAAGCAATATGTTGTGTAAATATTTGTATTATACATTGAGCAATATAAGAAAATTACGCATTTTCATATGGTATTAGAGCTAAAGGTCTTGAGTTCGAGCCATTTGCCTCCTCAATTAAATATTTACATGCTTAATACTGAGCAAAAAGATTAGATTAAGCATGAGAATGAGTGCTAAAATATTTGACTAATATATAACATACTTATCTACCAAAGTTTTTAAAACAATTGATTGAGATAACACAAAATCTCACTTTGTTAGAATATATAAATAATAAACTACACATTCATATAACAACTTAAGTTTTAAAACAGTTGACAATGGTTTAATAAAATATCACATTATTAGAATATTTAAATAATAAACCACACATTCATCTAACAAATTAATCTTTTTAGAACATTTGACATTATTCTACAAAATCTCACATGTTATCAAAGCCATGGAGCTTAAACACACCAGACAATTTGACCTACATTGTTTAGATATGGCTATGGAAGCATCTGCAAAGAAGGTGATTGACATTTCCTCACCATATTATCTCAACACCTTCAGCAATCTTGGAAACTTACTGATTTCATGTGTATTGACTCGGAATAACTATACAACATGGTCAAAGGCAATGAGACATGCATTGCAGGTAAAACATAAGCTCGGGTTTGGATGGATCAATGTAGAAGCCAACTCTAACAATACCCGAATTTAATGCCGAGGGCATTAGTAATTCAATGATGGTTTCATGGATTTTCAATTTCCTCTACAAGAGTCTACAAGGAAGCATGGCATATGTAGAAGAAGCATAGGAATGTGGGACAAGTTGAAGGAGAGATTCTCTCAAAGTAATGGACCTCGCATCCATGAGATCAAAATGAGTCGGTGATGTGTGCTTAGGTTAGAATGCATTTACACCATCGCTGTACAAAGAAAATTAAAATAGATTGAACAAACACGGATTTGACATGTGAAGAAGCAAATCTTCATGATTCAATGAGACGCCAAAACTTATGCAATCATAATTAAAGCTTTAGGTAGAGAACCTATAGACAAACATAGTAGAGGAGTATTGAATTCCCAAAAATATATTAATTAAACTTCCAGATCTAGATTGAAAGAAGATGGCACTTAGATTTGGAATAAGATTGAAAGAGTTCGAACTCTCAAATCGAGAACTAGATCAAGAGAAAAGAACTCTCAAATTTAAATCATGAGAGAAGCAAAGGCAAGAAAAGAACATTAAAACACAAATGAAATCAACAAAAGAGCGAGGGGAGGGTGAGATTAGCTCAAATCTTCCCCACGGCTGAAGGTTGAAGAAGATGATGGAGAGAAAATAAAGGGAGGGAGAAAGAAGGATTTAATGAGAAACCTGTTGGTTCAAGGATTGGTTGCATTTTATGGTTAACAGAGTCCAATAAAGCACAATAATTGACTAGGATGTAAACGTCGCACAGACCAGCAAAACAGAGGTGTTTGCTGTTACCTTAAAAATATAATTCCCAATTACCAAATACACAACATCCAATCTATGTGGACAATCTAGCGAAATTCCAATTTAATTCAAACGATCCATTTAAATCATCTCTTCTCGACCACTCCATGCAGATCAAATCTCCTTCTGCTCGATCATTTCAAAACTCAGAGAACAGGGCAAGGGCAAGGGCAAGGCCGATTTTTTCCTCCCTCTCGGGCCAAACTGAGCTTTCGTGCTCTTGATTCTCTCTGCACGCATGGCGTCAACGAAGACCCCGACACGTCGCATGGCTACGGCCAGTGTCCTCTCGTCCATGTTGGCGAAGCACATCCTGAACCAACCTGGTTCAACGCAGTGAAAGCTCGAACCGGGCGAGACGTTCCACCCCACCTCATAGATCAATCTCCTCCATAACTCCATCTCGGCCTTGAAAGTGTTTGACTTTAGAAACTTCCTCATGTTGACCCAACAAAATAAACCGGCATTGCTATTCAGACACTCGATTCCTAAATCTTTCATACCGGAAACGAGCATTTGCTTCCTGGTCTTGATCCTCGTCCTGTTCTCGCTTAAATATTTCTGCACGAACTTCTCGTCGGACAGCATGCTTGAGAGAAGGTGTTGAGTCTGCGATGAGACGAGGCCGAAGCTTGACATCTTGGTTGCCGCCGAGACGACCGCCTCGTTGTTCGAGTAGATCGCCCCAGCACGGAAGCCGGGCAGGCCGAGATCCTTGGAGAGGCTGTAAACCATGTGGATGCGGCTCGACAGGTCGTCCCCGTTGTGCGAGTTCTCATGCTGCAAGGCGAGCTCGACGATGCTGACGAAGCTGGGTGAGTCGAAGACGGTTCCCGAGTAGATCTCGTCGCTGATGACGTGGACGTTTTTGGCGTTCGCGAAGTGTATGATTTGGCTGAGTTCGTGGCGGGTCATCGTGGTGCCGAGCGGGTTAGAAGGGTTGGTGATCAAGAGGCCTTTCACCGCTCGGTTCAGCTGGTTTTGGGCATGGTCGAAAGCTTCTTCCATGGCGGACTCGGTGATCTTGAAGCCGTTCGAGCTCGAGCGGTGTATGGGGATGATTTCAACTCCGGTTCGCCATTTGAGGTCTCTGTCGAATCTGTCAACAACAAGAATGTCAAGGCAAGATATCAAGAAAAGGAGCAACTATCCATATTAACAAAAAAAAATTGACGAACATGCTTTCAAATGTGAAAATCTTGTTCAGACTCAGTCAATCATCGATGGAATTAGCTGAGATCACTCAATCCACCGTATAGATTGTGTCCAGACAAGATTGTCTTCCTCAAAAGTGTGCCAACATTTCAGCTTAAAAAAATACATAATTTGCCAAAAAAATAAAGTTTGAATTTCGATCGTTTATGTCACTAAAAGAAATGAGTTAAAAGCAAATGTTTTTAATATCAACTTAAAGTTCTAGCTTAAATTTTTATTCATCACCAAGAACATTTTTCCAGTGATTCATTTATCGAAGAGATAGAAATGATTAAAAAAAGGAAAATGTTTTCTAAATTGTTGATTTTCCGCGAAACAGATGGACTCCCAATCTTAGTTGATATGACTCCTGCAATGTTGTTTGTCAAATAAAGTTGATCTATTAGAAGACCTTAGTGCAGGACGCAATTACAAATATTTTGTAGAAAATTATGGCAGACTCGAATCTGAGTCAAACCCATTAGCAATGCACAAATCATAAGCTAGATTCAAGCCCAGTCTCTGCATAATTTCTTGAAGTGAGTTTATAACTTGGCCTATTAGATTGAATATCTACACAAACAATATCTGCTTCATTTTTTAGACAATCGTTGACTAGCATTCTGTTATAGCTGTAAAATGAGAGTAAACGATTGTAATATATCTGAACAAAACTCTGAACATAATAACGTGCTTGAAATGGAACGATGAGAAAGCTAGGGATGCTTAAGGTTACCCGGGATAATACGGGGTCGGAACAAGAAAAGCATCACCAGGTTCGGCAAGGCAAAACATGAGAATCTCATTCGCCGAGGTCGTGCCCGCAGTGAGAACCAGCTTGTCTGGATCGAATGAAACCTTGTTCTCTCTTATTCTCGCCATGAAACCCGCCAGGGCCTGCACAGCCAAACATGAGCCTTTATAAGTCAGCCCGCTCCCGTGATTAGCTGTGATGAGATCAAAATACAGATCGAGAAAGAGAAGGAAAAGGCCAAGCTGATCGGTAAAGTTGCAATTAATATAATTGGTAGAAGCTGCCTAAATTCCGTCCAGACAGGAGCCAAATATCATTCCTCAACATTACGATGTGTTCTCATTTTAACCAATTATTCTCGTGCTAGATGCACGACAATGTGCGCGCGCAGAAGTTTAAAAAGTCCGTTTTTCTATTCGACAACCTTTATCAACAGAGTCGAAAACGATCATTACATTCTTGAAAGCGGGAAGGCCGTGATAATCTTGGAAGAGTGCAATATCTCTAAAAGTGGATCCTCCATTGGTGAATTCAGTTGCTTCTGGGTTGCGCTCAAGCCATGACTCCACAAGATCCAGAGAGAGCTGTACAAAGATGAACCACTTCCCTGGATCAATACACATTTGGCAGATAATATTCACGAAAAATAAGATTTTCTCTTTTTCTTTTTAGTTTGCCAGAATCTAGAGAGTATTATGGGTTTTTTCCTCTGTTCTTTTTTTTTTCTTTGGGCAAGTTCACAAATTATTGATTTGTGACATTCTCAATTTGACCCACCAAAAAATTTTGTTGGTGCTTGGTTTATTGTGGGAACAATCAATTGTTTGTAAAGTCCCACAGTGATCGATCACCTTTTCTTGTGAGCTCGGACATTCATCTTCTACAAGGGAATGATGACAATGGAGACTGCCATAGTACCATGCATGCTTTTTATCCTTTGAAAAATAACAAAGACTAATGTGACAGACTGGTTGGACAAAATAAAAAACAAAATGTTTTACCTAAGTGTGTTTGAGACGAAAAAATTCACACAATTGAAAGTGTACTAGAAGAATGAAAATGATGTTGCTCATAAATTGAAAGGGCTGTGCCATCACACTAGAGCACTTATGAAAATTGAAATGGACAGACCAAAATGGAATAGTAATTTCGAGTTCACTTTAGCTGGCTGAACTTAGGCTGATAGCACGGTCCGAAAACAGATCCTGCTTATTATTGGCGAGTGTAGTTTGAATTTGTATCGGCCATTGAAGAAAATCGAACCTTTTAGCTTGGGGAAGCCGAAAAAACAAAAAAAATCTACTATAACATATAATTGGTATGAGACGCTCGTCGTGATGATGTATAACCAAACATCATTTGTCCAGTATATATGGAAAAAGATAGATTTCTTAAAGGTGACAATGAAATTCATACCTTATCTTACTAATGTTATCTGATTTTAAAATCCACAAGATGGATGAAAAAAGACGTTAACAACCACACCTGATTTTCTGCGAGTCCCATCTGGATGATTCCAGATGGGTTTTTAACTTCATCGTAGGGATTTTTCTTGTACTCCTCCCACCCAAGGAAATAATAGGAGTCCTGACCATGGGAATTGCAACTAGCTTTCCTAGACAACATTGGCTCCCAAGTAGTGTTCCAAAAGTGGTTTACTGATGTAGATTCACTAGGAAAGATAGAGACAAGGTTGTGTAGTGGGGAGAGATTGAGAGAGGGAGAGAGCTTTTCACTTGTCCTTAGGGTTTGCTTGGCCACATATAAATATAAGCTGTGGAGAGTAAGGCCAACCACGGGACAAACTTGCGACATCATGAATTGTGGTTTGACTTTGACACTTCACACTTAGATAATGTGGAAAATAGTATTGGAAAAATCCCCAATATTGTTTTGACGGTGACAAAATAATCAATGATGACTAATGTGTGTATCGGTTGAGTAGTACTACATAATATATGCCCAAGCCAATATCTAGATAATGTCATAATCAGTACTGGGTGATTTTGATATGAGGAATGCTCTGCCACTACCAAGAGTACTCTGCCGATATCAAGAAAATACTGCTAATATCAAGGATGAACAAGATATTGGGTGTCGAGATATCTATAAACTAGAAGGATCTTTAGACAAAGTGAACATATGGAAGAACCTTGACGAGGGTGAATAAGCCAATTAGAATAGGGATGTTTGTGATGGCTTAGAAAGACCAAGATAAGGTGAATAGTTAGATGGACCTTGGTGATAGTAAACAAGCCTAAAACAAGGATGTTCAGTAAAACTTGGAAAAACTATGAAGATGAACAACTTGTTAGAGCTATAATCGCTCATATGCTTGGAATGACTAGAAAATAGATCAGTAGGATCATTATCAGGAGTAGCAGATTGTTGGCACGAGTAGCTGCCGATATCATAGAGGTTGAAGACATGTTACGTCCTCTTTTCACCTCGATATGGTGTCTAAAGTTATCTTCAAGGTTTGGAACCCATAAAGGAGCACTAGAGTTGATCAAGAACAGTTCCAACGATAATGAGCGAGAGATTGACTCTAACAAAAGTATACTTATATTGTTCTGGGAAACTCCCATTATCGGAGAGATACTGTTGATGTCAAAGAGCCATTTTAACGATTTCAAGAGACGTTCTACTGCTGGCAATGGTAGGATAATGACTACTTGAGGAATTTAAAGGGGAACGGTCATCTAAGGATGGATGGCTATATGTTAAGTCCAAGAGAAATAGTTTTCTTGGGTGAAAACGAACAAAACTAGTCATATGTCTTAAGTATTCTTCTTTACTTGTTTTTGTTGTTAGGTGCTATGTATTTGTAAAGTCAATGTCTATGTGGTTCTAGTGTTTGTAATTAGTGATAAAAGGAAGTATACAAGAATGATAGTAGTACATGAGTCTTGATAGTATGATTTATTGGAAAGACGGTACTTGCTAATTATAACTTCTCTTGAAAACCACTAATGAAATCCAGCCTTCTTGTGGTTGTTAACCATAGAGAGCGGATTCCGACAAATAAAAAATAAATGAAAAAACATAGAGAGTAGATGTAGGCTTAATTATAAGCCAAACCACTATAAATCTCTTTGTGCTATCTTTTACCTCTTCACTATTAACATCATATGTTCGTTATCATCAATATATGTTCATTAGCAACATGTGCACTTGATTTCTACAATCTATTTCTGCCGTTATTTGAAGTTTAATTCATTATCTTCCATAAATATTTTTCATAATTCCCAAACAACCTATTCACCCCTATAGGTTGTATTGTTAGCCCCAACAAATAGAAATTAATTATAAGTACATCACAACATATTTATAAGTTTTATGAGATGACTATCTAAAGTTACATATATGTAGATATGTATCTATATATATCAATTAAGATACGTACATTCGGAGGGAGATATATGCACAATATTAAGAGATATAGAAAATCAATAGAAATATTCTAATTATCTCTAATATTCTCGATAGTCAACTTAATTATCTCCAACATGTACCGTCATCTCCAATTAGTTTTGCATGTACATCATTCAACTTCCAATCTTAATCAGATTTCATTAAGAAGAATCTAAAATAAGAGTCGGAGAGCTTTATTGTTCCTTCAGGAAAACAAGAAAGATAATCAAATGCAATTAAAAGCATGATTTGGGGTCTAACATGGAGAAGACATTGATAACAAACGCGTTGTTAAACAGATCTGGCAAATCATCTTTTCGATCTCTCTCTACACCTTTCTTGTGAGATCTGATAAAATAAAATAAAAAGCAAGCGACACCTGTAAGAAATTAAATTTAAGAAAGCAATTCGATTTGACAAAATGCACCTCTGTGATCCACCGACCAAACTGGTATAAATCCAATCTTTTGTTGAAAATTTCATGGATTTTTAAATGCCCGTTGTCACGTTCGAATTTCGGGAAAAGCACCCGCATGGAAAGAGTACGTACCGCAGTTCAGTTGCCTCTTTTTTGGCTTCGGGACATGAGACGTCTAATTTTATTGACTTTTGCTGGGGTTCTACTGTAAATTGTCAAGCACTTTCTCGTTATGGATTTGTGTGCATGAATGACTTGCGAATACGAAATGTAGCTGTGCCAAATTAACCTTCGAGGTCAGAATCACGTGATTTTTCCTCTTTTTCATGTTTTGGCGAGAGAATCTCTGACATTTGAAGTTATCGAATCCTTAGATAGATGACAAAGGTAGCGCATGGTAACGCTTCTGTTTCTCCCAATTTCTGTTCTTTTGTTCCTCGGAACAAAAAAAGAACAAAAACCTGTTTGGTAAAAAATTTGTTCCCGGGAACAATTTTTCTAAATTTTTGTAACCAGGAACAGTTTTGAGAAGCAAAAAAAAATTGCTTCTTGTTCCCGAGAACAATTTCTAGAAATAAGCTGATTTTCTTTTTCATTTTTCTTTTATTTCTTTTTTTCTTGCTGCGGCCACCGTCAACCGCCCGGAGTCACCGCCCACCGCCGGAGCCACCGGCGGTTGTGCGGCGGCGGCAGGCGGGCCGGAGGCGGCGGAGGGCGGCGGGCGGCGGCGGCGATCCGTAAGCAAGAATAAAAAATGAATAAATACAAAAAAGAAATTGTTGCGTTACCAAACGCATTTCTATTCTTTTTCTATTCCAAGAGTAGAAATTTTATGTAGTTACCAAACAGGTTCTTTTACTTAGAAATTGTTCTCCGGAACAGAAATAGAAAAGAACTATTTCTGAAAATAAACTCTTCCCCGGAACAGAAGCGTTGTCATGCGCAGCCAAAGTGTATTAGCAATGTCAGGTGTTGTAATGATGCTGACTAGTGGATGATATTGCGATTATATCATATATTATCGTATGCCTACAAAACTTGTTAACTATTTTTCAAGCTTCTAGATGGTTATGTGAGTAGAAATCTACAGATGAGTTTAACATTGGAAAATCAAATTAACCTATTTTTTCTAAAGTTATATAGAAGTTTCAAAGCGTTGTCGTACTTTATTATAACTTTGTGTTTTCAGACAAGCCATGACCCAACATGGTGATGTTTTCAAAGGATTGAGATTCTCTGCAACTATGAGGTGACTATGCTTTCTGAGAATTTATAAACAAATTCCTAGAACCGTAACTCTCTCCGCTTCTCCACATCAGCCTCCAGCGTCCTCTTCCAGTCGACTTGCTCCTCATCGCCAGGCCCCTTCACTCGCGTTCCTTCATCATTGGCCCGTCGTTGCTGCACCCTGCTGTCATCTCTCTCTCTCTCTCTCTCTCTCTCTCTCTCTCTCTCTCTCTACACTTACTGTGCATGCTCTGTTTGTTCTAACTTAGATTTGGACTATGTCCGACCACTTTGAGTGGTTTTTGTTGTAACTATGGGTTACGTATGTGAGTAAAATAGACATGTCACCGACCAAAAAGAAAAAGAGACACGTCTCTTCAGTGTATGTATTTATTATGTTCTTTGATATCTAAAGTTCATGCATCTCTTTACTTCACGTGTATATTAAGTTCATGAATTTCTTCAATTCATATATCTCTTAATTTCATAAATTTTTCAATACACAAATTTGTTAAGTTCATTTATTTTTTGACTTCATATATCTTTTTAGTTCATGTGTTTATTCAGTTCATGTCCATTCAAACTCTATAAATAGAATTAAACAATTCTTCATTCGATAGAAGAGAGAAGAGTTGAGAGAGAAGAATAGAAGATAGAGCCTATATATGGACATAGAGAGTATAGTGAATAGAGTGAAATTTCTCTTCAAATTTTTCTGTAAGTGTGCCGGTATCGAAAAGTATCTAATAAAGTTCTATTTGTATAGTGCTAATTCAAACGGATTTGTAGTGTTGTATCTTGGGAAGTGTAGTTCGTGAAACTGCTTATTACTATTGGCAAGAATTAATCGCCTTAAGAAGATTTGATTGACCGTACCTCACCTCCTGCTTAATTATGTTACAATACATTTGATTTTTCCGCATGACATAGGGCATAGTCAAATGACTATGGCAACCGGCCAAGCTACTTCGGGCGAGATTCCACAAAGGCTCCACTCGCGTCTCTACCCTGCCTCATCGCACCAGGCAAAGGAACTCTCGTGCTCAAAGCATTTCCTCGTTTCCGAGACTGCATCTCTTCAAGAAGATGGCCTGAGGACTTCCTGAGTTAATGCCCAGCACAAATTTAGACAATAAGCCGTTCGCTCCATCCACTAGCTGCCTTTATCAGTGTTAATTTATTGTCACTTTCTCAGTTTTATTATTTTTGTGTAATCTATCTGATCACAACAAACAGTATCGCATTGCCAATATTTGTATCTTTCCAATAATTTCCACACTTAGCTTTTGAATGCAATCATCATAGCCGATAATTGAGCCAAAAGGACACTGACTCTCAACTCTATCCTTCACGTTGTGGTCCCTTTGAGTCCTCATTCTCGTCGCATATAAATGCATGAAGATCATTCCATCAATTCCCTCCCGCCAGCTCAGTCTCTCTTGCTACTAAAGAATGATGATGTGCCATCTAATGCACCAAAATTTGTCTTAAATGAACTACTTGACCGCAAGGGAAATGCGCTCGATTGAGTAAGAATTGAGCAAGAGCCTTGGCTTGAAGCCAAACATAGCTCGTCACGACAAAAAGCAATAGTGTTCGTGGGCTATACTAACTGCTTAATTGGGTAGAAATTATAGTTGATGTATATGAATCCCCAAAGTTTGCTGCTACTTAAGCGTCTGGCTTTATGGCTGATCAAGCAATATGAGTCTAGCTCGAGAAAATGCTTCGATGAGCTTCGAACATTCCAATAATTAAAGCCACAATTGAATTTATCCAAAATGCATTAAGTATTATATATTAAAGGCTCGAGGATTTTTCACCCCTTTTTGACTACATACATCATCTACCATATTGAATTGATCACATCATCGTCCCACTTTAGCCTGCTTTTGGAACTTATCAATTTCGATCACAATTCTACCCACATAATAAAGAGTAAGGCCAAATGTGGGCCCTACTCTTGATTTAAGCTTCTTTCTTATCTCTTTTTTTTTCCCCCATTTAGGACAAAACCAATGTACATCTTTTCCAAAAAAAAAAAATTGTTTATTTGGCGGATAGCCAACTAGTCATCCAGTTGAAGAGTTGTATCTTTCTTATTTTTATTTTGTTATAGGAAACCATTATTATAAAAATGTCCTAAACACAAGTAAGGGTATAAAGAATCATCTACAGTTTTAATGAATGCATTTGGTAAACAAAAAATTTATTATGTATCATTATGTTATAATTTGTGTATTTTGACCGCTTATCTTTCATTTAACTTTAGTATTTTGATTTATTCGATGTTTTAATTAAAAAGTTTGGATTGTAAAGAAGTTGATCAATTACAATACACAAACTATTATGAAATGACATATAAAAGAGTAATGGTTGAACCAGATGGATTCATTAAAACTAGTAGAGGGACAACCTTGTAACTATGTCATTTTTATAATAATGGTTTCCAGGTAGAAAATAAAAAATAAAAAATAAAAGAAGAAGAAGAAATATGCAACTCGTTAATACAATAATTAGTTGACTATTTGCCAAACAAATTACTTTTTTTGTCATAAGAGGGACACCGGCTTTGTTCTAAATGGGAAAAGAAAACAAAAAGTAAAAAGAATCCAAACAAAAAGAAGAAAATAAATGTAAGAAATAAGCTTAGATCAAGAGTTGGCCCCACATATGATCTCGGGTATATTTATAATTAAAAAATTTTAAGTTTCAAAAGCATGATAAAGTGTGACACAGAAGAAATAATATGGTCAACTCAAGATTATAGGTCAAAAATGGGATGGAACAAGCACCAAGCTTTTGTTACAAAGTAAAAGCCACAAAAAAACTCTAAACTATCCAACAGAGACATATCTTGCCTAAACTTTTCTTTTTTATAAAACCAAAAATCTCAAACTCATATTTGTGTACACATTTACTCTCTATTAAAGTTTTAACAATGAGAATGGTCATGGTCGCCAAAAAGCAAATAACGTTGATATAGTGTCCACGTGACTTAAATGAAATGAAAACGACATTGTTATTGCTGAAAATTATCTAATGGAACATTGATAAAAAGTAAATGTGTCACTTAAATACAAATTTAGGTATTTTATATAGAAATAGACTTAGAAGGTTAAAGTGTGTAAATATACAAATGGAGAGACAAATAGAAGTCTAGAAAATTCGAACTTAAGCCAGCTATTTCAGAAATTATCATTAAATAAAAACGTAATTTATTATTTAAATATAATGATATGTTAAATCACCATAAAGGTATGAAAAGCAACTAAAAAAACTAATATCTTGACAGATAAAAGTCAAAAATCAGAAACTAAACGCCGAATATCCCGGCAACGCGCACAAATCTTTCTGGGACAGCATCATGAAGGTTGTACCTAAAAACTTTACGTCAATAGAGTTTCTGACAGTATGAGAGAAGTTATGAAGAGAGAGGGGGGGAGAGAAGACTTGGTGGTCTCTGCTGCTGTCCCTAGTTCGCGTCACTGCTCGCCCCTGCTTTTAGGTGCTTGACTTTGAGTTGCTTCTTAGGTTAAACCTTGTCCTTTTCGGTGAAACTTCACCACTGTCATATCCAACCTGGGAACTGAATGAGAGCTCTTTCCTCCTTCGGAGCAACAACCACAACACTTATCCAAACTTCAAGGAGGTTTGGTCCACGACCAATCACACCAAGGACTTCCGAGCTTTTCCAGGTGGAAGCATATTGTATAGAGACGCATCAACAGCGGTGTAAAATGTAGGGAGGAGATGTTAAGAGCATATACCCGAAGTTTTCAGTGTGCTTTGCCACACTGTGTCGTCTACTTTCTTAAATACAATTTTACTCCCTCAACTGTGCTGTGCAAAGCTTGATTGACTAGAATTTATTCTCCCCGATGGAATGCTTCTCAGAAAACCCTCCTGTCAAATTACTGTTACACACACCCTAGATGTTGTTCGGGGGGCGTCGTAGCAATGGCAGCCATTGAGCACCTCGATCCAAGATCATCACCGCCAATAACAATGTCGACAAAGTCATCCGTCGCATCTGTGACTTTGATTCAAGGTCATCGCTAGGGTTGAGTACTGTCCAAGCCAAGGCGTTTTCAGGCCTGGACCGTTCATACAAGAAAAGTACCCGACCGAACAAAACCGGTCGGCGCAAGGGCTGGTTCAAGCCTCGCCCACCTTTTTTGGGGGAAAGAGGAGCCCCGGGGTTGGTGGTGGGGGTGGGGTGGGCGTGGGGTTGGAGTTGGTGTTAAAAACGAATTAGTTATTATACTTTCGGTCTCAAAATTCACTTTTTTTTTACTGTTTTCGGCCACTTTTTGGAATTCAACCCATATCGGCACATTATTGCTCGTTTACTTGATCTAAATTTTCTTCTTCTTCTTCTTTTTAACTTATATAAGACTTTATTAAAGTGTTTCGACCATACTAGTATATTTTCATAGTTTATATTTGTCAGATTTTTTTATTAAAAAACAATATTGGCTGATCCGAGCCTTTTCCGGCCTCTCAGGCTCGAAGGCATGAATTTGCTAGGAAAAAAAAAAGGACAAGCACAAAATCTCGGCATGAGCCTATTCGGGCAAGAAAAATTAGACTGGTTTGAATTTTTGCTTACCCCTAGCCATGACATCAATAGCAACATAATTGGGTTGAGGTCATCCACGCCGACGTGATGAGAGAGAGAGAGATTAGGACAATAGAGGGTTACTAATAGTATTTCATAGACTATGATTAAAAGGGTGTGAAATAAGAGAAACATTGTACAATCAACCCTAAACATATTATTAAAAAAGGGAGTGTGGATAGCTTTGTAAAGAGAAATGATACATTTTTTAAATGAATATACAATTTTGCAGCAATCACGATGCAAATTCAGACTTCTAGAATCAGATAACACAAAATGATAAAGTCTCGAAAAGCTCAAAAACTTTATTGAATACATACTCTAAAGCCTGTCCCAAAAGTTCACTCCATCTTGGGGGCTCAAGCATGGCTTCACAGCTTCTCTTTTGCGTATTGATTATTTCTTGTTACGCGATTGACTTCTTGATCGGACAGAATGATTGCGCAGCACAACGACCGAGGGAGGGCATGTCGTCTTTGGTTTCCGACTATTGGGACTTATTATTGCGCCCGTTGTCTCGCGTCGATTACGTGTCTTGCTTTCTGTGCAGAGCATGAGGGGTGGTCCACGGCACCTTGTTTCTCCGACTGAGTGTGTCTCCGACCCCCCTCGGCCTTTCGAGTTGTGTCGGTCGGCCATTCCGGGGCTTTGCTTTGTTGATGTGGGATGTTCGGGGGGTCGCACGACGTCTAACTCCACTCGATTGTCTCAGGAGTTGGGAAAAGATTTCCACAGTTTGTATCATAGAACTCCACGACTTTCAAATTTGGCGACTACCTAGATGTAGTTATATCTATCGCGATGTATTCCTTTCCCACGTTTTGACCTAATGTTTATCTCCAAGGATAAGAGAGTTCGGTGAAAAACTTGGACTATAATGCTCGTTAGACTTTTCTAGCATTTGCTCCACTTAGGGAAAGTTTTGTTTCCTCAAGCCATCTTTCATCATGACATGAGTACTGATTTCGTTTTTTTTTCTTGGCTTTTGATCATTAACGTACTGGTTATTTTAATTGATTAGTTTTGGCCCCACGAAGTTTTCGATTTTGTACCCCGAGATAATTTGACGATAATCTTGTACGCCAATCTTGTAAAAAGTCCATTTACATGAACCAAGGGGGCCCGAAGTGTGTTAAACATCCATTAACTTTTGCACCTCGAGATTGGCATGGTTAGGTGAGGCGTTGGTGGGTTTTCAACTTGGGTTTTCCATTCAAATCTCACTCACTACTTGTCAACTCCTCAGATTCAACGTCACTTGCACATGTCAAAAGCCTGGACTTAATTGATTTATGAAGCTTGCAAGGTGTTTCGTGGCCTTCAAGGTAGTTAGGTTTCCGCATCCATGCCCCTTGATCATTAAAAATATATATATCAATTAACTTTCTTGAGACTAAATAGAAGAAGCAAATTATTAAGTTGAACAAAGTTAGAACCAACTATACCTTCATTGACTCTTTAGCTTTTCCTCAAGCGGAACGCATTAAGAAAGAGAATTATAGAGGGAAAAATCAAATGAAAGATCAAACGACGGATAATTATCGAGTCACTTCATGAAAAAAAGTTACTAACTTTTATGTTTAACCGGAGTTACTAGAGTTCCATTAAAGAATTATTGCTAAAAATATAGATACCATCACTTCTGACTATTCGAAGAGAGATAGTATTTCATTGGAAAATCAATATAACTACGAATTTTGAAGCATAATTCCTATCGCGAAGGGAAGTCGCCAACGCTAAGTTGAACAAAAGTTACGAAGGTTTCAAGGAAACTGTAATGGTCGAGGAACAACAGCTACCAAGTATCGGTGCTATCAGTTACGACTACTTCAAGAGAATCGTTGCGTAATTGCATTATTATTGACAGATAACCCCTTAAGTTAACAATTTTGAAGCTAATTACTGTCCTGAAGGAAATTTTTTAGTTCCAGTTTCACTTAAGTTGCTAGAATAGTCCTCAAATACCGCAAAGAATGTTTCGAATGATAAGTCCTCCCAAACTTATCATAACTTAAATAAATTTGCTATCCTTCAATAAAAGTTACATAAAGCTGGTTAAAACCGAAGCTATCAGGGCTTTGGAAGATTGTTTCAGCAATATATAGTGTTGATGCCTCTACATCCATTGAGGAGGAAAAGTTAGAATACATTAGGAGATATCACAAGAATCTAAGATCGGAAATCAACAGAGGTATCAGGTTTGCAGTTTTCAGGGGTGATACAGATGGAGATGCAATTTGAAAACGTATGATGTTTCCTACGAGATTTGCCGCTGGTTCAGGATATGTGATTCAAAATTATCAAGATGCAATGAGGGTTTGTTGGTCCTTCTGATTACTACCCTATTCATAACAATCATTTGCAATGCAAGGTGGGCTGATATTGATGTCGCATTGGGTTTAACTCCGGGACAAAAGCCTGAAGATAGGCATGATATTTTCAGTAGAGTAGTCAAGATGAGACTAGGTCATTTGATTTCAGATTCAGAAGAAAGCCAACGATTTGGGGTGGTCACCGCAGGTAAGAAATGCATAATTGCATATTTAGTTTTTAATATTGCAGTACGGTTTATTCTATTAATAGAGCTTACTATCTGAACGTTCTTTTCTTGTAGCTGTCTACACAGTCAAATTAGAGAAACGCAGGCTGCCGCATGCTCACATTTTGCTTTGGTTGCAACAGACAATGAATGGTCGACAACCACAACCATAACCCATTTGCGTATGAATGTGTTTCAAAGTTCATGACTCATGGTGCTTGTGGATCATTGAGTCATGGTTCACCGTGTCTGATTAAAGGATATTGCTCGAAACAATTTCCAAAACTCTTTTGTGCCAAAACAACTATTGATTCAAATGGTTTTCCTAACTATAGGAGAGGAGATAATGGATAAAGGAGAAGTTCACCTGGATAGTTGTTATGTTTTTGCAATATAATGCTCGCATGGTTATAGAATGGTTGCAAGACATCGAGATTAATAAGGAAGTTGGTTAAATAAGGTGACCTATCAAAGTGGAGAAAATCTTGAAAAATTCTTTAATAGAGTTCATGTTATCAAAATAACTTTCCCGTAGTGGATGAAAACTGATCAGAACTTTTCAAATGCACGTGAGTTAACGTATCCTGATTTCCCAAAAAAAGGGTCTGGAATCATTATGGAAAGATTTGGACATGGACAAAGCAAGGCTAATGGATTGGTAGAACTGTGCATGTGCATCATAACTCAGGTGATTTATGTTATATGAGAATGTTATTTAATATCGTTGGAGGTGCAAGCAATTTTTTATGACATTAAATTGTCAAACTGTCAAGATGTTGTGCAGTCCACACAGTAATCTGCATGTTATACCTTAGGTTTACTTGGTGATTTTAGAGAATGGCATCAAGCATTTTAGAAAGTATTCTATTGTTGGTGACCCATTTAAGTTGTGTGAGTGTCATGGTGATATACGGGGAGAAGATATCGTACAGAGAATGAGGAACATCAGGAGCATCTTGAGAATCATGTTTTATTTAAGCATGAAAAAATATTCAATCTAAATGCAACTTCACTTGTAGAGTTTAAACTTCCTATGCTTGACATGTCACTGTTAGAGAATGTAAGTAGTAGATTATTAAGAGAAGAGTTGTCTTGTGATATGAATGAACCTCAGAGTCAGCATTCCCAGTGCATACAACCAATGAATGATGAACATAGAACTATTTAGGATGCTGTCATAGATTCTGTGGAAAATTGTAAAGGCAGATTGTTTTTTGCGCATGGCCATGGGGGAACTGGTAAGACTTTTCCATTGGAAAACACTAATA
Organism: Eucalyptus microcorys; assembly: GCA_014182515.1. Classification (NCBI taxonomy): domain Eukaryota; kingdom Viridiplantae; phylum Streptophyta; class Magnoliopsida; order Myrtales; family Myrtaceae; genus Eucalyptus; species Eucalyptus microcorys. The sequence continues at coordinate 23,908,322 of CM024567.1, read as the reverse complement.
TCAAGGAGTGGATCTGACAAGAAAAATCTCTAGAAATAGATGGGAGTTCTCCACGTGAATTAGAAAGAGACGCTTATCTTGCTGAATTGATTCAGGAGACAGGTTTGATTGCTTGGGTGAATCATAAAAATGGTTTGGAGGCTCTTGCTTGTACTTCGAAAGATCTACTTAAGAGTAAAGACTCAATCCTTCTTGGTGGAGATTCTAGGCAAATTTTACCGGTGATAGCCGGTGGCAAAAGGGAGGAAACGGGAAAAATGTCCAAAAAGTTCTAAACTTATTTCATTTTTACTAATTCAATCATAAACCTTTTCAATTTTCCTAATTGAGTCTTAAACATTTTTACATGTTGCCAATTTTTGCCAGAATTTGCTGCTATAGACAACAACCATCTTACTCGGTATGGTCGACACAAATGTAGACAATTTATAAAAGTTTAATATTTTCAAACTTTTTTTCTTTTTTTTTTTCAACTATGGCGATAAGAGTCGTTCAACCCTTGTTGGCTAGGCAGCCACTGGTCAAGGGTCACAGCCCTCACTTGGATATGGATGAGGCCATTGCAAATGTCAGCCTAGCCTTGCCCACAAACCTCGCCTAGAAGACCATTGTGGCCATAGGTGAGGACATATTCGCCCTTAGCCAGCGAGGTTAGCCTCACCTAGATTTAGGCAAGAGTTGCACACTCTTGCTAACCTCAATTTAAAATTTTATTAAAAATTATCTATATCAACACCAACCCCGTCACATGGAACCGCTGACGTCCACATTAGCAAATTCCGGCCAAAATTAGCTTGATGAACACAATTGGCAAAATGCAAAAATATTTCTAACTCAATTGGTAAAAATTGAAATATTTATGATTAAATTAGCAAAAGTACAATAAGTATAGAACTTTTTGGACAATAATCTTGGGAAGAAACAGTTAATGCATCAATTAATAGATCAAGCCTATGGCAATCTTTTCAAGTACTCCTATTAAGAGAAACATACGATTGTTGGATTCTTGGTAAGATCCAATATTTTGGTGTTGGATTTTTTTTTTTTTTTTGGTCGAATGTGTTGGAAGTTAGTGAATGGATATTAGAGATTGGAATTGGAAATGTTTGTTTCAGCAACAAGGTTGGAAGGAGAAGAAGAGCCAACTTGAGTAAAGATTTCGGATGATCTTTTAATGGATTGTGGAGAAGATCCGATCGAATCCCTAGCATCTTCAACCTATCATGATTTTCTCCAAAATTTTATCAACGAATGACACAGTTGATGTTATCAATTCCCCTTTGCCATCTCTTGTACCTTTTGAAGGGAAGACATGCTTTAGCTCTGAATTAGAGTCCAAAACTTTCATTGCAGCCATGTTGGGCTCTTAAGGTATTTGTTAAACAATGGTCCATTTACATTTCACATTCAACAAAATATGCTTTATTAAAAAAAAATATGTGGTACCAGAGTCCCCTTCAGTTGTATTATGTATATGTCCTAACCACTCGCTACTAAAATTGCCCACCTAAATATCGGACACCAAAATTATGGCCAATTCTATCTTATACCCTCTACCTATTCCTCCTCACTTCCGGCACACAGTAGGGAAGAACCTCTTCAAGAATGGAGCCATGGACGTCATGCCGCCTGATAAATAAATTACAAGAGAGAGTCTTAGTCGCAATAAAATCTGAAGTTTTAACATGGACAGCAGAAGAGAGAATAGGCTGATAAGAAAGATAAGAGTATTATACGAAATACCAATGTCGTATCTGAATACTAACCCGCTCATGGCGGCCGCAATGCATGTGATGAGAACGTAAGCCATGAACCCAGGATAATGCTTGGGGACGGCACTGCTTTCGAGTGCCGAAACCACCTGCCATCTCGATGAAACTAGTGAAGACACAAATGTGTAGTAACAGCGATGGACTCCAAGATCTTTATAAGATAATCATAATCCGAGAATTCTCATCCTAATTACGATCCGTCTTTTGTTTTTTTTTTTTTTTGCCAACTACGATCCGTCTTTACAAGTAGGATAACTTTATACAATGAACGATAAGAAATCGTCTTGTATATGTCTATAATTAATCAAATGCTTTTTATGAGTAATATACAAAATAAATTTAATATGCTTTTTTTTCTGAGTAAAAAGTAATCAGTTCATATATGTTATTATATCCTAGAGCAATATTTGAATATAATTAGGAGCAACTAGTTCACTTCCCATGATAGCCGTTTTCAATATGAGAAATTATTGTGCCTTATTTTTCCAACTAATCTTATTTTATATTTTATATTTTCCCCCAACGGAGGCTCGTGGTTAGTGAAACTATGAAGGTAATATACATATCATTAATCTTACTCAATGTGGCATTTAGGACCATCTCCGTGGACAAATTGATTCATGTTAATTCATAATATGGTTATAGTTCTAACAATTCAATCTTCAAGCACCCACAAAAGAATAATGAATATTTCAATTAATTCAATCAGTTTAGAATTATCTAACTCTTTAACCATGAAAAAGGACAATTATGCGCAGCGCTCATGTGATCCTCGCAGGAAAAAGGGTACTTGATTGATCATATTTTATGTTCATCTCACATGAATACTAAATTTCATAGATGTCAAGGATATAAATATCTATTTATATCAATTTCACAGTCTCAACTAAAATACTCTTAATGATTATCAGCATTAAACCCAAGGAACAAATTTAGGAAGATAATGGGAACCAATAATTGCAAAACTTTAGGGAAAAAATCAGGTGCTTATACTTGCTCCGGGAATGGCGGTCCATCTACGATCACGCACTTCTTCTTGTACCAATGATCCTCCCAGACTTGGGACATCTCCTCGATGGGGATGTTCTTCTTCTCAGACACGAAGAAGTAGATGAAGGTGGTCATGAGGACGATGAAGAAGGCAAAGAAGATGAAGAGGCCGAACTTCATGTGGCAAAGCATAGTGAGGAAGATCTGCGTGATCAGGAAGGAAGAACATGTTGATGCAGACAACAATGCTCTGAGCGGCCGACCGGATCTCTAGAGGGAATATCTCACTCGGCACCAACCACCCCAGCGGCCCCCACAAGAAGGCGAAGGCGGACATGAAGATGCAGATGCAGATGACCACAAGGATTGCGTACCACCCAGGGAGGTTGTCTACTTGGCTCGTCACGCCGAACTTCCAGCCGATCAGGGACGCCACTACCACCTATGCAATCACAATCGGTTAATTTTTTCGCAAAAGATAGGGATTGGACATTTGCGACTAGAAACATAGAGGAACATCAAACACCATTGATGGTCTAAAGAGTTTTATTGACACTTCATTAAAGATCGACATATGGTTGGGTGAGTAAATAAGGAGTGGATACTTGAAGATATCTAGTAAAGTAAAGAGTGTAATTTGTCTAAAGATGTTTGTGAACCTAAAAGATGAGCATCAACCCTCCATCTCAGAAGAAGAGATGGCGATTTCCCCACTTGTCAGTCCCATACACCGAGATGAATGTTGCGGCCACATTGACTCCACTAGTGATAACCGCAGACATGAGCGATGCATCATTCCCGAACCCGATGGTGATGAACAGGACTGGCGCGCAGAACATGACCACGTTGATCCCGGTAAGCTGCTGGAATATTAGAATGAGCATTGACATGATCAGGTGTGGCCGGCACTTCCTCTTTGCTAAGGTTGCTCCATGGGTCCTCCACAGTCTTGGATGCCTCGCTTACTTCCATGATGTCATTGAACTCAGCCTCCACCTCGCAGTCAGAGACCCCCCAGATGCGGTGGAGCATCTCTCACGCCTTTGTGGATTGCCCTTCTCGAGGACGAAGTTGGGGGTGTTAGGGAGGAAGAAGGCCGAGGGTACGGAGGGACGGACTAAGATCGCCTCGGCAGTACGCGGGCAAGGAGAGTGTGACGGCATGAGCGGCGGTGCGCGAGGAGGAGGGATGGCGGTGCATCCGCGCCTCGGTCCCCGGACGTGCGCAAGGAATGGGTCCCTCTCTTGTCCCACATCGCCTAGGGAGGGAGGTCTGGGCTGCCTTATAAGGCAATGGGAGGAAAAAAAAAAAAAACCGTGAGGAAGTCCAAAAGGCCGACTAAGATGCTGATACACGGGTCGTGTGATGGCCCGGGTACGCAGGGAGGAGGGAGGGACGGATGTGCACAAAGAATCATGCCGCTGATTTAATATCCAAAGGCTCACTCGCCACCCTTCACCGTTGGCCATATTCTGGGTGAAGTAGTTGATCACGTTTGCGCACAGGATGCCCACCGTGATGGACAACTGGAAGAACACATTGAGCAAGCCGCAGTGCTTGTATGGCACCATCTCCAACGCATAGAGTGGAATGGAGTGTAAATTTCGATTACATTCAACATGTTCATTTAGGTCGATTTTATTGCAATCTCAAGCGTAACACATAATTCCAATTATGCAATCACAGTTGATTAAAGCCCATATAAATATTACATGCAACTGAAAGTCTATAGGAATTATCATCAAATCTCTTCATCCAGATTTGGAGAAAATCGGTTCAGACTGTTACTTTGTTCATAATTCTTATTTTGTTTACTTGAAAGGAAGCATGGTTAAACTAAACCTCTCGACTCCGCAGGGACAGCAGCAGGATAATCAATAATTTGACCAGATTAGTCCTCTCTTATTAGAAAAATATTAGGAATTTTGAATTAACTCAATATATTAAATGCAGGATTTTAAATGGCCTATAGAGAGATCTTGTAGGAGTCTAGTAATTAGTCATCTTTTCACAAGCAAAACATAGATCTAAGTAAGAATTTGGGTTAGCGAAAACAATGGGTAAAAAACACACCTGCAAGCATGTTTATACATGTAACCTATGATACGTGAATAATGAAAACTCGGTACAAGAATAGCGCAGTTTTACCTGAGTAGCGAAGCCGACTACGATGCCAAGTAGAATCCGGCCAATGATCAGCATAACGATGTCCTAAGCGACAGCATTTACGCGAGCACCGCAAAGGAAGATTATGCCACCTAACATCATGGACCACCTCCGACTCAAGCTCCTCGTCACTGTGGATGCGCAGAATGAGGCCATGAGTGCTGCCAAGTGGAGCGACGATGTGAACATTGTCAGCATGAAGCTGTCAAATTTGCAGTATTAATTTGTTGAATTGTCCAATGCCTCCTTCCGGTGCACGGAGGAAAGAACTTCATCAGGAATGGAGCCATGGACGTCACGCCGTCTTAAGTGCATAAATTACGAAATAGAATCTTAGTCACGATAAAATCCGAGTTTTCGACGCGAACAATAGAAGAGAGAAGGAGATGATAAGAGCACTACCCGAAATACGTCATATCCCCGAATATCAACCCACCCCTGGCGGCGGCAATGCATGTGATGATAACGTAAGCTGTGACTTTCCTAGGATAATCTTTGGCGACGCCGTCACTTTCGATGCCAAAACCACCCGCCATCTGGACGAAACTATAGAAGACAAACGGATATTCGACGTCAATGGATGACTGACTGTATTTATAAACGTTTGTGTGGGGATTTTTCTTCAATCTCCGCATTCAATTCTATTCGGACTCGGTCTTGTGCTGTGTTTTTAACAGGAAGGGTGACTCCTGATAGAGATAGGACTGAGGAAAGAAATAAGGTAGAGATATTTTAAATGTGAGATACTAAGATAATGATAATCCGAGAATTCTCATGCTATCTACGATCTAGCTCTCCAGGGAAAATTACTTTATGCAGTCAATTGTAAGAAATCGTCTTGTGTATGTCTATAATTAATCAAATACTTATTATATGTAAATAGATAATTCAATTTTTTTTTCTCTGAGTAGATGATGGTTAGTTTATATATGTAATTATATTGTTACAATTTGTAATCCTAGAGCAATATTTGAAATAATTAGGAGCAACTAATTCACTTACCGAGGCTACTGTTGTCAATATGAGAAATTGTTCTGCTTTATTTTTCAAAACTAATCTTGAATTTATTTTTTTGCCCCCATTGACGCACATGGTTAGTGAAACTAGAAAAATTATATAGACATTATTAATCTTACTTATTGAGGCATGTAGCACCATCTTTGTTGACAAATTGAATCATGAAAATCCATAATATGGTTTTATCTCCGACTATTTGATCTTCAAGCAACCACGGAAGATTAAAAAATTTCAACTAGTCCGATCAATTAAGTATATCTAATTTTCCGAGTGAAGAAGTACAAGTATACACAGTGCTCATGAGTTCTTCGCAAGAATAATTTTTGCTTAATTAGTCATGATTTATATATATCTCACATAAATTCTGAATTTTATTGATCTTTAGGATTAAATATCTATTTATATCAATTTCGCACACTCAAAATGTTATACTTTCTAATAGTTACGATAAACTCAAGGAACATATTTGCGAAATTAAAAAAGCGAATCAATATTCTCAAAATTATCCTATCAAAATTAAGGTTATTAAATCCAGTGTACATAGAAGAGAGAATCAATGAACCTAAATCAGTCGCACTTATTCAACGACCAAAAAAAAAAAAAAAAAAAATTTGTCTGCATGCAAACCCTGGTTCCAGGAAAGCATGTAACCTAATCAAACCTAACATACTGAAATTGCATGGATGAGAAAAATATAGTCAAATTATTTCCTTAAATTTTAGGAAAAAATTGAGTGTCTAAACTTTCTATGGAAATGGCAATCCAATCTACACCATGTACTTCTTCCAATACTAATGTTCCTCCCAGACTTGGGACATGTCCTCAATCTTGATGTTCTTCGTCTCGGGCACGAAGAAGTAAATGAAGGCGATCATGAGAGCGGCGAAGAAGGTGAAGAAGATGAAGAGGCCAAACTCCATGTGGTAGATCCTTGTGAGGAAGATTTGCGCGACCAAGAAGGCGAAGAACATGTTGACGCACACAATAATGCTGTGAGCGGCCGGCCGGATCTCTGGGAGAATATCTCGCTCAGCACTAGCCACCCCAACGGCCCTCACGAGAAGGCGAAGGCGGACACAAAGGTGTAGATGCATATCACCACGACAATCGCACACAGCCCGAGGAGGCCGTCCACTTGGCCTTTCACGCCGAACTTCCAGCGAATCAGGGACGTCACTGCCGCCTATGCAATAACAACTAGTATTATTTTTTACAAAATATAGGGATTGGATATTTACAATTAGAAACATAAAGGAACATCAAACACCATTGATGGTCTAAAGAGTTCTACTGACACCTTATTAAAGAACCAGATATGGTCGGATGAGTTAACAAGGAGTGGATAGTTAGTAAAGAGTGTAATGAGTCTAAAAATGTTTGTGTACTTGAAAGATGAGCATCAACCCTCCATCCCCGAAGAAGAGACGGGGACGCCCCCACTCATGTGTCCCATACACGGAGATAAATGTTGCGGCCAAATTGATGCCACTAGTGATAAGTGTAGACATGAGTGATGCATCATTCCCGGGGTAAGTACACTATCGGTGCAAAAAGTTGTGTACGACGCTCACTTTGGTGCCAAAAGTTTCTATCGGATCACTTAAGTGCCAAAAAGTTTGAAAAACGATCATTTTAGTACCAACTCCGATCTGATTGGCCGGAAATCCGACGTGGCACTTTTTTTATTAATTTTTGAAGCTGATGTGGCTCGCCGGAGAGTACAGTCAGCATTTAAACAACAAAATGACGCCGTTTGTTGTGTCTCCCCCAATTCAAAACCCTAAATCTCCGGCCAGTCGCCGTCCTCAACGGCCCTCACTGTAACAACCCGGGCCCCACTATGTAATATTGTCCGCTTTAGACACTGAGTTCTCACGGCTTTAAAACGCGTCACACAGGTTAAAGGGACCCCAAACCTTATAAACTAGCCCAAGAATCCCCCCCTAAGTGATGTGGGACAAGAGAGGACCTCTTCCCTGGGCCATCACACTCTCCCCCCTTGAGAGCACAGCGCCCTCGTTGTGGCCCCACACGCGGTCGGGAGTCGACTCTAATACCATTTGTAACGACCCGGGCCCCACTGTGTAATATTGTCCGCTTTAAACACTAAGTCTTCACGGCTTTAAAACGCGTCACACAAGTTAAAGGGACCCCAAGCCTTATAAACTAGCCCAAGAATCCCCCTAAGCGATGTGGGACAAGAGAGGGACCCCTTCCCTGGGCCGTCACACTCACGCTCGGCAGCCACGGCTCTAACCCCGACCCCGACCCCGACAACGGCCACTCGGCGGCCAAGTCGAAGGCCGTGATATGGCCGGTGCTCGGGGAGGCCATCGACGAGTGCGGCGCCCCCGATCTCTCCCTCTCCATCTCCGATCTCCTCAACGAGTGTCTGGCCTGCGTCTTCCAATACCTAGGCTCCAGCAATCGGGGCTGGTGCTCCCTCGTGTGCTGTCACTGGCTCGCGATCGAAGACCAAAGCCGCCAGAGGCTCACCCTCCACACCCACTCAAAGCTGCTAGAAGTGGTCCCGACACTGTTTGCGTGAGTTCGACTCGGTCACAAAGCTCATGCAGAAAGCGCAAGTTCGACTCGGCGCAAGTCGTTGAGCAGCATCGGCGACGACACACTCCTGCTGATCTCGCTCAAGTACAAGAACCTCACGCACCTCAAGCTACGGCCGAGCCATGGCGATCGAGCAACAGCGGTCAAGCAAGCTAGGTCGACGTTCGAGCGACGGTGGCCAAGCGAGCTAGGTCGACGGCCGACGAGGATTGAAACCCTAATTTCAATCTCCAAATAAAATAAAATAAAATAAATCCCAAAATGAGTTGTGCGGTGTCGTTTTTGTGAGGCCATCCACTTAGGACGGCAAAACGACGTCGTTTTCTTGAGGAGGACGGAAAACGATGTCGTTTAAAAGCTATGTCAATTTTTTTTTTAAATATAAAAGCCACGTAATCATTTTGGCTGGAATCTCTCGCCGATGGCACCAAAGTGATCATTTTTCCTTCGATTTGGTACTTAAGTGACCCGACAAAAACTTTTGGCACCAAAGTGAGCGCCATACACAACTTTTGGTACTGATAGTGTACTTATCCCTCGTTCCCAAGCCCAATGGTGATGAACAAGACTAACGCGTGTAACATGACCACATCGATCCTGGTAAGCTGCGGGAATATTAGAATGAGGACTGACATGATCTAGTGTGGCCCATACTTCTCCATGGCATGTGTCACATTCCAGAGGTTTTCAAGGCACAATAAATCAAGAATGATCAAGATAACCAAGTGAGCCTTTGAAGCTTCCAAGGGTCTAGGGTTGTTGAGTACTCTAAAATATTCTTGAGAATACATGTACACTTTTTTAAAGAATAATTATAGTTGATGCAGGTAAATAATAGATGGGAAGATTAAATCTTCACTGTTAAATTAAAAAAAAAAAATCGGGATAAGTACACCAGAAGTGCCTTAACTTGTGTACGGCGCTTACTTTAGTGTCACAACTTTTCGCCAGCCCACTTTAGTGCCAAAATAAATAAAAAGGATGCCTCCGACGAAAATTCTGGCCAAAATAGTTATGTGGCATTTATAATTTTAAAAAAATGCTTGAGTTGGAATGTTTTTTTTTTTTTTTAAATTAAGTCCGCGTGGATTGGCCAAATGGTGTCACTTCATCCAACATGGCTAGGTTGGGCTAAGCGGCGCCGTACCACATCGTTGGCCCAAAGCAACGCCACATGATGCTACCCCAAATGAACGAATATAAGGGCTCCAATTGTGTTGCCTCATCATCAACACCACTTTCTCTGTGAATATCGCTCACGCTCGCTTGCCACCGCTTGCTCGCTAGCCGTCGCTTACTCGCTGTCATCGCTTGTTGAGTCCTAACTTTCAATTAGTTAGGTTAGTCGTCACTCACTACCCCCTCACTTTGAGTGAGTCACTCGTAGGGAAAGAAAATTAGGATTTAGGAGGGAAAAAAATTAGGGCTCGAGTGAGGAGGGAAAAATTAGGATTATTTGTGCTTGCTGCCTCATTGTTCTTTTGGCCACAAAGTCGGCAATGTGGGACCTCGATATATTTTATCAACCCCGATTGCTTTGTTGTTGCTTTTTGTCCGATAAAAGATAAACGCCAAGTTATTCTTTTTAAAGTAGGTGTCATGTGGGGACCTCCATATTGAGTTGTTGATCGTCCTTTATGTGGTCCCAAAAGCTAATTATTTTCTTAGGTGAGGGGCCGACATGGGGGGCAACAGTACCGTAGGCGTCATTGTCTAATATGGTGGGAAATTCGCCATCGGCGCCGATAAATGAGAATATGCTGGTGGAAACGAGGGGATTATTTATGTCAATGTAGGTAAGCCATCATATATTAGTTTCGTGAGGGATATAGTGTATCGGTTATGTTGCAAAATAGAAAAATTGCACTATTGTCTTCCTAGGAAAGAATTGAATGAGGGTTTGAGAACTTCGAATGATAATAATGATATAAATGACATTATTTACTATATATTCACAACAAGAAAGCTATGATATATGTTGAGTATTATGAAGACGATAAAGATGATGAGAGTACTCAAGCAAGAGAAGTAGAAGGTAGTGTTGAACCGACTACTCAAATTGGGTCTAGATCTATTTAAATGAAGGACAGCAACTTGCTCAAGTTAGAGAGATGAGGGAGGCAGGGCATATAGCGCAATCAAGAAGAGTCTCTGGTGAAGACTTAGTTGACGAAGAATTCACTAGATTAGAGAGGAAAGTTACTTTATCGAGTAAATCAAATGATGAAGCTTTGCAAGATGTGAATTACCCAAGTGATGATGATGATGAGAAACTAACACAATTAAGGCAAAAGCAGAGGAACTTTCGGAGAAATAAACTTGTAACGTTGGGAGAATCACATGAATCTAAGCCTATAAATGAGGATTAAGGAGCTCCAGTTGTTAATCAAACTAATTATGAAGAAAGTGTTGGTGAAGAGAATGAAGATGTCAAAGGAGCTGTGCATAGGAGGAACAATAAGTATCCATGTTATGATCCTACCATTGCATGTCTTGTATTAACTATTAACATGACATTCGATGATGCAAAACAGTTCAAAGAAGTAATTGCGAAATATTCAATTGCTGAACAGAAAAGTGTTGAATTCATTAAAAATACCAATAAATTTGTGAGAGCAAGGTGTTCACGACGAAATTGTTTATGGAAGGTCTATGGCGCAGTGAATAAGAACATCATATCATTCCAGCTTAAGTATTTTCAAGAGAAACATACTTGTTCCATTGTGTTTGATAATAAAAGGGTAACAAGTGCATGGTTTTTTAAGCATTTCTTCAACATGAAGAGTCCTTAGCTCAAGCAATTAGTGAAGGAGTAAATGTATCCAAAAATCAGTGCAAAAGAGCCAAACAAAGGGTAATGAGTACACTGATGAGTAGGTACAAGGAAGATACTCAAATTTGATATTATGTTGCTAAGTGTAGGCTTCAAAACCCATCCAATAAAATATATATAGAAGTTATCGAAAGACCATTACCTAACCATGAGACTAAGTTTGACAAAATTTATGTTTGCTTTGATGCATGCGAGAGAGGAATTCTGGCTAGTTATAGAAGAGTCATAAGGTTGGATGGATGTCTTTTGAAAGTATTATGCAAAGGAGAGTTGTTGGCTACCATTGAGAGATATGCCAATAACCAGATATTTTCAATAGTATGGGTTATTATGAGAGTAGAGAACAAGGACACTTGGTTTTGGTTCTTGAAGACTATAATAGCCGACTTAGAAATCCATAATGGGGAAGGTTGGGCATTCAGGAGTAACCAACAAAAGATAATGCTATTATTAATTATTTGCTTTTTCATATTATTCATTTATTTTAACTTACAAATATTTATTTTTGGAATTATTATAGAGACTTATTCTAGCATTAGCTCAATTGATGCCATATGCTAAACATAGAATGTGTGCGAGGCATATTTATGCAAACTGGGCAAAGAACTATAAAGGAGACAGACTGCAAAAGCAATTTTGGCTTATAGCAAGAAGCACTAATATGGCTTATTTTAGAGTACATAAACAGGGGTTGCTTGAGTTGACTAGGGGAGGATTTGAAGCACTATTCCAAATTGAATCTAAATATTAGAGTAGGGCATTATTCAGTAAAGAATTCAAGTACGACATTATTGATAACAACATCAGTGAAACATTTAATGGGAGAATCTTAGAGACCAGATGCAAACCAATCATCAACATGCTCGAAGATATAAGTTTTGTTATTCGATCTGGAATGGAGATTATGGATATGAGATAATGCATAATAATGATAAACATGTTGTCTAGCTAAAGGGGAGAAAGTGTTCATATTGTAGCTAGCAACTAATTGAAATTCCATGTGCACATACTATTTGTGCCATCCAACTGAAGCATCATATTCCAGATGACTACCTACACAATTACTACAAGAGAAGCACATATGTTGTTTCTTACCAGCACATGTTGCAGCCAGTTACAAGCAGTAGATTTTGAGAACCCACAACTCACGAATCCCCTTAGCCTTTACCCATAAAAAAGTAAATGGGTAGGCCAAAAAAGAAATGAAAAATGCAAGAGGGGAAGATCTCAAGTAAGAAGATGGGCAAGATGGGTCTGAAGATAAAGTACTCGTATTATCATAAGGAATTGTACAATAAGGCTAATTGTCATTTGAAGAATGTACATCAACAACAACAACCATCTACAGGAGTTGAAAAATGGCCAACTGAAAGGACAACTGCTGAAGGGCCAATTGAAGAAAGGCAAGCTGAAAGGCCAGGTGAAGAGATAATTGAAGTATCAACTGAAGGCCGAATTGAAAGGCCAACCCCTAAGTTGACAATTGCATAGACAATGAGTAAATATCTTATAAGTCATATAATTTCTATTGTGTGTGTTATGTCGTGGGCTGGTTGTGTGTGTTATATTATTTTATGGACTACTTGTGTGTTTATGTGATAGTTTATGTTTATGTTGTGTGTGTAATGTTGTTTATTGGTTAGTTGTGTGTGTCATATTGTCTTATGGGCTGGTTATGTGCTTGGGTGATAGTTTTTGTGGGAAAATTATCCAAAAAGTCCTAAACCTATTGCATTTTTGTCAATTCAATCATAAACTTTTCAATCTTGCCAACTGAGTCCTAAACCTTTTGACAATTTGTCAATTGAGTCCATTTAGCTAATTTATGCAAAAAAATGCTTACATGGATATCTAGTCAACGCCGACCATCCTACATGGCTGGACCGGCGCTGACATGGACGTTGGACTTAAAAAATGATGACTTTTTTTTTTTTTTAAATCAAAACCCTCCAAACCCTCGACAATGCTGGTTCTGACCCTAATTTGCTCGCCCACTCCAAAAATTAGAACCCCATAGCACTTGACTCCGAAAGTTTGCTCGACAACGGTGGACAATGCTCGATGATAGCCGTCGACAATGCTCGACAATGCTCGGGAGGAACAAGGGATTTCCGCGAGCAACTTCCGAGGGGACCCGATTCGACGTGAAGACCCAATCGAGACCCGATTCATTCTCAAGATTCCATAGGAAACTTAATATTTTGTGGTCCCAATTTTCTCACGCTATCGACACTTAGCAAAAACGACAAAAAGGTATGTTTTGTGGTCCCAAATTAAGTGTGTAATATAATTTGTTCAACTCATGGTGTCAAAAAGAAATATTTTTCAATGCTTTTTTATACTGGAGTGAGAAAAAGCTAGTGGGCGTTTGGGGTTGACTGGTTATTGAATGTGAAACGCTCAACATGACCAGTGCATGTGGGAACGAGGAAAGTGCATGTGAATGGAATTTTGCAAGAACTTCCATTAGCTACCTTGAAAAATGAGATGACTTTATCGAATCCGTGCGGATGTGAACGAAAAAAGTACATGTGAAATTTAAGTGTATGTGAATGATGCCTTGACCAGCAAATTCAAGAATTGTTTTAGAGTGATAAAAGCTTGGTTAGCTGGATTGTGGTGGATCACAAACTTTGTTAATCATCGAAACATGCCTTTTTCATCAAGACGTTCACAAGATTCGATCTCATGAAATTTAGAAACGAATATACAGTTTTTATTTTGTTCTAATGTTGTACTAGAAATTCATAAATTGTTGAAGGTCCATCATTTGCACTAAAACGTATGCTAAATTAAGTTTGAACCATCCAATTAAAACCATCATTATTAATGTCCTAAATTCATTAGCAAATTGATTTAGTATATACACCTTTTATGTTTTCATGAGGAGTGTCAAGATATCTCCTAAATCATCAATTAAGCACAACAACAACTATATAGATTTAATTCGATCACACAAATATTATCTTCATGGATCCCTTGCTTGGAATCATGCTCCTGTCAAATTTTATTTATGTCGTTGCTTGTTATTTTCATGTGTGTTACTATATTATTCCTCTATTACATGTTTCCTTATAATATATGCCTTTTTTGTAGGATCGAGATGAGCGACAAGACAGCGTTGGCTTGCCTTTTCCATGGTGGAAAACTTGTTCGTTGCCCAATGTTGGAATATATTGGGGGAAATATGGACTTAATACATGTTGATATCAAATCAATTAGCTATGAGAGGTTCATTAGAGATCTTGAGGATGGGTTAATCGTAAATTCGAAAAACTTTATTTGAAAATTCCTGGGAAGTCTCTAAAAAATAGGTTGAGACACATATGGAATGATAACACTATTATCGATCTAGTTTTCCATTATTTGCATAATGGGGTAATTGAGATATATGGAGAATATGTTGATGATGAGGTATGTGACAAAACTTGTCAATGTGATGGTCAAAATATTGGTGATGGTGTTAGTCAGGGTGTTGGCATTGATGAGGGTGTTGGTGAGGGTGAGGGCGTTGATTTAGGTAATGAGGTAGCGACTGATGATGATAACAATGATGATGTAGAAATCTATTCATAAGATAAAGACACAGACGTCCTCATCAATGTACGAATCTTGACTAATGATGATGATGATGATGTGGACCTTATGGAAGGAAGGAAAAATATTAGAGAATTTGACAGGAGGGTCACAAAGGCTCAAATTATGAAGGAATCATTCATGGGATTTACATCTCAAGAATCTATAGTTGAATCATCTAATCCCCAACAATCAGATTTGGCTATTGTTGAAGCCAGTTACCGGACAGAATACTATGACACTGTTGCTGACAAGAGCTTGGTATCTAATGTAGGTGAAGAAGTTGAAGTTGTTAGAAGAAGGAGGAGCTAGTTCCCAAGGTATGATCCTGATTCTACAATGCATGTGTTTACTACAAGAATGAGGTTTGATGATGGTAGGTAATTCAAAGATGCTCTCATAAGTTATTCAATGGCTGAGCGTAGAGAGATAAAATTTATTAAGAATGAAAAGAAGTATATCAGGGCAAAATGTGTTGATCAAAATTGTCCTTGGAAGATCTTTGCATTCTTTGATATTAGAACTGGATCTTTCCACGTGAAGATGTATCATGAAGAACATACATATACCATTAGCTTCAAAAATAAGAGGGTGACAAGTTCTTGGTTGGCAAATCATTATCTTATTACAATTAGAGCAATGCCAACTATCAAAACCCTTACTTTGAAAGATCTTATCAAGAAATAGTTGGGCTTAAATGTAAGCATAAATCAATGTACGAAGGCTAAGTTGCTTGCCTATAGAGTTTTGATGGGAAATTATGGGAAAGAATATGCAAAGTTGTGGGATTATGCAGAGGAACTTAGGGCGACAAATCTTAGAAGTGTTATTACAGTTAAGGTTGAAAAACTTGATGTGCAATCTAAGTAGTTATTTGAAAGAATGTATATATGTTTTGCGACATGTAAGAAAGGCTTTCTTGATGAATATAGAAAAGTTGTGGGACTAGATGGTTGTTTCTTAAAAGGAATTTGTAAAGGGAAGATCTTGTGTGCTATTGGAAGGGATGCTAATGATCAAACGTACCAAATTGCTTGGGCAGTTGTTAGAGTTGAGAGTACAGAAACCTGGACTTGGTTCTTGACGAATTTGATGTGGGATTTCAAATTTACAAACACATATGGACAATGATGGGTCATAATTAGTGACAAGAAAAATGTAAGTTTCTTATTTCTTTATTATTGTTCTTAGATGATTATAGATGTAGTGTATGATTTACATTTGAAATCATATTTTGTAAGGCCTTATACAAGTTGTAGCCGAGTTGCTGCCAGTAGCTGAGCATAGAATGTGTACTAGATACATTTATGCTAATTGGGAGAAGAAGTATATAAGGATACAGATGCAAATACTATTTTGGAAGTGTGCTAAAAGTAGTATTATGGCTGACTATGACGAACATTCTCAGGCATTGAAGAAAATCAGTCCCGCGGCATATCATGACTTAGTTCAAACAAAGCCAAAACACTGGTGTAGAGCTTTCTTCACTACTAATGTCAAATGTGACATAGTTGACAACAACCTATGTGAGGCATTCAATGGAAGAATAATAGATACTAGGTGTAAGTCTATTTACAGTATATTTGAAGAAATGAGGATAATGATGATGACAAGGATGCATACACAGAGGGATATATGTGTTAGGTAGAGAAGGGACTATGGTCCAAAGATTGTAAAAAGTTGGAAGAAAATAGACTTAGTGCAACTTACTATCAGGTGATATGGAATGATAATGCTGGATATGAGGTGATGGATAAAGATTTGAAGTATGTGGTAGATATGTTCAAGAGATAATGTACTTGTAGGAGATGGCAACTAACCAGGATCCCTTGTTTCCATGCCATTTCTTCTATATACAATAGGCAAGATGATGCATATGACTATGTAGATGAGTGTTATAAAAAGACCAAGTTCTTAGCTGCATATCATAACATGATGCAGCCTGTTCAAGGAGAGAGATTTTGGAAAAAGACTAATAAAGAAGCACCTGAACCATTTCCAATAAGGGTTGCCTAGCAGACACAAAAAGAAAAGAAGAAAAGAGGAATGGGAGGTCGCAAGTGGCATTAGAATATTGAGAAGATGAATGAAAATGACATGTCGAAGTTGCAAGAAGACGGGATATCATAGTTTGACATGCCCCACTAACGCTTCCAGTAAGTAGAGGAATGAAAAAAGGTTGGGTCAGCGGCATCACAAACGCTTCTAGTAAGTACTTCCATTTTGTTAGATTTGCATTTTTATGAACAAAATTTGTGAACTAATGAATTTTAATACTACTAGGTTAAGAGTAAAAGTGTCAAACAGGACAAGAGACAAAGAAGTGATTTACAAGCACGGGTTGAATCAACATCACAAGAAGCTCCTCCAATTAAAGTACTAAGGCCATCAAGAAAGAAGAAAAATATTGAGAGGAAGCAACTCTAACCTATAAGAATTATAGCCATTTATGTGGTCGCTTCAAGAAAGTGACGTGGCTGTTTTTATTTTTTGTTGGTGATGATGAGCTGAGGGAAATGATGTCGCTATCTCTTTTGTTATTGTTAATGACAGGTTTAGTAAAGTGGCGTTGTGGCTCTTTTCTTTTTGTCACCATTGACAAGTTTATTGAAATAGCATTGGTGGATTTTTTTTTTTTTTTTTTGTTGACGATGGGTTAGTTTAGTGAAGTGGTGTTTGGTTTGTTCATTTTGATAACTTGGGGTTTTATATTTTTCAATCAAATTCTTGTTTACCTATGCTTATTGTTTACTCATTTTGCAGTCAATAAGCCAAGGTATGGATACTTTGCTTGTGCTAAGGATAACTTGGGATGTCAATAACATCTCCGTAAAGCCCCGAATGGAGGATGAAGACTTTTTATAATTAATTAATAAATCAAAAACTCTACATCCATCTCACGATTACATAGGGATCTATGCTAATTGTACACCTCAAGATGAAGACTTTTGCCTATATCTACGATACTTTGCTTGGGTTTATTGTACACTCATTAGGATGCTTGCCTAATAAATAGCTAAACTATTTTCCATGCAAGGTTTTGCAAGCAAATCTATGTTACAAGATATCATAGTGATCTATATAGCACTCCCCACACAAAAACTCGGCAATATTGCATAAAGAACTGCTAAAAGCTCCAAATAAATGTGTGGAACATTGAAATCAAGATTGCAGATATATACAAATTGAAGAAACTAATATTGAGACCTCAAAAGTGGAATTCATTTACTGAAAACAAAACTCCCACTTTATTTCCACAAAGAGAGTGCACATCCTCATACAAATCATGTCGACAAATACAAAATATGTTCACGATAACATACTATGGCAAACTCATCCTATCCTTGACCTTCAAATTTCCAAATAACGTGTGAGCTAATATTACTGTAGACATCGACAACACAATCAACATTTTCTTTAATCTGGAATTTTCTTTCTTCAACTTTGTCGTATCTTATTTCTCATGTTTCAATTGTGCCTTGAGAACTTTGACTTCAACATCCATCGAATTGCTATCATCCTCATTATGGGTTGACACTAGTTCTTCTTTGACATAGCTTTGATAAAAAAAATTTTAGACACACTCATTGTCAATTGACTGGTTTCTGCATCAACCCAAATAAAAAATCCACAATTTTCCGCTCTATTTTTGTAATTGTATTTCGGGCAACCATGATATATTCTTCCCCAATTGTCCTTCGTCCTTGCTCTTTATAGAGGAGATTTTAGGCCACAATAGCAAAACACAGATGTGTCGTTGTTAATTGAAGGGACCGACACCATCATCTATGTTGAACGGTTCTCAATTTAATGATCCACGACACTTGTATAGAGGAAATAAGATGACAAAAGTCAACGCCACTATAGTAGTTCCAAAGTTCAGAGACATTGAAGAACACAAGCTTTCTAATTCATATCTCTACTGTGTTTCAACTAAAAAGTGGATTGTAAGCATGTGAGTTCACTAAAATAGCAACCCCACAAGTCTTGTAAAACTAAAGCCAACGTATAAATGAAATCAACATGTTCTGAGAGAAGTACCATGCTTAAAGCAAAATAAAGTTAAAGACATGTAGAACTAAGAAGTGTTATCTTCTAAAACCAAAGTTGCAAGGTATTGTTTTCTCTTCCAAAATTTAGAGACCATGGAAAGCTTGAGCTATCTAATTCATATATTTGCTGTGTTTCAAATAAAAAATGGATTATGAGCATGCGAGTTCACTAAAATAGTAGCCCCACAAGTCCTCTAAAACTAAAGCCAATATATAAATGAAATCAACATGTTTTGAGAGAGAAGTAACATGCTTAAAGCAAAATAAAGTTAAAGACATGTTATCTTCTAGAACCAAAGTTGCAGGGTGTTTTACTCTTCCAAAGTTTAGAAACCATGAAAAGCATGAGCTGTCTAATTCATATATCTGATGTGTTTCAAATAAAAAATGGATTATACGCATGTGAGTTCACTAAAACAATAGCCCCACAAGTCCTCTAAAACTAAAGCCAATATATAAATGAAATCAACAAATTCTAAGAAAGAAGTACCATGCTTAAATCAAAACAAAGTTACAAAACATGCAAAACTAAGAAGTGTTATCTTCAAGAACCAAAGTTGCAAGGTATCTTTTTTTCTTCCAAAGGAAATTGTTAATTGTAACTAAGTTCTTCACCAGTGGCTCTATGCCACTTTGCACATATAAAAATCAACTTCTGACCATCTACGCTAAGGATTTTGGTGAAGTAATTAGGCTGGTCTTTGAACTCATAATCATCATCCATGCATATATTACAAACTTACACAAATAAATTGAGCTAAATCACAACAGTGAATTAGGAATCTGGTAATCCTGCCACACTTTGTAGCACCAACTTGCAAAATTTCAACAAAACAGCATTAACCTACCTCCTTCCATAGAGAAGGGAACACACTACAAAATCTAAAATTGCAAATTTCAGCTCTGGAAGAAGTCATTTATCAAGCCAATACATTGAGGTAAAAATGGAGGAACATAAATAGCACATCATACTACAAACTACACAAATCTCCACAAATCTGAAATATATATGACCTATCTTACAAACCACATAATTTCAAAAGAAAAAAAAATTTGTGCTAATGCACGAAGATCAGATGGGTTGAAAGGGTGAAAAGTTGTTTCATGCTATAAACTATACAAACCGCGTGATTTGAATGGGTGAATGTGAGAATGCGACGGAAAAGGTATCAGCCGAAATGAGGAGTTTTGGTCGATTTGATGGAAAATGATTCAAATGGCTCTACCTCCTCCTACTCAGCCAAGTTGTTGTCATCAAGGTCCCTCGAAAGCTGCTCGTGGAAATCCCCTATTCCTCATGAGCATTGTCGAGCGCCGTCGATGGCTCAAAAGTTTGTACGAATGATGGTTCAAACTTAATTTAGCATACATTTTAGTGAAAATGATGGAAGGAGTTTCAAACTAAAGTACACTTGTAATGGACCTTCAACAATTTCTGAATTTCCACTACAACATTAGAACAAAATAAAAGCTGTATATTCGTTCCTAAATTTCATGAAATTGAACCCTGTGAACGTCTCGATGAAAGAGGCATGTTTCAATGATTAACAAAGTTTGTGATCCACCACAATCCAACCAACCAAGCTTTTATCACTCTAAAATATTTCTTGAATTTGCTGGTCAAGGCATCATTCACATTCACTTAAATTTCACATTTTTTCATTCACATCCACATGGATTCGATAAAGTCATCTCCTTTTGCGAGGTAGCTAATAGAAGTTCTTGCAAAATTCTCGTTTGCATGGACTTTCCTCATTCCCACAAGCACTGGTCATGTGGAGCCTTTCACATTCAACAACCAATCAACCCCAAACGCCACCAGTGTTTTCTCTCTCCAGTATAAAAAAAGTATTGAAAAATATTTCTCTCCAACATCATGAGTCGAATAGGTTATACTACACACACTTAATTCGGAACCACAAAACATACATTTTTGTCGTGCTCACTAAGTGTCGACAACTTGAGAAAATTGAGACCACAAAATATCAAGTTTGCTATGGAATCTTAAGAATGAATTGAGTCTCGATCGGGTCTTCGCGTCGAATTAGGTCCCCTCAGAAGCTGCTCGCGGAAACCCCTTGTTCCTTTCGAGCGTCGTCGAGCACCGTCGACAGCCATTGTCGAGCGTTGTCCACCGTCGTCGAGCAATCATTTGGAATCAAGCACTATGGGGTTCTAATGTTTGGAGTGGGTGAGCAAATTAGGGTCAGAGCCAGCATTGTCGAGGGTTTTGAGGGTTCTGATTTGGGGGAATTTTCCCCTAGAAGCAACTAAAATAAAAAAATAAAAAATAAAAAGGTCATCATTTTTTAAGTCTGGCGTCCACGTCAACGCTGGTCCGGCCATGTAGGACGGTTGGCACTGATTGGATATCTATGTAATTACGGCATAAATTAGCCGAATGGACTCAATTGACAAACTGTCAAAAGGTTTAGGATTCAATTAACAAGATTGAAATGTTTATGACTGAATTGACAAAAGTGCAATAGATTTAGGACTTTTTGGACAATTTTCCCTAGTTTTTGTTGTATGTGTAATGTTGTTTATGGGTTAATTATGTGTGTTATATTTTTAGGTAAGAAGAAGATAAACTGCACAAGTTGCTCAGATTGCTTAAACCGATGCACCATTTCAAACTGCAGGATCTATTAGGAGAAAGATAAGGCAATGTGATAATGGCCTTTACACAAACTTCAACACTGGAATAACTATTTTGAATTTAAGTTTTGTTGGTATCGTGCATTCAATTTATAGCATTGGACTTTGTTAACAATAAGATTATATTGTCGTAGCTTGGGAGAACTTTGGAGGTGCTTATCTCTCAAGATGGCCCAAGTCAAGAGTCAACGGCTACACCCAAAAAAAGAACCACAACAATGTCAATTGGAGCACAATCAAGTAAAAAAAGTGTTCCAAAACAAATGATGCGAGCAGCGGATCCAATAACAAGAGCACAGTTGAGAAAGAAAAGTGCTCCAAAATAAGCGACACAAATAGCAGCTTTAAAACAACCACCAAAAAAGAATTCGGCATCAATACCATTTCAAGGAGCTAATGTTGGCAATTCCAAAACAGCCAGGGACATCATCATTAAGAATGTGGCAACTATTAAGAAGAAAAGACAAAAGCATCAAACATAAAAGCCAATATAACAACCTCCAAGTCCAATTGCAATTAGGAAAAGTGCAAGGATTCAAGCCAAAATCTATCAAGAAAATGGGTTGGAGGGGTTGTGAATATTAACGAATGATGGGAGGGTGCTAGATATAATTGTTTCTATTTTTTTGTTAAGAGATTGCTATTGACTAAAGTTGATACTCTTAGGTGTCCAGTTAGTTGTTTTATCTTATTGTTTAGTTGGAAGCCAACCTTTGGAGGTGGATATTATAGTTGGATATTAACCTAACGTAAGACACTATGTTCAATGTCAATAGACCGATGTTTATTTTATCTATGTTTTTTCCATTTATACATATTTTGCTTTTGGTTATGGTGGTGTGCTAATTATGCTGGTGGTGGTGATTTTGTTGGTGTTCCTAAATGTGGTGGTTTGTTTGTGGTCATGCTTGGTGTTAGTGCAATGCTTGGTGTAAGCATAAGGTATTGATGCTATTGCCCTCCATTTGCAGCGCTTGGTGTTAATGCAATAACTTGCTGGTGTAGGATGTGCTTGTATAAGCACAAGATGCTTGGTGTTGATGAAGTAGCTTACCGATATAGGGTATGCTAGTATTGATGCAATAGTTTGCTGGTGTAGGGTATGCTGGTATAAGCACAAGATACTTGGTGTTGATGTAGCAATTTGCTATTGTAGGGTGTGGCACAAGATATATGAGTGACCACTTTCAGCTAAAATTGGTACTCAAATGATCATCTCTAAAAACTTATGCAGCATGAGTAATCATTTTTTTTACCATGACTAACACTTAAGTTATCACTTTTAGCTAAAATTGGTACTCAAACGATCATTATTTGCAACTTATGACACTGAAATAAACACTCAAGAACTTAGTACTACTCCTTCATTTGACCAACATATGTAGCAAAAATTGCAACAAATCAGCAAACCTTGTCACAACTTTTCCGAAGGTGAATTACCCAAAAGAAAGCTAATAGATTACTAAGTCCAAAGACTTAGCGTGGACCCTCCCAAGTCCTACCAATTGCAACTTGATACTAAGAAATTAATCCATTAAACATGCAATAATACTTATTAGGGTTGATTAGAAACCCAAGTAAAGTATGCGATAATACTTTACTTTTGCGAACCAAAGATTCAATAGGTCTGGGGACATGATCACGCTAGATTAATCTAATGCCCTTTCGGTACCTTATCATTTAAATTTCAAAAATATTTTGCAAGCAGTCTTGATTAATTTTAACATAAGCTACTAACATGCAAAGGGTGATTGTGCGGGTGCACAATCAATAAAATAACATTCAATAAACCAAGTGATAGATTGTAAGAAATTATAACTAACATTAAGTAGAACAAACTACAACTTTATTAAGGTTTATTCTCTAAAAAAATTATAAAATCCTAATTAAAAATGCAGGCCATAAACATGATTTCTAGATGATATGACATCTAATTTTTTATTTATTAAAATGTTAATTATATGCAATCTTAAACTAAATTTAATATGCATGATTTTTACTTTAATGACATGTGAGATGTAATTCATATGACATAACTTGAACCATCACAATATGTGTGCAATCTAATTTACATGATCCTAAATAAGCATGTGCTACATGATATGGAATAGATGACATGGTAATTCTATATGCATGTTTTTTATGATTTTACTTTTTTTTTGTTTTTTATAACTTTTCTATCAGAATCATATTTAGTATATTATCATCTAAACTGAGGAATAACCAAATCTATCTTAACCATGAAATTTCCTACGTTCCTATATTATCCTAAAAAATAAAATAAAAAATTCTAACATGGAATGCAATCTAACCTATTATGTAATTCAATTTTTATAAAATATTTATAAGAAAATTTACTAACAATTAACATGAGAAATGTAATTAGCCACATAAAAGATAATTCACCCCAACTCAAGACGAAAAATCACAATAATGAAATATCTAATCCGACGTCTCTCGGCTCAGTATTTCTTATCATTGTGATTCTTGACACAACAATCTTCTTAATCAGATAATGTCTAACAAAATCACAAATCACAATTAGAAATAAATAATTGTAAACTAAATAACAAAGTATCAGAATGACCAAATTAAATTCGGTCAAAAGGATTACCTAGCTCGGAAAAGTTATCCCCAAGAATGGGACCGGCAAGGAACGATGTAAGGACGTGGACGAGTTCACAGATCCATGGTCAACTCGACACAACTCAGCAATAGCAGCGGGCAACGAACAATATCGATCGTTGCGAGAACTCGGCAATTCCAATTCGATCCTACAAGGCCAGAAATTCCGTGCACGCATGCAATGGTAAAGAGGAATTGTCGGTGCTCGCTGAGTAGTGCCACCTGCAAAAAGACTAAATGATCCCAACAAGATTGTCGATATGGTTCGAGATCACCGGTTTTCCGTTTGCAAGAATCCACGAGGAATTGCTAGTGTTGCTGGAAATGTTCGGCTACCGGGTCGATGGAGCGCTGGGCGTACTCATCAAAATAAATCACTAAGATCGCTTGTAAGGAGGCCAAGGATGATGACGGGCTGCACTGATGATGTAATGAAGTGATCTGCGTATTTTTGATGGCGTGGCCGCATGTGGGACTCCTTTTTGCGATGACTCCTTGAAAATGTGGACTATTGATGTAATGGATTATGCTCTCTCCCCTTGAACGAAACCTCCTTTTTATTTTATAGATTATTTCTTATCCTCTCTTTTTCAGTTTTTATTTAGAACAATTTTTTTAAAGATAAGTTTAAATCGGATAAGTTTGCTCCTAAATATTATTGTTACCTAAATGCAGATGTTATGAAATACTTAGTGTCATTTTTATATGACAAACAAGTAAATAAAATAGTCAAAATTTAGGTGTCAACAAACCCATTAACCAACAAGCATTGCAGCAAACCATTACCAACAAATAATTGTAGCAAACCAAACATCTCAAACAAACACTAAACAAACCAAATTTGATACACAACTAAGCAAGACTTATAAGTTCTTATTCCGACCTTCCATCTTCACCATTTCCATCATAGATTGCATACAAAAATTACAGCTTACTAACAACACAACTATACTCACAAATTACCCAATAAGAGTACATATTCCATCTTCACCATTTCCATCATAGACAAAGGGTGGTTTTGAATGGCATCCTATCAAGCAACCATCTCATCTCTTCCATCTCCCTTCTTAACCCCCTGTTACCGAGGTCCAAGCGCGTCCCTCTCAATCATCTCATCAAACATTTTATGCGCGGAATCAACTTCAACATTAATTAAGTAGTCATCCGTTAAAGCATTCCAGCAAGAGGAATTTAGAACAAACCCGATGTCAAACACCAAGCAGGCACTCCAAGTCTTCTGAAAGCTAAAAACAAGTGAATCAATGCATTGGTTAAGAACAAATCTGGCTCAAACCCAAGGCTGAACGCCCTACCTAGGAAAGAAGAAACGATGACTAACGATTGACTAGAGCTAGCGAGGAGCAATGAGGATTGGGCGCAAAGCGGTTAAGGATGGGACGAGAACGATTTGCTTGAGGAGCAGCGAGAGAAGAAGAAGAAGAAAATGTGAAAATTTGAAGGAAGAACTTGATCTTAAAGTAGTTTGGAATTTCGGACAAAATTACCCTTATTTTGATCGCCAAAAAATCTTCACGGTCGAACATTTGGCCGATTGTCAAATTTAGGCCCTTATTTAAGGCTTCTTTGGTCACTTCAGACCTCTATTTGACACAAAATCCACTTCAGATTTTTTTTTAGAAAATGGCTCCATTTCGAGCCCTTATTTGAAATTTCAAATATTAATTATTTAACCTTTCATAAGGCATTAAATTTAGACTTTTTGAATATGAATCAACTGGCTAAATATTTCACCAATGTTATTTGGGTAAAAAAAAACATATATATTAGAAATTTTATTAAGCTCCACGGCATCGTACGGCAACTTCTAGTCGTGCCTTTAAATTTGAGTATTAAAAAGAAAAGAGATTCAACGACATAAAATATTTCTTTATAAAAAAAAAAAGGGAAAATAATGTGTTCTTAAAATTGAAGTATCCTCTTAAACAAATGGGAAAAACATTTTAAATTTGTGCTTTTTCCTAGTACATTTTCCTATGAGTAAATATGATAAATAGTTTTGAAAAAAAAATGTGATTAATATCACAAAAACATCATACTAACACACCTATGACAAATTTGTTTTAAACTAATTTTTTGACAACTAATAATTCAAACCGATATATCATCCATTAGTTTTTGTTATATTTTATCAGTTATACAACAAGCAACAATTGACGAGTATACAATTTGAGATTTTACCTTCCATTTATCAGAAAATGTAGCAAGTTTGTGATTTTTATGATAATACAATTTAACAAAAACAAATAAATGATAAATTTGTCATAAATAAATCAATTTAGGGTTTTTAATGATTGAAAAATAATTTAAGATAAATTTATTACAAATGTGTTGATTTGAGGTTTTTGGTGATTAAAAAATTAGTCAAACGTAAATTTATTCCAAATGTATTAATTTTATCATTCATAGTATTAACCCAAAAAAATATGTTAAGTATTATAAAAATGAAAAAAAGAAATGACAAACATAATAATAAAATGAGTTACTACTTTGAAAAACCTCAAACTAGTACATATGTGACATATTTATCCACAAATTAATTTTTTTCACTACTAAAAATCTCAAACTAATACACTTTTGACAAATTTAAGCCTAAACTAGTACACTTGTGATAAATTTACCCTCTATTAGTTTTTATTAAATTTTATTATCAAATTATTTATTTGAATAACACATGACAATTAACCGGTGTACCCGTTTAGGACTTTACTCTCCATTTGTCACGATTATATAATTTTTGTAGTTTTTTTATTATATTAATCAAATTTAACAAATTGTATATTTATCACAAATGTATCAATTTAGGGGTTTTTGACGATCGAACAAATTAGTTTATGATAAATTTATCATAAGTATATCGATTATGATAAATTTATCAAATATATACCAGTTTTGGGTTTTTTATAATTAAAAAATTAATTTAAAATAAATTTATCAGATAACAGTTTGAGATTTTTCAATATATTAAATTGATAAAAAGACTACTCCTATGACCATTGCTCATAAATTTGGCCATAAAAAAGAAAAATAAGAGGAAAGAATTAGAATTACCATGTTCCATTTTCCATTATCCACCATCTTTCGCGACCTGTCTTCTTTCTTTCTTTCAAACCAAATTGATCATCCGCGAAACCGCACCTCCACAACCCACCGCCCAGCTACACGATCGCCCGCTAAGGCGGTGATAGGGAAGGCTGCGAAATCGAGCTCCGCAGGAGGTTCGAAGGGAGCTGGTCCTAGGGTTTCGGTCCTGCCCGCGATCGCCACTGGCCCACTGAATCTCTGTGATCAATCCTTTCCCACAATTGGAAACTTGGGAAGAAGAATAAGGGGGAGGAGGGAGAGATGGGCAGGGAGGGCGGAGACCCGAATCGGGGAAATCCGAACCGGGCGAGCCAGGGGAAGGAGGAGGAGGAGATGAAGCTCTGGGGCGTTCTGGTCTTCGGCCTAATTGGCGCCACAGCTACCACTTTGGCGGTCGGTGTTTTTTTTATTTTTAATTATTTTGTTCGTGTTGGTTTCCCGTTGATTTTGCTTCTCATTGTTATTAGTTCAAATGAATGTTATTGAGTTATCATTGGAGATGCGTCCGAGGTTTGTATCGTCGAACTTGGTATGAAAATATCGTGTCGGAAATGATGATTTCTAGTCGGAATTATTGGTAGAATTGGTGCGGTGAAGATGGTGTTTTGAAGTCGAAGTTGTTATTTGTGTCGATGCTTTGAAGAGTTGGGTTGTATCTAATAGGCACACTTTCGTTGCATTCCTCAGAAAGTCACCTTTTTTTTTTTTTTTTTTTTAAATTGAATGATAGCATCCTTCATAGTGGTATTGGCTAGATTTTTGGTTAGTATTTTGATCGTTTCGTGTTCAGTGTTGATCGAATTTTTCGTGCTAGATTTTGTTCTTGTAGTTGCTTCTGATTAAAACCCAGTTCGAGTGCTGAAAACTGCATTAATTCGCAGGTTTCTCGTCTTCGGCAAACAGTAAATTGGGTCTATGCTCAGGTAGGCATAATTTTTCCTCCCCCTGCTTTTGCATTTTCATTACTCTTCTTGATGGCATAGTGTTCATAGATATTGATTACACCTTTAGTTATTGGGTCTTGTATTAGGTAGGCATTTACCTGCTTTTTTGCATTTTGCTTTATGCTTCATGACAACGTAGCATTTTGAAGTGCTGTAAAAAGATAAAATTAGGCTGAAATCTTGAGTAAATTTGTTTTGTCTTGTGACTTTTGGGATTTGACTGAGAACCTGACTGCACTGCATAACAAAAGTTAACCAGGTCGCATGAATCGGCAAGATCTTTCAGAACGGCTTTTCAAGAGGAAGCTTGGAAGAGGTACAACCGACGAATGCAGGAGGCATATGAAGAAGAAATGGAGAGAGTGGTGAGTTTTAGTTTGATCTGTCCTGTTTAACTCTTAGTTTGTTGAATCAACTTTTGAGCACTTTCTAGAGACCTAGCTATCCTTTGTATACTGAATTTGCCTTGTTGGAGATTATGTAACCATTATGTTTCATTGTTTCTATGTAAGTATCCAAATTTCAGAGGGATACATTTCTAAGTAATTTACTGTTAAAGTTCTCAAAGAGAGGGCTTAAACATGCAAAAATAGAAAAACTGAAAGATCTTCATGTGGCTTTTATGTCATTCCTGAAATTCAATTTGTTTTGTTGTTCTTTTCTGACAAATTTGGCCCCCTTCAATGAGAAACTGCAAATTTGTACATCCAAGTTTTTCTTTAAGTTCCTTGAACATTGTCTGCGTTTATCCACCTTATTATATCATGGACTTTCACTGAGTCTTAAGTGAATATAAGCATAAATATGATAGGCCATTGATTCTGAATGAATGTTGTTGCTAAGTATCAGAGGTTATTTGGTGAAAACCAATATGTGCAAGTCAATTCAAGAGAATACATAGACTAATCTGTCTCACGTATTTGTTGGGGAAAGCAATTGGTTGCTTGGATTCTTTTTCTGCATTTGTCACCACTTGACTATCTGATAATTTCATATTTGGTACGCTTTCCGCAGGAGCGCATAAAGCGTATGCAGAGCGTGTTTAATAGAGAAAGGAGTAAATATAATAGGGGGTATCAGAGCTGGAATGAAAATGATGCTGGTGCATATAATCAGCAATTCCAGCGGGATGATTGGTATTGGAAGGCAGATACATCATCCAAATATCGAAGTACTAATTTCAGGAGAGCTCCAAGGGAGAATGCAAACTACCCATTGTCACATCATTACTCTGTCTTGGGCCTTAATAGGTGAGGCAATGCTGCTGATCCTGGCAATATGGAAACTGGATGCTACATGTACCCCTTTATGTCTTGAAAGCAGCACCTAAGGTTAAAGAAAGAACTACCTAATGATTTATCTCATCCTCTACAAGCCACCTTATTTGGAAGGGAGTTCCTTAGCTATATTTCCATCTGTACACTGCTTGCTGAATCTGGTGTCTGAATTGTTTTCCCCTTTCGTGGTGGTGACTAGTCCATTTTCTTTATCCAGTTTACAGCACCGATGAGCACTTCAAAAAGATTCCTTGGTTGTTTAAAGGAGTTTGTATCGACTAGATTGTGTAAGCTCATAAATCAGGAGGCTGCTAGAACCCAGAACATAGTTTTTATATGTAATACCTTACTGTATTTATATTTGCCAGTAGTTTCTATGCCAGAGAATGACCTTAGAGCAATTTGTTCTGGCAAAAACTAATCATGAGCTGAGATGCACAAGTTAATGTAGTTAGGTGGCTAGATTATTTACATCATTTGGAATTAGAACATGACTTTCTTTCTTATTTGGTTGCAAAAGGTCAAGGAAGACACCATACACGGATGCTGAGATCAAGGTATGTCTTTGCTGTATTTGAATCCCTTTATGTCTATCTTGTGTGCATAACATGGACATTTCTCTAATTTTCTTGTCATTTCTTCTATACTTCTTGCCATGTTTGATGTATATTTGCCCATATATGTTGGACTGTGCCAATAGAAGATACATTTGATTCAGATTGACTTTTACCAGGCAATTAGCAAGTTACTTGAATTTCTTGCTGGTCATGAACAGTGACAGCATGTGTATTACTCATTTTCTGTGTTTCATCAGACTTAGGTGGACTTGAAAGGAGTTACTTAATGTGACAAAGTTGGCAAGTAATTAGAGCCTGTCTGGGATTGCTTGGTTCTTCACTATGATGTTTTAACATTCATTGCTCGTTGGTTTTAATTTTAGACATAAGTTTTAGTTTTTTCTTTTCGGGGGGATCCCAGGAATTTTTCGGAAATGAGTGATATTCACTTTCGT
This sequence comes from Eucalyptus microcorys, assembly GCA_014182515.1. Classification (NCBI taxonomy): domain Eukaryota; kingdom Viridiplantae; phylum Streptophyta; class Magnoliopsida; order Myrtales; family Myrtaceae; genus Eucalyptus; species Eucalyptus microcorys. Next base: position 23,877,733 of record CM024567.1, on the reverse strand, counting down.
TTCTTAAGTCTTATGGTGTCAAAAGCAGCTCAATATTTCCTTATCTGCTTTGCTTGTGGCATGTATTTTTCTTTTTTTAAACCTTTTACATGCTCATTTAATATATTTTGGCTTTTTATATTGTTGCAGACGGCATTTAGGGCCAAGGCATTGGAGTTTCATCCGGATCAGAACCAGGATAACAAAGGTAGGCTGTGCTCATTGGCACAGATCAGAATCTCGCACCCAGATGTTATCATTAACATCTTATGGTCTAAGTTTCAGATGACATCGTTAACATTGCATATTTTACTGCAGTGGCTGCTGAGGCGAAGTTCAAAGAAGTAATGGTGTCTTACGAGGCCATCAAAAAAGAACGGGAAAATAATAAGACCTAACACATTAGCTTAATTCTGTCTATGATATTCCAAGGATTGACATTGAAATGCAATGTCATTGAAATGAAGGAATGGTGCCAATGCCCTACATTGAATTCCCAGGGACACCAACTGGGAAGAAGATGCTGCACCAGATTACAAGTTTTGCAGAGTTACTGGGCATTTCTTGGACTTGTGTCCTGATACTAGGGCGTCCGAGCAGAATAAAATTATGTCTTTTGACAAGAGGTATAAAACCACGTGAGACGTGGTTAGGGAATGTTTTTTTTTTGGTCTGAGGTTAGGGAATGTTTATGTAGAGCATAATTGTACAATTGCACGGCATGGCACTCTTTATCGCCGAGATCTCATTGAAAGTAACCTAGCTCATTTGAGCTGGGTATTTTATCCTTTTTTTTTCTTTTCTTTTTTGTGGTTTTTCAACGAGGGTGAGCTTGGAGCTACATGGATCTACACAGTTTTTTTATATACGGTAAAGAAGAGGGCATGGAGTTACTTGTAAATTGCGATTTGCTGGGGAAGGTTACTGCATGCTTGTTTTCGACCTCTTGTTGCTGCTTGTTGAACGTCAGTTACCTTCATCTTTTGGCCTAGCTATGTACAATTTATGATGCCCTTTCCCCCCTTTACTGATATCTAATGATGGCAAGAATCTGGAATCCGTAACGAGGGGACCAGGATCTAAGTGAGTGTTAGATTAGAAATCTAAATGCAAGAATGATCATGTTCGATTCATTGAGAAATTAGATTCCTTAGAATTTGGATCCCCGGATTACCTTTCAATTGCTAGGATTGAGATTCCGAATCCCCATTCCTTAAAATAAAAAATGAAAACACCACCTTCACCGCCTCCAAGGCTCCACCTCCTGTGAGCTCTCACCAGAGCTGCAGGGTAATCACCGTCACATGGCCTCCACCGCTTCCATCGCCATGGTCACCGCCACCGTCGTCTCTCTTCCTCAAACGTTGGTGATGAACGTGACGGTTGGAAGCTGTTGGTGGAAGGTGGGACTAGCTGGGCTGAAGAAGAGGAGGCGGTGAATTTGGCAAGGAAGGCATTACCTGTCTGAAGAAGATTGAAGAGGAGTCGGGCTTTATTACAGAACCACCGAATGGAAAATGAAGCGGAGTGCCTCAGTTGATGAACCTACTCGACAGGAAACTTTGCGTGAGCTTAGGACTGCCGATTCTGCTCCGTTGCTGACATTTCCATTGTTTGCATTTGCAATTCGTGAAGTTGTTTTGCAGCTTTCTCTGTTACTGGCTCCGGGTACGATCCTTATAAACTCATCGTCACTACTCGGTGCTTTTTATCGAATATGAAAACGAAGAGATTTATTTTTCTCGACTCTATGAGCTTTCTCTGAACTCTTCTCACCACCTTCTTCACATCTGATTCTGATTCTTCTTCTAAGCTAGGGAAACACAAAGCTTGTCGCACAGCCCTTGTCACACACGATGGTCTCTCTCTCAAATTCAAGGCACTCGATGGAGCCAAGCCCCACCATTGCAGCCATGGAGGTGTACTCGATGGTTGAGATGGGTTTGCTCGTAAACGTGAGAAACTTTTAATTGTTCAAACAATGGAAAAAGAAAGTGATTCATGGAATGAAAGTACTGTGAATGAGAATCATCAGTGGAACCAAACGAGGCCTTACTATCAAGAGAAAAGCTAAATTACAAGTATATAAGCTCAACTATTCAGTATTCAGCTTCTAGTTGGAAGAACATTCAACCTCCTCTGGACTTCTGAAAAAGAAGCAGCAGATGCACATAAAATACAAAGACTGCCTTTGGTCACGGGAGCAACTAATTTCACTAAACCGATGCTCACTTGACTGGTGGAGCTAGGTAATATGCCAGGACAGTTGCCGGGAAGAACATTTGCCTAACCCTTCTGCTCAGATGATCGAGAATATAATCCCGGATGCGCCCTGCAAAAATGATTTAAACATCTTTCATATTTCATGAATGTGCCATGCTGTGCCAAGAAAGTAACAAAGGATGGAGACAAAATGGGAGATGTATGTGAGACGTGAAATAACTCACCGAAATTAATCTGGCTACTATCCAGATGCGTTTAGGAGAAGGGAACGGCAGCAACAAACGCCCCACACTGTATATTGCAACCGCAAAGAAGTGGAGAACCAAGCTCAGTAGACGAGGATTCAGACTGGAGAGAAAAGAAATGGGTCCCGACGAGAACAAGCCCCCAAGGCACAGATAATCAAAGCATGCGTGTCGCATCTCCTTCCTTGCTTCGTCGGGCGACACACAGAAGACCTTGTACGGAGCCCCTGGCGTATTTATTGTGGACGCCACTGGCGGCAGATACACAAGAGATCAAAATTAGTCTTCTCCAAACCGAATCTAAAAACTTTGCGTAGGTAAAGACGCCCGCAACTGATAGGACTCACCTTACGCAACGTGTGGAAGGATTCAAGATATTTGCAGAGAGCAGCCGCATCATTGAGGTCCCCCAAAGGCCGTAGAAGATCCCGTAGCACGACAATATCAGAGAGTGCCACGGTCATTCCTCCTCCGGTTAATGGATGACGCATATTGAAGGCATCCCCCATTAGCAAAGCTCCTGGAGTAGGATGTGGAGCCGCTGGCATGCTTCTATTCAGCGTGGTCCGTATGTTTCCTCTATCCACTGCCGCTATGAAGGCATCAAGGATTTCAGGGGGAACCTGAAGTGCATTAACACCCAGTCAGCACAAGACTACATACACTAGTTATTGAAAAACAAAATCAAGAATTGACGTGAAGAATCCCGAGTAATGAAAATGTTTAATGAAGGCAGTTCGTCAGATGTACCTGAGGTGCTACCACCGTTTTTAGATAGTTTGCAATGTTGCCGTTTGAAATTGAAGGTACATTTTGGCCCGGTACATCAACCAGCCGGCGGACCTCAATGCTACTGATGGGGTAAAAGAGGATTGGGGAGGGATCAGCTAAAATGACGTGCCCATGGTTCGCATAGGGAAGGTTGCAGTTCTCCAGAAGCAGACTGACAAAACAGGACGGCACATCAACCTGCACATGGTGTGAAGCTAATTCAGACACCATGCAAACATACACACTAACAGTTTAACGTTAAGTATTTCCATCACGACTGCATCTCAAGACAAAATTGCCAACATCATACAAAAAGTCATTTCTAGGAGAGAGCAAAGTTGGCCCTCCTTAGTCCTTACCTTGGGATCGCAAAGGGAACATCGCAAATTCTAGAAGCACCCATCGCAAACAATGGTCAAGGGTGCATATGCTGTGAGATCTTGACCTGTTATTGTCTTGTATTGAATTCCTTTGACAGTTCCATTGTCTTAAAGCAAAGAAGTGACTGTCCCTTGCTCCAGTTGCAGGCTGATGGAAGTCAAAAGATTAACCTGATCGACAATTGACAAAATAAGGATGTGGGCGATGTCTCTACAGAAGAATACTATATAGCGCGAGAGCTGAGTTCTGCTGCAATCATACAAATCAAGAGTCAAAGGAAAGAGCTGGGCTACCGGATGAAGAGAAGTATTTTTACGGTCATCTTGTCATTAAATTAAATGTTAAGCCGCACTTAATTGGATAATGCAGCACAAAATATGAGTGTCAAATTGAACAGGCCAACAACAACGAAATGAGCCGGAGTTCAGATGATTTACTTGGGGAGAGTGGCTGTTTTTTCCTGCATTTTCTGTGTGAAGCGACCATTGTGAAAGCTCCTACCAGACACATCAGAGTCAAACATTTCCAATGGATAGGAAAGTCGTGTATTTCGTCCATCCTTGAAGAGTGCATAACCAAACATCTGTTGTGCATCAATTTTCTCCACGCAATCTGCATTCACCATGTTCGATTCGGTAAGCAGATTTTACTTTTTTCACTTGTGGGAACGAGAATTATAAAAACGTCATAACCAATCAATGGTAAGTGCTTTCTAGTACTGGTCGGAAAGAGGTTGAAGAATACATTTCCAATCAAGCGATGGGGAGTAGCAGCTGAATCATTGTTGAGAAATGTCGAAAAGCTTCACAAGACTAACCTTCAAGTCCCAACTCAATCAGTTTGAGGTAACCACCTGGTTGCAACAGCTCTCTGACAATCCGGTCAGGCTCTAACAACTCCCTTTCAATTACATGCACTCGGCAGCCTTCCTACTTGTTGCTTTGGAAAGAACAGAGAAGGAATTGACAGCAAAAGCTGCGTTTCTTGTTCTGAAAACTGAAAAATGTTCAAAATACATACTAGAACTTAACCATAAACCCACGTTGCCCACTAACAGCTTTCTTGGTCCACAAAACCAGCAACAAACTAACAAAACAGCTAAAAAACGTGCAGCTAACTGCTCCTACAAGATAAGATTGACCAAGTAAAATAACAATTAACCAACTCCTAGAAAACAGGAAATCAACAAACTAACTAAACAAAACAAAGAAAATAAAACAGAACGTGCAGTCTTGATACATCAACACTCTCCTCCTGGATCAAGTACTACACACTCCTAGCTTTGCCCTGAGAAGTTCAAATCGACCAACATGAAATGACTTTGTGAATATATCTGCAATCTAGTTTTCTGAACTGCAGTACACTAGTTTCACCTCTTCAACCTTTTGCACTTCTCTCAAGAAGTAAAACTTGACCTTAAAATGCTTTATTCTTCCATGAAATACTGGATTTTGTGAAATGGCCAGAGTAGCTTGATTATCCACAAACACTTCTATGTCTTTTTCTTGCTGCATATGCAAATCATCCATCAGCTTCTTCAACCATAATGCTTGATTCACAGCTGCAGTAGCTGCAATGAACTCAACTTCTACAGTTGATTGAGCCACTATTTCCTGCTTCTTTGAACACCAGGAAAAACATGCCGACCCAAATATAAAGCAATAACCTAGACCCAAATATAAAGCAATAACCTAAAGTCCACTGATCTTGCCCAATCACTATCAGAATATCCCTACAACATAAACTCCTGAACTCTACAAAACTTAATCCCATATGAAAGAGTACCTTTTAAGTACCTCAACACCCTCTCTGCAGCTACCATATGCAACTCACTTGCACAATTGAGAAATCTAGATAAGACACTTAAAGGAAACATGATGTCTAGCCTAGTTGCAGTGAGATACATAAGACAGTCAATCAAACTTCTATAAACTCTTTCATCTGCAGGTTTTGATCCATCCTTCTTTTGAAGCTTTTTCTTATGACCCATTGGAGTACTCACACTCTTGCACTCCACCATGTTGAATCTCTTTAGGGTCTTCTTCAAATACTTCTTCTGAAGATAAAAACTTCATTCTGGGTCTGCTTAACCTCCATTCCTAGAAAATATGACATCTCACCAAGATCAGTCATTTCGAACATCTTCATCATCTCTTGCTTAAATGCAGTAATCTGAGCACTATTACTCCCTGTCACCAGCATATCATCCACATAAAGAGAGACCACCACTAAGTCAGATACTAACTTCTTGACATATAGAGTGGATTCACTAAGGCTTTTCTTGAAACCTAGGCCCAGCAAGTGCTCATCCATCTTACTGTACCATTCTCTGGGAGCTTACCTCAAGCCATAGAGAGCATTTCTCAGCAAATAAACTTTCTCCTCCTAGCCTGGTGTGACAAAGCCTTCTGGCTGCTCAACATAAATCTCCTCTTGCAACACTCCATTCAGAAATGCAGATTTCACATCTAACTGATATACCTTCCATCCTTGTTGAGCTGCCAAAGCAAGAATCATTCTAATTGTATCAAGTCTTGCTACAGGAGCAAAGGTTTCTGAGAAATCAACTCCTCAAACATGTGCATATCCCTTCACCACCAACCTGGCCTTATGTTTATTTACTGAGCCATCAGGATTAAATTTGGTCTTGAAAACCCATTTTACTCCAATCACCTTCCTATCTTCAGGCCTCTCCACTAGCACCCATGTCTAGTTATTTTCTATCATAGCCAACTCTTCCTTCATTGCATTCATCCACCTCTAATTGCTTTTAGCTTTCTCATAACCTGCAGGTTCTAAAACAGCCACACTGCACCTTTGATATATATCAGTCAAAGATCTGGTTCCTCTAACTGGAACATCATCCACCAGCTCATCAGGTTCCAATGAGACCTCTTTGCCTTGTGGCTCATTTGTCCAGTCTCATTTCTTATCTTCTAGAAACTGAACATCCCTGCTAGTGATCACCTTCCCTGTCTATGGTTGATAGATCATGTAAGCTTTTGACACTAAACTGTAGCCAACAAAGATCCCAGGTTCAGCTTTCTCTCCCAACTTGTCTCTCTTGACCTGTGGAATATGAGAAAAACATAAACAGCCAAACACCTTCAAATTTCTTAGAATTGGCTTGACATCAAACCAAATTTCAAAGGGTGTCTTCATCTCCAATACCCTCGTAGGTATTCAGCAGAAAAACTGATGTGTTTGCTGCTTTTGCCCAAAACTCTTTTGGTAGATCATTCTCATACAGCAAACACCTAGTCATCTCCATAATGATTCTATTCTTCCTCTCACTAACTCCATTTTGTTGTGGAGAGTAAGGTGCAGTGAGCTGATACTCAATTCCAGCCTCTTCATAGAAAGAATTAAACCTCTGTGAAGTATATTCTATTCCATTATTAGATCTAATGACCTAAATCTTGCAGTCACTTTGGTTCTCAACCCATTTCTTAAACTTTAGAAATACCCAAACAACTTCTGACTTTTGCTTCATAAAGTAAATCCAGCACATTCTAGTATAATCATCAATGAAAATAATGAAATACCTGCTGCCATTTAGGAGTCACTTGTGGTCCACATAGATCTATATGAATCAGCTGCAGCTTCTCTGTAGCTCTCCAAGTGGATTCCTTGAAGGGAAGTCTTGTCTGCTTGCCCAGAAAACAAGCTTTGCACTTTGTGATCTGCTCCTCCAAGCTTGGTAACCCAGTTGCCATTTCATTCCTTTGCATGAACAGCACGCCTTTATGATGAAAGTGCCCCAACCTCTTGTGCCATATTTCTGAATCATTAGCCTGACACTTGAATGTCATCTACTTCTTCTCAAGAGGATTCAAAGAAAAACTCTTTTGTTGCATCTTTATCTTGAACAGCTCCTGACCACTGGAGTCAAAGATCAAACACTTCTCCTCTTCAAATATCACTTTAAATCCCTTTTCTACCAACTGCCCCACACTCAGCAAATTCTGATTAATTTTAGGCACATACATCACATCAAAAACTAGCTTAGTTCCAGCACAACTCTCCATTGTTACAATCCATTTACCTTTCACTTCTAAGTACTCCCCATTACTAATCCTCACTATTGACTTCAACGACTTGTCGATGTTTATAAACAGCGTTTCATCACTTGTCATGTGGTTTGTGCAACCACTATCAACAAGCCAACTGTCACATGGAGTACTAGAGGAGAAACAAGAGGCAACAAACAGTTGATCTACCTCTTGCTGGATTGCAACATGTACCTCACCCTGCTACTGATCTCTCTTCTCTTTGCAAAACTTCTCAATGTGTCCAAGCTTATGACACTTTCTGCACCTTACATCTGGCCTCTTCCAACACCTAAAGTGTGGATGATTCTTTTTTCCACAGTGCTGACATGAGGAATATCTTCCCCAATTGTTCTTAGAGTTGCCCGCACTGTTCTCTCCTATAGCAACTTCTAAACCACTACTGACATTTCCTTTCTTCCCTTTCTACTTCTTGACTTTCCTCTTATATTCTACTGTTTTTTGGCTAGCAAAGCCCCTTCTGTACTTCCTTCCAGCCTCATTAACCTCCTCTACTATTGTGCTTACAAAGCACTTAGCAATTCTGCCAACTTGATCTGAGACAAATCCTTGGTATTCTCCACAGAGGCAATGGTTGCCTCAAACCTTTCGGGCAAGAAGACAAGAATCTTCTGCACTAGCCTATTATCAGAGAGGTTAGTGCCTAGAACTCTTGCCTGATTTGCAATGCTTATCAACTTATCAGAATACTCCTTAATTGTCTCAAACTCCTTCATCTGCAATCTCTCAAATTCTGTGATCAGATGTAGCCCCTTCATGCTTCTGATCCTCTCATCTCCTTGATACTCAGCTTTGAAGAAGTCCCAAATAGCTTTGGTTGATTCACAAGCCATAATTCTGCTGAAAATCGCAGGTGAGACAGCAGCATATAAACAAGACTTTGTTTTTGCTTTCCTTGTTGTCCTCTCCTTGTGAAACTTGATTTGATTGACGGTTGGATTGTTAGGAAGGGGAGCAACTTCATAATCTCGTTCCACAACTTCCCGAAAATCACAACCCTCTAGATAGGCTCGCTTTCTCACTGCCCAAGCTTGATAATTTTCTCCATCAAACGCTAGTGGAGCCATTGCTGAAAAACCACTCGATCCCGCCTCCATCTTGCTTTTAACTTCTATGGATGCAAACACACCTCTCAATCAATCTCACAAGTCACTCACAGCCCCTTAAGATCAAGAAGGCTCTGATACCAGTGTTGTTTTCGAAAGGACAGAGAAGGAGTTGACAGCAAAAGCTGTGTTTCTTGTTCTGAAAACTGAAAAATGTTCAAAATACATACTAGAACTTAACCATAAACCCACGTTGCCCACTAACAGCTTGCTTGGTCCACAAAACTAGCAACAAACTAACAGAACAGCTAAAACGCGTGCAGCTAATTGCTCCTACAAGATAAGATTGACCAAGTAAAACAACAATTAACCAACTCCTAGAAAACAGGACATCAACAAACTGACTAAACAAAACAAAGAAAAAAAAAACAGAACGTGCAGTCTTGATACATCAACACTGCTTTTGACATGCGGTTGATTGAATTAGGAACATAATTCGAAACTGGTGACTAGCAAAGGGCAAAGCTTCTATCCGATGACAACAAATTAAAAAGGGGACAAGATGTTCAAAAAATCAGAACTCTGAATTAGAAAGACATGGCAAAAAACAATCAATTAAAGAATGCATGACATAGTGCGGACTTAAGATCATGGCATAATATAGCAATAGAAAACTCGAAGATCAGAAAAAGGCAATCGTAGGTCCAACTTGTCCATAAAAAGAGATGTTGGAAGATCATATCTCATGATATCACTAGAAACCATTTTTATGAGATGTTGTCAGTGCAAAACAAAATGCCAATCTTCAGATTGATAGTGTCAACTCGTCCAACAATTTGTTGTCTCCGCAAGAAAGTAGTATATCAATCATAGGCAAAGCAAAAGGCAAGAAGAATTCAGTTGCATTAACTTCACCTTCCCAAGCGTGTAGGCGAGAGCAAAGCCAGTGACACCAGCTCTAACGACAATGACATCAAAGTCAGCCTGGCCATTTTCGTTCACCGATATGCTCTCCTCGTCCTTTGCGGTTCTCATGCCTTTAACGCATTCACTCCCATTTCGTCTCCTCTTTCTCACGACCAAACGGTAAAGAAACAATACTCCGAGAACAGAGGCCAAGATGCCACCCACCCAGCAGCACCCGTTCGAATTCTCATTCCGAAACCGACCTGCCACCATTCTCGAACTACTCAAGCAGGCAAGAAGGCAACAAAGGTGGCCCGTAATGCAGATGAAATGTCGAGGCTTCTGGAGCTTATCGATCATGGGTCTTCTTTTTCTTGCCTTTTTCTTTTAGACTTGGGAGGGAGGGCTTTACTTTTTTCACTCTCGAAACGCACGCAGTTGTCGTGAACCAAACTTTGGTGTGTGCGTGCGTGTTCATGTGTTGTGTCTTCTACGTTTGTGATGGATTTGGCTGCAGCGTTATTTGTGGGGGAATGGAACAGCGGCTTTCCGGTGGTCGTTCAAACGACCGCGACAAAGAATGGCTCAATGAATCCTTATGCTGACTTCTGCTTCATGCATGCTGACCGTTTTCTTGCTCTCCTCATTTTTTTTATTTTCTTTTATTTTTCTTTCCTCCTGTCGCAACCTCTCTTTTTCCATCCGGGGGAAAAGGAGAAGATTTAGGGGTATTTGCCTAAAGAGGCGGACCAATGGCCCTAGATTAGGCGCGGGCTTTCCCAAACCCATATCTCACGTGACGTTGAATTTTGTATTTTAATTCTTAACAACCTTTGTATTTCTAGGAGTCGCCACCAACCTATTGGGGTTAGCTAAAAACCAATCAAGACGCAGGAATATTGTCTCCATTCCTACGCAATCAGAGATTTCTAGGAATGGAGATTTGTTTACGCCAATGTTTCTATTAACGCCCTTGCGATACCACTAACTTGAAAGGTTGTTTATCTAAATGGCCACACAATCTTGATTACCAATTATAATCCTTATGAAACTGCTAAGCATCCATGCAAATATTTTTGTAAGTTTGTTTTCCTTAATGTCTAAACTAATCCTAACCTAATTTAGAAGAGAAATTTATACTCAAATTAATGAAAAGCGGTGCGGTAAGTAAATATCCAAGAAATTGAAATGACTTGAAAATAATTGCGGAAAAAGAAAATCCGATACAAGTCGGGCAAATAATATTACATGGCCTTATTATCACGCCTCGGGACAGGACCCCCATGAGCAAAATGGGAATTTAAATGTGCATGAAATTACTCTAAATGCATGAAACTACTCCTAATAATTTTAATCTACACAATATGGATTATTTACAAAAATGATTATGAAACACCAAAATAGCATTAATTTAGAAAAAATGACCTTATAAAATTAGGAAAATCTCCTAGATGTCATTTTTGCCTTAATTTGATACCATCCATCATTTATATATATTGAAATTTTCGGATTTTTTCGATTTTATTTTATTTTTTATTTGAAAATAATTCCCTAAACCAATCTATGCTTGATTAAGAGCCAAGTACATGAATATCACAAGAGCCGAGCTCAAATTGACCTTTCAAGATCGAAGCTTAGTTTGGGCATTTCTTCAAACACTTGGTGTGCATTAAACTAGCCCAAACAGCTTCCTTGAACCATGATCGCGGCCTTCAATCTCGACCCATAAGCAATCTTATGTGGAACTAAAATATCAAAGTTATACTACCACATGCAAAGAGCAAGATTAGATGGAAATCATAGCCTAAAACACACAAGAACTAAATTGAAATCGGTCTCAAATATGCGGGTTTGAGCTGATTTTGCAAATCTGGGTTTGAACCCAAATCAAGCAAACAGGTTGCATGCCCATATTCAAGTCCCGAAGCCCATCACATACGAGATCTAAGAAAAACATTATTTGATTTGAGTGAAAGTAGATAACATGGATTTTCAAATGTAACAAACATCACAGAGGATGATCAACCGAACACATCAAAACGACTTCTCCAAGAAGTGCAAAAGCAAAGTCCACACTGACCAGCCATGAATCAATGTGGATAGGCTTGGTTTTTTGCTTAAGTTTTAGACGGTCTCATGGTTCACACAGGGATTTAAAAACCAATCCAAGCTAACCTCAGCATCATTTGTACTCTCATAGGACATTCATCAAGCTCGTGAAGACAGAAAACGTGTGCAAAGAGGAGTAGCAAGTCAAACATATATGACTCTTGAAGAGACTTCAAACACCTTGCTTCCTAGTTTCTTTTGCAAGTGGCTTTTGACCGAGAAAACCAAGAAGTTATCCTCCAGAGTCACATGGAAGTTGGCTCCTTCGAATTGGAAAATGAGATCTACCGAGAAAAAATTGACAATGAAGGTTTTTGTCGGTCTCTAAAATTAGACTTTGAGACCTATTTTGTTGTCCAAATTAACATTGAGTCAAACTATATGTATTCTAGTTTGGACTACAAATCATGTTTTTCCTCATTTGTCTCTCACTTTTTCTCAAAAACACTCGATTTCCCTCACCCGTGACCGACCGGGGTCAACACCTAGAAAAATTTTCAGACTTTCTTGGCCGCCAAGAGGGTACTATTTCAGGAGGCTTTAAGAGGCCTTACCGATCTCCATTTGGGATGTGCGACCTATGGTTGGAAAGATCTTTGAGTGAAGTTTCACTCTCTAATTGAAGGTTTTGGCTAATTTTGGCCGCAAATTTATGAAAATTTCACTTTTCTCTGCAAATGTCAATCTGGAATTTCTGGGTTTTTGCTTTTTCGGAAGTTGCTTCCAAGGGCGTCTTTGGGGAACGATTGTGAGTTCTCTCTTCTCCTTCTTGTCTCTTACCTTTTATGCCGTAAAAGAGCTTGCTTTAGTGATCTTGTCCCCCTAAATTAAGGGATCTTTTGGTCTGTCTTTTGTCCACCTACCAAGCTTGCCAACTGAGCTAGTTCACCAACTCTCTGACTTAACCAAAATTTTCAACTTTTGCAATTGTTGAGTGTGCGAATCTTGCTGCGATTTTCCAGTGCTTTCAACAGCTCATCCCTGACCAATTTTTGTCCACTTGCACTACCAATAATGGTCTTCCATCACGTGCAAAGATTAGGCTAATTGGGCTGCTGAGTAGGATATGGTGGGTCACAAAGTGGCTTACTCAGCAACTCCGAAGAGACCTAACTATGGGCTGGGTTTTGGTAGCTAGTTTGAGTGCTTTAATCCATCAATTTGGCTGTGGTTTTCAATCAATTAGCAAGCTCATGTATAGTAATTTAAGATGTTGGCCATTTTTTGCAATTGTCTCCACCCAATTTTGCAAGAAAATCCCTCAAAATTGGCCATTTTCTTGTCTAAGAATGCCTAATTCAATACAATTTGGTCATTTTTGCCCGATTCAATTAATTAAACCTGACTCAAGTTCAATTTCAACTCAATTGGGGGCCAAGATGATGATTTAAGGGCTCGGGTGAAATTTTGCAAAATTTGCAAAGTGGTCCCTCAACTTTTGGAAATTGCATTTTGGCCCTAACTTGCCATTTTAATTCCAATCTGACCTCCCGGGCTTAGCTAGTCACATTTAGATCATTGACCCCAACTTGCTCTTTTTTTTTTTTTTTTTCTCTTTTTTTTTTTTTTTTTCTTTCTTTCTTTCTTTTCTTTTATTTTCTTTCTTTCTTTTTTTTTAATTATTTTTTTTAGGAAAAACATCTTCCATTTAAAAAAGATATATTAACACCTAAATAATCTATATGCAAGAATTTGACATGAAATATTTTTGTGGAAAAATAAGTTCCCATTTTTCGGAAATAATTTTTGGGCAAAAATTTAGGTGTCAACAGTTCCTTATAATCCAAAGCACAGTACATAATTCAACTACTACGGACTAAAAGAAAATATTAAATAAAGTTTTAAACAATCCTTTTTTCAAATAAAGATATGAAATGAACCATATCTTAAATAAGAGGTTGAAGTAATTATGTTAATCTCAAAAATGGCCTGATCTCATTGAATGGTCAAGGCCTGGGCCAGTCCTCCGCCGAGGGTTTTTTTTTTTTCTTTCTTTCTTTCTTTTAACTTTTAGTTTTTTTTTCCTTTTTTGAGTTTGTCTTTTCTATGGAAAAGAAAAGAGAAAGAAAAAGGGAAATAAATTTTTTTTTTTAAAGTAAATGAAGAAAATGTCATTTATCAGTTAGTTAGGTTAAGCCCTTTTTTGAAATCGACATAGCCACTCAAGCTTTTATTTGGGAAAAAAAAGAGCCAACTTCAAATCCTATTTAAGGAAATGATACCGTTTCGGGCACCTATTTGAAGCAAGGTTTACTTCAAACTTTTATTTGAAAAATTAAGACACTTCACGCTCTTATTAGAATTTTCCATTGGACTTAGTGTATAATTTTGATATTAAATTCATTGTATGTTGCTATAGAATTTATTAAACCGAGTCTATCTCAACTTTGGAACAATATCGTTTCTTGGCCTAAATGGTTTATAGATCTTGCAAACACATATGGACTCGAAGAGCTTCCTCATAGCTAATGTTAGCGACGATTTGGTGTACAATTGTCGTAAACAATGACGATGACCACCAAGGTTGGCCGCCGGCGACAAAATGACCCATCTGTGCTAAACCTGTGAGAGTCATTCTTGTTCAGAGAGCAAGCTCTGACCTGACTAAATGCTATCAAGCCTGTGCCTAGTGGCTAGAAGTGAAGTGAGGACAGTAGATTGGCGATCCATCATTCTTTTTTGAATAAACAAAATCTCAAATCTATACGTGTGGACACCTAATGTCATCTGGAATTATATCAAACTTTTTGAAGTTCCTAAAGGTGGAATTATTTTAAAAATATATATAATAAGTGAAATGCCGGTATTTTCACTTAAAACAAGTGACAACAAAAGACTCCGGGCATCATGTCATACTCGTGGATACATGAGTTCAAATCTCTCCATTGCATTAGCTTTAAGAAGAGATAATAATTCACAAAAATGGCGACAAGATTTAAATAATTAGGAAATTACCAATGCCCGCACGCACTCATATATCTCAACGCAACTAAAAATAGTCGAGGAAATCGGTATTTTATGACAAGGCAACAAAAGCTTAACCGAAATACCAATAAATACTATTATATCATTCGTCCAGTTCAATTCCGGTTTTCATGATATTCTGAATCAGCCTCGCTAAAGTAGTCAGGTTCTGTCTAGTACTCACAATAATCCCCATGGTATTTTATCATGAACATCATAATCTTATGTTTAGACATTCTCGATTTCACATACATTATTATTTAAAATTCGCATATGGTAAATCTCCTATTAGAATTATGTAAGAGTGTCCAATTTTGTTCCATGATTCAAGATCAGTATTTTCTTTGTATGAAATCATTTGTCATGGCTGTAGAGTTAATTATATTATCGATTAATCAGATCAATCAGTTCCACAACTCTCCAAAAGCAAGAAGTTAATTTTCACGATTAGATAAAAATTGGGTACCCACTCAAAAAGTCGTGGAAATAACCCCGCAACCTTAATAAAAAAAAAAAAAAAACGCATCTATCAGTTGATCATTGTCGTGACTAATATTAAATTCAATTAGGAGCTAAATCACATCGCTTATCTGATCACATGCACAGTGCACACATTTGCTGAAGTCTGAAATCAAAGCCAGTGTGATCAGTTGGACCACTACATCGGTCCCGTTATTCGATGTAACATATGATTTTTCTTACTAATCCTATGTCCTATCACTCAAATATTTGCCAGTCACTCGACACTAAAAGCAAGATAAATTAATCTTAAAATCCAATTGGCTTTGCAATTATTGCCCGATTGGACCACCGTGAAATAAGCATGAACACGATCTGTGGGCATGGTTACTGTGATTTCGTGATGTGATTGACTCGTTCGACGTCTCTTGTACATCGCATATTCGAATTTGCATTTACTTCACCTAGTTTGGGGCACTTTGACAGTTAGTGCGAATGGGTCGATACCGTTATTGAGGGAATTTCAGCTTCAGGGAATCGTTCAAAAGCTAAGTATGTTTGTTTCGAGTTTAAGGTCATTGATCTTAATTTTTTTTTAAATATAATATTTTGACTCCTACATATTGCTAATTGGAGATCTACAATACAAGGTTTCAAATACACAATTACCTTTGCAAATATCTAAACATTAAATTCCATTATTTATGAAAAAGTATCATGGCAGGTTTATTGTGAGCCACAAATGGAATCGGCTAATTTTTTTTTTTTTGTCTATCATATTCTAATTCTCAACTTACTCCTAAACTTTTCTTTGCAAAGCATGAAGAGTGGGAAATTGAACGTTTTTACTCCCAATCTACTGAGAATGTGGGAAATCGAACTCCTTGCTTCCTTCTTCTTATATGGGAAGGGTGATCACTGAGACAACTCTCGGTAATTTAGCCCAACTACTTTAGTGTAGCGGGTCGCGGGATATCACAATGTCGAGTCAAACATTGTTTGCTTGCGGTGGGGCGACCCACCAACCCCAAGCTCCAGCATCCATGCACTTGACTCCACTTTCGACTTCCCCCACAATTTCACATACGACAAACGCTCGCATACTCACCCGCGTCGGCAATTTCAACTGGCCGGCTCCAACAATTTATGGTTGATACAATAAATAAAGAAGAGAGACTTAATTGTGGAAATACGTAGAATTTCCAAAATGTAACAGTATTCCTTACTGATACTTTGGTTGAGCCTTGTTTCCTCGTAATTCCAACGTAATATACGGATTTCCCAGACTACTTGTAATTGCGCTGAGAAATACGTGTGCGCGCACGGGAATCATGATCGGTAATTTCCTAACCGTTTAAATTTGTTCGCCAATTATGTGAGATATTATCTCTATTTAATGCTAATGCAATAGAGAGATTCGGATTTATGTATCCCCGAGTCCAATCTAATGTCTGGAGTGTTTTATTGTCACTTCTTTTAGGTAAAAACACGGGCACTTCGCTTATTATATTTTTCCTCAAAAATCATTTCTTCTTTAAGGAACTTCGAAAAGTTTGACATCATTCCTCATGACATCAGGTGTTCATAAGTATAGATTTGAGATTTTGGTTCTTCAAAGTACAAGAATGGATTGCCAATCTACTGTCCTCACTTCACTTCTAGCCACTAGGCACGGTCGGCATTTCGTTAGATCAGAGTTTGCTCTCTGAACACCGGCGACTCTCACAAGTTTGGTACAGGTGGGTCATTTTGTCGCCGGCGATGGCCAACCACATCAGCCATCGTCATCGTTGTTTACAACCATCATTTGCCAGAGTATCGCGAACATCAGCCGCGAGGAAGCTCTCCGAGTCTGTTCGTGTTTTGCCCTACATTCTTGGTCGATTAGCTCTTCATGGACGGAGATAACTTATCGCATGATTTACATACCATATGGACCAAGAACCGATATCGTCTCCAAGATCGGGATAGACTCTGTGACGACCCAGACCCGGGCAGTACGGAGGGATGGACTAAGGGACGGACTAAGATCGTCTCGGCAGTACGCGGGAGAGGCTAAGGGCATGTCCGTTTTCTTGGGGTAGTATGGGTTACAATTCTTAGGGTAGTGTGGGCTGTCCCGAGAAAAACAAAATCGTGAAGACTTAGTGTCCAAAGCGAACAATATATGTACTCCGGTCCTTACAAACTCGATCTAAAAAAAATCTTTAAAGCACATAATAAATTTAACAGCAAAATTATACCGTAAGTCCAAAGTAGCTGGAGTCTGCGTTTCTAATCGTATCCTTGGATTATAAGGAATAAAAAAAGAATCAAGAAAGTGAGGAGGGCAAGAAAATGGTCAGCATGCAAGAAGCAGAAGTCAGCATGAGGACTCATTGAGCCGTTCTTTGTCGCGGTCGTTTGAATGACCGACCGGAAAGCCGTTGTTCCATTCCCCTTATAAATCACGCCGCTGCCGAATCCATCCCAAACACAGACACAACACAGAAACGCGCGCACACGCATACACCAAAATTATAGTTCACGACAGCTGTTTGCGTTCCAAGAGGAATAAAGCAAAGCTCCCTCTCGCAAGCCTTAAAGAAGAGGCAAGAAAAAGAAGGCCCACGATCGAACAGCTCCAAAAGTCTAGAAATTTGCATCTGCATCACGGGCCTCCTCTGTTTCCTTCTTCCCTGCTGGAGTAGTTCAAGAATGTCGGCGGGTGGGTTTCGGAATGAGAATCCGAACGGGTGGTGCTGGGTGGGTGGCATCTTGGCCTCGGTTCTCGGAGTCTTGTTTCTTTACCGTTTGGTTGCGAGAAAGAGGAGACGAAATGGGAGGGAATGCGTTAAAAGCATGAGAACCGCGAAGGACGAGGACGGCAGATCGGTGAACGAAAATGGCGGGGGCGACTTTGACGTCATCGTCGTTGGAGCTGGGGTCGCTGGCTCTGCTCTCGCCTACACGCTCGGGAAGGTGATGTTAATGCAACTGAATTCTTTTTTTGCCTTCTGTTTTGTCTATGATCGATGCAGTACTTTCTCGAATGGGAGACAACAAATTATTGGACGAGTTGACACTATCAGTCTGAAGATAGGAATTTTTTTTCTGCGCTGAGAACATCTCATAAAAATGGTTTTCATTTCTATGGGATTTATAGAGATGGTTTATGGTATTCTGAACTTTTGGCCAAGTGGAAAATGACATTCTGCTAAATTCAGGAAGCTTGATGCACTATTTCGAAAGTCCTGGTGATATCATGAGATAAGATCTTGCAACATCTGTTTTTCACCCCTCATTCGATTGCCTTGGTTTGATTGGTTATTTGAATTCTGATCGAGAGACATGATGTGGCAAGTTTGATTTCTCTCTGGGAGGTATTGTGATTGTCTCCACTGGATGAGCAATGGATGTTGCATAACCGTGATGTGTTGACTGGAGGAATCTTGGGTCCAGCGGGCATCTCACCATGTTAGGAAATTTGTTTTGGCTGAAAATGTTTGGTTGGATCATAAGACATGAATTTATTTCGATCTCAGCCTCTTGAGTGGGTGAATTCATCTAATCCTGATGAACTATGTGGCGAAGAGTGGTTGCTTTAACTTTACCAGCTGGTTTACTCTATGCACGCTTGCACTGTTCAGATAAAGCACAAATCAGGCTAGTCTAGGCCTTGTGTTAATGGACAAGTTGGGAGTAGATTGCCTTTTTCTGATCTTTGAGTTTTCTATTGCTATATTATGCCATGATCTCAATTGACTGTTTTTCACCATGTCTTTCTAAATCAGAGTTCTGATCTTTTGAATATCTTGTCCCCTTTTTTATTGGTTGTCATTGAATACAAGCTTTGCCCTTTGCTGGTCATCAGTTTTGAATCTGTTCCTAAATCAATCATTTGCATGTGAAAAGCAGGACGGCCGCCGAGTGCGTGTGATTGAAAGGGACTTGTCGGAGCCTGACCGGATTGTCGGAGAGCTGTTGCAACCAGGTGGTTACCTCAGACTGATTGAGTTGGGACTTGAAGGTAAGTCTAGCGAAACTTTCGATGTTTCTTGGCAATGATTCGGGTGCTACTCACCATCACTTGATTGGAAATGAATTTTCCTATTTCTGACAAGTACTAGAATGGAAGTAGATAGCACTTGCCGTTGCCTGGTTATAATCGTATTTTACTATTCTTGTTTCCATGAGTACTGAAAACAAAACTGCTCACTGAATCGAACTTGGTGAGAGCAGATTGCGTGGAGAAAATTGATGCACAACAGGTGTTTGGTTATGCACTCTTCAAGGATGGACGAAATACACGACTTTCCTATCCATTGGAAATGTTTAGCTCTGATGTGTCTGGTAGGAGCTTCCACAATGGCCGCTTCATACAGAAAATGCGGGAAAAAGCGGCCTCTCTCCCCAAGTAAATACCTCCGAACTCTGTATTGGCTCATTACATTGCTTATTGGCCTGTTCAATTTGACAATCATTTTCTGTTCTGCATTATCCAAATAAGTGCAGCTTCTTTTGATTTGTATGATTGCAGCAGACCTCTGTTATCTTTTGTGCTATATAGTGTTCTTCTGTAAAAACATTACCCACATCCTTATTTTGTCAATTAGTCGATCAAGTTAATCTTTTGACTTCCATCAGCGTGCATCTGGAGCAAGGGACAGTCACTTCTTTGCTTGAAGACAATGCAACTGTCAAAGGAATCCAATACAAGACAAGAACAGGTCAGAAGCTCACTGCATATGCACCCTTGACCGTCGTTTGTGATGGATGCTTCTCGAATTTGCGACGTTCCCTTTGCGATCCCAAGGTAAGTACTAAGGAGGGCCAATTTGCTCTCTCCTAGATCTGACTTTTCGTATGATGATGTTGGCAATTTTGTGTCTTGAGATGCAGTCATGCTGGATTAACGTTAAACTGTTAGTGCGTATGTTTGCAAAGAGTGTCGGAATTAGATTCACACCATGTGCAGGTTGATGTGCCATCCTGTTTTGTCGGTCTAGTTCTGGAGAACTGCAACCTTCCTTACGCGAACCATGGGCACGTCATTTTAGCTGATCCCTCTCCAATCCTCTTTTACCCCATCAGTAGCACTGAGGTTCGCTGTCTGGTTGACGTACCGGGCCAAAAGGTGCCTTCAATTTCAAACGGGGAAATGGCAAACTATCTAAAAACCGTGGTAGCACCTCAGGTACGTCTGACAAATTACATTCATAAAACCTTTTCATTACATGGGATTCTTTTTGTCAATCCTTGATTTTGTTTTTCAATGACTAGTGAATTATATGTGGTCTTGTGCTGACCGGGTGTTAATGGGCACTTCAGGTTCCCCCTGAAATCCTTGATGCCTTTGTGGCAGCGGTGGATAGAGGAAACATGCGGACCATGCCAAACAGAAGCATGCCGGCCATTCCACATCCCACTCCAGGAGCTTTGCTAATGGGGGATGCTTTCAATATGCGTCATCCGTTAACCGGAGGAGGAATGACCGTGGCACTCTCTGATATTGTTGTGCTACGGGATCTTCTACGGCCTTTGAGGGACCTCAATGATGCGCCTGCTCTCTGCAGATATCTCGAATCATTCTACACGTTGCGTAAGGTGAGTCCTATCAGTTGCTAGTGCCTTTGCCTGTGCAAAGTTTTTAGAATGTGTTTGAAGAAGACTAATTGTGATCTCGTGTATCTGCAGCCAGTGGCATCCACGATAAATACGCTGGCAGGGGCTTTGCACAAGGTCTTTTGTGCATCGCCCGATGAAGCAAGGAAGGAGATGCGACAGGCATGCTTCGACTATCTTTGCCTTGGGGGCTTGTTCTCGACAGGACCCATTTCTTTGCTCTCCGGTCTGAATCCTCGTCCACTGAGCTTGGTTCTCCATTTCTTTGCGGTTGCGATATATGGTGTGGGGCGTTTGTTGCTGCCGTTCCCTTCTCCCAAACGCATCTGGATCGGATTCAGATTAATTTCGGTGAGTCAATTCACATCTCACGTACTTCTATCTCCCATTTTGTCTCTAGCTTGTGTTAATTTCTTGGCACAATATGTCACATTCATGAAATATGAAAGATGTTTAAATCATTTTTGCAGGGCGCATCCGGGATTATATTCCCGATCATCCGAGCAGAAGGGGTCAGGCAAATGTTCTTCCCGGCGACTGTCCCAGCATATTACAGAGCTCCACCGGTCAAGTGAGTGTCGGTTTAGTGAAGTTAGGTTGCTGCCGTGACCGAAGAAAGTTTTTGTATTTTATGTGCATCTGATGCTCCTTTTTCGGAAGTCCAGGGGAGGTTGAATGTTCTTCCAACTAGGAGTTGAATAGTTGAACTTATATACTTGTAATTTAGCTTTTCTCTTGATAGTAAGCCCACGTTTGGTGGTTCCATTCCATTGACCATTCTCATTCGCATTAATTTTCATTCCATGAATGACCTTGTTTTGCCCTTGGGATTGACATAGCTGTCCGTCCACACAAAGAAAATATAACCAACAATCTGATATCAATATATATATCTCAACCATATGTACATATCACATAAACCGATAAATTAGTTACAACATCAAAGCTTATATAGTCCACCAAAAGAACATATACAACTAGAACTCATCAAGCCAACAAGATAACAACAACTTTATACACCACTCCCTCAAACCATATCCAAAATAAAAATAAAAAAAAAAAAACAATTCCCAAAAGTTTTCCATTGATGGCTCTCTCACCTTACTTGCCGCTTATCGAGGGACTTGAAAACATGAAAGACAAGTCAAATGAGTAATCACAGCACAATAAGCGGTATATATCTTCTAAATAGATCAAGCAACCACTATGTGTGTATACAAAGCAATAACAAAACTTTATAACTCAAACTTCAAATATAAAATACATATTGAATCATATATGAATTATCTCTTTACAACAAGTCTTTATACTAATATGAAAAACTCATTAAAACCATCATCACAACACAAGCATCAATGGTCAAGTCCACTAATCAATCTCTATTAAAAACTATGTCAATGGTTTATTCCATTAACTAATATATTGCTCAAATCCTACCATGGTCACAACACAATGCGACCAAAATTTCTGTCTTGACAAGGTCTCCATCCTACATATTTCAAATTGGAGATTTACCATACACGAGTTTTAAATAAATAATTACCTTTACAAATTCAAGGTTGTCTAAACATGAGATAATGATATTTAATATTAAGGATATCTCATATCATGACCCTTGCTTTTTACCTCTCATGTTTTGTTCTTAGGAAAATTACCAAATAAATCATAAAGTTATTGTATTTGTACCAATTCAGTTTTAAAGTTTTCAATTGTAAATTTGTCAATTTAATCATTCTGGGTAATTTGACCAAAAATTATTAATGTGAATGCTGGTCATCCTACGCAACATGACTTGCACTAATGTGAATAATTTTTACAATGTAAAAAAACCGAATTTTCAATAAATTTTATTTTTTTTCTTTTCCTTCATTTTCTTTTTCTTTCTTCCTCTACCCATCGTTGGGCCTTTGCAATAGCCGACCACAAGCTTGGGCCGACCTCACTAGCCTTGAGCTAGGCTCCAACTTGCCAAATCCTAGCGAGATGACCCTCACCAAATCTGACAAGGGCAACCCTCACTAGCCCTCACTTGGCCGGTGGCAAAGGCCAAGCAATCAATGGAAGAAGAGAGAAAAATAAATATATCAAAACTTTTTAAATATAAAAATTATCTACGTCAGCATCAATTGTACCATATAGAATAACCAACATCCATATTAATAATTTCTAATCAAAATTGACTAAAATGACTAAATTTGAGAATAGTCAAAAAGTTTGGGACTTAATTAACACAATTGAAATGTTTAAATGAATTGGCACAATTTTCATACATTAAGACTTTTTGGGTAATTTTTTCTTTTGCCCCCTACTATTGCCAATGCTACTCCCATTTTTTATAATATATATATTTCTAAATGTGCCTTTCGTATTTTAAAAAAGAAGCAATGATAGGACAACTAATTAAATTCAAAGATTCTTCCAATTAGTAATCTTCACGGATTTGGCGACTCTTTTCAAATGACAATAATTTCATTTACTTTTCAATTGAAAAATAGCATAATACACATTAAGATCTCACAATTTCCATGACCAAATTGATTTTCCATCGTTATTGGCGTAACAAGAATATATGACTTTGAAAGTGCCGTAATAACTATACTTCTCTAAATTCGTACATTTTACAATTGTCATATATTTCAAAATCTCTTGGGATTGAATTTTACTAATCTATATCAATCTGCTTGTTATCGTTTTTGTCCTATTCACTTATCAACATTTTTTTTATTTTAACTTAGTTTTAAACTTTAAATTTAGTTAAATTTTGGGGAAATTATCCAAAAAATCCCAAACCTTTTGTACGGCAATCAATTCAGTCATAAACCTTTTAATTGTGTCAATTTAGTTCTAAATATTTTGATAACTTACCAATTTAGTTCCAAACTTTTCAATTATACCAATTTAGACCTAACTATTTTGATGGTTTACCAATTTAGTCCTAAACATTTTAATGATTTGCCAATTTTACCCTGAAACCACTAACTTGGCGATTTAGTCAACGCCAATTCCTACGTGGGATAATCAGTGTTAACATGGATAATTGTTTGGTTTTTTTTTTTCCTTTTCTTTTCTTTCTTTTCTTATTTTTCTTTTTGTGTTTCTTTTTCCATTGACCAACCATTATTGGGCCTCGTCAACAGTCAACGAAGGTCGCTAGCCTTAGGCAAGGGCCCCCTTCACCTGCCTCGAGCAAAGGACATCTGCACCTCGACCGATGATGGTCGCTCTTGTCGGATCAATCAAGGGTGGTCCTTGCCTAGGTGAGAAGTGGCCTACACTCACCCAAGTGCCCTCACCTAAGGCTAGCAAAGGTTGCCCGCCATTAACAAGGCCTAGCAAAAAGAAAAAGGGAAAAAAAAAAAAAAAAAAATTCAAAAAATTCAAAAAATTATTTGTGTTCGCAATTTCCATCCAAAATTGGTTGGAATAACTAAATTGACAAATCATTAAAAGGTTTATAACTAAATTGGTAAATCAACAAAATTTTTAAGATTAAATTAACATAATTACAAAGGTTGTGACAAAATTAACAAGTTTCAAAAGGTTCCAGAATGAATTAGCTGCCAAATAATAAGTTAAAGACTTTTTAAACAATGTTCCCATCAAATTTTAATGAGTTATATTTCATAACTACATTTGGTCGTTTAGATTTCTAACTAAGATAGGACTATATAGGATAAAATATGAAATCTAGATATTTTATTATATCCTATTTACTATTTGACGATTGTAGTAATAAAGTCGGATATATTTACGTCAGATCATGTATGCATTGATTGGTATAAATGGCATATTAATATAAATGAATCAAGAAATTTACAAATGAAGATGGTAAAAATATTTCACAACACTCTTGCCTATTTTACTTTTATTTGCTTTTTTATTTTATTTTCCTCTCTTTTTTAATTAATTTCTTATTTATTTCATTCTTCTCCTTTGATCATTCTCTAATAAAATTTTATTATATAGTAAATAGTACTAATATACCTAAAATATTTAAATAAATATAAATATATTTATATATTAAAAAATGTATATTATAAATTTAAATGAAATTCGAATATATATAAAAATAAGATTAAATTAAAATAATTAATTTTTTTTCTTATATTAAAATTCAAATATTATATATTGAAATATATTTTAATTTTATTAATTTGAGAAGTTTGTTATTAAAAAAAATAACTTTCTTATTATAAATGTTAAAAATCCTATCTACTTTTATTCCATCTCCCAATGGGATAATTTAATTCCGTCTATATCACATTCATAGCCGAATTTATTTTATCTTGAGCAAGCACAATACATAGGGTATAATAAATTTTATCATATTCTGAATTTATTATAACTGCTAAACACAGCAAGGAAGTCCACAACATGAAATATCACTTGTTATTCATATATATATATTTGATTGACTAATTTTTTTCCAAAAGGATACAAAATTGGATTAGGAGGGTTGGTTATGGCTAATACTAGCCTTATCTTGCTCCACCTATTGCCCCCACAAAATGTCCTGCGGGGCATTTTCTCGAGAGGAAAATTTACCCCAATCGGGGTAGGGCGCCGCGCCTTGCCCATCAATATTAAGACTAAAACAAAAGTCCCATAAAAAAAAAATTAACAACATAATCAAACTAGTATTTTATGGACTAAAGTTATAAACTAAAAAATAAATGTTAGTGGGGACAAAATATGAGAGGAAAAATGTAGGGTTAATTATTGACTAATTGATTTTCAAATATAGTTGGTCATTTTAGTCGATAAACAAGGAACATTATTTTTTTTTTAAATGAAGAGATGAGATGAGAGAGAAAGTAGATTAAATTGATGATTGATAATGTTTTCTAGACATAAGAAGCCAAAAAACTATTTTATTTCACTTTCAAGTGCACAACTAATAAAGAAAAGAAAAGAAAAGAAAGCTAGCTATTTTCCTACAATTGATTCCACTAGATAATATTTTATTCCATAATAAAGTTTCTTGTGAAACAAATACATACACGCACCATTCCTCCGAAGAAGAATGATTTTCAATAAAACATATTTCAGATGACGGAAGATGTATCAACAAAAGAAAAGTTCTTCAACTAAAGATAATTTGTCGTCTTCATATGGTTTTTTTGTAGGATGAATTTTCGTGATCAACATAGGGGATGCACACTTTCTCTAAAAATTTAAACCATTATAGAACAAACACTTTCAAAGACAAAGACCTCCTCACCGTTTGATCTAGGAATTCACTTAAGAAGGCGTTGAAGTACAATTGAGTTTGGAAATGGGTTAGCCATCCCTCCTCACCCATCACCGTCATTCCTATTCAGTATTCTTTTTGCGATCAGCATAAGGGATGCGCACTTTTTTCTAAAAGTTAAACCGTAAGAGAGAAAACACTTGCAAAAGCAAAGACCATCCCACTATTAAGTTTAGGACTCCACTTAATAACGCATCCATCCTCGCCACTCAATTGTCATTTCTATTCAATATTCTTTTTGCAATCACAATCAGGGATGCACGCTTTTTCCAAAAGTTTAATCCGTAAGAAAACAAACACTTGCAGAGGCGAAGGCCACATCCGTTTGGAAATGGATCAGCCATCCGCCCTCCCCACTCACTGTCATTCCGATTCACAAACTCGGACTTGCATGTCATGATCACAAGATATATCGGCCCAAAAAGCGGGTCAAGACGGGTCGGGTCGGGCCCTTTAAGGAAATAATAGTATACCTTTTGCCCCGTTACTAGAAAAAGACCTGAATTTGAACCCGGACATTTCGGTTCGGATCTCTTTTGGCGGGTCGGGCACTGACACCAGGCCTTCACAAAAGGGTTGACCTTGCGAAAACGACAGCAAGGGCAGGGGCCGCCATGGATTTTCAGTGCAGCGACGTGGCTCGGTGGAGTCGAGCTCTCTCCGCCTACCCCGCTCGCATCGAATCCCTCGGCAAGCCCGACCTCCTCCCCCTCGACGACTTCTACCGCCGCCGCCTCCCCACCCTCCTCCGCGGCCGGGACCCCGATCCCTTCCTCACCCGCTCGGAGCTCGCCCAGCTCATGCAGTGGAAGCTCGCCCGCGGCAAGTGGAGGTGCGGTGTCGTCCCCTTTGACCTTCTGGGTTTTCTCTCTTGACGCGGACCCTTTCTGGGTTTTTCTGATTACCTCGCGTGGTGGTGGTTTCCAGGCCGCGATTGTTGGAGTTCGTGTCGTCGCTGGACGAGGAGGCGGTGGAGTCCTCCTCCCGGAAGGCCTTCGGGTCGCTCCCCGACGTGTCGAAGGCCGTGTCGGAGCTCACGGTCTTGAAGGGGGTTGGCCCCGCCACCGCATCCGCCGTCCTCGCCGCGTACGCGCCCGACGTCGCCCCGTTCATGTCTGACGAGGTCAGAAGCTGAGCCATAAAGTTCTTTCCTTTTATAAGAATGTGTTATGGAGATTATGTTTCAGTGATGCTGACAAAAATTAGTTCTTTTTCGGTCTGAAAGGCTATGGTGGCTGCTCTGGGGCACTCCAAAGATTATTCCTTGAAGCAGTATTTGCTGTTCTTTGAGAAACTGCAGGCTAAGGCAAAGGTCCGTTAGCATTTCTTTTTTACACTTTACAAGTTGCAAGGGAAATGAACGGAAAAAATGAAGAAAGGAAGTGGAAGGAAAAGAATGGAATACGAATTCGAATTTTAATCCACTTGCATCCAACCAAACACTGAAACTTATATGCATAGTTCGACATTGCAGTACAAGACAGCCTTTCTATTTACTTCTGCTGATTAGGATGTGCAGAGTAGTCCCCATTTGAACCTACTCTAACCCTGATGGAGGGTATTCCTAAAACCATTTCCTTGTTATTGCACTGAAGACAAAGGCGTAGTCCCATATTTTTTTAAGGTTCGATTGGGATTTTTATGAGTGTGTCACATGTTTCTAATTGGTCAGTGTCTTGCTAATGGACATGTCTTGGTGTTGGATAGTCATACAGCTTGTCCTGCGCATAGATGACCCTGCTGTTGTCATATTATTTTTCGTTCTCTTAGTAGTTTGGTGTCACCCTTTCGAATGACATAGGACATCAGGCACAGGCACAGGACCTTTGGTATTTGTCCATTCAAATGTGTCTGGGAATCAAATTTACCTCTTTAGTATATAAATGAGGTAAATCAAGACATCTGAGATTTTGTTCCTTGTATTAAAATTGAATGTGCACTGGCTGCAGCTGAGTTAGCTAGAAAGAAGCTATATAGACGCTAAAGTATTTTCTATAAAATAGACAAGCGAATCAAATAATAATAAAATGGATGAAACCAAGGAAATGAAATCACCTACCGGATTTGCATGGTTCGGTTGGTGCGACCTTCATCCACGGGGAGAGTAGCACATAATTTTACTATTAATCAAGCAATAAAATGGAGATTATAATCACATTCAAGGACCCTACCCCCAATTACACTCATTTATTTACTCACACAATGTTTTGTCTTTACAATTCCTAGTAAAATAATATTTCAATCTCACAAAAGAATTACACAAATTCTAATTACTAGAGTTTACTTGGCTAATCGCTCAGGTGTAATTATAATGAACAAACTCACTCTAAGAACACTCACGTAGACCACCATCTCTTCTTCAGTGTACCAAAGGACACCTACTGCCCAACAAGAGTTCCCTTATTTATACTCAACTAAGGATCTCTCATTTGTTGCTCCTTTTTAATTTGCATATGGGAGTCTTTCATTTTTATTGAAGAAGACAAACCCCACATGCTTTTCCTTATTCTTTCAATTCCACTTGCGGTCGAATTATAGTTGCATCTTGAACATAAGTCCTCCATTTATATATATAATGGCCAAGGAGTCCCTTCATTTATTGAGGCATCGTGTGAGAGCAACCGAAGGGATTCAACACCGAACAAAGTGTAATGTCCCTTCATTTATTTGCACCTATGCCTCCATCTTTGCTCTCTCTCCTCTTTCCTCTTTTCTCTTTTAAATGAAACTCTTCTTATCTTCTTCTCTCATTTGGGAAGAGAGAAGATCTCCCTTATGTGACCATCATCAAGTGCATCATGATGAGCCGTCATGATAATTCTTTCATCTTTGGAAACGAAGTGCCCATTCTCTCATCCTCTTTTTTCTTTTACATGGTGAAAGTCCATGTTGAGCATTAAGTTCTTATCATGGTCCTTTGACCCATAAAATGTTGATAGGAAGCGAAAGTAGACTTTGGACTTACTTCATTCCATGGGACATATTCAAGAATCTCCATCTTGGCTCAATGTTTGAGCTAAGTCATAATTGCTTCATTGCAATTTGTTGCTATTCTCTCATAGCCCCTCATGTGCTCAATTGACGCATGAGTGCTTCCAGGTCCAAGCCGCACTTGAACTTCCCCATAGCCGTAGATTTCATTAAAATACCAACTCCACCTGCGCATGTAGCAACTCAAAAAGCATTTTCTGACATAACCTTCTCAACTACAAATAAAGCAAAGCCACAATTGCATTAGTATATGTTGTATGAACTTGAAAAGAGAGAATGGGAGAATGGCCGCTTTGCTTCTCAAAGATGAAAAAAAACATCAGGATGATCCATGATGTTCCCACATGATAATCATGTGAGGGAGATCCTTTCTCTAACCAAATGAGATAAGAAAATAAGAAGAGTTTCATTCATGAGGAAAACGAGAAAAAAGAGTGCAATGATGGAGACATAGGCGCACATAAATTAAGGGACATTACACTTTGTTGTTAACTCCCTTCAATGGCTCTCACATGCCTCAATAAATGAAGGGATTCATTTGCCGTAAAAGCATGTGGGTTTGCCTCCTATAAATGTTAATGACTCCCACATGTAAGGAAAAAAGTTGCTACAAATGAGAGATCCTTAGTTCAGTATAAATAAGGGAAGCTTTCATTGAGCAACAGGTGTGCCTTGATGCACCAAAGAAGAGAAGGTGGTTTACATGATTGTTCTTCACATAGTTTGTTCTTGTAATTACACCTAAGTGATTTAGCTAAACACTATGTGAGTTATTTTGTGATTAGAATTTATGTAATTCTTTTGTGAGATTGAAAGATTATTTCTAGGAATTAGGGCTAAACACTATGTAAGTCATTACTTTGAGTACATGAATTTGTTCTTGTAATCACACTCGAGTGATTTGGATAAACATTATGTGTAATTCTTTTGTGAGATTGAGAGATTATTTCACTAGAAATTGTAAGAGCTAAACACATACTATGATTGTAATTGGGGGTTGAGAAACATTGAGAATGTTTGAGTACTCAAATGTGATCATAATCTTCATTGCATCACATGATCTATAGTGGAATTTTGTGTTGTTTGGATGTAAGTCACACTAACCAAAATCTTGTGTCTGATTTCATTTTCTTTGTTTTGTCCATTTCATTATTATTCAATTTGCTTGTCTATTTTCTCAACATTTTCCTTCTCAGTCTCCATGGTGTATCCTCTGTGACTCACCTTTTTGGATGTTATCTTCTACTAGTTTGCTAGAATTCTGCACTCACAAAATATGAAGATGGAATTCCCCTCTCTAGGGTGCAAATGATCATAGGCTCTTCTTAATGTGAAAGTGTGTCTAGCTTTTTCCAGTAACAGTCATGCCATTCTATGTCAACTATTGACACTTCCTTGACATCTTTGTCACTAAAAAATACAGCCATACGACTCTTTCATAAGAGTCCATATACTTTTCATGATTAGTTTTATTGGTTAAAATGCAATTACCAAAAAAAAAAATCTGAAAACACACATGATTTCTAACCATATGCAGAAAGTAAGTTGAAGGAATCATTTGAACCAATGTACTGTCCATAATAGCTGACATTTTTCTGCACTTGTCTTAAATTTTTTTGTAAGTATAAAGAAATGTACTATAGTCAGAGAATACTCTGCAGTCTATTGTTTTCTAAACAAGCTGTGCTTCATTTAAAAAACAAGGAAAGCTTCTTTGTGTTAAGATGGGCATACTGATGGCCCAAGTAAGTGAACTTATTTTGTAGAAATTATTTCCCGTGGTGATGATGGATGATGCTCTTCTACTCAGTCAGTCTCTCTTATGTTGATCTGCTAAAAGAAGTCAGATGTCCAAGTCCTTCAAACAGTTAACCATGCATGTTTGTTGTGAGACTGGAGTTAATCGCTATAATCAGAGTAACTACTGAGAAATATCTTAGGAGACGATCACAAAAGTGTCCTCAATTTTTTCTTTATCCGTATTTGCATCCTTCAGTTTCAAAACCTGCAGTTTTCATCCTAAGAAAATGTCAGGGAAAAGATAGATAGTGGATGGTACATAGGAAAGGGAATAGATAGGAATAGATGGTGCAAAATGTAGGGGGTTCTTTTGAAACTTTAGCGTGTTCAGAGGGTGTAAACTGAAAGTTCTGAAACTAGATGATGGAAAGTGTTGGCTAACAAGAAAGTTGAGGATTGTTTACGATGTCTTAGGGGTAAATCTCAATGCTTAAGTTCAATCGTCGTTGTTTATGATATTAATGTGTATAGCCTTCGCTTATTGAGCAATTTCAGGAATTAAGTGCTGAGGGGCAGTTGTTCACACCATCAGATGTAGAGAGGGCCCTGTGGAGTTCCGCTATCGAGGCTAAGCTGGGAAACTCTCAGTCCGATTCAGTCACGAAGACTGATGTAGGCAAAATGTCCAAGAGGAAGAGGAAAAGATGATTTGAAGCTGCGGTCAACGACATCAGGTTTTGCTAGTTTTTGCTGTGTACTTGTACATAATTTAACGTCCACTTTCCTAGTCCAGATCGAGTTAAGATCACAAGCAATGCGATTGCTTCCATCGTTTTTTTTTTTTGGCTGATGAAGTTATGGTCGCCCTCCTTCCTCTCCGGAACCTGGTCCACGTTATGTCGCCGGAAAATTCTTCGGTCTCACTTCACATCCTATATATGTAAAGAATCCGCCATTGGTTCGCTAATCGAACCTAACATACAGAGGCCAGTACCGCATTGTCCGGCGATGAGCTTCCTGTTGTGACTTTGTAATCGGTGGACTGAAATCTCAGTGCCACGAACTTAGATGTCCAAAACGGATATTTCTCATGAAATGACAGTCTTAAAACTTCTGAAATCGCCGGTAAACTTCTGGTGCGATGTCGATGTCAGCTGGATTTTCGCAAAACTACTTCCGACATGGACATGTGGGTTAGAACCGAATGTGTTGGACATGAATTACGAGAATCACCAGCCAATAATTACTCGAAATTAATTCCTTAATTGAAGAGGACAAAAGCAATCTGTTCCGAACTTTATGCACTTTGACTTTACAGTTCTTTTGTTGGGGAAATTCGAGGATTGAATTCTGGAAAATGTTGGAATCGATCTGTGCGAGAGAGGAGAGATCCGAAGGGAATATCCCCTCTCGGTCCTGACCCAACTGTCCCAACCAATCGACGATCAAAGATAGCTTCTTTTTTAAATATATTTTGCCTTTTGGTTTTACTTTTTGGGTTAAAATCACAAGACAAAAGTCCCATTGAAACACAAATACTCTACTTTTCTTTGTATACCTAAAAATCATATATTGGTTCATTGTAATATAAATAACTCAAATTTATATTAGTGTAATAAATACCTTGGAATAGAGCTGAAATGAAAGATATATATGGATTTTTTCGTAGCATAGAAAAAAGTTTGGGTATTAATTTTTTGATTACATTAAAAAAAGTTGGGGATTGACATCATTTGAAATTTTTTGTGATATTTCTTACTTTATTTTGAATATATTTAAGTGATTTTGGTTTCTTTATTTTTTATAAACGGAATTTTTTATATAGGAAAAGTAGAGTGTTGTCAGAATTTGGTGTTGACAAGCGAATCCAATGGCTGTTGATTTGAAGTGTCCTTACGTACTCTCTGACTCCGAGACGCCCGTGCGAAATAAATTTAATATAAACGAGGAGGAAAATGTTTTTGAGTTATATTAGGATTTTATTTATTTCCTATTTTGCCAGGTAATTGCTTTCTAATTTTCCGTTTTACTTTTAAAAGAAAAAAATATGCTATCGATTACAATCTGGGTTCAGCTGTCGGCAATTAACTCTATAAATATTAGCTTTTACAAAAAAAAAAATCTATTTAGCTTTTTTCTTGTATGATATTGAGTTTTTTCCTATGTCGATTCTTTTTTCCCTATACCTCTCCGAATATTCTGTCTAATTTTCATCCCATTTTTTGCTATCCGTTTTCCTTCCCTCTCACCATTCCAGACATTTCTCTCAACAACCGACTTCCACTCTGCACCAAGAATCCTCTTTTAGTTAAATAACGGATTAGTTACCTAGGAAAGATTTCATGGGGATCAAGCGAGCTAGCCGTTTTCCCATAAAAGAATTGTGGCCGGTCCAGCAGCGGGGTTAGAATCTTTTTCAAGACCTAGCCCTGCCTTTACGGAAGACAAACACGTAGGGATTTCCACCCTAGGGCGGTTCTTCGCCTGTTTCTTTCCTTAAGCAGTTTAAAGACCTGCTCAAATGTCGATTAAGATGAGAATAAGGGTGTTTACCATAAAAAAAAAATATATGTCAATGTCACATTCCACGCTAGACGTGTAATTACGAGATGAAAGGTCGCAAGATGTGTCGGTGATGAGGTCATGGAAGTACTAAACAATGAATAAAAAGCTTATTATATCATTAGTAGGTGTCTTAGAATATATTTGCTTGAGCAAATCACGGGTCAGAGAGAGAGAGAGAGAAGAAGAAAGGTACATGGCCCCAAAAGAAACGATAATCAAAGCTTTTTTACTTAAAAAATAAAGGCTAATCAAAATAAGACACTTGTTTTGAATAAATAGATAATGATGTTTAGTAACAAAGAAGGGGGACAAACCCCAGCTGCTCTCCGCACACGGCGATATGGCCAGGTGGGTAGGGAAAACAACTTGAGACGATGATGAGAGCTTGAAGTTAAGAAGTCGTTTTCGCCCGTGGAAATGCTGATGAGAGATGCTTCCATGTATTTCCAATTCTCAATGTTCGAAAAGAAATGTAGGGAGTAATAATTGAATTCCATTGACTATGTATTCTGGCGTTTGGAGCAAGTTTGGAAAGGAGAATGCATTTCTGTGTGATAAATTAATGAGGTAGGAACACACGGTACGACCGGTCAGTTAAAAGTGAGATGCACGCAAACGTAAACTCAGGTGGAATTAAATTCATAACATGCAAATGATGATGATTATTCGATCACACTATATTTTCTCCACCACATGGTGTCTTCATCGCATAAAATGTTCTCTTTTTGGAGTAGAATGTATCTTGCGTATAACCGTTGCACCACACAATGATGATTTACTAACGAGATTTCAGGCTTTTTAAAAATGTTACTGCAAATCTAAAGATGTACAATTATGTGATTTTTCATAAGTGATGATTTAACTTATTGCTTAAAAAGTAACACAATTAGTCAAATTGATTGAAGAGAAAAATATTGGGTGTGGTTCATACTTTATATCAACAAGATGACATGGGGTCCTATTCCTTAGTGAGCGGGCAAGGGTGATAGAAACAGTGCCCCTATGACGTCGGAAGGCTTTTATAATTTGAATCCATATTTTATTGGTAATTTGGGTTTGGGCCTTGAATAATTATATATATATATATTCTCTCTCTTGTAAATTGAGAGATTGAGAGATGTAGTAGAGAGTTACAAGGTGTATTTATAGTGGAACCATGGCTGGACATAACTCTAATTTAAGGATGAACTATAATAAAACACCGCATCTCAAAATTTCTTTTCTCGTTTTGCTCTCTATTTTCTTTGTCATTGTATAGCAAGTCCTACTAGAAAGTTAGTTCTTGAATATTCTACAAAATTAATACGTGATAAAAAAAATCAAATGGAAAATTATTATTTGCAAGTTGAATTTATTAACGATACACAAAGGATTAAATTTAGGCTCACGTTATTCCCAAAATCTAATCAATGATAACGCTCCTTGATTTATTGAGTTGAGATAAGAATCTCCAGAAAATTAGTTAATCAAGATCGCAAATGGGAAGAGTGAAAGTTTATATCTATTGAAAATGTAAAAGCCGCACACTCTCCTGAAAAAGCAATATTGTCGGTATTTATCAATATAATGATGTTTTATTCTACCATATTATGTTATTTTCCATTCATTTTTACACGAACTTCATTCTTTCTTTTCTACTTACTAATGTGATATGTCTAATTTCCTTAGAAGACTTTTTATAACGAGTATGAGCATTGTTGTTAATCTTTGTTAATTAACATATCTTAAGTATGAATTATAATCATAATGAGTTCACTACTTCACCAAAAGAATTCCCCTAAAAAAACCTTGAAGTAAAGAATTGAAGATTACAAAGAGTTGTTAGAGATTGAACTTTAGAGAGACTTTGTAAATAAATGTACTTCATTGATATTCATTTAATTAAGAATCTGATTGTTAAACTTAGTAAAATACTCGAATCTTCTCACAAGAAAGAAACGAGCATGTAAACATCTCCAATTTGAATACAAAAGAAGAAAAGCGATAGTTTAAGGAACGTTATCAAAAATCATTTGATTGATTGATTTAGCAAAAATTATCAAAAAAATCATAAATTTATCTTAATTTTTCCAAATCAATCATAAACTTCTTTTTTTTGCTAATTCAGTCCTAAACCTTTTGTAATTGTGCCAATTCAGTTTATTTGGCCAAATTTGGCTAGTTGACGTTGACGGCAAATAATTTTTTAACAATACTTTTTTGCATTTTTTTTTTTTTCTTTTTTTTCTTTTCTTTTTCTTTCTTTTTTTTTATCTTCCCCCCTAAGGCCTCCTTCTTCCTCCTTCTTTCTCTTGCTACGACAACTAACCAAAGGGAAGGGCCAAGCCTAGACCGCCGTTGTTGCCAACAATGGCGAGCTTGCCTTGCCATTGTTGGGCGAGGCCAACCCTCACCAAAGGCTCGCCTCACCATCATTGGGCAAGGAAGACCTCACTAAGATTCAGCCAAGGTGAGCATCACTAGCCATATCCGGCAGGGGCTCGCCTCACTCATGGTTGAGCGAGCTCGCCCTCACCAAGCAACAACAAGGCAAACTCGCCATTGTCAATTGCGTCAGTCCACTCGGCCCTCCCCTCTAGCTAGTTGCCAGAGCAAGAGGAAGAAGGAGGGAGGAGGACAAAAAAAATGAGAGAAAAAAAATAAAAATAAAATAAATAATTCAAAAAATAAAATATTATTAAAAAAATCCCTTGCCCAAACCAAATTTGGTAGGATGGATTGAATCAATACAAAAAAGGTTTAGGACTGAATTGGCCAAAAAAATTAAGATTAATTTGAAAAATATAATAGGTTTAGAACTTTTTTGTTAATTTTCTCCATTGATTTACATTAAAGATATGTTTTTTTTTCCTTTTTCATGAATCTTACTATTAATGAGCTCCTACTAAGGTTACTTTTGACCATTTAGATTTTTAAGGTGCGTCTAAAATTATATGAGGAATGAAAATAGTGTAATATTATATTAGTATTAGTTAGTGAACTCGGCTCGGTGAATCCTTTCTTCCGTGATTCACTTTTGACACTAGTCCTACATTTTGTTTCTACAGGATCAAACTTATGGGACTTAAGGAACGATGGAAGGGAATAAAAAAAGAAATCAAAAAGAAAAGAAATATAAAAAAAAAAAAAAAAGAGAGAGGGAAAAAAATTAAGTAAATAAAAATGAAGTAGAAGAACCTAGATTTCAAATGAACAAATTCAAACTTGAAAAGATCTTTCTAATTCTCAAAGAATGAGGGGCAAGGAGATTGATCAAGAAAGATCTCTTGTTCTTATTATAAGATTGTGATTAGATCCGCAGATGTTTGGTAAAAAGAAGAATCTTCTCCTTTGAGAATAATCCAAAATGGAAAGTGTTCAATTGGAACATGAAAACGTAACTGAATTGGTCCTAGTTACTCTTTAGGACAAAGTGGAAGAAGGGAGGAGATTCTCGAACAAGGAAAATGACCCAATGACTTCAAAAGAGTTGAACGAGGAGCCGTATGAGATGAAAATCTCATGTACAGTTCTATAGAGTGGCGGTAGGGGTGACTTATCTGTCAACTTTTTCACCATCACCCCCAAAAAACCAAACTCTACCTTACGTAAAGTTGCTAGAGCACGATTAACCTCTGAATTTGAAATCACTGCTTATATACCTTGTATTAACCATAGAAGGAGTGAGACTAGACCCTTATCTATGAAAGACCTAGGGAAGACCCCGCTCCAATGCCTGACTAATAGGGGCTTCGGGGTCCAGAGCTTTAGGAAAAGGAAGAACCTATGCTTACCAGAAGAGTTTGTCAACAAAGAACTTGCACTTTTTGACTTCCTGAACTTACTTCACTTACCGCTACTCGCCCCCGCATATGGAACAGGATCTACTCTTGCTGGTAGGTATCCTAGGATAGGAGGAAATGCTATTAGTGCCGGTGAATCAATAGGTTCACTTTCAGCCTGACCTCTTAGGTAAGTGAAGTGGAAGGCCGTGCGACCTCTACCACTAGTGCCGGATCAACTTATCATCGCCCCTTGTATTCGTCTCTTCTGGGGTAAATGGCTAAACCCTAGGAGAATGCAAGTCCTCTACTCCGCTATCAATGGATCAACAAGTGGAGCTGGATAAACTTCACCTACATTTCAATCCGTCTACATTTTTAGCATAAGAGTTTAGTGAAATGGATGATAATAGATTAGAGGAAACTAAAACCGACATTTGTAAGTCGTTAGTCATTACGGAAAAAGAAAAAGATGGGAAATAAGATAAAAAATTTTGTGTTGAAAATAATAAGACAAAAGGTTTGACAATTTGAGCTTGAAACCTTTCCTAGTGTTAAGCCTTTAATTTGAAATTTTTATGGAACTTTTGGAAAAAAATAAAATAATTTTAAGCGATTGCATTTGTATTAATTTAGTCATAAACATTTTAAATTTAATCAATTAAATCCTAAACCCTTTAATAATTTGTTAATGTAGTCCATCCATCTAATTTTGATTGAAAATGACTAATATAGACACCAATTGTCCTACGTGATATAACCAACACCGACATAAAATAATTTTTAAAATTTTTAAATATTTTTTCTTTTTATTCTTTTTTTTTTCTCATTTTCTTCTATCAATCGCCAAGCCCATGGGCCACAAGGAATGACCAACAAGGGGCAACATCGCCAACCTTGAGCGCGGCTTGCCAAATTTAGTGAGGTTGTGGAGACATCACCCCTCACCAGATTCTAATGAGAGCAACCTCGCCCAAAGTAGGCAAGGTTGACCCTTGTTGGCCTCTAGTGACGATCATTACCTCTGGTCAATCGCTAGCCATGATCAATGCCCTCTAATCGGCAGACAAAGAATGAAAAAATTTATAAAAGAAAAACAAAAAATTCAAATATATAATTATAAAATTTGTCTATTTCAAACCAAGTTGTATTACGTAAAATAACTATTATTTATGTTAGTGATTTCCAATTAAAATTGGCCGATAAACTAGATTGACAAATTTTAAAAAATTTAGGACTCAATTGGTTAAATTAAAAGGTTTAAATTTAAAATAACACAAGCGCAATAAATTTAAGATATTTTAGGGATTTTCTTAAGAATTGCCTCACTAACCGATGCAACCGCGCAAAACTCTTGCTCCATGGCTCATCCACATGGCATAATACCCGCCTTTTTAGATTTGTTTTACCATGTTGTACTTTCTCGACCAAGGCTAACTTGTAAAAGTACTTATATGCTTTGCTATTTTTACCTGATGACTTTCAAGAACCGTGATGTGCATTTCATTGCTTGAAACCCTAAGAAGAACGACGTAATTCGCCGGTATCTTCTTTCGTTTTCAGATCCTCCGAATCGTCATTACTCGACAAAACAAAGAAAAGTAGATTTGTCTGACGTTCGCATTTTACGTGCGCGATGCAATAACATCAAATCAATTAGAATTTGATAACAAGAATAGAAAATGAGGGTTTGGTCGGTCGACCGCAAAAGGAGCAAAAGGAGCAAAAAAATGTCGTTTTAATTGCAAGAAAATTACCACAAGGCAAACTTGGCAGCAAGACATTCTAAAACCAAAGTGCATCCTCAGCGGATTGACACTTTAAAGATAGTACTCTTAAATCGGTGACAAAGGGATCTAACAAAGACTCCATTTATTTCGTAATAATTAAATGATTTAAAAAATACTTTCTTAAAAATAATCATTTGTTTGTCAATAAAAAATGATTCATTGCTGACAATAATTTATTTCTATATATTTTTATGAACAATAAAAAAAAAATCGTTCATCCATTTTTGTAAGCGATGCGAGCGATTATTTTTTTTATCAAATTATTTATTTTTCACGAAATAAATGCACTCTAATTTTATTTCGCCATGACATGAAAAAAAAAGAAAAAGAAAAGAAAAATATGGTACTTGATTTACTGATCGAATGATAGACCAACTTCATTTGATTTCCCACATAATCGACGCAATCATGTGTTCGTGGGAGAGTTGGTTGAATCTATTATAGAAAACCCATCTACGCATCTAAGAAAATAATCGGGAACACGTAGGACCCCCCCGATCTGTCACCTGTACCACGTTACGTTTCGATCGAAAAGATTAGGTGGTAGCAAAAGGACAGGGGTCTTGGACCATAGTTAATGTTTGTCAAGCTCGTAATGCTTGCCCAAGTGGACGGCTAATGGAAATCAAGGGGCCATCTCAAATGTGCATTAAACAATGTTCCTGTCCCAACATATGTTATGCCCCGTCCATGTGGTGGACCCGCAATAATGCAATGAAATTTTTAGGGTCATCATTGAAAATTTGTTAATCTTACTTTGAATACGATTCAATTATTTTTTCCGTAGCTGCATGCGATCTTGATGATGGAGCATCACTTGAAAACCATTAGTTCAGCTACTTTAGAAATTTATTTCCCATACCTTCAAGACTTAGTCAATGTCGTTTAAGTTTCCAGAACCCTTAATTAATTTTAGTTATTTTCTAGTAAAAATGGTGTCTTTTCCCGTGAGTCTTTTTGTCTTTTCAATGAGTCTTAATAATTGCTTGTGATTGGCGGGTTGTTCCATGCTCATTTATATTAACATACTATGATGAATGAAAAGGTAAAATTTGTTTAATTTGTGATTTATTTTGAGTATTTGGCTTGAGAACAAGAAATTTTTAT
Organism: Eucalyptus microcorys; assembly: GCA_014182515.1. Lineage (NCBI taxonomy): Eukaryota > Viridiplantae > Streptophyta > Magnoliopsida > Myrtales > Myrtaceae > Eucalyptus > Eucalyptus microcorys. The sequence goes on along the minus strand of CM024567.1, from coordinate 23,837,771 downwards.
CACTTTGCTCTTATCCCTCAGGTAAATTACCTACCGGTGGCAAGCAACCTGTTGCTTCTCTACATTCTTTCAGGCGTGACGTCTACTTACACTCATTCATAGCTCACCCGCGTCTTAATCAATCGAATTTTTGACCGATAATATGCACTGTACATGTGCGTGCGTAAAAGGGAATGTGGATTCAAAGTGCGAAAGTGCAGCTACTCTTTGTCAAATACCAAGAATTTACAAAACCAAAACGTGCACGTCGCCGCTGCCATGATTGCTCTCCAATTTTCTAATTCTTCAGTGGCAGCGTGCGTTCCTAACTCTTCTGGCTAACTTCTTAGAAATCCCTGTCGGTGGGTCAATTCTAGTGCGACGAACTTCTTCTTCACGATTCCTAAGATTAGATTTTCTCGACATACTCGGATTCCAACAAGGCACCGCTCGAACTACAGCTGAGAGGATACTGTGGTCCATAGAAATAAATCGTCTGAGGCCCAAAAAGAGGGGGGAAAATACGAGAAAATAGAGTAAATAATAAGGTGTCGAGAACTCAGGATGTGGCGATGAAATGGAAGAACGAGGACCGGCAGAAAGATCTGCGGAAAATATACGGGGAAAGGGACGTTTTGGTCGGTCTTAGGACAAAAGGCAGCAGGTCTCGGTTTTGCTGTTATGGATAACGTAACATGCGTGGCGGTGAGCGGGGAATGTTGAGGTGGCGAGCCGCCGTGACTCGCGGCGGATGACGTGAAGTGACGACTCTCGGTCTCCTCTATCCCTGCCGGGCTGCGGCGCCAGCCTGGCTCGGTGCGCGCTGGGCCCCCTGGGGCGCCACGTGTCCTCTCCCAGCACCCGGAGCGCAAAAGTATTTGGTCGGTCCTGCCTACGTCCAGCCGGGTGCGCTGCGCTAGGTTCATTTCGTTGCACCGGCCCGATTCGTTTTGCCCACCGTCTCTTGCAAAATTAGTATAATAAGATAATTTTACCTGATATTTTAGTGAAACAAAATTAGGATTTTTTGTTAGGTCAATCGCAAAGGTAACCTTATCTCTTACGAAAGTATACCGTATTGAAAGCATTGATTTAGGCTTGATATTCGAAGTTGAGGTTGCAACCGAAGGGAGATGGAGAGAGGAAGAGAAGATGGTAGGGACGGGCGGCCGATGGAGGAGAAGGGCGGTGGTAGAATAAGCGATGTGGGGGTACATCCGGCAATCAATGTCCCAAGTCCGGGAGGATTTGAGGGGAAAAGAGAGAAAAGAAAGAACTGATTTTGAATTGGGATTTTGTTTTTCGTTGTTGGTGAAATTTGAACATATCGAAATTGGACATGTAGATCGAACTTATCCCGTACTAACTAATTCAGCATTCGACCATTGGAATGGTTGCGTACAAAACGGTCCGATGACCCGCCGTTGCTCCGACATCGTCCAGCCACGTGGCGAGATCCGAACACACCTAGGAATCTCATTGAGTATATTCCGGTCCTGTCGTGAGGTCGCTTTTCCGATTACACCCCCGCCGCAACCCCAAATTACAGAAATGCCCTTCGTGCCATTAATTGACAACCCCAAACCCTTGGTTGGATTCTTCCCCCCGGTCAAACGCCTTTCTCGAGGCTCTCTATGATCTATCTAGTCTTCTCCTTATTATTATTATTTTTTTATTTCTAGTCCTCTGACTTTCATAATTTATATTAGCTGGCCGAATCCTAGCTTCGATATCTTTATTCCGTCAATTTGGGCTTAGGAATTTCAAATTGTCGCTTTTGGTTTAAGAAAAAAATTGTTGTCGGGATAGAACGGAATGAGAATTTTTTCTAAATACTGTAATATACAGTAATTTTAATCTTACTAAATTAAAATTCGAATAATCAGCGAGCGCCGACAGCTCATGTGTCTGCGGCTTCGGATACGTCCAAAATCGCCCCATCCTCCGCTTTGCGCGCCAAGTTTCGGTTTTTCCGGAAAGTATTTGAATTTCGAAAAGGGAATTAAAAAAAAACACACACACAAAAAGCAAAAATAAAAAAAAAAATAAAAAAGGAAAAAGGCGCGGGCTGGGTCCCACTCGCCCATCTCACGTGACTCGCGACAGAGCCGTACTCTCCTCTCTCCTCCATCGCGTGAGAAACGTGACGACGATCCGACGGCTGGACCCCACGGCTCGCATCCGACCGCACGTTCTCGGCGGTCGTGGGCGTGGCGATCCGCCAGCCGTCGGTGCCGGATCTCGCGGCCGGGGCCTCGGGGTGGGGGGGGGGGGGGACACGGAGGGCCGAGATGTCTCCATCGCGCGGCGATCGCTGCCGGGGACCACCGTAACGCCGTGGGGCGCGGAGCAGGCGGCCCGCGGCCCCCTCGGGATGCGGGACCGGGGGCACGGAATTCCCGGAAACGCCCTCCCTGGGCCCCAGACCACTCCTCGACTGAAAATTGTCGGTGACCGCGGGCGGAGGCCAGGGGCTTTTTGGACTATTCGCCGTCCGGTCCGAATTATTCCTCGTTCGGAGACTGCCGAAACGCCTACCCGCGGGCTCTCGCGCGTGGGGTTCACGTGGAGTGGTGAAAAACATTCACGCGCTTGAGCATCTTTTCCGGCGTTTCGATTTTCCACCCAAAAATGAAAATTGATAAATAAAAAATATAATATATTTTTTTCCGGGGGTCATATCTCATTTTTATTTTTATTTTTTTGTGCTTTGGTAAATCGTTTGCTTTTGACTCCGCTCTTTCAATTTTTGTGGAACTTCCCGGTGTCAATGTCGAAAACTTCTGGAGATGCTCCATCGAGGAACGGCAGATGTTGACATTTGTTTTTTCAAATCATGATTTAGAAAAAAGTAAATCGTGTACCAAAAAATCGCTGAATTGCTCGATCGTTTTGATTTGGTCAAAGTTCAAAAGTCTTTTAAAATACGTCTTATCTCTTGTCTTCATGCATAAGGATACTAGATTATAAATGAAAGTATATCGTTTTATTTCGTCGAATTTGTGAAACATTATTGACGGTTTAAATTTGTTTAATGTTTATGTCTTTTATGGACTAAAATAAATCACTTTAACACAAATCGAGGATTCAAGTAAAACTCATAAATTCTAACTAAAAATCATTGGTGAAAATCACTCGAAAAAATGCACACACCATTTCCCTTTCTTCCACTTGTTTACGCATGCTTTAGGCAATAATTGTTCATGATGTTAAATCAACTAGTCAATAGCAATTTGTCTTTGATTAGTGAGTTACAGACACGAACATCACTTCCATTCTATTTTTGTTGGCACACATAACTCGTAACCTACCATTCAAAGGTATGGGTAGAAGAAAATATTGCTCTCCTGCAATCTATTAAGGCCAGGTTGACAAAAACCATCAATGGCCTTTCTTTGATTAAATCATGATGGGCAGACTTAATAATCCTAACTTGAGATCTACGACAAATTAACACCACACAACATGCTTATGTGTAATCGTTTAGTGTTGAGTTTGGTATGGCATAATAGAATGAAATTAAAGAACTTGAAAAAAAATGGAATGGAATGAACTAGAATGAAACAATCCGATATATTTGCTTAATCAACCATGGGAATAGAATGAAATGAAAATTATCATGTTTGGTTGTAACAAATAGTAACGTAGGAATTTAATTAGACAAAAATTTCCTAATAAATTTAACTTAACTTTACCTTATCAATTTTAATTTACTGACTGTAATTTGAAATCATTAGTTATGAAATGCAAAAATTATTATTTAGTAACGGCGCAAATCAAACATAAAACAAAAGTCTGACCAAGTACCATGCTTCGAGATGCAACGGAAAGCGACTAATTAGGCATCGGTCGCAATAATCATGTCATCATAATTTCTTTCATTGGTTTAAAAACACAAAGGCTTATGATTAGACTAATCACAATGAGGATTATTCAACTTTGCTTTGACTTTTTTCACCCATGATTGTACTCGGTCTTCTCTCGCCAAAATCATTCAAATTTAATTACTGCTAGAATAAACAAACTATTGCTAAACTTGGCCCTCCAAAATATTCAAATTTAATTTAATTAATTTATAATTATCTCCCTTTTTTTTTTCTTTTTGGTTGCTCCCTTTAATCTTTTCTCGGTCCAGAATATAAAATGGATAAAAAGCTAAATAAAATAAAACAAGAGCATATGCAATTTAAATTGCGGGTCCGCGATAAGACGATAGTAGCTAGATCTAATTTGATTTGAATTATAGTCCGGGCCATTTGTGACATTATTGTGAGCTATATAAGATAGCTAGGGCATGCACCTTGACCCTTGTCGCGCCGTCTAAATAATTTCCGAATTGTCCAATGTCGTAGATTAGTCTTCATTAATACGAGACATCCCACTAAATGATATTCAAGTTGGCGGATTGAATAATTATTGGAACCATTCAATGCTACCAACTATATAATAAATATTATACACGTATTATTTTTATATTTTATGGTCAATTAAATGGCAACGAGACCCATCGCCGTCACCGTTATAATGCCCGTCTTGACGTAAATGCTGTAAAGAAACATGAAAATTTTCATAAATATGCAAAGAGAAAGGGGAAAAAAACACATAGAGGCAGGTTGATTTAGAAATTTCACCCCTATTCATGGCTGCATTTGTTTCATAGAAAATAATTTTCTTAAAAAAATATTTTCCCGATAATAATCACTTACATATCACTTACACAAATAGATGAACGAAAAATGATTTCATCCTTCTCAAAAAATTTTAGACATAAATTATTATCGATGATAAAAAGATTTTTCATTTGACTAATCATTTCGAGCAATACTAGATATTGTCCAAACCGTTTATTTTTCGTAAAATAAACGAAGCCTAAGGTTATTGTTGTTTGGGGGAAAGCATTTTATGAGAATTGACATGGAAAATGACTAGTCAATCAAAAACACTTTTTGGTCAATGAAAACATACATACATAAATTTACATAAGCAAATTCCTGAACTTAAGGAGATGAAAACAATTTTTGAAACTTGCTCGTCTCAAATATTTTTAATAATTTTTTTTTTATTTTTTATTTTTTTATTTTGTTCCTTGTTCTTCAACAAGTCGGTGATTGACCACAAGTGAGATCGAGCCTCATTGAGGCCATGTGACCAGCGAAGGGGAAAAAAAAGAAAGAGAAAAGAAAAAATAAAATTATATAAAATTATATTTAAAATTTTGATTTTTTTGCTATGAGATAAAGTCATGAGGTTAGAAATTACTTTCTAAATAAGATCCCCATGCCATAAAATATTTTCGACCATATATCAATAAACAAAGGAAAGTTATCCACTTTCTTGAAAAATAATTTTCCTATCTTTCTTGATACATTGAGTACAAATATATCCTTGCATAACTTCTATTTGTTTCTTCATTCATAGATTAAATATGCTTGATAGCCCATCTCTTTTTTCCGCTAATCGTTTTTAGTTTAAAAATATACGGTAGATGAAAAGGTTATTTAGGATTTGTCCAATAACGATAGAGGTAATACGTGTCTAAAATAAAATAATAAATTCATGACTACATTCTTGGCCCGTGCTTTATATACTTAAATAGCAAAACTACATTCCTAATTAACAATGTCTGGCTTAGGAAACATTTAGGTAAGAAAATCGAAAGCAAATTCCCAACAAAGTTTTTGATGTAGGTGCTATTAAACTACGGTAAGATTTAAAAGAAACAGAGGAACAATAAAACAGAAAATTAAGCTATGCTCAAAATAGACCGTATCATTCTAACATGTTTGAAGAAATCTAAAACTCGAAACTGTATCTCTTAAGCCACTGTTTTAGAATTTCAAATCTCGAGATATTAATCTTTTCTCGAATCATAAGATATGTTAGAAATATTTCTTTAGGATATTTTCCTCTGTTGGATATAATTAAAATATTTATCTTGATTATCCATATCTATCAAAATTGCATATATATCCCTCGTTTTAATTGTGTGTATTCTTGATGATATGTTACTTATATGGTCATCTAATAAATTCTATAAATAGGCTCATGCACTATTCAATGTAGATATCGAAATATTAAAGAAAATTTATATTTAATTTCCCGCACTATTCATATCCAGATAAAACATGAAAGTTGTAGTATGTAGAACAATCTAAAGCTCATTTACTTTGTTCTTATCGATATATAATCCAAACTATATAATTTGATAATTTACGAAATATATTTCTTTAATATTCATTTTTTCTTTTAAATTTTAGCTTATTCTATAATGAATGGAATTCAATAAATAACGAAATTTTGTTTGAGCAATTCTGTAACTGAGGTAGATAAATCTTTTGGAATGATAAAATAGAAGACGAAAGCTATAGCACAACAAACAAAAACTCATGAACCTTATTTTTTATCTATATTTTGATTATTAGTCTAAGTAAGTGGAGATAAACCTGTCTTTAAACTATATAATTTATCCAATGACAAATGTATAGTGAACATTAAACTACAAAAAAGCGCATTTGAAAAGTAGCGAATAAACCAACATTTAATTTAGTAGACTACAAATTTTTTTATTATAAAATTTATCATTTAAATTATTATTTGCATTATATCAACTAATCAAGAAATTAAATTAATTGATATTTTCATTAAAAGATTTTGCCCAGACTATATCACCACTATTTTGAGCGAATTTGTAATATTAGTTAAACAGTTTTTGCTGAATTTAGTAGAATAACAAAATATTATGATTTAGACACCGTTTAGTTTAATTTATGCATTGGATAGATTTCTGAATTTAAATAAACTATCTCATTTAGATTATACTATCCGAATTTGTGTCCCGCCGGCAATTAATAAGTGAGAGAGGCAAAGCAAAGTGCCATGTGATGAACATAAAAGTGAATCTTCTCTCGATTTCAGCTTTAATTTGAAAATTCAAAATATTTTATTGGATGCCAAGATCCAATGTTATGTCAAGCCACTTCTGCCGAAGGACACTTTTCACATTTTAAATAACTCTTTTTGGGAGCATTTCTTGAAGACAATTGGAGAAAAAGTTGTGAACTATGAACGGGGAAGGGACACTAAATGTTTGAATGATTAGGTGAGTAGTTATTTAAAGAATTTAAAAGATAAAGGGGCTAATTACGGTAGGCCCCAAAAGTTGGAAGGCGTTTGCAAATTCCCCAGTTGGTGATTAAAATAAATTTAAGCATTGACCACAATTAGCAGTCCTATTTTTACCACCGACTTAGTGCTTTCACGCATGATTTGACCGTCCAAATTACCAAAAGTTAAAATGTTTTGAACATATCGTTAATCTTAAGCGCTCATCAATAATTCATTTTTATAAAGAATATTCATAAAAAATTAATAACACTCGACATGCGACAAATGAGTGTATACCATGGAGAAGACGACGCGTTTTTATTTCGGAAGTATCCAATGACTTTCTATAGGCATATTTGTCATTGCAATGCTTTGGTTATTATTTTTGTAACTGTATAGAAGGGTTGCAATTATTTCTGTTGCGTGCGTGCATTTTCGGAAAAAAAAAATCATAGAGAACTTTGCAAGCATTTCACTTTCATTATAATTGGTATTCCAAAATGAACGTCAAGAAAGTAAATAAAAATAAAGTACAGTTCTGAATTTTTTCCAATTTATTTAAAAAATTCAATCCTCGGTCTGAAATTCCATACATGATCTTAATCCAAAGGAAAGAATTACTTACTCCCTAAAGACATGCAAAGGTCATTTAATCGCCCATTTCAATCACTATGCCATTTCAAGAATGACACGTGTCAATTTCAATAATAAGGTACACGTAAACAATCTTTATTTCTTTTCTAAATATTGCAATATTGACAAATTCGACATTCATCGATGATGAAAAAGGTAGAAAATCCTAAAACAACACGCCAACATTGAAATATCCACTCTTTAGAACCATATCCGATGCTCTAATTTTTTTCTTTTTAATTTTTGCAAAATTTGAACTAAATTTTTACTTGCAAATAAATCGAAAACCGCCGTCCTCGTGAAAATTACTTTTTGGTGCCTGACATCCATCCAAAGGAATTAATAAAATAAATGGCCGAAGACAACATAATGCACCAGAACAGAAAAAAAAATTCCTCCGAAAGACGTCACTTTTTCCGCCTTTTGCTACGTCGGGACACGGGCGGTTGTTGCCTCGTCAAGCCGTCACCTTTCAACCTTTCAACCCCCCCTTCCTCCGCCTCTGGTTTTTTTCTGCTCGTATCCATCGTCCCCACAAGAAACGAAAGACCTTTTCTTTTACCCACCTTTTTTTCCTTGCCCATTGTCCATCGTCATTTTCACCCGGTTTTCTTTAACCCGTCATCGAGTTTTCGACGGAAGGGGGAGGAGAAATTTCTCTCCGTTCGATCCCCACGCGCGCGCGGGCGCGAACCGGACCGAAATCATACCCTTTGCCGGAAGAGGGCGGGCCATCCGCATTCCGCACAGGGGAAGGAAGGAAAAATAAAGGGAGGGGAATCGTATCGCATCAGACATCTCGCGGTTTGTTCTTATGTTCCCAGCGATCGTTCTTGCCGTCTGACATTCATCTTTCCTGCCGAGAAAAAAGGATTAAAACGCCCTCTGCCAAAACATAAGAACGGGGATGATAAAGGGACGGACAATCTTGGGTTGGTGAGATCTACACCACGGGGGAGGGGGGTGAAGGTGATGTTTTTCCGTTGAGAATCGAGAGGAGTAAATAATAGGAACGAGATCTTTGGAAAGAGGGGAGTCTTTAATTCCATCTTGTGATTGTGATTCTCGGGGCGGCTTTCCTGGTTAAGTGGGGATTTGGAATGTTCCAAGATTGGGAAGAAGCGGGCATCGGAGCGTGGATTAGGGGGAGGGGGCAGCGGATGCGATTCGATGTGCTCGAAATCTGGGGCATTTTTCGTGTAGAGTGGTAAAAATGCGATTTTTATCTTGACGGAGAAAACGTGTTTCCTTCGGATGAGCGTGTGTTTATGTTGAAAGTAAAAGGGGATTTTTTGCTTTCCATCCATACCTTGTAATCAATTTCGGAATCTAAATAAATCAAAGGCGTGTTGAGCTGTTATCATCCCTTTCTTTCCATATCTCTCTGTACATCACTCTCTCTCAGACTCTCTCTCTCTCTCTCTCTCTCTATTTCAATGCCAATTGAGACGTCCTTTTGCAAGCTGTAATCGAATGTGTAGGCACTTTTGGACTCTATCCCATTTTTTCTCCCTCGTAGTCCCCTCTCTCTCTCTACAGCACCGCGCTTTGTCTCTCTAGAACGCTCTCTGTTCCTTCTTCTTCTTCTTCTCATTTACCCCCGTATAACTCATCTCCCAATGTCGCCATGATCTAGAGACGCCTCGCTCCGGTGCTCCCTCCACGCGTCCCTCTCGCTCTCCCTCTCCCTGTCCCTCTCTCTCTCTTCGTCTGAAGCAGTTGGTTTATCTGAATCCACACAAGCGCTCTCTCTCTCTCTCCCTTTCTCCGCGGCTGGTGTGTGTCTCCCCTACCAGGACAAGAATGAGGCTAAATTCCTAGCTCCTTTTGGCTTTTCCTGTTCTGGGACTCGGCTAAATCTTGCGAAAATTGGAAAAGCTCCAATCTTTAGCCCGTCGAACCAAACTGTACGGAGTGGGTGTTTTTTCTAGATCAAGGTTGACGAAGACCAAGACCAAGAATGGCGCCCTCGTTTGATTGGTGGGCGAAAGGAGGCCACAAGGGCACCCCGGTCGTCGTCAAGATGGAGAACCCCAATTGGTCCATGGTCGAGCTCGAGTCGCCGTCCGAGGAGGACTTCCTCATCGGCGGCGACTCCGCGCCGTCGGGGCGGGTCCGCGACAAGGGCCGGAACAAGAACGCCAAGCAGCTCACTTGGGTCCTCCTCCTCAAGGCCCACAAAGCCGCCGGCTGCCTCACCTCCATTGCCGGCGCGGCGTTCACTCTCGCCTCCGCGGTGCGGCGCCGGTCGCCTCCGGAAGGACTGACGCTGATGCCGACGAAGCCGAGACCGGCGAATCTCGCAGCGGCAGAGAGAAGGAGAACCCCACTGTGAAGTCCAGGATCTATGCGTGTATAAAAGCGTTTCTTTGGTTGTCGATTTTGTTGCTAGGATTTGAGGTTGCTGCATACTTTAAGGGTTGGCATTTCGGAGCTCCCGAATTGCAATACTTGTTAGCTGCACCTTTAGGGGTTAAGGGTGCCTTCAATTCCTTGTATTCGAGGTGGGTTTTGATTCGGGTGGAGTATCTCGCTCCGCCGTTGCAGTTCTTGGCCAATGTGTGCATTGTGCTGTTCCTTATCCAGAGCATAGATAGGCTTGTTCTGTGCCTGGGGTGTTTCTGGATAAAGTTCAAGAAGATCAAGCCAGTACCCAAAGAGAGCGGAGCTGCGGTTGATCCTGAATCAGGCGAGAACGGGTTCTTCCCCATGGTTCTTGTTCAAATTCCCATGTGCAACGAGAAGGAGGTGAGAATGTTTAACCGGCTGATGATGCTATTTGGTCATTTAATGCTGGTAGAGATTATTTTTATCTGATACTTAGGAATCTCTCTTTGTAGGTGTATCAACAATCAATAGCTGCTGTATGTAATTTGGATTGGCCGAAATCGAGCTTGCTAATTCAAGTTCTCGACGATTCGGATGATCCGACGACGCAATCTTTGATTAAAGAGGAGGTGCAAAAGTGGCAGCAGGAAGGAGCCAACATTCTGTACAGGCATAGGGTAATTAGAGATGGGTATAAAGCTGGTAACCTCAAGTCTGCCATGAACTGTAGCTATGTAAAGGATTATGAGTTTGTGGCCATTTTTGATGCTGACTTTCAGCCCACTCCTGACTTTTTGAAGAGGACAGTTCCTCACTTCAAGGTATTAACTAGTCTCTCGCTCAACCTGAGTTGTGGAATTGGTCGAACAAATGAGCACTACTACTGTGGTCGTTGTAGTAACTGAGTAGGATATGTTAGCTTTGTGATGCTTGAACTGGTCGCATTCTAATTATCATGTCCAATTTGTTATTTCAGGGTAATGAAGAGCTGGGACTAGTTCAGGCAAGATGGTCCTTTGTCAACAAGGATGAAAACTTGCTTACGCGGTTACAGAACGTTAATTTGTCATTCCATTTTGAGGTGGAGCAGCAAGTAAATGGTATTTTCATCAATTTTTTTGGGTTCAATGGGACTGCTGGTGTTTGGAGGATAAAGGCCCTAGAGGATGCTGGTGGTTGGTTGGAGAGAACCACGGTTGAAGACATGGATATTGCTGTCCGCGCTCACCTTCGAGGCTGGAAATTTGTTTTCCTGAATGATGTTGAGGTAATTGGTACTTTTCAGCTTATTTCTGAGTGAAACTGAAGTGGAATCTAATGTAAATTATCTAATAGAGAATTTAACTTCTGTTTTACTAACATCTAAAGTAATTAAGGAAAAGGATTATTGAGTTGTGTTTTGCATTGCATCACCATGGTAGTTCACAGATATTAGTTGATGATAAATGTGCGTTTTTATAGTTTAATAGCTTCATAATAACTTGGACCTGGCACTTCCAAAAGTCAATTCAATCCTTCAGTTTAGTGTTTTCTATATTATGAACTATTATCCTTTGAGAACGTAAAAGTCACGATGGAATTATTATTTTAGTCATCAAGTCTGGGTATCCCATAGATCTTTAAACAGTGTATTAAGATGCTACGTGCCATGTTTTCTTTCACATGTTACAGTGCCAGTGTGAGTTGCCAGAATCATACGAAGCTTACAGGAAGCAACAACACAGATGGCATTCTGGCCCAATGCAGTTGTTTCGGCTGTGCTTGCTCGACATTATCCGATCCAAGGTACTTACTATATCTTTAGTTATCTTTAGTTTTTCCTTATCAAGCTTAATGATGTCTTTTGAGTAAGTAATGTGAAGATTTTGACTCTTACTAGTTTTCTGATTCTTATCTTTCTCAATGCAGATCAGCATATGGAAGAAGTTTAATATGATCTTTCTGTTTTTTCTGCTCCGAAAACTCATATTGCCCTTTTACTCCTTCACCCTCTTCTGTATCATCCTTCCTATGACTATGTTTGTTCCTGAGGCCGAGCTACCTGCTTGGGTCGTATGCTACATTCCAGCCACCATGTCCTTTCTCAACATTCTTCCGGCTCCGAAATCCTTTCCATTCATAGTCCCTTACCTCCTCTTTGAGAACACCATGTCCGTCACTAAGTTCAATGCGATGATATCTGGACTGTTTCAGCTAGGAAGCGCATATGAGTGGGTGGTGACCAAAAAATCTGGTCGGTCTTCTGAGGGTGACCTTGTGGCCTTAATTGATAAGGAGCCAAAGCACCAAAGAGGGGTTTCAGTTCCTGATCTTGAGGAAATGAAAGAGGAAATCCAAAAGCAGGAGAAGTTAGCTTCTCGGAAGAAGAAACATAATAGGATTTATGTGAAGGAGCTTTCCTTGGCATTTCTTCTTCTCACGGCATCGGCAAGGAGTTTATTGTCGGCTCAGGGCATACATTTCTACTTTTTGCTGTTTCAGGGGATTTCTTTCTTGCTGGTGGGTCTGGACTTGATCGGCGAGCAGGTCGAGTAAGTATGGCTCTCGAGTTGATAACTCGGGTAATATTTTGTGAATGTAGAAGCCAGAGAATGGGTGGCAGTGCATGCAAATAATACTGTACACGAGCAGAGGAATCTTTAGAAGTTGTAGAGGAATGGGGTGGTGCATTTCTTGTCTTTAGGTTCCACCCTCTGTATAAACCTAGGTGCAGTTCCCACCCAAATACAAAAAAAAGAACGAACCTTAAAGTGGACAGAAACAGGAATTGCCATCTTGGAGAGACGATCACATTAGTAAGGGGGATGCTTTGTACTGTCCTGATGCTTTTAGTCTGCATTCTCTATTTTTTTTTTCTTTTGAATTCTTTTGTTTTTGAGTCAATTCTTTTGTAAGAAATACTCCCTTGTTCAAAGCATTCAGAAAGTGATTCCGGTTACAGTTGAAGCAGATCACTTCTTCTTGCAGTGCAGATTACCTTGATGACCTGTCTAGTTTCGCTGCTTCTTTCTCTCTCTATATTGGTTCGGTTCCAGGTAATTCATGAGTATAATTTAGTCCATTAGGGTTGTAGGACCCTTGTCTGAACATTCTATATATCTTCATTTCAGAGAATTCGTGTATAGGTTCTTGTCGGTTGTCTTGCCTCGGTTTTATTACCATAAGAATATGTTATTTTGAGGCAGAAAGAAGGGCCATTACTGGCTCACTTATTGCATCATTACCCGTGCAGTATCTTTGCCCTTTTCTATGTTCCTGACCTAAATTCCAGGTCTTCCAGTGAGGTCACAACAACTGAGCTCCAAAGTTCTGCATCTGTTTTTGTCCAAGCAATTGGAGAATTCCCTGTTTGGATGTTGGCATCAGGGTGATTATCTAAACCAATAGAAAATTTCCATTGGCTTCATGGCTAGCTCTATTTTCTAAATTAGAAGAAATGAGCAGGTGAACGCCAAGCGCATCTGTCTTTTCCTCCAGTCTCTTTCACCTTTGCCTAGTGAAGCTTTTGCTGGTCTTCAGGGGGCAGGGAAGGAAAGGTTTCTTCTATTTCATTTTTTTTTTTTTTTGGTTTTTCGACTTTCATAAAAATAGATCCAAGTATCTGCACATTGTTATTTTATAGGTTTTCAAAACTCTTAAAATGACCTTTTCTGCCCTTGATGAGTTTTGCAATGCACATGGTTCTTTCCTCATGCCACTAACATCCTCCCTCCACCTACACCTAACCTTTCAGGTTCTATCCTCTAGAATGATTGGTTAAAAGTGACCTTGAGCTTGAGCTCTCATTTTCTGTTGTGATTTCCCTCAGAAGGGCATTGAAGCTGGGATTATTTTGAGGAAATGGGCCAATCAGGAAGGATTAGTGAGCTTTAGCTGTAGTCATGAAAATGCAATTTAAAGACAGTGGATAGTGGGTAAGCCATGTTTTATTTAAGCACAAGAACAAGCACATGGGAGAGTGAGTGTTGTGTCTGTCTGCGATTGTCTGATGTTGTTGGGTGGGGATGGTGTGGCCCAACCCCATTTCAGAAGTACAAACTCTCGTCTCACCAAGTTATGGTTGGCGATGCAGCTGGACCACTCCAAAACTCTCTCTCTCTCTCTCTCTCTCTCTCTCTCTCCACTTTAACAATGAATTGGAGATTCAAAACTTAAATTCTAGTTTGTTCAAATTCATCATAGTGTCTTGCCAGTTTCCAAGGGAAAGTGGTCCTCCAGCTGATCGATTTTAGCTCTGTTTTTGTCGGCAGCTCTTTCTTCGCCTTTCACTGTAGGCTGATTGAAACTTGGCATTAGCAGAAAGAGGAAAAAAGTGCTTTCTTTCCCTGTCTCTTTCTCTCTTGGCTGAATCTTTTAATCACTGTCAAGACTCTTTTTCTAGATGAATGTTATCTTTCTATCTGGATTCCAAAAGTAATGTCAAAAGAAGAGTTTTTGCAGAGTGTCTCTTGGACGATTGTACCAGGTTGTAGGACAACATTTGGTAAAATTTTTAGCGTTAATTTGTTTAGGAGATAACACATCGGTAAATTATCGACAACTTTGGCCAAAATATCAACGTTTAGTGGATTGTTTTTCAATAATGAACCAAATTATTAATGTAACTAACTAATATGTTAAACTTACTAACTTTTGTAGAAAATTATCAACTCTTCTTTGAGTCTACTTACTAGCATTTATTTGATGGAAAAATTGTTCAAAGACTCCTAAGCTTATTGTACAACGGTCAATTTAGTTCTAAATATTTTAAATGAGCTAATATAATCATAAATTGTTTGACAATTGGCCAATTTAAACCTAAATCCTTTACCAATTTACTAATTTAATCATTTTGGAATCATTGACACAGTGTCTAGCTAGAACCAGCCATCCAACATGGTACGGATAGTGTTATTGTTGACAATTTTTGCATTTTTTTTTTTTAAAATTTCATTCTTTCTTTTCTTTTCTTTTTTACCTTTTTCACTCCACTGCTATCACTAGCCATTGGTGAGGGATATTTTAGCAAATATGAAACATAAAAATTCGAATATATGTTTAAAATTCACAACAAATGTACATAATGATGGGTAAGTAAGTATAACTAAATGCCAATTAAGATAAATCGCATCGGTTTGTGATTAAAGCAAATATATTTACAATTGAAGATGAATTTATAAATCTTGAATTTTGTATGGATTATTTGAATTTTGAATGAATATTTCAATTTATTTTTGGGTTAATACCAAGAAAAATCTAAAACTCATACACTTGTGACAAATTTATTCTAAACTAATTTTTTTATCACAAAAAACCTCAAACCAATACACTTATGATAAATTTATCAAAAACTATATAAAAACCTAAACTTACCATTCATTTGGATTAATATGACGAAAAATCATAATTTAGTATGCCTATGACAAACTTAGGATAAAACTCCAAGATGATACACACATCAATTATCACATGTCTACTAACTAAACAATTTGACAGTAAAATTTAATGAAGATAAATGAATGGTGAATTTATTATAGATGTTCCAATTTGAGGTTTTTAGTGGTCAAAAAATTAATTTTGTTGTAAAATTATCACAAGTGTACCGATTTTGGGTTTTTCATGGTATTGATCCTTGGATTTTTTCGAAACACAATAAATTGTACACCCTGGTCCAAGCAACGGGCATTATTTCTCCAGTTTGATATTATATTTTCTTTGGCCCAAAAACTAGTATAAGAAGATTGATCTTCTATATTAAATAAAGGAAATTGTCCAATCGGCTCTAAATTTATTTTATGGATGTTAACTCAGTCTTAAATTTTTCAAATTTGTTAATTTAGTTCTCAATATTTGCACAAAATTCCAATATAGTTATTTCGATTAATTTTCGCCAGAACCGACAATGACTGGACCGACAAGCCAGCGATATCTGGCAAAAATTGGCTGAAGGATTATATTGGAATTCCCAAAATTCAAAAGTTTAAAAATGAATTGACAAATGTGTAAGTTTAAAAAGTATTTTTCCTAATTAAATATCGGAGCAGAGGCTTTTAAATGCTTCCATGGATCGTCTCTCTAGCCATAGGTTAGACGAATAGGTCCTACCAGCTTGACGTCACATGCTACTGGCAGCTTCCATTCTTTTGAACAGCGACAGAGTCAAGCCCGTCAATGGCCGAAAACAGTGCACCAATTCTTTCTACCTTGACGTCGAGGCCGAGTTATTATGGCGTTTGAATGGAATTGGTAAAAGGAAACCGAGGGATACGGCGCGAGGGACCTCTCATCGCCGACACCATCTTAAACGTACAGCCTCGCCTCAGGATGATTCGGCTGCGTTTGGCATTAGCTTTGCCAAGTGACTTTGGGTGTCCAAAGCCCATTTGGGCAAATATTTGGTGTTTGGGAATATTTTTGAAACTTGCCTTGAAGAAATGCTGGCCTTCCAAAGGCTGAAAGCCCAAGGCAGGTCCTAGGCTGCCTTGGGCTTTCGGCATTTTTGGAAGGCCCGACGCCACTGTTCATCTTCTTCTTCATCAGTCTCAGATGTTGGCCGGCGAGGCTTCGATTGATCGGCGACGAGCTGGAGAGAGGCCAGCATGGTTGCGGCACCCCGGCGACCGTTGCCGACCAGTCGCACTACCCAGATCTGGGTGGCGCGACCTTGCCGTGACCCAGATCTGGGTCGTGTCGGTCGCCTAGGTCGCGGCGTCACCGCAACCTCCGGCGACCCACGACCTCGCCGCGACCCAAATCTGGGTTGTGGAGGTCGCCGGAGGTCGCGACGACCCAGGCCACCTGCTGTAACGTCGCCTCGACCCAGATGTGGAGGTCGCTTGTAGTGAGGTCTGTTGCCGCGACCTTCGGCGACCCACGACCTCGCCGCGACCCAGATCTGAGTCGCGGAGGTCACCGAAGGTCGCGGCGACCCAGATCTAGGTCGTGGAGGTCACCTGGGTCGCGGCGCGCGACCTCCGCGACCCAAATCTGGGTCGCCGGAGACGACCCAGGCGACCTTCGCGGCGTGGTGAGTCGTGCGACGGCACGGCGCGACAAGGGTTGCCGAGACCCTCACCGCATAGTGACCCTAGCCGAATGCTACCCTTCGCCGCACCGCCTCCCCCTCGCCGGACCACCTACCCTTTGCCGGAAACTATTAGCTCTTCGCCGGCAGTGACCGGCAAAGCCCTTGGTCGGCGGTAACCGGCGAAGCCTTGGCCGGCCAACTCTTTATTTTTAAAAATAAATCCTTTTGCAAATTTAATTTATCCAAAACACCATTTTACTTGAAGATACTTTACAATGACGCAAATAGATTTACCAAACACACTTTCAGTTTTGAAAAATTCCTTTAAGTCAAGGGTCTTTACATTTTCTCAAGAACTTTTCCCAAAAGTTTCCCAAACGCACTCCTAAGTCATCTTGCAGAAGCAAGAAGTCCTAATTGAGTTAGCTGAATTATTAAAGAACGGACTTATGTGAGGACCATCTACCCTTTCAAATGAAGGAGAAGCCAATAAATATAAAGCAAACTACTTTTCGACGACAAAACTGGATTGCAAGGTAAGGATGGTAGACGTGATGAAAAGCCCGACAGCTTGCCGGGAGGCCCAAAGTGGAGGAGCATGGTCCGTAAGGTGAGCATCTCATTCTTGGGCTTAGACCCCTCCATTAATAAAAGAAATAAGACCAAACCATTAGAATGATAAGAATGATTTGCATTTTCTTGGCCATCTACATCAACAATCGGAGTCACAGAATATGAGTCCAGAAATCAGTATGTGCTGCTGCTGGTTAAATGCTTAGAGTCATCATCCTCTTCAGCTAAAAATTGCGAAGAATGAACAGTTACAAGTTGATCATCTATACAACTCTTTCTTTTTCGATCACCTGGATTGAATTGAATTCACAGAATGCTGCTTGAAGTCATCGAAAATCCTCTGCTGTGGGAATGGAGGGAATGGAGATCTTTGCGTCTCACATTCTTTGCTCTGGTTTCATGCGCCCTGTGGAAACGAGAGGAGTCTCTCGCTAAGTTAGAAGAGAGATTCAAAATGCTCAAGAATGCCCAAGAACTCTTGAGTGAATTAGTCGGTTTCACTTTCATAATGTCCATACCTGAAATGGAATCGAACCCCATATTATAAAGAGCTTGAAGCTCGCCATCCAGTGAAGCCTAGGCACAAAAGAAGATCACAAATGTCAGTACATGAAAAAGGAAATCACCGGAGTAGATTTCGTGAGAAGACTCATTGCAGCTAAACCTGACTTAAGGGAGGATACTGGTCTGTGCGTGGCATGATTGGCAATGTCCCCTTAAGGATTCCTTGTGCATAAAGGTGAGATAAGCCCATTCCAGGGTTGAGTGCCAGATTTGTTGCACTGCCACCTCGCGAATGAGTCTGGAAGCCATAAAATTAGAAGTTATTAACTCGCGAAGCAATGTCTTATTGGCATCTTTGCAGAAGAAAGTTCATTATCTTGTCAAGATCAAGTGTATTATTGTTCTTGACTTACTTCTTTAGATAGAGCCTTCTCCAAGTCGATGCTCAGTCCAGGGATGAGAGTGGAAAGCTTCATTGACAAGAACTGCAAGATACAAAAGTAGGAGAGACAAAAGGCAACAGTGAGTTAACCCATCTAGTTTACAGTCATTGTGCAGTTTAGTTGTTCCGTCATGACTTCAGAGGTTGCGGATCAGTGGAATTTATCCTTTCTCGCATCATCCTGTCATTTTGCTGATGACCACAGTGACATGATTAGGTTATTATGCTTAGGAGAAAATAAGAACTAGGTGAAAGGCGAATCAGATTAAGTTTTCATAATAGTTTAAAAAAAGCATGCGCACAATGTGGACATGACATAGTGCCTCAGTTGTTCCAGGACCTCAATGGCAACTTCTTAAAAACAACAGCGTCATCTTGCAGCACAAGGAACATATTCCAGATGAAGCGTACCTCAACTTGCTGTTGCAGGGATTGCACATAGTTGATAATTTCGTCGAGCATCACTGCCTTCCCAGTAATCTGAGCAAAAAAATCACTAAACCCAGTGACCACCCATCCAAAATCATAGGAATATATATCTCAGATGGTGGCCTGCCAAAAATTACCTTATTGCATCCTGGAACAAGCTCCTGAAGCATTCTCATCCTCTCGCTGATTTTCTCTCTTCTAACCTGAAGCCGAAAAGAGTTGAAACTCTATAAGCATTAGTTCTAAAGTGCTAATTCAACTAGGGCAAATAGGAATTACTCTTTCCGCGAGGCTGTGACTGTTGGTAGCTTGGCCTCTTCGTGCTCGCATATGAATATAATTCTCCTTGGGAGCTTCCCCATCATTAGAAGAATCATCTTTTGATTGTTTAGTATTATGTTTAGAAAAATCAGCACTTTCAGGTTGTTCAATCTTCTGTTTCTTCTCATCTTGCAATCTCAGAACATCAGAATTGTCCTCCTCGTTGTTCTATCACAAACAGCCATCAATTTTCTAATGACATTAATAACCACATAACTAAAACAGAAAATCAAAGTCATCATATAGTCTACATCATAGCAGCATAAGTTGATTCACCTTATCTGAGCAATACTGAGAACTTGGATCGGGGCTTCGTTTTCTTCTCCTATCTCCGGCTGAAGATCCAACAGGTTCCTCTCCAGAATTTTGGCATTCACAAGATTGTGCACCTTTCTCTGAATTTCTCTCACAGCCACTGCTATTTATGTTGGAGGCACTATTTGGCAGAGACCCATGATTAGCTAGATGATTAAGTTCGGGCAGCCCAAAGGAGCCACCGACCATTTCAGAGATGCTGCCACTTCCAATGTACTGAAGCCTTGGATCAGACAGGCATTGAACTAGTTGAGTAGAGCCGTTCCTCCCAAAACCTTGGTTATCCATCAAAACTGGATAAGATGAACCAACAAAGTTGCCATGGGAAACCAACGAAGAACTCCCATAATTCTCATTATGACTTAATGAGGCCAGTGTATCCCACCCGGAGGTAAAGAAAGGGTCAACCGAGATTGGAGGTCTCTCCAACGTAGACATTGAGCTCATAGCCATCATAGGAACTTCATCTGATATGGAATTGGCGATCATGCCCGAGGATGGACAATTCGCTGTGCTATTGCCTCCATCAGGAAACCCCATATCATCTCCACCACCCCCACCACTATTATTCATATTCAGAATGCAGAAACCAAAGTTTTGGACTCAAAGAATCGCCCTATAGCTATATGAGTTATAAAAGCATAATGTATAAAGTGGGTTTGGCCACGGTGAGCTGGTGATATAGCAGGACTCAAGAAGAAGCCAGTGACTTTGGTGGCAGCTTTATGTAGAATCGACAGAGGCAGCTAAAGAAGAAAACAGGAACCTCTCATTTCAGCATCTAGTAAGGCAAAGTAAGTGAACAAATCCGAGATATATCAGGCACAAAATCTACAAGAGCACCAGCTTCTCTTGCCTATTGTTCTAAGGGAAAAATAAAAGAAAGAAATCACGCCAAACAACCCCACCCGAACGGGAGGAGAGACGGGAAAAAATTCTCCTTACGGAAAAGAAAGTGAACCTTTCAGAGCATAAAGTAGAGGAAAACCAACAATGAATGACAAATTGGTGAGAAACAGCTCACTTGCGACCAACCTAACAAATTGAAAGCAGATTCCTCCTCTTCTGCTTGTCAAAAGAAACAAATGCCTCAACTTACACGCACATCACCGCTCCAAAATGAGAGAAATGGGACTGAAGGATGCTTAAATATGACCCAATTGCACAAGAATCAGTTCTAATTAGGAGAAAAGACCTAAGAAAGAAGAATGATTAGGGCAGTTAATGCACATTGACCATTCCAATTTCTTGGAGTCCATAACCAAGAAAAAAGAAGTTGCAGATACCCTTTTCAAGGTACTTTCAGGGGATACTCAGGACAGGGCCAAGAAGACTAACGTCCCACTTGAATTCTGCAACAGCCGAAATTGGCGGAGCGTTTCAGCTCAGTCACCCCCAAGCATGAGAGTGCCTGCTTGCACCCTTTGAGCCCTTGAGGTTCTCCTTATATTACAACAAGCAGGACGAGCTTCTCAGAAGCAGAAAGAATTCGTCAAGTTTCAATCTTTGTGCTCATCAAACGAAAATGAAGAGGGCTCCAAGCAGGAGAGAGAGAGAGAGAGAGAGAGAGAGGGACTGAGGGAACTGCGTGATAAGTACACTGATTAGGAAAGAGGAGCTTTGCTTACCTTCTGAAGATGGTCTTGTTAATTGCATGACTTAAAAAATTAAGACCAGCCCCTGCCAACAGCTCTCTGGTTCCTGAATTATTGCGGAACCTCCACTCTTTTTTATCTTTTCTTTTCCCCTCCTCACAAGCATCTATCCCTCTGTAAGTTCTTTATCAGTAGACATATTTTACTATTTTTTTCCCTGTGCTTTTCAGTTTCTTTTGCACAATTTGAGAGGAGCAAGGCTCATAGGTCTTTCTCTTCGGGTTAATCAATCTATGATGCTTAAGATACCGCCTTTTGGATTTTTTTCACAAAATCGAAAGGTAAAAGTACTGCAACAGCTCACACCAAGATCTGTCGAACAGCAGAAATCTATTACATTTCAATTCACCGATGAAAGATTATACGCATACGATGTCTACCGTCCTCATCAAGGAGGCTAAACACAGCTTGCTCGATGTAATCCTATCTTAGACTTTTCTTCTTTTCTTTTTTTTTTAACTCTTTTTGGTTACTGACACGCTTGCCAACTATTTCCTACAAAGCTTTCTTTGCTGTTACAGGCACAGTTTTCTCAGAGCCAACTAACCAGCCTCTATATTTTATTAGGTGAGAGAGAGTTTAGGGTGTGACCAAGATCCACCATAGTTCCATAAGCACCACCATCATCATCCCATTTCTTGGTTGCTGACTGTGTAAGGAAAATGAGACTAGATCCCCACAACAACCAGTGAGAACTCGTTCTTTAATTCCATGGGATCATGGATCTGCTATAAAATACCCAATAACCTTCATGGATAATTGGATACGTATTGTTTTATATTCGGTTTTGTCTGCTTTGGATGGAGTTTTTTTCTTGGCAGATTGTATTTCCAGATGTACTGATGAGAAAAAAGTACAATTTAAGGTGTTTGTAAAGAGATAAATATTGAAAGACGCAGATGAATTTAGGAAAGAGAAAAAACTTGAATACCCGCAACGCGCAAGAGATTCGAATTCCATATTGTAAAGTAAGATGCTTACGAGATCAATATTTTGACTATTTTGATCACCTTTATGTTCATCATGTTGTACCTTACATTCCTTATATATCTCTAGTTCGATATTGAAATCCTTGTCGGATTTTCGTTTTATTTACTATGGTTCTGATTTGATAGCCCAACAGTAAGATTCCTTATGGTGCTATGGGTCTCTAATGGTACTCCTGAATGAATTTTTCGATGAAAAATAGCTGGAACCTTTTATATAAATATATTTATATTATAATTTTAATATTTTCGGGGGAGCTTTTTAGAATATGGGGATGGAATAATGTAATGGGAATATAATCATGCAAATTTACCTCGTAGTCCTGGTACAGTTTCCAGCTGTTCAACTGCAATCTCTTGTACTAACTTAAGCCAACTAATCCATTCCCGGTCAAAAGCCAATAATCTGTCAAAGGCAATGTGTCCGGCTGTGACCTTGCTGGAAGCTGAGGTTATTATTATTCCAATTTTTATGGAATTAAAAAATGGAGGTGGGGTTATATTTTTTTAATAGATAGCTTTTCAGTCCTCCCCTCCGTGCAATATCCACTGCGAAACAGTTCACGATGTACCCCTCAAAGGTAGCCGTAGGATATATAGACCTAATCTAAAGGAAAAACTTATCAAATTAGGCTTCATCCATTTTACAAAAAATTTAACATTTTTCTTGATCCGAGAATATTTTTTAGAAAAATGATAATGTTGTTCGTTATTTGATTAAAATATGAAAGAGTTAAAATTATTTTCTATTATTTAAAAAATAGAACTTAATTTTATTTTCCTAAATAGACTACATTATTCATATGATAAAAGGAATACCCAATCGAGTGGCTGAGGTCTTAAACATAGGAGTAGAATTTTTTAAGGCCTAGCCATAGAGAACCCGAGTACAAGCACTAATGACTTAGGTGTGAAAGCCAAGCCCCATCCATAATCACCAAAGACTCGGGCATGGGCACTAGGATCCAAGGCCCAGTCTCGAAGGATGTAGGCTTAGCTTTTATGAACCTCAACCCTTTTGTCGAGGAGCCGAGGCTAGGAGGTAGTGACTTGGGTCCAAGAGCTAGGTACCTAGGCATGGCCTCCGAGAACCCAAGCAAGTGCATTGAGGTCTTAAGCCTTGACTTGGGCGCAAGAGCCAAGTATCCATGTATAGCCGCTAGAACCCGATCATAAGCATCGGGGTCCCAAGTATGGCCCTCTAAACTCTAGCACGAGTGCCGAGGCCCTTGGCCCTACCTTTGTAAACACAAGCCTGAGCACCAAAGCTGGATATTTGAGCATGGCTGCCTAGGTCCTAGGCTCGGTTGCCGAGGAATTGGGCTTAGACTCGATGGAATTTGGCATGAGAGGCAAGTCCTTGGTCATGGTCGCTAGGGATATTGGCACAGGCATCGGGGTCTTAGGCCCTTCCTTTGTGGACCAATGCTTTACTTCAATGGACTTGGGCTCAACTTTTATGACTATGGACCTAACCTCAATAGACTAGAGCCCGAGCATTAATGACTTAGGCATGGAAGCATAATACCAAGGCATGGTTGCTAGGAACCTGCGCACACCTTATGAACCTGGGCTCAAGTGGCGATAACTTGGGCACAGGAGCCGAGCACTTGGGCATAGTCAATGGGGACTTGAGCACTAGCACGGGAGTCTTGGGCTCAATTTCGTAGGACCTAGGGACCTAGGCTCACTTGTTGAGGAATTGGTCCCAGCCTTGAAGGACTAAGGGGTGAGCATAACCTGAGAACTAGATTGATGGGAACCTATCGGGTTCTAGGTTTCAAGGTGTGCAAGGTAGATTTCAATTTAGGGAACTTGTTTCAACTGGTAGGTTCGAGGTTAGTGGAACCTCAAACTTGTAGCCTAGAACCCATAACAAGTTTTTGTGTTTTTCTTAGTTCATGTCTTCACGCGATCCTACGATATTTTATGACATTCGATAATAAGTGTATAATCCGAATCATTAGTCTGAGTTTCTATTTTATAACTGAAACATTTACTTTGTTGACATTTTATATTTTTTGTGCGTCTAAATATAAGTTATGATCAATAAATTGTAGTAAAAAGTGATAGTCATTAAATGTAATAATTCATTACAATCCTTTAATTAATAGTTTTTGTAGAACTTGAGTAAACCTTGAAATCGACCATAAAACTTGTAACATAGTAGATTCTAAATTCCAAGTTCCAAGATATGCATGATAGATTCTGGATTCCAAAAAAAATGAAGAACTTGTTCCAACTGGTAAGTTCTAGATTTCAAGTGGAACTTGTACTATTTACCCCTAGATGAACTTGGTCCTAGGAACAAGGTACTCGAGCATGGCTGTCGGGGAACTAGGCATAGGCGCGAGGTCTTGAGCATCACCATCAAGGACCTAAGCATAGGCACCGAAGTCTCAGGCCCGACATTTGGTTGTGGACTTGGCCATTAAGGACTTGAGTGAGATTCTCCTGCCAAGTGCCAAGGTCTTTGTTCTAAGCCCCAATCTTCTTGAGTTTAATTATAGATTTTTCCTTTATTATGTAAATTTTCAAGTAATTCAAATACCGAAAAATGAAGAAAATATTTTTTAATAGAAAATTTTTCACGAAATAAATAAAGTCTTAATTCTTATCTAATGGACCCATCAGATGGTGATTTTTGAGGAAAATGATTAATGAATAGGTGGTCAAATTTCATTGTTCATCACCAAACTTCCATAAGTTCTATAATCAAATCATTACTTCTTTATTTGATTACTTCGTACATTAAATTTCCATATATTTATAGCGGATGCATTTTCACAGGAATTCGATCAATTTTCCTGAAAAGCTGACACGACGAAACGGGAAAACTTTATGGGCTACGGAGGCTTCCCCGGTAACATTCCGCAGGAAATTTGATTTGGTTTCGGCCAAAGTTAATCAATTATGAAGAAATAAAGATTTAATGAATTGAATGATGGAAATCGAAGTGCGTTTACATTATTGCAAAATCTCCTAAAGTCCGTCGACCACCGGTCTCGATTGATATGGCTTGTGGATGGTGATTTTTTATTTTGTATTGGAATTGCCGTGCTAACTCTACTTATTCTTTTCTAATTTTGAGTTCACTACTATAGTTGATCATCCTAAGAACTTGGGCAATTAAAGACTGTCAAATTTTCCTTTGAATGTATTCTCCCTTTTGAAGCAAAGTATATCAATTTCAGCTATAGTTTCGGGGTCAAGTTTGTTGTTCCCAGTGTCCGTTTTGAATCTTGTCAAAATATCCATTTGAGAGTCAACTTGTATGTAAACTTGAAGTTGTTTCGATCCTAGTGAACTTCACTTCTTAGAGATATATTTTCCATTTGTTTGAAATGTAGTTTTTTTTTTTTTTTTTTTTTTGAATTTAGTGTTCTTCTTCCTAATTCTCTTTAGAGGGAAAAGTGAATCGGAAGTTTTAAACTTTGCGTACGAAATGCAATAAGTCCTAAACCTTTTAATTGGTTGAATAATACTTAAGATTATTTGCATATCACTTAAATGGCGTCCTAAAATTACATATTCAATATAAGTTTTCAGACTTAATTGCATCTTTGAGCAAAGATTTAGAACTTGATTGAATAAATTGAAAGATATGAATCTTGATTGAACTTTCTAGAAAAGGTTCGGAACTCGATTGAACTAATTGAGGGTTTTGATTGCATTTGTAAATAATGAGATAATTTTTAGGCTATGTTTATTTCATGGAAAATAAATAGATTTGAAAAAAATTTCCCTAAAAATAATTATTTGTATCTCTTATAAAAATGAATAGACGAATGATATCTTTATCGTTCACAAAATATATATACATAAATTGTCATTGATGACAAAAATATTTTCTATTGACTAATTATTTCAAGTGATGCAATAAATCATTTTTAGAAAAATATTTTTCAAATAGTTCATTTTTTGCAAAATAAATAGAATCTTAGATTTTCTTTAATTTGAATTCCTTCTTCAATTTTCTTGCCATTATTGAAGTAGCATTCTCTCCGAAATCTTCGCTATCTGGATTTGGCACGCCCTTCTTTCAAAATTGATGAATTTAACAACCGAGAGAGGAGTGAATGATTGTAATAGGGTTTTTACGTGTAAACCATATAGGGAACGAAACTATGGTTGTAGACGAAATATGCTATGCAGAGCAAAATAACTTATTAACAGCTATGTGGACAAAAAAGTTAATAAAAAAAGCGTCGCCTTAGATAGACCACCAAAAGCTAACGGAACTAAAAAAGAGACAAAAGGGAAGGCAATAATAAGTTTTAAGACTTAAATACACGAAATCAAAGCTTTGTAATTAAAGTGCTAAATCAATACAAGTTTTAGGACTCTTGTTGTGATTGTCCCATTATTAAATAGTAATATGTACACATAGATTTATATATATGTGTGTGTGTGTGTATTAAATCAACATTGGTGCTATTCAACATATTAGTCAGATTAAATTTTTTACAATAAAAGCTAGCTGTGAAAAGATTTATTTCACAAATGGCATCGAGAACCTGACAGGCGGCCTGTAAAATGAAAAACTTCCAGCGACGATGTTCACCTGCAAATGTATTGTTAAGTAACACAATTTAGGACCCGTTTTTCCATTGAAAACTTAATGAAAGGAAAATTTTTTTCATATAAATCATTTTATAGGAAAATGGTTAGTTTTCATTTGTTTGATGATTAAGGGAAAGTGATTTCCTTCTTATCAAAAGAAAAAGTTATTCTCTCTCCAATAAGTTTATTGTTTTCAATTTATGGAAAACATTTTCTGTAAATTGAAAATTTAGGATCTGTTTTTCACTAAAATTTTATGATAAGAGAAATTATTTTCTATGGAAATCATTTTCAAGGAAAATAGTTAATTTTCATTTATTTGATGATTTAGAGAAAGTAGTTTCCTTCTTACTAGAAGGTAAAGTTATTTTCCCCGTTCCAAGTTTGTTGTTTTCAATTCATGCAAAACATTTTCCATGAATTGACTAATTTTCCGTTATTCAAACATCAAAAATCGGGAAACAAATTTCCAAAAATATTTTTTTTCCCCAAAACAAACAGACACTTAGATTCAATTTTAGGAATAGTTCATTATTAAACTTCTTGTCTCCCTTCCCCAAAGTTTTCAAACCTTAGTCCACGGTAGATCCATCTCTATTGATGGACTCACAATTGTATGAAACTTACATTCTATTAGAAATACTTGGGTAACAACTATCTATACCGAAATTGTTGACTTCATAACAAAGAACTTTTTTTTTATTAAAATATCCCATGTCACTTATTTAAGGAATTTATATGTTCTTTACATAAATATATAATATACATGTAAACTTATTTTATTTATAAGTTTAAGTTTTGAGTTGGACATTCTAGCATTTTGAGGATTTGTTTTGTCAAGGTGTTATTAGGTGGAGTCCCAACCAAAAAAAATAAAAATAAAAATAAAGCCTAGCCTCAAGATCACGCGTGCCCATGTATAAGAATCGGAATGGATCATGAATGCAAGTTCGAAGAAAAACTGTGGTCCCTCGTCATTAGCAATGATGGGGGATGATACCTTAAATTGAAGAATCTCATCGAATTCCGAAACCTTCAGATCTCCCTCTTTCCTAGTTATTCAATTGAAAAAGAATTTGATCACTTGCCTAACACTTCATAAAGTTGCTTAAGCCCATGCTTGATGCTCTCCCCCGATCTCTTCCCTCAAGAGAGATTTTTTTTTCACTTTTGCAAGGCCCTTTTCCTTTTCCTTCTTTACAAAAGGCTGCATGCATGAACCTTTGCTTCCACTTAATAGGCAAATCCCTTGATCGATATAAGTATATTTAATGATGTTAATATGCCCTTTGGCACTTATTTAAGTAACAACTGTGGTGAAAAATTCAAAAACCTTTCTCGCTAAATATGTTTAATTAGCGCCCTGTACTCCTCGACATGGCAATAATGACGGCAACCCTGATAATAATTTCTACTGCAGTATCATGATTAGAGAGATTGATCCTGCATATATTATCCAGGTTTTGATTAACTAATGAAATAAGCAGATGGAAGCTGCACGCGCTGGGGAAAAAAAGAAAGTAATGATCATATTTTATTTTATTAAAGCTTAAAGCATAGGAGAAAAGGCTGCTGTTAAGGAAACCCAAACCATGATGTATCCTGCTCGAAGCAATTCATCCGTCCCACAAATCAAACCGACCACCATGATCATGTTTGGCCAATAATGTTTCTGTTTATTTTGTCAACTACCGACTACAAACGCAGCTTGCACATGCCATATTGAGAATCTATTAAATCTAGGAGACGCCCCATACTCTTTTGCAGCTAATTTTTTAATTAAATTTCTTTTATTTTGCAAAAAATTAATGATTTAAAAATTATTTTCTTAAAAATGATTACATGTGTCAATTAAAATAATTAATTGATGAAAGATATTTCTATTACCGACAACAACTCATGTCTAAACATTTTCGTGAACAATGAAAATATTTTTTATTTTTCATTTGTTTTAGTGATACGGAGGATCATTTCAATAAAATGCTTTTTCAAAAAATCATTTTTTCGCTAAACAAATGTGCCTTTAGTTGTGACTTTTCCTCCAAAACTTTGAAATAAAAAAGTTACTTATTTCTCGAAAAATTGTTAGATAAGTTAAGAATCGTATTTATTTGTTTTATCAAATTACTCTTGAGATCATCTTCAATCCTTTATCTTACCTTTAAAAACGAAAATACAATTTGTGGGTACAAAAACTTTTGACCTATATATGTGGGAGAGGAAAGCCCGTAGATTTGAATTTTAGATATTATGAATGATAGAGCATATTTTATTGATTTTATGAAATTCCATGATATAATCTTAATCTCTTGAATTGACGTTTTGTGCATTGTATTCAACGAATGATTCCACTCGTCCCAAGTGGACGACATGACTTTTCATGGCACTTTTTTGAAAATGTTGCGAGGTTGAACCGAAGGATTTGTTTGCTTTCTATAAAGTAGCTAGAAATATATAGGACTGACGGTGCATCATGTTTGGTTTAGCGATAACTATCTTGATCTATATGAATATATGATAATAGATTAGCGGATCACCTTCAATAAATGAGAAGTGGGATGTTTAAAACTCTATTTCCCTTTGTTTTGTGAAAAATGAATAATCGTATCGCTTAAAATAAATAATCAATAAAAAATATTGTTAGTCATTAGCAATAATTTCAATCTAATATTTTTTGTTAATTCATATTTGCAAGTGAGCATTAGGAAAACATTTTCCAAATCATGCATTCTACTAAGCTCGTAGATTCTGAGTAGTTCTCCTTTCTCGTGAAAATTTTTACTTGGTTGGTTAATAAAGGGCATCATTCTCTCATTAATGTGCTTTATTATTCAGCACTCTTATAAAAGGAAAGTTATTATTTGAAAAAAGTGATAGACATAAGGTCTTTAGTTATTTTAATGAGTGCTAAAAAGCCTACGACAGCGACTTTCCTTTTACTTACCCTTTTTGGGTTATGCTTGTAATTAATAGGGGTGGATTTGCGCTATATAAAGAAAACTAATCTGAGAGGAAGTGTCTTTTTACAATATTTACTCTTTTTCAAAAGCTATTCTGGGCATTAAAAAAAGAAAAATGACGATTGAATGGGCCTGGAAAGGACAATACAGGCCTAGCTGGTCTCAGCGGGCCGAGTCCAAGAAGGTGGGCTTTGCCTATTTTGCACTTCGCGCCAATTGAAAAGTTACAATCTGAGCCCCAACTCCAACATTGCTCTCAGGCCCTTATGATTAGACCTGTCAAATAAGTGGATCGAGTCAAGTTGAAAGTGGTCCGATAAATATTTTTAAACCCGTTTTGACCAATTTTCATGTAACACAAATCTAATGACCCACACTTATATATACCTAACTCAATTCATATTGTTAAAACATTTCCATACTTAACCCAATTTAAGAAAACCCATAGTCAAACTCGACCATACTCAACACATATCCAGTAATCTTGTTACAATTATCATTCATAAGAAGAGACTCATCTCGTGTCTCTAGAACCCTCCGAGACCAGGTACTCTCAAACTCAAATTTTGATGGATCCTTTGTGGAAGAAACTTCGAAAGGTGCAGATGCAAAAATCACGCCGGTTGCTTGGTAGATGGCTTTGCTTGATTTGTGCAAGTCGCCTCGGCTACACAAACGGAATCGCCGGCTTTCACGGTTACCTTAATATTTTTACCGCGCGAACTGAAGAGAGCTTGTCTTAGCTTCTCTTTGGAGTCAAATAATCTTGACTCGATAAGAGCTCTTTCATGCTCAGATCATCTTAAGTGGGAGTGCATGTGCTTATTGAAGCATGTCATGATATGTTAGTGTGGTTTCCAAACCTCCGACTGGCCCATTATAACTAGGAGTTTAATAAAGTCACAGATTGGGTTGTAAAAGCTTACAGAAAGAAATCCCTACCTAGAAATTGGACTATCTATCCCCTCTCAGACAATTTGAGATTTACATGACCATGAAGCTTTGGTCATGTACTCCTCACCTTTATCTAAATGAAAGTGAAATGCTGTTTGCATTCCCAAAAACCAAGCAAAATTAATAATTATAGTCAACGATAACTTCATTGTTCTACTTAAAATGGTAGAACGCACTTTTCCATGAAAAGCCAAGCAAAATTAATTTGCATTTCTGTTCTAATTACGATAACAACTTTAATGTTTGTATTAACTCCGATGCTTTTTTCACTTTTATGTGGGCTTTTTCCATATGGGCCAAGCCCACATGGATTTTCACAAGTCCAGTAACCTAAGAAAGTCGTGATATATAAATGATCTATTTTCGTGGTGCACATGGATGATAATGGAAAAGATTATTTACACAAGCAAAATTTAAATTACAACAGGCATGGTCTTCTTTCCATTTTTACAAGCTAAATAGTTCCCTTTATAATGGCACCCATTCGCAAGGATTTTTGTAAAGGAGCAAGAAAAAGTCGCAAAAAGAAATTAAATTATGTTCATTTTGATGTATTTACTCTAAAAATCAAATTTGTAATTATATTACATATTTACACTAGATGATTTGAGCACCGCATCAATACCATTTGCTTTTTAGGTCCATGTAAACGAATTTTTAACGGTTTTTATTGGTAGAATTTTGATAAAAGGTAAATCTGTCGTACGGATATAAATTTAATTTTTTATAATAAATATATTATAATTGGCATGATTTAGGATATTTAAATTTTTTTGCCAAAAAAAAAAATATATGGATAATCATTTCATTGGCTTCACTTTGCTTGGGAGAGATCCAAACCCCATCCGTTGACCAGAGGATGTCTAGTCATATCACACCCCGCTTTGCAGAATCCATCAGAGGGTCAGAGCAGCAGACGAAGGAGGAAGGAAGGCGCAAGCAAGTCTAATTGGATCATCATCACCACAATTATTCGTTATATGATTATATTTCCCCCCGATTTTATATGACAAAATCCTTAATTATTTCCAACTTAGACATGCCACATCTCGAAAGAAACAATTAATCTATTCAAGAGAAAAATTACGGCCGCGGAAATGGAAATTATTATACTGATGCGCGGCTGCTCAAAACTCACTTGTTTAAATACCCATTTATAATTTACCCTTTCATTCTAGATGGCATGATAATATTTGCTTCTTCTTTTTTTAACTCTGTTAATCTCTATGAATCTAAGTAAATTGTTTCACACTATCAAATGATAATGAACCCATACACAACAAATTAATAAAAGATAAATTTATCACAAATGTATTAATTTATGATTTTTTATGATCAAACAGATAACTTAGTATAAATTAATTACATATATTAATTTTAATCTTTTTAAAGTCAATTTACACGAGGGGGATCGTGATCCGAATAAGAAGCCGTCGCTCTCAAAACTTGGTAAATTATGTAGAGAATTCTCTAAATAATTCGTTATAGGTGTGCAATATGGTGGGGGAGGTACGCTACGCAACAGCTAGAGGTGGCTAAGGTAGCTGTCTCGCAGAGCCCACAATCTACACGAAGCTTGCTGGCCCTGCTTTTTCATTATGACATGACTTGCAAGCCACAGCGAAAAAGGCCACCGCCGGGGGTTCAATTCAACCGGCCGCAGGAGCCGCCGCATGGAGGGGGCCAGGCGGCGGCGGGGACGGCGACGGCGACGGCGGCGAGGTGACTGGCCGAGGGGAGGGGCGCCACGTGGAGCGGGGCCGTCGTGGCTGGGGGGGGGCAAAGGCCCCCAGAAGGGGAAGGGCTAAGATTCTGAGTTGGATTCGGGACGTCGATAGGTGCCCCTTCGAGGACAAAAGTGGCCACTGCCTCCACGTCTTGTCCCTCCCTCAGTCACCGACAACCCCTGACCCTCTTCCCCCGCCCCTCTCTATCTCTAAGAAGTTTTCTTTTTTTGAAGACACAAATATTTTCATGTTAAGATGATATCGAGGGTAATTAAATCATGTTACCAACTATATGGATTGACATTTAGATAAGCGAATCATACTTAACGGTAATAATGATTTCATTGAGTAATATACCAATCAAATTATTCTAGACCCGATTGCCACGGTGAGTTGCATTTCTATCGGGTTGAAAAAACTAGAATTGAATCGGTAAATTATAAGTATGTATGATAGGGACTGGGCGGGCTGAACCCCTGGAGGAAACATTATAGTTTTGAGTTCATGCACTCTGGTAAAAATGATCAGACAAAATCTTTCTATTTGGTGTTGTTTCTGTTAGGTTGCTCTACGGTGTTTGTATGGCGCCAAGTTGTACCAAGCATGCGAGGCCGGGTTTTTCAATAAAAGAAAGTGCTAGAGCAAAAGGAATGACTTGATCACACTGTGTCGACAGGTTTTTGGATCTCACTAATGAGATGGTTTTCTATTATGGTGGGCACATGAGATCAACTATTTTTTTTTCAACTTTCCCATGTCGGCATAGTTAGTTGGAACGTAATGGATTTCTTGTTTACGTGCAAGATGGCACTTATTAATAATATGCAAACTAGTCTAAGTCAAAATCATCTGCACAGGCCAAAAACTTTTTAAAAAAAAATTGCAAATATGTATTTTTTGTGAGATAAATGAACTTTAGAAATGAATTTCATATTTTCATAGCTCCATGGGAAAAAAACATGTATATACGTATACATATATATCATTTGCACAAACCTCACTTATGAAACTTTGGATCGATGCAGCACTTAATAGCTGTAAACATCATCAATAAGGGTTCGACCAACAAAACAAACTATTACTGTTCAAACGGCGCCTTTAAGTCGTCTTGTCACCTTCTCAGAGTCAGATAGAGAGAGAGAGAGAGAGAGAGTGGACAATTTCTTCTCCTTGTTCTGTAGATAAGAACAAAATTTCAACCCTTTCTTTTTCATCTTTGGCTCTATCTTTAGTCTCTTTCTTCTTCTTTTTCTTCTTCTTTTTCTTTTTCGCGTTGCCGTGCTGTTCTGTTTGGAGTTTTTTTTTTTTCCTTCTGTTCGTTTTGAGAATTATTGCGATTTTACTGCTGGGTAATTTGTAGAGCTATAATCAAAAGTTCATATCAGGTATAAGCAATGCAGCAAAGAATATTACAAAGAAGTCCGATGCTTTTGTAACCAGTCGGTAAACGATCTCACGCGTTTCAAAAAATTTGCGACCCATTTGATATGAGAAACTGAAGGTACAAAAAAAAAGACGAACGTAATGGAAAGATTCCCTTTTCACATTTGGTTGAGATTATGAATATTAACGTAGGAATTCTAAAGATTCACATTCGGACGTGAAACGATGTCCTTAAAAGGAGTAGGACAAGAAAAGAAAAGAAAACCGTACGCTTGGGAGCTGGAGAAAGTCGCATGCTTTTTGCGAGAGATGCCGATGAGTATTTCAATTTTCAAATTATGAACATGAACATCGCGATAGTCACTCTTGATTTCAAATTCACGCATTAGTAAGATTTAGGTTATTTAGCACGATTGTTAAATTTTTTATGATTTAGATTTTTTTTTTAATTTTTTAATAATTTCATTATATTTTCCCAGCCTGGCTATGTTCAGCCACCGTCTAAAGGAAGAAGAAAAGGAAAGCATAAAGGAAAGGAGAAAAGAGAAAAGACTTTGATTCTAGATTTTGTTCCTAAAAATAAAAAAATATTTTTTTCTTCTTGATTTAGAAAAAAAATTATTAAATGGATTTATGTTTTTCCTATTTTGAAGAGCAAAAAAATTAAATCAAATATTATCGATACGTTACTAAACAAGTCCTACTTCACCAATTTCAGAAGCCTCAGTGATTTCAAATTACGCATGCATGCAGGCATGCACGATCAGCTTTTCTTCTGTGGGTCGGGGAAGTCATCGCTCAGCGATTCAGCTTGATAGGCAGAAGGCTACGCGCAAAACCGTACGAACATACGTACACAGATATTACGAAAGGACATGGTGAAGATATTTCGTCTTATCGGAGGAGGAAAAATAAAGAAGAAATCCGGGGGGAGATCTTGGGGCGATGTCAGTCATTAACTATTTCTGGCGAGCATGTTTGATACGCTTCTGTCACCGAGTGATAGAAGGGACAAAACCTCACGAGCAAAGCAATCAAGGAGCATCCCTCGATGACAAGCAGGAAATCCTGTCGAAACTTTGATTAAGTAAATGCTCAGGTCTGAGGGAGCAAATAGTCGCATGCAAATCACAAAAATCTCTGGTCCAGCAGGCCCTCTAGATCTGTGGTTGCGATCGCCTTTCATCTTTCCACGAGAATTCTAGTTTGATTTACGCCGTGAGCAAATTTTGGAACGGCTGGCGTTGCCTTATATCTTATGTATAGAGATTTTTTTAGTTGTTAGTATATTTGCAGGGTTAAAGTGAAGAACTTGCCAACCTCAGATATTCAAATTATGAAAGGTGTGGAGTAATTTTTGCTAAAACTAAATATGTCATAACGGGTGTGAAATTCTCATGGTCTTGTGAAGTTCGACTAGAAGGATTGAGTTGCTTAGGGCGCGTTTGGTAACATTTCTGTTTAAAAATTGTTAGGAGAATAGAAATAGAAAAAAAGTATTTATGTTAGGGGAACAATTTTTGAATAAAAAAACGCGTTTGGTAAATTTGTTCAGAATAAAAAATGAAAGAAACACGTTTGGTAAATTTGTGTTCTTTTTTTGTTTCTTTTAATTTTTTTAATATTTTTTTTCTTTTCTCTTTTTTTTTTTTTCTTCTTTTGGCCGGTCGCCGGCCTCGACCATGGCCGACAATCGGCCAATGAGGGCCGGTGGCCTCAGCCATGGTTGGCGACCGGCCGATGAGGGCCGGCGGCCTCGCCGTGGTTGGGCGAGGCTCGATCTCGCCTTGGCTGGGCGAGCTTGGGCTCGCCCAAATCCGACGAGCTCGAGCTCGCCAAGCCTTGCCCGCGCCGACGGCGAGGCTGAGCCTCGCCAGGGGCTGGCGACGCTTCGGCGAGGTCGCCGGCCCTCGACGGTGTCGCTGGCCCTTGACGGCCGGTCGCCAGCCATGGCCGAGGTCGGCGATCGGCCAAAGAAAAAAGAAAAATAAAAGAAGAGAAAAAAGAGAAAAAAGAGAAAAAAAAAAAAAGAGATGAGAGAGAAAATTTGTTCTTAAAAATTGTTCCAGAAATAAGAAATACGTTTTTCTTATTTCTTATTTCTGTTCTAAATATGTTCCTGAGAACAAAAAAATAGATTTTGAATAAAAACACAAACAAATGCGTTTCTGTTCTTTTTTTGTTCTTTGGAACAAAAAAATAGAAATTTTATTCTTAAACAGAAATAAAGAATGTTAACAATCAGGGCCTTAGTTATTACTTCATAGTGTCACTTAGAGGGACTGCAGACTGAATCAAGTCATGCTTTCCTCTTGGCCTTACGCTTTCCCCGTCGTGCAAAATAGGTTTCCTTAAAAATGACATCAAGACACATGTCCACGAAAAAAATCATTATATAAACCTTAACAGTATATTGAGATGAATCCGAATCGTTGGATTTAAACGGGCCTATAAGATATAATGATTATGCTATTTACTATGTATATTGGATTCATAAATTAGACGACCAAATAAAAAAGAGGTTTGCCGTTTTCAATACACTTTATTTTCTAGTAGTATATACATGTATAATTAATACTTCTAAAATAGAATATCTACTTAATAAATGTGCTTAATAAGTACCCTAGAGGCACTCGCTAACCTAATCCATATCTAATATAATATACTAAAACTGACTTTTGCTACTTAGACATCGTATGGTAACGTTTCTGTTTTTCCCAATTTCTGTTCTTTTGTTCTCCGAAACAAAAAAAGAACAAAAACCTGTTTGGTAAAATATTTGTTCCCGGGAACAATTTCTCTATCTTTTTTTCGGGAATAGTTTTGAGAAACAAAAAAAAAGTAACTTCTTGTTCATAGGAATAATTTCTAAAAATAAGCCAATTTTCTTCTTTTTTTCTTTTGTTTCTCTCTCTTGCCACGGCCACTTCCAATCGCCCGAGCCACCGCCACCGCCTCTGCCGCTCATCGCTGCCGCCGCCATCGCCCGTTGCCGCCGCTGCACAATCGCTCGCCGCCAACCGTCATCGGCGACCGCTGTCGCAGAGCCTATCGACCACCACCTCCCGCGGTCAACGGCGGCCAATGGGCTCTGCGACGGTGGTCGACGGTGATGGTCGGCGGCAGGTGGTCTTGCAACGGCGGTGACGGCCGACGGTCGACGATCCGTGAGTAAGAATAAAAAATGAATAAATACAAAAAAGAAACTGTTACATTACTAAACGCATTTCTATTCTTTTTCTATTCCAAGAGTAGAAATTTTGTGTAGTTACCAAATGGGTTCTTTTACTCATAAATTGTTCCCCAGTAATAGAAATAGAAAAAAACTATTTTTGAAAAAAACTCTTTCCCAACCAAGAAGCGTTGTCATGCACAGCCTTAGAAGCACATAATATAAACACGCAAATCACTTAAAGTTTTTTCAGTTGAACTACAAAGTAAGCATAAAGATTATTTAGGCTCCATTTGTTTCAAAGAAAATAAATAACTTCCAAAATACTTTCCTAAATATGATTGCTTGAAATAATTAATCAACGATAAATATTTTCATTATCGATGATAATTTTTATTTAAATATTTTTTTGGATGATGAAATTTCATTTTTTGTCGTCCATTTATTTTTGTAAGTGGTACAAATAATTACTTTTAGGAAAATATTTTCCAAATGATTCATTTTCGACGAAACAAATTCACCCATAATTTATTTTCTTCATGTTCATTTTCTCTCTTTGTAAATAGTATCACATCGTTAACAATAATAAAGGAAATATGTCCATGATCTTGTCTAAAGCTATCACTGAACTTTGTTTAATCACCTAACTCTGTTATATTTCATAAACTCTCTAATACACTCGACTCTGATTAAAAAAAAAGAAACGCATCCATGTGAATCCAACAAGGGCACGTACGCTAACATGCAACTGACCCCGATTATTCTTTTGTCTTTAGAGAGCAAAGGACATCCTGAGCGGTCAGTAGTAACCTTAATTTAGCAATAAATGGTTTCGCTGAAGACCTGAAGGTGGGAGTTATAGGAGAACGCCAGAAATGGCGAGTAAATGCGAGGGGAGGCCGTGGAGTTTGGGGTGCCCCAAAAGCCAGCAAGACATGCTGCCGAGTAGTCCCTCGCACGTACGCAGCGCAAATTGCCAAATGGTTCAGGAAGAACTGACAATGATGCAGGCATTCGTCTTGTTATGCTCCCCAACACATAACGTAAAAATCTTCAAATTGAAAGAGAGAGAGAGAGAGAGAGAGAGAGAGAGGTGGTCCAAAAACAAATTTATCAGATGTTTGGAACAGGCGATAGGGACCAGAGCAACTGAGTCATCAGAAGAGAACCCAATGGCGCCTATCTGTTTCGACAGCAAGTGATGCCATGCTGCCCTACTTGACCTCACCTGGAGATCCCAGGGCACCTCTTCAACTCGCCTCATGAATGGAGTTGCGTGTGTTGATGCCACTTCGGTTTCATCTCTTGGGTGTGGATTCTGAATCGTCATAAACATACCCAGTTCGTACTTGTTCGATGCAAGGGGGTGAGGGCCCTCCTAGCACTCGCGAAGGGTTTTACTTGCCGCAACTGATGCAAGCAGAACAGCGTGAGTTCCTCTTACAATCTACAATTAAAAAGAATGCAACATGTATTTGTTGGGAAAACAAATGGCTAACCAAGATTCAAATATTGTGTTTTTCGATCATGCAATCGCTATATTTAAGTTGTCATTTGCCTTCATTATTTGAAATTGGTGGCATAGTATCTCTTTTTATTGACTCTAGCCAAATCTTTCTCATATATATAATTGCATGATCGCATGTGACTAATTATGAAAGGCAAACAAGTTATTTATCATTTATACATGTGAGAAAAAAAAAAAAAAAGGTATTGCTAAAAGGTATATTTCACAACTATATATCAATATATATTTTTTGACTCTAATTAAATTCTTACACCCTTTTATGTAATATATTTTTGAATTATTCTTTAATGTTTTATATGTACATAGTTATATAGTAATTTCACCTCTTGTAATCCGTCGCCTTTTGTCACGTGGTCGAAGCTCCAAGCAAAATTTTGTTGGAGTCAACATCGGGAGACATCGAAGCTGAATTCTAAGATTTAGAGGGCAAAATTGTAGAAATTGAAATGTCACGAGGCAATTTGTAACGGCCCTAACAATTTACAATCGAACCTCTATATATATATGTGTGTATTTCAAACTGTCTTTAACAATCTCTTGGTAAGTTTGTATGCGCCCTAATCAATACCGAGTAAATCCTCAAAACTATTTGATCCAACCGGTCAAATTGGACAACTCCTTTCAGTGCTGCCATCCGATCCAACGATGCACATGTTGCATGGAGTGCGCAAGCCCTAGTTTTCTTGAAAACTGGTTGTAATTTTGCTTTAAGCATGCTGGGTTTTTCTTGTTTTTATCGCCCATGTCATCATTCATGTGTTCATTTATCTTCTCAAGAAAGATACGAAAAATGGAATTCTCAAGGAAAAATAAAAAAAACATGAAGAGAAAAGTCTCCCACAAGGAAACAGGGCTGCTCCGCAGGAAACATACCTTATGTCCTTCTCAACATTCATTCAATTATTGTCCGTAGAAGCCCCAAAAACACATGGTCTCTCTCTCTCACGATTGGATGCCAGATCTACCGACCCCAACTGAGAGAGTGTTCCGTCCTGTAATGTGTGGAATTCGTGGGCAGAGAGTGACTTATCTCGGATACCCTGAAATTTTACTGGGCAAAATTAATATTTTATTTTTTTTTCTGTCAATCAAAGTGAGGCATGTGTTTTCTCTTTTCATGGTTTTGACTTTCTTGCCGTTAAAATGTCCAACTAAACAATTTAAACTAACATATGAAGAGAGATTGTATATATATACAACGACACGTGAAATTTGACAGACTGGAAACCTCACAAATAAAGAAAATAAGACTAACACAAAACCCGACTTCGATGCCACATTAGATAGATGGAACAAAATTACGTGTATATAAAGACTATATAAACTTGTGTACAAGCTATGTAAGACAATTTAATACTTGTCCTTCTACTTTAGCGCCGCATGACTTTGCAGTAGTACCCCAAAACTTCTTGCATAGCCAAAGATGTTCGATGTGGTGGTTTAGTATGGGATCCCAATGACGAAGGAGCAACTTTTCTATGCTTTTGCTTCATGTGGAGCCAATTACCGAAAAGTTTTCAAAGGGCATCCGACCGATCGTAAATTGAATAGGAAGAGCGGAGACAGAAATTCACGTAATGAGGCACATTTTTGAAACTGATGATGCTTACAAATCAATCCAGTTGGTAAACGTCCTTCCTTTTGCATGGTTGAATCTTTGTTACTATCGCCCCAAGAAAGTGTTCAACCCGATTAGTGGAAAGAATCGCGATTCTCGACCAATGGTCATGAGATGACGTGGATTGGACAGTTCGCGTGTTTCACCACCACATTTCACCGCAAAAGGATAATTAGATGATATGATTATTATACAGCTCGTGTGCAACTAGAGAACTAGGATCGACTCGGTGATTTTTGAAAAGATGTCTCATTTGAGATTTTGCTTTGTCGTCGATCCATCTGGCAACAACAAAAATGTAATCATATTTGTTGACTAAGCCTAGACATGCAGATAACAAAAGAGAGGATAAAAGAAAGAAAAAAATAAAGAAGTATCTTATTTACTTTGCCATCTTTTCCACGAAGAGATTGCCGACTTTTTGACCATCAATCGCACTCGCATTTTCTTTTTTCTTGTTATAGCTGTTGGCGTGTTCCCCTTTATACGTGCCCCTCTTTCTTTTCATTGTCCAATCGAGCTTTGATTTTCCTTTTTTTTGGGGGATTTTTTTTTTTTGCATTTCTTTATATTAAAAAATGTTACTTTATCAATTGGAACTGTCTGTTGTCCATAATAGGACTGTAGAGCATCTCTGTTCATCCGCGCGTAAAGAAAGAAGCACAAATGAATATGCAGTGGCTTGTGCACTCTCTCTTTGCATATACATGTATGCAATATGTATGCAAATTTTCAAGAGTAAGAAAAAACAAAAACAAAAAAATCTCTCTTTCATGGTTTCTCTCGGTCGACCATCACAAATGATCGTACAAAATCTTGATCCTCGGTCACAATCATTTAGTGTCACTGCACCAAATTCATCCAAAGGTCTCTAACATTATTTCTTTTTTAATGTATACTTTGCGACAAGAGTATAAGAATACAAGGTCAGAAAAATGAAATAGATGACTGATTCATAGGAAAATCGACAATACGGTCTTCAATTTCAAGGGCATCATGGCATGCACAATGTCACGGAATTGTTTACTGCTGTCATTTCAAAGATTCTATTGGAATAGTATACTGAAATATCACAAATCTCATTTGCGATCACTGCTTGAGAAAAAGATTAGACATTTTTCTTGACTCATACGTAGCCTGAGATTCCAAAACAGGTAGGTGGAAAATCTGCGACTTTGGGCACGCCCCTTTTTGTTTGTTTAGTTTTCCATTGCACATCCAACATCGACAGGTTGGAAAATGAAAAGGGACCATGTCTTCCAGCTTCTAGGATTTTAGCGAAACATGTCAAAGTTCAGTGGAGCTCATGCGATGGGGGTGGATTACAGTGGGTTTGACTTTGGGGTTTTGATATTGCTTTTCCCCCCTTTTGATCTATGTTGTGATTCTTATCAGGAAAAGTAGATTTTGCAAATTCATATACTTCCAGAAATTGCCACAATACACATACATAAAATGATGTTGTTATATTAACTGATATTTTATTTATTATCATACCACTAATGTTTATGAATTAACAATTTTCAACTTTTTCATCAATGGTCCTCAATATGAACTTCGTGATAGGCATAGAACCTTTTTTATAGCTATTCCTGCAATGATTTTTTGATATTTGAAGGGTCTATATTAGCCCCTAACATAACATCAACTACTATAATGAAATGATTTAACGGTGATTTAGGATATTATTTGAATGTCGAATGAGGTTCACTCTTTAGTTTTTTCTTGCCATAGACACTATACACTCGTATAAATGTCATATTCACTACTCGTGGCCGTCTCTTTGCTAGCGTTCTAATTTCCACAGTGGATTTGTATACCTACCGCAACTCAAATGAAAAGTTGGAATCACGTGCAAATAAGAAAACTGACCAACTAAATGCTTTTCCTGTTTTCTCTCTTGCTCTCTCTCTCTCTCTCTGTGTCGTTGCTTTCCTACTGCTTTGAATCAACCAGTTCTTGCCCTTATCTCGCCTTTGTTTTCTTCCTGTGCGTCTCTTCTCCATACGATCCCGATGAATTCGATTTCGTTTTCAAACGCGATCTTTACTTGGTCAACCAAGGAGGGACCCACCGCCAACTCCTGTAGATCCATTTGCATGCAAAAAAAAACACACAGAAGAAACTGTTCTTAGTCAGTGAACTTAATGATGTTTTCACTGTTAGTAATTGGACTTTCCTGGCACAGTAAGCCCGCCACTTTCCCAGCTTTTCCGGCATCATTTCCTCGTTGTCCTTCCGATGATTCCTTTCTAACCCTAGTTTTCATTCATGGGTCTCGTTCAAGATTTGCAACCGATCTCACACGTGCACGCGAGCCCTCCTCCGCACATGCGAAACCCTCTCTGATTGCTGAGTTAGCAGTACTTGAAACGATAATGTTTACTAATAAGTGTTTCCACACACCGCATGTTAGATGAGGACATGGAATCGCTTTTTCGCCATAATAATAAGGTCTCTTTTGAATTTCGCTTGCAGCAGTCGGCAAAAAAAAAGCTTAAAGATTTGATTATTTTTTTTCCCTCTCTTGCCCAAAAATGGCTTTTGCCCAAGAAAAAAAAAAGAAAAGTTAAAGAATAGCAGACAGTCCTAACTAATCATGATGACATACACCTCCCTTCTTAAAAATTTCCTTAAAGATGGAACCAAATGAAGTCTTTCTTATCGCACAGAGGGAATCTACACCACCTCTCTTTTTTGGATTTGTGAAATGGATTTTGTCTGTCACCTTTGGAGAAAGAAGAGCTTTTTGGAGAGATGAGGAATGATTGTGTAGTGCATACTTAAGAACAAGATTTGATGATGAAATGTTATGGTTGGGTCGGGTCAAATCTCGAAAGTTAGACCCCTCCTCTTCTTCTTCTTTTATTTATTTATTATATTTTTGCTTTAGTCGGCAAAACAATGAGTTGGGTTTTGTACTTAGCAACAAGAGCCAATCAACCAAAAAAGTGGGGGATAAAGTAGACGCAATTATAATGGGAACAAATGGAAAGAAAAGAGCC
The DNA here is from genome assembly GCA_014182515.1 of Eucalyptus microcorys. NCBI lineage: Eukaryota > Viridiplantae > Streptophyta > Magnoliopsida > Myrtales > Myrtaceae > Eucalyptus > Eucalyptus microcorys. The sequence goes on along the minus strand of CM024567.1, from coordinate 23,794,586 downwards.
CACTTCCATATTGCCCACATCATCTTACAAGAATTTTAATCATTAAAGACCATCTCAAATTTCATTTCCCACCCATTCGCAAAATTCTTGATATATTCCGATATGAGCCAAAACCAAAAGTGGTTTCAGTTTCAAAAAGGGTTCTTTGCATTGCCTACACTATGGATACAGACAGAGATGGCCGGGTCCCCCAAGTCAATCTCCCCTAATTTCATCCACTAAACCCTAATAAAGTACTAAAATAACAACATGAAGATAAAAAACAAAAAGAAATAATTCCCACGTCCTAACTTTTCCCACCACCAACGCCAGTGCCTCCCCTCTTCCCACCCTCCTTCATGCAAAAACTTTCTTTTCAGGTGTCATTCCAAGCAGCAAAAACGGGAAGATGAGACATGGCAATCGCACTAGGCCTCATGTGGGCTGGTGAGGGAAGCCAAGAAGTCACAGAAGCTGAAGTAGGACTAGTGTTCACGAGCTTTGAAACTACTGGAGGCTTATTAGCGAAGGCCGCCACTGACCCGGCCCGGTCCGGGCTGGCCTCCCTCGAGCTGCTCAAGCTGGTCACCAAGGAAGAGGGGTTCGACAAGTGACGTGTCCCTAGCTTAGCGGGATCATCAACCGATGGCTGGCTTGAGTTAACCGAAGACTCCATACCTATGAGATCATGTAGGGCCATTGAAAATGATGAGTTCCTATAGTTACCACCACCAGAAGGACAACCTACAGAATTGTGATCAAGTGATTGATTACAGCTAGCTTGGAGCTGCGGAGAGGAATGGTAAAGAACCATCTTCCAATCCGGACCGTTTGTGACGTTGCCACTGCTTTCAAGCTGAAGAGTTCCATCGCTGCCAATTTTTTGCTGGGTCAGTGCATTATACTCGGCAACTTCCTCATTCGGTGCGATCTCCTTAGTTCGGCGGGCAAGCTCCCCCGCAAGAAGGGTGCTGCTCGCCATGATCCGTTCCACGTCATATCTACTGATGTCGAAGTTGGTCACAGCATTTACACCGCGGAACTTTATGGCAGCTATGTCATATGCCTCGGCTGCTTCCTCTTGAGTGCCTGATTTTTAACAGCAACAAAATTATTATACTGAAGATAACTAACACAACTTTCTCATAACCAAAAACTTAGCTGGAGTCGGAAAGTGGAATATGTTAGACACATATCCTTTAATCCTGCATTAAAGCAAGGTTTGCTCTTTTTGTCCGGATCTCTTTATTACAAACGACAGCCTTAAAAAGTATATTTTGCCCTCAAGTGAAATACATTGAGATAAAGTAAAGCCAAATCAGCCTTATACAAAGCATCACTATTTGTTCTTTTTTTTCCCTAGGGCAGAGCAGGAAAAAGCATAACTGGTCACTAGCGGCAGCAAATTGAAAACATGAAAGCAAGGAAAGCTGCCATGAAAATGAGTCCAAAGCCAGGCACAACAATAGCATAGAAATGAGACTCGGCCAAATTACCAATGAAATCGTGAACGATTCAAAATAAAGAGTGGTGTCAAATTTCAGTGACTCACTAAATGTCCCAAGATAAAGGTCCTTGTTTCCAGCTACCCGACCGATCCGAGCTTGCCATCTTCCATGCTGGTGGTGCCTACAAGAATGGAATTTATTAGCGAAAGCATCGAGAATGAGTGCACTTTCTCTACTAAATTCCATACAAGGCATGAGATTATTGATGCAAAAGAGTTGAACAAGAAACCTTGTAACCCCTCTGTACATTGAAGCTCCTCTGGAAAATCCACTGCTCTTCCTGCAAAATAAGAAATGGTTTTCAGCTTTAAATACACGTCATGCACAAAAGATATCATATGGACGTACATATTATGATATTCTAGGCTGTTCACCTTCTCAAATGTGCAACATACTCCTGCCTGCTCATGTTCTTCATTTCCTCCAACTCTTTCTGATAATTTTCTAGCTTTAATGAAAACCAGACATCGTGTCAGATTATTTCTATCTCGCTAGAAATCTAAAAAATGCCAAAGAAAAATGGAATAACGCCGGTTCTTATGTTACCGGAAAGTTTATATGCGTCGAAGGTCCCCAGTACTTAAGAGCAGCAAGATCATATGCCCTTGCAGCTTTCTCTTCCTTATCATAACCCCCTAAAGCAAAGTAATTGAAATGAGAACAAAGTAAAAACAAGAATATTCACTCAAAGTACTTGAGTAAAAAGGAAAAATGGTGCTCACCCAAGTAGACTAATCGTTCAGCGTTTGATTGAGCAGCATCCACAAGTTTGAGTATGAACATGAGAAACAAGAAAGAATTAATAACACCCAGTCAGATCATAGAAGACAGCGGGGCCAACAATTGCAGAGTCAGCAAAGTACTACATTTTCAGACATACACTACAGCGAAGTAATTGTCTTTTCCTTTACCAAAAAATTGTCTTTTCTTTTCTTCTTTTTTTTTTCCTCCTACTAACCTTGCCTTCCTTTCCTGGTCTGCCCCTCCTTCTTGCAGCTGTTATCCCAGAGATGAGCTTCATATCTACCAGTCCATCTATGCCTGCAGTACAAGAAATGACGAATCACTCAAAAGCTTCAGATTTAACAAAAAATCAAGGCCTGACCCACAAGAATGGAAGTGATCTTGCAAAAGGGTATTGCAAGATCAGCCCAAAATCTGTGAAAGTTTTTCATTATTACCTGGTGACCCCTCTATACTGAGAAGTCCTCTGTCCAAAAGTGTCGATGGACTTCCTGTGAACAGGCTGCTTGTTATGGCAATTACTTGACCTCTTCTTGGTCATCTCCATACCCACACACTCATTCTCAGTAGGTGAAATCTGCCTTGTTGGGACTGTGACACAGCTCGAAGTAGAGCTTGGGCTCATGGACAAACTCAGGTTCTGCAAGTCACCACACTCCATTGGACCCACAGCCTCGGAGCTATTACCCCCATTATGACATACCATGCCACTGCTCATCTGGTCCAACCCGACATGACAAGAGGAAGATGAGAAATTCCTTGTGACCCAACTTTTCAGGCAAGAGAACCCACCGTTCTCATCACAGCTTGCAATGTGAGTGTCTTTCGGTTCCTCCTCAGCCAGTGGTGAATGGTACAAACCAGGGCATGTTAGCTCATTGGGGTAATAAATCTGATGCTGTTGCTGGTGTCTGAACGGTTCATGAAGGAGATCTAGCGACTGTTTCTCTGGGTCGGCACTCTGTTGGTAGCTATACAAGCTGTCCAAGCTGAGAGGCACTGTCGTTGCTGTCACTGTTGCACTTGCACCACCCAAAAAGTCCTCCAGCTTCGGCGTTGAACCTTGACCTAATCCTGCTTCACGCACAGACACGTACACACACAAACACAACAAAAGCAAGTGAAACAAAGAACTCAAAATCAACAGCCAAAAATAGAATTTTTATTTTTTAAATCTTCGAGAGCGAAGAACCAACCTTGGGGTCTGGATCTTGTGAGTGCTTCCATGATGCAGAGAGACCCATCGGACTTGAGCGGCATGACAGAAAGAGGAGAGTGAAGGTACCCACCATTGTTGTTGTCTCCAACGCCACCACCATAACACAGGCCAGAGCTGCTATAGTGTGGTGGCGGAGGAGGAGCCGAGAGAAAGTAGCTTCCCGGTTCCCCTTGCTGCGGCTGGTGGTGATACTGGTGGTGGTGGTGGTTCTGGTGATGCTCCGCCTGTGGAGCGACCTCCATCTTCAGGTGGTGGGGCGAGAGAGAAAACCCCAGCCAGTTGCCCCCGCTCGCGCCACCGCCGTTCTCGCTCACGGACTTCATCTCCATCTTCTCCTCCTCCTCGTTCAGTTAAAAAGTCGGTACTTCGTTAAGCATGTCTCATTGTGGTGCGAGGCAACCACGAGCTCGAGGCTTCAATGATTGGGAAGAAGGGAAGTAATCATTTCGAAATCTTCTTGCATCTGAGAGAGAAAACACACACCCACACACACTTGGGTTTTTTTTTTTTTTTTTTTCTCTGTTGTTGTTGTCTAGTTCCGAGAATACAACCCAACAACTTCACACCCACAGGCTCTCAAGCTCTCATATATAGGGGGAGAGAGAGAGAGGTAGATGGTCCCTTCACTTCAATCTAAAACAAAGAGAATAAAAAGAGCTCAGCTCCAAGCGAATGCTGGGTAGTATCCCTGCATAAAAAAGCCATGGGGATCTGTGTAAGGCAATGTGCGAGAAATCCCCCTACTGCCTCTCTCTCTCTCTCTCTCTCTCTCTCTCTTTTTTTCTCCTTTTTTTTCCTCCTTTCTCTTATGGATTGGCCTTTTGGCTTAATGAGACAACAGCCAACAAAACTCGACGCTTAACACAAGCACACAATTCCCGGATGCGCGCATTATATAAGCCCAGAAAACGTGCTCCTACAGCGACCTCCGGACATTCTTTGGCCCGTTGTCGTCCTGATACCATTATAGTTCCACACTATATTTATTTAATGGAAACTACAAACATCCTCCCCTTCCCTCCCTCCATAGAATCTCAACGCTCTATTTTACATTAATGACATTCATATATTGGTACAGTGTCTGCCTCTTTCTGGTCCAGCTCTCAGCCAACCAAAAAATAAGTAGCATTTGAATTTTCCGTCGCAGTAAACATTACATTATAATTATTTGGGAAATTATGGACTCTTTCCAATAAAAAAGAAAATGAGAAGTCTAAAATAATAGTTTATTTTAGATCACAAAAAATCAAATAATAAATAATTATAAATAATTATGACTCGCATTAAATTATTATTCTCATGGTAACCCAAAAACTGTTATACTAGCAAATTATGAAGACTATTGATGTGGCCTCAAAAGTCTATATTTATTTGATTTTGAGCGTCTAGTGGGAAAAAGGCCGCATATTAACGTCATGGGGCAAATGATCATCCACAAATATTGCTCACATAGGGCTAATTTAGAGCGACTTTCACCTTTTTGCCATTTGCGATTTGTTTAATATTGAACATCATCGACCTTTACAAACTCTATAAATACATACAAACTTTTGGGATCATTGTTTGAATTGCATTGAGAATCTTTGTTTTGCCAAGAAATTCAATTCCCGATTCTTACCCAACCTTAAGCAAAATCAATGACTCGGACCCTTGTCATACTTCTCGTTGTGGATGAATTTTCTATTCTAACTTTTTTGGGTGATCTTTTTGTTTATTCTACATAAATTTCCAAGATGAATCTCATGTAAAGCACAATTTTTTTTTAAAAAATAGGAGGAATCAAGCTTTTGGAGCATCTCCTATTATTGGTTATGTTGTAACAAGTTTGAGAGGGTAGAATTTCAAGTGTGTATCCAAAGTGTAGGTTTGATCACGTTGTCATTCAGGATAACTCCGATTCCATTTTTGCTAATGTTATGATGAGGCAATAACAATTGGCTAGTTCAAAATGGGCAATATGTTGGTGGGCATACAACTCTTATGATAATGTCAGGAGAGATAATCCACGCGAGTATGGCCCCTTCTAGCTTGTTTCTACTTTTAATAAACAAGTTATATTTTATTTTATTTTACAGATTTAAATGTTAATGTTGTCTGCTAATAAGTTCTACATGATTTTACAATGTAGTTTCAGGAATGAAATCAGAGAAATCATTATCACTAGTTCTGTTATAATAAAAGCAACTCAAAAGAAAATGGACCAGAAAAAAAAAACAGAAATCATACAATATCCACCAAAGTATCGACCGCCACACCCAGAAAAAAAAATCCAGCACAGTATATATCAAACAGATGGTACGTACCAAAAAAATACTTTATTTTTTTTGTGAAATAATAAAATAACGAGTTTTCCCAAGGCGACAGCAAAGAAGATAACCAAAACTGGGTAGCTTTTATTCAGAGGCACAGGGCCTAAGATAGATATGACCGGGAGGGACACTGTGCACCCTCCAGTCACTTCCTACGTACAGTACTCCCTCCCCCTCTCTCTACCCTATTTACAGCTTGAGTATCTAATTTTAGATCTCTTCTTCTCATGTCTGCGACTTCCTGCGAAGCACACTGCCTCAGCCCCCTCGAACGTGGTTTACAGCTTTTGATTCGACATTAACAGCACACGCTTTTGCATCCGCTAGAGACTATAAAGAGCATTATTTATGACGTGTTCTGCCGAAAAGACGTGCGATTTAACGAATGAATATCTGCATGATTTCATTTTAGGGCGCACTAAAAATTTGGATAAGATATAATGGCCCGGGATGCATACGGATTGTGAGAAAGGAATGAAGTAAGACGAAGAATCAAATGAGTAGGTATTAATCTTTCTTTTCATAGCGAATAATTGACGTAAGAGCAAACTTTTTTCGAATATCCCAACCACATTTCTCGTGATCAAGAAAGAAATGATTTGAACGTACAAGAAAGAACGGCGGGTTCTTTCACGAGTACCGCAATAGGAAAAAGTTCTTGCGAATCAACAAGACTAGCTCAAGGACGTGGTAAAAGAAGGAGGTTTAGAAGGACGTAATTTTCAGTTTTGACCAAGGGAGGATGCTGCCATTTCAATTATGCGATAAGATAAACGACAATTATGCCATCCAGGAGCGGACAAAGCACATAACTCTGTATTGAAATTCAAACGGCCCTGTTGGGGTGTGGGTCTGCGACTGTGAGGGTTTTCTGGTCACAGCTCATCTGTCCACCGTTGATCTAGAGAGAGAGAGAGAGAGACGATGATGTGACCCGAGCTGAGCCTTGTGCTTTTATTCGTATCTGACAATGAATGGAAATGCGTTGGGGCCGTATATGTTCGTAGACCTACGTAGGCCTGCGTCGAAGGCTAAGGACTTACTAGTCGGTACCATCCTTTCGAATTGAGCTTACTACGTTCTCTCTTGAGTTCACCAAATTATCCATTTGGCAGTAGACATAGAAAAATGGTGGAACGAAAACGAGTGTGAAGATACTTGCATTACACCCAAAAAAGAAAATGAGTGTGAAGAACATGAAATGATTTTAAATGTTTATGAGAAGAAAATGAAGGGCATTTTCACATTGATGACTTTTTTTCCCTTCATATTTCCATAGCCTCAATCTTGTCCCATAAATATATAGTTCTTCTACTCTTTAAATCGAATCGATGTAGAAATTTCTGTCGATATGTACCGATTGACATGTGATATGTCCTATGTCAATACAATGTAAGTGTAAAGTCTATCTTTTTTTATGTGACTGCACGTATCGATAGTAATATCTAAAAATTTCAAAAGAGAAAAATAAGAGACAAAATAGGGAGACATATAGAGCTGATGACTCTCGCGAGGGCAAGCAAGGGGCTACTTAACCTTCACAACTATTGGTGTGGGTTGAGCAACCATTGCTTGGCGGTCAACTTTAACGGATGTTAATTTGGTCAAGGTAATTGCTATTTTGATGAGGCAGTTGGGAGGGCCATCGGCCCAGCCACGATTCTCGTTGAAGGTCGCGCAAGCAACCTAATGATGCATAGGAATATATCCTACCTTACACCATCTCTTTTATTCAACCAAAAAAATTGGATGACTAAGCATAATTTAAGAGTACATAGGAAACATTCATAGTATACATCATGACATTTGCATCGATCGGAGAATGTCAGTTGACAACAACCTCCAACGTCAATGGTATCTCAACCCATCTTATACCCTTTTATACTATTTCATCTCAGTTAGCCTTGTTGCTTGGGGAAAAGTAGTTGAAAAACCATTGAACGAGTGCGCTCAATCTCTTGACTTTCTAACAATCTCTTAAGTCCAAAAATTATTTCAAAACGACTGAGTTTGACATAATTTGTATCGCGTCGTCAAAACCCTCAAAATTGAATGTCAAATTTGCATTCCAATTTATATCAACACGGTAACATGCAGTTGCATGCACAAACCATTTTGTAAGTATGCGAGTTTGACCGATAAAAGGAAGTTATGTGAGTTTGTGTTGTTGGCATGGAGTGATTTGCAAATAATCTCTAACTTATGCCGAAGACTACTCTAAAATGACATTGTTATTGTCATTGCTATTTTTCTTTTGGCTAGGTTTCAGGAGTGTTCAATAGAAACTCCATACCCTCACTTAGGGGATCCCCAAAGTGATGTCGAGTACAAACCCGGCATCATGTTCAATTGGAATTATCTTCACTCAAATGCTTATGTCAGTGAATCATAGCTAAATCGATTTTTTAACTATTGCATACCTCCAATTCTATGATGAGTGATTTATTCTAATAGAATCCTCACGTGCATCTCAACAATCTTCTGTTCATGTGTGGTCTCTACTTCCTTTAATTTAGGTATCCTCATGTGTCTCGATTTGAAACACCAATGCCCACCTTCATCCTTAGTTCATTAGACCAAACCATGAAAGAACAATGCCCACCGTCACTCCAACTCTCTTTCACTATATCAAATTATAAAAATTGCCTAAAAATTGCGTTGGTCACAAGATTTTTTCCTTGAGATACTTACAAAATATTGATATACACTAGGAGTAAGACACTACCCGACTAACTATTAGTTTTGATACCATTTGTTGAAAGTGCACAACAAAAGTCCGATACTTTTATTGAGGGAGATCATTGAGGGAGATGCCAAATCTAACCTTGTCAACATTTCCCGTTGAAATTATGCTCACTCAAAAACTTAATCAGTTAAATTACGTGCTAATTAGAATATACTAACTAATTCACATCACATCAATTTTCAAATGTGATACTTTTTTTTTTAACACAATTCACAAGTGCATCTCCATAGTTTGATGAGTTTAATTTCAAGAAGATATTTTCAACAATCAAGTAGGACAAGTATGGCGGGAAAATTACTAAAAAAATTATAAATCTATTATAATTGTGCCAATTTAAATATAAACTTATTTTTTTAACTAATTGAGTCATAAATCTTTTGCGATTATGCCAGTTAAGTCTGTCTGGCCAAATTTGGCCAACTGGCGCTGACGTGGACGTCGACCGGTGTCGACGAAGAATTATAAACCTATTATAATTGTGCCTCTATGAATTGAGCCACCAAAAGTGCTTCGTTGTGCGATTGATTGAAAAGTTGCACCGCCGACAAATACTCCATAAAATAATCCTAAAGCTTTCTAATACGATTAGCTCAATCGAGCCCCTTTATGTGCACATTACTGATGTCCCTCAAACCTATAAACTTAGTCTCGCTAATAGCGTGATTGTCGTCAACAGCTAAAGGAGGAAAAGAGACAAATATTCCATCCCTGTCTTTGATTATGATCGTCAATAATCTTCTATCTTTTTTAAAAAATTAAGCTTTGAGTGCGTGCATAGTCAACACCTGCTTCCAGACAAAAAGTTGAGGGAGTGGGGACTCCTGCGATTAACTTGAAAAGATATTCCAAGTAATCATGAGCAAAAGGGCCCTCACCCAAAGAAATCGACCTGCTTTTTAGCCTTTTTCTTTTGTTTTTTTGAGAGCATATTTTTTTAGTCCCCCATTTTGTTCCCTGTTATCTCTCATGCTCACAGTCGGTTCCCCATTGAGAAATGCTGTTTTTTCTCAAGACCCTTTTCGGTGGTGAAAAAATGTTTTCTTAGTCAGGTACAGATTCCTTCCTTAGCTAACTTAAATATTGTTATTTAAGAAGAAGCCAATTAACAAACGCATAGAAATAACCTGCAATATTGAAATATTTCACATCACTCTATGCACTTATAAATTTAAGTTTAAGTATCGGAGTTGAGATCTAACCATCAATTCATTTAATTTCATGTGTCATTTCTAATATGACTTACACATGAAAGGAGGTATTGAAATATCCTATCATTTTACTGTTTATGGAGTGTTTATACTCTTTATTTATATGTGATCTCTCTACTTATAAATTTAAATTTTTGGATTGGATATTATAATGTAATAGAAACATAATCACCACATGAAGAATAATTAAAACACATAATCTTTTTAGAAAAATGGAGGGTAGAGATTCCTTTTTTTTTTTTTTTTTTTTCATTTTTATCAATGACTAGTGATACGTTAATAGGGGCTTTGACTACTTCGTTGGGATCCTAGATGGAAATGAAGTTTATCCTGGAAAAAAGGATATTCCTTTACCAAGGATTGACAGACATTCTTGGCTCCTATGTATTTGCTTGTCACACAGCAAGCACAAAAAAACAGGATAAACACAACTTCCCATGCCCAATACCCACCTCTCTAATTTCAAATTTTCATGTTATATCTACACACACACACACACACACACATATATGTTTCTTTAATATAAAAGAGAGGAAATAGAAGCACCCGGGACTTTTTGTCTGAGCCATGTCACTGAAAATCAACTGATGCACTGCACTCGTGAGGATTATTTTATGGTGATGAGGACTATTTTAATTTTATTTTTTTTCCAGCTTGAACCCAGTTATGGAATAGTGAGAAATCCCATTTTCCTCCCATTGTCTAAACTTTTGACTCAACCAGTGTCTAATCTGGGGGTGTCAGAGAGCTTCAATTATTGATTCCAATTTAGCTAGGTAATTGATAATTGAGATGAAGACATTCCATCAATCTATCTCTAACTATTCCCCTTCTCTCCATCTAATTTCCTCATCCGTGTTTTATTTTGCAATTGAAACTTGAAATTCAAATTTAAAGTTTACTTTGGAGCGACTTTTGCTTCATTCTTTTTCTTCTTTTTTATTTTGGTATAAGCAGCTAAAATTCTCATCGTACATAAATAATACAGTTCCTTCATAACTTTCGTGAAAATTTAAAACAACGTTTTGAATTTTAATGGGAGGAGTAAAAAGATCGGCTTTTAACTTTTGATAAGCGGAGGCAAACAAACTCCCTAAATTTCAGCTTATAACCAAGGAAGGAATGTACCAATTGCTCGAACGGGAAAAAGATGTGGGGAGGAGGGGTCCAAATGGGTTTTATTCCACTTTTTTTAGTTCATGGGTCAGTCATGATGGGGCTTATAATTAGTGGAAGCAGCTTTTGGGATTGCGGGGGAGAGGGTTGTGGGGAATGTCTGGGGGTTTGCATGGGGCTGTGCATGAGGAGCCATCACAGAGAGACAGATTTTCCAATGGAAATGATGCGGTTTGAATCTTTTAAAAGGAGGGGAGAGGAGGGAGAGACTGAGGAGTGAAGGAGGACTCGAGATTTTGGGAGGGAAAGTACTGAGGAAATCGATTGTGTTTTGCGTTCTTGTGTGGGTGCGTGCGTGTGTGCACAGAGGGTGGGATGGGATTCTTTTGATTATATGGCAATCATGAGCGAACTCATCATGAGTGCGACACACCAGCAAAACTCTCTAGCAAAAATGAGCCACCCACCTCCCTTTTCCTTTCCTCTTTCTGAAAAAAAAAAATATGACCATTACGTACCTCTGAATCCACCATCATTCGTTTTTCATTCCTTCCCTCGTCAAAAAAGCAGAAAAAAAAAAGGGGGCACTTCTCTTAACTTAGTCTCGAATCAAAAGCTTTTTCGTTATGTTCATTGAATGATAAGGAGGGATATGTAGCAGAAGTAGGATCGTGCATGTAATGGCATGTTTTTCTTTGAACCAGTCAGTTTCATGCACTGCTAAAGCGATGCTGCTTTTGGCCCACTTGGACTCCTCTCCTTCCCGACTTTGTTTTGAATGAAACGGGCAGGACATTGACCTCTCGAGGATCCATAAAATTGATAAAAGACGTGCAATGTAGAATCAGAGTATTCTGTGTGAGCAATATGATCCGACAGAAAGGTTACAGATAAAGCGATCGATGGAGGTCTGCCGGGGAGAGAGAGAGCTACGTACGGCGGTTCAACAAGTGGGAGTGATGGTGGTGAAGCATGGACAGTTGACACCGGAGACGGCGCTGGTGTCCGGAGAGGTTGGTGGTGGATATAGAGGAAGAAGAACAAAAAATGTTTTTTTTAGTCAAATCTAATTGAGCTGGAAATTCCACTTCATCAATAATGAATAATTTTTGCAGGGCTGGCATGCCACGTTGTCAGAGAACATGTGACGCGGAACTTCAATCACCAGAAGGACCGTATCGAGCCGATTTCAAAGGGTTCGTGATTTAAGTTGAACGAAAGAAATTCGGGAGCTATGTTGAGTATGAAAGCAAAAAAGTTCAAATGCTACTCTTGTTTGTATTCCAGAGAAAAGAGTTTTCGCTAGTGGGATTAGATGAGATCTTTCGACTGTATTGTCATATGCTATTGATTTGGTTTAGTTAAACCAATCTATACGATAATTTCATGAAATTATGACAGATCAAAAAGAAAAGTCTTGATGGAGTCAACGTGGTGATTTTTTTTTTCAATTGCTAGGAATAGTAAAGCTTTTTGACTTATTATATGAAAGTATACCGAAGATCCTCTTTCCTACTAGAAAGCTATTGATTTATCAAACGAGTCTTCACTTACAGGAGTGCAATTACGTATAATGGGTGGAGACTAACTCTATCCCCTTGTTTTCATGTGCCTAGGAAAATAAAGGCATACTGATGGATACAAAGATTCAATTTCTCCGTCAACATCGCTAGCCACTTACTTTAAGTATCAAAGGTAGTAAATAGGTAGATCGGGTCAATTTCAAATTGGACTACCACAAATCTGTATCATTAGTTTTTCTCTCTTGGGTGTGAATTCAAATCAATCAGTTATCACATCATCCACGGTTTGACTTACATCGAATGATGTTGAATTGGGTTTGGTTAGGATAGTTCTCTATCACAAATCTGCTTAAATTTTGGATGATACGAGTTTAGTTTCTTCAAAGTTTGGATTTAAGATGGGTCAGTGTGGGACATCACAACTTGTTAGGTTAAAATGGGGTTGGATTTTTTAGGGTGTCATTCACTTGGTTCAGGCTAGTTTTGGATTTGACTCATTCTATAGTTCAAGTAGGATGGATCCCAAACATCCTTGTTCTTAAGCCAAGTAAATAAACCGATCGAGGGCATTTAGCAAGGGATAGAATCACGTAACCATCGTGCCAACAAGAAAAATTTAGACTTATCTTGTAAAACGATGCAATGGAGATGAGATCCACGTAATATAACGATACGATGAATGCACCGAAGTCCATCATCTCTCGTGCAACTCTTGCCTCTTACCATGCAAAACCCTCCTAAATCTACAGTTGGAAAGATTGCATTCACTGTCTTGTTAGTAAGCCAGAACTTTTCCTTTCAGAGAGAGAGAGAGAGAGAGAGAGAGAGAGAGAGAGAGAGAGGGGTTATTAATGAGAGAGAGAGAGAGAGAGGTGGGGAGTTATGAGATTCACGTGAGGAACACGAACAGAATCCAGACAAAATCTAAAGATGGATTGCCACTGCTCGAACCACCGATCGATGGCCCAAAGTGTATTAGTGTGTGTGAGAGAAAGGGAGAGAGGAGGGGGCCAGCAGAAAGTAACAAGGGAGGGGTGGATGATGAGATCAAAACTGATTGATGAAAAAGGACAAACATTACTTTGGTCTCAGACCGGTCCTTACCTTTGCCCCCTAACATCACTGTGCAAAATCCTTCAGTCGGATTCCTTCTCTCTCGCGTCGGGTTCCCCCCTCTGCATGCATTATTCACAAATTCCATGTAAATCTATCGAGGGTAAATCCCGTCGAATGAAGTTCGCGAAACCCACCTCCGATGCGTATGTATGCTGTTATTATATTCGTTGATCGTGTATGTCGTCGAGGATTTAAGACTATACTTCAATTTTTCTTCTTTGTATATGCCATCTCTATTTTGTTTCTTTTATCTATTACTCATCCACTCTCTCTGTCTCTCTGCTGAAAAAGCCACAGAGAGAGAAAGAGAGAAATCTGAGCCTGGACTGTCCCCCTGCATTAACAACACTGCGCTTTAGCTTGCATGCAACACTTTGAAGCTCCAACTTTCGACCCCCACCTTTGAAAACTTTAGCCTCCTCCCCTGTCGCCATCTCCTTCCTCCATTTGTCACCGTTTCTCTCTCTGTCTCTCTTCTCACCTGCAATTTGAGCCCATGACATGTCTAAATCCATGACCATTTTTGCCATGTCACCATCACCTTAGATCCTCTCTCTCTCTCTGATCAAACTTTATAAATGGCTAGCCTGTTCTTTTCCCTGCTTAAATAGGAGATGGGACAACTTGATGACTCGCTTTCATGGGGAATAAGAAGAAGGAAGTAGCTACGCCCATACGTAAATAGCTTCCCCTTTTCTTGTCAAAATTTGAGTAAAGAGGCCAAGAATCTGAACACGAACAGCTCAAGGATAAAGGCATCGTCCAAATGTCTTGACTTATCAACAAAACAAGCCAAATCCTAAGACACTATGCCCTACTGTCTACACTTCCTTTCATGGTTAATAGAATAAGGTTCCATGGAATGTAAAACCCCCCTCCCCAGAAGGATAAAGGAAGAAAAAAAAGAAAACAGGCAAATTTATTGTACCGCCAAGGGCTTGGCAAAGTTATCAGAACCTTAATTCCGATGTGACATTCTATATTTGATTAGCTATGTCATTTATTCAAAGTAATTTTGAGCTCCATGCCCCTTGATCATCAATTACTAGCCATTAAATGACACTAATCGATAATGAGGTCGACTAATTAATAAATTTTAGTTGTTAGATGATAACAATACATGATACGTCATTGAATCTTAGAAACTCCCGTGCTCACTGCCCTCTCGGTGGAGCTCTATCCTATTCACTTTGATAGGGCAGTTTGCATGTGTTTACACGGATTAATTGTGTTATCGAAAAAATTACGGTCGAAATGCATATTTACATATAAAAGACTTCAAAACCCTAAGACATGATACGATAAAAGAGTTAGGTGGGGGTTCTTCATTGATCAGAATTCAATCTACTCCATCTGATGTACTACTAATCTGTCACTGTTCGCTCGACACATTGGACTACACTTTGTCTTGAATGTGTGGAGTTACATGTCACGATCTCTCATAAAATCCCCCTTACCTCGTGCTCGTATACAGGCAAAAGAGGGTATTTAGAGAGGTTGCCTTTTTTAAGGACTGCTGGGTTCTTCCTCTTTTGTGAGCAAACGAGCATTTTGACTTTGCCATGGAATATTCTGAAAAGGAAAGACACCCCCCCCTCCTCCCATGCTCAATTATCCATCACCCTCACCCCCCTTCCATTTAAAACAACACTCCACATGATGTGTAACCAGTCATCTTTTTTGCCTACCCAAGAAGCAGAACTTTGCTTGTTCTGCTTGACTCCCTCTGCCTTGGTCCTCTGCTGGGTGTGACCACTTGGCCCTGTAGCTTTTAAGATTGCTTGGTTACGGTATGAGATCTGCCCTGTCTGTGAGACAAACAGCATTGTCCAAAAATAGACAGTCGTTTGGAATCAAGCTGTTAGGTCCCAAAGCTTTTATTAGGTACAAGATTATCATGTTTGAGATCTAACGAGCTTTAACTTATAGAAAAAAATTGAGTGACTTTCGGTCTTGAAACTCTCAAGTTCAATTAATCGGCCTCCGATGGCTTTCCTAACCAGAACAAGCAAATAATTTCGGCTCTCACAGCCAAATCTCGATCATGTACATCGCCCTTTTGGTTAGGCACGTGAGATTTCTGCATAAGATGATACACCATGTTTAGGTCGATTTCTAAATTAATACACACACGTATACACTTAAATTATAGTTATTCTTAACGTTTTTTTCTACATACTCCACGACCCTTTTCATGCATTCACACATGCACAAAGAAGAATGCTAAAGAAGTTAACAATTTATGTAATTCTAAATAAGAGATAACCTAATCATCACGAAACAAGTGCAGGATTTGATGACTCCCTGGTACAACTAAGTTTACATATCAAAATAACCAGATGGAAATCCAGCTCTTCCAAAGTCATGATTTGTTATTCACACATAGATTTCCAATATGACAATCCATTTAAACCTCATGTCTTCCAAACATCAACTGAGTTGGGAAGACTTCGAGCCCAATCGCGACTGAGACACCACTTCAGAAATCTTTCATGTTGTTCATACGTTATCAGAGGCAACTAGGCTTTCCTTTCTCTTCACGTGGAAAGCCCATCCATGACTTGGGTTTAGTTCAATAAGCGCCCTTCATTATTCAAAGATCAAGCCACTCGGGTCGATCAAGGAAAACAAAAATAACCATCCTCTGATTTTTTCCTGTAAAAACAGTGTTTCCATCGCATTCTATACATGCAACTAGTATAAGAGTCCTCCATCATCCCAATTCCCATTTCATCACCACCAATCACATGAAGATGTCACATTCTAAGTGTTGCCATTAGAGCCTTGGTGCCCCCAGCCGTAGCCCAAATCGCGAGCCCTTATCATTTGTACCAGATGAATGTGCAGCCAGTGTGCTGAAAACAGCGAGTCTAGTTAACGTGTAGTTCACCTAACTAATCATATGGCTCACATGCTCCGAATTTACATATATATCTTCTCAAACTCAGATCCACAATGAACTTTCACAGCACTGTCATTTACCGCTCTCACCGCCAGTCAGTCAATACTCATTCAATTCATTGGATATAGCTAATCACTAAGCTTTGGTAACTCCAGTGGATCAATGAGGACCCAGTTCAATGAGCTGGAAATTGAAGCAAGCTACCCACAGTTCAGCTTCATGCGTGTGCCTCAACAATCTAAGCTGTAATCAGGGGTTGCAATTAGAGGACAGATAAAACTTTTGAGTGTCCGTAACACAATCTATCTGTGTAAGAAGATTGAAAAGAAACATTCTTAAACAGTGAAATGGCATTTCTCTATTGTTCTTAACCCCGCATTGCCTTAGCTTGAAACTCAGTCATAAGATGAGGTTGCCTAGTAGTATAAACATTTACAAGCAAATCATCGTACAAGCCAAGGGATCTAATTGATGGCAATTGGAGTGCATCTTTGATGCCCTGCACTTGCTTTCACTATGAAGAAACATCACGAAACTATGAATAATGCCTTCAGGGCTACAGGAAAACCATGAATAAGGACAACAGCAAATCTACCTGCCTTGGGATTGTAAGTGTTGTTCTATTGAGAAGTGAACATCACTGTAAATCTCTGACCCAAAAAAAAAACAAACATCACTGTAAATCCAATGACAACTGTTCCAATAAATAGACAAATTTTTCTGAACCAATGATTCATTAACAACTAAACCCTATCTCAGGAGGGATCAGTTTATTCACACACATGCAAAGTATGAAAGTAAACAGTAACAACCACAGTAGCAAAACTACTAAAAGCTTATATTAGAAGAAACCATGAAAATAGATAGAAATCCAGGCCATTTAAGGAGAAAGTAATTGCTCAAGTTCTGAAAAGGAAACGAGAAAATGCTTATGCACTGTGTCCAATTAATGAGGTAATTAACATTCAATGATAATCCAATTAGTCAGAGGAAGTCCAAGGAGTGGGAATGTACAGAAACATTTTCACAAGATTGAGTGTTAATGATCATCGTCTTGGTTGGTCACATCACCATTTCCACCATCTGATTTTGTACCATCCCTGGGCTTCGATTCCTTGATCCCCGGCAGTGCTGGTGTGTCGGCCTCGCCCTCGTTGCAATCGTTAAGCTTCAACTCCTCAATCCGTGGCAGAGCTGGTGCATTGTACACATTCTCAACAAATCCATCTTGACTCGTCACAGTATTAAATCCATTTGGCATATACCCATTGTACATGGGAATTGGCATTCCATAATATCCAAACATATCATCCATGTAGGCAAGTCCAGGACCATTGAAATGAACCGCATGAGAAACAGAGTATGCACTGGCTCCATATGGAACCCATCTATATTCCTGATAACTTGAACAATGGCCATAACGACGAAACGACTCGTACTGAGATGGATATGGAGGATAATAAACTGGCCAGTAATCACGATAATCCCATCCTCTCCCTGATTGACTATCCACTTCACAACTATCGTAGCAAGAGTTGTGTGCTTCCTTTGGAATAGCCCTCTTGACCTCCACAAACCTACCATGGAGCTCATAAAAGTTGTTCTTCATCACATCCTCAACCGACTCCTCTGACGCAAAGGTGACAAAACCAAAACCTCTAGGCCTCCGATAGAGGTCGAGCATTATTACCACATCTGTGGTCTCGCCGAACCTCTCGAAAAAGTTCTTGAACTCATCCTCGGTCAAGCTAGTTGGTAAACCCCCAACGAATATCTTTCTACTCCTAAAGCGCGTGTTGTTAGCACCATTGCCATTGAAACTGCTCCCACACATCCTACAACTATGGTTTTGGCCAGGCCTGATTTCTTGTTGGTTCGGGTGGTGCTCGGTTTTGTATGCCTCCCTTACCAGCACCTACATAATATTTAGGAAGGTAACACAACTTGCAGCGACAAACGACACAATCGGACGACATAAAAATCACACATTCAATTCCCAAAAGTAAGTACAAAAAAAAAAAAAAAACCTCCTAGAATTGACTCCACCGCGATCCTCTGAACCGAGGCTAACAATTTCTGAACACAAAACCCAGAATTCAAGCAAGAACCTAAAACCGAACCAACCCGAAACCCCAAAATCTCTTCTTGTTTCAAATTCCGCTAGCATTCATCAGCAACCAAACCAAACGCGCGGCGACCTCAAACTCCCACGCATACTTCCCCGAAAGGACAAAAAAAAACGACAATTCACGGAAGTAAACCCAAAAAAAAAATAAAAAAACGAAAAAACCAAGAAAAGAGTGAAGAACCGCAACCGACCTTCTTCCCGAGAATGACGTGCTCCTCGTCCTCGAGCGCCGCCTTCGCCGAAGCCCGGTCGGCAAACCAGAGGAAGGCGAACCCTCTCGGGGTCCTGGCTTCCCGCTCCTTCGGGACCACCGCGCGGGAAACGACGCCATACTTGACGAAGTGCTCCCGCAGCGCCTCCTCGGTCGTCTCCCTCGGGATGCCTCCCACGTAAAGCTTCGACCTTTCGGCTTCCATGACGGGATTCAACGAAAACCCAGAAAAGAAAAAAAAGCTCGAAATTACTCGGTGGCGGAAACCGCAGAGCCCTGAGCCCTAGAAGAGGAAAAATTTAGCACGAAATTGCGAGGAAACCGAGTTCAAATTCCTGCAGGATGTCTGGGAATTCGACTGAATTTCGGTATGTGAAAAATTAAAGAGAGGAGAGAGAAAAATGAACTCTTTTAAAGCGCCAATGGGAGTCGTCCTCAAGTACTCAGAATCAAAAGCTCCATTTGAATTTCGGTTTTTTGTTTTATTTTTTTCTCTCCTTTTCTGTTAATTCAGCCAAAAAAACAAAAAAAAGAAACAACCCTAATTTTTCTTTTTTTCAAAGGTGGGTTATTTTATTCAACGCATTATTAAAAAAGTGAGAACTTATAAATAAGTTGGTTAGATAATTTAAACTCATCCAATGATTATCTTGATTGTAATTCAAAACTTATCATGTTGTTAATTAAACTATATCTTGAAACACTAAAAATAGAAATTTCGTCAATTTGGAGAAGTCAAATCATATCTAGATTTTGAATTTAAACATATTTTTCCTAATTCTTAGGGAATGAGGAAGGTGGGCTCAAAAAGAATCGTCATCCAGGATAATATAAAATATTCCTTAAACTAAACAAATGGGAGGAATCGTCATCTATAATATATAGGGTAATCTAAAATGTTCCTTAAACTAAACAATGGAACTAAACAAACTGGAGGATTCAAAATTTTTGGATCGACGGATCTCTAAGAATATTATACTCCCATATTCTATTTTAGTGTTTCGAAAAAAATCCTTTTTATTGTCCACGTGGCAGTGACGGTATAATGTCATTAGTTATTAAATTATAAAAAGGAGGAGTGAGCCTCATTCAAAGCCAATTAAAGGGCCGGGCAACCGATGGCATAAGAGATATGCCTCAAAATCGGGTCGGGTAGACCCCGAAACTTTGGCTTGGGTTGGCCCGACTAGACAAGCCACGGTTATTTTAATTTCGTTTGATGAGCAAGGGCAGGAACTAGCAATCTTTCTCACACTCGAGATCTTTAGAGAGACTCTAGAGAGAGAAGTTTTGGATTATATTTTACTTACGAATAAGATGAGTACAATAAAGAGAACGAGACCCCTATATATACAAATACAAAGCAAATCGTATCCGTAGATCACTCATCGATCTAATGGTGGAGTAATCATTTCC
Organism: Eucalyptus microcorys; assembly: GCA_014182515.1. NCBI lineage: Eukaryota > Viridiplantae > Streptophyta > Magnoliopsida > Myrtales > Myrtaceae > Eucalyptus > Eucalyptus microcorys. Next base: position 23,774,461 of record CM024567.1, on the reverse strand, counting down.
CCAACTCTCATTTACCCGCATTTATTACATAAGTGTACAATTACCGTATTGCCCACCCCTAAGAGTATTCTAGAAGACTCAAGAAAATCCCTAGGATTTTGGGGATAGGGTCGCTTGTTTCACGGATGGGTCGCAGTTGTCGTTTAGAACCCTCTTGAATTGGGCTTCTTTCGGGCCGTGACACTTGTCTCAAACATGTGATTTTCCTTTTTTGTGTTTATTTTTTTCAAATGATGTTGTCGAGAGGAGGTTTTATGCTTCATTTCGATTTGCCGAATCGCTGTGCTCGCTCTCTCTCGACACCGGCGGCGTCGACGGGCATGTTTCGGTGGTTCCGTGATGTGCGTGAAGAGACAAGTGAAATACTGCCACATGGGGTGGGATTAGCAGGTTGTTAACTATTGCTGAACACACTGTTGGCTAAAAGTATTCCGATTTTCTCTAAATTTAATGGATTAAGAAGTAATTACAAAAGATGCTCGAGTGGCAGCCGTACTCATTTTTTTCTTGCTTCTAATTTGAATCATCACATTTGCGCATTCTTTATAAATCAATTCTAAAATATGGGACTGCTTGTTTAGGTAACAACGGCAAGACTATTTACACCTAATAATTTAGGCAACTCCTACTCTCTAAACCATTTTCATATGCTTTATATTAGTGAAAATCGACTTTGAATATTCATACATAAAAGATCTCGCCATTTTTTTTATCGTTAAAATGTTTAATCTAAATCCTTATACCATCAATTGATAAAAAACTACACTCACATAAGGATATTATAATTATACATTTAGATGATGTGAGATTATGTTTAATATTTATGATGCGACAATGATTTCAAAAGTATTTTAAAAGTTACGAGAATGCGCCGAATTCATCCGCTATTTTCATTATATGGAAATAAACAGAGGGTAACTTTTCTTTGAAGGAAAATCTAATTTTGCTCCCACCAAAAAAATCAAATTTTTAAGATTCAATTTGGGAGATACAAAGCCTTTTTTCATGACGACTTTCTGCTTCATTGATTGTTTTCCCTTTTTATAGTTTTTGAAAGGGGGCAAAACAGGGCGACCAGAACTACCCAAGTAGCTGCTACTTTGCATTCCCACGTTCCAACGATCGCTCCGAAGGCCATCGGGTACTCCGCTTCTCTCGGTCTTCGATTCCCATCTGATGAACATCCTTTGGATTCGCATTCCCATGAATTTCTTTTTATGTTTTTCATTTTTTGTCGGGATTGCTGTCGTCTCTGTGAACTCCTAGATTCGTCCGCGCCCGTTCTAGTCGTCTCCTCTGTTCCGTGCATTCGAGGTGCTTGTTGAAATGCCTCAGTGGATAGTCATTTCAGTGCATTTGGTTTCTGTCATTCCATGCGGTGCTCCCTCTAGAACGCGGTGATTGTTGCATGAAATCTTATATATTTGCCTCGAAGGCCCATATGGCCCTTTGCGCGACATGTTTAGTGAGCCTCGACCTGAAGCACTAGTAATTTGTTCAAGTTTGATTTGCGAAGTCAAATTGAGGTCTTGATTCAATCCCCTGGTGCACAAGTAGAGGCTTTTTGACGATGTGTGGCGTCTTGTCTTCTTTCCTTCATTTGCTTTTCAATCTGTTGAGTGGCTGACCTGAGATTGAACTTTGAATGAATTTGCACACTCATTTCAGTCAATAATGCCTCCAGGTTGGATAGCTGAGGAGCTCTACATACGATTGATGTCCATGTCGTGGCCGACTCTATGGCAGCCCTGATAATTTTGGGTTATAGCTTATTTATACTCTGATTCACTTCATCAAATCCAATGCCTCCTTTGAACAGCTATGAATCTCTAGTCCTGAAATCCGCATTAGCGTCGAGATTCCTCCTCATCACACTCATCATCCTCTGGCGATCTCTTTTTGATCCTTATGACACCTCTGCGACCTTAAACCCTAATTGCCTCTCAAGTACCTCATCCTCATCTTCTGCTGAAAAGCCAGTGCTATGGCCGAGCCTTGGCTCGGCGATCGAGAGCAACATCGTATGGGATAGCGTGTACTATGTTAGGATCGCTCAGTGTGGCTATGAGTATGAGCAGATTTACGCATTTTTCCCTCTGCTCCCCTTCCTCATCTCCATTTCATCTCGAACAGGTTTGGCCTTGTTATTGTAGTTCCTTTGATTCACAATTGCGATTTGTGTGCTATTCATGTGATCTTATCATTCAATACCAGTTCTTCTTCCGTTGGTTCCTGTGATCGGATACAGAGCAGTCTTGGGACTTTCAGGCTACCTCATCAGTAACATTGCCTTTGTGTTTGCTGCGGTATATTTCTACAGGTGATATAATCTCATCACTATCTCTTTGTCTCACTTGATGGGGGATTTATGACACGTTTAAAACGTTATTGTGCTTAACCTACTTTTGGATGCTATGATTCTGAAGGGTGAGAGATGATTAATTACCAAGTGTTCTAGTTGATTATTGTAAGTTTAACAGACGTTTTTATGGAGTTATTCTAACACCCAGTGTTTGTGCCGAGATTGTATTTCACAAGGAGTTTCCTTTCGACACAGTTGTGCCCCTCAAATGCATTTCCTACTTCCGATTCTTTGGGATAAAAAGATATGATTCGTTTGGGTTGGACTTAAATGTCCACATGGTTTGGTCTTTAAGATTATATTACCTGGAGATCATGGGAGTTAATGAGTAGCTTTGAGAGTATTTAGTGTTTTCAACAGGCTTTCAGTGATTGTCTTGAAGGACACAAAGGCATCTCTAAGGGCTTCTATCTTGTTCTGCTTCAACCCGGCTTCAATATTTTACACATCCATGTAATATCCTAAACTCTTTGCTCCTAAATTTGTTCTCCAATGGACTGAGTGTAATACTTGCCCGTCATTTGCAGTTATTCAGAAAGTCTGTATGCTCTTTTCTCAATTGGAGGGGTATATCACTGGCTTTCCGGTGCACAGAGTATAGCTGTTCTGTGGCTTGCTGTTTCAGGTTTGGCAAGGTCAAACGGAATGCTTAATGCTGGCTATATCTGTTTTCATACAATGCTCAGGGCTTACGAAGCTTTCATTTACAAAAAGCGCACTTCTGTGAGTTTTCTTAACTTGAAGACCTCAGGCTATTTTTACTGTAGGGGTGTACAAGGAAAACTACGGAATTGGAATGATTGGATAGGTTCCAAGGTGGGTAGTAAAGAATACGGGGTGGTTTTGAGTTCAAAATATGGAATATTGCGAGTTATGGTAGGTTGCAGGATATGTTGTCATGTCCTCCTTCACCATGTGTATTGGTGTGGAGTTCTGGTGGGCAGCTCCTCTGGAAATGCAGTTATGATCTATGTGGCATTAAAGCATCATTTTTTTCAGATATCTGAGCATTCTTCAGGGCTCACTGAGCCAAAGAGCATGACAGCTAATTCGTGTGAAAGGGTCAGGCCCATAATTGGAAACTTGATTGGTATCTACCTTACTGTCCTTTTTTCTTTTTTAAATGGTTAAACTCGAAAGCGTTTTGATGTGTCATGACTCTACATTGTTGACCAATGACGTAATTCTCTGCTTAGTAACTTCTATCTAATATGCTCATAATTGGTAGGTTCAAAGCACTTTGATTTGAAACACAAAAGATACAAGGCTTCTAGAACCTGCAAAATACAAATTCTAAAATTCAAGTTCTAGGATGATTCCAAGAGGTTGCATACTGATATTCGTAAGATAGATTCCGAGGGCTGACATATAAGCTGCCCGCCAACCAACTTTCACTCCTACAAGACCAAACTTCTATATTGTGTGTAGATCATGTCATAGGTTGAGTTGATTTTGGGTGTTAAGTTAGATTTATGTATTGGCATATTCTTTCCATTGTTATGCTTTGTGAGTGCATTTGGGGTCATATCATGGGACAGCAGATAAGAAACATATAGAGCACCTTGTTCGTTTATGTTTAATCACTAGTTCTTGGCATCTTGTTAACCGGGATCGGTATGCCTGATGAGATTATTGTTTTACTCATTTATTTCTATCTCAGCTGGCAATGCAGGTTTTGGCTGTTGGAATCCTGCGCTGTCTTTTTATATTTGTTCCATTTATCTCTTTCCAAGCTTTTGGATACTACAACATGTGCCATGGGCAACATTTAGATGATATTAGACCTTGGTGCAGAGGGAGAATACCTACCATGTACAATTACATCCAAGATCATTATTGGTATGTGAAGCACTCATCTGGTACAACATTTCCACTATTGACCTTTAACACTGTTAGTGCTCCTAGCATTATACTTGTAATTTGAGAATATAAATGTCTCTTTGATAAAGTCATGTTGGTTCTTTTGGTTTTACTGATACTTAATTTCTTTGTATCTGTTGCAGTGCCAGGATTATTAATATAACAAGTGATTCTTTTTAACATCGTGGATGCATGTGCTTTATCTATGGTTATTTTATGATGCATTGACCATTCATAGAACCTTCCTTTCCTGTACTGGGTTGGGATTGTGATACTGTCTGGGAATGAGATCTAATTCTACAATCAGGTGAGATAGAACAAAAATGTAATGTTGGCCTTCAGTAAAAGAAGATAATGTTTGGATATTCTTGGGCACCTTAATCCATTTCAACTAATAATTGATTGCTTTATGTCTTTAAAAGAGAGGATTCAAGTGGGATTTTCTTTAACCTGTTGTATGTTTCTAAGCTGTGACTAATAGTCCAATATTGACTTATTAGTTCTGGTGACTTGTTTCTGTCATTGTAACTTTCTCTTTTAGTGAAAACTTAAGTGGTGAATGTGGTGGCTAGACAAAAGACTAATGTTTTTATCATGGATTATTGTTGGTCCATGATGTTTTTTCCTGAAGAGCAAAAGAGGTAGGAAGAATTTAAGCACCCCTATATCATAACACTGTTTGAAGTGAGATAATAGTGTTGATTGCTTTCTACTCACTGGGTGAGTAGGTCATTACTTTTGATGTCTGCAAATGAAGAAGGCTTGAAAGGTTTCGAGACAACAGCCTGTGAATGTCACTCTCCATTGTTACTGATGGGCAACACCTATAGTTATAATATCACTCTGCATGCCTCTTTTCTGCTGGTGTTTTGATTGAAAGAGGAAGATAGGGAAATAGACGGCCTAATACATGTATTGGTTTGGAAGTTCATATTTATCTGCTAAATATTTTGCATTAGTTAATGATTTATTTATTTTTTTATGCAGGGGAGTAGGATTCTTAAAATACTTCCATCTAAAACAGATGCCAAATTTTCTGCTAGCATCTCCCATCTTGACCTTAACGCTTTGCTCGATATTGGCCTATGGTAGAACATGGTCTAAGCTCCTCTTTTCACTTGGATTTCAAGCTTCTCTTGAAGAGATGTCTGCGGAATTTCTCCTTCAACCAGTAGCATATTCAAGGGCAAAAACTTGCTCTCCGGATAATAAGAGTAGTAATGATAAAGGTAACTTCTTCAGGATTCGAAGGCCATGACTTACATGCACAAGTAGATTCTCTCTCTCCCCCTCTCAACCCCCCAAAAAGAAATGTGTGGCATGTACTATTCTTTTAAAATTTAATACCTTCTGTCGGTTTCTCTGCAAAAGTTAAAAGCCAGCGTTATGGTGCTTCTAACAGAACCTCGCTACCTTAGGAGGAGGAAACGAATGATTGATAGAGCAAAGCCTTCAACTCAAGTAAAAGAGAACGGATTGCTTGATGAGTCACCATACCTGTCTGCCTCCATATTCCCGTTCATAGTACACTTGGGGTTCATGGGAGCAACAGCATTTTTTGTCATGCATGTGCAGGTTAGATTCCTTCTTGTTTATTTTTGTTCTGCACCTATAGATGTTCCGATTATCCAAAGAGATCTCATGTTTCTGTAATTACTCTAATGTATTTCTGAATACAGAAAAGGCATGTTTCATAATATGGTTTCAATATGTAGTTAGATCGAGCTTTGACATCTAGCACATTCTTTAATTTATAATGACATGATGCATTTATTTACATAAATGCAAAAAATTTGCCCTATTTTACATTGTTTGTGGGAAATGCCAAGAAAAAATCTGGCATAGTTCACGAGATTGGGTTAGTTGACACCTTGAATCTCATTCAAGAAAACAACACAATCTACATAACTCAAAACTTTATTCAATTCAAAATTGCTCCAAACTCTAACATGGGTCTCTTTTTTGCAATCTTTGCCAGTTTATGGCTATGGGTAACTTGCAAATTAGAGTGTTGACTAGGAAATAAAAATGTAAAGAAATGGCTTATACAGCAAAACAAAATCTCTTCTCATGCCTCCTCTAAATTACAAGCTAAAGTTGGCGAGATTTGAATGTTGTGCTTAGTTTAGTTTATGGATAATCCTATCATAAATTAAAGCACGAGCAAAATTTTAAATGATTTTAAATACAGGCTTCTGCCTGCAATCAGTGTTCATTGTGTGGCTATGGTTGTAAATTTTCATAGTCCTGGTAATTTTTCTTTTGCTTCAAATGTTTGGAACAAAGTGATGACTGATAATTCTGGATCTTGCAAACTTGTTCTAATGCCTGATAATTGGCAGGTTGCCACTCGATTTTTGTCTGCCAGTGCTCCGCTCTATTGGTTTGCTGCATATTTAATGATTTCTCCTAGTTCTCGGAGATGGGGATATTTGATTTGGGCCTATTGTGCAGCCTATATCCTTCTTGGCAGTTTACTCTTCTCAAACTTTTACCCATTCACATGATGAGCTCTGCCGCCTTTCCTTATCACAGCCAATGCATTGCTATATGCTGGTGCTAAATGAGTTTTTTCCTCAGCTTCTATTATTGATGGAGCTGAGCCTTTTGGTTCTTACTATGGTCTTTCATAATCGTGCCGGTGAATTTGCTGGAGGGCCATCCAATTGGCTCTGCTAGCTCCAGCTGTATGCCCTTACCATTACAAGTGCATGATATTTTTCAAGTTCGTGTAATGACGTAAGAGATGAGGTTAGATTATCCATGATGCTTGAAGGGCAACTTCATAGTGCATGGTTTTGCAATCTGAGACTGTTATCTTTGATTTTGTAAACTGTATTTCGTTTAGAGTCAATTTTCATCTGCTTGTATCATCGAGAACCTTCTTGTTCAATTGTGCAACGCCGGGTAAAAGGATCCTCTTTTTTTCTTTGCTGAGCATTTTGGGTACCTTGTGAATATTCAACAATTTGTCCCCACTTGCATTTTATGAGATATACTCAGCAACGAGGGAGGCCGAATGTGGCATGTAATGTTCATTATTCATGGTTCTTATGATGGTTGTGTCTGCTCATTGGCAGTGATACTCAAGTGCCTAGAGGTATGCGATTCTCTGCGGCTTGTTGCCCTTGTATTTGTTTTTTGAATAAGGTTATCCCCATAGCCGGTAACAATTAAAAAATTTAGATTAGTGAAAGGCTTGTTTTTCTATTCATAGTGAAGTGCTCTTTTTGCCTACTCGTGTTGAGTGTGTGTGAGGTTACATGGCGTTCCGAGGTAGACAAAATCCAATTGTCGCTCCTAATCCACTTTCGCAGGAAATTATCGGCACACTGAATGGATGACGATATATGTGCCTGATCCGATACTCCGTCATTGCCGGTTCCTGCAATCAATGGGCCTTCGTAGTCTAAGTTTGTCATATTGTAAACCGTTTGCATGGAAGGTTGCATTGTACCCCGTTTCTAGGCATGGTATTCCGTGTCAATCGCCAACCCGTTCCCATATCTTAGAGCCCAAGCTTTTTCGTAAGTGTGTTAGGAGTTAGAATCGAACCGAACCGGACCTAACTGATTTTTCATGCGTTTCCGGTTCAATTTCGAGTTTTGGTTTGTATGATGAAAAAAAAAAACAGACTGTTTTTTATTCGGGTTCAGATGGTTTTAGTTTCGTTTGATTCAGTTGACAATTGTTCTTCTTCTTATTACAGTTGACATAATCTCTCTCCTTTGTCACTAAAGCTCTTTTTTATATTACAAAAAGGAAAACTAAAAACCTGAACCAAATTGAATGTGACACTCGGTTCGGGTCATGATTCGGTTCAAAGCTAATGCACACCCAAACAATTTGTTTTGGCTCGAGTTTTAGAAATCTCGAACCGAATTGAACTATTGACACCCCTAAAGTGTGTATCAAAGACCAAATTCTCTTGTACCCTTGTGAGTTGAAATGTGGAGCTTGTGACATCTAGGTGAAAAGTGAGTGATGCAAAAGGATAATATAACTAGTTCATGAGAGTGGCGTTAAGGTGTTTGTCCCTAGAAAACCACCTTAGAGGATTCTAAAGGTGAGTTGGCTTTCCATGTACAAATCAGTCTAGAATTTATGCCACTTTCTTGATGAAGCCGTGCCAAGTTAAAGCTAGTTATTGTACCAAAGTGATGTGTATCACATAAGAGACTGGACGTTTGAGTTGGATTAGGCATTGTGAGAATGTGATTAACCATACTATTTTTGGGAACAATCCATAAAAGAAAGGCTCATCTTATGTTCTCAATAATCAAGCACCACACAGGTTATTCTGCGGTCAAGAATTTGTCAAATCGTGACAAATGGTATCATAGTATGATCTTTTTAATAGATGTGTGGTCAGAGGAAAATTTAAGTTCTACCCAGTCCTATGATGGCGAGGACTGATTGTCGGGGTCTTGATGGTTTAGACAAGATGTGGCTCTCCTTGAACTTCTAGGATGGCAATTGGGGAACATAAATGAACCAAATTGCTCATCGAATAGGGAAAGCGTTCCTTGATCATGAGCGAATCTTAAGAGGAGGTATGTTAACACGATTCAAACACCAAGAGAAGCCTGTATTGGTTTGTTGAGATTAGGAGAAGCCTAGAAGGTGAAAGAAAATGCTGTCAAAGGCTTGGGATGCCCAGTTGTTAGAAGAGCATGAGTGATTGGAGATTTGTGTACAGTTTGATTGGGATAAGTTATTGATGGAGTGTACTCACTTGTTCCTGTTAGCCGAGCATTTCAATTATGCAAGTCTCGAAAGAGTGGCATTGATGGTTGGAACGCAAGGAAGCGACAAAACAACCCATCACGAGAGCATTGTTGAATTGGGTGAGGGAGAATGTCCCAAATTGAATTATCCCACCTTTGTAAGTTGAATTGTGGAGCTTGTGGTATCGGAATGAAGAGTGAGTGAAACGAATGCCATCTTAGAAGATTTTTTAAAGGCAGGGTTGGTTTTCCGTGCACAAACTAATTGAGAGTTGATATCGCTCTCTTGATGAGGTCATGGCAAATTGATACTGGTTATTATACCAAAATGATTCGCATGTCTCGCTTGAGAAAGTTGATGCCTGAGTTAAACTGGACATGGTATGATTCGATGTAAGGATGTAATTCGCTATATTGTTCTTAGGAACAATCTATAGAAGGAAGGCTAGCTTGATATTCTCGGCTCACCAGATGCCACACGTCCAATACTTTGTTGCCCCGTGACATTTGGTCATTATCATTCCTATTTGTACTGCAAACCCTCGAACTGCATTTTTCTTGACAATCTCGAATTACTCCCCCATTGTTATATGTAATCTTGTTGCGACATTTCGACAACTTCGATCAAGTCATGTGCTTCCCTGCTCTTCAGTTTATTTGAAATCTATTTTGTTAGTATTCCTAGATGCCTATTTCTAGCTGTTCTCGAATTAAAAATACTTGAGAAATATTTCGAAAACTTTCAAGAACTAAATAAGACCTTTTATGATCCAAACACGACCTTAACAAATTCGGGTGACGATATGTAATAAAGGTACTCTCTATTAATTAGGCACAATCTCCTAACCGGAGGAAGCATCTTGACTAGTCGGTTAGGAGACTGTACAATTGATATCTTCATAGGAAAAAAAAAAAAAACACCCGCAAATCTCATCCTCAATGCGGATACCTCCTTATTGTGTAATAGATGGTTTTGATCTGAGAATTTCATTCCAAAAAATTGTATCACTTTATATTTCTAGTTGATAAAGTTGATCATGAGTGAGATGACACGCTAAGAGAGCGTTTGATAATCATTTTGCTCTCGGAACAATTTCTGCTTAAAAATGATTCTTTTTTATTCCGTTCTTAAAAATAATTTTTGAGCATTTGAAGACGTTTGGTAATTGACTAAAATTTTAATTTTCAAAATAAAAATACATTTAATATGACTCTTTGATTTTTTTCTTTTAATTTCTTAATACTTTTATAATATTTTTCTTATTTTTCTCCTTTTCCTTTTCTCTTATTCTTCCTCCTTCTTTGTTGTTGATGATAGGCTAGGCGACATTCGGTGAGCTTGCCAAAGGCTTGCCTAGCCACTGTGAGCCTCGACCTCGCCAGGCCAAGACGAGGTCAACCTCGCCCCGCTTGGGTGAGGCCGAGCCTCGCCACCGTGAGACCTCACCCAACTGGTCTCTTGTGACCGTCGACGGCCGGCAATGGTCGATGACCAACTGGGAGGAAGAAGAAGAGAAGAGAAAAAAAGAAAAGAGAAAAAAGAAAAATATGTTGGGCTTGATTTTGAAATTGTTCCCGATAATAAAGAAGCATTTTTTTTTTAACTTTTTGATTATATTCTAAATCTATTCTCGAAACAAAAAATTTACCAAACGAATTTCTATTCCAAATCTATTCCCGTAAATAAAAGAATAAAATCAATTATTATTTAACCTATTATGATGCGTTTGATAACCATTTTGTTTTTAGGAATAATTTCTAATCATAAATGATTTTTTATTTATTTTATTCCCGGGAATAATTTCGAAGCATTTGAAGGCATTCGATAACTGTTCAAAATTTTTATTTTCGGAATAGAATTGTGTTTGGCACTATTATGAAAATTTCTAATCCAAACCATTTTCTTTTAATTTTAAAATAATTTTATTACTTTTTTCTTTTTTTCTTTTCTTTCTCTTTTTCTTCAATCTTTGGGGATGATTTGCGATCGGCCAAACAAGGGCCGGCAACCTCGTCGAAGGGTTGCCGGCCCCTGGTGAGGCCGCAACTCGTCTGCCAAGCCTCGTTGGGCCACCGCAAGGTTGGCCTCCCCTTGGCTGAGCTACGTTGACCTCACAATGGCTCGACGAGGTTGAGCCCGCCGACGGCTGGGCAAGTTTGACCTCGCTTGGCTTGGCTAGGTGAGGCTCATCGATGACTGGGGGAGGCTTGGGCGAGGCTCATTTGACCATTGGTGAGCTCGAGCCTCATGGTGGTTGGGCAACCTTCGACGAGCTCATCGGATCTCGCCCAACAGGTCCCTCGCAATTGGCGGTGGTGGTGAAAGAAGAAGAGAGAAGGACGAAGAACAAGAAGAAAAGAAGAAGATAAAAAAAATGGAAAAAAACCACCAAAAATCCCAAATTTTGCCAAAAGTGACAAATTTACTCCAATTTTTTTTTTGTGACATGAAAAATCCCGAAATTTGCTAATCGTGACACATTTACCACAAACTTTTTTTCGTGACACAAAAAACCCTAGACTTCTATCAGTGTGACATATTTACCCTAAACTATAGGGCATTTTGGTTTTTTTACTTTTAAAATTTCTTTTCTTTTTTTCTTCTTCTTCTCTCTTCCCTCTGCCGGCCATGGCGGAGGGAAGCTGGCGTCCGGTGAGAGTTTCCCTTGCTGACATCGGGCAAGGGCAGCCCTCGGCTGGGTCGGGTGAGGGCCTCCCTCGCCAAGCCCTCACCGGCATCAAGCGACCTTAGCCAACCCAGGCGAGGGCGACCCTGGCTGGACGTTGGCTTCCCTCCGCCGGCTCCGCCATGGCTGGCGGAGGGAAGAAAGAAGAAGAAGAAAAAAGAAAAAAGAAAAACAGAAAAAAATAAGACGAAAATGTCCTTGATGAGGTAATGTGTCACAATTTGCAAAGTTGGGGGTTTTTCATGTCACAAAAAAAAGTTTGGGATAAATTTGTCACTTAAGGCAAAGTTTGTGATTTTTGGTGGTCTTTTCCCTGAAAAAAAGAAGAGAAAAAAAAGAAATTTGGGTTGGTTTGATTTTGGAATTGTTTTCGGGAACAAAAAAATAATTTTTTTTTTTACTTCTTGATTTTGTTTCAAATCTATTTTCAGGAACAAAAAATTTATGAAATATATTTTTGTTTCACATCTATTTCCAAGAACAAAATAATAGAAATCGTTACTATTTGTCAAGTTGTCAAATGCGCCTTTAGAGACATTTGATAACCATTCCGTTTAGAGACATTTGATAACCATTCCGTTTTCAAGAATAATTTCTGCTCATAAATGATTATTTTTTTTTTGTTTCTAAGAATAATTTCTGAGCATTTGAGGATATTTGGTAACTGCCCAAGATTTTTATTCTTCTAATAGAAATGTGTTTGGTAAAACTCATATTTTTTTTTGTTTCTTTTAATTTTATACTTTTATTGTATTTTTCTCTTCTTCCTCCTTCTTTGTGACTGGTCACCGACGATAGTAGTGGTGGCAGCAGTCAATGGTGGCCAATGACAGGATGGGGAAAGAAGAAGAGAGAAAAAGAGAGAAGGAGAAAAGAAGAAAAGAAAAATATGTTTGAGATTGATTCTAAAATTGTTCCTAGAAACATATTATCAATTTTTTTCTCTTCTTAATTCTATTTTAAATCTATTTTCGAGAACAAAAAATTTATCAAGTGGATTTCTATTCCAAATCTACTATGGGGAATAAAAGAATAGAATCGGTTACTATTTGGTTAATTGCCAAACGCACCTTAACAAACAAGCCTTAAATCTGAAAGTACTAGTATGAACACCTAGATGGGGGTGAATAGGTGTGAAAACGGATTCTGCAAAATGTAGTGAAAACTTTTACTTTTAACCTGAGTTTGAATAACAATAGACTTTTGAAACTGAGTCTAAAGAACAATAGATTTTGAGTGAGTTCAGACTTTAACAGTTAAATTGAACTACGAACAAAATAAAGGAGTTTAGGGAAGAAAATAAGAACATATAATTTATAGTGGTTCGGCTTAGATCAAGCCTACGTCTACTTTCCCACGCTAAATGAGTCAATCAAATCAATCTTGATGTAGAATCCAAACCAGATCACTAGCCGTTATATGATTTGGACATGTGTTACGTTCTGTCGAGTTCTGGATGTAAAGTCTGAGAGTAATAGACTTTACAATATAAGTCCGAGTGCAATAGATTTTAGAATCTGAGTCTGAACATATGTTGCTTCTGAACAGATTTAACTTTAAGGTTTGGATACAGTCTGAATAAATTCAGCTTCAACATAGAGTCTGTCTTTTAGTTCTTCCAAGTATAGACTTTGACAATATCCTTTATATGTTCTAATATCTGCATAATCTGTTACTCAACAATTAAACACGTTAGTAGCCTTTGATTTATTTTGTTATCTTCAAAATATCATAAGGGATTTCCCTAACAAAGTCCACCTAAGTTTGGTCTTTCTATAGTTCTACTTGAGAATGTTGTAGAGCCTAGTTACATTTTTAAAGCAAATCCTAACTTTTCTCTTTTAAAGTTTGTAAATGAAGAATATTTTTATTTTGAATTTAAAAAAACAAATTGGAAAAATAATATGTTAAACCACGTCAATACTTATATCCATTGTAAGGTTTTAAGTTCTTTGTGTTAATGTAATATATGGGCTAAAAAAAAAAGGGAAAAGAAAGGGTTTGAAAAGTCAACAAAAGAAGTTGAAGGAGAGAGTGGAAGCTTTGGCTGTTTTAAAGAGAGGAGAGAGGAAGGCCTTGGGCAGAAGCGAAAACGGGGGAGAGGAGAGAAAGAAGAGAAAGGAAAAAAAAGGGAAAAAGAGAAAAAAAATTTGCGCGCTCGCGATTCGAACGCCTCATCAAGCCGACTCAAGTTTGTTTTGTAACGCTGGTAAGTGATCAAAGCCTTTAATTATCTACTTGAAGCAATCGTCGCAATTAGGGCTCGGAATTTGGATTTCTTGGATGTTTGTGCGGCGAAGCCCGATTTTTGAATTGTTGAGTTGCATATTTTTGTAGAAATGGTACTTTCGGATGTTGTGAAACTATAGCATCTTACAGATCGTAATTTGAGCTTGCGGTTTGTTTGGAACAGAATTTTAAAATTGGGGGCGCGTTCTTGAACTATAGTGAACAGTAACTTTGAGCCTGATTTTTTGTCATTTTCGGTGCTGTTTTGGGGCGACTGAGTTGGGGCTATTGTAGTATGTCAAGAGAGCTAAATGTAAGATAGCTTGAAACGGAATTTTGTGGAGGAAGTTATGGCACAATAAAAGGCCGTGCCTAGCGAACAACAATAGGTTCCGCTAAATGCTAGCTTTCATTGGCGCATAGATGTCTTTTCATCGACAAATAGACGTAGTATATAGTTCAGTCATCATTAGAATATCATTTTACTAAGTTTTTTAATATTATTTTTCGGTTATTTATTAGGAATTCGAGTGTACCAACTCGAGTTACCATCATAATTGATTTTTGGTTTTTTCCCAGATGAGTGACACTATTTATATATTCTATGGGTTGATAAAAATGCATCTTTTGTTGCATAAAACAATATCAAGCTATTATTGCCATTTCGTTGTTTGAAAGAATGAGTTATATTTCGAATTCAATTTGAATGGCTGGTTAAAAATGGTCTATGAAATTCTTTATGAAAGAATCTTGGGACGCTTTGAAGAACACTTTGATATTTATTTATCAAATGCTTAAGTTGTGATATGACTTTCATTCTAATGTTGGATTACTGGATATTGTGATTGATGTTTGATACTTAATGTCGCTGTGAACCATGAGGGGTTTATGGCTATGTGCATGCTAGTTTAGGATATCAAGCTGAGCCACCAGCTAATAATAGGTGGAGACCTTGTCATGAGGGCAATCTTGGTCGTCTTGTCACGGGCATTACGCGTGACCATAAATAGACGTTGAGCATGAGTTAGTCTATGGAGTGGACTATTGAAATGTGATTTGAGTTTGGTCAATAGAATGAACCATTGATGGGTGGTTTGATGAGATTAATCAATGGAATATACCGTTGATACATATTTTATGAGACTGACCAATGGACTGGACCATCGATATTTTTGGTATTTGAGTTATGATTATATATTATATTGAAGTGAATTATGATTATGTTTTAAATGTGCATAGTGATTTCTCGTTTCGCTTAGAAGAAATATGTTACTTACTAAACTGTGGTAACTCATTCTTCCCATTTACTTGTTTTTTAGGTTCTTCAGCGAGCCGCAAATATGGGTGAGTGTTCGTTTTGGGGAGGACTTTTGTGGTGGGGACTTTTGGTATGACTTGTTTATAGTTGGAAGTTTATAAGTTAGTCTTTGCAGAATGTATATGTTTTGATTTGATGGATTATAGAAATATTCTGACATTGTAACCAAATGTTTTTTTTTGTCAAATATATATATATACATATATATGTTGATATTAGGTTGAATTTTGCTTATGTTGATGTTGTGTCCTTTAGTGAAATGATGGTCGTATCATGCTCTTTTTCTTATGAATTGGGATGTGACAATTAAATGAAACGGTCGAATTACACGAGTGCAAGAAAAAGTATTAATATCATAAAAATTCTAAATTATATCCATTAAAGTTTTAATTTCTTTATCTTTAATAAAAAAAAAGATTGAATCGTGCGAGAGCAAAAAGAGTTCGTAAGCTCGATAGCATAAAAAATCGTCAATCGATAATGGAATTTTTTTCGTCTAAATATTTTCGTGAATGATGAAAAATATTTTTTCTTTTGTTCATTAAAAGCGATTAATTTATATAAAATAATTTTTAAATAATTTATTTTTGCAAAACAAACGCACTCGATAACTATATACATATTGATACCAACAGTTTAAATTTTTTTTATCCCACCGCTGATATCCCAAACTTATACCGACGTGACAAATAACTCAATGGTGGAAAAAGTTAGGGATCCTTGTTTTGTGCGGACAAAATATGTTTTTATGTTACATGGGTACGGTTTTGGGGATAAAAATTAAAATTACGGTCGGTATAAGTTGGGATTCGTAGCTTCGGGTAAAATTTAAATGTACAGATCGGTTAGGATTCGGTGACGTCGTACGGTGCGTGGCTTCCATCCGTCCCGGTCGGCTTCTCTCTCTCTCTCTCTCTCTAGATCAGATGGCCGAGCTCCGTTAAACCCTAGCACCTGAACCCCTCCCGATTCCTCCACCCGCCTTCGAGCTCCGATCGCCGCCGTTCCCTCGCCGCGCCGCGCCTCGCCGTCCGACGCTCCTCCTCCTCCTCCGCCGCCGCTCCGCCGGTGAGTCCGGCTGCTCCGTTTACCCTCTTCTTCTCCCCCAACGCCTGTTGGTAGTCCGTTTGAGCTCGCTTTAGCTGGTATTCGGGACAGTCTGAGGCGGGTTAGGGCGGGCGACGCATGCCCTTTGCGTAGATGGGCTCCGCGAAGAACGCCCGCTTGAAAAGAAGTATACTTGATGGGTTTTGATTACATGATGCCGGTGCTGATTGTAATTTTTTACTGTGGAGGGGGGAATTTGCGACCTTTTGGATACTGCATTAGGAGAGTGTTCTGAGGGCTCGAGATCGAACCGTAAGAAGGCTTTCCTGGAGTTCGATTGGGCTTTGTTGTGGCTTGACTGCGATAATCGCGAGAACGAATGGTGCCTCGTTCCATTATTTTGGTAGTGGGTGTATCCGTTTTGTAATGTGGGGTCAATTTGGAGTTCGTACGTAATTTAAGCTTCCTGCAATAATGCCGGTCTGGGCTTTTTAACATTAGGCAGTTCAAAATGGACAATAACCTTTCAGGGGGGCAGGAACCATCTTAGTATAAGGTTAAAAAAAAAAAACTCATTAATGCACACCGAGGAGTGCAAAGCAGCAGGTTTCTTAAGCCTATGTACTCCAGGATGTCTGGCTGGTTGAAAATGTTTATCTCTCTATAGCCATTGAACATTTAAATGCGTAGTTTTTAAAAAATATGAGGCACTTCACCATCAAAAGCATGCTCTCGCTCTGCTAGGCCGATGAACTATGGAGATGGAAGAGGTTGTAACGTGATTGCTTATATCTACTTGCAATATTATCCATCCAGCTTTCATATTTTCTTTTCTCTATGGTCACTGGGTAATCACGAAGATAATCCCACCCCATGGGGTTCTAATCCACGTTCTATGTATGAAGTCAAGTTTATCCTGGATTTCCATTTCCTTAGGGCTGATTTATTAGCTCATGAATCACACTGAATATTGGTAACAGGAAAGATGATAGTTTTGAGCTAGAGAGACTTATAGACTATTTTGGATTGCTGCTTAGCTCAGCTAACTTCTTCAATACTATTTTTCGTCATGGAATCTTAAGTTATGGGCTTGTCTCAATGCATTAAGAATCTTCAGAGTGATCTAGATGCTGCCCACCCTCGTCCTTTAGGCTGGAGTTCCTTTGACTTTCATAACTAATTGTCATGGAGGGATCAATTACTTATATCTAAATTTTCTGGCATAGATTATCACCAAGCACTGCCATTCTGATATGCTTCTGAAGTGTGCCACATAGGTTATAGGCAATGTTGATCCAGCTAATCTTTATTGCCTGATTTGACTGATTGTTCCATTACTTGTTTGTTTGATATTGAAAGTGTTGTTCGTGTTAAGTTATTCATATAATGTTTGAGCTAATACACGATTTTCTGCAGCTCTTCAAGTATCAAGGGGCCTGCTTTTGTGCTGGCATGGCCAATAATTCCCAATCCCCAGGTGCACAGGTAGAAACCTTTGTGATATTAGCTTATTAGTTATTTTTTGTTTGTTTTTTGTTTGTTGGATGGTTGAGTCTGCACCATGCATGAGTCGGCACACTCATGGGTATTGGTTGTGGCGTTGGGTAGCAACTTTCTCCATAATTGATTTTTATGTCATGTCCGAGTTTTAGATACGCTAAAAGATTTTCGTGCTTTGTTATGGAGTGAACCAATATGTTTGCAATTGTTTCTCTGTTGAATTCTTGGATAACAATGAACGAGGTGTCTTATTTATGACTCCTCGCATAATTATGGAGAGAGAATTTGGTCCTTTGTTTATCTTTCCTTTGCCTTCAATCTAAATCAATACATCATTTAAAACTAGTTTACACGATGAACTAGTTTACATCATTAAAAACTTTCTTCTTGAGCTGCTAAGATGCTAGTTACCAACTATAACTTAAAATGCAGATAATCCCAAACCAGCCTCAGTAATCAGAGGGCCATTGATGTTACTTTAGATTTGGGTCCCTTTTGTGGGGAGAATTAGTAGGCGTGAGTAAGAAAGATGGTAAATTAATCAAGCCGTGTATTCAATACGTTCAGTTTAAATATATTGACATTGACTTTTCTCTTGTCTGCTTCAAAAATTTTCCTCATCATATTCATACTCGATGGTCCTTGCTTATAGGAACTAACATGACAATGTAACACAAACAAAATAGAAAAATGGTTGATGATGACTTGTGCATGCTTGGTTAGGAGAAAGATTCCAATTCTTTTATCCAGCACAAGAATCCATTTCCTCTCTTTTTTGTGCCATAGTTTCAGAATTTGTCCATAAATGCATGCATTCCTGTTGATGTTATTGGGAGTCTCCTTTTTTAAGCTGTTCTGTCTATCGATTATTACCTTGTCTCTGATTTATGGTACCTTTTGTTTGAGTCAACTAGTCGCTTTGGCCTCCTCCATCTGGAGCTTTAGGAACTCAGAACTTTGGATCATCATTACCCATGCAAGTAAGTTTTCTTTTCTGTCCAATTGGCAGACTATATCTGCTATAGTTTTTGCCCCCATAAATACTGTATCTGCCATAGTAAGTACATGATACATTCAAACATCTGCTGCAGTACCGAGCCGTTATTCCACCGCAGCAAGGGCAGACGTATCTTCCCATGAATTCCCAACATTTTCGACCAGCTGGACAAGATCAACTGCCTCAGTTTTCTCACCCAATGCAGCAGTTACCTCAAAGGTCTAGTCAGCCTAGTTATACTCCTTCATCGCAGGCTTTGTCGATGCCTTATGCTCAAACAAGTAGGCCTTTGTCAACTAACTCTGCCCAGCCAAGTGCTCCTCCATTTCATAATCCGATGCCCGGTGTAGGTGGCCCTGGAGCACCTCTTGGTTCATCTTATGCTGTAAGATTCCCTCATAATCTGTACTTCCTATTGTCTTTTTATAAATTACATCTGTGTGCTTATTTTTACAGTTGTCTGTTGTTTTTCAGTTTGCACCATCTTTTGGCCATCAACAGAATAATGTTGGTGCACCATCTCATATTCAGCCAATAACTCCAATGCATGCACCTGTTGCTGGACAGCCTTGGTTGGCCTCTGGAGCTCGGGGTGCATTACCTGCAATGCCAATTCAGCAGACTGGACAACAAGCTCCAGTTACTTCCCCTCCAGATGCAGTGAGTGCCTCTGATGGTTTCTCTCTCCTTTCCACACAATTTTCACTTGATGTGGTGGCAGTCTTCTTTCAAGGGATAGGCTTGTTTGGTATAATTTTCTCAGTCATTGCTGAAAATTCTGTATGCTTCGCGAAGTTTGTTCAAATTACAGAGTATGCTATCACATGCAATTGCTAAGCTTAAGAGGTTTTCAATAGGAAAGCAAAATCTCAGTGACATTAGCTATCTGAAGCTCATGTGCTTATCCTGCATCCTACAGCTGTATGATCAAATTGAGGTAGTTTACCTATCATTTGGATGCTTCCTGGCATGGTAAAACAGAATTTTCACTCTGATCCCAAAATACCATGAATTACTTTTTAATTTTTTCTTCATGAAACTAAATTTTCCTTACATGAAGTTGCATTATAGGATATTCAATAGGTGGATACCTCATTCTCTTCATGTGATATAGACCTTCATTTGGTTTGCAGTTCTAGATTTTTTTTCGTCAAGTGGGGATATTGCAACAAGCAGGACCATAAGATAACTTTAGTTAAATCAGGGTTGTGTGGCAACTTTTTTTCCTTAGAATGATGATCCCCTCTTTTCATTGGAAAGTTGATGATTTCACTTACCTTATGTTAGAACTCTTGCTTTCCAGAGGTTCCAAATGAATGATATACCACTGCAAGTATTTTTTGGCTGCTTTTGTGCCTTTTAATTCCGATGGACTTCATCTTAACTTATTTTCTGTTTTTGCATATTAGGCTGTTAATGCTTCAAACCCCTCTCAGCAGTCAGCATCTGATTGGCAAGAGCATGAGGCTTCTAATGGGAAACGGTAACTGCTTGTTTGACTGCAGTCATCCATTTTCATGAAACAAAAATCAAGTTAACTGGCTCATAGGAATTTGTGGCTTTCTTTTCTTAAAACAAATATCATAGTAGTATGATAGAGGGCATGGGAAATGAGTAAAGGACTTCCTTTTAAATAAAGTTCTAAAGAATTGGAAGGACCTTGTTTCTGGAATCCAGTCATGGATGTTTTGTCACTAATCCCTCTCAATTGTCTTTTTCATTGTCAGTCTGCTTTACAATCGTATGGGTTTGTAATACTTATTTAGTCTGACATGCATTCATAGTTCTCATTTAATGCAATGATGGTGGAAAATTGGAAGCTGGACTTTCGGAAATGCTTAATGAATTAGGTGAACTAGGGTCAACGATTCTAAACATGTAGATATCAATCCGGACGTCATAATTTAAACAAAGGAAAATTTTCTTTTCATTTGTTTTGAGGAAATATTGGAAAGCCATTCTCTATCATGGTAATGAAATGAAGGTGAACTACTGTTATCTTTTCTGTTCTGACTCTGCAGGGAAAATTTTTTCATCATATTGGCCAGTTTAAGCTGAAAATTGTTTTCTTTCAAATTCTTTTGGTGAAACGATGGAAAACCACATGCTGTTGTGTATCAACTTGTTTGCTTGGCTGGAAGGGGATACTATTTACTGAATATGTGTAACTTGAAGTCATGAATGCAAACTGTACTCTGTGCTTAGCCAGTTCAATTATGGTCAAGTTGTGGATCTTAGTTTGATGTTATCATTAAACTACTGTAGTTTTATGATGTCACCATCAAAGTCATTTATAAATACGTATATTATTGTAGGGTTTAATTGAGATAACTTTTGAAAATGTGAGAGAAGTAGAAATATTAATAAATCTCAGCCAAGTTAGGACACTTTTGGAACTGCCTCTGCATTCTTCTCTTCACTATCCAGTTTGAGAATTTTTGACACATCCCATTTTTTCCTATACTGTTTACTTTTCTTCAGATATTACTACAACAAGAAGACCAAACAGTCCAGTTGGGAAAAACCTCTAGAATTGATGACACCCATTGAGGTGAGTTATGACGCTCTCAGTTGTCTCTATGTGGCCACGTGATTCACGTGTCTTTCTGTAGAATTTTTAACATTTTGCCCATGTTTGACTGAATGAAACATTTTATTTTAATTTATGTACTGTGGAAGTTATTTTATGATGACATATTGATGCTAAATTATATTTTTAGTTGCTGTATATGCTCCCTGTGATGGTGCTATTTCACTTATATACTGGAAGCAGTTGGCCAATTAAGTTTATTTATGATGTGGGGTCAAGCTGTATGGAGAAGTGGCTGATAGATATAAAACAACTCGGAGTTTGCAATATATGTTTCTTTTTGACGCTCCTCGTTTAGTTTTAGGGTGGGGAGCATATGTTCTCTTGAACGCAATAATGTAGCATGGTTATCTGTAGTTAAAAGCTAAGTCTATTAAGGAGGTAGAATAACCTAAAGCTTGGTTGGATTCTTGTACTTGACAATAGTCGTCAATGTACCATTGTAATGGTTTAAAGTGTCTGAATAGATAGATCGTCCTTCTTGTACTTAGCTTGTAATTCAAAGTGTAATGATATTCATATATTGGCGTTTCTACTAAGGAATGAAAACCTTAGGGAGGTCATCTTTTTTAATTGGTCAGGGTCAGAAGAAAGGTACCTGGTATTATATCTTGTGGAATGTGGATACCATTGACGTCTGGCTTAGTCAGGCTACCATATTGAAGCTTTCTTGCTGTTGGTGTAAGATATGCTAAATCCTTTTCCATTCTCATAACACATTACCATCACTTATGCAAAATTGCCACCGAATATTTTGTAGTTTTAACCTAATCCGGAATATGCACATGCATTGCAACTTTTGCTTTTAATTGCAGTAATCAGAGTTTTTGAGCTTTGTATTCCTGAAAACCATCACTATCTAGACTGTAATCAGAGTTTTTGAGTTTCTTGATTTGACAGATTAGGCGTCTCGATTTCCTACTTGTATCAACTGTAGTTCTATGTTTTTTTTTAACCTCATTATGTCATTTTGATTTTCTTAACTAATGAAGAGCTAATGCAATATATCTTATTACCTTGATCATTTGCTTTAGCTGCTAACATATCCCTTTAATGCTATGAAGGTAAATATATTTTGTTTTGAGTAATTTCGCTTGCCTTATCTATAGCTATTCAGTATATATCTCTTTATTTATGTTTTTAATTGTTATTTTCATTTCCCTCTTCTTCTTAATAAGTGTCTACTTTTTACGACAGAGAGCGGATGCATCTACCGTGTGGAAGGAGTTTACAAATGCAGATGGAAGAAAGTGCGTGGGGACTTATTTTTTCCCCCTAATTAATGTGGTTCTTTTACAGTTGCTAGCACACTCTTTTTGCACTGTCCTTATATAACTGGGGGTTGGCTTATTGCAGATATTATTACAATAAGGATACAAAGCAATCTGTATGGTCAATTCCTGAGGAATTGAAGGTTTGTTACTTGTTGCACAACAATTATCCTCCAGCTTTCTGCCCAGTTTCTTAAACTATTGTTGCCTGACCTCAGTTAGCTCGGGAACTTGCTCTAAAAGCTACTGGGGAAGGACTTGCTGAGTCAGGAACAACAGCTCAAGGCCCTGCTGCCAGTGATAGTGGATCAACTGAAGCACCTGCTGCAGCAAATGCAGTTAGCCCTGTTCCAGTCACTTCTTCTCTTCCCTTGGCTAATGCAACCCAGACAACAATAGCAGGTCCATCAACTACTGCTGGTGTGCCTTCCTCCTCTGCAATGGTGAATGATGCTGGATTTCAAGCCGTGGCAGTATCTGCTCCGCCCACTACAGTTTCAGGAAGTTCCAGCATGTCTCCGGCTTTCGGCACTGCTAACTCATCAGGGTACACCTGCTATTGTTGGTTTTTATTTTCTTAATTTGCTCTTCCAATATTATGCAACATCCATCAAGACCACCTCATTTCTCTCCAAAAGAGCCATAGCATGCAGACATCTGCTAATAATCTGCATTTTGCGATGTGATATATGGTGGCTAATTAAGAAAGTAAAATATCGTTACAGTAATAAAACTGCTGCGAAGTCTAGAATATAGACATCTAGAAGAGCATTCCCTCCTCAGGTCACAGCTGATAGGGTTTTGGGTAAAATTCTTGTTTTACTTTGCTGGTGTCTATATAGGATCAGCATCTCCTAGCAAATAAAATTTGTTGAATTTGGAGAAAAAAACCATAGAAATTTTGAAGCTCATGATGATGAGCCTATTCACAAGTTGCACTTCCCAGTAGAAGGTAGTGTTAGGAGTAACTTAAAAACTGGATTTACTTCCCTGACCTGCACGGAACATGACTTGATCTGAATCTAATTCAAGAAAATGGTCAACTTCAAACAATTGACATGAATATGGAATAAGGAATCTCGGTGTGTATATCAGCTTGACGTTTGAGACCAATCCAATCCAAATATAATCTGTACTAAAATTCTTGGATCGGATCCAGAATCAACCCTCGACCTACACTAATGTCTCTAACTTATATCTACAGCAAAGGATTTGATCAAATGGTATAATTTAAATGCAAAGACCCTAGGAATGGCAATCTTCAGAGGATTGATGCTGTGCTACTTGCTCGTGCCTCACCAGAGTAGTTCCTATTGCTATGCTGATGCTGACCAGTAAAAGACTGGAGTCCTGGCTACACCCCATCATTATCTTTATGCCCACCTGTAGTTGCTATAAGATATCTCTAGGAAAATCCTTTAAAATTGCTGGAGCTTTTCTTGTTCTATGAGGTGATAGATTTACTGCTGAACCATTTATTGTCGACTTGCAGGGCTAGCTTTCAAACTGTCGTATCTCAAGATGCGGCATTCTCTGGGGATGGCGCCTCTTTGCAGGATATTGAGGTATGATTTAACTTTTGTCTGAGAGTGATCCTATCCAGATGACATTCATCATTTTCAGCAGGTCTCATGGAAATTATTTTTCTCCTTGGAAAGATAAACAGAAGTACACTAAGACCGCTCCTTTAGCAAAGACACCACATATAAATGTTATGAAAAAAAGATAGTCTTTGTCATGACCAACCAAATAAAAGTGTCGAATTGAAATTTCCTGTTGTACAAAAGTGAATGATGTGCATCCAATTGTCTCAAAAAGAATCCTGTGAGGATTCTCATCCTTGAAATGCACACTTCAATCTTTCTCTCCAAATGAGCATATATATCACTAAATTTACACCGAAAATTGCAAAAACCATAGTTTAATTTTGTCTGGTCCAATTATATTGTAACCAAGGTTGCAAGAATCTCTTTTCAGAATAAATCGTTGTGGGCTTTGTAAGATTGGATAAAAAATCTCACGATTTTACAAACTACCAGGAGAAAGCTAAAAGAATGTCAATCTATACATAACAAGTAACTACAATGCATATAGATACTAGATTTAGCCTAGTAAACAAGTGACATTTCTTGAACAAAAAAAAAAGTAACATTAATATAAACCCGAACCGACCATTTTATAGTTCTGTAGTCCATCCTTTCTATAAAAAATAGCATGTTATGAAGATATACCAATTAAACTTACAATCTAAAAGGTAGATGATGACCAACATTTTTATCAACTTTAGCTTATGGTTGGAACATCTTTCATCATCGCCACCATCCACACTGCAACTATCACTGAAGATGGTGCAAGTAATGTGAAAATATTTTGTATTTTATCAAATATTCTGTCAAACCTTAAAAGTTTCTATTTTCACAAGAGTTGCACCATCTTTGCCCATTGAGTCTATCAATCCACAATTAAGTTTCCTTGCTTTTGAAGATCATCCGAATTTAGAATACGTTCCAGGCATCTTCCCTTAGGGAAAAATGAAGCCTCTGCTTCCTGAACAGAATTCCAAGGTGAAGTGTGTTCTCTTGCTGCTTAGGAGTGATGAGATCATGGCAGTAGAATTTCGGGGAAAAGGTTCCACATCCACAACAATCTGTCTGAAAATGGTCATCCTTTCCCATGTCCGACGTCATCTGGTGCAATAACTCAAAAAACACGAGTGCTTCTAGCTTCCACCCAATCTCCCAAGTGATTTATTCATTTCTGACCTAGCATTCCAACAACCAGCTGTCTTAGGTGTCTTATTCCTTGCTAAGATAGGCAAGTTGGAAAACTTTATTGTGGATTGATTGATGGTGCAAGTCTAATGAAAACCGACTTTTCTTTTCTTTTAGGACTGATATCCTTGCAAAGTTTGTTCTCAGGAAGTTCATCATTCACAATCCCATTTTATGCAAGTTCTTAGAGAGAGATTTGACATCATAGTGCATTTGGATGTGCTGGAATAGTATGCACTTGTGCGTGATCTGACATTAGTGTACTAACTGGCAGGAGGCAAAAAGGGGAATGGCAGTGGCTGGGAAGGTTAATGAGACTCCTGTAGAGGAGAAAGCCCCAGAAGACGAACCTGTAGTATATCCTAGTAAGCAGGTGGGAACCTAGAGACTATTGTTTTGGGCAGTTGAAGTTCTGAATTGCTATCATAACTATCGTTTTCTGCTCACTTGTCTTTTTGTGCTCCTTTCTCTTATTCTATCTAGGAGGCTAAGAATGCATTCAAAGCCCTTCTGGAGTCTGTGAATGTTCAGTCCGACTGGACTTGGGAGCAGGTGTTACTTTAGGACTTCTTTTTGTATCTGTATCTTTTGAAAGGCTCAATGTTCATAGTTGATATTAATATCCCAGACAATGAGAGAGATTATCAACGACCGAAGATACAGTGCTCTTAAGACACTTGGTGAGCGAAAACAAGCATTCAATGAGGTATAGTTCCTAAATTTTTGGGTTTGTGTATCCAGGGGTTCATCTATCTCTATCCCTTGCAGCTGCAATTGCTTAATGCTTTAATGGTGGTGATGTAAGATCATTTGTGTTATTTTGTAGTACTTGGGTCAAAGAAGAAAAGTGGAAGCGGAGGAAAGGCGTGTGAGGCAGAAGAAAGCTAAGGAAGAATTCACGAAGATGTTAGAAGTATGATGATTGTGGCCCAAATAGAAGTTCAACACCCCTCCATGGGCCATAGCACACTTTTCGCACTACAAATCCACATTAATGTTGATTATTATCATTTTATCCCTTTTCTCACGTTTTGGTCTTTCTGGGTTAATTGGTTTGCAGGAGTGTACGGAGCTCACATCTTCTGTAAAATGGAGGTGCTTCTCTTTCCTGTTGAGATTGCTAAATTGTCTAGTTCATCTATATCTTCTTGTTTCCCAGTTCTAGATTATCTAAGATGCTACAACTGTCTTAGACTCTGACAGAATTCTTGTCATGTTCAGCAAAGCAGTGACTATGTTTGAAAATGATGAACGATTCAAGGCTGTTGAACGGAATAGAGACCGGGAAGATCTTTTTGAAAACTATATGGTGGAACTTGGAAGGAAGGTACAAATTCAAAAAGATTTGATGGTGGAATATATAAACTCATGTAGTATTTTATTTGAATTTGAATTTTTCATCAGCATGTAGCCGTTATTCTCTCCTTTTCTGTCTGAGCCTGCTGTCTTGTCGCCAGCCTCTCATTTAGATGTCAACTTGGGTATTTACAGCCTGTATTTGATGTCGTAATAACCAAAATTGCCAATTTCAGGAAAAGGAAAAGGCTGTTGAGGAGCACAAGCACCATGTTGCTGAATACCGAAAATATCTGGAATCATGTGACTTCATTAAAGTATATACAAGTGACTGACCACAAGTGTTTTGGGTTATTAAAGTTTTTCATGTCGTTCTGATTGTTGGAAGTCACCTCTTTCTTGCAGGTGAACAGCCAGTGGCGAAAAATTGTTGATCGTTTAGAAGATGATGAAAGATGCTCACGTCTTGAAAAAATTGACAGATTGCTCATTTATCAGGTATACCAACTTGTGAACTCATTTCCTGGAGTTTAAGATGGAGTGCTGATGTTGGTTATGACAGGATTACGTCCGTGACTTGGAGAAGGAAGAAGAGGAACAAAAGAAGATACAGAAGGTACCTATTGTTTACTTGCTCTTTGTTTCTTCTGATATTTTTATATTGTTGCATATCTCTAATTGGAGTGTGCTTGTCATCTTTGTATCTAATCTTCTTTTGGTCAATGAAGGAACAACTGAGGAGGTCTGAGCGGAAAAACCGTGATGCATTTCGTAAACTGATGGAAGAACATATTGCTGCGGGCACACTCAATGCTAAGACTCTCTGGCATGATTATTGTTTGAAGGTAAAAGCTTATATCCGAATCTGGGACTACCTTCACTTTTTTTTCTCCCATCCATTGGGACTGCTTTTAATTTAAACAGAATAGCATATGAGAGCTCAGTGCACATTGTAGGCCTCTTCTGTCCTTCAGCAATTCTTTGGATTGCAGGTTAAAGACATGTCCGAGTATCAGGCAGTTGCATCAAATACCTCTGGTTCGACTCCTAAAGATTTGTTTGAGGATGTCATGGAGGAACTAGAGAAACAGGTATGTCACACCCTTCTAACAACGCTTTCTTTAATTAGAGGGATGTGAATAAAGAAAAAGGCTATTTTCATCCCACAGCTGTTGCTTATCTGAATACTAGTATTTAAAGAAGTGAGTAATCTGGTTAACGTGGACCATGCAAAAAGTAGATGACGGTAAAAGGGAAAAGGAGGTGGGTGAGGACTAGAACCAACTGCAATTTATGGATTGTGGGAACTTGTAAGAGCGGAATGTCGATCGTGAACCAGCTGCAATTTAAAGAGCTTGTCAAAAGTGCAACATCAAAGAGATTTGAAGTACAAATTCGAAGATTATCTATAAAAGCATCTGTATTTTCTCAGTCACCTGGCCTAGCAAATTGTGATCCGAAATAGCTATCTGTTGAGTCTGCCCAACCATAATGCACACCTAGAGAATTACTGTTAAATGCTACATGAACCCATATCTTTGTAGTGTATCATACTGAACTTGCACGTGGCTCGACTGGATGAGCGCTGCATGCCTTAGATCTGTTTTTCTCTCCTGTGCGGTTTATATGCCTAGACTTATGGTTTCAATGGCCTGGATTCTGTTTGCACAACCCGTTGTAAGCTTAATGGAGGGTTTGTGTGGGCCTTTGCTCTCTTTGTTGAGAGACATTTAGCCTCCTGCTCTTTTCTGCGAGGATCATTGGTTCCATATTTTGGTCACATGGTCTGGGCTCTTATCGGTGAGGGTTCACTCTTCCTCGTGTGACCTATATGTAGGTCATGCTACCTTGTGCAACTCCAGCAAGTTTTAGTGATCCTGCTGTTTTGGATTGTCCGAGATGGTCACATAGCCCATGTCAGACATTGTGGCGATAAGTTGTCATTTTGTATGTCAATTGGCATTGTCTGTGTGATTTGGTTCTGTGTCAACAATTTATTGAGTGTTAAAAGCAAATGTGCTGGCACATTTATCAGACTATTGGTAGACTGAAGGTTAGATTACCTCTTAAGTCTTTGATCTCTTTCTATAATTAAGCCAAAATAAATAGAGAACTTGATCGTGATGGGTGATATTGAGGGAAACTTGTAAGTGACGTCCTCCTGCAACACAAGTCTAAACTAAGAAAGAAGCACGTATGAGTTAAAGATCTGAAGTTGATCACTGTAAACACACTTCGGCAAATGCGTGAAATAATAAACTTTTATCAAGTAATGGCATATCGATGGACTTCATTAATGCTTTGCTTGAAGTGACTAGAGTCTGTCCCTGAACATTAGTTGGACATTTTTATTTTTATTTTTATGCTTTCTTTTTCCCACTTGGTATTGATTGACATGTCGTGGACTTTGATCAGCATTGAATACCAAGATGTGGCTGAATGATACCAGGATCTATTAACTTATTACAATCAAAATTACCTGAAGTTTGTTCTGACCTTTGATATTCTTTTGAGGAGCGGTGAGACATTTTTAGACCCAGTAGATGGTCTCTTGTCAAAAAGCATTAGATAAGTGTATTATCCAGGCTCATTGTGGTCAAGGCGCTTTTGCACTATGCTTGTTATGATACTAGAAGAGTTGCCTTGCCGGGAATTGTGCATGTTTGTTACAATAAGAGGGAAGCAATTAAGAAAACCTAAAAGATTGAGACAAGTATTCAAACTTGTGTTACAATAAGATAGAAAGAAATGGATTGACTCTTTCTTTTCTTTCCCTGTTGAGGCATTTCGCTTTTAAGTTGTCTTAGTGTGGGCATTTCCTTCTAAGCTTGTTAGATTTTCTTGAAGACACATCTATCATGATTGTTTTCTCATAATCTTCACTTCATTTTTCTAATTTAATGGCATTTGAATCAATCCACCTTAAAGTAGTCAAATTCCTATATTATGCCTTGTGGATTATCTAATCACTTGCTTTTGGTTAATGGACAGTACCATGATGATAAAACTCGTGTAAAAGATGCAATGAAGTCAGGGAAGGTAAAGGTAGCTGCTTAAAGTATATCTTTCTACATCTTTTACTTGGTCATTAGTGATCGCATCATTCTCTATAGATTTCTATGGCACCAACATGGACTTTTGAGGAT
The DNA here is from genome assembly GCA_014182515.1 of Eucalyptus microcorys. Lineage (NCBI taxonomy): Eukaryota > Viridiplantae > Streptophyta > Magnoliopsida > Myrtales > Myrtaceae > Eucalyptus > Eucalyptus microcorys. The sequence continues at coordinate 23,744,660 of CM024567.1, read as the reverse complement.
TTCAAGGCTTCCATCTTGGAAGATATTGGTGCCCCACTTATATCGGATGTTAACTCAAAGGTACTTCCTCTTTTTTCTTCGTAGTTTTAAACAATATATCTTATTTCTTATCTCTGGTATAATCTACCATAGCTTAGTTCAATTTATTTAAGTACTTTTAAGGCAGAAAATTGCTGGTTGTGCGGTCGATCTTCTTCAGTGAAAGAATTAGCATGGGCAGGGGGTAGACCTTAAGACTTTTAAAATAAGACATGCAAGCTAAAAGTATCATTCTATTTCTTACATATTGTAGAAATTTTGTGCGATTTTGTAGGCGGATGTCTATATGTTTTCAGATTTGACTGTTCGAGGTGCTTATATGAGAATTATTCAGATTAAGATACAGCAAAATCTGCAAATATTTGGCTGGAGAGCATCTTGCTTTAAGAATGTGTGGCTACTTCTGTATGTCATGGACTTCTATGGATTGACATATCGAGGTACTATTAGATGTGTGCATGCAAAGCTAGGTTGATGTAATCTTTTCACTAGCAAGTAGAGAGGGCAGGTCGTCTTAAGATGGATATCCACTTAATAAGATCCTGTTACCTCTCTAATTCCGTGGATTAGTTTGTGTTACTCAAAATCTTCTTGTCATACTTGTCATGCTGAACAGCAGGCAAATACATTGACTTTGAGTTATTTCAATTGGAAAAATTTGTTTCTATAGTTTTAGCGTCATATATATGGAAGGCATCAATTTCTTTAATGATGCCGATGATGCCGGTGTTGGAGTGTTAAGATTCTGATGAGCTTTTTTAGAATCTCTGCACTTTGTCTGTTAATATTAGAAACTAGTGATGCCCGTTTTGCCTTATCCTTTTTTTGCACGATTGGGGATCTAGCGTGCTTGTGCAAGATTTGCATTTCTGCTGTATCATTTATTAACTGCACATAACTAAATTGTGATTGTACTTCATATTGAAGCTTGTGTATGAGGAGCTTCTTGAAAGAGCCAAGGAGAAGGAAGAAAAAGAAGCAAAAAAACGCCGCCATCTTGCCGATGACTTCACCGAATTATTGTATACAATAAAGGTATTTGTTAGCTTCCATAGGTATGACTATTTTAGAAGACTTTCATCGTATCTTTAGAAAAATAATTCTCTATCACTTTCAGGAAATTACTGCAACTTCTGATTGGGAGGAGTGCAAACCTCTGTTTGAAGATAGCCATGAATTTAAGTACGGTTCAATTTTCTTAAAAATTTGATTTCATTGCTTTAACCATTGTTAAAGTGCTCACAGAACTCCTTTTCTTCATTGATGTACTGTGTCAGATTGATGGGGGATGAGAGCTTTAGTAGAGAGATTTTTGAGGAATACAAAGCTTATTTGCAGGAAAAGGCAAAGGAGAAGGGACGCAAGCGTGAGGAAGAAAAGGTAATTGAAATTCATCAACAGCTCCTTGCTTATCTATTTCGCTCTTAGTAATATGTTATTATAGTCCAACGACACTCCTGTAGCAATAATACAATTTCGCTTATTAAGAATAATTTTTTGGTGTGGCTGGCTCTAGATAGTTATTTGTACTTGATCTTACATGGGAATAAAGGTCTTTTGTCGAGATAGAAATTGGAGATACAGTCTTAATCATAACCTGTTGAATTTCTAATGCATTGCTGTTGTTGTAGGTTTGCCTCCTTGCTTAGACTTTAAAAATCGAAAGGAGACAATAAGGAAATAAGGGGAATTTAGACTTTACACAATTAGTGGATGCAGCGTCAGCCGCAATAACATGAAAGGATACATAGAGCTCATCCCACCTAGGGGGATAAAGCTTAGTTTGTTGGTGTTAGAGGCTTGGCTTGATTACTGTTTTGCAGCAGATTGATGTGTGTGCCCTTTTTCAAGATTTGGGTACAGTTCTTAGCTGAACAGCTATATTACTTTAGTGCCGAAGGTATCCAGCAATGCAAATCTGTTTTTTTGTGCAAAACTATCCAGTATTTTAGGAAGGGAGAGAGGGAGGGCTGTTCAACTAGACTCCTTCGAACTATTGGACACAGGCTGAACTGCTCATCCGGTTTTGAAAATACTGCTTGTGTGTCTCTACTAGCTGAGGAATATCTTGTCGAGGCAATCGTTTATTTTCCCGCTGCTTTCTTTAATTCCTTGCGTACAGATATGTTGCAGTCTTGTTGAACTAGGTCTGAATATGCTTCCATTGAGATATTGCAGGCTAGAAAAGAAAAAGAGAGGGAGGACAAAGAGAAACGCAAGGACAAGGAGAGAAAAGAGAAGGAGAAAGATCGTGAAAGAGAGAAGGGAAAGGAGAAATCCAAGAAGGATGAAACTGACAGTGAAACTGCAGATTTGAATGATATACACGATTACAAAGATGACAAGAAGAAAGAAAAGGAAAAGGATAGGAAGCATCGTAAGCGCCATCAGACTGCCAGTGACGATGTCAACTCTGACCGGGATGAAAAAGATTCCAAAAGATCTAAAAAACATGGTAGCGATCGCAAAAAATCAAGGAAGGTAATTATTCATGCAAATGCTACTCTTAAGTCTTTCAAGCAGGATGTATTTTTCAGAAAGATAAACTGCTGTTATGTACTTTCAGCATGCACATTCACCTGAATCAGATGTTGAGAGTCGCCATAAGAGACATAAGAGAGATCACCGAGATAGTTCACGCCGGAGTGGTTATGAGGAGCTAGAAGATGGCGAACTTGGTGAAGACGGGGAAATCCAGTAGTCCAAAGTTATCCCTTCTGTCTGGACGTTTACATCCAAGATTATCATTAATTAGCTCAGTAAAATTGTTATCTGTTCAATTCTTTGATGTTCAACAGTCTGGGATGTTGCCATTGTGAAATGGGGATAATGGCTAGCGATGTCCGACTGGCTGCTGAAAAATTGAGGATTGATCAGGATAAATCAATAAGATCGTTGGTACTAATTTCCCTGCCCGAGGAGGTTTCATGATCACTTTGGAGCCTATCGACAGATTCCCTTTGAACCACTTCTAAACTGATTTAATTGGAGAACGAGTGCCAACACCATCATATTGGATAATGTCACCTTATATACATAACCGAGGGTATTTCTGCATCTGGGAATTTGTAAAAACCAAACATCTTTAGTTTGATGTACGTTTGCAGTTGTGGTGATCCCTTTGCATGTTGAATAGCAGCTGCCGGTGAAGCTTGAATTATTCGTGTAGTTTTTACTGAATAACAAATAATCAATTTTGCGGAATGTTCTGGCGCAGCGCCCTGCACTTGTGACTTGTGACTGGCGTAGTTGAGCTGTAACTCGATAGAGTTGAACGGTAGTCGTTACCCAAAGTTTTGCAGTGCCTGGTATAATAAAGAGATGTAGTGCTGTACGTGGTATCGCTTCCTGAAAGTTGGAACTGTGTCTATTCAATGTCTCATCGGGAGTGTCGGTAAATAGTTGTATGCCGAATGTGATGGCTGCATGAACGAAGAAAGTACAGTCCGTGGCTGTAATACATTGGGTCGTTCACCAGCAGTTTAGTGGTCGTTATCAAATGATTAATCAGTCCAATCATCCATCAAGACCGCGTAAACTCGGTGGCCCGTATGCGGGGAAGTGCATAGAGGCTCATCTTCCACGTTCAACCATTATCTTTTTGACAGAGGGTAGCAAGATAGGAAACCTTTTCTTTCAAATATCCTACTAGGATTTGTGGTAGAAAGACAAGCGGCGTTTTCCCTAGGGATTCAGAGCAGCTCATTAAATTCTCAGAATGGATGAGATGTCTAAGCAAATGTTTGAGGATCTATTAATATTTTGCTGTTGCAAGTAATAACATCCTTGGTAACTGCAAATCAATCATGTCTAGAACAATTTCGTTTGTGATCTCTTCTACGATAGCATCTCCAACTTGCCTACTTATTTGCCTCTTTTGTGGAGCACAATCCTCCCATTCTTCTACTGTATCCGAGTAGTCCGAAGAGAGGAGCTCGGTCGTGCTCGTTTCATCTCCGGATGTTCTGCCCCACGCCACGATCTTGTCGCATATGAGCTTCCCGATCTCCTCGGGCCCCAAGGTAACTCGGTTGTGTCGTTTCGCTTTCTCCTTCCGCTCATGGGTCTCTATGATTTCCTTCACACAATCGAACAGAAGCTGCTTTGTCTGCTGCAATATCATTTTCGAGTTCAAGTAACTGTACGAAGCGTTCAAGTCCGAGGCCTGGCTGGCTTCTTCTGTCCTGGTGAAGCTTTGCTTGTCTTTTGAGCAGTGGAATAGTATTTCCAAGATGGAAGCAGAAAATACGGAGTCTTCAATCATCTTCATTGGCAGGACAATTTTGCAAGTTGGCGCATTGGCCTCTTGCCTTGAGGGAGGATGCTGCAAATCCTGCTGCCCTGTCCAATGCAAAGGATATTTAGTTACGAAAGCAAGATAATTCCTCATAACGTAAAAAGGAATAGCAGACCAAGGTACTAACAATCATGAAGGGGCGCGAGGTAATTCGCTTGTTCCGTCACTGAGACATGGTCGAACTGCTCCTTGTCCTTCTCTATGCTCCATTGGATCGTTGAATCCTTCACACCCTGACCGATTCATGTGTCACATTGTTATGAAAATTTATATGCATATGATAATTTAAGTAGCTTCACTAATGAATTTGCGTTCTCAAGGGAGTGGTAAGTGTCTTGGTGTCAAGCGTAGAAAAAGATTCATCAGACTGAAAAGTGATAATGTCCATACCTGTTCCTTCTTTGCGTTGTTCAAATTCTGAAGACAGATTGAGTCATATGATGCATGCTCGTTTTCTGAAGAAGCGTGTTTTCCTTCTTTATCGCTCTCGGAGCAAGAAAAGTAAGTCGTCACATCGCTGGACAAGGAAAATCTGTCAGCATCGGCGGCTTCCTGTTTAGTACTAGGATCAGCAATACCAGTCTCTTCACTTCTTTCCCCGTTCTTCACTCTATGCTTCTTCTCATTTAAAGAGGCAACCTTGTTGTAGACAGTTCTCAGCAACTTCGAAAGCCGAACAATGCTCTTTCGACTCGTCTGTTGACCGCTGCTGCTCGACCTCCTCAAAGACCCACTCCTGTTCGCATACCGTCTCTCCGAAAGATACACTTCAAGAACAAAAGGCTCTTGCTCTTCTTGGAGAAGCTCTCCAAGCTGTTTGACTTGATCAGTTTTGGCTCTGGATTCCATAGGACTTGCGTGGGCAGTGAGCATGAGGGACTAGCTGGGGACTATGTTTGAGGATGCTGAAGAGAAAGACAAGAAACCAAAGCGGGTTCAACCATCAGGTGGCATTAAATGTTTTATGGACGAGGCATATCTTCTATCAGTTTGGGACACAACATAAGCCAAGGCAGAAGGATTTTGAGAAATTTGAGACTTCAAGGAGTGGGAGGGAGGCATGGTCCAACCAATCTTGAGGTTTTATAGCATTTGCGAGCATTGGGGCAACCCATGTCTCCCCAAGATTGCCTGAACTCATAAATTTGTCTAGGGGTGCGTTTTATTGTTTTTATAATCCAGCTTCTCCTATTCAATTTTCAAAGAAATCACTGTCTCTTGTCTTGTTTCTTCTCTCTCAAAAGTTTGGTGGTCCAATAATGTTTTGTCCTTATGTGGAAGGTGCTCATGGTCATGGACAAGGGTTGAGCAGAGAGGACAATTTTTCAATCTAGGGAGAGCTGTTTTTTTTTTTTTTTTTTTAAAGATTGAATGTTTGAGATTAGTCCCACAAATGAGTACGCGTATGCCTTCTCGTGTTTTTTTAGACTTGTACTGTTCCAACTGAAATGTCAATCTGGATATAAAAATGGTGCTTAACAATTGATTGGATTGACAAAATTTCAGGATGCTTGCGTTTCATTCATGCATATCTATGTGAACATGGTTGTCCGCTTCTATTTATGGCCCCAAATTAATTTCCCATGCCCCTGGTTAGCAGAACATGAGATGGATAATTTAATCATTTTTCTCCAAGAAGGAAAACAGTATCTAGGTTCAATGAGAATGTAAACATCACATGGGTGGGTCCCCATGACCCAGATTGTGATAAAGGAACCGTCGAAATCAGTATCTTTAAACGTTAATCACATGCTTTGGGCTCTATGAGTTAGCAGAAGTGTTTTAATAGGTCAATTTCCATATTAACAGAGAGGAGGAAACGACAAAACAAGTGTCGTCAGTTCTCTTCTTTTAATGTGCACCAACATTTACATAATTTGAATATTTGGCATGCACTTAAAGTCTCACCAATGATTAGCACAGGTTAATCTAATAGGAACCCTCGTAGGTGCCACTACTTCATTTTAAATGCGAGAGATTACTATACTTATCTACCCGACGATAGTTTTCTTTGAAAAGAAGACTGGGAAGTCTACCTTTCCTTGCGGTGGCCTCCAATGTTCCTTGGTGAATCTTTGTCTTCCCCACTCAAGTGGGAATACTCCCAAATCTTACATTTCAGAGTTTAGACGAAGTAACTTAAAGACATACTTAAGTCCAAGGGCTCTATGAATTAGTAAAAGTCTTTTAATAGGTTATTTTCCATCGTTAGAGAGAGAGAGAGAGAGAGGAAACAACAAAACAAGTCTCACCAAATCTCTTCTTTTAATGGGCACAAACATTTACATAAGTTGAAAACCTGGCATGCGCTTAAAGTCTCACCAATGATCACCACCAAAAAGGCATCCCAAAGGGATGGAAGTACTTAAATTGCATTGATAGAAAAACGTGGGATTCACTTGTTCTTCCGTTGATTTTAACATGAAAACATCAGCATGTATGTCATACCTACAAGGAAGGAGCTTTTCTTAATTCGTTTTGCGAGTGTGTCGGACTTCGTTAATCCTCAATTAATCATGATACATATTTCATGTGATTTTTATGGGGAAAAGTACCAAAAAAGTCATAAACCTATTATATTGGTATCAATTTGGTTCTAAACCTTTTTATATTAGTACCAATTTAGTCCATCAATCAATTTTGGCCAGCCGGTGCTGACGTGGATGTCGACCAAACATCACCGTGGCAATTTTTAATGATTTTTTTTTATTAATTTTTTCTTTACTCCTTTCTTCCTCCTTGGATTATCCAAGAGTTGTGGCCCTCACCTGGCCTCGCCTAGGGCCGCGAGCGAGGCCAGCCTCGCCCTGGCCTCGCCGCGAGCGAAGGTGGCCTCGCTTGCGATTGGCGAGGCCATGGCAACCATTGCCAGGTTGAAGGCTCGCCGGCCACTGGGTGAAAGCCATGATGGCCTTGCTGGTCCAGTCATAGGTGAGGTTGCCTTCGCCCATGGCAAGGCCAGGGCGAGGCTGGCCTCACCCAGATTTGGGACGAAGTCGCCTCACCTACGGCCCTGGGTGAGGCTTGCGACCCTCGCTGGTGGCTGACGAGGGCTTGGTGGCCCTCATCTAATGGCCGGCAAGCCTTCGAACAGTCCAACGAGGAAGAAGGGAGAAGAGAAAAGGGAAAAGAAAAGAAAAGGAAAAGAAAAAAATTAATAAAAAATTCGAAAAAAAATAAAAATAAAAATATTAAAAAATTGCTATGTCTGCATCAGGCTACTAGCCAGCATCCACGTCGGTGCTGGCTGATCAAAATTGGGTGGATGGACTAAATTGATACTAATGTGAAAATGATTATGACTGAATTAGTTCAATTGAAAAGTTTAGGACTGAATTTGTACCAATGCAATAGGTTTATGACTCTTTTGGTACTTTTCCTGATTTTTATGTGATAATCATGTATATTCAATTGGACCTTTTCCAAAGGAAGAAAAAAAAGTACCAAGAAATGGGGCCGAAAGAAAAGGAGAAAGTGAAAAATGAAGGGAAGTATCAAATACGTCTTTCGAGAGATGTATAAAAGAAATGGAGGGAATTTAGATGCCCAAGAATGAGTGGTACCGATCATAAATTGGCACTTTAGGTGCTGTTTGGTAATGTTCTGGGTAACATTCATTTCTGTTTTTTTATTCCTCAGAATAGAAATAAAACAAAAACGCGTTTGATAATTTTTGTTTCTAGGAGCAATTTGTTCTCGAGAATAGATTTAGAACAGAAATAAGAAATTAAAAAAAAAATACTTTTTGTTCTCAGGAACAATTGAAGAAACAAGTTTTTTTTTCCTTTTTTTTTCTTTTCCTCTCTTCTTCCTAGCCGGTCACCGGCCGGCTGGACGAGACGAGGCCCGGCATTGCCCGGCCTCACGGTGGTCGGGCGAGGCTCAGCCTCGCTAGATCTTGGTGAGATCGAGCCTCACCTAGCCATAGTGAGGTCAAGCCTTGCTCGGCCATGACGAGGCTCAGTCTTGCTCAACCATCAAGGAGATGTATTTCTATTCTAAATCATAAAAATATTTAGGGTTGTATCAAATGTATTTCTATTTTCAGAAGAAAAATCTTTTATAATTACCAAATGTTTTAAAATGCTAAAAAACTGTTTTCGCTAACAAAAATGTTACGGTAGGTATCTTTAGTTTCCTTTTGCTGCTATTAATTGACGTGGGGCTTTCTGCGCTTGGTAATGAGCGAGGGGAATCTGATGACCTTATCTCAATCACCATCAATCTTATTTCAAACACATCTTAATGACCTAAAGAAAAGCAAGATGGGGCTCAAATACGTTCCACTTTTTGAGTGACTGCATCCGCACGTCCCTTCATGAAAATGAACAATTCTTTTTGTCTGGTCCTTTGGGTTAATAACTACTAATGTTGTGCTTATCGAAAGCAGGGACCACATGTGGTCCTGATCACCCATAAGAAAAAGGATGGAAGTTGATTAGGGTTTCATCTGCTTTATTGTGCTTCTTGTCTTGAAGAGGACTTTGTCCCAACATGGGTGATGCGGGAGGACAAGTAAGCCAAAACTGTTCGTCATCGTATTTGTCAAGATGTGACTGTCGAAAAAGAAACGCTGTCAATGGAGACACCGGACGACATAAGATGCATGATTCATTTGTGACGATAGTGATTTTTTGCCTTCGTGCATATTCCACACACAAGAAACAAGAGTATCCTATGACCGAAGCACATATAAGCATGTATCCCCAAAAGATGAAAGATGAGTCTGACCTGCCCATCAATCATCACGGGATTGATACTGCTATTAGGTTATTCTCATTTTGTGAAAACCACCCCCGTAAAAATACAGGATCAGGAGATAAATAGACTAGAACTGCAAATTCAGGATGTGATCTGGGAACTGCGGAATAATGGACAGCTAAAGACCTATGCCATCGTGTGAGAAATGTTTCCCAGTAAATGAAAGATTGACGTTAGTTTCTACACTGCTTTCTTTCATAGATAACCAATTTGCCTTCAAAACTGTGTCATTTCAGCTAGAATTTTGACCATAGCAGAAAATCTGAGCTATAGAGGATGAAAAATGGTCTAACAGCTGCAAGCTTGTTTTTAAAAGGAAAGCTCAGAGGAATGACGACAGTATCACTTAACTACTTCTCTGGTGCGCAAAGTAGCACCATAAAGAGGTAGAGAATATTGAGTCGAGACTTTGTAAAATAAGACGGCATACTCATTCAGTAAATTGAGGGGGTCAATAATAATGTAACAATATAAATCACATTGATATTGCGAGGAACTGCACTGCACATTCTGTTAGCATCGACTCATGATCACAAGTCCACAAGAGATTTGGGAACTGAAACTGTACTACCATCCCTCATCTTCTCTAGCTTCAATCTTACTTCACTCTGGAAAGAAGCTAAGGAATTCTGCCGTCCAACAAAAGCCATACGGAACTTCTTAATCTCTCCTTCGAGATTCTTTCTTCTCTGCACTTCAGAATTCAAGTCCCTCAGAACATTTTCTCTCCGATCAGTAGCCAATGAAACTTTACTAGTAGACTCAGAGACTGATTGGAGCAATAAATCTCTTTCTTCTTTCAGCAACTGGAAATCTCCTTCCAACCTACAATACTTTTCCCTGGATACCCCCAAAAGCTGGTTACTTTCATCTAATTCTTTCTGAATGCCATTGTATTTATCCTTGATTGCACTGATTCCAGCGATTAGATTTTCCTTGCAGACGGCCATCTCTCCTCCCAGGTCACCGTCCTTATCAAATAACAAAACTAGAATCTTAACGAAATTCAACCAAAACATCCTATTACTTGCTCAGTTGAAGTTCTAATAAACACTGCCTTCGAAAGTTTCACGAAAAGCAAGAATAGCGCTCCTAGCTTTCTCTCTTGAAAAACAAATTTCATGGAAAGATTGACTCTGGTGAAAAAGCCTGTGCTCTCTAAAGCAAACTAGTAACCAGAGGACAAAAAAAAAAGCAACCAAGAGGACAGCCTTGGCTTCAAAACAAAATATATATGACCATGCAAATGTATCCCTACTAATGTTAGAACTAATACTTCATAGCGAATTTGATCCAGTAGGATAATAATTTCCTAAGTTTCTTCAACCTCCCAACCAAGAAATAGTTGCACCTTTTGAAACGGCACTTTCAAATAAAAGAAATAAAGCTATGTCCATTTCCTTTTCATCAAAACTCAAAACCAAATCAACACCCTCAGGAGTTTTATGCAAATAAACAGAGACACATAGAGCACTTCTACCTATGTTAAAACTAATAGTTCATACAAATTGATCCATTCAGAAAATAAACTCGTGATTTTCATTTACCTTCCAATCATGAAACACTCAGACCATTTGAAGGAGGCTTTCAAACATCACAAAAGTTACGCCAATTAATTTCCTTTCCAATTAAAGAAGACATTCACAAGATTACTTTCCACTGTTGCCGATTTCTTAATTGCTTAATATATGTGCAATAATGTGCACGTATGTTTTTAAATAAGAATGATCAGGGTTATCACTAAACATTTCAAGTTCTACTTGCAATTTACATGAAAAATTTCCATTTTTATTTCGGTATTTTTGTGTCTTCTTTTTTGCAATGAGAAATTGATCAGATAACACTGCAAAGAGGTTAAAAAGCACATAGGTTTTGCCAAATTCATAAATAACCCAGCTATGATTTCCGGATTGGCCTATTTTTCCAGTAAATCATTATTCAGCAGCACATAGGGAAGCGCTTTCATGTCAAAGGAAATAATATCCTAGCATCAAGATGGAAAATAAAACAACCAGTAACAAGTGATATCTCAATAGCGTTGACTTGACATCTACCTTGTATGCCAAGTTGCATGAAAAGCTCCTCCCATGTTCACTTTCAGTTGATGGTGGCTTTGATGCCAGTAATAAAACTGTATCATTTAATTTTTCACAGAGCTTTCTGCAATGTTCTTGCAATGATGAATCGTCCCTGGAGCATAATCCATGGTCCTCCAAAAACATTGAGAAATGGGCTTCCAGAGTAGAAAAAGAATGTTGCCAATATCACCAGTGTTGGAAAGCAAACTTCCAGCTGAAGATTTCCGTCACCAACAAAATTCTGCGGATACAAAAAAAAAAAAAAAAAAAAGAAGCAACATAGTGACTGTCAGAATTAATCATCCGCAAGAGTAAACAACAGAATAAATATGATGCCAGGCTCAATAGCCTAGGCTCATAACTCCTTTTTTGGGGTGTATAAGCATGCGTGTTTTTTTTTTTTTTTTTTTGGGGGGGGGGGCAGGGGGTTATAAATTTGATGTCGTATGTTTCACCTGCAGAATTGACACAACATCTGAATGTACATCTTTGCAGTTTACAATTGACTCGGTCAGTCTTTTAGGAATCTCTCGAATAAGATGAGCTTCTTTTTGCAGTTCGGAAATCTCCTGAATCAATTGCTTATTCAGTCGGACTTGTTCTGTGTGTTTTCTCTGTAGAACAGGAGAATCAGTGTAAACTCAAGCATAAATAGAGGAAGATTCAAGATTCAAATAAGACGTATCAGATAGCTACATTCACAAGAAGGAAAACAAACAACACTGATTAATCGAACTGATATCTCTACAAGGACTTTAGTGAGGTACCATATTAGAGTTTTACAAGGTGAAAGCAAAGAAAATATAGAGTTACCATGCCATAGTATCCACATCTCTCTACCATTGCTATCATGGGCAATCGATGAGTATTATCATATCAATCACCCCAAAGAGGCTGAACAATTTTTCTTCTGATTTCAGGGGAAAAAAAAAAGAAAAAAAAGAGCAAGTAGCAGATAATTCAGGCCAGATGCTAAATGTTTTGATTCTGATCTGTAATAAAGAAGCAGAAAATTCAAAGAACTGTGCTATCACATCAGCAGATGTACAACTCAAGATTCTTGTTGATGAATCTTGGTTAAGTGGTAAAGTTGCTTGTAATAAGAGGAATGATTCTCTCAGGGATGCCATGTATGAAAAGCAGAATTGGTGAATGAAATCATTGGATGGGCTGAAGCCAATATGACTCATCTTTAGAGAAATAATTTTGGTCTTTGGAGAGAATAGCTAAGATTTCCTTTAAGATTCCCAAAATGGCTGAATGAGAACTGTTTCATGGTCCATACAAACCTTAAGATCATTTTTCTCTTCAACAGCAAGTTCTAGCTGTCTCTTGAGGTCTTCAAGCTCTTTTCTGTAGCTCTCATCTGTGCCCTACAGAATTTAGAGTGCGGTAAATGTAATATAAGGTTCCATCAAAGTAAAGCAAGGTCATAGCCCAGTCTCATCATACAGTATCATACTATCAACGATATAATTTTGAAAGCAAATGGAATATTGAATAAAGAGAGAACTTCTAAAAAAGTAACAAGAAGTGTTCTCATAAACCAAATGGCTGGAGCATTCCGGAGGATGAAAACTGAGTGAAGATAAAAGAATGAGAGTAACTCACTGGAGTCTCATTAGCTGGAGGGAAGGATTGAACTTTTCTAGCAGGAGTCATCTGGATTGAGTCCAGGTCAGCTATGAAACCTTTGTTCATTTGGAACCATGTTTCTTCATCAGCAACATTGTCTAGTGGATCCGGAAGTGGGCTGCATTCAACCAGCTGTGAGTAGTTTGATCGCTTGACGACATAATTACCAGGAACTGCCTTTTGGCAAGGTGTTCTGAAGTCGCTTTGACTAATACTGTTACTGTCATTAAATTCATCCATAAGGCTCTCTTTTGCAGAATCCTGTCCCAAAACATGGAGAAACCGTCATTATGTTGTTGTAGCAATAGTAAGATACCAGACAAGTTCCTCGAAGGATATTAGTGATCAAGAAAAAGTTCAAGTATGAACTAGTAACTTTGGAGAAGCATATTAGTCCACACAGGTAGTTACATAAGCAGGAGTCGCTGTACTTTGCAAATTGTATTACCAACTTTTGATTGGATTCTCAAAAGTACCAGAAGCAATGCTCCTGAGAATCTTCAATGTCACATAATGATAAGCTTACACGTTTTACAGCCACCATCCTTTCTGCAGCAAAGTGGATTATCCTACCTAAATGATATATTGGCAAAGCAATACATTTAATAAAATGAATTCACATTGGTACATTCACAGAATGAAAGCATTATTTTGTATTATGGGATTGCCCTATGTGGAATCGCATCTTCGATATTAGGAGATAGGTCATCTGAATCGTTGCATCAGAACTGAACTGTGATAGAGAGAATAGAACAAAGTAGCAGAGTGATACAATAAGGCAGTTAAGTAAAGAAATACAGAGCCGGAAGGGCATCTATAGTGAACTTGAAGATTTTCGGTTGGTCGAATATAACTATACCTGGCTAGAGTTCCTATCGCAGTCAGAGCAGGTGAGAAGAGTACTAAGGTTGTCAATCTTCATCTGTTGCTCCTTGGTGCATTCTTCATGTAATTTATGCGACTTCCTCTCCTCTTCTAGCTCCATTTTGAGTTTCTCACGCTCAACTTCATACTAGAGAAAAACAGGTATGCTAACAAGTGAATGCTAAAATTAACATATCCGCCTTTTTTGGACAACAGCCAAAACTTCGAAAGAGGAAAAACCTACCTTAAGCATTTCATTCCGCAATTTAAGAATTTCTTGCTCCAGCACTTCAGCACGAGATCCCTAGAGAACTCTTCGAGTCAAATTTTGCAAAGCCTAATTAATTGAAGTACAAGCAGTAATGCCCCTAACCTGAAGTTTCTCACGCAACTCCTCTATCTCTAACTTTTGTCTCTTCAATAAGGCAGCATCTGTCAAAATCTAAGACAATATCAACCATAATTAGCTGAAATGAAGCAATCAAGGGAAAGAAAAAGGATGGGAAGTTGCATGATCAATGACAAGGGTATTACAAGAGAGATAGCATAGTACACATAAAATCATGTAACTTGAATGTCGCCGTATTAAGCTTAGCTGAATTAATAACCTTAATTTCCAGATACAGAGTTCCTGAAAAGTAAAACTTCATCTGAACAATCCAACAAGACAAGCTTATGTAATTTCTTCTTGATGGCCTCGAAAATTTGAACTAGTCTTCTTCTGTACATTGTCGTTTCATGACTTTACATTTGATAAGAACCTCAGAATCCTTGACAGAAAGATTTCTAGCAGGTGCAGCACCTGTTAAATTAATTCATTCTTGCACAGGAAACTCAAGGATCCAAACAAGAAATATGAACTGTCCAATCTTCCAAATTACTAGAATCACTTTGAACCTAATGAACCTTGTACAAAATTGTCAAAGACACTGAATTATCCTAGAAACTTCTAGTGGCATGATTTCGAAGACTGGTTTCCAAAAAATGCATATGTTTGAGGTGACAAAGGGGTATTTCTGCATGAAGATTAGTACCTCATTTACTTGAGCACAGTTTATAATGCGCTTGGCTCTGCTAGCAAACTGAAGAGTACCTTTTGTTTCTTCAACGTGAACCTGACAAAGTTGCACAGTTTATCAGCTGGTCAGACAAACGAGCTTTGCAACCAATCAAGAGAGGAAAAAGACATAAGCAACATCTATGATTGCCTCATGGTACCTCTTCTGGAGCTATAGTGCAGATAATCGAAGTCTTTGCATTACCACCAAGAGCAGGTTGAAGAATGCGAGTAAGCTTACTATCACGATAAGGAATATGTCCTCTGCATTAAAGATTGCACAGTTCAGCAAGAGAGCCCTTACTATTATACTGGAAGAAACACAAGAGTAAGTACCTCTGCTTGGCACCTTCACTTAGTTTGTTGATGACATTACCCAGAATCATTAAGCTTTTGTTTATGTGCTTCCCTTCTTTTAGACGTACTCCACCTGCTCCAGTTTTTGCAATACGCTCAGAGCCAGCTAAATCCACCAAGTTCTAGATTCAAACAAAGAAAATTAGCAGGACTGGTGATAGAACAACATAGACGGGTGCATCTTAGCTTCACTCTGAAAAGAAATACAAACCAAGACTGAGACTCGAATAGTATCAGAGGTTGAGTTATCGCAACTAATGTCTTTCGCTCTACTTTCAATGACCTGAAATGCAAAGTTTCCATTAGTAGCCGTATGAATAAATTCAAGGAAAGTAAAAATGGCCACAAATCTTTGATTAGTTACCATTCTAAATATCGTGTGAGATCGACTGCTCCGAGCATTCATGTTTGTTTCGCCAAAGTGTCTATTGACTGTAAGTAATTATACTCAGTTTCTACTACCAGCAAATAGGAAATGAAGTGAAGGGCCTGGTCTTTTAAGTGCTTTTAGACAAACCTTCTCCTGACTCTATAAGCTGAAGCACTTGATCCTCATTGTTAACAATTTCCTCTTTAAGGCCTGCAACAAAAATGCCTCTCTACAAAACAATAAAACCAGGAAAAACAGGTTATTAAAATTTTTTTGCAGGACTAATCTAGACTAATCCCAAACTTGAAATGGTCCACACCTCTAAGCTTTCATGTATTTGCAATTTCTGGTTCTCCACAGCAAGAAGGTCATTTATCTCTTCATTGTATATCTCCATGTAGGACACGCGGATAAGAAACTCGCGGTCTGACATCTGGTAACAAAAGGCCCATCAGGAACCCCATTCAAAAACATGTCGAGAGACTTATAACAAGCTCATGAGCAGGACATGAACAGCCAATTATCAACTAGCGAGGTCGCTACATGGGCGTTACCATGTTTCTCTTCTCAAATACATCTCTGACGGCGAGGCGGATAATTCCAGGGTCAGCATCTGAGCCATTCATCGTGAAAGTCTTCCCGCTGCTGGTCTGTCCATATGCAAACGCCGTCCCTGAGATTGTATCCAAGACAAACAATAAGCTCCAGCTCAATTCTATAAAAAAATTACCACTTTGCGAAAATCAAGCGGACCTGGCGAAATCAACCTCATCCGTTTCAAACTGTACAATCTCACTTCAACCCAAAAGAAACACACATCCCACAGCAAAATCTCAGCAAAGCCCAAAACGTACCGTTGAAACCCTCGACCGCGGCGCGAATCACGTCCTTGGTGAGGCGGTCGTAAACCGTGGCGTTCGTGCAGCCCTCGCCGAAGATGTGATCTGGCCGGCGCGGAACCCGAACCGAAAATAAAAGGCGAAAAGATTGGAAATTTTCGCGGCCAAATTGAACCCCAAAAAAGGGGAGAGAAAAAGAAGGAGAAAAGAACGAGATTGGGAATAAATTTTGCGGGGTTACCGAAAGCGAAGGAGAGGCCGGAGACGGGGGTGCCGTGAGGGCGGTGGAGGGAGATGCGGTTGTCCTCGATCTTCCAGAAGGTGCCGTTGAAGGGCTCCTCCGCCGCGAACGGCCGCACTCTCACCGCCACGCATATCTTCTCCATCCCTCTCTCTCTCTCTCTCTCTCTCTCTCTCTCTCTCTCTCTCTCTCTCTCTAGCACGGCCACGGAGAGCGCGAGTGCGGCGAACGTACGAGAGAGGACCGGTCCGCTCTGCTTCGTGCCGATTGTCTTCTTCTTCTTCTTCTTCTTCTGCTCTTGAATCTGCAGGAAATCTGGAGGAAGCTCGAGATGGAGATGTGAGAGAGAGAGAGAGAGAAAGAGCTTCTCGCGTGGAGTTTTTGAATGGGGGATTTGGGCGCGCTTCTGTCTGATTATTTGGTTGCAGAGCATGATTTTACCTAAATGCCCATTCGAAATGGGCTTTTTGGTGTTGGACAAAGCCCAAATTTAGTGGGCCAGGCCCGCTCTTTCGACGTTGGCCTTTGTGACTCTTCGGGAAATTACTAATAAAAGCTCTTCCGAATCCGAACGTCTGTACGTAAGCCTTGAACGGTCGTATATTTCCGCTATCCCGTGCAATGCTTGTAACCTTTAGGAGGCAAAAGCGTACTTCTATTTCGTTTTATTTTGAAGAAAATCCTTATTTTACCTTGATTGTCCATTGAATAATGGAGAAAAAGAGGAAAATGGGGAAATACTATTAACTCATGTGCTGTTTCCTAAGATGATTTTGTTTAGCTCAAATGTTGGATCTCATCTCGAAGAACTGGACATTATATGTTGAGAATTAAATTAGAGAAGCTTCATTAACTTGAACCCATAATGAACCTCTCACGTTCATATCAAAACATATATATATATATAGAGAGAGAGAGAGAGAGACGCACACACACATATACATATATATCTCAAAGTGTGTATGTTTCGGATTTTGGGATAGTCTTTTAAAAAATGCAAAGAACTTTAGGTTAAAGGGGTTTTGATAAATGCAAGTAGTATATCATAAATTACAATATAAGTGTGTATTGAAAGCAACTTTGATTTAACTAGTGTTTAGAAAAATTATATTTTGTAAAGGATTTTCGCTAATTAAAAAAAAAAAAAAACTTAAAGTCGGCGAAGGGCCTAATTGTTGGTGGATTGTGTTGAATTAGATTTTGCCGACTGCCCTCAGTGAGGTCATGCAACCCAAGTGATGGTTGCCTAGGGTTGTGCAACTGTCGCTTAAGTCATGCAATTTGGCACCAATTGTTGCAGCCATTTGCCCACAATGTTGCACGAGGAGGACATTGCTAGGATTATGAAAATTTAGCGAGGCAAAGTAGAAAGGAAAAAATATTTTAGCATTTTGGAAATACTCAAAGTCCAAAGCATCTCGGGACCTGCCTTGAGTTAAAGACTTTTAAAAGCTTTTGAAAATGCAATCGTATCTCCCTAAAACTCTTCAAAAAATTTACCAAAATGTACTTGCATTTTCCTAAGGAACTTTAAAGCCCAAGGTCACTTGGGAAAGTGGTTGCCAAATGCACCCTCAATCTTGCTCCTCAAACATCTCTGACACACATAGAATTATCAAAGACTTAGGCTACATTTTTTTTTTGCAAATAATTTTAAAAAATATTTTTATAAAAATGATCGCTTATATTGCTTAAAATAATTAGCCAATAAAAAATCTTAATAATTGTCAATAATTTATGTGTCAATGGTTTTGTAGACGATGAAAATAATTACCATTTATTTATTTTTTTAAGTGATCTTTAGCAAAATGTTCTATAAATCATTCATTTTTTGCGTAAAAAATAGAACAATAAATTTCCTACCAACTTTAATATTACTCACAATCTACACAAAACACAACACGCGCACAAAATAATGCCAATAGATATATCATCTCTTCTTTCTGCACTTGTGCAAACTCCTCCTATAAATGTCTATGCTTCACCATTTGTGTCTTGATTTCAGCTCCTAGAGAGCTCATGTCGACCTCGTCTAACTTGATTTGCATAGTGCTTGATTCTTTTCAAGGAAGTCGATCGGTTGATCATTATGACACTTGCACGATCTTGTATCTTTGGATCAACCCATATAAAGAAATCATAGGAACCTAGACCATCGAACTTACATTAACCATGGAACCTTCTTCCTGCATTTTTTCTTGTCTTTGCCATGAGAATTGATGATTGAAGACTAGAATAGCATGTTAGCTCCAAGTTGACCTTATTAGGAGTTATGCCACTTGATTACGTAGGTGCCCTCATCCTTCTGGTGACCATTCTTCAATTGGCAACTTAAGGTTGCTTAGGGTGAGATTAGGATTGCAATGCCTTCGAATTTTCCATCCAAAGGTGGATTCTCTCTCTGCAATTAGATTAGGGCTCGTATGCATGAAGAAGAAGAGCCAGGCGTTGCTTTGGAGATATAATTACAATTCGACGCCATTTTTAAGGGTGAAAGGGGAAGAAACGATATCATTTTAGTCCATCATGGACGATGAGGTAGGATGTGGTGAATGGTATGAGAGATCTGAATTTGGAGATATATCCAATCTATCACATGTACAAAAGCCAAGAGATATAATTCAGCTAAGAAACAGGGTATAAGCAATATGTAATTGCCAAACCTAATCTACCATGGTTTTTTTTTTTTTGTTTGGTCAGAATGATCATTTCCATTCATTAAAAAGGTATTTGAGCATACATAGACGCAACTTCAGAACAAATAAGGGCCCAAAGGACATGAGTGGGGTAGAAGGTCCAATTAGAAGGTAGGTTTTCTTATGTCGGGTTTTGACAATTCGATTCGTCACTTTATTTGCTTTTCGATTGCAAATGGGCCACTTCAAAATTTGAATGAATAGACTCTTAACTGGGCTTGGGCTTTTATAATGAGGGGACTTACCTACCACGAAGACTGATCTGCCTCAGTGGAAGTGGAATTCGCTTTGGCCATGGACGAGAGTATAGCTCGCTGGACAGCAAGACCCAAACAAAGAGCAGCGTTACAGTCAAACCCAGATCAAATTTGGACGCCACCAAAGCAGGGCACATTGAGGCTAAATATTGATGGATGTTACCCGGTAGGGACAGAGGAAGGAGCCATAGCTTGTGTGTGCCGAGATAGCTTGGATTTTCTTATTAAAAAGGCTTCACGCGTATGGTCAAGGGGCGTCGTCCGCTGCTCAAACGGAACTACACTCATATTACTTTGATCTGAATTCACTACGGTTTGAGGGTCACGGTGACGGACTCGACAAACTTATAACGAAAGCAGATGCTGAGTTCCTGTAATTATACTTATGGGAACGGCAATCACCCTGATTGCCCTCCCTCATATTTATTTTCAAGCAAAGAAAAAGAAGAAAATAAATTTCGAGGGGCTTCTCCCTAGGAAAATGTGTTCCTCTTTATTGTATATTGCCTATGTTAAATTACACCTCAAATTTTCTTTGGCCACTCTATGGAAAAAAAATATATAAAAGAAAACAGAAAACGGTCCAACGGATATGAAAGTCCGGAAATGGGCATTCCACCTTCGGTTCCAATTCATTTAGTCAGGGCTCTCTATTTTTCTCTATCAGAATTTAATCGAATAGGGCATCATTTAAAAATCAAATACATTGTAAATTACAACAATAAAAACTGGTAACGCCGATTGGGAGGTCACTAGTGCCGATCGTCCCTCCCAATCTCATCACTATTGAAAAAGGTGGCCGCATATGAACGAAATTTATTAAGAACAGCAAAAGTGAATTTATATGAATGAATAGTAGTGTCTTGCTTAAGGATTGTCTCTAATTTTGAGGCATAAGACTGTGATTTATGAGAGATTGATCAGTCTCCTTGCAAAGGAAGTGCTTTTCTTCCACTCTCTATTCATTTCGTTACCTATTTATTACCCTTTCCCCCTCCCTTCCATCTCTTCATTATGTCCTTGTTCTATAATTTCTATGTGTGGCTCCTTTATAGTAAAGAAAATTTCTACCTTGATATCAACATAGTAAAGAATGCCGCGAGGGCACTAGTTAAATAATCAATTAAGGAAAATTTTTACAGCTTTCTGTGTACTATTCCCCCCGTGTTATATATATAATCAGTGTCTTGAAAAGTGAATAGTTCCAAATAAAATAAACTCAATAAATGTCCTAAGGACGCTCGTAGCAATACCCTATTTCATAGTTATTTACAAAGACGTACCCTAAAATAACAACCTAATTATGTGTACTTGAAGCATAGTAAATAACAAAACAAAATATGGTAGGTCAAAATACTGTGTTAGTTATTCTATCATAACAATTGTTCAAAATGACTAACGTAATGTCTACATTAGAATCTTTTGATATAAATATATTAATGTGAAGTTTTCTTATGGCATTTACTTACAAATTGTACAATAATTCACGGAAAGCACGATTTACATCTTAATTTAAGTTGAATATCTTACTTGAATAATTAAAATGTAATGTTATTTTTTTTTGTCTAATATTCAAACTCACCAAATTAAAAGCCTAATCAACTAAGCTCATTAACTCGAATTAATGTAAGGGTATCATTAAACACCTTCATATATTTTAAGGATTAAGTTGAATAAATACAAAAAGTTTAAGGATTACATTGAATAAATTACAAAGTTTAGAGACAACATTGCATGTTGGACCAAACTCCACGGATCATTTTTATGATTATCCCTTTTGCGAATTATGATAGCAACAAAGGCCGAAAGTGAACTTCACTAGGGACACCAAAAGTAAACTTTAAGATTTGAGTGGTCGCGGAGGCTTTCATAAATTGGAAGTTGGACCTATGTTCTTGGCCCAAAAAGATTGGACCTTGTCGCATGAGATTGACCCCCTCACTCTTTTCACATGTTCTAAATAACAACAAATGAGATTGCCTAAAAAGCAAGATGGAGCTAAGAATTCTCTGTATTGTGATAAGTTCCGTCAATGCTTCCACCGACTAATCACGAGTTTAGAGAGTCAAGGTCAAAACGAGGGCTGCCACTTTGGCCTCTCCAACCTAACTCACTTTTAACCTTTTGGAAGGTTAAAAAAAGTGACTTGCTAGTACAAGAGGTGACTTGGCCCTTTTTTCGGTCTTTAATCTTATCTTTTATAGAAGGGTGGAAATTTGAGTTCTAATATAGAGGTTGTGGTGAAATAAGGGAGAAAATAACGGGCCATATAATTAAAGATTAGCACGTGGAGAAGAAACTACTGGAGTTATCAACAAGGAAAGATACATAGTACTAGAGGTACAAGTGGTTTTATTTGAGGTGTCAGCATCTACTTCTTTGGAAGAGTTTGACACTAAGAAATTGATTGTAAATCTAGAGAATATAGAGTTTACAATCCCTCAAATTGTTGTACTCAAAGCAAAGTCCACAATATTATCTCATAATTTCTCACAAAGAATTGACTTAGCAAATTCACATAGAAAAATCCTAACACTCACCTTATTTACTATAATGTGTAATGATTGAGTAGAATTCGTTTTTATATGTTCTTAGTTGACTTACCAATTTAAACTAAAAAATCTATTTGAATTAGGAATCCACTTTCAACATGGATTGTATTCCAAATAATTCTTTTCTTGTTCGCGCGTCAAACCACAAATTTTATTTGGATTTGAAATTTCCATTTGGAAACTAGTTTTCTTTGTGAATTCAAATTCGAGATATGATTTAATTTAACAAAGGTAGCAGACAAAATCATATGATGGTCACATCAATTACAATACTACTCTTGAAGATATAATTAACTTTATATCTTGGCAATCCCATCTCCCCCAAAAAGAAAATGAAAGTACTACCTTTGGAGCTTTTGAATTTTAAATGGTTATTTAAGTCTATCAAGAACTTTCCTTTTATTAATAAGTGTATTAGCAAGAAATTACTAGAAAAATCAACAAAAAAATGATAAACAACACAAGATATTCACATGGTTTGATTTGTATGTCGGCACTTACTTCACAAGGAGAGTTCAAGACATCCACTGTAAGTTCAAAGAATACATATTCAAAAATTTCTCAATAGTTGAAGTGTTTCTCAGTCACAAGTCTTATCTCACAACCTCTCACAAAAAACTCACTCAAAAAGCTTACACAGAGAAAACCCTAATATTTCTCTTATTTGCTCTAATGTGCAATAGCCGAGTGAGATTTTGTTTTTTAATATATTTAGGTGACTTGCTGACCCAAATTAGAAAATTTAATCTAATAACATAAAAAGTACTTAATAATTTATTTCCTCTTGAATCATAAGTCTATTTATAATTCAATTTTTTATTTATTCAGATTTTCTTCGTGTACTCAAATTTAAGAAATAATTCAATAGGGAGAAAGCCAGTCATATCAAATTCGGTACCTTTTTTAGGGATGCCACAAACTTTATATCTTGTCAAGCCCACACATGTGCAAATCAATCTCTTCCTAAAAGCAAATAAAATTACGACCTTTTTGGGAGTTTTGTATTTTAACTGGTAGGGTTAAGTCTCTCAAGAACGTTCCTTTTTTCCCGATAAGTGTCTCCTAATAACTTGCTCTCGAAGAAAGAGAAGCTCGAGGCAAAAGAGGTTTGCTTGAAGGGATAGATGGTTGACAAATTAGGAAAAAAAAGACCTATCGCTAGCGACCACACAATCCATTACTTGATGGAGAAAGCTAGGACTACTTTAGGGTTTTGCCAGTGAAATGAGATAGTGGTTTGAAGAAGACCCTCTCTCTCTCTCTCTCTCTCTCTCTCTGTTTGGTCTTTGTCCCTCGTCTTTTATAACTAGGATCACAATCCGATTTTCTTTTTCTGATGCTTTCTTTCTTTTTCTTCTTTCCTGGAATGATGCTCTTGTTGATTTGATGGGGGCTACAAAATCCCAATCCATTCTCTGCATCTGGAGCAAAGTTGATGGATATCGGCATCTTCCAAGATCTTTCCTTGAGATCCATATTAGAAACTTATCACGTGAATTCATGCATGGATTTTAAGTGTGCGTGCATCTTTTTTGAGTCTGCGCGATTCAACAAAGACAAAACCCACAAAGATCGATGTTAGGTGGGGGCGTTCTGATTTTTCTAGCTATCAATCATAACTCCTACCAGACAATGTTTATTGCTTCTTTTGTTGGCGATCAGCCCTGAATCTTTTCCCTTTTTCTTCTCTTCTTCAGTTTATTTACGATCAGATAGTGAAGATGATGAGATGATAATGTCAAGTGAAGTGGGACAGATTCCTCTTGTGAATGTGTGTAGAGCTGCGCTTTTGTAAACACGTATTAGATGGGGTGAGGGCACACAGAAGTATATTCTGCAAGATTCTAAATTCAGGATAGATATTCATTTGGGACCTTTAGCAAGGTACAAAGCATCACGGCTTGGGAACTTGATGAAAAAGTAAAAGAGTCTAGACTCAATAGTATGTAGCAAACCCTAATGAGAGTTGTCGCTTTCAACTAAGGTTCATTTTCAGTAGACACAATCATGGGACCAAGTCATGGAAAGAATTCACAGCGAAACCTCGTGGCAATTACGCGGATGACTTGCCTTTAACTTTATTGAGGGGGCAGAGAAATGACAAGTTTCTTAACATATCACATATCAAATTTTGTTTTTCTATAGCCAGCCACAAGAATTAAGTAGCTCGTGCTAGGTAAAATACTACTTATTAGTACTAAATTAATCCGAGGAGAGAGGGACAAATTGAAGTATGTATTGGTGGCGATGGTTGACAAGATAAGTGCTGCATCGACAAAATACTTCACCTCAATCAGTTCCTCGTCCATTTTACCAGACAAAAGTAAGGGAAAAAGGATAGATAACCTGTGCGGAAAAGGGTAGATAGAGTCTGTACCACATAGATCATTATCGAGCCATTCTGGCCACAGAACAATTCCAGCATGCTCTCTTCTGTAGAAGGAAACGAAGTTTGAAGGTACAGTGACTTGCGGCCGAGGTTGTGTCACCGGTGGATTGTACAGAAGCTCGTGGAAAGAAGATGAGCTGTAAAGCGTTCGACGAGACAGAATCTTGTAAGGAATCATTTGTTTTTTTTGCTTTCTGGAATTCTTGTTATTGTTCTTGGTCGGAGGCATCTAGACTTTCGGTTGAAAACCACTAAACCCGAACACGCAAATCAATGGAGAAAGCAGCAACGTTTCTGAGTTAGCCTACTAAGCGTAGTACTCCGCTTTTGGATGTCGGACGATCTCTTCACCAAAATCTTCCATTCTTTTAGGCCTTTCAAGGTCAAAAACGATGTACCGGTTTTATTCAAAATGTAGCACTCACTTCATGGCAAAAATATAATGAATGACATGGGGACATGATATGTCGTTGAGTGAAACGAATCATTCACTTTTCAATCAAATCACTATGCTTTAAAAAATGGATAACATATTCTTAGAAATGTTCGGTTTAGGGGAATGTGATTCCATTAATTCTTGGCATATTCATAAGAGAAATTCCTATTTTATCATTTGATTGGTCAGAAAGAACATGACTTTTTCTAATATCCCTACTCACTGGAATGAAATTCTTATTTTTACATGAGATTTTCAGTTTCTGATTAATTTGAAACAAAATTGCCAAGTAGAACAACAAAGGTGTTACTCGTTATTAATCTAAACTCGAACGTGAAAATTATTCGTAAACACTACTTGTAGCGAGGAAAAATGTGCCGTATAGATGTTCTTCTCATGAATGGAAAAATCATGCGAAAACACTAATTTCTTATATCACTTTATCATGTCGGCGTTTGATTCTCAAACTAATGTAGACTTGATGAATTTATTGCTTACTTGGTGCTATCAATGTGAATGAAAAAATCATATGAAAACACTAATTTCTTATATCACTTTATCTTGTCGGCGTCTAATTCTCAAGCTAATATAGACTTGATGAATTTATTGCTTACTTGGTGCTATCAAGTGACTTGGTGGTATAAGAACTGTTTAATGCTATTGTACTAAGTGTATTTTTCATTCCACAACTTAACGATGGATCATCTTAGGTTCTATAACTTTTTTAGAATAGTTCATTCGAGTTTTAACAACTTTGGCAGCTAAATATGTCCCACAAGCTGAGGCATGCGTGTTGGCACCGCTACAATCTCACCTTTGGATGCTGAGTTCGAATAATCCCACATGCACACAGTTCGGACTTATCTGGTGCAAGGTTGAGGACCTCCCTGGTGACCCGTGAGGGATTTACCCGTCGCAATCGGCACAGGTAAGGACGGCATGTGTTCTTCTCCTGACCATTTGAGGAGGGCATAAAAGGCCGACGACTCATTGGCTTTGCCAAAAAAACCCTACATGGTGATTCATTAATTAAAGTTATCCAACGCCGCTTGTCGGAGAAATCTTCCCCAAAATTAGGAAGCAAAGTGAAAAAACAAAAACAAAACAAAACAATCTTTCGGCATATTGCGCAATTGTCAAGATGGGGTTGAAGTTAGTTCAAAAGTGGACTTGGCAAAAACGAACTCGGGATAATGTGTGCCAAACCTGCCTAAAAATAGGAGGGATAATTATCCGAAAAGTCAAAAATCAGTTGTATGGCTATCCATCCTAAACCTTTTAATTATATCAATTTAGTTTTAAATCTTTTAATGATATATCAATTTAGGCTTTCCAATCAATTTTGATTAGAAATCACTGACGTGAATGCCTATAGGCCTACGTGATCTCGCTTGGTTGAGGGCCGGCCTCGCTAGATTGGGCAAGGGTGGCCTTCGTCAACCCTTGCCCTTGCCTAGGCGAGGCCAACCCTCATTGTCCATCGCCTATGGCCAGTGGCCGGTGACCAACCACTGTATGCTGAATGTCATCTATGTCAAAATTCGTTGAAAGGATTAAATTAGCAAATCGTTAAAATGTTAGGATTAAATTGGTGGAATCGGCAGTGAAATGCTGGAGCTATATGCCTAAAAAAAGCCAAATACCAAATTTGTGTGATAAAAACACCTTAGAGCAATGGACGATTGGATAACTACAAGGAGTTTGGTACTCGTTTATCTCGTCTAAAAGGGGTCCTGACCCGAGATTTGGGCCAACCTAACTCAAGAACAGTGGAGATCAACGTCGGAATCGAGTCGAGGATGGAGCAGAGAAACACAGACGACAGCCGGAGGTTCCCGAACAAACTCCTCTCCAACATCATCCCTCAAAAAGACACCTGAGCAACAATGGCAGATGAAGCTGACTCTGGACATGACGGGGTCGTCGATGAGGAGGGTTGGATCAGCTCCTCGACGTGGATGCTCCATTTGTTCAGTCTTTGGGCGGTGTCCACCGGGGTCGACGGTGGCACCAATCTTCCCTAGCAGCAAGCAACAGCTTGTTCTTCTCATTTTTTCTAATTTCCTCTTTTTATATTTTTCTTTCCCATCTGAATTTTCTCATTTGTTTAAAATTTCTTATTTGCCATTTTATCCGGACATATCCAAGTTTATTTCCCTTTAAGAACATATTTTTAAACATCAAATAAGATAATAAATAACTCCATTCGAATTCAAAATCAGATTACCAAACACAATCTAAAATATTTCGAGCTTTTATATTGTAAATGTTGTGCGGTATTCTTTATCGATTTTTTTATTTTCTGTCTTCCAAGATGCGATGGGTCGTACACTTGTGGAATTGTAAGTGTCACGTGCGAAAGGCGTCGTATATGATAGAACGACAGTCCATTTAATTATTGCCTGCTGCAATGTTTCCTGTCTTAGAATCCAATTCTCTGTCAAGAGACTAAAGGAATCCAGACCAGTCGCCATTAGCTTTTCTCGTCAGACCGCGTCCTAAGTTTTAGGTAAAGGATGGCGATATCCGCGGTCCAAAAACGACCCTTCGAAAGTTTGGAAAACGCACACGCACACGCCATTCATCACACATTACTTTCCCCATTTCTTGGGGCTTTAAGTGTCGAAATGTCTCTCGCGTGAGTCATACACATCATTAGAAACGAGCCCTTCGTTGCTTGTCCGACTGAGAATGTGACAGCGACAGGAGAACAAAACCCTTGTACAATCTAGGGTTGACGACAGCAAGAAAAATGGATAAAAAAGAAGCTTTGTACATTATGCGTGGGAAACACTCGACTAGCCGAGCATATAAAAACTCTGTATTTACGTAGCTCTGCTTCATTAAAGACTCTTCACCCATCGTATCCTCTTTGGTCACTCGTCCTGCCTAACTAAAGAAGGGGGAGAGATAGAGAGAGGAATTGTTGGTTATTAAGTCAAAATTAACGAGGGTTGATGTGATTTTGCATGGCGAGTAGAATCCAATGTAGATCCGAGAGCCGAGCTGATAGGGATGCACACTCGGATCTCAACCGCTCGTTTTCCGTCTGCACGGTGAAGAACTGGGTCATGGCGTAGTTGAGCCGGCTCTTTAGTTCCCGGTTCACGACACCCAGCCGGTCCAACTCGTCCGTGAGCTCCTCAAGATGCTGCTTCTTGCGCCAGCGGGACCGGGCCGCCGACTTCCGGTTCGATTCCATTCGCCTCCGCTTCCGATCATCCTCTGCAGAACTGAGGGTCCGGTTCGAGCCCTCTGAGACGGAGTTATTGGGGCTGACGGGGCTCTCTGACTCGAGGATCGACAGGAGCTTTTCCAGCTCGTCACAAGTGAACCCGGTCTCGAGAACCGGGAGCTGGGGGTGAACCGGGTCATCCGAGCAGAACATGGCTCACCGAACCGCTCAAGAATATTGGACCGGAGAGAGGAAGGAGAGGGAAAAGGGAGGGAATGTGGTGTAGGAGCATGGTATTTATAGGAGGAAGGGGAGGGACACATGGGGTCCATCCAAAGGAGAAACTTTTTGATTAATAATTTGTCCAAAAAATTCATCTTTAGGGTGAAATTTTTCCTTTTTTTTTTTCTCTAATTAGGTGCGATTGATCAAGGGATTAATTAAATTACAACTTTTTTTTTGGGAGGTATTAGGTAGAAATAGTAGTGGGATCACTTTTTCTTCCTCATGCATGGATTTGCAAATTTCCTTTGGCTTTATGTAAAGTAGAAGATGGCGGGAGATGGGACACCCCCCCGCCCCCCCCCCAAAAAAAAAAAAAAAAAAAAAAAAAAAAAAAAACAAAAGAAACGAGGAAAAAGATTTCGAGTTTAGCTTAATTACGAAGAATCGGCCAAAGGCATGACACCAACTGATGAGATTAGAGAATAATCAGACAGATTCAGCCGAAGTCATATGGTATACGCAGGTGACAAAAGTAGAGAGAGAGAGAGAGAGAGAGAGAGAGAGAGAGACAATAAGTTGGAGGTACATGGAACTTGTCGGTGCTATTTGCTGTCTAGAGCACAAAGATTTGAGAAAAGGAGGGCTCCCATGTGCAAGACCAAGTTTCAATACCCATTGTTTCCTTTTTTTTCCTTTTGAATTTTCCGCTGTCTTCTGTGTTACTATGATCGATTCATTCTAGACCATCGCGCAGAGACTAATCTCGTCTGGGGTTTCCTTGTAATCAATAAACTCGATGACCGGGTTGCTTGCCAGCTTCTCTTATCTAGACCAGATTCCGAACGCTTGGCCCCTCGGGTCCGATAGCACGCCCAAAGAAAGTGGTTAATGGAATTTTGAATGGCCCTAGAAATCTATCTACTTAACTATGTTCACTTTGATTTACTAGAAAAGTGATGAGGGATAGTGAAGGCACTAATTCATTTATTTTAGGGCAATCAGTTCCCACCTTCAAGGCATCCGCTGGCGTATATGCGAAGATTGACACTTGGATATGTTGCTTAATCTAAAAAGTAAAGCATGCATACAAAATTCGAATATACCAATAAAGGTGATACGTGATACTGAACATCATCCTAAAAAAAATCCCATGTGGGCGACTAGGTGAAGACTTTTCGTCAATTTCACTTTAGGCGCGTCATATCCACCAAGAAAACGACTTGATTGATCTATAATTGACACCGCGATTGAAATGGTCTGGTTCGTGCTACGTGGGCTAAGACTTTAAAAAAGTACTATGAGTGACCATATAAGACGGATGACCATTTAAGAGTGCATCAACTTATGAGCCATTCAAAATGGTCTTTCCCAATTAAGATGTCACAAACTCTCTTACTTAAAAAAGTGACATCCATTAAACTCCCTCTATTAGATGTGGAGTTTGGTGGATTCTCCATCCTAGAGGTCCATTGATTGTTGCACCTTATTCGAGCTCTCTTGCTTTGGCGATTACTCCCTGTCCCCATCAGTTCGAGTATGGACCTAGTCAATAACGATTCAGTTAGTTCCACATGGGCCAAGTACCCAAAAGAACTATTCTAAGTAATGACCATTTGGGGTTGAATGATAACTTATGAATTACTCAATATGACCTCTCTCGGTCAATGTGTGACTTGGCATAGCACTAGAAAGGGCATTTCTTTAGGAACAAGATAAAATTCATAGGTTCTCCACGTGCACTTTCTCCATTGAAGTAGGAGAATGGGAAGATAAGGGTGAAATGAAAAGAAAACTCTACATACTTTATATAACCTTTATTCGATTTGATTCGGCAATAGAGAGACATCTCGAATTCGATCTCTTGCTCTGCATGTCTGCGGTTCCAATGGCCACACCTAGAAGATAGTGCAACATGGGAAATTCAACACGGTTGCATTTACTATTGGGTGGTTCTCCCTTAAATAAGGTATTTCCAATGACTAAAGTTCAAAGATTACAATATGAATGAAGTCACTTTCTAGCAAATTTGAAGTGGGCACGTTCTAGTAATAATGATAAAGTGGGGGACGAAAATTAAATTACGTCGCAAAGATAGTGCTTTTGCTTTATTTAAATTCATGTATACTGGATAGACCATAACCGGTCAAAAGAGAACTTAAAGTGGCGTTTAGCCATCTTAATATGAAAACCGACCGCCGCTTGTGTAATGCCAAACTGCCATATAAAAAAACAAGTAAAGAATCATATTCACTCAAGCCCACTAGCAAATTTTTTGACTTTTCAACTATGGATATATATCGTCTATTGATGGCTGCTGAAAATGATGACTTTGAAGTAGTTTTCAAACTTATGATTTTTTACTCTAATGTCACGAAATATATATAAATATATATATTTTAAATCTGCCAACTAAAGTTTGTTGTTACCTTTATGCAAAAACCAATGGCTGCTACTCATCGTGTGATTCGTCGCTTATCCATGAAGTAATTCATATAGGTAAGTGTAAACCCACACGGAAAGATGATGGAATAATTTGATATTAAATTATGCCTTTATCTAACAGTTTAAAGTTTTCATAATAGTTGATGTTGGTCCTACGATATCGCATATGGTATCAGAGCAGCATGTCATATTATAGATATAAGCCAAAGTCCAGTTTATGCATGAGGAAAATGATAGGATGATTAAATATTAAATCACGCATTCATCTAACAGTTTAAGCTTTTTGAATAATTGACAGTAATCCTACAAAATCTCACGAAAAACTTGATTAGGAAACATAGTTTTTATTCTCTCCTCTCTTCTCGGATGTAACCTGAACATATCACCACGAGACTTCAATTGTCACCGTTGCTGCTGTTGGAGGCCGGAGCGTCATTCTGGTGGCGCTAGATACGGTGATGCATCGTGATGGCATCAGGTGGCGTTGCAAGTGTATTCTTTCGGGCGTTAGCAACTAGCGACACATGCGGTTGACGTATGATGAAGAAACCCACCAATCAGAGAAGAGCAGCAAATAATAATGTATGCAGCCCCCTCCAAAAAGTAATTCTAGTCCTTCTTTAAGAGATTGAAATGTCGTAATGCCCACCCACAATGCCATAACCTTATGTGTCTGTAAACCAAAAGGCGAAATCTATTTATTGCGTGGCTGATTCTTATCGGTGGTTGCATATTGTTAGGAAAGTCTAAACCATAAGAGATGTCAAATTTGACTATGTGACAAGTGGCGGATACATATTTACGGAAATGATAACACTGTATGATACCATATTAGAAAAGGTTAAACCCAAAAATTTAAACTGATAAGTGAAGGGAGATCACATAAATATAAATAGTATTTAAGACTCGTTGTTAAGTGATGTGAAATAATATTTCAATGCATATCATCAACTCATAATTATATTCATTTTAGTATATTAATTTTTGTAAATTGATCTTAATATATCTGATACGATTCTATTCCTTAACGGGTATAGTAGCGAAGTAGGGAGAGAGAATTCAATATGTGTGAATGCAAGAAGGGCAAAAGCTGCAACTTTGTGCTTTTCATTTGCCTCACCACTTCTTGGGAAAGAAAGGGAACACTTCTATTTTTTTTTTGCACATGGCTATGCGTCCCACTATAGCTCAAAAGCCAATAAACTGCAATCCCTGGCAGTTTTCTTAGTTAGCATTTTTGCTTTTCCCTGGATTGGCAGTTAGTTTCAGTTGCTGCATTTTAAGCAATTAAAGCCTAAAAGTGATAGTGGAGGGTAACATGCCAATGCATGCACACGTTCGTTCGTGCTGCTGCTGCTCTTTTTTGGATGCTTTTTTTCTTTGGTCCCGCTGATGATTCAGGGGCTGTCCTGAAACCCAGGCTTTTGACACAAGGCTTAGTAGGGTTCATGTGCTGTAAACCTTATTATGTCCGATCATAAGATGCCCTTCCCCTTTTGTCTTGTTTTTATATGCCGTATAGTTATTAATAAACCCAGACCCTCAAAAAGTACTATAATGCTCGCAACTGCCCCCTGCAGGTGGGTTTTTGTTGGTTTCCCTCCTCGTTTTCATCAGAAAAAAGATTGTGACCCTTATTTTATAATGCCCAAATTATGTCACTGACGTTCGATCGCGCGTAAACCATGAAATTTAGGCTGCAAAAAACCATGGAAAAGAAAACCCCTGTTGGCATTAAGAACGGAAAAGGATTGGAGTGTCAAAACTTTGATATAGGAAGATACTTAAGTGTTAAAAATTACAAAAAGTACACATAAATGTTACTTTCTTTGAAAAATGGGATACCCAAGTGCTAGGTATGACGACTTTGGCCGGAAATCCTATATGGCAATTTTCAGCAAATAAAGACGCATTTGATAACGATTCTGTTCCCGAGAGTAGATTCTAATAAAAAAATGATTATTTTTTATTCTGTTCCCGGAAACAGATTCTAAGCATTTTAAGCCGTTTGGTAACCGTCCAAAATTTCTGATTCTAGAATAGAATTGCGTTTGGTACCGTGCTCATTGATTATGTTCCAAATTAATTTATTTTAATATTTAAATAATTTTTATACTTTTTTCCTTTTTTTTCCTTTTCTTTTTTTCTTTTTTCTCCTATATTTCTTCTTCTTCTTCAGGCCGGCGACCTCACCAAAGCGTGGCCAGCCCTCATCGGCTGAGCCTCGCCGGTGGCTGGGCTTGCCTTTGGCAAGCTTGTTGGATCGAGCCTCCGTCGAGCTCGCCGGACTGGTTGCCGGCGATGGCGGACGGTGGATGGTTGACGGCGAACGGCGGTGGCGGACGGCGGGCGGTGGCGGTAGTAGTAGATGGCGGATGGTAGACTGCGAATGGTGGACGACGGACAGCGGACGACGGCGGCAGACAGCAATCGCGGGATGGCGGTAGATGAAGAAAAAGAAAAGAGAAGAAGAAAAAGAGAAAATGGAAGAAGACTTGATTTTCAAATTTATTCCCGAAACAAGAATCAATTTTATTTTTATTTTTGATTCTACTCCAAATCTGTTCCTAGGAACAAAAATTTTGCCAAATGCGATTCTATTCCCAAACTGCTTACGGAAACAAAAAATCAAAATCGATCACTGTTGAAATGGTTACCAAACAGCATCTAAGAAACAAAACAACGTCGTTTTGCCTAATTTTAATATAAATGTTAATTACATTAAATTTAAAACTAAATTAAAGGGGGAGGGGGGAGGAGTTGTAGAACAACATGGGCTATGCAAGCCCTCGTTGTTGCTACCCCACTGTCGCCAACCATGGTGACGATTGGGGGAGGGTCGGCCGAGGTCACCAAGCCCTCAACTCTTCTCTCCCTTTTTTAAAACATTTTATTATTACTATAAATTTAATTTTAAATTTAATTTAATTAATAGTTATAACAAAATTCAAATCTAAGGCATAACAACATTGTTTTTGGTTTATATGGCCACGTCAGTGTGTAAAATGATGTCATTTTACACTTATCTCACTAAAAACACGCAACGTCAACATTTTGATTGGATTTTCTTGCCATTGACACTTAATTGATCTATTTTGCTTTAATTTTAGCACTTAGGTGCACTTTTCCAAACTTTTAGCACTCAATAGTCCCTCCGTGCCAAGTTTTAGTACTCCAAGTGTCATTCTCCTTATTAAGAACTTGGTGTGGATTACAAGGGATAGCCCTTGACGTTTGTTGTCTTAGTGACATGCCAAAAGAAGTATGGAGATGTAACATCCGTTTGGTAGATTTTTCGGCCGGCAAGAAAAGAGAACTTTGGCTGTGCATGAAGAGAGGACTGAAAACCCATGCATAAATGAGGGAGGGGGAGGGGGGTGTTCAAGAATAAAACTAACATCTGAGGGCTGAAGAGTCACAACAACAACAATCTCCAGTAAGGATTAAAAGAAGCTATCTCTCTAGCTAAGCGCAGTTGAAAGTGGGAAAGAAAGGGTTAGCCATTTATCAGCAAGCGATCAAGAGCATCATGTGCCATCTCTTCTTAGATACTAATATGAGTTATCCATAACTCGTGTTGACTAGTCTCTGCCAATTCTTATAGATCAATCCATCCATGTACATTTCCGCACAAACAATATCGGGCGTGGCCCTCAAAATTCGCTTTGAATGGAGATGTTGAAGAAATCTATTGCATCCGGACCGAATTGAGTGGACCACTCATCCAACCATCAAGAGATGTCGCTTTTACTCCCCAAAACTATGACCATGCTCAAGCTGCTTGCCCAAAACCATCGGCTCAGCCTTCACCCCTTCTATGCAGTGAACGATCAAAATAAGAGCTCGTGGGGAAGACCGTTATCAAGGCACAGTATCTTAATATTTCTCTCTTTTAGACTAGGCGCCATCTCCACTCTCTGAAGTCAGCATCTCCCCTCCTGTGAAGCTCAGTTTAAATGAATAACGACAGCAATATTTGTTGTCTTTTAGCTCAAGAGAAGCTTCACCCATTACTGGGTATTGCAGCAGGCAAGAGAGGAAAATTCGATAAGTAAACCGATACCTACCTTGCATTACATAGGTAAGTTATAACTACCGATCAGAAAACCAATCGAGAGAAATTTAGCCACAGGCGAAATGCATAGCGACATTGATACTACTTGACCAATATTTGGTCTTCAATTTTTAGAAGACAGCTCACGCTCGGGGGATTACAAAAACTGTCTTGCCATGCGCCCAATGAATAATTAAGCCCATTCAACTGAGCAACAAATCAGGGTATAGGGATTGCAAATTACCTTTTTCCCCTTGACATTTAAAACATAGATTGTCCGCTCTATGACCACACTTACATTTGTTTCCAACACATAACGACTAAGACAAAGGGTTTGACCATAAAAAAAAAAAAAAAAGACAAGGTTAAAAAAGAAGGGGGGGAGTTGATCAATTAAATTCTAAAAACACCATCTAGCAGTTTCCAACTCTTATATCTCTTACAGATAGGTCCCCTTAAGCTTTCCTTTGCAGATGGGCATTCTTGTCCGATTTTCCTGAATGCTTATAAGTTCACTGGAGGACTTCCCTAAACCCATGACAACTACTTCGTGTCAGGAAAGCCAATATATTGATAGTCCAAGACCAAAGAAAATTTAAGGCATAATCATAACCATTGACTTGTAAGGGAATGGAAAGTGAAATTTCTCACGGAAAAAACCTCATTATAAGCAAATTCCCACTGCAATTACCTTGAAAAGAAGATCGTAAGCAATGTGTTCCCATGGCAGAGATATAGACATCAAGCAGCATTTTAGGGGTATCATCAGTTCATCATCATGACTAGTGGTAGCTGAGGCTACAGCATATGCATGCTTAGCTGCCACAGACGCCACAGATGCCGCTTTCCGAACGATTGAGCCAATCCCGAATCCTCTGTTAGATACAGAAACTGGTGAAAAGGGGCCCACATCCTCATTGCTTTGATCTGATATTGCAGCATCGAGAGTCAGGAATGGATTAACAATACAAACCTAGTCAATCTATTCCTCTTCCCAGTCGATGATTTTTGTTTTCCCTTTTCTGGATAAGCCAATTGAATGAGTCACAACCATGTTGATAAAATGTTGTGTGGAATGTGGTGCATTAAAATCAGATGAAAGAGCAATATATGCAACCACCCCCAACCCTGACCCAACGCCCCACCCCACACCCCCCAAAAAAAAAAAAAAGAAACCAAAAAGAAAAAGAAGACATGAGAAAAGTACTAATATCCCGTTCCATTGATTATACCGAATATCATTCTAGTTACCGATATCATAGTTATAAAGCTGACAATTGTTCACCTTACTTTAACAAAATGAATTGCAAAATGAAGAAGAAATAGCGTTGAAAGTTCTCTTCCTTGTGAATGATGTTTGCGTAACACTCAAATTTGACTCAGCAGATGTATCCAAATAAAATTTCATGAAGACCAGAGAGCACCAATATATGTGAAGGGTATAACTCCTACCGATAACACCAGAAACAGCAACCTCAACTTCCCCACGTCCTCCAGGTCCTTTCATATAAAGGCGATCTTGTTTACCAAGTGAATGGCCAAGTGACCAGAGGCCCCCAAATTGAGACTTTCCAGCTGAGAGAGAGAGAGAGAGTCATAAAACACACAGTCATCAACATTGTAGTAACAAACATAACTGCATGCACAATAACTCAACAGTAAATCATCTACAGCACATATAGCTATTATTTCTAACAAGAAACAAAAGCCATTGTAATAAAATAATCAAATCCTCTCAAGTGTTCTTTGTTTGATGAATAATTATCCTCACCCACATTAATGATTATCTTCAATTGATGAAGAATACAGTGATCCAAGCATGTAATCCTAAAAAGGGCAAGCTTAGTTCAGGGGCTTATGGTTAAAAATGAAATCAGCAAGATTCTGCAGTGTTAGCATGAAATATTTGCCTTCCAAACTCATGGAAAGTTAAAATATTTCATTCTTACTTATGGAGTTCAATATAAATGCACTAATCCCGAAGTAAATTAGTTGGCACCAAATCTCTTGTCAGAGATTAATGTACACTTTAAATGAGACCATACCCCTTAGTAGATCAATTCTCCTGTAAATGGTATTGAGATAAGGCTCATTTTGGAAAGAGGCTATTAGAGAGGGAAAAGGAAGAGGGGATGTACTGCAAGTAACCAGACAGCAATTACTACTATCCCAAACTTGACGTGAGCATTTTCCTACACTGTTATGACAATGAGAAAAAACGATCCAAGAAAATTAAGAGTTATGCCAGTGAGAAACAATAAATGAAATGATGCAATATCGTACCATTGTATGCTTCTCTAACCATTTGATAGCTGACAAATCCTGAAAAAAGGGTAATCTGAATTCATAAAAACAAGTCAAAAGATGCTGTTTCCAAAAACAGGAACCTTTTCATCAAATGAAACCTACACATAAATTAACCACAAATCACCATTAAACCTTCACCATATCAGTGAATAATTCTTAGCATGTGCAAGCAAACTTTCCCATTAACATAATGTGACAAACAATTGGTAGACAGCTGATAGTTGAGTGGTCTGGAAATTATGCAAAAAAACCAAAATCTTGAGATAGGCAGCAGTTTAACAGATCAGGTAAACTCAAAATTAACTTATCCTAGACCTCGGCCACCGTTTGACAATCAAAGGGGGTTTCTTAAGCATAACTCAATAGTAAAATAAAGGTTACACAAGAACTAGTAACTCCCAATCCTAAGGTATATCGAGTGCAGTCATGAGTGCTAAAGAAGAATATGTAATGCCTATCGAACTTCTCATATACAAACACCTAGAATAATATAACTATTAAACAAGAAAAACTGGAAACTTTCTCATTGATAGTATCAAAAGAGCAAGTTAAAAGGTTAAAAGAGAAGTAGCTCCTCTCTGATCATTATGCATCTTGAGTGCCAAAGAAATGCATTTAATGCTTATTTACTTCTCTATAATGAAAGACCCTGAGCATATAAAAACTAAACAGGAAAACTGAAAACACTCTCATTGATAATTGGGTCAAATTCCTAAAGAGCTTATAATAGAATATCTATGTGAAAAGAAAAAGGAAAAATTGAAATACCATAAAGCAAGTAGAAACTTTCATCAAAACAAAAATTCTTGTAGTTGATGATCTGATAGAGCCAATTGTTACAGTGAGGATGCATGATGTACAGAGAATGAGGATAAGTGAGATCCCTAAGTGGCAAGGCGCAAACAGTAATCTCAAGAACCTCTATGTCTACATAGTTGCACGCATACATGCATGTGAGAAAAACAAAAAGACTTACTCAGCCAAGCAAATGCATCCATGCCTACGAGTATGCATGAGAAGAACTGACAGAGATCTACTACATAATTACGTACGCGGACCTTACTGCTCTTGGAGTTGCCAGAACTTGCTTCAGTTCCCAGAGGAGTATCACTACTGGAAATACAATCATTTTGCTCCTTTTGGGTAGGAAATGCTGCTCCATCATGAGCGTTTAGTAAAACACAGTAGCAATGGTCTGTTGATGACAAGACCTGCATAGGCAAATGAATGCTGAGATGCTTCAACTGATAGCCACCGACTCAAAATGAAATAGGATATGACAATGTTCTCTGTTTATGTTTCAACTAGTGGGCAAATCTTCTCTTCAAGATCTTGAAGAATCAGAGTATCTCTGTTGGCTGCAAAGGAAATATCACCAACAAAGACAATGGAAAATTGCCTAGATGCAAGTCATGGGCCAATCTTTACTTTCACTTCACAAAGGTAGGCAGAGGCTTGCATGGTGATAATACAACCACAAAATTATAAAATGAGGAAGGAAGAATGAAACAATATATACAAGACCCCGTAGAGATGCAAAATGTAAAAGCATGTGCTTCCTATGAGTCAAGTTTGAGGATACAAGGATGTGATAAGAACTTTTTAGGATCTCATAGAAACTTTTCTCATAAGCTTTGGAACACTATAGGTAAAGGACAATAAAAACATGCATTGAACTCTTCCACCAAGGAACCTTAGACATAAACCCTATCATGTACAACCCTATCATGTTGCAATCAACTTATGCTAAACACAGCAAGACAGATTTGATAGGTCGTTATCCATGATTTCAACTGAACACAAGAACATGGAACTAGAAGCACTTGTTCAAGAATGAGAGTCAAATTATTGCTATAAGAAAAGTGGCCTCTTGTATGAGCAATGTCACAAAACACGATATGAATATAAATGAAGAAACTTTCACGTTCCTATAAGAAATCGATTCTATTAAGTTATCACAACGGCCATGTAGACCATTCTATCATCAAATCGGAAGCATCTCATTTCTTAGCAAAAGAGAGCATAAATATGAAGCTATTATCACCAATGTAATAAGTAATGCATAGATAAAAAAAATTAGAACTGTTACCACTGCATCAAATGTGGAGTCAAAGTCGTCAACAGCAAAACAGATATCTGGATAAGCAGGTGTTGTCTCTACTTCCTAGATATGAGACATGACATTGTCAGATAGCAACTCAATTAACAACAAAAAGGGAATTGTAATATCCAAGAACCATAAGGAGAAAAGGCTGCAATGATCAAGAATCAGTAGCTTGCCTTTTTTGAGTCCAAATGGAAATTGACACGACTAGGAGATGCATAAACAGTTTTCACAACCTGCAGAAAATATTGATCTTCAAATTAGAAAACAGAGAAGCCAAAAAATAAAAAAAACACAAATAACTACTCTAACATATGGCAAATAACTACAGCATAATGGTCTTGTACTTGTCTCATGACATGAATAAAGAAATCAATATTGAACCTATTGGCTTGAAAGGGACTGACTAGGGAAAAACTACAGCCTACAGCAGACTAGCAGCTACAGGCAACAGGTTCTCTCAATCCAAGGAAAAGGATCAGGATATGCAGAGATCCATAGCTAAACAAAATTTGCAACCCACAATTTCTAGGACACTTAGGTAGCATCCGCACATGATCTTCCGCACATGAAAGTTCCTTGTAAAGGTCAAAGACTCAAAACAACTTGGAGATGTATGTAAATATGTAATCAAGGGATACATCTTATAACTCTAATTTTTAGGGCATAAATAAGGTTGCAATGAGTACCTTATATATTGGAGACAGTGGTGTATCTTGTCCTGATTGATGGTTCCTGAGGACTTCATGGCTGCAGATAACAATCGAACAGAAACACAGCTTACATAAATAATTGAGCATTACAGGGAAATAACACCAAGGAAAAAACCAAGCATGACATCTCAAGTATGTAGCTCCAAGCAGCCTGTGCTAACATTAGTATTTACATATATTCCTTATTTGTGGAAGTTTCACTTCAACAACAACAGCCGCCACCATCTGCAAGTGGAGCCGGTAAATAAAAAACATGCATCTTTCAAAGAGGCATGCAGCAACTAAACTCTCCAAGAAGAAATTACAATTAAGATAACTAATATCTCATTATTTAAAAATATGAACCAAAAGGGAGTAATAGGTCCCAACTCCAAACTTATAGCAGAAGAAAAGAAACCGAGATGATATAGAAAGGGTACATTTTAAACTAATATGGATTGCCTTGTGGTATCTAAATTGGCCTACCCAAGCCTCTCATCACCTCTAATTCACAGATACTTGGAAAAATTAAATTAATTAAGATAAGTTTCGACAATCGCCAACACAATTGATGAATCAAACTATAAATTCTCAAATTCCAGCAAACGGAGTAGGTCTGCGTGAAAACTTAATGTAGTTGACTTGCCTGCAAATTGCAACTGTCACAGTAAAGGATGTGTGCGCAATCAAATTCAAATAAAAGGAGCGCCTCCAGTCCACTTCATCAGAACTATCACCGAGTAACTTATCCAACTGTTTTCAAAAATTAAAATAGCAGTATTATTATATCAGTAGAGACTAACGGATCATATCAACTGGAAAGCAAAGTGCATGTAGAATACTGGAAAACAGGTAAGTGAACGATTCAGAGTGGGCATATTTTTTGTGCAGAATTTCCTTTGAAATCTAAAGACGATGAACCAGACCAGATACTTATATTGAGAGGACTACAACAAACAAACGTCTGATTCGAATACACTAGGAGCAGGAAAGAATGACACAAAAAGAAGGCACGTAGTGGTTGAGTCAAATTGTTGTATGTAGCTAGCAAAGTTACTTGTATTTACTATGAGGATACTCCACTCACAAAGTTCACTCTTTAACTTCGTATCTGGTCACGCAAATATTTTGTACAGAGAAGCTTCACAGAAGAGAGCCTAAAAACATATTTGTAGGTTGCAGCCAAGTTGACAGTGCACAATCAGGGAAAGAGAAGACAGTAGAATCAGACACAGCTCAAGTTATGTTCCTTCAATGTACAAAAACGATCAATGTACCCTGTATCAGTTGATAAAGCAAAATTTTTCAGTAGTTTCCTCAGTTTCCATATTCTTGTGGCTTGCCTCAAATCTTTCCTCAAAATCAAGAGCCAACAATATCTAGGCCATGTAAAAATAATTAGAACTAGTTAGCTAACTGTCCATAAGGAGAAATTGAGATTTATAATTGCAATCAAACCATAGGAGAGATGTTAAGCATTCCAGGAAATTCAGAAGAGGTTTGGAAAAGTTACAATTCCTATAAAACCTTAGATATGCTCCAATACTAAGCATGTCCATTTGTTCAGTGAGACCTCAATATGTCATGCTGACATATGTCACAAAAATGGCAAACTGCGATAAGTACGTTTCCAAGTATGGTAATAAATCTGAATCATTGTGTGTCTTAAATGAAATCCAGTTAATTTAAGACCATGCACTATATAAGAAATTCTAGAAAAACTAAATCGACAAAAATTTTAAATTAAAACCTCTTTGGGACCAAGTCACCAAGCAAGAGTAATACCTACTGCATCTTCAGTTTACCCTGACAACTATAGCTTAACATGGTCAGGCTTATACTAGTTCCTCGGACTAGAGTTACAACAAACTACATTCTGCAATGATAATATCAACGTTGGCAAAAAGAAGAGATAGATATTTGATCAACAGAAATCAACATTCAATTCATGCAGAGCTAATCCGATTTGAAGGACAGCACAATTGCACGTGTACTGTGCAAATATGACATACCTAGCTCAACCATCATTTATCAAATCAACAAATTAACAAGATCTAATTCCATTGAGATAAGGGACCATTATATTACTGTTAAAAATAAAGGGTGAGGCATAGAAAAAAGGAGGAAAGCAAAAATTGAGTAAAGTATAGTAGCTCAAAAGTATTCTCATGCTCCCTTTTACCTCAGAAGCCCACCTGCGTACGAAGTAGGGAGATACACCATCTGGACTCTCATTCGACGGATCACCGTGTGTCCTCTACAGCAGAAAATTCCATGGAGAGCACTTTATTTACCGATGGCAATTAAAAGGTAACACATATAGCATATGTAGATCATGGAATAAAGGCATCGGCTCAAATGGAAGATCCACTATATGGATAATACACATTCCAGTTGACTGCGATAAGAAAATAAGGTTACCATTTTTCTGACAAAAAAAAGAAGGTCATCATCCTGCCGCCCCCTCGACTCCTTCCCACGGATAAAATAAAAATCAAAAACATCATGCCAGAACTTTGGATCCATTTCGACATCCGAAGGGTCTTGCTCCTCGACATTCGTCTTCCCTATTAAACTGGAGTGCTTCTTCACCATACTCAACAGTTCATACCTGTAAAATAGTGCCAAAAAAGGCGTCATAACTCATAAGGTCACTGTTGCCCATCTGCATCCTCAAATTAAGCCACAGAGCACATCTTCGTGCATCGCGGTCTGTATCTCACACAGGTACGCGCATGCATGTAGAAGTTTCTACCGGGGGAACAACAATCACGATGTCTATACCACCGCAAGCTTAAACCGCTCATGGCAAGAACCCGAATCGCACTAAACCCCTGCTACCACACGCCGCATCCATCCATCCATCCCCCGCAGAACTCAGAATTCCAACTTCAGGTCCAGAATCAACTAATTGCAAAGCACAGACAACATCAATTTTTAGCAACAAACGAAAGACTTCCCGATTCAATCCGCGATCTCCCGATCCCGACGCTACCTAGGACTCATCGAAAAACGCGAGAACATCCAGACGAACAGAAATAACGGCACTGAGCTCGCAAGTGTAAGCACCTAGTAGGAGTGTCGTCCTCGTCCCCGACCATTTCTCCTCAGATTCGAATCCCTTCGCTCCTCTCTCTCTCTCTCTTTCTCTCTCTCTACCTCCGACTCCGGGGCCTTCCTCCGGCCGAATCGATGGCGGAATCGAAAAATTAGGGCTCGCGGCCGGCGAGGGGCTCGAGCTGAGAGCGCGCGCGGCGGATCCGCTCCGCGACGGTGGCGACGACTTCTCGACCTCGCTGCCGGGGAGGTTTTTATATGGTGCGCCGGAGCTGCGTGAGGAGAACGTACAATCGCTTTGGCGGGAGGACAGGTATCGGCGGCCCGGGGCGTTTTCGGCATTTCGCGGCTCCTACCGGTCGTGGTTTGAA
Source organism: Eucalyptus microcorys (assembly GCA_014182515.1). Taxonomy (NCBI): domain Eukaryota; kingdom Viridiplantae; phylum Streptophyta; class Magnoliopsida; order Myrtales; family Myrtaceae; genus Eucalyptus; species Eucalyptus microcorys. The sequence continues at coordinate 23,701,365 of CM024567.1, read as the reverse complement.
CGGTTAAGGCTCAGCATTTTTTGGGGGCCTGAAAGTCGGATACTAACGTTAGCGTATAAGATCTTATTTTCTTATTTTCATTTTCGGGCCGTTGATTATATGATTTTCAATATCTAAAATAGATATTATAAGAGTCCTCACACAGGAATGCATTAAATAATCAGACATATTATGGAATTATATTTTTTAATCTATAACTGAATATTGTGTCATGTATCGTCTAACTCAATAATTTACCATTAAAATTCAGTGAAAACTAACAAAAGGTAAATTTATTACACGTATATCATTTTAAGATTTTTTGTTGTCAAAAAGTTAATTTTGAGTTAAATTTGTCATAAATTTATGAATTTAAAATTTTTTGTAATATTAACACTATTTATAATGGAAACTTCTATGTATTGGACTTACTCATTCTACAGAGTTTCAAATGAGCCTAATAATTTCAACTAACGTCTTCTTAATAGGCATGCCAAATTGAGTTATACACAAGCTTTTTACACCCAACTCTCATCTCTGCACATACGAGCTTCCGACATGATCCGCATGTATATTCACGATCTCTCGAACGATTTCCTGAAGCGCGATTTCTTCTTTCAATATCGACGTATGCGAAACACCACGGATCACCACCACCTTGAACGGCTGTTTCCGATTCTCCTTCCACAAAGACTCGAGCGCTAACAAGCTCGCCATGTTCACTGTGCCGTCCCCATCGCCGTACACCACCTCCGGTTGCTCGTCGAAGCCCTTAGCCTTGCTCCTATAAACCAACTTCTCCGGCGTCTCCATGTTCGAGCCGAACACGCACGTCACCGGCACCTCCGGGGCCGCCAATCTCTCTACGAGAGGCAAGATCCTCGACTCGTACGGTCGGATTCCCTCTGGAAACCCGATATCGTTTAGAAACTGCGCAATGTCGTGAGCCGTATAGTTTCCAAATGGAGAGATCACGAGTGGCTTTTCATTGTCGAAGACTTTCGGGGATGGAAGGAGCCATAGATTGCTCTCGGAGCTCCTCTGCTCTCCGCGCACTATTAATGGATCGACCAACGGAACTCCAAGGGTGTTGCCGGAGGCGAGGGTGAGCACTTCGTCGACGGCGCCGCCCCAAGGGGCGGAGAGGGCAATGAAGTGCTTGATGTGCCTTTGAAGCCACGATTTAGAGTTTCGGTTGAGAAGTTGGAGGGCAAAGAGGCCTCCGAGGCTATGAGAGAGAAGGATTACCGGCTTGCCTTTATTGGATGTGGTAGCCTTCTCGATTAAGTCCTTGAGGTCTTGTAAGAACTTGGAGCCGACGCGAGACGGGTGGCCGTCGGCGGCTAAGCCGTACCGGAAGTCATAAGGAGCTCCGAATAGGGTTTTGCCGTCGACATACCCAACCTTTTCGAGGGATTTAACTAGAGTTGCCATGTATGCTGTGACTTGCCTGCAACATACTCAATAGGTTGTTTAACAGAACACGTCACATACATGCATCGAAACTTTACATACTCTAAATCACTATTATAGAAATCAGATAATATCATGGGTCGGCTTACATCTCATGGTCTAATCAAACAGAATATTCACACCAGATTTAACATATTCATATCGCATCTCGTCTCAATCATTTTGGTCTAAAGACATTATGGTTTTGTACAAATTGCGCCCAAGACCTCCCATTTTATCAATGGACGATATCTTACCAATCCCTTAAAATTTGTTCACAACATCTGCAACTTCAATAATATCCTTTTCATCCCCTATTTGACAAATATCATTATGCACCCTACAGAGTTCACACCTTACCAAGCGGTCAACACTTTGCAATACTAAAAAACACTAACTATAAAATATATAGCTTAGCAATCTAATTGCACAAAATAAAAAAGTCGAGGAATCCGGTTGGACAATTTACATTGGTGTAGGGACCTTTGGTGCACTCTTTTCTAAGAAAAAGTTATCAAAAGACTATTTTCAAAATTCATCCTTCATTTGGAAGACCGGATCTAAATAATAAAAAAGAATTCGGACCTTCGGACTAAATGCCGGCGGAGAAAGGCGATTACTACGACAATAATCGGACTATAGTTTGCACAATCATCATTAAACGGATGATGACACCCACATAAATCATTTTCCTTTGTCAAAATCTTGAAATATTCTTTTTGACCTAATCAAAATGCTCGTCACGCATAATTTCACGAACAATGAGAAGCTATCGACGCAAGAAATAAATTGAAAAAAAAAAACATATGCACATTCAAGGTCCCAACCTACAAAGTCAATAGCATATTGATTCATGATATGTCAGCTGATGAAACGGCGGGCGGCGAGCGATCTTACTTGAGATAGGGGTCGAGGTGCAGCAGCGACTCCGTGGACCCGAACCGGTTCACCCGGGTCTCGACCCCGGGGGCGTTGTAGTAGTCGTCCGACCGGGGGTCGTAGTACAGCGACATCCGGTCCGCGAAGCACTGGGTGAACGGGGCGAGCAGCACGCTGGGCTCGAACCACAGCCGGAACCAGCCGTCCCGGTCCCGGACCGGCGGGAACAGCCGGCTGCAGAGCAGGCTGGAGGACTTGTACTCCCTGGTCAGCCGGGCCTCCAGCTGGTTGCCGCCGCTCCCCGGGACGATGACCAGGGGGTGGAGGTCGGCCCTCGCGTGGCACGCGCACAGCATCGCGGCCGCCCAGATGATTCCGGTCGCTACTCCGGCTAGGAGCAGCGAGCCGCGGTCGTTCTTCATCTGCTGGGTCAGCGCTTTTGCTCTGGCCTTGGCCCCTTTCTTCGTCGTCGTTATGCGCAGAGAGAAGAGACGAATGGGATGCGTGGTGGAGGATTCGCCATCAATGCGTTGGGTGTGCGCTTGAAGAGAGGTCGGGAAGCGATGGACTTTTGGGCCTTTGAGAGATCTCTTCTTTGGGCCTTTTCTGGTTGTCTTCTCTTCATTCATCTTGAACATCTCGAGGTCCGTTAAAACACCGCGTTATCAGCTAACTAGATTGACATTAATCTACCGACCAAAAAAAAAAATGAGAAGATTGACATTCATCTGCAACGATTCGTCCTTTGTCATGCGCGTAGCGTGGTCAATACTAAAATCATCAAGAAAACGAGAGATCCGACGCATTTCATTTTTATCGGCGGTTTGATAGTTTTAAATTTCATTTTCATCTTGAAATTTTACACATACAGAATTCGATAGCTTGTTGTATTTGGTGATGAAATTTCACGTGATCTTCATGATTCCAAATTGGACCAAACCTGTGAATTTTGGAGAAGAAAATTTTCGAGCCCGAGTTGGGTGGGTTGAGGCTTTTTGCGAGTGTGGAAAAACGATAACCCACAACTACATGCCACATCAAAATTTTCTTTTTTTCTTTCATGGGTCCATGGGTCCATGGGTCCAAGTTCATTTTTTATTTAGAGAGAATTTCAAATAAAAACCTAAAATGCCCTTAATTTCTCAAATAAGGGTTATAAGTGCCCTCATTTTCTTAAATAAAGATATAAAGTGGACCTTGTTATTAAATAATAACCTGAAATAGCCATGTTAGTCTAAAAAAAGGACCTAACTTAGTCAATGGCATTTTCGTCCTTTATTTTCTCATATTTTCTTTTATTTTTCCTTTTTTCTATTAAAAACTAAAAAAAAGGCTAAAACTTATAAATAAAAAAAAAAAAAGAGGCAGGAGGATTGGTAGCCCTCCACCACTTGTGGCCCTAGCTCCATCATCGATGGGGCGTCGGCTATGATCGACGGGGTCGCTAGCGCCTCGGTGAGGGCCAGTTGGCCCCCACTTTGTTGTTGGAAACTCGATGGTAATGGCGTAGAGATCAAACATATACCAATAAAACTATTTGAGTTTTTTTGGAAATCCCTCTTTTGGGAAGAAAGTAAGAAGATGAATAAATGGATATTTGGATGTAATCCATCTGGAGAAGACCACCATAATAGTTGAAAATACAGAATGATATTACTACATAAGTCTTCCAAGATTTTCAAAGAGAACATTGTTTTGGATGAGCATAGGGATTTTTGGTGGGTATGAATATGAAGATCATTTGGGCTTTATTTCTCGGGCCTTAAAACCACCTCTTGAATTCCTCACTGCATACATATCTATAGATGTGGTAGCTATAAATTCTTTTGGTTGAGATAAAAAGTCAGCAAGCATATTCATTTTTCTTGAAATATATATGGTTTCAAAGGAATATTTTGAGAACCATATTGCCTATTTAAGATGCTAAGGATGCAGGATTTGCTTCTACTTAAACTTCAGTATATGAGAAAATAAGGACATGTGCATCTCCACAAGGAAATGATATCCTATAAGATGGAATTCAAAATTTTTGTTGCCATATTTTACCTCTAAGATTTCTTTGAACATAGAGGAGTAATGCATTTTTGCTTGCGTGAATCTTCTACTCTTGTGTCTATAAACTCGTTGCTTTCAATTAATTTCTTTAAAAAGAACAACAGCCCAGTCTTCATCATTGGTATCTATTTGCAATTTTTTTTTTCCCATGGAAGGGATTTGCAATAGAGGAAGATGTCGTAGAGTTTCTTTAAGTTTGCATGTAGATGTAGTTTGCTGTGGTCCCCATGGAGGAGCATCTTTCTTGCGCATTTATTGCAGTGGACCTTAAACTTTGTGATTTTTGGGACAGAATCCTTGAGATAATTATCTCAAGGAATTGTTGGACCTGTTTGTAAGAGAGATTTTCGTCAAGAAACTTCTGCAATTCCTTAGTGATATGAGAACCAAGATGATAGGTTCTATCTTTAAGATTCATTCCAAGAAATTCAATTTTTTTGTGGGCAATGATCATCTTATTCTAGGATAACATGATTTCGTGCTTTCGTACTAGCTCGACAAATTGGGTTAATAATTTATAATGAGAATCCTCATCTAGACTATAAAGGAGAATATCATCAATATAAATTTGGGCATTTGCTAGGATAGGCCTAAAAATTTTGCACATAGACTTATGCAACAGCAAAGGAGCTATCTTAAGACCAAAAGAGACCACTGTCCATTAAAAATGTTGATTTGGGATACAAAATCCAATTTTGTACTTGTCTTCATAATAAATTCCTAATTGCCAATATCCAACTTTAAGGTCAAACTTGAAATACACTTTGGCTTGGATGATACTAGAAAATAATGAGTTCCAAAGTGGTAGAGGAAATTTATCATCTTGTAGGAATTGGTTGAGAGGATGGTAAATAATTCTTTGTTTTGCTTAGCACGCTTGTTAACATAAAATGCTTCACAAGCTCATTAAGAATATGGTGGTCAATTAATCCTTGATGAAGTACATCTGAACATTCCTTTTGTGCTAAAAGCAAATGTTCTGGATTCATTCCAGAATGACGGGCTTTGGTGGGATCAAGAAGATGGATGAAAAAGTTAGGATTTTTCCATAAAGGGTCAGAACATTTTTGGACAAAGTTTGAGTAAGAGTTGCATAGGCTTTAAAAAGGGTTTGCAAGATTGGATCTAAAATACTCATCTCAATAGTGAAAAATCTTTAAAGCTACGTTTGGTCATCCAGATTTAAATCCGGATAATATAGGATATGAAATCCTGGGATTTTTCTATATCCTATCTATTGTTTAGTGAATCATAGTATTAAAGTCGGATATATTCACATAATGTCATGTACATTTTTTTTTTAATATAAACGGCATATAATTGTAAATGAACCTAAAAATTCATAAACGGAGATGGTGAAAATCTCTTGTGACACTATTCCTTAATTTCTTTTTATTTTATTAATCCTCTTTTTAAAATTATTTTCTTCGTTATTTCTTTTTTCCCCTTTTATCATTCTTTAATAAAATTTTATCAAATAGTAAACTGTCTTGACATACCTAAAATACAAAAATACCTAAAAATATATAATAAATATAAATATAATGTTTATTATAAGATAGAATTAAAGTTGAATATATAAATTAAAATAAAATTGAATTAAAAATAAATTTTTATTTTTAATTTTTAATTTCTTAAATTAGAATTCAAATATTATTTATATTGAAATATAATTTTAATTTTGTTAATTTAATAATTTTGTTATTCAAGAAAAATAACTTTCTTATTATGAATATTAGAAATCCTATCCACCTTTATCCTACCTCTTTATGGGATAATTTTATTCAACCTATATCCCCATTATATCCGACTTTATCCTATCCTGAACAAGCACCAAACATAAGATAGCGAATTTTATCTTGACTGCCAAATGCAGCCTAGATGTATACGAATTTCTTGAACTGTCCATTGAACTGCGGTCCATTTGGTACAATTTTGAGTTTAGAAATTTGTGTAAGGATATCTCTACCAACAATGATATTTTTATCTGGTGAACTAGAACCAAGGATTTTGTAGTGATTGAACATTGGGAAAGAACCGTATGGTGATGGGTTTGCTTCAAACTATTGTAGCAAATGTATATCTAGAAGTAGAGTTAAAATATCAGGTAAATGAAGTCCAATATTTTTCTGGAAGTATCTTTGTATCAAGGATAGAAGCATTGGCTCCAATGTCAATGAGGGTAATAACAAAAATAGGCTTATCATATTTAAATAGATATATTTTGATAGGAAAATATGGGAGAATAGAATGAGGGTATGCACAAAGATCTTGGATTGTAGAAGGTTCAAAGAAGAAGAAAACTTCTTCTTCAAGTTCTTCAAACAAACTTTTAGTGTCACTAGTTTGTGACCTTGTCTGGATAGCACACATAGTGTATTTGATTGGTTCATCTTCAATGGAGAAGACCGATTCCACATCATTGCTATGGAGTGACACTCCAGTTTGTGTTTTTATTTTTGAATCAAATGAGAGTTACTTCCCTTGGCTTTTGGACAATTCTTTGCAAAATGTCCTTTCTTGTTGCAGATATAACACCTGTTAGATTTTCTATGCTTTCCAAAAGAACCCTTTCTAGTGTATAATTTTTTCCATAGGAATCACCATTTATGCCTTCTCCTTGTATGGCTTAACGAGAATCTTTTGAAGTTTCTTTGCTTCTTGTATTGATCACCATAAGAAGGATCATGACAGGAGTCATTCTTTAAACATTTGATTCTTAACTCAGGTTTTTGATAGGCTCGATCAAGTTCTTCAATGCTCTTAAGATAACTCATAAAGACATATACTTAAAAAAAAAAAAAAAAAAAAAAAGACAGGCTCAGTCAAGTTCTTTGTTCAGGCCTTAAAGACAGATACAAAAAAGAAAACAAGGAAAAAAGAAAAGAGAGACAGAGACTAGTGTTAGTGTTTAAAATATTATTTTATTCTTTTCATTTTCAGGCCTTTGATTATATGATTCTCGATATCTAAAATAGAAATTATAAAAATCCTAATACTGGAATGCATTAAATAATCATACATATTTTGGAATTGTATTTTTCGATCTATAGCTAAATATTGTGTGTAGTAACTCGACCTTTCCTAGAGAAAATTGTTTAAAAAGTATTCAACTTTTTGCACTTTTGTCAATTTAGTTTTTAACTTTTCAATTTCATTAATAGAGTGATAGATCTTTTCACGTTTTACCAATTGAGTTAACACAATCAATTTTAACTGGAAATTGTCAACATAGATACCGTAGCCATGATTGAGAGTGTCATTGCCCTTGCTCGTTACGGGTGAGGGCAAACGCGTCCTCGCTAGATCCAAGTGAGGGCCACGATGCCCTTGCTTGGCATTGGCAAGCGAGGGAGGGTTTGACACCTATGTGAAGGGCGGCCCTCACTTGAGGGTGGCGACCTCTACTAGCCATCGATGAAGACTAGCGATAGTTGAAGGGGAAACAAAAGCTAAAGAAAGGGGAAAAAAAAAGGAAAAAAAATTAAAATATTATTAAAAATTGTCTATGTCAATGCCAACCATTCAATGTAGGATGCCCGACATCAACATTGGCAATTTCTAGTCAAAATTGATTAGATGGATTCAATTGACATAATTAAAAATTTTAGGAGTGAATTGACAAAAGTACAATAATTCTATTATTTTTGGACAATTTTTCTTGTAATTTTGAGTCTTTTAGAGACGTAATCAGTAAAATACCTTCATCATTTTTCACACAAACATGATTCCGTGTGGCACATGTATTTGTATTTTGAAAATATGTCGCGTATTATTAAAATATGCACGAGTCCTAATTTGCAACGTTTATACACGTGCAAATTGACTAACGATGTGTAATTTGATGGTACATGCTTAGGTTTGAAATTAAGGGAGCCCGTTTATTATTGCTCGATCTAGTTGGACTAGGATAATTTTGTCCTTCCGGCCACGTATGATAAGGTGCTTGAAAGTCGATGATATTTCTAGGGAGCATGGTTACAATATATATTTTCAAAAATATATTAAAAAATCATTACATGCGTGGATCCTCCGCATGGCCTTGGCCGCTTTCGTCGTCGTTATGCGCAGAGAGAGAGAGAGAGAGAGAGAGAGAGAGAGAGAGATTGGCCAATAATGGTCGGGATCCTTATCATGGGAGGAGACGAATGTGACGCGTGGTGGAGGGTTCGCCATCAATGCGTTGGGCTGGGCTTGAACGAGAGGTCGGGAAGTGACGAAATTGGGCCTCTGAGAGATCTCTTAATGGGCCATTTCTTTTTCGACGTTCATTTACAACCATTAACATCATCAAGAAAATGGAGGATCCGATGCATTTCATTTTTTCACGTCTAAACAAGTGGCACGTGACTGACGAGATTAGTGGGTGCTGCTGAGAATGAGAACTTACCCAACGATGTCGCTTTGGGTTCCAAGGACAAAGATGAAGTTGGGTTGAGCTTGAAAGAGACGTCGAGAAGTGATTGGTCCTTCGGGAGATCTCTTTTATGAGCTTCGGTCGTTTTCTCTTCATTTATCTTAAATATCTCGAGATCATTTAAAGCGCTACATTATTAACCGACTCGACTGGCATTAATATACAACAATTTTCCCTTCGTCGGGCGTGTAGCACAATTAATATTAAGATCATCGAGAAAACGATGGATCTGACGCATTTCATTTTCATCAACAGATTGATAGTTTTAAATTTTATTTTCATCTTGAAATTCTACATATACAAAATTTGATATTCTGCTGAATTCGGTGACGAAAGATCATGTGATGTTCATTATTCCAAATCAGACCATATCCATAATTTTTTCGAGAAGAAAATTTTCGAGCCTCAGTTGGGTTGGTCTGGGCTTTTTGCGGGTTTGGAAAAACGATAACCTGTGACCACATGCCACGTCAAATTTTACTTTATCTTTCTTTGTGACTTCATAGGATCCGAGTTCATTTTTAATTGGATCTATCGAGAAGTGGCGAAAGACGTCTTGTGGAGACTTGTCTTAATCAAACATTCTCTCGAAATGCAATGAGCAAATTCATCTCCCCTACGTGCTGCTATTCACCCACTTTCATTTAAGTGCAAAATTTAATTGCGCTCTTCAATTTCGAGTCCAAAAGTTTGGTCAATCCTATCAATTTTTTAGTGTGAAGTTGCCCGAGCTCGAGTTATATAGCTGCGCGGCTGCGGCATTCATCTAGTAGAGCTCAGTCTAAAAATCAAATGATAGACCCACTTCGGCAATTTTCAACGCTTGCATAATTTTCAAGTCTATTTGCTTCTAGAAGAAACGAAAACCTTTCAAGCAAGCAACAAGTTCCTAATCACCCTATTATAGTCACAGGGTCGGATTTGATTTTTCTGTGTAGCCTCTCCCGTTGTTTTAGGAAAACTACTTTTCAGTAATTATTTTTCGATTTTTCGGTATTTAGACAATGAAAAGCTAATCGATTTATGGAAAACATTTTTTATAAACTGAAAATAAGAAGCTTAAATCAAGGGGAAACTGACTTTTCTTTCTGGAAAGAAGGAAAACATTTTTCTCTAAATCACGAAATAAATGAAAATTAATTATTTCCCTTGAAAATGATTTTCATATTAAATATTTTTTTATCATGAAATTTTCACTGAAAACAAATGCACCCTAAATACAGATACTAATGACAAGTTAAGTTTATCATCTTATAAATATACGGTATAATTTGAATATATTAATGAATTGATAGTGTGATTTTGAATATACTAGAGTTAATTTGATCTGGTGAATGAAATGGACAAGGTCCAATTAATGCCAACCCCGTGATTCCATTATCGAGCTTTTATTTCCCTTTCACCATGGGCCCCCCCAGCCACATCTTTTGATCCTTCTCTTGAACATTACCGCAAAATGTTAGGTATGTAAGTTGAATATAATAGAAACTTAGGGCCAATTAGACAACGCAAAAAAAAATTAAAATAAGCAAAATTGATGGGCCGACTTGCAATGATTCCTATCTGATTCTTACAGAAATAATTTAAAAAAATTATAAAGATAAGGGTGGGGATCTGAGCAAGCCAAGTGTTGAAAATCTGAAGAAGGCAAAGGAAATATTTTCTAATCTTCTTATTTTTTAAATCTTTTTGCCTTTACCTCTGTCATGCATATCCATCAGGACCACCACACCAGGAATTTTTGTAGTCGCCCCCCTAGATTTTTGCTGTAATCCTTTCCAATGGGCTCTTGGGAAAAAAAGTCCAAAACCACTTTCCTCTTCCCCATAGCCCCACCCACCATATTTTCTTGAAATGACACAAAACAACCACTTCATATCAATCCTTGTCTTACACGACAAAATCTATAATCATGAGTCTTATGGATAAGATTCTGAATTTTAATGACAACGATGATGAGATGAAGTCTAGTTAGACATGAGGAGTGCAGATTTTTCTCATAGTGTTAATCGGGGATGCATCCTTCATGAAAAATTTCATATGATAATCTATGAATGATAAATATAAAAAAAAATATAATCAATTAATCTATAAATATGAACCGACTTCAAATCACTTTTGAGGGTGTCTACACGAGCTCACTATTTCCTAGTGCGGGATTGGTATGACCAAGCTTGAAATTATATGTACATCGACATTGTTATATACAATAATTATGAGAAATCGCTACTTTCACTTGTTTTAATAGGTTAATTAAGTACATTACGTGAAATAGAAAGACTTGTGTCAGATTTTATGAAAAGAAAAAAGAAGATCAATCCGAGTCTTAACGTATTTTCTTCGGAACTTGATTATTAATGATATTCATTGTATTACAAACAATCGATTGATATACGTAAAGCAAGGATGTTATAACATGCATCGAGTGCATCCCATGAATGTATCTTGACAATTCACTAGATCAACAAAAAATTAATTACACTTGAATTGGCTTTTCAAATGCTCAATAGGCATATGTTGTTTTTTTAGGTGAACATGGTCGCAACGTGCAATTCTAAAGTTGGAATCGAGAAGACAACTCGAGGACGGAATTCCAAAAAAATCCGAAAACGGGGAACCAAACAAGTCCTCTTCGAAATCGAACTTGTCTAGGACCCGAATTGGCCGATTCTTTCTGTTTTGGTAGAAGACTAAAATCAAGAGTGAATTAGGTAGGTGTCTTCTATTTCTTTGAGAAGAAAAGATTTCATAAAATAAATATTAGCTTTGATCCTATCAAAACCCAATTCTAGTCTCGGTTCTCGTCTATTTTAACCCCTTAACCTAAGAACCGAACCAGAGTCAATTAGTTCCAAAATTTTCTACTTATGAACCTACCCCAATTCCGATTAGTCACCAAGTTGAACAAGTATCACTGGTCACCCCTAATTTTTTCCCAAAATCGCATCAACATTTTTGTTAACTCTCTTCAACACGAGAAATTATTTTTGGAGTGTTATTATATATAGATATACATACATATATAGATGCTAAACTACGCCGACATGAGATAAGAGTTCTAGCACATGTCAGGTTCACCCAGAAAAGAAGAAAAATCATCGAATTTCTACAGTTCGCCTAGCGACAGTCCGTACAAAAAACAAGTCTCTCTCTCTCCTCGCTTCGTCGCCATTTTATAAAAGCCTTCAACAACTTCTTGCATCGCCTCCCCTCCCCGCTCTCAAGCCACAACCCACCAGAGTAGACTCCGCACCACCACCGCCGCCGCCCGACCATGAGACCCGCCGCGTCCGCCGCCGCCACAGCACACCGGAAGACCTCCACGCTCCGCCACCTCCTCGCGGCGCCGCTCCGGGCCCTCTCCCGGGCCCGCGACCTCTACGTCCGCAGCATCCTCAACTGCGCCTCCGCCGTCGGCCACGGCCACGTGGCCTGCCCGGGCGGGCAGCACGCCCCCCTCCCCCGGAGCTTCAGCGTCGGCTCGTCCCACCTCGGCGGCGGCGGCGGCGGGGAGGAGGACGACGACTTCAGGGAGCTGGTCCGCGCCGCCTCCGCCCGGACGCTCGGGTACAGCGCGGAGGAGCTCGAGGCCGTCCTGCGGGAGATCAGGAAGAGCCGGCCGGGGCCGGGGCCGGGGGCGAGGGTGCTGCCGAAGAGCTGCAGCGTCGGGATGGGGAGGATCGAGGAGGAGAGGGAGTGCGACGTCGCAGAGGAGAAGGAGAGCGTCCGGAGGAGCCGAAGCTACGCCGTTGTAGATAGTAAATATGCTGCTGCTACTGGCTTTTGATTTTTCCTTCTTGTTCTTCTTCTTTAGTTTCTCTTGTCTGGAAAATGCAAATGATGATTTATCTTTTTCCAATTTTTTTCGTTTTTCATTTTCTCTTGATGTTGGGATTTGAAAGTAGAAGGTGATTTGGAGTTGCAATTGGAATCTTTGTAGATATTGTGAAGCAACTCGAATTAATTCGATCATATTCGAAAAGACTGTGTCGATTTCAAATTGGGACAGGATTCTTCTTTAGATTTTATATGATGATGAAAACTCAAAAATATCGATTTGGTTGGGCACAAATTCTTCATTATGAATCATGTGATCAAAATAAGTGAATGTTGAGATTATATATATATACATTGTTTTCCACTCTAAATCATAATGACATCGCCAAGAAATCCCGAAATGGTAGTGAGGGAGATAGGATCAAAAGTGAAAGTAAGTGAATGGGAAAATAAATATTTAGTTTCTTTACCATGGGGCAAAATGAAAATTCCCTTTGTACATGGGAAGAAAATCAATCTTAATTATTTTGAAGTGGGAACACATGTAATTAATTCTTTTTCGAAATCTTCATAGATCACACCAAATTGAATAGAAACAAAAAATATCTTAATTTTGTTTTTTAAGTTGTCGGGACCTGCAAATAGTCATTCGCTCGGCACGATCCAATCCAAAATGGGGAAGAAAAGATATCATTGAAAAAATAAAAAAATTTCTCATGTCGTCTGATATTCATTTTTGGAGGAAAAAATTTCCATTGATCTTTGTTTTCCTGATTTTGCAGGATTGATAAAATATATATATAAAATCCTTGGACCGTCCGGCTTTTAAACACGTGATATAGCCTTATCCTGGTGTCGTGCTCGGACCGGCATTACGACATGCACCTTCGATGCAACAAGTTGGCCTTGGATGCATCCGATAACTCGCGCGGACTCTATCATCCTCGGCCCTCCGCCTCCTCCCCACTTTGCGTTTGCCGATCTGAGTTCCAAAATCCCATTAGAAAATCGAAGGTCGCCGCCCGCTGTGGCGGCAGTTGCTCGTGAGGTTAACCCCTCGCACGAAGTTGAAAAGGACCCGCAATTCACTTTAGCGTGTCATGATCGTATTTCTGACCCGTGTCGGTTTATACAGTTGCCGAGTTTTGATAACGTTTATCAAAGTGCAGCTAAAAAGCAAGTGGTCCCTAGATTCCGCCAGCAGCGTTGCAAAGTATGCAGACATCGAACTATGGTGGGGAATATTGGACAAGAGCAAATGACCTTTGCTGAAAGAGACTTCCAGCTAACAAAATCAGACGTGCTAGGTTTAGGAAAAGCCTTTTCCTGCAAATGGTAGCTGGAATACCAACCATCTCATGCGTTCTTGCCCTAGACCGGGTCCGATTTGCGTCTCGCATAACATCGACGACCTAGCTCTGCCGACGCGTACCAGATTTGCTCGAAATATTTTAAGAGAGAACACTAGATATGAGGCACCTAAAGGGTGCCGAGAACGACATCACAAGAAAGTCCGTCGCCCATCACCGATATTATATTGCATGTAGGGTTTTTAAGTCAATAGCCGTGAATTCACGCTATCCGAATAGAGCCAAACTGAGTAAGAAGAAAGCCAGAAACTATCCCATGATGCACGGTTGGTTCCAGGAATGCAATCCCTTTGAATCAAGACCTCCCTTTAGGTCTGCACACGACACCCCCAAGAAAACCAGATGGACCACCTTTATAAGCAAAGCTTCTATATTCATGTTTTATTCATTTCGTGGAAAATTGTGTTTTTGGAAAATAATCTTCAGGAAGTTGTTTTTCACGAAAATAATTTCCAGGAAGTGACAATATTTTTGGTGTTCGCTGAAACTTCAAAATGAACTATAAAATTTTTTCTGCCATTTGGTATGGAAAATTCAATTTAATAGCCTTTTTTGCACTCCTTTAAATAATTTTTTATTTTAAAAAATCAAAGTTTTAATTTTCTTTTTCTTTTTTATTTTTATTTTTATTTTTTTTTTTCCTTTTATTTTTTCTTTTCCTCCTCCTTCTTTGGTTGTTTATTGGCCATGGCGACCGTTGGCGACCAGCCAAAAGTGAGCTCAAGACTTGTTAGATTTCGGCAAGCTTCAAACTTGTTGGCCTAAAAAAGGCTCGCTGATTTGGTGAGTGGCGAGTTCGAGTTCGAGTTCACTGGCCTTGGGCCTTGCCAAATAGGTGAGCTGGAGGCTTGTGAAGACTTCTTTCCTTTGATGGAAAATGTTTTCCCGACTACTTCATTTTTCATAAAACGAACATCGCAAAATTTGGAAAATGTCTTTCTGGAAATTGTGTTCTATGAAACGAATGGAGCCTAATAATTATGCTATATATTAACTTAAGAAAGCAATTGTCTACATAAGATAATTTCTTGGATGCCAAACTCTATAACCTGCCAACAATCTTATTTTGTTAGGAGTTTACAACAATCGTGAGCAGATAATCTTCCAGAAATCATAGGAAGTCCCAGATAGTAGGGCACACTCCTCAAACCAGAGGTTTCAAGAACTTGCTGCACAAAATCATCATCACATCCTGCATTGCATATCTTGGTCTTGGCAGGATTTAACTCGAATCAAAACATACCTTAAAACATGGAAAAAACCTGAAGATGAATAAGCAAATATCACCCGTTAGCAATACTGGCACATTGTCGGCAAAACCTAGGCATGTCATTTTAAGTCTAGAGTGTTGATAGTTTGTTTGGCAAATAAACAAAGAGGTGCCTTATCCCACGTCTAAAAATGATGAGTTTTTCACTAATATATAAGTGGAAGGCTTCTAACTTTACATTGAAGACCATGGGTTATCATAGAGGTAATACAAATATTATGAACATTAGATGCTCTCCAAGACAAGGCATAGTTCCAAGTTTGGTAGAACTACCAATCATAAGGCAGCACCACAGCAATTTCTCCGCATCTGCACAAAATGCCCAGGTGCTTTTAATGTTTCCAGCTAAGACTCGAGATTTTTTCCAGCTTGCACTTAAGTTTCTAGAGGATAGAGGGACCATTGCCAGATGGGGAAGAACCTCAGTTTTGGAACTAAGCAATTCTTCTCGTAGGACCCAAGAATAAGGCCAGAGCACTTAAGTTTCCAGAGGATAGAGGGACCTTCGCCAGATGGGGGAGTACCTGAGTTTTGGTACTCAGCAATTCTTCTCCTAGGACCCAAGAATAAGGCCAGAGAACGGGCGATGCTCAAATTTAGGTAACCCATATTGTGAATCGTTAAATACAATTCTTGGGTTTGCTAACGATTTCATGAGTCTAATAAAGCAAAGGCATCGGCAAAGTAGGGCATCACAGAAGATGACGGGGTTATTCAAAGTGACATTGCAAAATCACGAATGAAGATTGTTAATGTAGCTAAAAAAATAAGCGAGATATACAATTACTAACCCAAATTTCTACAAAAATCTTAACACGGACGGAAAAATCTTACCTGGAGAGAGGTGAGTGCGAGGGCGGGTGTGACGAGGAGGGCTCGAGGGCGGTGGGCATGAAGGAATGCAGTGTAAGGAAGAGGGCTTAAGGGTGGCGAGCGTGAGGGAACGGCTTCATACGCGAAAGAGGGGGTTGTCAGTAAGGCACAATAGAGGTGAGTGAAATTTCTACAAAAATCTCAACATAAATAGAGCAATCTTACCTGGAGAGAGGCGAGCACGAGGGCATGTGTGATGAAGAGAGCTCGAGCGCAGCGGGTGCGAAGGAACACGATGTGAGGAAGAGAGCTCAAGGGTGGCGAGCGTGAGGGAACGCGACTTTAGGCACGAGAGAGGAGGATTTGTAGCGAGGCAGAGAGAGGCAGTGAAGAGAGCGCGAAAAGAGAGGGAGTCGTGAGGCATGAGAGAGGTGAGTGAAGGGAAAGGAGCATTTAGAGTTTTTTTGTTTATAAAATGGCAAAAATGGAATGGCATTTAATAAGTGAGGGTGGGATAACCGACATATTTTCATTAAAGTAGTGAAGTAGCATTACGAAAATGCTACTTTCCAAGGCACTTCTGGCTCTCCATTCCTCTAAAGCTCTTGGTTTGGAAATACAATTGCATATTCTCAAAATCTTCCAAATGTTAAAACAAACACATTGCGTTTGATCAAACCCCTTTAAAAGCCCCAAAACCTCTTCCAAATGTTGAACAAAATAGGACCTAAGGGGCTACACCCTTTGGTACGTTGATTGGGTCAGTGGTCTGTCAACAATATATATTTTTGTGGCCCATCATTGATGGTGATATTATCTAACAGGAAAAAAGAACTGATTTTATGACTTTGAGCATCTATACTTCCCTTCTTTCGTGTTATTTATCTTTTCCCTCTCTCCATCGTGAATATAGAATTGACTCCTCTAATTAACTTCTAGCCAAGACTTTTGCTCATACAAGCATGAGAATGTGACAAATTTGATGCCGTTATTGATCCAAAACTAAACAAGGACTACGATACGAAGGAAATGACTCGGATGATTGCTTGTGCCGCTGCTTATGTTTGTCATTTTGTACGACACCGTCTACCAATAATATAGGTACATTGCCTAGTTGAGAAACCTTTGTTTCAATATGAGAATGAGCGTTTCTTCCCCTAGACATAATTATGTGCTCTAATTGGTGATTTTGCGCCACCCACAAAGAAAAGTTATGGGTTGTCACCTTATTTGAGGCAAAAAAGGGGGGAAACACTATTTTTGATGTCTTCGTTTGCTCCAATCAAAGGAATATACATACAATCAAAGGAATCTACAATTCAGACGAATAAGATTTATTGGTTTCACGATGCCTGCAATTTATTGAGGATGTAATTTGTAAGCATACCCCTCCTCTCTCTCTCTCCCTCCCTCTCGCTCGCTCTCTCCCTCCCTCCCTCCCTCCCTCCCTCTCAATCAAATGAAATCAGAAAACTTACTCATGGCTCCAAATGTCGGTATTGACTTTTAGCATCCAATTAAACTCTCATCTCAAACATAAGGCTTTTCGGCCTTATTTTCCGATGCACAAGATCCTCATGAAGGTGAGTGTAGAGCATATTACTAGGATAAGGTGTTATCTTACCATTTTAAGATCTCCAATACTAGATAGAAATTTGAAGAGAAAAAGGGAAAATTAACTTTGCATGGTTTAAGCACATTAATACACAATTTTTATTAACAAAAAGGCTAGTCTGCCTCTACGTATTACAAACCATGCCTTTTATAGGTATAAGGGAAAGAAAAGATAAACAAGATTATATCATTGGTAATGTAGGCATATTAATGCCTAATAACAACATTGGTTTACGCCTATGGTTTATAATTAATACAACACTATGACTCATCCCAAAACACTTATTACAATACCATGACTCATCATCTCGACTCATCAAGTTGACATTTTAATACAACACGACTCATCAAGGTGACATTTATTACATCGTGACTCATCCACAACTAGTACAATGACCGTGCGGAATCACCCATGATCGGTACACAACCATGCGGAGACGATCCATAACCGTCCATTGATCGATCCGTGACAATGCCCAAGACCGATCCTGATGATCGAATAATCTATCCATAGTTGAACACTCCACCCGAGTATAATTGATCCTTTGGTCGCCTATTCCTAAACGGGCTAATCGGTTCATAACCGACCCTCGGGTCAACTTTATGGCCTATTCCCGACATTGGCGTACCAATCCTTGGTCTACTAGTTGAGACCAAAATAAGGATCAAAATTGAGAATGTTATAATGGCACTGCCAACTCAAGCTCCTACTCAAAAAGAAGGAGAAAATGCTGAACTCCTGAAGTTGCTATTGCTCATCTAGAATAAGCTCATAAAAGAGCTGCACAAAGTGCTAAAGCTAAACATTTTTTATATTGTACCTTATCTCCATTTGACTTTAATGGAATTTCCTCTTGTGTAACATCTAAAGAGATATGGGATTGAGTCCAACTCACATTTGAAGTAACCAATAGAGTGAAGGAGATAAAGATGAACTTTCTCAGTGAAGTTATGAGCTATTCAAGATGAAAATCGACGAAACAGTAACACATATATTCAAAAGATTCACTCAAATAATGAATGAGCTAGCAAACCAAGGAAATACTTTCATTAACGAAGAAAAGTAAACAAGTTGCTAAGAGCACTTCCAAAAGAGTGGAGCTACATGAAGACCTTGATGTGAGATACTGTGAGAATTTAACTCATCGCCATGGATGAATTGTGTTGAGACCTAAATTTTGATGACCCAATCATTCATTTATTGCATAGAAAATTAAGGATTAATTTTGTTGACACTTGAATGGGCAGCCCCACCTCAACGAGTGGCACTCGTGGTCTAATTTGGGCAAGGGGATGTGGCTAAGGTCACCGATCACTAGTTGAGGCCTAGTGACCTTGGTGACCCTCAACCCATCATCCTCGGCCCTTTCTGTGGATGGTGGGGCAGTGGCAGCGAGGGCCTTCACAGCTCCATGCCTAATCCCTTTTTTTTTTTTTTTTTTTTAATAAAAAAAATTGAATTAAATTAATATTTATATTAAAAAAAATTGGGGGCAAAACAACATCATTTGGGGATAAGGATGCTGAGTGGACATTTTGGCAAGCCATGTAGAACGGTTTTATTAATAAAATAATGCTACATTGGGCTTTCGACAAGTCTTGCCGGAATTGACACTTAAGTATCCAATTTTAAAAAAAAGTAACACTTAAGTGTATATTTTGGAAATTTTAGCACGTGGAGTGTCCACATCTCCTCACAATTCCTATGAAATAATTTTTCAATCTTATGAAAGGATATAAAATGAAAAAACCAGACCTATTCACTTGACACATTTTAACATTACAGCCAAAAGCTTTCTACTTGCTTATGGGATACATATCTATATCCAAAATAGGAAACCCCTTTATCCGGCTCAAACGAGGATCCAACTCCAATGTGGAAAGTATTGCACATAATTACTCGTTGAGGTGTCAAACTGCAAGTTCTATTTGGATCGGGTTCCTTTATGGGCGCATACTCAAAAAATATTATCCACAACATCAAAAACCAAAGTATTTTGAGGATGAGTCTAATATACTATGAAGTTTTGATGAGTTCAAAAGACGGAAATACTTCTATATTTTGAAATAATTAAGCTCATCAAGTTTTACCATCTATCCAGAGCTGTCTAAAAATGTAGAAATAGTGAATTAGGGGGTAAGAACAGTAAAAGTGCCATAACTTTCATACGGCGCTTATTTGAGTGCCATAACTTTCATACGGCGCTTATTTGAGTGCCATAACTTTTTTCACTCACTTAAGTGCCACAATGGTGTAAAATTAATCATTTCAATGCCACTTTCGGTAAATCGTCCTACGTAAATTTTTTTATTTATTAATTTCCCATTTGGACTTGGATTTTTTTAAAAATTTTAATTTTTTTTATTAATTGTCCACGTTAGCGTCGGCAATACTATGTAGGACGACCAACATCCACGTATGATTTTCCGGCAAGGTGAATTGCCAATGACACTTAAATGATCGATTTTTCAAATTTATGGCACTCAAGTAAGCGCCGCACAAAAGTTATGGTACTATTAGTATGCTTATCCCAGAAATGCCTATACGTGGGTTTGTTGAAGGAGTGATTATTTAAATATTTGGGAAAATTATCCATTTAGTATTATACCTACAGTACGAAGGCCAATTTATTTTTTACTTTGCAATTTTGTCAACATAGTTCTAATGTAATCTTTCCTGACAATTGTCATCACAAATTGTGATGTAGTAATTAACAAATTACCCAAGTCGGCATGACACTTAGGATGGCTCACAAAGACTAGACACCACATGACTAATTTTCTGTGACTATTGCCATGAAAGATTACATTGAAATATGGCCCAAAAGTTTAGGACCGCCTTGACGAAACAGAAAAATAGGGCTGATTAAGTGGAATAATTGGTTGTTGACAAGAAAATTATGACAATTGTAATTGCATTATAGCACTCGTAAGAGATATTGTTGTCAATTTAAGGAAAAAGGGGTTGTTGGAAGTCAAAAAATGAACGGAAAAAGCAAGTCTTTGTGCATTTATTCTTTTCACATAATCGCTCATTTAAATGTTAAATTTAACTTATTTATATTTGAGTTTATGCCAGTAAAATAAGGAGAGAGCATGATGGATTTCTAGAGTCAAGGGCTGTATGGTGGTTG
The DNA here is from genome assembly GCA_014182515.1 of Eucalyptus microcorys. Classification (NCBI taxonomy): domain Eukaryota; kingdom Viridiplantae; phylum Streptophyta; class Magnoliopsida; order Myrtales; family Myrtaceae; genus Eucalyptus; species Eucalyptus microcorys. Next base: position 23,680,605 of record CM024567.1, on the reverse strand, counting down.
GGAAAAAGGAGGGGCAAAGGAAGTAATTTATAATTAATAATACTTATGTATTAATACTTAATAATTGTTTTGATGATATTTTAATTTCGGTCTTTGTTGAAAATTAAATTTAAAATATTTTGGAGTTTATACGCAATGAGCCTTATTCATGAGAAGTACCTAATTTGATATATATGGTACCGCCTTCTATTAATATGTCTTATAAAAAATTAATTAATACAAGGAATTTGTTTATGTGGGACCCTTATGGTAAAGTTCATAGGGATAGCTGCATTGGCCTTCTCCAACATCTTCACTTATAAATAAAAATGTTGGAATAAGAGCCGTAGAAATGCCATAACTTTTATATGGAGCTCACTTAAGTATTACAACTTTTATTTCGCTCACTTAATTATCATATCAGAGTAAAATCGATCATTTGAATGTCATTCCCGACAAATCATCTTAAATTTTTTTATTAATTTTCCATTTCAACTGGATTTTTTTATTTTTTTTAGGATTAATCCATTGAAAAACCCAAAACTAGTAGATTTGTGACAAATTTACCCAAAACTATTTTTTTTACCATGATTAACCCCAAATTAGTACACCCGTGACAAATTTACCTCAACTGACCATAAAAAACCCTAAATTGTTACATTTATGATAAATTTACCAAAAACTAATTTATTCGACTGCAAAAAATCCCAAATGGTAAATTTGTGACAAATATACCATCCGCTAAATTGGATTAATATCACAAAAAAATTACAAAAATTGTAAATTGTGACAAACGAAACGTAAAATCCCAAATTTGTATACCGGTTAACTGTCACATATCATTTAATTTAATAATTTGACAGCAAAATTTAATGAAAACTAACAGAGGGTAAATTTGTCACAAGTGTAGTTTGGGGTAAATTTGTCAAATGTATATCGGTTTAGGGTTTTTTGTTGTCAAAAAAATAATTTGGGATAAATTTGTCACAAATATACTAGTTTGGGGTTTTTCAGGGTATTAATCCTTTTTTATTTATTTATAAATTGTCCACGTAAATACCAACGATACCACATAGGACAATCAACTTCCACGTCGAATTTTCCGGCAAGGCAATTCATTTTTGGCTTTTAAGTGATTGATTTTTCAAATTGATAATACTCAAGTGAGCGAAAAAAAAAGTTATAACACTCAAGTAAGCGTTATACGAAAATTATAGCATTCCTAGTATACTTACCCCGTGAATTAGACATATTTAGTTTGCATGTAGTGCAATAAGCAAAAATCTTTAGAGAATGTAGCAGATACGCTTGATAGGTCCAATGTACCAGTATTTTCACAATCATATATCAAAGTGTTAGGACAAATACAATGTAAAAATTCTAATTTTTTGGTAGATCTCATCTATTTTATGGACATAGATTCTAAAGATACAATGATTAAACATTTAAGCCACACTAAACACATCAATTTACCACATATAACTTGCGATTACATGAATTAAACCACGGTAAAGCCTAAACATGCGATTTTGACCCAAAACGCATACTAATGTAAAAAGGGACGTCCTGGGACCCTTATTTGCAGCATGCTAAAGGCACTGGACCGCGGGCTTGAGTCGCTTATTTGAGCTCTCAATACACGTGATCATGCCGGGAAATTTCTTAAATGACATATTAAGGTGAAAGGGATTCCCCGTGTCTGCCTAGAGCCTTCAAATTGATCGTAATGAGTCCCAGAGTCCGCTATTCAACATGCTAAAGGTGCTGGACAGTGAGCGTTCGGTGCTCATTTTTCGTTCAACTGGGCAGGGTAGTCATGGAAAAATCCCGATGCAACCTGCCTAATATCATGTGAAATTATGTAACATGCGATAAACATCTAGAGTGGTTCAATGTAAGATAACGGCAAAAGCTTTATTACAGCATACGGTTTAACTTTAACTTAAATAAGGGAAGAGGTGAACAACGCAAATAAACTTAAGGGCTCTTGGCTAATGAAAAATGATGATAGGTTTCAAGGAAAAGCACAAGATCAACATATTGTAAAAATGAAATGCCATAATCAATTTTGGTAAACCAATAGATTGAGATATTGAATTTGCATCGCTTGCTAGGGCGAGGGGAACCATTGTACTCCAGCTTTCAACTCCCATTTGAGACCGGGTATCATTGGCAAAGTACATAAAAGTGTGCATAACTTTCTACCTTGAGCAAGGATAACGAGGTGACTTCAGGGTGGCGTCGACGAGATGAGAGAGTGTGAGGCCAAGAGAGGGTGGTGCTGGCAGGATGAGAGGAAGAGAGAATGGTGAGAAAGAGTCTTTTTTTGAGTGTGTGTATGAATGAAAAAGGAAAATGAGAGAGAGAGAGAGAGAGAGACGGACGTAAGGAAGAGGTTGGCCAAGGAGGAGAGATGGAGAGAGATTAAAGTGAGTTATGTCTGCTCAAGAGTGAGCTAAGTGAATTATGGAGAGTCCTCTTGGAAATGAGCGGGAACATTGAACAAAAAAAGAAAAAGAAAAAGAGAGAGGGAAGCCAGAATTGGGAGAGAGGGGAGAGAGAGGGCGCCGACCGTGAAGCAGGGGAGATGGAAAAGAGGAGGTACTCCGCTTTTACTCTCAATTGACATGACAAACAACCCGTTTGTAAGAAATTTTCCATACTTTCTTTCACCTCACACTTTCTTTCATCAAGTGTCTTTTCCTTTTTTTTTTTTTTTAAAAAAAGCACTTTTTAATAATTTTTTATACCTTTTTTTTTCTTTTTCATTAGCGGGTGGCCGACCACTACAGCGACCGATGGCTGACCTCATCAAATCAGGCCACTTGGGCGAGGGGGTAGCCTCATCAAATCCGACCACCTAAGCCTCGCCCAAGTGGTTGGATCTAGTAAGGTTTGAGTTTGCTGGTGTCAGGCGAACTTGGCCTCATCGGCTTGTGGCGAGACTCCCAGTGGCTGACGATTGGCTTAGAAAAGAAAGAAAAAGAAAGAAAAGGAAAAATATAAAAATTATTTTTAAAAAAATATAATAATAATAAAATTATTGAAAGGGGTGCATAGAGAATATTGAACAGACAAAAATATTTTTTTATTCATTTTTAGGTTTCATTCAAATATTGAAAAATATAATTATTTTCTTAGAAAATATTTTATTGAAAGTCATTTTTTTTGCGAAACGAACGGAACTTAAATATGCATTATTCACCATTTGGAAAAAGTTTATAATAGCACGATTGTCAAGTGTCTAATTTACAAGCATCATTGTCACCGAAACAACAAAAATTATGTCTTTTTTTTTTTTTTATACTAGCCAAAGATTTTCAAGTGAATTCGGGAAAAAAAAAAACAGAAGATTTTTCAGTGAACAGAAAATGAACTCAATGCGTCTAGAAGTTCCCGAGGTGTCTTCCTTTCTGCTTCGACCAGAAGCGCTTTGACCACCGTCACCGACCACCCGCTCTCGAGCACAAGAGTCCTCCACCGCCGTCTTCTCCGCCGAAATCGGAAGGAGGAAACCACCGGCGACGCCTCGCCTTGCTCGCGCCGAGAGGAATGGCGTCGCGGAAGAAGACCGACGTCTCGGACATCGAAGACGGAGACGATCTCGACGAGGAGCCGGGCGAGGTGATCGATTCGGCGCCTCCGATGAAGGTCGGCGAGGAGAGGCCGCTCGGCCGCACCGGCCTCGTGAAGAAGCTCCTCCGGCGCGGCCGCGGCTGGGAGACGCCCGAGCTCGGCGACGAAGCCGCCGGTACTCCCCTCCCGCCTCTCGCATTCTTTCGCGCGCGTTTGTGTGAAGTTGTCGTCGTCGTCGTTTGACCAGTTCGCTGAATTTCCTCCGTTGGATTTGGTTCGGTGATGCGAGTGCAGTTCATTTCGTGGCGACTCTGACTGATGGGACTAGGTTCGATTCCAGCAGAGATAGGGATGAACCTCTGGCGCTGAAGCTTGGTCAGGGTGAGGTTTTTCGCGTGTTGTTTTAGCTTGCCTTGCGCTAGTTATTCATTTGGCGGCGAAGAATTTGTTCTGGTTCCGGTCTGAATTTGTTTTCGTCTGTTTCGAAGGTCAATTGGTTTCTGGTTTGGACCATGGGATTATAACGATGAAGGAAGGGGAGTGTGCCTTGTTCACCGTGCCTCCTGAGCTGGGCTATGGAGCTGCAGGCCGCGAGGGCGTTCCTCCAAATGCGGCTGTGAGGTTCGAAGTCGAGCTCATTTCGTGGATCAGAGTGGTGGATATCTGTAAAGATGGGGGGATTGTGAAAAAGATTTTGGTAAAGGGAGAGAGGAATGAGCAACCTAGCGATCTAGATGAAGTCTTGGGTAAGTTATTCTCCTTGTTTGGGTTAAATGAGATTTAGTCCGCCAGCCAGTGAGCCCCCTCGCCAGACAGACTTGTCTGGTGAAAGGTGAACAACTACATTTGAATGCGGAAGATAAAACGTGCCTCTTTTGTCATGAATTGCAGTGAAATATCGAGTGGCTTTGCCAGATGGTACCATTATTGCGGAAGCGCCGGAAGAAGGACTCGAATTTTATGTGAAAGATGGTTAGTTTCTGATTAGAAAGTCTTACAGCTGCAGATTACGGTTGTCTTTGCTAAACCTTACATAGTACAAAGGAGTAATCTGCTTCTTTCAGGTCATCTTTGTCCAGCATTTTCAAAAGCGGTGATGACCATGAAAAAGGGAGAAAGGGTTAAATTGCTCATTCAACCTCAGTGTATGTATCCAAATGATATCAGCACACTTACTTTGTTGGGTTTCAAGGTTTCATTTTACTGAATATCTCTTGTGATGTTTATCTTTGTGCCGTTAATGAACTTCCTTTGAAACTTCATTTAGATAAAACATGTGTAAATTTAAGTTAGACTTTTCAATGTCAATTTACACTCACTATGTATTTCATCAGTATTAGAAGAATTCCTTCAATTAGTCCAAATGGATTGTATGAGATATATCATCACCAGCAGTTAGTGGAAAATTTTCTGATATGATGATAACTTTTCTGTTGATGTCACTCCAAGCTTCATGAAATGCATATTATATATTGGGTTTGGTTTTCTGACTCATAAAAAATTGCTTCTCATTATAATATTGTTGTAAAAGTTATCGACAAATTTGCTGGTAGGATGTGGTCATAACAATTGTCACTTATATACATACAGCCCCATGGATTCTCTAAGACTTCCCTCTCAACCTCTGCTATCAGGATGAGCATCATTATAAGTTCACTTTTAATGTGTGGTTGCAACTTTTGTATGTCATAAGGTGCTTAACGTTATCTTTACCGGAAAGATTGAAGAGACTAAGTTACATCTAGGGAAAGGAGAAAAGGCAAGTAATATTTGATAGATTCTGTTGTCATGGAAGACCATATGTAAGGTGCACTTAGACAGGTTTAAGTGTTTTGACAAGCGTAGATCTAGGACTTCATATCAAAGGTGGAATCACACTCAGACGAACTGCTTTATTTGTACTTGTTGGAAGATGGGGGTGGTTTAAAGGTTTATTCTTATTATCTCCTGTGTGATGTGATGATTTATCTTGCTGTCGATTGAGTTGAAGATGCAGGCTGACTGCTCCGTTAAAAAATGGCTGTATTTTCAATGCCACTGATGTTGTCTCAATCAAGCAGCATTTTGGAAGTACATTATAATCCTTACTGCATCATCAAATTGTGGACCTTCTATTTTGCTGCTCATAATGGCTATATGATCTGACAAGAAAATTTCCAATACATTTCCCACTGAAACTTTGAAAGTTAACAAATCATCTGCAGTGTGGTTTTGTACTTTAATCAGTTTCTCTATTGCAGATGCTTTTGGGGACAAAAAATTTGATAACAGTGACCAGCTACATAATGTTCCTCCAAATTCTATCCTTGATGTTGACTTGGAATTGGTATCTTTCAAGCCTGTTATTGATGTCACTGGCGATGGTGAGGTACTCAAGAAGATCCTGAAAGAGGGGGAAGGAGCATTTACGGCAAATGAGGGTGCAGCTGTTACTAGTAAGTATTCCTATTCTTGGTTTGACTTTTTGTGAAGGCTATGGTTTTTGACTCTTTGAACTAAGTTGGATAACTTGAGTGGTGGAAAATGCCTTTTCATTTGTCGCATTGCTAATTTGAAAGTCATGCAGTTAGCTATGCAGCTAGGCTAGAGGATGGGACTGTATTTGAAAAGAAAGGACTAGATGGCGAGCAACCTCTGAACTTTGTCACAGATGAAGGTAAGTCAGATAATCTTACAGCTTCTATATTTTATTATTAATTGGAATTACTTTATATGACTTGAGAAGTCAGATACATTATCTTATTGTTTTTTGCCTAATGCTGTGTTCAGAGCAAGTGATTGCTGGTTTAGATCGTGCATCGGCAACCATGAAGAAAGGGGAGCTGGCTATGGTGACGATAAATCATGAATATGGGTTTGGAAGCATAGAAGTTGAGCGAGATCTCGCCATTGTTCCTCCATGTTCCAATCTAATCTATGAAGTTGAAATGCTGGATTTCATTAAGGTAATGGAAGAATGTGTGAATTATTATTATTATTATTATTATTTTTTTTTGTAGGATTAAAGAATGATATCTTCTTGTGGACATTCTCATTTGTGTGCTGAATCACGAGACCAGGTCTTTTTTCTCTTCCCACCCGATGTTAACCTGCACACTACCCCTCCCTATGTAATTTTGCTCAGCTTGAAAAGTTGATTTTTTGCTTTTGCCTGTGACCCAACTTCACCACCTTTTTTCACGATAGAACTGTGAAGAGTGGAGAGTTATTTGTGAATTAGGGTTTTGTTAAGCAGTGCAAGAATCAAATCCCCAGTGGCCTCTATTTAGTAGCCACTCTGTTCCCTACTTATAAAAGATTCCTCTCCACACATAAACTATAATTTGTGCTTTTCTTGGTATAATTGACAAAACTTCCCTAAAGTTTTCCATCTTCTATAGCAACTAATGACCGGAATTACAAGGATTAATGTAAAGAACAAGATATTCTGCTTATATCAAACTTAATGAAATTTATTAGGATAAACTTTCCAAAACACAACTTAACTGAAGATTGTTAGAATTTCTTTCATGTTGATTCATAACGTATTTTGTTGTGCCTAACTTTTTTCTGAATGAACCCTAGAGTTCTTGTTGCTTTTCTTTTCACGTTTTTCCTTGCAGTAGTTTCAGTAATATTTTCGCATATACAGTTTTTGGAGGTATCAGTACAAGATTCTTGTCATCTAGTTATTGGACAGTCATTTGCTCGACACTTTTAATTAACGCAAGTACAAATTGTTCTCTCTTGTGCCCTTTTGCCATGAATTTTCTGAAGGAGAGAGCCCCATGGGAGATGAATAATAGTGAGAGAATTGAGGAAGCTGGGAGGAAGAAAGAAGAAGGCAATTTACTGTTCAAAGCCAGGAAGTTTCGACGAGCTGGAAAAAAATATGATAAGGTAGCTACTGGGATGTACTGCCTAATTGAAATATGCTAAATTTTATTTCAGTCACTCAAAGTCTGATTCTTTTCCTGTGACCATAGGCTGCTGACTATGTCGGTGAGGATGGTTCCTTTGGGGATGATGAGCAAAAGCTAGTCAAAGCATTGAGAGTTGCGTGCTGGCTAAATTCTGCTGCTTGTAGTCTGAAGCTAAATAATTTCCAGGAAGCAATTAGGCTTTGTTCAAAGGTGAAGTGCAGAAGATCCCATGATCATTTGCTGGATGTAGTAAACATGTAATTTTTTTCTATTTCACGAAAAGTAAGTTTGAGAGTGAAAATTTTGAAGTCAAGGCCTTATCTATGTTTTTCAGCATTTCATGGAAGGTTATGTGTGTTGTTCGCTTCTGGTTTTATGCATGTGAAGGCAGCATCTGAATGGTGAATAAGTAGGCAATGAACCAGCTGAAGTGTAATTTTCTTCTTAAATTTCATGGGGAAGTAAGCTTGAGAATGGAAATTTCGAAGTCAAGTCCTTAGTATGTTTTACAACATTTCGTGGAAGGTTATGTGTGTTGTTTGCTTCTGGTTTTGTGCATGTGAAAGCACATCTGAATGGTGAATTAGTAGGCAATGAACCAGATGAAGTGAGCTGTGTCATTTTTATATTTTAGCAGTTTTGTTCTGCTAATGCAACCATGAAGATAACTTGCTCTGCCTTTAAAATTACATGGCAGGGTGATGATTACTGATGAGTATCTGGTTTATTCCCTTTCTTTTTGGAATTTAGGTACTGGATTATGAGTTGTATAATGTGAAAGCATTGTACAGGAGGGCGCAAGCTTATATGGAGACTGTGGATCTGGTCTCAGCTGAACTAGACATCAGGAAAGCTCTAGATATTGATCCTGTTAACAGGTGAACAGTTATTCTAATTATTCTTTTGTTTGCTGTTTAGCAAAACAAAAAGTAATTCTTGCTTTGCTGGATTGTGATGGTAAATAACAATGAGAAACACATGCCCACCAATGAAATGAATGTCCTGGCACAATCACAGTTAAAAAAGGTTATTTGGCCTTTTGACTGGTATTTTAATTTTACGAAAAGAAAAGACTCTTCCTATCTCTTACACACACAGCAGAAAGGTAACTAGTAGAACCAAAGACAAGTTTGTAGTTGGGCCATGAGTGGAGAAATGAGCGTTAAGCATGTGGATAACATTCCAGCATTAAATTTTGGCTTCCATTGTGAGCTTTTGACACTTATCCTGGAATGCACTTCTGCAAGGGAGGTGAAAATGCTAGAGAGAAGCTTGAAACAACTTCAAGCCGAGAGCAACAGGAGAGATGCCAAGGTTTACAGCAACATGTTTGCACGGATGACAAAGGACACCTCCAAGGTTATTAAGGTTAGTTGTCTAATCTTTGAGATAGGCTTCAATTTTAATATTGTTTTAAAGACTTCGTGTTATCTGCTGGAGAGTATGTGATTAACCTTGCGAAATAATAATTATTTGGTGGTACTTTCATTGTGTGGTCGTGGTTTTCTGAAGTGACAGATTTTTTTTTTGGCCACAAAACAGCATCTGTTTTGCCTTTTCAAATGGTGGTCGAGGTCCAGTACCTTGCCATCCATTCACTTTTATTTAGTCATCTGAGGAATTAATGGTATTACGACATCAGTTTGTTTAGGTTTTAGCAAATATCTGACTACATCTGATTGGTGTTGAGACTTTTATTCAATGTTCTGGCAGAAACTTAAGGTCGAGAAACCAGAGAAGAGCAAGGATGAGGAAGAGAATATGGCAACAATGGATATGGAAAAAACTGCTGATAGTTCTGTGCCTGTTGAGACTAGAACAGTGGTTGATTCGACATTAAATACCTTTTCGTGAAAAATGTATACGAGTATATACATATGTCAAAATCATCAATCTTTTGCTGTGATAAGAACAAAGAAATCATAATCAATACAGGGAAAGAGGGAAAGCAGAACGTACAAACTTTGACCAAGTATGACAATGAAGCTGCAAATCTTGTTCGACTGCTCCTATGCACAAACAATTGCTAGTTTAAGTGGAGGGATCATGCGAAAGAAGTGCATTCTGAATTCCGAGCCTGGGGGGTTCATTAAGTTGATTAATTTACTCCCGGCGGTTGAACCTGAATCTATTTCATCCCCAGATCCAGGGAATACCAGGACTTTCCCTGTTGTCAAAACCTTTTTAGGTCTTACTTAGGACCCAAATGTTACAGAGTACTGTCTTTGTGTCTTCTCTGCTGCGCAAGTGGAGAAGATGCCTGGGAAGCATTGGACAATAGGAGTGATGTTCCTCGATGGGAAAGCTAGGTATTTCTTTTTCCTTGATTAAAATGACACAAAAAGTTAAAAATGGAGATTTGAATGCAAACCTACAGAACTCCAAGGGACCGGTCGATTGGGTTCTGTTGGTAGTTAATGTTACGTTTGGTAACATTTTCGTTAAAAAATTGTTTCAGAAACGAGAAATAGAAAAAATTATTTTTGTTTCGGGGAACAATTTTTGAAACAAAAACGCGTTTGGTAGAATCGCACAAAATTTTTATTCCTAAAATAAAAAATGAATGGAAACACATTTAGTAAACTTGTATAATTTTTTTGTTTCTTTTAATTTTTTAATATTTTTATTTTATTTTTTCTCCCTTTTGGCCGGTCACGGCCTTGGCCATGGCCGGCGACTAGCTGACAAGGGCTAGCAGCGAGCCTCACCGTGGCTAGGCGAGCTCAAGCTTGTCTAGATTCGATGAGGTCGAGCTCGCCCAACCACCGGCGAGGTTGAGCCTCGTCGGGTCATCGCCAGGTCGGCATCGCCCAGCGGTGGCCCGACGAGGCCGAGCCTCGCCAGTGGCTGGGCGAGCTCAGCCTCGTTGGATCTGGGCGAGCTTGAGCTTGCCTAGCCAAGGCGAGGCCGGAGGGCGATGAGGCCGAGCTCGCCTAGCCAAGGCAAGGCCGAGCCTCGCCGGAGGCCGACCAAAGAAAAAATAAGAAGAAAATAAAGAGAAGTAAAAAATAGGAGAGAGAAAAATTGTTTCTCGGAAGTGTTTTCGGGAATAAAAAACAAATTTTTTCTACTTTTTATTTCTGTTCCAAATTTGTTTCCCGGAACAAAAGAACAAAAATTGTGTTCCGGGAACAGAAACAAAAACCAAACAAACAGTCCCTAAGCGTCTGATAAACACTTGGTAGATCTCATGTTGAAGCCAGAGTCTCTCAATTAGTGTGACCTTGATAGCTACTGCCACCACTCTGAGTTGACCTTTGGCTGATGCACGTGAATGGGCTGTCGACGTGCATTCATGAAGATTAGTTGAGTCGAGAGGATCAAATACTTACAAAAAAGTATACTATGTATATTCACTGGTTTAATGGTGAAAGCATGATTGAGTACTTTGGCGACACTTCGTAATTAGCAACGAGGGGTGGGGAACAAGGGGGGATGAACGAGACATTAGCAATGAGGTATAGTAGATTGAAATATAATCTTGCTTATCATAAATGAATCACCAGTTCAATCAACACTTTCTGGTCGGGACGTTAAGAAAACTGGCTTCAAAGTTTGGACGTGGAAAAATTGTGGATTGTCATGATGTCGAGACTGGTTGATATACTCAATGATGAATATAAACAGAAGGATTCAGCAGCTTTCGAGACATGACTCGTCCGGGATGTTTCCAGCCAAATAATTCCTAGTTGGAAAACATACCTAAAATGATTTTGAAGTTAATAGAACTTGTCTTGGGTATTTTCATGAATTTGATAAGAGAGTGGTCGCATTATATTAGTATCGAAATGGAAAAAGATCCAAAGGCTGTTTTGGTGGAGAATTCATTGACGACCGGGGGATCTACACTCATAGATGAAGAAAGTGTTCGAGTAGTGGAAAACGTACAGGCAAGCTGTAGGATTGCAGAAGCAACGGAGCGACGGACCATGTCGATCCAGACTTTCCATCTATAGATTGCTGGATTGTCAAAATCAGAAGACGAAGCTCATACCCATGTACTGTAGATATCCGAGTATATTGCAGCCCAAAAATCACAGACTAATTCCATCTGGAGATTGATGAATCGAAGTGCTCAAAACTTGCCTTACAGAAGATCTGTCTGACTGGCTAGATTAGTTGAAGGTTCGACGCTTGATTGCGTGGAATTTCCATGAGATTTACCAATAGACGGACACAACGCTAGTAAATCCAAGCTTATAGTTCCAAGTTTGGAGGCCTATAGGAAGTTCCAGTGACGAGCAAAGCTGAGTCAGCGAATAAGTGCTTGAAACCGAGAAACTGAAGTATTTTACAGGGTGTTCTGGAGTTCGTCTCTATATTACTACGTTATAGTCAAATAATTGGGGTTCCAATGAGTTAGCAAAAGTGTCGAGCCCATTGGCAGACACGAGAAATGGTCGTACCAAGAGAGAGAGAGCATTTGTCTAGGTGAGAGACAAAGTGCGCGACGGGCTCTTTGTAAATACTACGAAGCGTAGCTTATAGTTTGATGAGCGTGAGTCTACTGTTCTGTACGTATAAAGGCGTGAAACGATTATTGGAGGGTCCAATAGTTCTTAGTCTAGTTGTAAAAGGAGTCAGGCCCAACATGCCGGAAGATCTCTACCAAGAAACAAGAATGCAATAAACAGAGTTAGTCCCACAATCATATATGGGAAAAAAATAAAAAATAATTAAAACAGAAAAATTATTTAAAAATGTCCACATTAGTGCCGGTCAAGCCATATAGGACGGTCGGCATTCACGTTAGTGATTTCCGACCTAAATTGACTGGATTGATTGAATTGGTACCAATGCTAAAATGTTTAGAGCTAAATTGATCCAATTAAATAATTTAGGATTGAATTAATATCAATAAAATGAGTTTATGATTTTTTTGGGTACTTTTCCCCTTAATAGCATGTGCACAAAATGAGTGCAATTGAGATGAAAATACTACATTGGATGTGCGGGCATACGAAAATAGACAAAATTAAAAATGAAGCTATTAATAAAACTGTTAGGCGTCGCCCCAATTGAGGATAAGACGAGAGAAGATGGTTTGGGATTTTTTTAACGAAGTCATCAAATGCTCTAGTGAGGCGATGTGAATAAGAAATAAGGTTTGCTTGTTTAACAGCGAAGAAAATTGGAATTTATTGGTCAAAACCGGTAGGGAAATGCCTGCGTGGACATTATGCAAAATGATGATGATGTAAATCTTCTAAATTATGTGGTGGAGGGGATGTGGAAGGAGGCGATAAGGGAAGAAATGAAACGATTGGAGCTCACAGAAAAATGAAGCTATCAAGAAAAAATGGTGGTGCTACCCTGCCCCAATTGAGGAAAAGATGGGAGAAGGCCATCTGAAATGGTTGAGCCATGATGAACAAAAAGCCTTCAAATGCTCCAATGAAGAGATGCGAACTGAGATGTACTCGTATTCATTGGTTAAAAAGGGAAAGGAAATGCCTAACAGAACGTGAAAGGAGACGATAGGAAAAGATATAAAACATTTAAAATTTGAGGAGAACCCAAGAACTAGGGCCATCAAATAGATGGATCGGGTTGAAAATGGTTCAACCCATATTAACTTATTTAACCCGTTTTAACCTAATTTTATGCAATGTAAATTTAATGAGCATACCCGACCTAAATTATCAAAATACATTAATATTCTAAGAAAATTATTTTTTAGAAAAATGGTTATATTTTCTGATGTTTGATTGAAACCTGAAAATAATTAGAAGATATTTTCTGTTGTTTGGTAAAGAAAGCCAATTTCAATATTTTGTTGTTATTATAGGCTCCATTTTTATTATTTGACTTTTTTTTTTTCAAGCTCAGCCTCGCCCGAGGTCACCAGAAGTTGGTGAGGCTCTGGCAACCTCGGGCGAGGCTCGAGTCTCCCCTAAGGTTGCTCGACGTCAATGAGGCTCTAGCGACTTTAGTGAGGCTCGAGCCCCGCCTAGGTTGCTAGATTGGCTAGGTTTGAGCTCCGATGTTGGGCAAGCTTGGCGAGCTCACCTATGGCTGGCTGCCGTTTACCACCGTAGTCGGCAACAGGCCAATGAAGAAAAACAAAGAAAGAGAAAGAAAAGGAAAAAAGAAGGAAAAGAAAAACAAAAGAAAACTGAAAAGGAATGGGTCTGGTTAAGTTATTAATGGGTTATAAATAGATTTGTGATAAATCTATTTATGACCCATTTTTCAATTTGGCTACATTATAATAAACCCATTTCCAACTCATATTAAAGTTTCAGCAGTCTATTAAATGTGGGTTAAAATATGACTCATTAACCCATTTTGTCATCCTTACCAAGAACCGATTGAGTGCACAATGATGTGCTAGGATTCATGTATTTGACGCCACTCGATAGGACAAGGCGTGGTGGTCGTCGGCGTCATCCGCTTGTGATACCCACGCGGGTAGAGCGAATACTCTTTCTTCTTTTGTTTTATCACTGAAAGTGTTGGACCCATTGTACTAATTCTCATAGATCACGAATCTTTTTACTACTGGTATTTGTCAAAAAATAAATAAAATTGAAGAGACAAAACGAAGAATCTAATCCGCGACTCAGAAAATTGATGAATGTAATGGAGTTTTTATTATTTGAACCATGTCACGAAAAAGCTCCATTATTACCACCCTCTATATTAATTAAGGAAAAAAATGCTTTACCAAACGCTTAGTAACGTCAATCTACTTCGACAATAATTTTGTAATTTGCTTTTAATTTAGATGTTGTTGATACCTAAAAGTGTCCGATATTTAGTTATTATCAATATGTGATGATCGTTTAGAAGTAACAAAAGTAGACTCGATAATTCATATGCATCCGTCAAAATTAACGAAGAAAAATGGAAAATAATGAAGAATATTCTATCCAGGCATATTTGATCATCCATGGAGGAAGACGATTTAATGTATTAAAGATTGGTCGATATTATATGCAATTGATGACTTGGATGAAAGTGTTAGCACATGTCAACTAGCGGAGAATGATGGTAGATTATTTTACCAAAGTTGTCGATAATGTGTTAACTAAGGAGCAAATGATCAATTCAGCATCTAAGGTTCAAGCACGTGTAAATCCATTAAGGAGAGGAGATCGTGGAGAATAGTTAGGTGAAAATGGAGAATGAGGTTGCTATTTTCAAGGGAATTTACAACTTGGGAAAAAAACAACTCCTTGGAGATAATGCTACTATTTTGAAGGAAATTGACAACGTGGGAAATAACAACTCCTTGGAGATAAGGCTATTATTTTGAAGGGAGTTGACAGTGTGGGAATATGGGACCACTGTTTTCGGAAGCATCAAACTACAATTCAACCACTAAGAAACTGCTCCGAGACGGTTATGATAGAAAGTCTATAGATACCAAGTTCTATCAATTGGAAGAGACCCCTTGACAATCAAAATGTAATCTTTTATTATCTTTACTTTCCTGCACTTTAATTTTTCTTAGTTATAGTTTTCAGATTCGTGTCGTCAATTAAATTCCGACACGTATCTTTACCCCAATGTTTCATCATTGATTCAATTCCGACGTGCATCTCTATCATGGGTGTCATGCCATTGATTAAATTTCGACATTACATCTTGCCGCCTTATCGAGCTTTGTAGTCGATTAAATTCAGACATTGTTCGTACATGTGCATTGCTATGAAAATACTTGTATTTACAAGCCTTGTTGTTAATTGAATTATGGTATGGTTTATATGTACAATTTGGTTCGAAGTTCGAAATAAAGGTTTGCGATTATTTCTTGTCCACCTGGATATTTCTTGTCCGAAGTCACCACATAACCCGTTTCCTTGTAGGGTATGCAACCCTTTGCTATGATATTAATTGTAGAGTGCGCAGCTTATAAGATATGTGGAAGTGTTGTGATGGTTACATGAGAGAATTGTAATAGATGACTCAAGACACTGGTTATACTAAAATTGTGGTACAAGTATAACACTAAAAACAAACACTCTGACACAACTATTACAATACAACTTCTCTCTCACCACATACTCAAAATAAATATTCTAACCGCTCAAACTAACTAGCTGGTCCATGCACAAACACAGCTATTCTATCTTTCCTTTCTCAATCATGGAGGATAACTAGCTCACATGAGCTACTGAGGCTGCAGTGCCTCTCTCTTTGAAGTGCACCGTTGCACCTAGTGACTTGAGGCCCTCTCTAGCCCGAGGCTCACACCTTGATTTCTCTCTTACGAGACTCTCTTTCTCTCTTAATCTCTTCTTCTCTCAACTCGTGTGGCCTACCTTACGTTTGCACTCCCAAGCCTTATTTATAGGCTAAAACTTCACCGCCTCACGTCCAGACTTCATGCACAATGGACTTTCATTTTCTTCTTGGCTAATAAGTCAACAATTGTGGGCTGCAGCTTTTCTTTAGACTTTCTTCTCTAGCAACTTGCGGCTTCTGGAGGACAAGAGATAAATCTAGAGAGAGAGAGAGAGAGAGAGAGAGAGACGGTTCCTCTGCTTTATGACCAAGGGTTCTTCACTTTTGGTTTCACTCACCGCCTTTGAATATCCAGCATTCCCACGGGAATAAGTCGGCACATCAGAGGCAAAGTTCAACTAGAACTTATTTTCATATTAGGTGTTGACTCCAACATTCCTCTCATCAAAGCCGAAGAACAACTTTTGGAAAAGATATTTTGTTATCGAGGCGAAACAAATGACACGCCTGGTAGGACCATTGTGGTTGATTTGAGGAGATATGATGGTGAGAATAAGATATCAAGTTGATCATGATAGTGCTGGCGGTGACAACTCTTCATCACAACCTGGTAATTATAAGGCAGGAAAGTCATCGATTGCACTATCAACAGTGGAACAAGAACAAGGTAGAGACGACAAAGAAGACAATTAGAGCCAAGCCTTATAATGTTGGCTGCCATGTGACGATTATTGAAGGAGCTCAAGAATGAATCGATTAACCACATGATAAAATATGTCATCGAAGTGATCAAGCCAATTACCATTGACACTTCCCATGAAGTGATGAACAGGCTTGGAACATTGAGTTTTTCAATTCAAGTGCAGTTAAGTCCTAATAATCTTGCTTTTGTCTTTTTTTTTTTTAGAGGTTGTGCCTATTAGTAGAGGCATTTTGCTTAATCTCGTTCAAGTTGACTTTGGTGGTATCAATTATGGCGATAACAACGGGCATGTGATGACTCTTGGGTTTCCTAATTTAAAAGAATCGAATGATTAATGAATCATTCTATTCTTATAGAATGGGGCATATGTTGACACCCAAAAGTGCCCGATATTTAGTTATTATCAATATGCGATGATCATTTGGAAGTAACAAAAGTGGACTCGACAATCTCATATGCAACCATCAAAATTAACGAAAAAAGGGGAAAAGAGTGGAGAGTATACTATCCAGGCATATTTGATCATTCGTGGAGGAAGCCGATTTAATGAATTGAAGATTGATCGATATTATATGTAGTTGATGACTTGGATGAAAGTGTAAGCACATGTCAACTAGTGGCGAATGATGGCAGATTATTTTACCAAAGCTATCGATAATGTGTTAACTAAGGAGCAGATGATCGATTCAAAAGATTGCATCTAAGGTTCAGGCACGTCTAAATCCATTAAGAAGATCATGGAGAATAGTTAGGTGAAAATGGAATATGAGGTTGCTATTTTGAAGGGAATTGACAACATGGAAAAGAACAATTCCTTGGAGATAATGCTGCTATTTTGAAGGGAGTTAACAATGTGGGAATATGGGACCATAATTTTTGGAAGCATTAAATTACAATTCAACCACGAAGAAATTATTCCCAGACAGTTATGATAGAAAGTCTATAAATACCAAGACTTATCAATTGGAAGAGGACCCCTCAACAATCAAAATATAATATTTTATTATCTTTACTTTCCCGCACTTTATTTTTCCTTAGTTATAGTTTTCTGATTCATGTCATCAATTAAATTCTGACACGTATCTTTGTCCTGATGTTTCTTCATTGATTCAATTTTGACGTGCATCTCTATTATGGGTGTCGCACTGTCGATTAAATTTCAACATTACATCTTGCCGCGTTATCGAGCTTTGTCATCAATTAAATTCTGACATTGTTCATACACGTGCATTGCTGAGGAAATGGTTGTATCAAGTCTTGTTGTTGATTGAATTCTGGCATGGTTTATATGTACAATTTGGTTCGAAGTTTGAAATAAAGGTTTGCAGTTATTTCTTGTCCGCCTGGATATTTCTTGTCCGAAGTCACCACATAACCCGTCTCCTCTCATCAAAAGCCGAGAACAACTTTTAGAAAAGATGTTTCTTCGTCGATTAGATTCCAACAAGACAAATGGCACGCCTAGTGGGACTATTGTGGTTGATTTGAGGAGATATGATGGTGAGAATTAGAAATCAAATTGATCATTATAGTGCTAGCAATGACAACTCTTCATCACAACCTGGTAATAATAAGGCGGGAAAGTCATCGATTGCACTATCGGTGGCGGAGCCAGAACAAGGCGGAGATGACAACTCACCAATGAGCAAAGAAGACAATTAGAGCCAAGCCCTATAATGTTGGCTACCATGCGACCATTATTGGAGAAGCACAAGAATGAATTGATTAACTGCATGATAAAATATGTCATCGACGTGGTCAAGCCAATTACCATCGATACCCCCCATGAAGTGATGAACATGCTTGGAACATTGAGTCATCAATTCAAGTGCAGGCAAGTTCTAATAATCTTGCATTTTTTTTAAAGGTTGTGCCTGTCAGCAGAGACATTTTGCTTAATCTCGTTCAAGTTGACTCTGGTGGTATCAATTATGGCGATAACAAGGGGGCATGTGATGACTCTTGGGTTTCCTAATTTAAAAGAATCGAATCATTAACGAATCATTCTATTCTTTTAAAATGAGGCATATATGTTGACATTCAAGAGTGCTCGATATTCTAAAGGGAATTGACAATGTGGGAAAAAAAAAACTCAGAGATAAGGTTACTATTTTGAAGGGAATTGATAACATGAGAAATAAACAACTACTTGGAGATAAGGCTATTTGGAGTTGACAATGTGGGAATATGGGACCATTATTTTCGGAAGTGTCAAACTACAATTCAACTATGAAGAAACTACCCCCAAGATAGTTACGGTAGAAAGTCTATAAATACCAAGTTTTATCAATTAGAAGAGGAATCCTTGACAATCAAAATGTAATATTTTATTATCTTTACTTTTCTGCACTTTATTTTTCCTTAATTATAGTTTTCCAATTCGCGTAATCGATTAAATTCCGACACGTATCTTTATCCCGATGTTTCATCATCGATTCAATTACGGCGTGCATCTCTATCATGGGTGTCGTGCCGTCGATTAAATTCCGATGTTACATCTTTGTACATTATCAAGTTTTGTCATTGATTAATTTCCGACATAGTTCACACACATGCATTGCTGTGGAATTGATTGTATTTTCAAGCCTTGCCATTGATTGAATTTTGACACGGTTTGTATGTATGATTTGGTTCGAAGTTCAAAATAAAGGTTTGCAGTTATTTCTTGTCCGTTTGGATATTTTTTGTTTGGGAGTTACCACATAACCTGTCTCATTTCATCAAAAATTGAAAAACAACTTTTGGAAAATATGTTTCATTGTCAATTAGATTCCAACGAAACAAATGTATATATAGTTGATAAAAGTGTCACGTTATATGAATGTGTACACAAATACAAAAGTGGGTAAAATGCTTTTTTTTTTCAAATCAGCAAAATTTTTTAAAAGAAATTCTGAATTTCAACACTAATAGTAACATTAATGTACTTCACCATCGATTCCATTGCTTAATTAGTTTATAAATGCTGGTATATGATAGTTAATAAAACTAGTCTAGTCCGTTGAAAATCTGTAGTTTATTAAAAATCTTCTTTCATTTATAAAAATTTTACAAAACATATATTCGCCTAACCAAAGTTGTAGATAAAAATAATTGTGCGTCAAACAAAAATTTCGCTAATTTAATTTTTAGATCAATTAACATGAGAGGTTGATGTAATATGCATGAGAGCGATGGTTCCTCAACTTTGATTTAACATGTAATGTCTTCCTTGAACCTTTAATTTATTTAATGCAATCCATGAACTAATCTAATATATAATGTCGTCCCTAAACTTTTAATTGTTTAATGTACTTTCTAAATTTTTGGTGCATGTTCAATCTATTTCCTAAAGTATATGAAAATGTTGAATGTTATCCTTAAACTTGAATTAATACAATGACAACATCGAACATTTTTATATAGTCCAAGAACTGTATTCATTTTGTACATCGGCTTTACTAGTATTATCATCTTTTGGCTACCTGTAAGAATAACAACTTGTTGTGAGTTATAAATTGTTGAATGAGTGGACCCCACAATAATTTATAATTATTTGATATTTAACTTTTTTATGATTCAAAATAAACTATTATCCCAATCCTTTTTCTTTGTACCCTGGACGTTAGAAGATACTTTGGAGTTGTTCTTGAAGGGAAATTATTGCACAAGCAACATACACGTATTAAGAAGTCGAGAATGCACATGGCCCATGTTAAGGGAAGAAAATATTCAGCAAATATTGAGGGAATTTTTGTTATTCTATTATCTTTTATATCTTATTTCTTAAGCTACATTTGGTTATCCAAATTTCTAATTATGATAAAACTTGATAGGATATGATATAAAATCCAAGAGATTTTGTTATATCTTATTCACTAGTTGGTGATTATAATAACAAAGTTGAATATATTCACATTATATTATATATATTGTTTGGTAGAAATGCTTATATGAATTACAAATTTTACAAACAGAGATGGTAAAAATTTCTCATGACACTCTTGTTTACTTTATTTTCCTCTCTTTTTAAATTAATTTCTTTTTTATTTCTTTCTTCCCCTTCCATCGTCCTCTAATAAAATTTTATTATGTACAAAATTGTACTAATATACCTAAAATACCTATTCACTTAAAATAAGTAATAAATACATATTTATATATTGAATTTATATTACAAGATAGAATTAAATTGGAATATATAAATAAATATAAGATTAAATTATTAAAATAAATTATTTGTTTGTTATTTTGAATTTCTTATATTAGAATTCAAATATTATTTATATTGAAATGCAATTTTAATTTTTAATTTAAAAAATTGTTATTTGAGAAAAACTTTCCAATTATGGATATTATAAATCCTATCTATCTTTATCTCATCTCCTTCATAGGATAATTTTATCTGGTCTATATTCCATTTATATCCTACTTTATCTTATCTTGAGTAGGTCCTAAACGCAGAATAAAATAAATTTTATCGTATCTTGAATTTTGTCCTAACTGCTAAATGTAACCTTAGAGTCAGCAAATGATAACTCTATAAAAATAAAGTTATTTTACCTATTTTAGGTAACAATTAATGCAATATCTATGAGAAAATATTTTGATTTCCTTTTGATTATTTGAATTTTCCTTGTTTATGCAGAATAATGAGATATTGAGAAGATAAGGAAAAGAATGGCAACTATCATGAATTCAAATAAAAAAAAGCAGTAATGGAAGATGGATATCAAATCAGGAAATTCTTGATTTTGTTTCCTAATGTTATCTGCAAGCGTTGGGAGATAGATATTTTGGATCTCCTATAAATAGGAAAGAGAGAAAGCAGCTATGTTTTTGGGGGTTAGATTGTTTTTCATTGTTCTGAGAGTTTTTCTAATATTTTGAAGAAAAGACAAAAGTGATGACAGAATTCTTGTTCTTTGATTCAAGATACTAGGTTTGATTTATATTTTTATTTCTTATTCTACTATGTTCTAATTTTCTTTTGTTAGGGCTACGATGTAGCCTAACCATGATGATGTGAATTTCATGATTTTTATGGTTTACAATTGATTTCATTCATGTGAGTTATATATTATTGTGCGTAATGCTTTTGAGTGACTGGCCACCACTTGAATGATCTGATGTGCATGTTTGAGACTGGGAAGTGATAATATGCAATTGTTCATTATAATGTACAACCATGAATTAAACGTGAATAGGGATATACCACGTTATTTGTGTAGCTTTCGGTGATAAGGTGATCCAAAAGACTCATTGTAAGCCGGGAATATTCATAGTTTTTAATGTACTTATGTTTATTTTAATTCACATAGAGATATAGTGGATTAATAAGCTGAGTATGTTTGCTATACCTAGAGATATGATAGTAAATAGATTAGGAAATTCCGTATCACATGTTTGATATCGTTCTTGTATTCACAACAATATGAAGTTCATATCTAGTGTTTATGGTGAAATCGGATGCTCTAACATATTTATCTTATCGATTTACTGCATTTAGTCTACAAATTTCGTTTTTAATTCATTCTTAATTATATTTTGATCTGTTAGATAAACTTTAGAATTAGTCTATTTTAGTATTTAATTGGTTTATTAATCATTGATCTCCGTTGGACGATACTTTTTCTCATCATTATATTACTTGTTCGACACGTGCACTTGCGTTTAGAATTTCACGAACAGCAAATATTTAGGGAATATTTGTTATTTTGTTACTTTTTGTATCTTATCTCTTAGAGTCCTTTACATACATTTTATTTGCAACACAATTATGTATAGAAAAAAAGGAATAAAATGTTATTCCCTAAAACCGAATTCTTTATTGAGTCTCGCGGCTTTGTCATGTATGTACCACAATTGCAAAAGCTTCCTTTACATTTATTGAAATTAATTATTTTTAAGGTGGTACCAAAGCATCTTTGGCGAAAGCCTCACTGATCCATCTATGAAGAAACATTATCTTCTTCATTTGCATTGACACCGCCATTAACGTTGTCATCAACCATCTTGAATCACCCCACTCTCATGTCACCGCCAAGTATTGGGGAGAAGCTAATCGGGACGAACTTTTTGATATGGAAAGCACAGATCTCGCCATATTTATGAGCTGCCCATTTGCTTTCCATTATGGACAGCACCAAATCTCAACCAGAGGAGACTGTAGGGGAGATTGCATCGAGAGAAGTTGTTACGTAGATGCCTAATCCAACATTTGAAAACTGGAAATTTCGAGAGTCTATTGCCTTGGCTTGGATTTGCAATTCATCAACCACTCCGATAGTTGCCCAATTGACGAGACACATTTGCGGCAAGTGTTTAGAAGTAACTTGTAGACTCGTATGCCGCTCAAGCAATTGCTCAGGTGTTCGCTTACGATTCCAGCTTCAGTCAATCTTAAAAGGTCATTGATCCATCATGAAATACTTACAAGAAGCCACTAGCCTCATGGACTAGTTAACTACTATTGGTGAGCCTTTATCTATTAATGAATATCATACTCAATTATTTCATGGTTTGCTGAATTTCAGGGTCTCGACACCGCAATTTCTGTTTTAACTCAAACCGAGTCTTTGACAAAGGGCCAACTTCATGCCTTAATTCTTGATCACAAGGGAAGGCTAGAGGTAGTGTCGGTAACAAATAATCAGCCCCCACCGACGGCTTTTCAGACTAGCCAAGGATTGCTTCCTTCTCGACAGGTCCATCACAAGTCCAACAACTTCCATGCAGATTTTAATTAATTTGGGAATTTTTTTAGAACATCCCATGGGCACGGCTAACATTATGAAACTGGAAATTGCTGGAGATGCCGCAGTGGAGGAGGCCCATTTTGTCAACTTTGTGGCAAACAAGGCCATAACGCCAATATATGTTATTGCTTTGTTGGATTAGTCCAACCCGCACAAGCCCACTTGACTAGTCCGGACTTATTGCTAATCATTGGGAGATGCCGGCACCCTCTTATACTAGGTACGGTGATGGTAGAGCTCCCTCATAGCTGGCCCCCAAACCCCATAGAGGGGTTTTGGACGGGGTAACCAATGGGGCCGGAATCTTTTTCCAAGCCCGGATCCCGGCCTGTACCCAGACTTTCCTGGTGGTTAGAGCCTTTTAAGGACCTGCTTGGGTCCTTATTGCCATAGTATTAGCCGCCATCAAGTTCACCTTGTAATCTCGCATCTTTAGCGTGGTTTGTTGGTTCAAGTGCCACGCATCACGTTATAGTCAATTCTGCAGGACTTACAAGTGTTACTCCATATTTAGGTCAAAATCAGCTCGTCGTGGGTGACAACGTCTCCTCACCGATCACGCACACATGTACACTCGTGTCCTCTTCTCCATCCTTTATACTTTGCCAAATTTTAGCCATACTTAGAATCACTAGAAACTTACTTTCCATGTCTCGGTTTGCTCTTGATAAATATTGTGTTTTCCAATTCCATTCAAACTCATTTATTGCCATGTCTAATAAAAATGGAGAGGAAATCCTCCGCGGCGTGCTTGACAATGGGCTTTACTGCATCACTTTTCCATCCGGCCACTCTTCCACACCTTCTGCTTCAATTGCTTTTCTCACTTCGTGGCATAATCGCTTGGGACATGCCTCCACTTATCGGCTTGTGCGTCTTCTCCATTCATCCAACATTAGTTTTAGTTGTTTTTTTATCTTCAGTTTGTATTATGTGTGCTATGAATAAAAATCACCGCATAGTCATTATCCTACTTTGTCTAGGTCAAAACATCCTTTGGAATTAATTCATTTGGATATTTGGGGTCTCTCTCCTATTATTTCATTCAACGGCAATAAATACGATATTTGTTTTATTGACAATTTCACGCATTTTACTTGGTTCCATTCATTCTCATCTCGCAGTCAATTTTGTTCCATTTTTAAAGCCTTTCACGAACTTTTGAAAATCAACTTAACTGCAAAATTAAGTTTATATAGTGCGACAAAGCACTCAAATATGTCACATCCACTGAATTTGTCCAATACATTAGAGAGCATGGCATTTGCCAATAGGTTTATTGTCCTTATGCGCCCTATCAAAACGGGATTGTGGAACGGAAACATCGACATATAGTCGAAACTGGATTGACTCTTCTTCATCAAGGTTCTGTTCCACTAGTGTTTTTGGAGTTTGCTTTAGAAACCGTGGTTTACTTGATTAACTGCACGCCAACATTGGTCATTGATAATATTTCACCTTGGGAGGCTTGATTTCACACTAAACTTGATATTGTGCATTTAAATACTTTTGGTTGTGCAGTGTATCCATTTCTTTGCCCTTACTCGCCCCATAAGCTTACACTAAGATCCAAGGTTTGCATCTTTATGGGCTATCTTCTGGGATATAAATGATATCGCTGCTATTGCCCCCAAGGATAAGCGTTTTCATGTTGTTGCGGAGGTCATTTTTGATGAGGCCACTTATCTTGCCACCACGCCAAACTTCTGTCAAAATGCCTCAACACCAACATGTGTTGAACTATTTTGCCCTGCTGATTTGTCCCTATCATCCTGAACACCTACTGGACCACTCGAGTCTTCACGGGTTTCTCCACAAAATCCAGATGTTCTGCTTGTTAACACCATAAAAAATGCAACTGAACTTGTTGAGGTACCACAAGAAACTCCTACCATGGTACTAGCATCATCTTCACATCTTATGACGACCTGTCTTTGAGATGGGACCATAGCTCATTGAACTTTTAAAAGAAATCACACTTCGGCCCTTGTGGTTTAGTCCAGTATTCTTGAAGAACCCACCTGTTTTTCCAAGGCTGCAAAGGATGAGAAATGGCGGCTCCAAATGCAGTCCAAATACAAATCACTAATGGAGAATGGCGCATGGGATCTTGTTCCGTTTCCCACTCATGCTTGACCCATTGGATGCAAATGGGTGTATAAGATTAAACTTCACTTCCACGGAACTATGGAACTATATAAAGCAAGATTGGTCGCCAAGGGTTTTTATTAACAAGAGGACATAGATTACACCGAGATATTTAGTCCAGTGGCCAAGCCCGTTACCATACGCACAGTCTTGTCTTTGGCATATTCTCAACATTAGTCCATTCAACAATTGGATGTCTCTAATGCGTTCCTACACAGATTACTTGGGGAGGAAGTTTATATGACTCAATCGCAAGATTTCGCTGATGCGAGTAAGCCTAACTATGTTTGTCGCCTTCAACGCTCGTTATTTGGCCTAAAACAAGCATCTTGTGCTTGGTACACCCGCTTAAGCTCCTACTTGTGCGAGTTGGGATTTGTCATATCCAAGACCGACACCACCTTGTTTGTCAAACACACAGCTGATTTCACCATTTACTTATTGGTGTACGTTGACGATATTATTTTAACTGGTTCGCCAAATGCTCCATTACAAGATCTCATGCAATCCTTTCAGTCATAATTTGCTATCAAGAATTTAGGGGACATTCATTATTTTTTTGGGGATTAAACTGCTTCATACCAACAATAATTCACATCTTCACTAGGGTCAATTTGTGAGGAAAATACTGAAAAATGATAATATGTAATCTGCCAAACCCACTGCTACTCCTACCAATTCCATGGAACTAGACACAATTGCTTCTCATGAGCCACTTGCAGACCCATCTCAATTTTGAAGCATTGTGGGAGAACTTCAATATCTCACTTTTAGGCGGCCCGATATTGTATACGCGATGAATTTGGCTTGTCAACATCTTCACGCCCCCACTATGGCTGAATGGCAGGCCATGAAACTCCTTCTGCGTTACTTAGCTGGTACGGTCTCACATGGTCTTCTTTTTACTTGAGCGGGAGCCACTTAGCTCCATGCTTTTCTGACGCTAGTTGGGCGGGTGATTGGACGGACCATCACTCCGTTGGTGGGTTATGCGTCTATCATGGATCAAATCTCATATCTTGGTCATCTCTCAAACAATGAACCGTGGCTCGTTCCAGCACCGAAGCAGAATACAAATGTCTCGCGGATACGACAGTGGAGTTAATGTGGCTTGAATATCTTCTTCGAGATCTTCATGTGCAACCACCTAAGCCACCCACTCTTTGGTGCGATAACTTATATGCCATCTACTTATCCACAAATCCTGTATTTCATGCTCGAACCAAACATGTGGAAATTGATTACCATTTCATTCGGAAACACATTACTCGGAAACAATTGGTAGTCCACTACATTTCAACCAAAGAACAAACTACAAATATCTTCACTAAAGGCTTCCCTACCTGCTGGTTCCTTCAATTGTGGTCCAAGCTAATGGTTCACCCTCACCATTAGCTTGCGGGGATGTTAAAAGGAGAAAATATTCAATAAATATTTAGAGAATATTTGTTATTCTATTACCTTTTGTATCTTTATCTCTTGAAATCAGCAAATATTTAGGGAATATTTGTTATTCTGTTTCTTTTTGTAACTTATTTTTTAGAGTCCTTTATATACATTGTATTTGTAACACAATTATGTACAGAAAAAAAAAGAACAAATTTTTATTCCTTGAAATCTAGTTCTTCATTGAGTCTCACGGCTCCCTCGTGTATCTATCGCAATTACAGTAGCTTCCTTTACATATATTGAGATTAATTATTTTTAAGTGCCCTTAAATTGACGTGGTTCCATACGAGTCTGACAAGGTCTGACAATCCACATATATTCTAAGGACGTGCTGTTTTCATTTTCATAGTTCTTTGTCGCTCGATAGAGCCAAGCGAGTGCAAAGGACGTGCCATGTTCAGAATTCTTGTGCGTGCATTTTCCTCCTCATGCTTCCCTCCTGTATCTGACTTTTGTCTTGCCATCTATATGTATCAAGAGAAAGTTTTAAGGACATGACTCCAAAATGCATAAGAAGCAGCCGAGCCAAACGGGTCTTTGTGTTTTTGATTCGATGACCAGTTGCTGTCACTTCTACGAACCACTTGTTTCGGCCTCAAGGGCGAATCAGTTCTCATCTTATTCTCGTCTTTTGTTCACGCTGACTCCATAATATCATCAGAGACGTCTCTCGGTGGTGCACGAGAGGAGAGGAGGCGGCGGTCAAGGAGTGAAAAGGGATGGCTGTCTCCAATGGCGTCGCAATGCCGTGCGCTCCCGGGAGTCTTTAGGCTCCACCCTTTTGTTGTGGCTTTTCTTCTCCTGCAGGGTTTTGTCCGGCTCTGGTGTTGTGGCTCAAGGGTGGAGTTACTTCCTGGATTCGAAGGGCCTCTTCCGTTTAATCTCGAATTGGTTGTACCAAGAGAGAGGCAAAGTGCGGGAGAGGGGCACTTTGTAAGCATTTGTCTAGAAGAAAGGAAGAAGAGAAAAAAAGAAAGAAAGAAAAAAAAATTCAGAAAAATAATAAAAATACCGAAAATTTATTAAAATATTATAAAATTTGTCTACCCCAACGCTAGTGATACAATATAAGCCGGTCGGCGTCCAAGTTAGCAATATTCGGCCAAAATTGTCTAGAATGATTGAATTTATACCAAGTCTAAATGTTTAGGATTAAATTGACATAACTAAAAAAAGATTTATAATTAAATTGACATCTTTACGACTTTTCTGATATTTTTTCTATGTGATTCCATGTGAGTCTAACAAGGTCTGACAAATATATTCTAAGGACGTTTCTTTATCACTCGATGGAGCCAAGCGAGTGCAAAGGCCGGGCCATGTTCAGAATTCCCATGCGTGCATTTTCCTCCTCGTGCTTCCCTCCTATCTGACTTTTGTCTTGGCATCTATAATGGCTATTCATCCGCTCGGTCCGCATATGTATCAAGAGAAAGTTTCAAGGACGTAACTCCAAAATGCATAAGAAGCTGCCGAGCCAAAGGGGTCTTTGTGTTCTTGATTCGATGACCAGTTGCTGTCACTTCCACGGGCCACACATTTCGGCCTCAAGGGCGAATCGGTTCTTATCTTGTTCTCGTCTTTTGTCCACGCTGACTCCATTATATAGTCAGAGACGTCTCTCGGTGGTGCACGAGAGGAGAGGAGACAGCAGTCGAGGAGCGAAAGAGAATGGCCGTCTCCAATGGTGTCGCAATGCCGGGCGCTCTCGTGAGTCCTAGGCTTCGCCCTTTTGTTGTGGCTTTTCTTCTCCTGCAGGAGTATGTCCAGCTCTCGTGTTGCGGCTCAAGACTGGCGTTCCTTCCTGGATTCGAAGGGCCTCTTCCGTTTCATCTTGAAACTGGGTGAGTGGGAGTCTAGTGCTGATCCACGAGGCTTTTGTTGATCATGCCTCTCTCGTCGCTCGGAACGATCTGATCCGATCCTCGTGAACTAAACGCCAATAGTGTACTCGAGTGAGCGAGTGCTACTGTTGCCGTTGTCGATATAGAATTCCTGCGTTGCTTCGTAGACCTTTCATTCATGCTCTAGGGGATCGTATGCTATATAACATTAGTAATGACCCAACTACCCATCCCAATTCATATGAGCTTAGTACCTAAAAGAAGTATCGGGTGGTACCAAACATACTTATGAATCATTCTCCATTCTCCTCCACTACAAGCCATGTAGACTACGCCCCAAAATGAGTATTCAAGTGATGACATCTAAAGTTCGGAGTGATTGGTTTCAAGGTGGGTCAGTTTGGAAACTAATATCTGGAACATACCCTAGGTCCCGGTTTTGAAAGACTGGAACAAGGAACCAAATGAATTATACCTGGAAACAACTCAGAACCGAACCAGCCAGTATCACATAATTGATATTATACATTATTTGTTTTGGCTTATTATTGGTAAAGTCTTATTAGTTGAGGGGTCTTCGATACCTGCTCCAAGTTGGAGGCTTGGATTCACTTTTCCTTTGCATCTCCCTAAATGTTTTTCAATAAGGTGTATAAGACCGATTCGAGACAGGTACAAAGAACCGGGCAAGTTCTTCCCGACTCGGTCGCTCACCCTATTTTGAATGTCGTCTCTACTTGTGAATTGTTATTTACTGTCTCCCTTCCCGTGAATAAATTGGGTCTCACATCAAAGCACTCATATAAGTTTTTTTCTTGATCATTTTTTTATGATTGATTCTCCTTAGGTAGGTGAAACTATGCATATAAACCATCGCATTAATTTCGTGGATCGAGTAACACATAAGCCATATTCAAGTGAGATCGCTGAGCATATGGAGTTCTTTTTATGAGGTGTTAGAATTAGAATTGAGTAATCGAGTCGGTTTAACCTGAGAATTGAACTAAACTAACGTTACCCAACCGGTCAAAATTGCCATTGAATGGGTCCTTTTTAAGAAATATTGTGAGATGCAATTAAGAAGAATGAAATCCTCAACCTCTAGTTTGAAGTAGGCACACAAGGCCACTCAATTAACAAGACTTTACTAATTATAGGCTAAAAAAGTATCATCTAATATTAATTATGTGATTTTTATAAAATAAATCCAGTTCTTGATCCACCTATACAGTTGGTTCGAGGTTTTAGTCTCGAAATTGATCCATCTTGAAATTGATCACCCAAGTTTGAACTGTCAAACTTCTGTCATGAGTTTAACCCACACGTCCACGTTGATTCTTTAATTGGTACAACAACCCCATGGATTATCTCTGAATTTTTATACCACCCAATAGTTTTACATTTTCAAGAAAAATGGGGTTTATGATGCTTAAAATGGGTCAAATTCATCGTTCATCGACCAACACTAAGCATGCTAAAATTATTCTACAAAATGAATATACCAAATGATGTGGTAGGCTGCAATGAACATGTAAACAAGTGAGCCTCATTCGACACTTATAACAATCTGCCTCATCACTTAATATGTCAACCACGTATTATTAGTGTACATAACATTTCTTCTATTTGTGCAATGTTATCGAAATTATGCTGTTCATATTTCTCATTCGATCGACATGCCTATATCAAGCTCCCAACGTTGGCTTCATTAAGCCTATTGCTATGCCAGAAAGCTTAACGGGTGCAGACTTGATCAATATGAGGTGCTTTCCCCATTGAATCAGGTATGTGGCTGTGGGTGAATCAGAGGAAATTCAACTCTTCTACTACTTTGTGGAATCGGAGAGAAATTCTAAGGAAGATGCTCTCTTTCTTTGGCTAACCGGTGGTCCAGGTTGCTCCGCTTTGTCCGGTCTCATCTATGAAATCGGTGAGAATGAGGGAGCTGCATATCGTGTTCACTTGCATAGCTGCACCGATTTTCTCCTTGTCTACCACATGGTGATCACTCACTCTTGCAGGTCCGCTAAATTTCAATATAAAGGCGTATGACAGGAGCTTGCCGGAGTTCGTTCTCAATCCATATTCATGGACAAAAGTAATGGCACATCATGAGTTAACCAGACTTAATTTATATCAGATGATGATACTACATTGTATTTTCTTGAGACGATTGTGATCGAAACTAATAGTTGGGATTCTCAGGCATCCAGCATTATATTTGTCGATTCACCTGTTGGGACTGGATTCTCGTATGCAGAAAACTCGCTTGCTTATGAGACTGGAGATTTCAGACAAGTGCAACATCTCCATCAGTTCTTGAGGAGGGTATGCTGAGAGAATTCTGATCTAAATAGGAGCTACAGTCCGTGTACCATGAGTTTGATGCATTACTCGTCTTCGGATGATTTAATGAGATGACTAACTTGCTCATATAATTTTGGGGAAATTGCAGTGGTTGATTAGTCATCCTGAGTTCATCTCAAATCCCGTTTACATTGGCGGAGACTCGTATTCGGGATTAACCGTCCCAATCCTTGTTCAAGAGATTATGGATGGTAATTGACAATTGTTTTAGCACATCTTATTGAAAGGACCATTGTATTATTCATCGCAATTGTTCAGTTTCCATTTACACTTGTTTAAGCGGTTTTGTGTAGTAGTCATTTTAGAGATGAAGGCCTAGAAACTGAAGGACTTGTTAAAATTTGAGATTGATTCAAAGGCATAACTCAATGATCTGCACCAGATCCCGATAGCTCCCAACTTCCTCCGTCCATTATTCAAAAATTTCGAAGGATGTTTGTATAACCATGCGCTTTTAGTGGTGAGAACATTTTACCGATCAAGTCAAAGGTATTGATACCTAATGATTTCCGACAAATAGCAGCTGACATGGAATGGCCAAGATTCTAAATCAAAATCTCAAATTTGGTCAGAAAAGAAGAATCCTACAGCTGAAATCAGTGTTAGCTAGGTTGATGTGAATTCGAATATTCAAGCACTCAAACAGTAGAGTGACAAGCAAAATGCTACTGGCTTTCATTCTCATTTTCCATGGCCTCGCAGGAAACGATGAAGGCAAAAGTCCAGCTATAAACATCCAGGTTTGTAAATGTATAATAATTGGCACGCTGAACTTAGAAAGAGAAGTTAGCTCAACTTTCTGCTTGACTAGAAGTTAGTTTCTTCTAAATGGATGCAGGGTTACGTACTCGGTAATCCGGTGACCGACCCAGCTTTTGACCAAAATGCGCCAGTACTGTTTGCTCATGGAATGGGGCTCATCTCGGACGAGCTCTACGAGGTGACTTAGTGTTTTCCCTACATAAAATGATCCAATTAGATCCTGCTTATGGCCCCGAAGGGATGGAGGATCTTACTGAACATTGAGACGAACAAAATTTGTCCGCTGCAGTCACTGAAGAGGACTTGTAAAGGGCATTATCAATTTTCCGAGTCCAGTGATGTGGATTGTATGAACGATCTTATGGCTTTCTATCAGGTACCCCATGCTGATGAAAAGTGATTGAGTTCAGTTGATGTAGATAGCCCATGCATCCTCTACATCTTATATTTAAACCTCTTTGGTGTTTACCAAGATGATACTTCATCCATGTACTGCCTTTCACCTTCACAGTGCACTTCAGGACTTCAAACCGCCCAAATCCTGGAACCTCTGTGTGGATATGCATCGCTGAAGCCTGGGGAGATGTTCGGAGACAGGAGATCTCTTCTTGAGAATTTCTTCCTTGTTCGTGAACCCACCGATCTCGATTTAGGCTGTCGGGTAGCTTGTCCTACATACATTCTCCTTGTTCATTTATAGATTGTGGATTGCTCAAAGGATGTTCTAACTAAAAAGCAAAAAGCTTATAAATGTGCCTCTGAAGCTCTTGCAGAAATCAACTCGAATCTGCAATTTATTCTTTTATCCCTTCTGTTCGTTCTATCATCCACCTACTTGCGCATCACCAGAAGGCCAAGAAATCAACTCAAAGCTGCAATCTCGTTTCTTTTAGTTTTTGCATGCCATTACCTCCTAATTTTTGGCAGATTCATCTCTCTGTTCATGTAAGTGCAGACTTATGGATACAGGCTTTCTTATAGTTGGACCAATGACGACAATGTCCGGGAGGCTCTTCACATAAGAAAGGTAAAAGAACTGAAATGAAGAACCATGAACTTACCCACAAATAGTCAGACACAAGATCAATGAAGCATGAACTTAATTGCAGGGGAGCACTGGGGACTGGCAAAGGTGCAACAATGAATTGAACTATACAAATGACATTTCAAGCACTCTGCAATACCACACGAAGCTCAGTGCAAAAGGCTGTCGTTCTCTAATTTACAGGTCAGTCCAACTTGATGATTCAACATCAATCTATTTTAGCTTCTCTTTGTATTAGAGGTTATGGATAGATCCGGAATATTTTTATGTGCCTTGACAGTGGAGATCATGACATGATTGTACCATTTATGGGTACTCAAGCATGGATAAGATCACTGAACTATTCCATCGTCGACGACTGGCGATCATGGATGGTCCGAGGTCAAGTTGCTGGGTAAGCTAGAATTGAATCCGGAGTAGCAAGTCATTATTAAAGCTACCTAAATGGTGTTTCTGAATGAATTGGGATTATGCAGTTACACGAGGACTTACTCGAATGGAATGACATTCGCAACTGTTAAGGCAAGAAACCTGACGCACTCTTTAGTTTCAAGCTGAGTCGTGATAAAACTGAATGCTTGGTATAATTGGGTTAATCTGCAGGGTGGAGGGCACACAGCTCCTGAGTATAAGCCTGAAGAATGTTTTGCTATGTTTGAAAGGTGGATATCGCGGGAGCCACTCTAGAGGACTCGAGCCTGATCGCGAACGGCTTTCACAGTCATCATTGGCCCTCCTTTCCCTTTACAGAGCTCATTGCCTACGCAACTAGGAGCAAACAGCATGAACTTAGTCATTTAAAAGCATCTGCGAAAAGAATTCATTCATGCTTACTGGTTTCCAGACTGGGCACCAAATTATATTTTCGTCATTTATTGATAGCAGACAACTAGATTTCATACGGGCCACCTCCAGCAACTTCATGTTCATGGCGCAAAGAGATAATTTCACTGCAACTTGAACAAAACTCTCTTCTCATCCTATATCCACGAACCGTATAACCAATTCACGCATTTGTTTACCTTCTCGCAGATAGTTTGTGTAATGCTCTTCACTTGTCCTCTCACTTACTTCAGGTTCATGTCCACCCAGTCAACGAAACAGGGCAGTACAGCAAAATATGATCAAAAGCTTAACTTCTCAGGAAAATATTATGCAGAAGTTCCTCTGAGTGAACACAGAATGAGTCTGACAGAACCACAGACCAATTTATGTCATGAATTTTATTTTATTTTTGGTAAAAGGGTAATATTGTATTGAGCTTTAACCAACAATTACAAAAGATCTGGCG
The DNA here is from genome assembly GCA_014182515.1 of Eucalyptus microcorys. Lineage (NCBI taxonomy): Eukaryota > Viridiplantae > Streptophyta > Magnoliopsida > Myrtales > Myrtaceae > Eucalyptus > Eucalyptus microcorys. Next base: position 23,646,612 of record CM024567.1, on the reverse strand, counting down.
CCACAAAACTCGCACTCAACAAGTCAGAGTGAGTGGAAGGGAGCTGAATGCAAAAGAAGTCCGCAAAGAGCGGAACAAACAAGCAAAGAATAGCCTAAATAACAGGCAAAGGAGACCTAGCAAGAGGCGGGAGAGGGCCGCGTGGGGCCGAGAAGGCTCCAAACCTCAAACCGTGACCAAGAGCGACAAAAGTGAAGAGACTCTAAGGATCAAACCGTAAACAAGGTATAAGTGTATCGGCATCTCAAACAAGCTAGGGCCCTAAAGGATTTGAGGTATTCCTAGTTGAGAAGATAATCAGATCAATGCCCCAACTTCGCTGCAGCCTCCTATTTCGAAACGTATCATCCACACTCCTGAAAGTGATGGCCTTGTCCCTGACGACTTTGAAGAGTTGATTCTTCACCGCCGGAATAGTCAAGGTCTCTCCTCTAAAGAGGATGCTATTCCTATACTTCTAAATAAAATAGCAGAGAGCACCAAAAAGAAGCGGGCAATGCACTTATAGAAGTCTTTGCAGGCAAGTACGGAAACGGCCCAATCGAGATTCTCGGCCCACGATCTGTTCCGCCAGGGAAGGTTGCATCTCGCAAATGACGGGAAGAAAACTCACGATTACAACACATAGCAATCACAGATTAACCAGTAATGTCACAACAGATTCACCCGTATCCAACGCTTCAGTTCTCCAGCCAGTAATTGCATTCTTGAATTCTCCAAAATAGATATGCCAGATTCAAACACTCAGTCCCCTAGTTATTATTGAGAAACATCTTAATATATTTTGGAGTTAGATAAAACAATCCACAAATCCTCACAAGTTTGATATATGAAAGTGTTGTTATTGACTCATATGATATCCGCATAAAAGGAACTTACGAGCGAAGTGAGAAGATTCGAAATAGTTGGAAGAATATACGTGAACAAGTCTTGAAGAATTGGGAGTTCCTAAAGACTAAGAGGTACTAGGTGAACGGTCTAGAGGATCTACATCACCTAATCAATTTCGTAATATTTTGTCAATTTCTTGAAATCACCTAATTATCAGCCTTTAAGTGATACTCTTAGCCAACATCAGTTATCACTCACAATCAATTTGAGTATATAGAACTGCAGTAGCCCATGTTAACTCAGTTGACCCAGTTGCTCAAGCTTTGACTGTTCTCAAATTAGCCTCTATAATTCCAGCAACAGGCAGCCTTAAAAAACTAGAAACTGACTGGTAGTATTGGGCAAGCAGCATAAGACACCGCTCGAATCTGTTTGTCAGGGTTCAAGGGAGTAATTGCCATTATAATGTTACTGTGGTGAGATTTAGATTACATCTTTCTGTCAGCCCGTTTCCTCTCCATATAGTACAACATTACAGCTAAAACGGAAGTCTCAAAACTTGCAGAGTCCCTCCTTTCACAGTAACTTTCTGAAGCAGACAAAAGCCGGAATGGAGCCTACACAATGAACAGAATGCGGCTACTTCCACAAATGGTGTATGATATGTTACCCAAAATTTCTTCCATAGGAAGTAGTGTGTATAAATAACTTGGATTGGATGTCACGGATTTGTATCTTCACTTATCACGTATTTCCCGTTTAGGAAGCAATTCAGCTCGCCTTAGTCTCAATTTGAATCTCATGCCTGTTCATACAGGAAAGCCATGTAAAGCATATTATCAAAGCAAACACCTGGCAGGCAGGGGAAAGACTAAACTCTAGTAATTAAAAGAGATGGCAAAAGCAGTTAAAAGTCAGTTACAATTAAATACTAAATACTACACTAATTATGGCTACGGCAAGGCTCCCAAGAGATGAAATTCAATTGACTTCAGGCGGATAAAAATAGCTGATTCACAGGCTGCATAACACCATTTAACTTATGGTATTTGTCTATGTACTATCCCAGTTTATTGATGGGTTTATATGATCTATATGGAAAAAACAGTATGGTGTAGGTAAGATTACCGCAAGAATTTCTTGAGAAAAACTTCAAGACTTCATCGATAATTATAACCTGCAGTTGATATTACATGATGATATTTAGGGAATAATGATCAAAATTTTACTCATGAAAATGAATTCAAGATCAGTAACTAAGAATTAGGTCAATAATGTGTAGGAGAACAGGAAGCATCTCTCCTGCAAATTCCATGGGAAAATGTATAAAAGCCTCGTCTGTTCTCAGATCAAAATTGACCACTAGAAGGTCAATCTTGAAATGAGAAAAAGAACAAATGAAAGCATCTAAAGCAGAAGGAAGCAAAATATCAACTACATAACTTTTATTAGTTTGCAGTTTTTCATTGGGATCTAAAGAGAGATTCGCATTTAGCAGATGACATGTTAAGCACTACTTACAGGGAAGGAAAGATACAAAACAACAGTCCATTCAGCCCAAGACAGTGGGGTTACCTGCAATGCATTTCATTCAATTTTATCAAGAAAATATATATAAATTCTCTTCAATTATCAGTAGTATCTCGGATGGACCAATATGAATAGCCACTTACAGAGAAAAGGACGGACAGTGGATGCACGTATAGTATTAAAATGTGGAGAAGCATCGTCAGGATGATGGAGGCAACAAGCCACAAGTTACTCCATGGCGGAATAATACTATAATTAAACATGAAGAAAAAATTAGCTGGAACTATATTTTTTTTCCAAGGAGAAAGTAAAAGAAGCTGCAGGGCTAATATCAGCAAACAAACTAATGACAGCATTCTGTCCACCAAATACTGTTCACACAGTATATTAAGCCCAACCTGCTTACAAGTGACATGCATTTTCGTAAAGACAACTACATTTTTGTCATCTGAGAGCAAGAAAACTAAGGGCCTGCTTGGTCAAACTGAAAAGTAAGTGTTGAAAATTTAAGCATAAAACTCAAGTGCTTATCATTTTACTGTTGAATAATAAAATAAAAAAGTTGTTTGATGGTAATTAAAATTTATAGCTGAATGTTATTAATCTCTTACCAAACATAGAAAAAGGACCATCAATGGTACGTTGTATCTAAAAATTTTCCAAGATTCTAATTACCATCTATTACTCATCTATTGGACAAATTAAGTAACCCTCTCTTACTTACTAGATTAAGTGATTTTTTTACATAATCAAATAATTAAAGTCAATTCATTATCAAACAAACCTGATCTTATTAAATGCTTAATTTTTAGTTTTCAGCACTTGATCAGGTCATCAAATAGGCCTAAAACAGCCAATGGATGTAGCAATAAAATATCAAAGAGATGCTATATCCAGATAACTTTTTATATATTAGGGTCAATGCATGGATGGACAAATAGGGGGAAAGCATTCCTTTCCATTGTAACCCTCCAAGACACAAATTTCTTGATGAGGGCAAATTCCATCGGCTAAGTTAGCTGACACTATCAAAGAAATCAAAAGTTCCTTTGATGTTCTATGCCATAATTTTAACAATTTCCTACTTTAGCTAGTGCTATATAACCAATTTAAATACTAGACGAGTTGTGAGCTGAAAGGATATTTCCTGCCAATTGGTGAAATCATCATGTGCTGTACGTCCAAGCACATTCCAAAGAGATTTGGCAAGCTTCTTATCATGTACTTAAAATTTCCTGTAACCAAGATATGCCCCTACTCATCATCCATGCTGATAATGCCACATGGTCTTGTAAATACACTTCTTCTTTTTTTGTGACATTAAGTTCATCTGCTTCAAGATCTTCTATTAATAATTATTGTCCAGGACCATTCTGTTATGGGTATCATGCAGTGAGAGTAAACACTTGAGGGTGATTAGCAGATGAGATCAACCGAAAGAACTAAATCAAGCATTATAGTTTGAAGCTTCCTTGAATATACCTTAGATTGACATAACCTTCCCAAGCATGTATCAATTTAAAGGTACAACATTTCAGGCACTAGCAAAAGATGAGAAATAGACTAGTCTGATACCAGATATCAAGGAAGAACTTATAAGATCTAAGATGAACTGGATACTTACAGCAGAGATTGATTTTCACTAAGATTATTCAGGGCGTTGAACATCTCAACAACAACAAGGACAGTCATCGATACAGTTGAAGGATGCCGGTCATCAAATACACTGCATGGATACATCGTCTCCCTTTTTGAGCAAGTGTCAAAATTCATCTGAAATAAATGCACATTTAGAGCTTCTAAAAAAGACAATTTAAGTATATAAAAGTTATCTCCAAAACATAAAAAGCCAAAGCAGTATGTTTCAGCTACAAACGTGACTCGAAAAGAGACAAGCTCTCTTTCTTTTTTCTTTTCAATACAAGAAAAGAAAGACTTAAAATAAAAGACTCCAGCTTTGCCTTGTAATCAGTCCCATCAAAGATATCTTCACAGCAGATAGGAACTTTATGCAATCCAAGTAAGAAAAACTGGAAGGTTGTTCCTCAGATATCCGTGGAAGGCGTAATTCAAATAATCTTTCTTGAGAGGAAACTAAGGAGGTTATATCTAGGGCTGGCAATTGGTGTGTCAATGTCGTAATTATGTCAAATTTAGGTCTAATCTTTTCATGGTACATTTATTAATCATGTCACAAATTTGAAATGTGAACACAATAAGCTTATTAAATGGGGTTAATAACACAATGCATTTAAGATATCCACTCTTATATATATAATAAACAGGTAAAAATGTGTTGAGACAAACATGTCTAAACATATCTCAACATGTTTATAAATATTCTAGGATCGTCAAGAGAGAGGAAACGGTGGGGTATAAATGAAACAATGATATCCACTCTATTGCATCTATTTGACACAGAATTCTGGATTACCTATGCAAGTCACCTATGTATATTGTAAAGCAAAAAGAAAATAACGCAAATGTCATAATGTTGGTTTTGCTATAATCACAATTATAACATTTAATATGCAAAGACATTAGAATAGGAACACTCACTAATTCACTGTATGGTAACTTGGGACCACTATCCGCATAAACAAACCACCAAATGAATCCCGCTACAGTGGCAAGGCCTACATAGGCTGCAGCACACGGATACAAATATGCTTCTGTTATCATCATGACATGTATAATAACATTCAACCATTAATAAGGAAGGTGTAAATCAGGAAAAGTTAGAAACACATTTAAGCATAAAGTTATAATAAAGCATAAATTTGGGTTGAAAACTCAAGGAGATAGTACATATCAAACAGTCCTCTGCCATATCATGTGCGACTAAGCCAGTAGTGCTTGATTTCTCTTATCGCCCAAAAGAAATTTCAATAATGTGATACATCAAGTGACATTGAGTTCCACCACCATGCCAATGTCTCTTAATTACCAAATAAACAATGAGAGCATACATCGACACCAAACTAGATTGCAGAAACCATATGACATATAAACCAATGAAGACTTTGTGTAAGATTTATTATGATATATGCCATGCCATGCCATGCAATCTTATGAAACGTTTGGCCCAATACTTGTGGTTTCTTTGTTTTTCTATGAATCTTGCATGTCAATACTTTTAGAAAACCTTGTATTTGTGGGCTCCTGAAACATCCAGAATGTGTGTGAGGACACATCCAAAAGCATAAGAATAACATAAGTCACTGATCCTTGAAAAGAAAAAGATAATTTCTCATGTTTCCTAATCTCATGGTAATCCATCTTTTCCTGTTTCAGAAAAATACAAAGAAATCCATCTTTCTTATCATCAGACGATGGCATTGTCGCTGAATGCAACATCAGCCTGATGGTTTAGGAGAAACTAAAGATGCGCTTTCACCTTATGATGTTTTGACTAAGCATGTGTTTTGTAGTTGGGCACCTGATAAGATTCTCATAAATCACACAGCTTCTTCACTAATACACAATGTGATCTAGGAAGCACATAGCCAAAAAGTTACAGGCAAAATGTGATCTAGGAAGCACAACCTCCAATAACCAAATAACGGAAGAATAACCATCCAGTGACCACGGCTTCACCAACCTGAAAATCATAGGGTAGATGAATAAAATTTGGAGGATAATAAACAAGGAGCTTCTTGCCAAGTTAAACATCAAATGCCATATAAAAATGGTTTTACAAAGAACTTGTAATGCATGTAATTTCCATGCCAAAAACAGGTTGCACAAAACCAAACATGCTATAAGCTACCAGCAGCAAAGTGACCTACTTCAATTTTCTGGGCAAAGTGCAACAGAAGTTAGTTCAGTAAAAGTATATTTTTCCCTAGAGAATTTGACATCACAATTTTATTAGCATCTACTTAGAATCATGAACATAATTCATTCTCTACTTTCCTTTCCAGTATCGGAAATTCCTTCACCACATAGGCTACAAAATACCAAAAAGACACTGTTTTAATGAGAGTAAAGGCATGTGCCTTGATTGTACGACCAAATGGTACATAGAAGAAGATGAAGTTAGTTTCAGAAAAAAATACTCTCATTAATATAGGGAAAAGACCATCAAAAACCCCAAACTTTGCCCAAAGTGACAAATTTACCCCAAACTTTTTTTTGTGACACGAAAAACCCTAAACTTTGCAAACTGTGACACATTTACCCCATTAAGGACATTTTCGTCTTATTCTTTATGTTTTTCCTTTTTTTTTTTTTTTTTTTTTTTCTTCTTCTTCTCTCTTCCCTCCACCGGCCATGGTAGCGAGGGCTGCCCTCGCCGGCGTCAGGCGAGGGTTGCCCTCGCTTGGGCTGGCTAGGGCCGCCCTTGCTCGATGCCGGCGAGGACCTGGCGAGGGCCGTCCTCACCCGACCCAACCGAGGGCGGCCCTCGCCCTCGCCTGCATCGGGCGAGGGGTGCCCTCACCGGATCTGGCGAGGGAGGCCCTCACCTGACGCCAGCGAAGGCGGCCCTAGCCAGCCCAAGCGAGGGCAACCCTCGCCTGATGCCGGCGAAAGCAGCCCTTGCCGAGCGCCGGCTTCCCTCCGCCGGCTCTGCCATGGCTGGCAGAGGGAAGAGAGAAGAAGAAAAAAAAATTAAAATTTAAAAAAAAAAAAAAAAAGTAAAAATACCAAAATGCCCTAAATTAGGGTAAATGTGTCACGTAGATAAAAGTAAGTTCAAGGCTTTTTGTGTCACGAAAAAAATTTTGGGGTAAATATGTCACGATTAGCAAACTTCAGAGTTTTTCATGTTACAAAAAAAAGTTTGGGATAAATTTAGGGTTTTTGGTGGTTTTTTCCCATTAATATATGATGAGTTATTACTTCCATCTACTACCAAAACCATTTTTCCACATGGCAATTACCATTAGCATAATATACACAAGATTTAGTCAAATAGGACTTCAAGCATAATCTTAGAGTGACAAAAAATGAGAACTTATTTGTTCAAACGCGCTAAGAAGTAGAGAAACAGAAACACAGTTATAAAAAGAAATTGAGATTAACATTCGAAGTGGAAAATGCAAAGGACGCAAACCTTACGAGGTTTTGCTCTCATCACGTCAGAGTCTTGTTTATTGAAGCCAATTGCAGTGGCTGGCAATCCATCAGTAACCAAATTGACCCATAGGAGTTGGACCTGGAAAAATTAAGCAAAACTGTCATGAAAAACTCGATTGTCGCAATCATGTAGATCATAAAGAAATCTAATAAATTCTACATTCCTCATGTCACAATGAAATGGAGTGTTCAGAGTGCTTAAAGATGCCCCCAGTTATTTCTTTAAAACAAATCTATGATTAGTCAAGATAATCTGTTAGGCAATGCCTTTATTAAGCACATTTTGCTTTTTCGAAACTGGGTTCATGCGCTGTTTGACTCTTACTTAACACAGGACACCTAAAACCTTTCTACACATTCAAATATTGACATTTAATTCTACATACTTCATAATTTCTTTGTAACTAGCTTCAAGGAAATATAGGCAAACAGCATGGCACAAAAAGTAAATCTATAGAGGGGAATGAATAAGTTGTCCACATATAGCTTATCAGCACTAAGAGACGCACGAACTCAGAAATGAATTAGAAGGGCCAACATCTCCTTTTGGGTGAGATTCAACACTGGCACAGGTAATTTAACACCTTATTGGCATGACATGCAATTCAAGTCTTTGAAATTCTACTTCATAGAATGATTTTGCTAGGCGGAGAACAAGCAAACACCAATTGGTTCGCTTAAAGTATCTTGAGAAGGAATGTTCTCATCAAGCGTTTCTACTGTTTGAGAGATACAAGAGAATTGATTGCATGTGATTTCTACCCATCTTGCACAAGTTCCAGGCAGATCTGGCCATGAAAGACAGGAACATATTTATGCAATCACAGCAGTGGCTTCAGCCAGTGCTGTTCTTTGAAAGACACTGCTGTCACCTAATAATTCTAGCAATAAAAGTTTTCACAAGAAGCATTTGGAAGATGTTTGCTCCTTGAGGCCCTTTTCTGCATACGAAACACCAACGAGGGGAATCCTCTGAATTAACACCTTTGAACGAGAGGATAAATGTCAAATTCATGCACGATGCTTGCACGAAGAGGGGGAAGACACTTTCATTCCAGCTTGCTACTGCCAGAGTATGGGATATTTGGTTGTCGCATGCCTCGTGATCACTAGTACAATAATTCTACATATTTTAGGAAAGAAAACAAAAGCATGGTTTTTCTCTCGGTATTCTGCACTAGGTGGAGACAGTGCATTATAGCCTTTACAAGAGAGGAAAATTTCCTGAGCACAGCATAAGGCTTTAAGTGTTTTAATCCTCTAACATGGCCCAAATTGCAAGTAAATCTTTTTTTCCATGGAAAAGCATCACTTAATATCAATTTCAACAGACGCTTCCTTTTCTTATTGATCAAAAGAACCTTATCCATCAATGTTTCAAGAAAGTGAAAATCCTTGTGGTGGACAAATAAAAAGCCAACGTTTAGTTGAGTCTGATAAAGTATCCAGCATGGTTTGTTATGGGGTCTAAATGAGTTTTTTATTTACAGTCTCCACCACCTAACAGCTTAAGCTTTTGGGTTAAACATTCTAACAATTTATCAGAGCCCGGTTCTGCCCTAGTTTATTTCGCTTGAGAAGCTCACCATTCATCAATTCCACATGTCATTTTCAGTCCATTTGCACTTGAGAATGGGTCTTAAAGTATCCTTCAGGCGTGTCTATAGCATTTAACTGAGCTTCATATTAATGTAATCTCCATCCACCTAACAGTTCAAGCTTTTAAATTTGACGTTCTAACAAGGTCGATGAGGTATTTCACTGTTCCAGGGTACATCCATCAAGGTGGAGTTCCTCATCATCAAAGAATAAAGTAAAAGGAAAACGAAAAAGCCAAAACTGAGGACATGCAGATATTAGATGACAAATACTACTTCTACTACAGTCTAGGTTTCAAGCAAGGTTGTGATACACAGTTATTATCTTGTGGGAATGAACTGATGCAGGCAGACAATACAGAGAACTATTCCTTCCTCTAACTAAATAAACAGTCAACAAGTGGACTCTGAATAATAAATTATAGCAATGAGAAAATACTCACAGGGGCAAGGGTATCAGGAATTCCAAGCACAGCTGCCACAAAAATACACACGACTTCACCAATATTTGATGATATCATGTATCTGATAAACTGCTTCGTGTTATTATATATTGCCCTTCCCTCTGCAACAGCCTGCAAGAAACTAAATGTTTTGGAAGCGGAAATACACAAAATAACCTTTTGTCTATAACGAGGAAGCTTCTTTCCAATAAACTTACCGCAACAATGGAAGCAAAATTGTCATCGGCCAAGACCATGTCTGAGGCACTCTGCAAGCTCAAGAGACCATAAAAAAGTTAAATAGAAATCCCAGAAATCATTTGGAAAATAAAACTGCAGAGTTTTCCTACTAACATGAGTTGCTCCAAATCACTCAAAAACATAAAGTTGATATAGCACTAGATTATGCATCACATAACTACCCTCATGTGATGCTGATAAGTCATGAACTCTATCCAGTAAATATGCAGAGAATGAAACAATAATAGTTGGCTGTTTGTACATGCAGATGAATGAGAAAATATCCATGTGTAATCTAAGGTTATGGTTGAAAACATTATTCAATAGACTTTGAAGCCCAAACTTCTCCTGCATCCACATGGTAAGCCAAGGTTGAACTCTTGCAAAAAGATTTGTTTCTTTAATGTTAACTACGGGCAGAAAAGTTATTACTCAAAATTACCTTGGCAACCGCAGTTCCTGATCCCATTGCAATACCAATGTCTGCTTTCTTCAGAGCAGGTGCATCATTAACCCCATCACCCGTCATTGCAACCTAAAGCATACATAGGTCGGACAGATCAGCTATAAAAGATAGGTAGGTAGGAGACAAATTGCTCAACACACATCCACACCCAAGTTAACACAGGGTGAGAAGGAATTTGTCAATGACATTATTTCAGTTCCGATAACAACTAGAAGAATCATTGTGAGTTGCACTCATCATTCAATCACAACTACTCACCCTATATTGCTTCAGAAGGGTCCAATAAAGTTCTCTACAAATGAGTTGGACATGCTACTTATATCCAGCAAAAACCATACTTATAGACAAAAGCTCATCAAGTAACAAGAAATTGCAAAGTCAATGCTCCCTGCCTAGAAATAGTTTACAAGGTGAATTTCCAACCAAAAAGACTAACAAGAAAATTACGGGAAATTCAACTGTTATAGTAAGCCTGTTTTCTTTTTTATGCATCTCTTGATCATATAAAAAGGACAAAAAAAAAACAGGTGACGGATACAATGGCAGAAGAGGAGTAAAATCACACATACAGGACTATACAGAAGAGTGTGCTACAGGAGATCTAGAATGTCAAAATAAAATAATTAATATAAGCAAGCAAAAATAATCACAAACTGCGCCCTTTGATACTCAACAGATCAGAAATACATATATAAATGAGTAGTTTAGCAGCTAGGATATTTGAGTCATTTGTACTGAATATTTATAGAATTTGTAATATTTTGAAATTCTGCATGTAGTAAGGTCCAATATCGGAATCATACTTAACAGAAGAGCAGATATTACTGGGGGGCTCATTTTATTGATTAGCAGCATGAGAAAAAGTGCAATAATTTCTCTTGAAGTTCTTTCATGAAGAATCTTTGTTTTCTGCCAATAAGCTTGTGGTACACAAAGAAAGAAACATCTGTCAAAGCAATTACAATCATCAATATTCTGTCTCTGCTCGTGTATTCACAAAGACACCAATAGTTAGCACTTTAGCCTACCACTTCATTCTGGTGCTGCAAGGCCTCAACCAGCATCCTTTTATGAGAAGGCTCCACCCTGAAGTACAGTACAAAACATTAGCATCTATCATTGAAGCTTGTAACACTATCTTTAAAATCAGAGATGGGCAATAATATCTAGTGCATTATCTTTGAAGTAATAAAGAAAATATACCTGGTGAAGAGAGCCATTCGTTGCAAAGCTAGTGTTTGTTGTAAAGGTGAAAGTTCTTCAAATTCAGATGCAGTATAGGAATGTCCCGAAAAGTCCACCAAGTGATCAAATGCGCCTATCTTTCGGCACAAGGACTCAGCTGTGGACTGGTATAGAAAAATCTGATCAGTACATGTGAGAAACATGACTTCCATCCACCATGACTAATAATGTGTACAACTAATTCCAGTCACCTTGTTGTCCCCAGTCACAACAATAACACGTATTCCAGCAGACATGCATGAAAGCATGGCATTCTTGACTTCTTCTCTGGGTGGATCAAGCATTCCAACCTTCAAAAATACGCGAAAATATGAATCAGGAAAACCCACCAAAAAATACTACCAAATAACTAGAAGGTTGAGCTTGGAGGCAAGAACCCAAGCCATTCAAGAGTTACAAGGACCAAACCGCATGAAACTAACAACTCAGAATAAAAGAAATACAAGACATCATTTCTTCAGAAGTTCTCATGCCAATTCTGTCTTTAGTGATATAGAAAGGATCTTGTCAATGATCTCTGGGGGCAATCAGCCAATTCCATCTTTAATGATATAGAAAGGATCTTGTCAATGAGATCTCTTGAGGCAATTGTTAAGAATACTTTATAAGGAAAGTTCCACTTTCAAAAAATCAATTACTTACTTCATTAGTTACTTAGCATGCACATTGAGCAATATATGTTTCCTAGAACAGTAAATGCATCAGAAAAATATGTCTCTTGAATTAGTCACTCAACAAGTGCCTCAAGAGCAATGGTTAACAAATTGCAAATAAAAATTACACAGGAAAAGAGCATGTGGCAAATTCGTAAAAGTTGAAGGCCAACAAATAATTGGTGCGAAAGCCAGAATAATACACAAAAGCCTGACACAATAAATAAATTTTCTTCATGACAGTATGCAGTAGAACCAGTTTAGATTTCCAAGAAGTTGACATTTCTTTCATTGTTCATCAAGGATAGCAAATTATCTCCCACAAGAAGTCAGCCAATTTCTCTTTCAGCGAGAAACATCATAGTGATAGTTAAACCATGAAAACATAGCACTTCAGATGAGAGCATGATGCATGCGGTTTCTGAGGATTCCGCTAAGTCCAAAAGCTTTTATCATTCATTTTATCTTTTTCCTTTCCTCCAACATGAAAGTAGAGATATGAATTCCGACAAAGGACTACTTTCCATGTCCCAGAACCTGGATATTACAGTGAGACAACCTGCAACTTTCTCTTATTACTTGCTTCAAATGCATCAAACTTAAAAATTTAATCTCTGCCTAAATAATAAAAGAACCTCTCATCTACTTTGAGAAGGAAAAGCTGGTACCCTAGTGTAAAAGTTAGTTACAACAGAGGTATTTTAGATAGCTTTCATGCTTTTAATTTCCATGTCGATTGTGAAACAAGAGTCCTAACTTATTTGCAAAAGTCCTCGATTCACAACTCAACAACATTTTGAGGCTCATTGAGAGAAGTTGGGGCAATCTATGAGATTCTTTTACAACATACTTATTCAAATAAGATAGTAAGTTTAATAAAGAGCACCAAGTTGCATCCCATTTACAACGTAATAGCATTTAACAAATATACATAACTTAAAAAGAAAAATGAACCCGAGAAATAAAATCAACAGTTGTTTTAAAACCGAAAGTAAACAAGATGCAACATAATACATGAAAAGCTGCTCTTGGCTTTTACTTCTTGTTGGGTGAAACATAAGATACGTCTAAATTTCTCCCTTAATAAAGCATCCTCCTCAAGCCCAAAAGTATAACAAAGCTACACGATTTTGCCTTATAAACTAATCCAGGAACAGGTGCATTAATATCAGCTTTGTAAACAGAAATCTGAATTATGATCAGTAGCATAACAGAATTCAAGAATGATATAAATAACGCAACACACAAGAACGGTGCATTGCACATGGAAATATGTTTAAAATATTAGAAAACACAAGCACCTTTCATAGCAACTTTACCATTCCAATAAATGTCAGGTCTTTCTCATCATCAAGAGAGATTGTCTGTTGGCCCAAGGGCATCCTTTTTAAGGCCAGTGCTAAGCATCTTAAAGTTTCTTTTCCTGCGAAACTGATCCACCAATGAGTTATTTATATGAAGGCTCAAATATAAAATTTCTGATGCAAAAGCCAGCTTATTTTGACCGGTGTACTCCACTCAAACTGGAAACAGCCACCAATAAAGATCAGCATCCATTCAACCATAAGAGCCCAATACTTAATTTGCAAGCCATGTAGAGAGAATTGGTGTAATTGGCTGGCTGATCCATGCTCATCAGCCAAAATTTCGAATAAGTGAAAGTGACTGATCTGTAAGTTAAGCAGCAGTTGAAGGCGTGGCTCTAGAAGAACTTACATCACTTGCAAAAGGAAGTTCTCAATGCATTATTTAAAATATTCGCTCACATTAACCCAGAAAACATATATACCATTGACTAATTGCTGCAACAAATGCAAGAAATGAGGAAAATCCACAGTACATGTAAAGTTTTGTGGCGACCAGACCATTGTCATGACTGCCAGTAATAGCAGATAGCCATTGGTACCCCAAAACAACTGACTTCAAGCCAAAGAGGAACAAAATCTCTCTTCTACAGTCAGAGCTATTCATCCCATTGGACAGGACAACATGACAGCCAAAAAAGAACGGAATTTGATGAAAGAAACAGAGGGTAAATGACCATTAGCAAACAACTAACCTGTGGAGCCTCGCCTCTAGCTCAGCTTGAATATCAGTTGTCAGTGGAACAGTGGAACCATCATCATTGCACAGTATGCTAGTGCATCTCGAAATAATGCTCTCAGGAGCACCTTTTGAAAACATTACTTCCATATTTTTCCGGCTATAAAGAACACTCATCATTTTGCGGTCCCGAGAAAATTCTAAAACAGAAACCTGCAAGAGGACCTTCTCAACTTTGGGTTTCTTGCATGGGAAACTAAATATTGCTTAACTCTTGTACAAGTTTAGAGTTGTCTAAGATTAATACACAGATATACTTCCAGACTTCTAAAAAATGGTAAGACAAACTTCAAACAGGCATAAATTAAAGATAATCTGTTACTAATCAGCCATGACAGCCAATAAACCTCGATCTAAAAGCTCTACCTACAGGGAAAAACTAAGAGGTTATTAAAGAAAGGAAACTTTTTGATGTGGTCAATCAAACAAAAGATATAGACAATGTCAGTTTGCAGAGACGTCAATCTAACTGATTTTCAAGTTTTTTCCACACGTTCTAGACTGTTGAATATTATCATCTCTATCTTACATAATCTGGACTTCCCATGACAAGCAATGACTTATTCAATCTGATTTTCCTAATTGCAAAGAGCCATAATTTGTAGGCACCTTGACCATTCTGAGGTTGAAAATTGGTTTATTTATTGTTCTCCAATACAACTTAAATTATCACAAGGCTTATTAGCTTATTTTCCCTATTACACGTCAAACACACAAGTTTTCCAAGAGAAACTGCTGCTTATTTCTAGATAAATATTTCAAGACATTGAAGCCAACGGAATAATGTCAAATTCATACAGGTCTCATCTTCACATCTGTCACTGCATAAGCATGATTCACTTGTCACTGTAATTTATGTACAAGTGAAACAAGAACTACAAAACAAACTGTAGAATTTTTCTTCTCTCATTTTTTTTTTTTTTTTTTTTTTTGGGGGGGGTTGTGTTTGGAGGGAGGGGGCAGGGAGGAGGTCGACCACCTAGCTCTCTTATTTACTTCACCACGGAAAATTTATTTTAACATCAACTGTATGAGCTAAATGAAGAGCGAAAACCATGCAACAAAAGTTTCACTATCACAAACCTTCTTAAATTGGTTTTCCCAGTAGTGATTACAATAAGAAGCACGTTCATGCTTGCTCAGTACATTCAGAGCAGAAGGCATAGAATCAAAGCCAGGAAGGCCAACCTGAGAAGAAAACAATAGATTTTATTCCAAACAGTTGCCTTAAAATGGCAATGTCAATCAGAAGCAAAAAATAAGCTAAAGAAGTGGGAGTGCAGCTATTAACAGGGCAGGCAAACCAACCTTCTCTGCCAAAACTCGGAGAGCAACTTCAGTTGACTCGCCTATTTTTTCATAGTCTCCTTTGTCTGGATTATATTGTAGAACAGATTCATTGCAAAGTGCAGAACACATCGCTATTTGCAGAAGACAAGGATGCTGAGCAGGAAATTCAAGCTGCAACACAAATAAGAATGTTTAGTCATAGTTTTTAAGGATATGCTGAGGCACCAACTCCAGTGGAGTAATTGTCTAAAACCAGATTATCTGGGTCCAACTAATTATATCTAACTAGCAAAAGCAAAGTCGGCACGAGCATGTTTATTTGGTATCTTCTCTGATTATGACACATGTAGCAGGCAGGTCATTCCCACCTTCTAGATCATTTTTAGTAGCATAGAGATTATCTATATTTGACTCACTGTCTTGTCGTATAGGTGTTAAAGTCCCAGAGTTTTCTGTAATGAGAACAGCTTAACAATTTAAGTAATATTAGCAGAATAATGAATGTTTCATCAAACCAACTTCAATTCAATAACCTTGAATCCGCTCCTCTAATTAGATGGTCCCTTTTCAGAAGACAAAACCTAAACCTATAGAATTATTTCAGCAGTGTGAACAATCACAATGAGAAGTGAACAAACCACTCAGAAAGAAAAGTGAAGGAACCAAAGTAACGACAATACGTGTCAACATCTTGCCACAAAAGCTAGGATCTAGAAATAGTCCTATGCACAAAGGTACCAGTGAGGAAAATATATTTCCTCCAGTTGAAACATTCTGACAATTGAAAACGAGGCAAGTCAATACCTTCATCCCGCTTTTATCAAAAATAAAACCTTCTGGAGCATAAGTTGTCCCACTGACACTGTACTCAGCAAGCATTGCACCATGGTGGACTGAATGAACAACACATATCTGTTCCAAAACAACAAGGAAAATGTGTCATTTAGATGACAGATACATCTTGAGTATTATTCTCAGTGGAGATCATACAAGCATGATAGAGCTTGGGATTGGCAAAGGTGAAAATGTATTCTAGGTCGGGGTAATCATATTAGAGATGAAAATGTAGAAACCCTTTAGCATCATAAAGGAAAATCACTTGAAATAACCAAGAACAATAGGAACAAGACACTTAAATCAGGGGCATACTGCGTATTAGCCTTTAAATAATTACTGATCATCGCTTTTGTTTTTGGGCAGAGAGCACCAATCATAATGGAAAAGCAAATATCAGACAAAAGAAGCAAAGGATAATTAAAGGAAAAGGATGGGACAGGATACAAATTTTGGCACAATGACACAAAATGGATCGTTTAACCTACCCTTAACTAGTAAGTTTACTGCGATTGTGCAGGAAGAAAGAGAACAAGGACCACAACCAAACACACAATGAACCAAATTTACCATATGGCATGATGTCCTCAGAAGAAGGAAATAAAGAACTCTACTACTATATACGATTCCTTCTTGCAATGGAGCACAAATAGCCACGCAATCATTAAGTCTATGGCAGATTGTTAAGAAATGATATTTTAATCAACTGGTAGGGTTCATATCTATGATTTCAAGGAAACCCTGAATTTTCATAGATTCTCCACCATGTGAAGACCACATTTGATAATAAAAGAGATCAGATTTATTCTTCTTTATCTGAATTATTAACTGGTAATTAACCATCTAGTAATACTATCACCCAACACCATATCATCAATAAATGAACAAAGGCCTCCAAAATATCTAATCAGAAAAAGACAATACCAGTCAAAATGCCTCCAAAATCTCTCACCATGAAAAGACATTATAAGTCAAACACACCATGTATTGGGCACAAGCCCTTCATATCCCAACGCAGATACTTAAAGGTACTGGAATACAAATATATATTTGAGAAATTGGGGAAAATGGGAAGAAGGAAAGTTTTGAAAAACATTATTTTTTTTTTTGTGTTGAAGGAGAGGAGGGAAAATTTCAAATTAGAGGCATTTTCTACCGATTTTCTTCATCCATGTTGCATCCAAACAAAGAACAAGGGAAACCGCAATAAAATAATATAAAATAAAATAAGAAGAAGAAAGATTACAAGAAAAGCAGAGAAAACAGCCAACATTGGAGAACAAATAGCTGGCTAGAAAAGGTTCAGTGTTGATCACCTTTGAGACAGACATCATGTTGGTGGTCAAAGTCCCAGTTTTGTCACTGCAGATAACAGTTGTGCAACCTAAGGTCTCTACAGAAGGCAAAGATCTTACAATGGCATTCAGTCGAGCCATCCTCTTCGTTCCAAGCGCCAAACACCTAAAAGTAAGATTAAGTACCATCATTTGATTAACTTCAGGTTAAATGTCTCACATGCTGAGAAAAGAAACTCAATAGCTGCACAAAATCACATGTGAAAGTTACATCGACTGTATGCATTTGTCCTATCTATTACACTTCCAAGGATGCAACATATAAAGTAGATTATGTGTACTATATGTCACTTAAGCAATAAAGATGTAGAGAAATTCCTAAATGATGCAAACCGAATCAACCTAGATCTTTTGTTGAAGTTCCTTTTCTATATTTCTTTCCTTTATAATGTGCGAGAATTCTTATAATTGACAAAATAAGGATGCCTCCCCTTTTATCAAAATAAGAATCTTACAACTTTAAGGTTCTTTCTGCAGTGTTAATAATCTTTAATGCATGCTTCATATGTTTCTACTGCAAATCCATGTTATGAAGTTTGCTTGGTTAAAAAGGCATGATAAATGAAGTAAATTGTCAATTTCACGAAGGATCTTATTGTGGATTTCATACAAGAGCAGTACGACCTATTTTAGATTACTCCTTTTGGATTCCATATGTCCATAAGTAAAACCGAACATGATAATTGGAAAGCCAAGTTGCATAATGATGGAAAACATTAAGAGTGATTATTAGTATGCACCACACCACATTTTTTATACAAAATGATAATAAGTTTGCATAAAGGCATATTTGCGGCATTGCATGCATCTCCACCTCACAGTTTTTTAACTAGTCATTATCATGCATGACATCTCAGAATCAGTCTATCCTTTCAGGAGCAAAGGAAAAAATAATAATGCAAAGAAGAAGCACATGCTACACACCTTGGCTTCAATCAGCAAGAACAAAAATCTTTGGGAATCTCATGCTAATGGCATACCAGCAAAATTATGCAATATAACTTTCAAGCAATGTCCTTTATTTAAGTAAGTCACATACATCACCATACAACGATGCCATAATCCAGAGAATAATTGAAACTATTGAGCAAGTATCTTCTTCTTCCACGTTATTATTCGCTTGTCCTGGTCATGGCAAGGTACCAGAACTGTTAAAGTATCACACAGCACCTGTCTATGGGGTTTCAGTTGGCCTTTTTATACATGTAATCTCCCTTCACCTAATAGCTTTAGTGGATTGGATTTTCTAACATGTTATTAGACCCTAGTTCCACCCCAGGTTATTTGTGCATGTGGATTCACTCCCGTCAGTTCCATGTGCTGATCAAGTCCCATTTGAACATGAGAAGGGTGAAAGCATCCACATAACTTAGGCTTTTGGTTTGCCCTTTCAATAAAAAACCATTAAAGGACTTGTATCCGATGTTTTGCAACCCCTGAAAGGAAATTTCTGCACCGCATGTTCTGGCTTCGCCCTTGAAAACTTTTATGTTCAGTTACCATATTGAGAAGCTCATTACTGAAGATGATTTGGCTCAAGTTGACACCATTGCAGGAACAAAAATTTATTTCTGGTTTTACTCTATAACTCCCTGTGATTGCTGCTAATTATTGTTCCCCTGAAAAGCACTTACGTAGTCACAACAGCAGGAAGGCCTTCTGGAATTGCTGCAACTGCAAGAGCAACTGCTATCTGAACAGGCACAAGAAAACAACTTCAATTCTTATTTGACTATAATAGAACTAAACATAAAAATGCAATGCAACTTCGGAACAACTCAAACGAATTCCAGAAAAGCTTCCTACATGGTTCAAGCTATCACTAGATTTATAAATCCGTCCGTTTCTGATTAATCCTCCAAACATTCTTAAAGAAAGCAAGAAATGTAACTTATCCGCAAAAACATTACCTTAAAGTAATGAATTGCACCCTGTAGAAATCCACCATGGGCTGGGTCACGAAAGTGACCAATGTTGACAACCCATACTAGCACACATATCCCTGCAATGACCTAAAGACATCTAACACAGTTTAGAAATGAGCAAGAACTAATGTCTCCAAATCAGATCAAGAAAAAATTGAACTGCAGCATCTCAAGAATTCAGAAGGAATGTATGTTCTTCAAAACCACTATCAACATATCAAAGATGACAAGGACAAAAATGACACTTTCAGTACCTGGGGAAGCATAAACCACCAAGTCCAAATCATTACTTGAGGTCAACAAATGGCCAGGTCAAAGGAGATAAAATAGTAATTCAACAACAAAGGCAATGCCACAGTGGGTTTTACCAAGAGTTGCTAATTGAACAGGTCCCCCCCAAAACCCAGCCGTAAAATAAGTTTCTCCCCTTATACATCCAATTAAGTGTCACAAGTGAGTAGCAAATTCTTATGTTGAAGATAAACACCAAGGAACTTCACTAAATTGCAGGCCATATACAAGTGATAATAAAAAGCCAAAACTCACCTTTGCCAGAAAAGTACCAAATTCATCCAACTTTTTCTTCAGTGGTGTCGCCTCCTGCAACCAGTTGGAAGCAAGTTCAGGTAGAGCTTACAGCAATTTCTCAACTAGCAGAAAGGATAAATTAGTTGTTTAAAAGCTACAGTTCCATGAAATCAGCTAAATTGATGCTGAGGTAATTTCAAGATATGGAAAGTTGACAAAAAATTTCCTTGGTTTTGCCCAGTCAAGTCATCAACCACTTCAGACCAAAAACAAAACAGTCATCAACCACATATGCCTCAAAACAAAACTTGGCCCACTCATAGATCAAACAACTAATAGATAATATAGCAGAAATATTACGTGAAACACTTGAGCAAAAATATCAGTCAAAGCAACCAATGACAAAGCACATTGAATATTCTTAAGCAAGACAAACAAACAGTTTAACCACCAGATATACCAAGAATAGTAGAAATGCTATAAATGGGGCAAAGGTTCATTCACATGCAATTAACAACCAAACACTTATTCCAAGGATGAAATGACAATGGCAGGTGATGACTTGGTATACTCACATCCCCTGTTTGCAACATCGAATCACGTATGCTGCCCATTGCTGTGTTAGCACCAACTGCAACAACAATAGCTCTTGCCCTACCCGAAACTACCACAGTACCCTGGCAGTGAACATATCCAAAATTACATCATACTATTCACGCTACAGAAAACATGGGAGCTGCCATGGTTGAAGAGCACATGAACAAGTGGGAAGCAATTATAGCTGGGATACAAAGTCTACTAATTTCCGGTTTTTTCTGGATAAGTTTATTCACTGTCTCAAAATCCAAGATAAATGCTAAAAGAGATATAGCTGAGACATAAAATCAGATGCTCTGCACTTTTGGATGAATTTTGGCTGATTCAATGTCAATAAGTCTCTTTTACTCCCTGTTATTTCGTTTTTATTTAGAAATATTTCTCTATGTCACTGTGCTTACAGCATCAAGCTTGGCCGGAGTACCCCCACTAATGCTTGTGTGCATTTCCCAAGCAAATTTTTCAATAAGCACCCATGCCTCAGAATGGTTGGCAAGATGAAATAATCTAAAATCCATATTGTTAGTTTGTAGAGTGCAAAGCTTCAGATATACTTATTTGGCATATTGACATTGCACAAGGTACCACAAGATGAAGAGCAGCTCTATCTTTGGGTAAGTCAACATCTGCGTAATGTATAAGGATTCCAAAACACCAGATTATATCAGAACCATATGACTTAGCTTAATTTGCACGCACATCTGTATTTGTGTAGCAAAAACTTCTGGAGACTATTAAAATCATTGAATCCCTGGAACAGAATGCAGGCTTCTAGAAAAATGAAAAGAAAATAAACAGAAAATGACTGTAATTTCCAGAAGATGGCCATATATATCCACTATAACATGCTTTTGGTCCCAAATTATGTCCATGCAGCAGTTGGGCACGTGATCCTTTACCGAGAAAAGTATATTCGTCTTGTCTTGATAAACAGCATTAGTTGTCACAGTGCACACAAGCTCTTTTTCCACGGAGCAGCTCTCACCTATCACCAGGAAACAGTTTCAGCTGCTAAAGCATGCATATGTTTAAACTTCAACATCTTAATCCTCCTCAGGATAGATGAGGCTATAATGTTTCAGTGAAGCAAAAGCAACATCTTTAACTGAACATTACATCTATAATGATGCGATTATGGCAACCAAAACAGCAGACGGACAAATAAATTATTCTACTGATAAAGAGTACTCTAAAACATTGGACGTCACTTTCTAGCTCTATTTACTCCTGCTCTTTTCTCCTGAAATTTCCTGCCCCTTCATCTCTTCCAGACATAGATCCTTAAACTACTAATTTGACTAAGTCTGTGAATATCCAAATGTGTTCTAGAAAGGTCACCCAAAATTTACCTCACCACAACAAGATCTATGAAAGCCATAAGGACTGATTGCATCAGATTATATTCACAGGACAACATGAACTCCATAGTCAGGCCTACCCTTCAGTCACATAAACTTTCAATTATTGAAAGTAGACGACAGGATGAAACTACCAGATCATTCCTTTCAAGAAAGGGTGTATTCAAACTTGATAACTGTGTCTGGTCTTCATATACTACCCCTTGAAGGATTCCAAACTGAAAAGTATACATGCCAAAAATTTAATATGCATGACTGCTGAACAAGGCTCCTCACAAAAGCTATAAAAGGAATTGGATATGACAAGGATAAGAAGATTGATATGCTTCACCTAGCATGTCAATCATCTTAACAATGTTCAATTAAGCAAATCAAATATTAGTGAGAAGTGTAAATAATTGGTCAAAGTTTACTTTTGATCAAGCTTGCATTATCTAGTGTGTCTTTTCTTGAGCGCACTCCTTTCTTTGATCAGCGAGTCATCTAATAGCCATCCTAGTCAAAGAATTTATTTATGTTCTCCCTGTCTTTCCCTATGTTCTATCTCCCCCTAAACAGACCAAATCAGGCCCAAATGGCTCCATGCCAGGAGCTGAGCTCTTAGCTTCTACTGAGACAACCCTATTCCCCAAATTGCTTAATAAACAAAGCTAAGAAGTTAAGACATATAATGCAAAAAATACCTGTAAGAATGGCTTGATCAACACGTAACTGATCACTTAACATCTCAACCATTCTCAAATCAGCTGGAACTTTGCATCCGACTGCTCATCAAACAGAAAATGGAAGTCAAGCTTTCAAGAGCTAATTATGTTCTAAATCAAGTCAACCATCTTCACAACTTTAATATTTCACAAACTAACCACTAACTTCTACAATATCTCCTGGAACAAGTTCTGTAGCTGGAAGAATAGAGAAACAACCTGAAACCAGAGAGTTTCCGTGAGGATAAGATATATAAAAGTTGACATGAGGCCTTTCCAATAAAAAGGTTATGCTAACGCCACATGCAAAGCCAAAAAAGCACAAGACAAAACATTGTTGCAAAAAGAAAAAGTACTTTTTTCCACCCAAAAGATCTTCTCTAAGCAAATTTTCATTTGAGTGTGTCCTGTGAGTCAAATATGGACATTTATACAAAAAATTTTCCAGTTATAAAAATATTATTGAAAGGAAATACCAAGAACTATATATAAACAAGAGTTCTTCATCAATCTGTACAAAACAGAGCTTGCCAACAGGTGAAACACTCTTGTAGAATAGAAATACATTCACATTACATAGCAGTACCCAAAAGAAGCTAGCGAAAAATACTTTTGAGAGTTTGTATTCAATGGAAATAACTTGGTAAAAATGATTTAAGGTGTTTCATGAATGTGCAATATGCATGTACCCTGATGACAGAGACAAAATGCCCAACAAAATTCTCTAATTCGTTTCCTTCTTATTAGATGTGTATGGCCTCACCCTCCTATTACCTTTTTTTTCCTGTCGGCATTCCTGAGGCAGCAATTTTTCTGATGTGTACTTCTAAGATTTTGCTGTTTTCCATGAAATTATCATGTATACAGGTGAAAACACCCTTAAAATTGCTAATTAAATTTTTCTATTGAGGAAAAACCAAAATGTCACATTCTTCAATATGTGAAATTTCTGAAAGTAAATCTACTTTCCAACATGTCATAAGCGACCCTTTCACTTACTTAAAAAAGAGAATATGAATATACATGGTGGACCTCACTACAATAAAGCATAATTAGCAAAGAGATTATCCTCTTTTCTGGAAGATATGCCTACCATTTCTCAACACAGTCGCAACATCAGCCTGATAAGCACGTAGCTCCTACATTGACAGGGTGAAGGATCAAAGATCAGAAAAGATAATGATTAAGCTGTTCAACAAAAGAAAATCGAGAAGAATAAAAGTCACTGTGGCATCTCCTGCAATGAAAGTGAAGGAACAGAGGATATACCCACTAGTCAGTTATGGGGAAGGGGGAGATGAGACTCAAGCCCAACAACAATTGGCCTTAATAGCCTGATGGGAATCAGCAACCATGCCAATTACTTCTCCCTCATATACCTAAATGGAGCTCTTTGGGTCTAATTCCAAATCGTTGTCATAAGATAAGTACCTTTACCATCAATAGGATGCTATACTCACTGACTTCATGCAAATAGTGGAGCATTAAATTCACATTCTTGGATGAAGTCTACTACAGCAGTGGAAACTATGCAATCTTTAGCCGCACATCACCATCAAGTATGTCACATAATTCGAAAATCGGGAACCTATCCATCAATTAAACTGGGTTGAAAGAGAGTCAATCACTTATATAGTCTTGCACCCAGTAAAAAATAAATCACATATTCAGTCCAGTTAGTCTAGGAAATTAGTCTGCCTAATATCATGACATTCACTGGATCTGGTCCTTATGCAACAAAGGAAGTCCTCCAGGGTACTTTTTTATTTAAGGAAATTTGTCTGAACTAGAAGGAGAGCTTTCTCTGCAGATCACAATATTGGGGGAGTTCTCCAAGGCATTTCTCTATTTGAGGGTCACTACGACAGTTACTTTCTAGCACTCATGGTAACATAAGCTTGAGTTTGGTACTTACCTCAAGAGCTTTCTCTGCATTTGTTTCAGTAATTACTCCTACAGCTGCATTGGCAGCCAATATCATCAGAATCACCTGTGCATGTGATTCAATCAACATAACTCTTATTTGAACGGAAAAGTCCAGGCAAAACAAAGAGTAAACTAGAAAAGAAAGAAACAACACCACTTCCTAAGCCATGCAAGCACTGCACTAGCAATAAAAATGAAGTACATTCATGATATTACATAAATGCTAGTTAACCTTCATATACCATCAAAGCAGGCAAAAAGATTTAGAAATGTTCCATACCCACCCATGCCAGAAATTAGCATCTTTGCAAACAAGGAAAAGGAAAAGGGCTAGCTTGCACATGCAATCTTTTGGGTGATACATGGTTTCAGCTGAACTAGATTATAGATAAAGGATCACAAGGGTGTTTGCCCTTAACTTGTAAAATCAAATCTTCACCTCATTATGTTTATAAATCTTGTTACGCAATGCGGTGTCCTCCAACTTTTCAGTTCTTGGAATACTTCCGATGAACTATCTACCTCTAAAAGTCTCATAGTGCTGCCACTTTTTCTCAAAATTACTTGGAGAGGACACAACAGAAGAAATGTGACAGAAGTCAAAAATCAAAATATGGTTCCTCCTATATCAAACATCTTTTTCATTGTTTTTTTTTTTTTTTTGGTGACCCGAGAACCGCCGTATAGCCGGCAGCCGGCGACATAAACCCGGGGCAACACCATAGGGACCCACCCCCCACGACTCGAAGGTAAGGCGCGCAATGCGCACGCCGGGACTCGAACCTCCCCCCTTCCGCAATTAGAGGGGGAAAGGCCCAAGCCAGCGTGCCCACAAGCGGGGTGGGTTAATATCTTTTTCATTGTTGAGAACTTCTTTTTCTACTTTTGCCAAGATTGGGTGTATTAAATAATTTTTCTCCTCTTCCTATTTTAAACATCTTTTTCATGGCTGGGAACTTCTTTTTCTACTTTTTCCCAAGATTGGGGGTATTATGTAATTTTTTCCTCCATCAGATGCTCTTGTACATTTCTATTAAAGTAGACCATTCTTTTAATAAAAAAATTTTATGTAATAAAAGTTTAGAAATAGAAAAACTATTCGAGCAGAATGGAATATGCTTAAACAGAAAAAAAAAAAAAAAAAAAAAAACTAACAAGAGGATACTAATTCATTGAAAAATTATAGAGCATTAAGAATGATTAAATTAGCTAAAACAGAATCCACAGAAGATTCAGATTCTTGGAAAGAATTTATTTATTTATTTTTTTTTTTTTGGGCTCCTTCCAAATGCACCATGTGAAAAAAAGAAGAGCAGCATGGCAAGCCTTTTTGGAAAGGTGAGAGCAGGAAGGAAAGCTCCAGAAGTGAAACAACTGCTGATTTCACTATGACAAAAATATTGAAAAAACCTCCCTCCCTCCCTCCCTCCCCCCGCACATGCTATCAAAAGTCACAGGAAAGCCACACATGTTATTAAAGATTTAAAAGTCTCAGTAAAAGGCTTCTCTTGAACATCTTTTAAGAACCCTTTATAGTAGGTGAGAATGTCTCATAGAATGCAATCACATCAGGCATTAAACAGGCATATGGAGAAAATAATTTAGGGTACTTAAGATGGATGCAGAAATATCAGCTCAACCAACACTAATAGCACAATAGTTTTACCGAGGGCTCCAAAAAGGCTGCTAGGCCAGTTTCACCATTAACCAGAGCCAAAACAAAGGACACAAGGGCAGCTGCAATTAAGATCTTCACAAGCAAATCATCGAACTGCTTCAAAACCAATTTCCAGAAGGAAGTCCCTGGATTAACCATCAGAATAAAGAGATAAAGACCTTAAGCTTTTACAGTATTCACTAAAGTGATTCCTTGACATTTCCATAAAGGATAAGACAAAAGAAATATCGATGACACACTTGTCCAATAAACTGATTTTTTCAACAACTGAAATTGATTTTTTCAACAACTGAAATCAAAACAAGATTAGGGCATGTTGTTAACTAATGCTATCGAGTTAGGCATAAAGAAGTTTGGGACAGTTTTATTCATATACAATCTTATCATCAGGATGTTCCTGAGACAGAGAACCAAAGTATCACCAGTGATCGAAAAGGCAAACTCATGTAACACCTCGATATTGTGTTTGCAGGTACACATAGTCTGACGAGTAATTCTAGGTTGATATTTCATTTTATAAATTCAGTTCCTTTTATCTCTTTTATCACCAAGTTGAATGCCCATTTCAAGAATAATATATTGCAAGTTCCTTCTAGTTATGAGAATTAAACATCACTCCATTCATAAAGTAATTTGATATGGCTTCAAATAAATGCAAATGTCAATCCTGATTTTATTTGCTTCAACATAAATGCATATGTCAATCCTGATTTTTGATTCTGTACTTGGTACTCACCACTGAGCTGTAGTGCACTTCCAGCTTTTAAGCTCGACATACTTCCAACTTAATATAGTTCTACCAAAACCTGACTGTTTTGGGGAAATTCTAATTTAGTTTTCACCAGGTTGACAGATTCAATTCAGTGGCAATATTTAGTCAATTATGCAATCAGACATGTGTGCATGTATTAATCACACAAAGTAAAAATTGGAGGATTGTAAGCCTTTATTGTCCTTTAAGACCTTATTTTTTGAAGTTGTTCTTGCTTAAAATTCTTGCATTGTGATTTATTAATGCAGTACGGCATATCATGCTGACACAAGCCTCTTCATTCTTCATTGATTGTAAGAGGCTTAGATGGTATAATCAATTTTAAGCATTAAGTGTATGCCAGCATTTTTTAAGTTTACGACTTTACAAGGAAAAAACAATGGATGGGACTCAGAAAAAGAGTTTGCCTCTAGTTCTCAGACCTTCTTCAATGTTTTTTCTACAAATGTTTGATTTTCAATCCCTAAACTCCTCATAATCTTGAGTCGTGTAGAATGACAACAAGCTAGAGATCAAGGAAGAAAAAAACGATCAACTTATGTGCTTGCTTGATTAAAAGGTTTTTCGAGAAGGGGGTTGGAGAGAGATGGAGAGAGACATGCTTACTTTCCTCTTCGGGCAGCACTGAAAACCATCAGCAGATCATGAAAAGCACATAAAACAAAGAGTCAGAAGATTTAAGCACTACTAACTAAATAATACACATATCAGAAGATTGCACCACAAACAACTAGCAAAAGATATTATTTCAAGCATTGACTCATTTTGTTTATCATTATACTCTGCAGCCGCATATAGAAGTACATCATTCATGTGATACTAAAATCAAGATTCTGCCAAAAATATAAGTTAGCTACAAAGAAAAACTAATTATGGAAAGTAAAAGAGAATAAATGAGTTCCATCTCACCAATTGCTGCCAAGAAGATTGACAATAAAACGAGGACTGAACTAGAGAAGGAGAATCAAAACACAATTTGATAATCAGAAAGGAAAAATAAGGGGCTACAAGAAGCTCAAAATGCATTACAAGTAATCAAATGACAACCTCTGCCAAAATAATCTAATACTAAGCAGCCATTGCTTCTCCTTGAGTGGCTGTCAAGCCAAATTAATTCCTACCCATCACCCATATCAGTGAAAACTGTAACTATTGTTTTAGACTAAACGCCTTGAACCCACTCAGAAAAATAAAGCCATCTAGTCTACGTCACAGTAAATCAGATTACGGTGACAAACGGATGCATTCGTTTAAGATACAATGTTCTATACATTCAGTATCTCATCTCTCTTATACATCACTTATCGTTAAGGCTACATTTTCGCCTTTGTCAAAAGCAAGTTTCTGTGGCTAAAAAGACCAAAAAGAAGAAGAACAAGAACAAGAACAAGAACAAAGGGTTCTTTGTGCCTTCTCATCAACTACTAAGTAACTAGTGTCTCAGATGCCTCAACCTCAAGCATTGGTAAATTATTTCACTTTATGCCAAAGACAAATGGCTCAAATTTCATTGCTTATCTGCCCACATGTTCAGAGCCAACTGATTGCGAGGCACAAAACACACAACAAAGTAGCCAAACGAAGACCTACGGCCAAAAGCAACAGCTTAAAGAATCAGCCCAAGCACTTGATGAAAAGGGTAACCGATACGATTCAAGGATCATAATTGAAGTTCGAGTGAGGACGAGGGGGCACACCATTTTTACCAAAGAGCCTCGCGTGTCTCGCAACCTGCCACGCCAAGGCAAAGACAAAATCAAGCTCAATTCAATGGAACCAAAACTCTATTTCCACGGCCGGAAGGCAAATCCCAAGCTCACGAGGCAAACCTGGGAATCACTGAGCCCTCTACTCGGGTCCACTTCGAAATAGTCCAGCACCTGAAATTCACAACAATCAAGCTTCAGAATTCGAACGCATTGCAACGCCGCGAGGAGCAGTTCCGCCTTCTCTGATCGCTCCCGATCACAGACGACTGAACCCTCAAATCAGGCGGCCGAAACTAAAAGGATACCAAACGGGAACCGCCCCCATCCCGCGGAACAATGCACCCCGATGGCGATCCAGTTTCGAATTCGAGGAAGTCGCGAAACTCACCTCGGAGACGGATCTCGCGTAAGCGTCCTCCATCGAAGGACGAGCGGAAGGAAGATCCTCTCCACGCGAAGCACGAGATAGAGAGAGAAGCGAACTAGCTCGGTGCCAGTTTTCTGTCTCGTCTAGTGTTGGATCTGAAAACGAGGAAGATCAGGGACGACACGGTGGTTCGATTTGCATGCTGCGAGTGCAGAGAACTGAGAAGGCGTTGAAGAAGATCCGAGCGCAGACGTTATGCGTAAGCGACGTCGGGTTTGGGCCGACTTTCTCTGGGCCCAGTACATCAGTTGGCCTAATCCGTCCGCATCCCCGTCACTTCTAGAGGTGACTTTCTCTGGGTCTGGGCCCAATACATCAGTTGGCCCAATCCGACCGTGTCGGTGATCGATTTCTGGGTCGGTCGCTTGTAGCCTAGAACTGTGAACCGATCATGAGTAACTGTCCCATTCGATATTTGGAACCACCAACTAGACCGGCCGATTTTGGCACTAGCTGTTTCCTAATTCGATTACCATGGAATCAGCCCACTTTTTCAAATCAAATTCTTACGATCAATTTTAAAATTTGCACCATTTCATTACACAAGCATATATCGATCGACTAGTTATGTTGTTCTTTCTTCACATTGAACACCACAGTTCGATTCTCATTGGGTGGTTTTTTTTCTAAAAGAATCGGTTCTCTCTTAGACTAACCTTGAGTCAAGTCCAAGCTGGTTTGGTTCGATTTTCACATTGAATCGCAGCCGTTGCTCATCTCTTGCTATTTCTATAAACTCAATTATGCAAACAATTATATCCAGGAATCATGTAGACTACCCTAATATTTATAAAAGTAAAAAATAATTTTAAAATAAAAGGCTTTTGAGCAACGAGTTTTGATAGCTATTTATTTTAAAAACTTTGCAATATGCAATTATCTTGAAAGCAAATAATATTCGATGCATGTGCAATGATAGTCATAGAGTAACTTTCTAAATGAGAAAAAAATAATATAAAAATAACAACAAACTTTTGAACTCTGAAGACTCGATTAAGACATATAAACCCTAAACCACTATAAGCAAAAGCTGTAAGACCCTGGCAAGGTGCTGCCAAAATCGCACCACCTCTAGTAAAAGCTTACCATGGGTTCAACAACCTAGGTGAGACGCGCAAAACCACAACAAATGATTATGAGATTGTAATAACACCAACATAATCTGTCTCGCTAGACTCTTAGTGAGGCCAGTATTGAGGCTAAGCTTCCCCAAAGGACCCTTGCTAGAGTATGGCAATGGGTCGGGTCAAGTCGAGTTTTGATGTTACTCGACCCGACTTGATCCCAAAAGCATATGAAATGACGCAAAGAAATCCTACTCGGGTTGGGTCAGGTCATGTTTCGAATCTATCCTTTCTTTTTATATTTTAATAATGGCAGTGGGATCATCATTCTATCGGTAAGAACTGGAAATTTAAACTTGCAAGACAAGACGACATCAGTAGCCTAGGTTTCGTAGGACAAATGCCTTCTTCTTATTCCAATTGACCGCATCAAATACTGCACCCAATTCACTATATTTTGACGTTGGACAAGTAACGATCCAAATTTCGCCAAAAATTGAACCATATCTCTAATTCTCATCAACCTCGACACAACTACACACAATCCACTCACGTGGCGCGATGCCAAGAAAATGCATTGAGCATCAAGCATGGAGAGGAACCACAACATTATTTTGCTTGTTCGTGTTGATGTCAATGTCCAAATCGTTAAGTTCTTGTCATATGAAATTGTAGGGCACAAAAATCCCTCGTCTGAGCTAGTCCGACGACATTAATAACCTTCGACCAACTAGTGGTCGATGGTGGCTTAGTGCCGTTCAGAGGAGCCGACCGACGAGGAGCGATTGTCAACCGAAGAGGTGGTAGCGACAAGGTTTTCTGGTTCAATGGGTTGCGAGCGTCTGGGTTTGGTGAAGGAGGTGAGAGGAAAAAGATGGCTGGAGGTAGAAGACAACTAGAGAAGGAGACAAAATAAGGAAAAGACAAAAGAGAAAAACAAAAAAGAATAAATAGAAAATTAGAACAGAGGGAAAACAAGCCGGGATTTTGTTCATGATAGGCTTCGATTTTTGTGAGTTAATCGGATAAAGAGGGGAGTTCATGAATGGATTGAGTAAGAGAAGTCTTCATAGGTTATCTTGGGTTAATCTTAAGGTGGGCCTTGAAGAGGCCCCTTTTTTCAATCTAATCCGAACCGATAAGGTCCGGGTCGGTTTAGTCGGGCCAAGTCTCTTGACCTGATTCAATTTCTTTTTCTTATAATTAAAAAAAAAATTCTAAAAATAATAAAAATAATAAAAAAAATTCTAGAAAATTCAGAAAAATTGAGAAAAAATTTGGAAAACCATTAAAAATATTAAAACTCAAAATTAGACAAGCCTTTGGGGCTTTACAATAAGCTTCTTTATTTTGTGTTGCATTTTTCTTTTTTAGGGATGATATTAGGATGATTGTGTGTTTTCCTTTATGATTATAATTGATTGCATATTTTAATATTTTGCGTGTTATTTTCCTGCTCTAGAATGGTTAGGACTAAACGTCGAAGCCTTCGATAGGTTGCCACAGTGTTAGTTAGCATTTGATCAAGTTAGGTACCAAAATGACATTAGTCTTAGAGCTAACATAATCAAGTCACCGAGTTTAGAATCTCTAGATGTGTAACTAGTAAGATATTCTCCTGTATCTTAATAGATTTCTAGCCGACCCTAAAAATGCTAGTGGCGACTCCTTTGTTAAAATTTGCATAGGCTTAATCGATTAAAATTTTGAATGCCATCATTATGTGAGGTATGGGCTTGAGAGAACCCGAGTCAATAGAAAGTCATCGGCCCGAAATTGACAATACTCTTAAACCTAACAGCTCTCTACAATGGGTTAGGTCACGGCACATCCTCTGTTCTATTAGGTATGATGTTTATGAATTAGATCCCAAGATGCAAATTTAAAACTACGAATTGAAATTAAAATAAATAAGGCAAACTATTCAGAGAACCCACGTAAGTAGCACATATTGACTATACAATTATCATTAAGTTATTAATTACCAATTAAAATATGCAAATCAAGATAACTACTCGTGCTCCTCATTTTCCAATTGGATTAATTTTCAAGGTTATTGCTTAAATTATAAATTATGTGATATTCGATCCATGAAATCTAATTTGAGTTGTGAAGCTATGGAATTTCATGAAAATGATAGCTTAAGGTATTATGGATATGTAGAATTTTACGGATGTTGATTTGAGTTTATAATTTGCCTCAAACAAAGTTTTGAAGTTTCCCACATGTAATGAACAATGCACGTCCAGCAATTCGGGATTGTATTTTATTATTTCTTAGCTTGATTTTGGATGAGTCAAATTGGGGTTCTTGTAGTATGTTGAAGGGAGTTTTGTTAATTGTAATTACGTTTGAAATGGGATTCGATAGAGAGAGTTATGGTGTGACCAAATTTTGTACTTAAGCTCCACGTTGCGGATAGTTTTGGATGATCGCTTTAGGTGAGCGATTTGTGGGGTTCGTTTGAGTCAATTTGTCAACATTTAAGCTGAGTTTAGCCGAGTCGTAGTTGAGATAGTGTTTTATTCGATTTTTAATGTTGTTTCTTGCTTTGATAATAATGTGAGTTTGACAATTCGAGTAATCCTTGTTATTTGGTCGTAGGTGCTCTAAGGTGATTGGTCTTATCTCTTCTTTGATTTGGTAAAACTCATATCTTGAAAATGATAAAATGATATATTATGAGTTTAAGTAGAAACCCTAAAGCTTTCGCTTTGTGTAGTCTACAAGTCCTCAACCAACCTAAAACCAAAAGTTTTGAATTCCTCATCAAAGAGCAACAACAACCATTGACCAAGCAAGCTACGGATCCAACCAAGGAAACACAAGCTTATCAAACCTGAGCATAAAAGATCATCATCCATGCAAGCTTATGTGGATCTAAAATCATAAATTAACTTTGCAAAACCCCCTTTATTCTACGGGTTATTCTACGAGGAATGGAAGATGGACTAATGAAAGGGAAAAGAAAAATAAGATAAACAAGATAATAAGCATCGAAATCAAAAGGGAAATGTGAACAGTATAAAGAGAAAATACAAACAAGAATATATAGTATTCATATCAATAACAAAGATTGAACCTTACTTTGGATGTCATATCAATTTATATCCATTGATATTCCAAGTAGATCGGTTGCTTAACTCTATCACACAACTCATAAGTATCATCATTCAATGAGAATTTCTTATATTTTAAGGCAACAAACAACACTATTAAAATTGTTAGGTATCATACGTATATCATTTGATTTTACATCATAATAGAGATCGCGTTTAGAATGAATGATTTTACACAACCTGTGCTATAAGGGAGGACATTTTCTAAAAGAGATCCTGAGATGCGAAATTTAAATTTACCGATTGAAGTTGAATTAAAGAAGACAAACTTAGCAACTATTGACTAAATAATTGCCATTAAGTTATTAATTACCAATTAAAAGATGCTAATGAAGGATTTTTTAGAGAATAACACTTTTGAAAATAATCTTCATTCTATAGAGTATTTCTACACCCCCAATGAATGTCACCACATATGGTGGTGAGTTGATCTTCCCAATGATGATTCTATAGGAGACACCCCATTGTACAAAGGGACAATCTCATGCATGCCGATGACAAGATAATCATCAAAAGAGACCATAGACTCGTCTAGAAAATACTTCATAATGCTCTCCCTACTGTGATTAAACAATGCGTAATATCAATCATCGAAAAAGCAAATGTGTAGAAGAGGATCCATTTATCTTGAGAGAGAGTAAGAAAGAGAAAGCAAGAGATCTAGGCGTGGTTTAAACAGAAACCCTAGGGCAAGAAAGAAAGAGAGATTCAAGCATCATTTAACCAAAAACCATAAGGCTTTCGCTTTTTATTGTAAAATATGAGTTTGACCAAGTCCAAAAGAAAAACACAACTTGAAAAGTCAATTAAAAGAAAGTGGACATTTATGGCACGTTTGGTAACGCTTTTGTTCCGAGAAACAATTTTTATTGAGAAATGATTTTTTCTGTTTTTATTCTCAAAAACAATTTATGAGCAAAAGAACATATTTGATAATTTTCCAAAATTTCTATTCCTCGGATAGAAATACGTTTCGTAAAATTTTATTTCTTTTAATTTTTTAATTCTTTTCTTATTTTGGCCTCGCCTAGGCGGCGAGAGGTTGGCCTCGCCCTAGCCTGGCGAGGCCCAGCCTCGCATCAATTGGGAAGGCCGAGCCTCACCGTGGCTGCGCAAGGCTCGGCCTCACCTTGGCTGGGCGAGGTCAACCTCGCCCAGACACAGCAAGGGTCGGGCTGATGAGCCTCGCCATAGCTCGGCGTCTCTAGGGGCCAGCAACGCTCCGGCAAGGTCGCCGGCCTTCGTTTGGTCAGTCACCGACACCGACCATGGCCCAGGTCGACGATTGGCCAAAAGGAAGAAGAAGAAGAAGAAGAAGAAGAAGAAGAAGAAGAAGAAGAAAGAGAAGAAAAAAGAAGAGAGAGAAAAATTGATTCTAGAAATTGTTATCGGGAACAAGAAACTTCTTTTTTCTACTTCTTGTTTCTATTCCAAATCTATTCCCGGGAACAAAAGTTTTACCAAACACGTTTTTATTCTTTTTTCGTTCCCTAGAATAAAAGAATAGAAAATTTTGTTCCAAGGAACAGAAATTGTTTTTAACAAACAGGCCCTTAGCTTATAAAGAGGAGAAACAGCTCCCTCGTAGAAAGGAAAACCAATGGGAAAGAAAGAAAAAAGAGAAAAGGAAAGAAGAATGAAGACAAAGGATGAAGAAAAGAGGGGTTCCATGCATGCTTGCTACCAACGCCTCGCCAAATTGATTCAACTTTGATTTGCAATGCTCGGTAAGTGCTCACGCTCCTTATTTTTCTAAATGGATTAGTTTTCGAAGTCAAGGCTTAAATTCCGAATTATGTGAGATTCGAGTTGCGAAGTTTGATATTTTTAGTTTTGAGCTATGAAATTTCATGAAAATGATAGTTTGGGGTATTATGGAGTCATGAATTTTACTAATTTTGATTTGAGTTTACAGTTTGCCCAAAAAAAAAAATGAAATTTCCCACTTGTGATGAATAGTATGTGTTCAACGACTTAGGGCCATATTTTGTCGGTTTTTGGCTCAATTTTGGAGTTCTTATAATACATTGAAAGGGCTTTCTATTAATTTTAAGTATGTTTAAAATAAAATTCGTTGGAGAGAATTTTAATATAATGAAGTTTCGCGCTTAAGCTCCGTATTACAGACGTGTTTGGTAATCGCTCCTGAGCGATATGTGAACACATATGAATCGTAATCGGGTATAGACATTTTTTTTCAAATTACAATCGAGATGGCATGTCATGATCTTGGATGAATATAATTGGACTACAAAGCTTACACGAAATTTTGTTAGCGTTTAAATCAAGTTTAGCTAAGTTGTAATTGAAGTAGCATTTTACTCAATTTTAACGTTGTTTCTTGTGAGTAATCTTTGTTATTTAGTTGGAGGCATTCTGAGGTGAGTGATGCTATCTCTTCTTTAGTTTGGTAAAACTCATGTCTTGAAAATGATATGATGATATATTATGAGTTAAAAAAGCATTACGTGATTTGATATTCCTAAATCTTACAAGGATGAAGAGTGACACAACCGTCTTTTCTCCAAAGGATGCAGCCTCGAACCCAAATATCGAGCTCCCAAAAAGTTCTCACGATAATGCTCT
Organism: Eucalyptus microcorys; assembly: GCA_014182515.1. Classification (NCBI taxonomy): domain Eukaryota; kingdom Viridiplantae; phylum Streptophyta; class Magnoliopsida; order Myrtales; family Myrtaceae; genus Eucalyptus; species Eucalyptus microcorys. Next base: position 23,610,552 of record CM024567.1, on the reverse strand, counting down.
TACTATAACGGCCACTAACTAAGGGATTTGAAAAACATAATAAGAAGAATTGAATGAACTATCACGACCTTATCACGACCTAATGAGCAATGCATTTTATTAAGTGGATCGAACAATCACCATTCACATTGAAAACACAAACATAACTCACTTTCACCAAATCCAAAATTTAACAAACCTTTACGATTTAAAATGTGATATTTATTACTTTAACGTAATATATTTTTAGTAGAAATACTCATTTCGATCGATAATAACAAAGTAAACACCAATGGTCCAGCCCATTAATCAATATCATCAAAACACTCGTCAATAGTCAATTCTATTGACTAAACTCATACTCGAGTATTTAGCCATGGTTACGCATGACACTCGTGATAACTCGATCAAAATTCATCTTTTAGTTAGATATCTATCTATTATTAGCCGATAGCTCGGCCCACAAGGATATTCTATAGAAGTATATGCATACCCGCAAACTTCTAAATGGATTCACAAAGATTAAGTATAATCCATCATCCTCAAACTTCAGTATTTCATAACAAAATCAAAACCATCTCACAATTTAGCAAAATCACAACTTTTGACCGTTCAATATTATATATTATATAATATCAAAGTGCTTTTCAAAAACTACATTTATAATCCATGAACATTTTTTTAGTTATTTCATAAAAGGTTCCACTAACCATTTATAGGCAATCGGTTCCTATTAAAGTCAAAAGATTACTTCTTATTTAAACAAATAAAATAATAGTAAATGCTCGATTTTATTTTATGCAACAAAAGACGATATTTCTTAACTCATAATATATCTAATTCATATCTTTTTTTCAAAACGTGAATTTGCAAGCATAGAGAAGAAATAATATAACTCATTTCGGAAAGCCGAAAATCAGTCTAGGGTTGTTACTCGAGCAAACACATTCGAACTCCTAACAGTTAATAAAAAAATGATATCAAAAGATTGAGGAAAACAATATTCTAATGAACGACTTGACTATACTACACCTATTCATTGATAACACAACCCCTATGCACCAATGAAAAGCTCCTCCATAGTGGAAACCTATTATTGTCTGCTATACGCAACTCACACACTAAATTTATTAATGCTATAACTTCCTCAACAAAACTTCGTTTCAAAGGAGCGTGCGATCAATAAAAAGCGCTTAAAATATATTATATGAACCCCAATTTTGCCGCCCCAAAATCTAGCCAAAAACAACTAAAATTCAACCCAAATGTTACCTTTCACAATTTGTCCAACACGCGTGGCAAACTTTAAAATTTCATTCTAAGCAAATCGTAAGCTCAAATTGAGATCAATTGCATAACATCCTAAACTATCATATATATATGTAGACACACACACAACTCGAAAACTCCTTAATCAAACATAGTAATTCAGAATTGACCTAAATCCGAATTTTAAACCCTAATTTTGATAATTCCTTTGATTAGATAATTAAAGGTTTTGGTTGCTTACTTGACATTGTGAAATAACAATAATTCGGGTTGTCAAGGCATCTGAATTGATCACATGCGAGAACTTTCTCATTTTTCCCTTTTTTTCTCTCTTCCCACTAGCAAGCTTCTTTTTTTGTCTTTGTTCTTTCCGCTACATCATGCTTCAACATGAGTCTAGAGAAAGAAAAACGAAGATGGGCTAAGCTTTTGAGAACTTGGGCTGGGCTAAGCTTGGCTTTTAATAAGTCTAATATTTCATATTAAACTTAAGCACAAAAAGTTATCATCGTAGGTGTAATATATGAGCCGTGGGAAAAAAAAAGAAGGAAAAGAAGAGGGTTTGAAAAGTCAACAAAAGAAGCTGAAGGAGAAGAGTGGAAGCTTCGGCTATTTTTAATGAGAAGACAGAGGGAAAGCTTGGATAGAATTGAAAGTGGGGGAGAGGATAGAAAGAAGAGGTAGGAAAAAGGGAAAAGGGAAAAAAAAATTTGGCGCACCCACCACTCGAACGCTTCACTAAGCCAACTCAACTCTGTTTTGCCACGCTAGTAAGTGATTGAAGCCTTTGATCATCTATTCGAACGAATCGTCACAATTAGAGCTTAAAATTCGGATTTCTTGGAGATTTGTTCTGCGAAGTCCGATTTTTGAGTTGTCAAGCTATGTATTTTTATGGAGATGATAATTTAGGATGTTATGAAGCTATAGCATTTTACAGATCATGATTTAAGCTTACGGTTTGCCCGGAACGGAATTTTCAAGTTTGGCTGTTCTAAAATCGTAGCGAATAGTAGCTCTGGCCCTCAATTTTAGTTGTTTTTTGTGCTATTTTAGGGCGGCTTAATTAAAGACATTGTAGTACATCAAGAGAGCTTTCTAAGGACTATAAGATGGCTTGAAACGAAATTTTGTGGAGAAAGTTATGGCGCAACGAAGTTAACGCGTGGGCTGCACCTAGCGGACAATATTTGGTTTATGTTAAATGTGAGCTTTAGTTGGTGCATAGGTGTCGTTTCCTCAATAAATAGACGTAGCATAGTCCAATCGTTATTAGAATATCATTTTACTTGATCTTTTAATATTAATTTTTGGTTATTTGTTAGGAATTCTTAAGAATTCGAGTGTGTCGACTCGAGTTACCACCGTAATTAATTTTTGGCTTTTCCTAGGTGAGTGATACTATTTTTCTTTGTATTTTAAACTCATGTTTTGAGGAATATAGTGAATTGTATATTTTATAAGTAGATAAAAAAAACATATTTTGTTACATAAAATAGGATCAAGCTATTACTACCATTTTGTTGTTTGAAATAATGAATTATATTTCGAATTCAATTTGAATGGTTGTTTGAAAATGGTTTGTGAAATTCTTTATGAAAGAATCATGAGATGTTTTGAAGAACATTTTGTTATTTATATATCAAATACTTGAGTTATGATATGATTTCCATTCTAATATTGGATTATTGGATATTGTGATTGATGGTTGATGCTCAATGTTGAACCCTAAAAGGTGTGTGGATATGTGCATACTAGTCAATGATATCCTGTGAGTCGAGCCATCGACTAATAATAGGTGAAAACCTTGCCAAGGGAGGAATCTTGACCGTCTAGTCACAAGCATTACACATAATCATGGCTAGGTATTTGAGTATGAATTGGCCAATGGAATGGACCATTGACATGTGATTTGAGTTCAGTTGATGGAATGGACTATCGATGTGTGATTTGATCAAGATTAATTAATGGAGTAGACCATCAATATATGTTTTAAGAGATTGACCGATGGATTAGATCATTAGTATATTCGATATTTAAATTATGATTAATGTATTATGTTAAAGTGAGTTGTGATTGTATTTTGAATGTGCATAGTAATTTCTCGATACGCTTAGAAAAAATGTGTTACTGAGCTGTAGTAGCTCACTCCTCTCATTTACTTGTTTTTCAGGTTCTTCAGCGAGCCGTAAGTAAGCGTAAGGGTCCATTTCAAGAAGGCCTTTTTGTGGTGAGGACTTTTGGCATGAGTTGTAAATAGTTGATAAGATTGTGAGTTAGTTTTGGTTGAGATATATATATGGTTGTTTATAGAAAACTCTGGTATTATAACAAAATCTTTTTTTGTTAATTATATATATGTTGATGTATATATATGTTAATATCAGGCTAAATTTTAGTTATATTGAGACTGCGTCATTTGGTGAAAGGACGGCCATGTCATTACCTTGTTCTTGTGGATCAGAGTGTGACAATAGGAATCTTAATACCTATCTTCAACAAATTAATCAGTCATAGAGATAGATAACACCTAGCCCAAAACGGCCTAGCCCAAAAAATCACATTGCCATGTTCTAATAAGGGCCCTCTAAGGAAGTCTAATCTTAATACTAACCTCACCAAGGGTCAAGTGAGATAAATCATATTTGGGCTGTTGCAATCCCATATAAGCTAGTAGGAAGGTAGCGCTACACCAACGAGTCACCTATTATAATTTTGTGAGTCTGGGTTGTTGAACCCATGGAAAGTTTTACTAGAGGTTACCTAACTTCGACGACACCTTGCTAGGGTCCAACAACGTTTGCTCGCGATGGTTTAGGGTTCGTTTGTCTCAACTAGTCTTCAAAGCCCATATCTTTGTTTTTTTTTTTTTATACATTAGAAGCAATGAAATATGATAGTGTTTTTCACTAATATGAAGTACATATGGACGTTATCTAGATTTGATGTTTTGATTGATCTTAGCCTTAATGGATGTAAATATAAGCATAGAATTAGATATTCTAATATTCTCTAAAAGTTTTCCACCTTTTTATTATCTACTTTTACAATCAAGTAGTTCATTAAAAAATTCAAAAGTTCAATTATTATAAGACTGATGTGTTTTCTTCATTCTTAGTCAGCAACCACCAACGGTGGCAAGTTGACATCATTCATTCATTTTTTTTAAAAATTAAATCCCTAAAATTTTGAACAACTATAATTTTTCCATATAGTAATATAACATTTATCAACTTGATTTTCGCAACAATCAAAAGCTCACGAGCTAAAAGTTCTAATTCGATTTCTAAAAAAGTATTAAGGTCATAAATTTTCGCAAATTTGATCAAATGAACAATCATAGTGAAAAGTTATGATATTTCCCTCGGGAAAACTTTAATTGAAGTGCTTCTTGACACACGACCTCATCGCCCATATGTAAAAATGGTAATTTTCTCAACCCCATCTCGATCAAATGGCTATGGTTAGAGTATTAAAAATATGTCAAGGTGATCTAAATGAAATTAGCCTCAAATAAATATGCAATCCTTGAATATATGCTTATGGTAATGCATTTTAGTAGTAGTAGACACAACAATCATATATATCATACACAAAAGCGACATTTGTAGGTTCATTTCCTTTAATATCATAATACTAAAAAAAAATTCTCTATCATTGCAATCCATTTTGAATGAGGAAAAAAATGCAATAAAATTAAGTACAAACTGACAAGTTAGATAACAATAAAATCATATAAGAAGATATATCTTTTTCAAATTAACAAATCTCACTAAATCAATCCATAATTGTTGTCGAATTACAAAAAACACAAAGGAACAAACTAAAGTTGACTCATTCTAATTACCCTTAACACATAAGGAACACCAACTCAATCAACAATTTAAGAGATTAAACCTTAAGCATGAATTATATCGTAAACAACAATGACTAATAAAAAGTTCATTCATAAGTATTAATTTTGCAAAATCACTATTTATTTTGTGGGGAGTGGAAGACAGGGCAATGAAAGAGAAAATAAAGATAAAATAAACAAAATAATAAGCATCGATATCAAAAGGGAAAGTTGAACAATATAAAAAGAAAATTCAAACAAAAATATGGAGTGTTCTCATCAATATTAGAGATTGGACCTTGCTATTTTGGATACCATATCAATTTGTATCCATTGATATCTCAAGTTGATTGAGTTTCTTAGGTTACATTTGGCTATCAAGATTTCTAATTAGGATTAGACTGAATAGGATGTGAAATCCAAGTAATTACAATAATAAAGTTGGATATATTCACATTATGTTATATATATTATTTGGTGTAAACACCTATATAAATCACAAATTTTATAAATTGAGATGGTAAAAATCTCTCACAATACTTTCTCTACTTTATTTTCATTTTCCTTTTTATTTGAATTGCTCTCTTTTCTAAATAATTTCTTTTTTTTTCTTCCCTTTCCATCATTCTCTAATAAAATTTTATTAAATAGAAAATTATACTAATATACCTAAAATACTAAAACACCTAAAATGTGTAATAAATACGCATTTATATATTGAATTTATATTATAAGATAGAATTAAATTCAAATATATATTAAAATAAGATTAAATGAAAAAACTAAATTTTTGTTTTTTGTTATTTTTAATTTCTTATATTAGAATTCAAATATTATTTATATTAAAATATAATTTTAATTTATTAATTTAATAAATTTGTTATTTGAGAAAAAACTTTGATCTGTAAATATTAGAAATCACATCCATCTTTATCCTATCTTTTCTATGGAATAAGTTTATTTGGTCTATATCCCATTTATATCCAACATGATCTTATCTTGAGTAAGCTGCAAATGTAAGATAAAATAAATTTATTTTATCCTGAATTTTTTCTTGACCGCCAAATACAACCTTAACTCTATAATATCACTCAGAAGCATCTTCGTTCAAGGAGAATTTCTTATATTTTAAGGCAGCAGCACTAGTCATTAGATAGCAAACATATGTCATTTGATTTTTTGTCAAAATAATAATAACTTTTGAGCTGAATGATTTTCCACATCCTTTTTTGTAGGATATGACGTTTATGAAAAGAGGTCCCGAGATGCAAAATTTAAAGCCACCGATTGAAGTTGAATTAAATAAGACAAATTTTTTAACGCAACCCATAGTAGAAGTGGATATTGACTCTGCAATTCTACTTGTGAGATAGAGAGTGTGAGAGAGGTCATTTACCTTCGCGACTCAGAAAAATATAATGCAAACTCATGTACTCGAAATAGGCAAAGAGCAAACTTCAAAAGGCCTTCTACTAATATGAGGCTGGGCCGAGCCCAACCCGAAAGGAAGTAGGCCATGGGCTTTTTCCTCCTCGCTTCTTCATGGGCCCATTGCTTGGTCGACCCGGCCCAATCGCACCGCCAGGTTAAACCCTCGATCCCCACCTCCCTTCCCGTCGCCCTTCTTCTCTTCGTCTCCCCGCTACTCTCGCCGTCGCCCCCGCCCTCGCCCTCGCCCTCGCCGTCGCCCTTCCTCCCGCTGTCCCTCCTCGCCTCCCAGTTCGTGTCGGCAGGTCGCCTCCTCCCTCGCCGTAGAAGATGCTGGAGGCATACAGAGCGAGCTCGGTCGACTGGAAGCCGACGCCGGTCGTGGCCCTAGCCACCAGCGCCGACGACTCCCAGGTCGCGGCGGCCCGCGAGGACGGCTCGCTCGAGATTTGGCTCGTTTCCCCCGGCTCCGTCGGGTGGCACCGCCAGATGGTACGTCGATTCGCCTCCCGAAGCGCTCCGCCGCTCCTGTGAAATAAGGATGATGAGGGGTTTATTTCTGACGGCGCCTTCTTATTTTTCTCTTGTTTCTTCCAGACTATTCATGGAGATTCGAATTCGAGAGTGTCGTCGCTGGTGTGGTGCCGGACCGGCTCGAGAGGCTCGTCTAGCGGACGCCTGTTTTCATCCGGCATCGATGGGTCGGTCTCTGAGTGGGATCTATTTGACTTGAAGCAGAAGGTTCGAGCTGGGACTCGGGATGCTTAGTAGTGCTGTGACTTCTTTTGGAACTTTTCTTGTGCATATGTCAGTATTGGAAACGAATAGAGCTGGTTGATAACTACATGTCTTCAAACTGCTAGCTTGGGTTGGCCTTGAAGTTGAATTCACCTCTCAGTACTTCCATTAAGCTTGTGAATAGAACTCTGGTTGGGCAATTCAAGCACCTGTAGTATAGGTTTTGTTCCAGAAGAGATCGATCTCTTGACCTCGTACAAAGACTAGGTTGCACATTTGATGGTGTTTGAGTGATGGCAACTGGATAGAAATATGAATGACGTTACCCTTCTAAGCCTGCTTGGCCTATACCTAAAAACCAATCTTTTTTCATGAGCTTGCATATCCTTTCTTATTTTTGTCATGGTGTAATGTGCTTTTTATGAAGTTGCTTTCTTATGTTTCCAGTTTCAAATTGTTGTGTGCTTGGCAAACAGGTCGTTTATTATTTGACTACCCATCTGTTTCTTTTTTGCACTTGCAGACTGTTATAGATTCAATTGGAGTCGCAATATGGCAAATGGCTGTGTCTCCGTATGATGATAAGGAACCCAAGCCACAAAAGATGGAAAATGGGTATGTAGATGAAAGACTGGATAATGGCATGGATGATGACGATGGCGAAGTTGAGGATGATTCTGAATCTGTCGAGCTTCATGCCGCATCATACACGGAAGATGTGTGTATAGCCCTAGGCTGTGATGATGGCTGCGTGCGGTTATACACATTTTCTGATTTGGAAGATTTGGTATACAAAAAATCTCTGCCTAGGGTCAGCGGTGAGATTTCTTAACCTCAGAAACTGTTGTTCAGGTTTTTTTTTCTTTTGGTGTCCATACTGATCTCAATCCTCTTCATTTCAGGGCGAATTTTAAGCGTCACATGGAGTCCTACTGCAAATATGATATATTCAGGAAGTAGTGATGGGTTAGTGTTCTTATTTCTCGTATGCTTCAATTAGCAAGAATGATGTTGGATCTGAATTCTGACAGTTCAATGCCTTCTCTTGTACTAGATATTGATCATCTTGTCACTGTGGTTTACATAGAGGTACTCATATCAATTGGTTTCTGCAGATTTATAAGATGCTGGGATGCTCTTTCATCTCGCGAGATCTATAGGATTACAGTAGGCCTTGGAGGTTTGGGCAGTGGACCAGAACTTTGTGTGTGGTCATTGCTTGCACTGAGGTAATGTAACATTTTAAGCTGTTTAAATTGTGAGGTTTAATGTTTCAGCAGCTTCTACGGCAATTTGGCCTGATGTATAATGGGTATATTTCTTGTGTCAGGTCAGGAACACTTGTTAGTGCTGATAGTACTGGCAGTGTTCAGTTCTGGGACAGTGAACATGGAACGCTTTTACAGGCGCATTCTTATCACAAAGGTGATGTGAATGCTCTCGCAGTATCTCCTAACCATAACAGAGTGTTTTCTGCAGGATCTGATGGTCAGGTATGGAATTTAATTTCTTCTGCAGTTTATATCCATAAAGTACAAAGATATCGATTGTAATAGATATGAACATTGTGTATGATTAATAGGACATGCTTGCTTTTCCACCATCTTTTTCATTTCTGAGAACTGCATCATTGTGCATCATTGTGCTGATCAGGTTGCTTCTATAGATGTTGGTTTCTCAGTTATGCCTTGCAACAAATAGCTAGAAAGCTTCTCTCATCAGACTCTTCACCAGTCATGATGATTCAACGTTCCTCTGGGGCTACTGTAACTTTGGAAGCATGTTAATTGTTTTAGTGGAGCTCCTGTAGCTTGGCTAATTTCTGCATCTAAGTTTGATGTGGCCTTTATAATTTAAAATTAACTTGGAGAAGTTTCTTGCCAATCATGAGGGTACATAGGCCTTTCTTCAACATCGATTTTGATTGGAAAACTCCAAGTAGTTTTTCGAACAGTATATTAAACAAATGATTGGAAGTATGAGAGATAGACTCCAGTATCAATCAGCAGTAGTTACTTGTGATGTTAGGTTGATTGATCAACTAGGACATTTTCACTGTTGTATCTTGTCTATTCTTTTCCTTAGTGGACCTTATCAGTGGGGTGATAACTTTCTGAAGAATCTTCCATTCTGCAGGTTATCCTTTATAAGCTTTCCAATGAGACATTGTATGGTGATGACAAGATTTCTCACAAAGAGATGAAGAAATGGGTCTACATTGGTTATGTGAGAGCTCATACGCATGATGTTCGGTCCTTGACGGTTGCAGTACCAGTAAGCCGGGAAGGTATGTGTATATCTACGTTATCTAACCTTTCTGAGTAATGACTATTTCATAGTTCTCAAGATATACTATGCTAGTTTGCAGATTCCCTGCCAGATGAAAAAGTTAAAAGAGTTCGTCGCAGGAAGAAGCCTGTTGATTTTAGTTACAGTAAATGGGCTCATACGGGAGTTCCCATGCTCATCTCAGCTGGCGATGACACAAAGCTCTTCGCCTACTCTGTTCAGGAATTCACCAAGTTCTCTCCACATGATATTTGTCCAGCCCCTCAGAGGTTGCCCTTTCAACTAGTGCGCTCAGTATTCGACCAGACTCCTTTACTTCTTGTTCAGGCTCCTTACTGGTTAGATATTCTCTCTGTACGGACCAAGAGTGGTACCTTTCCGAGTAAGGCTTCTGGCCCTTCTGGGGGCTTGGCAGCTACTGGACTACTGGCTCGAGTGAAGAGCAAGGCTTCTCGAAAAATCATTTGCAGTGCTCTTTCTTCTTCGGGGGAGCTTTTTGCCTATTCAGACCATGTGAAGCCAAATCTTTTTGAACTGAAGAAGCGTGAGGATGGTAAAATTTCATGGACTGTGGCTAAAAAGCAACTTCCTCAGAGATTACCATTTGTTCACTCTATGGTTTTTAGTGCCGACTCTAATCGGTTAATAATGGCTGGACACGACCGAAAAATTTATGTAAGTTTCTTTTGCCTTTTCATACCTTTTGGGACTTGAGAGTTTATTGCCATATCTGTTACATCAGGAGAAAAGGCAAATATTACTTGTTGTCTTATGAGAACTTCCTCTAAACATAAGTGGTTCAAAGTTTAATAACAATGGCTGAATTTGTGTCCTGATGGCTACCCCTAGTAGGCAGGCATGTATGAAACTGCTCATTCTAGGTTGAGTTGCGAAGAAGTTGCTTCTTGATAACTAATGTTTAGATTTTTCTGTGTGATTGTTTTTATGCACTGGTTTTGGTTGATGGATGATCTGAGCTGAATTAATTTTCTATGTGAACATTGCTACTCCTTGTACTGAGAAATGGAAGTTAGAGTATTATTCTTGAGGTCAATCATCACAGTATTCTTTTGGGTTTTTTTTTTTTTTGGGGGGGGGGGTTTATTGATTTTGTTAATGAATGCCTCAGGAGCAAATGCTCCTATTAAGGATAGTTTGTGATTTTCAATCTACCATCTCTCGTGTATATGTATTCAATGCATTTCCTTATTAAGCATACTTATCTAGTGCACCGGGGAACTTATTAAAAAGACCCTATTTTATTATTATATTGTTATTTCTTCCTTATCTGGACTGCTCATATGGCTATAAACTGTGGTAGGACTAGTTGTTTCTAGAACCCCCTTCCCCCACACCCCCACCTGCCCCCCCAAAAAAAAAAAAAAAAAAAAAAGAAAAAGAAAAAAGAGCAGTCACTCCAACATGGAGGTGCTTGCTTTGTAGCTATTTCCATGTAAAAGACAAATAGCTTGAATGGAAAATGAACAGATCTCTGGTTTACAATTAATCTTTTCATTTGATGTGTTCTGTGGCACTATAGGTTGTGGATGTCAGAAGTTCAGAATTGCTATATACCTTCACACCATCTCGCGAGGAGCCTTCCGACGAATTATCTCTGATGAGCCACCAATAACAAAAATGTTTACCAGCTCTGATGGGCAGTGGTTAGCTGCTATTAATTGTTTTGGAGATGTATATGTATATAATCTTGAATTACAAAGGTACGAAATTTTCTTATGTTTACCTGATTCTTTGTGAAATGAGGCTTGAGATATTCATTGATCCAAATGTCTTTAGATGAGAATATAATGGTTTGTTGTGTCTACTATGTCCATGATCATTTGATAACTAAATTCGTTTCAGTTGTCTTTTCATGTTATCCAGGCAATTTTGAGTCTTTTTGCTGCTGATTATCATGTGCCATGGAAGATGTTGCTTTTGGTATATGTTGTCCATAGCCAGTCTTATCTATATAGTCCTGCAAGTTTATAAAGATTCTGTCCTAGGCCTTATTTATTTGAAATGTTGTTGCGGTTGTTTCTCATACCAAATGTAAGTGCTGATGTTAAATCTGATTCGGAACAGGCAGCACTGGTTCATATCTAGACTGGATGGTGCCTCTGTTACTGCTGGTGGATTTCCTCCTCTGAATAGTAATGTGCTTGTATTCACCACATCCTCAAATCAGGTGTATGTACTTGATGTGGAGGCCAAACAATTAGGAGACTGGTCAATGCGAAACACATTCTCTCTACCCAAAAGATTCCAGGAGTTTCCTGGGGAGGTGATGGGACTTTCTTTTCCACCCTCCTCATGTTCATCATCAGTCATTATATATAGTGCCAGGTATGCATCGAGTTTTTATTGTGTTTTATCGTATACTTGTATTTGTAGGAATCTGGGAGTAAGGTCAACGACCTTTCCCATGAAAGGATCAGAAAGGAGTTGCTACTTGTCGCTTGTGAACATCATTAAAAAATAAAATAAAAAATTACACATATCTTGCATCACTCATGCTCTTTGCTTCCTTTGTTTTGTGACCACAGATTCTCTAGCATAAGCCTTACTTAATAATTCATCTGAGCAGTTTACCAATTCAGATTGACATTAAATGGTTGTGATTTGCATCATATTTAATTATTTGCTTGCTGCATTCTGTGAACAGATTGTGCAAACTCACTCTCTTTGCACCCCCCCACCCCAAAAAAAGAAAAAGAGAGAAGAAAAAAAAAACAAAGAAAAAGATGCTTGGCTCCTCCTCTGTCTCTTTGATTAGAGGATTGTGTAAGCTACTTGTATGGACATATTTGCTTCATAATAATGACAGAAATTGAAAAGCTGTGTATAATATGTTCCCACTTGCCCCAGTAGTAACTCCTGCTAAAGTCACAGGTTCACAATAGTACATACTTTCTGAAGGAAAAAGAGAAAAAAAACCTTAATTGAGTTAGTAACGGAATAGTGTTGTCTGCTTATCTACCTTTGCTGTAGCAGTTACTTGATGTAAACTAGGTTGTTCTGGTTAAATTGCCAATTTTGGCTCAGGGAAAATTGGAATTGAGCTAAAAATGTTTGCTAAATTGTTGGCTTCTCTCCAGGGCAATGTGCATTATCGACTTTGGACTGCCTGTGGACCGGGAGGATGATGCAGAGTTGATGAATGGTCGGGATTCGACATTGAGGAAGTTACATTATACGCCTGTAAATGGGAAACTGAAGCGTAGTTTACAAGCGTACGAATTAGATACAAAACAAAATAGTAGAAAGAATTTTGAATTTTTTGCTTTCAGAGATCCTCTTTTGTTTGTTGGGCATCTTTCGAAGAATTCCATCTTGGTTATAGACAAACCCTGGATGGAAGTAGTTAAAACGTTAGAAGCTGCACCTGTCCACAGACATATCTTCGGGTCATGACTGCTTTTGCCAAGATGGTTTTTATGCAGCCTAGGAAGGAGAATTCGGTCAACAGTCAGTCCCTTAGCAGGTCACTTTCTTCCCTGTGATCATGGGGCCTACAGCTTGTTCTTCATTGTATCCCTTAAGTCAATTCTTTTCTTTTTTTAACCTTTATGTTACAATTTTGTCTCTAAATTTTGATCTAATCCAAGTTTCATTGCTTGAGATATATGCATTCATTGGTAGGCAAGGTTTCCATGAATTTTTGTGTCTATCAATCTTCAAAGAACTGTTAAAAATCTTCTTTCTCCATATTTTGAAGATTAATATAGACACCCTTTTAAGGATCCAAGCGAGAATGAAAGAGTTTGGATAATGCAGTTGGAGGTCCACCATCGCTTGCTTTGCACAAGTTGTACTCTTGCTAATGTGTTTGCTGGTTTGGAGGCAATTATTTATTAACAATTTGCTTTATCTAAGTTAGCTGGCCATACTAAATTTCCTGAACATTTGCTTAATTTCAAGGGCAATTATGTTCCCCTTCTCCTGTTAGCTACATAGTCTTCTTTGTTTTCATGCCTTCCTCCTCTGCGCTTTACCCTCTCGACTTGCCCATTGCTCCAACAACCATGGACATTTGCACCTTCTTGAGCAGATGAGTCCTTTTCATGTCTTCAGATCTGTTTCTTAATCATGATTGTGTTCTGATGGAGGCGATGGTATGTTTGTAGTGGTTACTGTAAGGGAGGGATTTCAGGGGTTTGTAGATAAAGCTTTTGAGAAGAGATGCCAGAGGTATGCAGTGAGGGATCACAAAATGCTTGATGGAATAGATAGGCTATCTGCTTTGTTGTCCATCATGCATTTGAGATTGAACGAATGAACCCTTTTGCTATCGGGAAAGGAAAATGACAGCTTTGAACAGCCATGCAGATTGGAGGAAGCCAGAGGTGTTACAGTGGGCTCATGTTCTCGGCAGATCATCAAAAGGTTAAGAGGCATCTATAGATAGCATGATAGCTTCTCTATCCGATTGGAGAATTTCTTATCCTTTGGTAGTCGAAACATCGTGGCAATCATTAGTGGCTAATTGTAACTGTTATGCACATGAACTTGCTCGAGTATGTTCATCCCTGAATCGCGGTACGGTGAGGTGTTGTGTAATGACTGGTTGGTTGCAGCTGGAGTCACTAGATAACAATCTCAAATTGATGACATGCTATTGACTAGGTTCCTCCTCCTTTGGGTAGCTCATCTATAGTCCTTGTTAGTGGTTCTGGCGCCATTGGAGAAGCCTCTGCCGCTCACATGTTTAGGTCAGTGATGTTTTCATGGACGTAGATTTTGATACATGCAGAGTGGAAGCTAGTTGTGTTTTCCTCCCATCAGATGCACATACGACTCAAATCTTGTCGCAACCTTTGTCTTGACAACACCAAAGTCGGCAAAGGTTTTACGGGGAGAGAAAAAAGAGAAGAAAAGCATCCCCCTGATGAGACATGGAATGGAGTCTTGTCCTTTTCCTATAAGCCAGGGCCTTCGTTTTTTTTCTCCCTCTCACTTTTCTTTGGCGAGATATGCTTTGCTGATTGCTGATTCTGGTGATGGGAGCCACTTGAAATAAAAGATGGGGTTCCCCCACCAGGACAAAAATTCAATTATTGTACCGGCTGATCATGTATTTTAGATCGTATTCTCAGTTGGCTAGTGGGTAGTTATCAGGGGGAAGTGATAGGTTGCTGTGTCTGCTGCCTTTCTGGTGGAAAACGAAACTTACCTTTTGGGTCCTTCCCTCGCTCCACGTTTGTCCGTTTATCTCACAAGGAGAGGGGGGCTTCTGCTCACCAAGAGATTTCCCGTGCCGTGTCCAAGTTCAAGCTAGGCTGGCATCGGTTCAGATGGAGAAATTAAAGTGGTCAGCTCGATTCTGACTCTCTCTCTCTCTCCTACTGTCTTTTGTTGTTTGTGTGTGATTTGCTGGGCCTTCTCATTTATTCTCGTCTTCGTTTGCGTTTGTGGCTTTGAGAGAGAGAGGGTGCGTACTGTTTCGAGCTATTGTGTTGAGGATACACTCTGTTCTGAAAGGGACTAAACCGATCGTCCTCTCTCGACCCTTCTTTCCATCTCCCCCATTCTTATTATTTCTATGTACTGAGTCAGTCGCTTTGGTAAAATTGTTCAACCAGCAAAGAAGTGATCTGTTGATTTTAGAACATTTGCTAGCCAACCAGAAATGTTAGATGGTGAATCTCCTGCCCAGGACGGCATAAGATTTTTCTTTCTTCCAATTTTGGGTGTGTTAGCTTTCAAATTTATGGTACAGCGTTAGAAATACGCCTGTTGTCATTAGATAACCACGAGCATTTCTTCTTTTCCTTCTTTTGGGAATGTAAGGATCTCCTCAAGAAGGGCCCTTCGCACCCCGTTCCCCGTTCCTAAACTCCAGCTCGCTTTTGAAGGTTGACGAACTTATCCTGTTCGCAAATGTGCTATTCCGTTCCTGGCGGGAAGTTTTGAACCGAAATGTGGGACGGCGGTCAGGCATGGGCAACGCCCTTTCTAATTAGGATACAATATTATAATTGCAGGTCCGCAAATTTTTGATATTTTGCATAATACGAAAGAACCACAGAAGAATTCCTTAGATACAGAAGAACTACGACTGCCTGATGAATGTGGCTTTTTGCACGCCTAGAAAGCAACCATACAAAGATATTTTATTTGCCCCAGGTGGTTTCCCCTGCACCGAAGGTCAAAGGTTGGAAAGAAAAAGAAGTTCGGATAAAGAGAGACAAGGTAAGATCTTCTCTCAGGTTGAGCATCCTCTTTACATCGAGACAGGTTACACCCTTGTACTACCAAAACTTGCCTTTCAAACCTCCTGCAGAACAATGGGAGAAGAAAGAAAGAATAGGATCATGTTAGCAAACGCCTCGGAGATTCAGTCGTGCTCGCGCGATTTATGTCAATGAAGATGAACCGTCTCACCCTTTTTCTCGGAAGCAGCTTTCTCATGGTGGTGCTTCTCCAGCTCAGATTTACCCTGTAGAGATCGGATGGCAGAGTGCTTACCCTAGTTCAGAAGGCAAACTGAAGCAACCGAAACTATGCGCCACGGTCACTTAGAGAACATTTAGAGTTTTCTTACCTTTGCCTTGGCTGCATCATTGTCCATTTGAGAATATTTCTTCTGCAAAGCATCAAAGAGGCAAACCATCAGAAACTTATCTTCTTTCACATTGCTTCTACATGTGGGGGATTGTGTTTAAGCCAATATGCTACAGAAAAGAGACTTGCCTTGCTGAAGCTCATTGGAATGGAGGTTGCAGTGTCCTCATAGCACAAATGCTGCGGCTGCTCCTCTCTCCCATGCTCTTTCGCTTTCTCCTTCTTCTTGCCGCCACCGAAACTGAGCTTCCGCGAGCCAGGGCCGAACGAAGAGCGCTCGTTCTCGTTGTATGAGTCCTCCTCGACTTCATAGAACGGAGGCCAGGAGGACGCGTCAGAGACCGTGGACAAATTCTCCTCTCCTTCCTTCTCGGTTTTGCCTCTTTTCGACCTCGTGTAAGTGTAGTTCTTGTGCTCTTCTCCCTGCCATTGCTCCAGCGCGAGAGTCCAACCAGACTCACAGTCTCCACTGGATTGTGAGGTTGATGTCTTATTCATCGTCACGAATCTCTGTGATTCTACAAAAACTCCACAGGGACTTTTTAGAGGAACAGATGAGCAATTTAGTAATGCCCAAGATTTTTCTTTTTCCAAAAAATTGAGAAAGCAGAATTTCCAGGTGAGAGTCTCCCTCCCTCCCTCCCTCCCCCTGTTCTTTTTCTGTATTGGAAAAGAGAGAAGGAGAAGGCTTGGGGAAAAAGAACAAACGTATCACACTCGAATCCTAGACTTGCTTTGTCCTTTGCTCTATCCTTTCGCATTCTTAAATCTTTTTCGTTTTTGTATGCGAATCAAAAAAAAAATTGCCAGTTGGCCGCATGTACCTTTCCCCGTGCATGAAATGTATGCATATGTTGGATTGGACTGTGAAAATATATGAATAAATAAAGGAGGTCAGCTGGAAAGAACACGAATTATGAAGTGGTAAAAAGAAAGTCATCGTTGATTCAAGAAGCCCCAGCATACATCGGGGTCCGTGCCAGTCGTCACAATATGATCCATTTGAGTCTCGCCGCTGCCGCCACTATCAACTGATACGATTGGCTCGGTTTCGAAGACCTAACTAATATTTCAATTTCGGTATTTCATGACCATACCTGGTATTGGCTTTTATTGCAGAGTCAAGCTTTTGTTTTAATAAATTGGCATGGGAGCTCGAGTCCATTTCATGATATCACGCTTGATTGTGAAATTGGGAGCGTACTAGCTCTACGTCTGCCAGCTATCAATTTATAGAACAAGATGGGAGGAGTCTTTTCCTCTGTCGAGTTCTAGGAGGAAAAGCAATAAGACTGTAGGATTGATGCAATTTGACTTTGTTTTCTTCACCTACTCCTTCCTTTTCTTTTGTCATTTTTCATCATTTTTTTCTGTTAATTTCTATTTTTATCAAGTTATTTTAAATTTTAGCACATAGGTAAGTTCTAACATGACATTTTTCCACATAAAACCAATTAATTTGTTTGTGATATCTACCATTTAGTTGACATTTTTTTTTTAAATACCACTTAGAATTCAATAATCGAAGTAAAATATATGCCATGGCCGGTCGTAATGCTTATTGTGTGGACTTATTCTTTTGCTTTGTTATTTTAATTTATGACAATCAATATGCGATCCTCTTTATACTTTACAAGCATAATCAAGCGAATGTGGATATAAAAATTCAATAAGTGTCTCATTTTATTTATAGTAGATATATTTTTTAATTTGGGACCACTAAGAAATGACTTGATTTGTCATAAATCTCAACTTAAAATATAAAGGATATGGTGTTGTCATTATTACATTTATGTCATAACTTAAAAGATAAAACTGAATATGCTAATAAAAAATGATCGTGCGTAGAAAAGCATGTAAATGTTGTTGGCGAAAAGATATTAGTGCGTTCCCTACCTTCACCCTTTTTCCGTTACCTACTTCCACTCACTCTTATCCTTTTTTAATGTTTTTATGTCCTTTTTTCCCGTCCTTTTCAGTTACTAATGCATCATTTGGCAAAAAATGGAGGGAAAAAAAACACTTGCACATCCATTCATTTATTCTATAGGCTAGAGGAGATTTTTTAGAAGGACTTATTACATATGTCACTTTTTTTTTTTGGTAAGGTATTACACATATGTCACTTCCTCCCTCCTTTTTTTTTTTTTTTTAAAAATTTTGTTTCATATGTTAAATCTCACTTTTGCCCCTTGTTTCTTCTCCTCCTTTATGTCACTTTTTATGTTATCAAATCCACTTTACTTTATTTTCAAGCTATATTAATTTAATTCCCTGTCTGTAATCAAATGTTTGAATGACCTTAGGTCACTCATATTGAAGTGCGGTTACGAATTTTAATGTTAAAAATTTATGAGTGTCCAAATTTCCATGTAAGTTCCTAAATAAATCAAGTTCAAACTATTGAGATTTAACAGAAATGGTTGCATGCCGGTATGTCCTTTACATCATTATGAATTCACTATTTGCAAAGGAGACACATAATTTATGAATTACCTTTTTTAACTAATCGAGTAATCGAAAAATTTAGAGTTAATATAAGATATAATTTAAGCATTTATCCATTTGTTTTATTATAACAAAACATGGATGGTATCGGAATCAATCATTTTAATAGGTCTCCCGATTCTAAATTGAATCTCGTTCTTACATAGAAATGTACTTCTGGAGTGAATTTTTTCATTGTTTGATGAAAGGATCCTATAGTATCTTGACATACATATATAAAACTATTCAAACTTTACTTTCATACCGTATTTAGATAAATTGAGATATATAGACAATGCCACAAATTCGAAAATTATAAAATTGATTAAGAAAGTTACGATGTCAAATTTTTAGTATAAAGAAAAGATTTAAAATGTTGTGATTGATAAAATCTTTTTGGTCCAACGGCAACGTGCGGATCAACATTCTATTGATTTATTAAAACATGGTAGGCTTTATCTTTTACTTTAAATCTACACGGAAAAAAAAAAAAGAATTGGTCGTCGTTTTTTTTATAAATATCCAGTACATCCCCCATTAGACACGAGAAAATAAATTATCTTTTTCCTAGGTGCTCCATGCAAAGGAGACAACTTTTTATAATTTTTTGGTATGTCTGATTTCTGTATATCAAGCTCCACGAACAGTGATATCATTCGAAATCCAATATTGAGTCAGGCAAAACTGACAAATCAAAGAGGGCAATGTTATGGACCAGATTCATTCAAGATTTTTGTGTATTTTTTGGGTGGGTGCCATTATATGGAGATTTAGAATCACCCTCAAAACCACTTTTTTGTGGGACTTCTGCTGTACGCATGCCTTTGCATGGATTTGGCATTGCAAGCTGTGAACGAGCCATGCTACCTGTTTATAACATACCATTATAGCACTTTCACTTTTGCATGTACTCGCCATCTTTTGTAGGAGAGTCCCAACTCTTCTTTGGAAGGTCCACCATTGCTGGTTTAGTGGTTGGTAATAAGTGCCCACCTACCAAGAATGGCAAGAAAGGTCATATAGGGTTGCCACAAGATTGGATCAATTCGAAATAATTGGATGGAATCCCACCTAATCAAATCGATGAGATGATCCTTGGGACACTCATCCGTGGTCCGAGTTGCTATATTCGTGAATCACCCTTTGCTAACTATGTGGAAACATTTCCAGGTGTTGCACGTGGGATTGACTTTAACGTGCATTTAGTCGCTAATTTAATCCTTGGGAGGCTTTTTAAGTGTCATATCAGTGGTAGTACCCCTTTCTAATGAATCACAAATAAAGATCACCACTCTATATTTCCGCACTTTATGGTCATTTGGATACTCCTTTTGAGGATTTGGCCCAAGGGGAATAGACAAGTTGTTTTCAGAGTAGGGACCGCCTTAGGATACGAATGATAATTATTATATTCCATTTTTCTATTTTTATTCCCTAAACCAGTTTTAGAGCAAAAATATGCATTTAATAATGATACAAAAATTTATGTTTTTTGAATAGAAATTCGTTTGATGATGACACAAAATTTATTCCTCTCGAGTGGTAGTGAAAGGCAGTCAGTAGCTAGGGATCGGTGGCTGACGAGCATTTGACGGACGTCTGGTGGCCAACACCGAGTGTCTGGCAATCGGCGGTGGGTGTCTAGCAACGAATGATGGGTGTTCGGCGACCAGTGATAGGTGGCTAGCATTCAACGATGGACATTAAGCTTTTGACGATCAATGGGTGGCGATGGGCAATCAGCGGTGGGTGACTAGCGAGTGGTGGGTGGGTGGCAGGCAACGGGCAAGTGGTGGGTGAACAGCAGGCGACCAACGAGCGATGATGAAAGTGAATGATGAGAAGAGTTTTTATTTATCACTTTTATTTCAAAATTTTTATTAAAAAAAAAAAACTAAAAATTTTAATTTCGATTTCTATTTCAATATATTTTTAAAGTAAAAATTTGTTCCAGAAACAGAAAAATAAAATTGTGTCACCAAATGAATTTTTATTTCAAATTTATTTCCGAGAACAAAAAATAGAAAAATGGAGAAATAGAATAATTATCATGCACGCTTTTAGTAGGTGTATGGGAAGATGAACTAAACCTAAAACCTAATTTAATGAGGGTGGGAAATGGTTGCTAGGGCAAGAGCACTTAAATGGGGTGCGGTTATGGAATCTAAAGCTCCATTTGACAAAGGTGGGAAGTGATGATTGGTGCATGAGGATGGAACGAGGTGCGGTTTTTGACAAATTTCTAGAATGGTGAGGGGGTGAAAATGAAACAAACTATATATTGAATGAGGAGCGTATCCCTACGCAAGTAACAAGTATGTTGCTACTTTAGAAGGGAAAATGTGCTACATCCTAAACCCCATATCGGATGAAAGAAACCTCCTTGAATAATCATCGCAAAAAAGCCATCACCTTATTTTGTTCAATTGGGTACATGGCCTAAGCCGGTAGGAACATCTCCTTCTCAAAATTTGTATTAATTTTTTTACCACAAAAAATTCTAAATTGGTACATCCGTGACAAATTCATCATCTATTACATTTTATTAAATTTTATTATCAAATTGCTGAATTGAATGGCACATAACAGTTGATGGATATACAAATTTGGGATTTTGCCAATTT
Source organism: Eucalyptus microcorys (assembly GCA_014182515.1). Classification (NCBI taxonomy): domain Eukaryota; kingdom Viridiplantae; phylum Streptophyta; class Magnoliopsida; order Myrtales; family Myrtaceae; genus Eucalyptus; species Eucalyptus microcorys. The sequence continues at coordinate 23,589,339 of CM024567.1, read as the reverse complement.
AAAGGAGACTAATATATGATAAATTTATTATAAATATATCGATTTGAGATTTTTTTTTAATTATAAAAATTCTAGATTTATAAATTTTTTTGATTATAAAATTAATTTAAAATAAATTTATCAGAAAGTGTATCAATTTGAAATTTTCCTTTATCCCATGTATTTTGCCAATTCATCCCCTTTTGTTTCTTTTACTTGGCGGTCTCCTTCCTTCCTTTCTTTTTCTTTTATTTTTTGGGTCCGGTCTCCTTCCTTTCATTGGGTAGCATTCGGCGAGAGGTTTCCAACGATACCTTGTTCACTCCAAGTCCGACAGGTAAATCATGAGAAATTATGTCTTTTGTACTGGACCATCCAATCGCAATGACTTTTGCGAAATTCCTACTTTGTCTGATTCATAAATTTTTTTTCTGTAAAATCCAAATCACGAGCTTTTCAACCTATCAAGTATCAAATCAATCGGATTTCAAACGAATAGAGATTTCACTAGTAAACTTTTCTTTAAAAAAAAAAAAAAAAAAAACTAAGCTAAAGAACAAGACAAATAAGAAATAAGAAAGGCAGGCCAGGCCGTGCCTGATGAATTTTGAAACTCGACTGGATCTCCAAGAGAGAAAAATAACTCAAAACGAACTATGACCGAGAGAGACGGCCATGTCGATTGCTAGCTCCTGGGACTTCATTTCAAGTTTTCAGATGACCGGTCCAAGTGCAGCCGCCTAAGCCAGCCATCAAAAGATGGCCGGAGCCTGAGTTTAAGATCTCGACATCGAAAATGTGAGTCGGAAGAATATTTAGAAGCTAGCGTCCGAAGCTTTCTAACGGCACAAGGAGCAACTGTACTCAAATTGTAATCATGAAAAGGCAAGAGTAGAAAAACATCAGCGCCTTAGGACGTAAGTTCTTAGCAGAAGCGCGCGTGCCATGATGAACATCGATGCCTCTCACCAGTGCCCAACTGAACTGTCAAAACAGAACATCGAACGTAAAACTAAATCTAGCTAATCCCCCCGAAATCGATTAGAAGCTTGATGGATGATATGAAAAGGTTTGACAGAACAGAAAAAAGACAAGAGAAAGGCAAGCAGTAGAGGATGATATTTACAAAAGTGAGCGGAGATGACCGAGTATATACAGGCAAGAGTTATGCCAGGATGATCCCAAACAGTACAGAGAATCGGCTCAATGAATCACATTACACGTTAACTTTGCTTCTACCAAATGTTCTTTATCCTTTCCTCCCCCCACAACTTCAGCAAATCTATACACAAGGGTGCGTTTGGGAACCACTTTTGGGGAAAGTCTTTAGAAAAATGCAAAGACCTTTGAGTTAAAGTGTTTTCCAAAATACAAACTGTGTTTGGTAAATTATACTTTGAAAGCCCTTTGTAAAGTACTTTGAGCAAAATAATGTTTGAGGAATTACATTTATAAAGTAGTTTTGTAGTAAAAAAAAAATTATCGAAAGAAAATTTTTTTTAAAATTGACCGGCAAGGGCAGCGGCCGCCGGCGACCTCTAGCGACCCGGATTTGGGGCGGTGAGATTGCGCGCGTCGCGCAACACCGCCTCGACCTCCGGCGACCTAGATCCTGGGCGTCGAGGTCGTGGGAGGACCTCGCCGCCTCGGATCTGGGTCATGGCGAGGTCGCGAGAGGTCGCGCAACGCCGCCGCGACCCATATCCTGGGGCGGTGAGGTCGCACAACCCAGATCTAGTCATCGCTCGAGCCTCCGGCACCAGATCTGGTCACGACCGACCTATGACCAGATGGGTCGCGCGGCCCCGGCGAGCTCCATGCGGAGGTCGCGGTGCGGCAAGCGACGGTCGCCAGCGACCGCATCTGGTCGTAACCAGATCTGCGACTCGCGGAGATCGCCCGACTCTCCGACGACGATCGCCTAGGTCGCGGCATCCCTCTAGCAGTCGCCAGCCCGGAGAAGATGAATAGTGTCCATACAAGGGCACGCACCCGGAAAAACAAAAAATTCGTGAGGACAATTTCAGAAAAAATAAAAAATAAATAGTGTCACGTGGGCATGCCGAGAAAGCTGAAAAGCCCAAGGCAGGTCCTCACCTACCTTGGGCTTTCAGCCTTGCAAATGTTTGCTTTCCTGTTAAGATACTTCGAAAGTTGTTTCCCAAACACCATTTTTTTGGCCCAAGGGGCTTTTGATGCCCAAAGCTCCTTCAAAAGTTTCTCCCAAACGCACCCAAAAAGCTGTTTTAATATAAAGCGGGCATGCGCATGTGCAGAAACAGGTGGAACCAAATGCAAGCCACACAGCAAACAACAGGCCCTACAGAAAACAATCTCGAAGTATAAAATCTTGAATTTTCCAATCCAATTGCCACAGAAATGATATTGCCTCAATAAGCATCTTAACTAGCCAAGGAGATATTATCAATTTAAGCACCTACAACCATCTGTAATTGTAAATCCTCGACAATTTCCAGCATAACTGCTTGATAAACATGCACCAAGTTTTATAGACTAGTATGAAGTGAGACAATTTACTTGAGCGACCAGCAAATGAGTGAAAATGAAATAGGACACGAAATAATCCCAGCTGACAAATAGTCTCAATCAAAATTCATATCTGTGCGCTGCACTATGATTGCATTACTGATGGTCTACATGCAAGAAGATACTGACCTTCATTCTTTCATCAACCAAATATCAGATGCATCTGTAGATACTGACCTTCATAAAACAGCCTCAAGAGAACGATCAAAGACTACCGCATCGTTTTTATCCTGATAGGTATCTTTTCAACTTTAACTATTTTAACAGGTGATCAACTTTGGTAGACATACAATGGCTTAGGTTCATAGAAGAACATCACACTACTACGTCCTTTTCAAAGGCTTGATGAATTTAATGAAACGCAAAGTTCCAATCTCTGTGATATTTCCTTTTGTCCCTGCATGTTCTTGAAGCCTAAGGAGTTCGATAAAAAGGAAAGAAGGAATGACCAACCACCCCAACCACCAATCAAGTGGAGGCCGTTTTGATCCCACTCATCCACCAACTCTGGAGTTTCTTCAACCAACAGTTTTCATGCTTAAAATGCTGTCTATACATCTTAATGCTGTGACAGTAGAAAACCTCCAATCAATGGATCTCTGTTTTCCCTATTCCACATATTTGATGAAGAAATGTTAAAATACATATTAATCATCTTGCATGGACATAGCATTTCAAGTTGGATTCTTTAATCCAAAAGTTGGACTTTACAAGTTCTCCAATATCAATTTCTTATGACACATGAACATACTATCAAGCTGCATATCACTACAGTGAAGCACCAATATTACTTGCACTATCCACAGAAACTCTGGTGATCAGATGCACCGGGGACTACCGGCCCAAATAGAAGAAAACAAATATGCACTGGGGACCTAGAGGCCTTTATTAGATGACAACATGGACATTCACAACTTCCATGGGAATGAAAATAACATGGATAAAAAGGAATTTTAATCTTGATAGCCTAATTAAAGTAGTCATCATCAGAATGGCCCTGACATCTGCTTAATCCAACAAGAAATCATTGCACACTCCTGATCATCTGCCATATAATCTATCTATTGAGGATCCTATATCTCCCACACCAAATAATTGTCCAATTTCATATCGATCGTGCGACAAGGATAGTGAACTATGATTTTCCTTAGTAAAGTAGACTGCATCACCGGTAGTTTAAGTATGGGCAAAGAGAGTTAATCAGCCACACTTCATGCTGCATATGGATAAAGAAAACACCTACATCATGCCAACAATTACTTCACCATTCTGAAGCAGGTCCAAATGGGAAAGATAAAATGAGAAATGACACATTATCAACATCTTCATATTCACGATGACCATTGCCACCAACCCAGCTACATGGATTGATGTAACAATACAATCTCCATCTATCCAACCCAAATAGTTCAGAAATCCAGACTAACTATTCATAGCTAAATGCATTGCTGTTGTGGATATCAGCAAATATAATAGGAGGAATTGAAAAGCAGTGAGATAGAAGGAACACTGAAGCCACAGGCAGAAATTGCAAGGAAGTTCAATAAATGCAATCTCACTGCAGATGAAAAACAAAGCCAGTGGCGTCAAAGAACCAGCTTAGCTCGAACTTTCACCAGCATGACCATCAGATATATCTTCTTTCCTAACCCAAACCATATCACTACTCTGCTTTATCACTCTCCTTTGTTGCTCCTTATTTACGAACCCCCTGTAACCCTTACCATCTCCACGATTAGACCTCCACAACTGGAATCCACTCCTTTTACTGTCATACTGCAGTGACAAGTTCCTCAATTTTCCCTCGATCTCCACCTTTGAATTAATGACCCATACTTGTTTATTCAAACCCTCAGCTTTTGCCCTCACATGACTAGCATTCGCAGCAACATTCTTAACCTCCACTCCCACTACTTCCTTGCTCTCCGGCATGTCATCCTTGCTCTCCGAACCAGCAGGCTGAAACAGCTTCTTCGCCTCCTTTGCCGTCATGTGCGCCACAACTTCCTCCGGCTTTGCCTCCTCTCGCAGTTCCTTGCTTTCCGGCATCACATTCTGTCCCTCAGAACTGGCACGCTGAAACTTCTCCTTCTTCACCTCCTCCGCTGGCGTGTTCATTTCACCTTCCTCCGGCTTCGCCCCCATTTCCTTTGCCCTAACTATGTCCTTATTCAACTTCCCCTTTCCCTTCCGGTTGCTCTTCCTCTTCTTCTCCGACTCCTTGGTTTTCTTCACCTGCTCGGCACTCTCGGCATCAGCAGAAACCACGGCAACCGGGGCCCATTCCGCCTTCTCGTCAGTGCCAATACCTGCGTATCTACCACGGCTCGATTTCTGCCAGGACTTCGGACCGTCCGAGTCGATCGCCTCACGAACACCAGTTCCCTCCTTGACGCTTGTATTGCTCAGAACGGCCCAACATTGAGCAGGAGAAGGTCGAGAATCGGACTCGTTCCTCGGCCTCGCCTTCCCTCTCTCGCGCTCGGTATTGGTTTCGCCTTGCGGAAGCTCTTGCTCTGGCTGTTTTCGCTGGTCCTTCACCGAGGCCGATTCCGCTTTCTCGTCGGCGCCAAAACCCGCGCATTCACCAGGGCTCCATTTCCCCGAGGGCTTCGGCCCGTTCGAGTCGATCGCCCGACGAACATCACTCCCCTCCTTGCCGCTGGTATGGCGTCGGACGGCCGAACAATTAGCAGGAGAAGGTCGAGAATTGGACGCGTTCGTCGGGCTCGCTTTCACTCTCTCGCGCTCGGTATTGGTTTCGCCTCGCGGAAGCTCTTGTTCCGGCTGCTTTCGCCGGTCCTTCGCCAAGGCCGAATCCGCTTTCTCGTCGGCGCCAAAACCCGCGCATGCACCGCGGCTCGATTTCTCCGAGGGCTTCGGACCGTTCGAGTCGATCGCGCGACCACCATCACTCCCCTCCCTGCCGCTGGTATGGCGTCGGACGGCCGAACAATTAGCAGGAGAAGGTCGAGAATCGGCCGCGTTCGTCGGACTCGCTTTCACTCTCTCGCGCTCGGTATCGATTTCGCCTCGCGGAAGCTCTTGTTCCGGCTGCTTTCGCCGGTCCTTCGACAAGGCCGATTCCGCTTTCTCGTCGGCGCCAAAACCCGCGCATTCGTCGCGGCTCGATTTCTCCGAGGGCTTCGGACCGTTCGAGTCGATCGCCCGACGACCGCCACTCCCCTCCTCGACGCTCGCATTGCGTCGAACGGCCCAGCAATTAGCAGAATCGCACTCCTCCCTCGGGCCCCCCTTCACTCTCTCCCGCTCGACGTCGGCCTGGCGCCGCGGCCGCTCCTGTTCCGGCTGTTTCCGCCGGTCCTTCTGCGCCGGTAGAGGCGGGAACCGCGGCGGGGGCGGAGTCCGCTGTTGCAGCGGCTTTCCATGGGGCGATCGCGGCCGCGTCTCGAGCCGCTCCTGCCTCTGCGGCCGCCGCCGGAGCCATTGGTCCCGGAGGTCGTGGATGGTCACGAAGTTGGGAGGGAAGAGAGCGTCGCCGCCCGTCGTCGGATCCTCCATTGAAGCTCGGAGGAGAGAGGACCCCTCGATTCTTCTTCGAGAGGAAAACGTCAAATTGCAGAGAGAGCGAGCGAGCGAGCGAGCGAGCGAGGCACTGAGTCGACCCGGAAGAGCTCCGTACAGGTGGAGGTCGGTCGGACGTTAACGAGTTATGGAAGTCTCTCTTTATTTATTTATATTAAAAAAGGGAATTATTTTATTAATTTTTTTGGTATTTAAACGAAAGAGGATTGGGCATTTTCGATTTACCCCCTTTTGGCAAGAAAAATCCGTGGATATTAATAAATCGATTTTTTGGGTACGGTAATGAATTCGATTTTATCTATGTCGTTTAATGTTAGCAACGGTCATGAACCCTTAATAAATGGTATTTTACAAAAAAAAAAAATGACTGATGAAATTCATTATAATTTTGACGAGCAGTAAATGCTTTTTAAATGAAGACTAAAGCATAAATGCTTTTTAATTGGAGGCGAACAATCAATGCATCGGAAACTTAATGGAATTAGCATGTAGTGTGAGATTCTCTGTGACTATACTAACTCTTCCAACATGAAGACGTGGCATAAGCTGAACCACCTTTTCCTTCGCCTAATGTGTTGTGGAGTCAAATGGTTTGGCTTGCAAAATTTAGGCTTGGAAGATTTGGCTTTGGCCTAAAAGTATTAGGTAAGATTTTGTATGATTATTGTCAGCTATCTTAAAAGTTTATATTGTTAAATGAAGATTTGATTTTTTATTTACATATTCTAAGATATGGTGCGATCCAAAATGGAGAAAAAATTTGCAAGAAAAAAAAGATTAGAAAAAATCCAAGCTATATCATTATCACATTTATTATTTTTTTTTGTGACATCACAATTATGTCCATTGTGATATGTTTATAAAAAAAATTATTGTGACATAAATTACTTCAAATTTGTACATGTGCGAAACATTTATCATCTATCATATTCCACTATATGATTTTTCAGTCAAAATAACATCACTTTTATTCCACTTAAGCCACATAAGTATCATGTTAACGAAATTTGCTTTTCAGCGTCAACGTAAACAAATTTTTAACGGCGAAGTATATGTGTCACATAAGTGTACAATAAAATTTAATTAAATGTATCACTGTGAACTATAGTTTTGGGGTTTTTGTGACTTTTACCCAATTTGCGAAATTAATTAATTGACAATAAGTAAGGAAAAGCACTTGCAATAGTTTTTTGATTTGTGAATAAGGAAACATTTGGACCTAAGCAGGTCCTTAAAAGACTCAAGAGTCCTTTAGACAGGCAAGAGAACCACCCTGGGGTGATTGACCATGTTTGACTATGGCCCGTATTCCCTGCCAGCTCGGGAAGAAAAATATCGGGTTGGCTGTAGGGGGAGTTTGGTGCCGTGTCCTTGAGGTTTTGTATTGGGCGAATCCAAGCAGCCCACCACCTCTCTCCTTAGGATGTGGATTGGAGTTGGTGCACCAGGCTAGAGAGGCTAGACCTCTTTTGGGTAATAGCGGAACCTACCTAGGTGAACCTTTAAACCTAGCTTAGGTAAGGTAAGGAAGTTAAAACCTACCCCGGTTTGGGGTTTTCGTGACTTTTACCCAATTTGCAAAATTAATTAATTGACAATGAGAAAGGAAAAGCACCTGCAAAAGTTTTGTGATTTGCGAGTAAGGAAACATGAATGAAATAAGAAAAAAATAAATAAAAGCCATCCGATTATTAGTCATGCACTTTTTTATGGTAGATGGGCCCCGTAAAATTGGTACTCCCAGAAATTCCTCAATTTGATTTTATTAATTAGTTTTCTAGATACGTATTGTTGTTATTAATTTGCCTAAACATAGGTACCGATATATGGATAATTTTCCAATTTGCTATACTATTTAAAGATGAATCGTCTATGAAAAACCCATTCTTCTTGCGTATAATGAATCAATTAATAACTCTAATTAAGATTTAAAATGACAAAAGAAAAAAAATAGCCCACACTAATCTTGAATGGTCGGTTGTTTATAGTAAGAGAAAGCAAAATAGCTCTTTAAAATTTAAAATATCACACATTTTAAAAAGTTATTAAAAAATAAGGTTAAGTATGAATTGACCGGTCAACATTTATATATTGTGAAATTCTCAAATGATTCGAGTTCGAAAAAAAAAATCAAAATTTGTCCTTCGCAATATTAAAAATAATGACTAAAATGTCCTGTAGATAACTCCTTGCCAAGCAAGTTGCTTGCCTCTCAAGTTCGGTCTGAGGACGAGAAATTAATTAAGTTTTCTCAGGAAGACTTCCTCTTGACCTGGCAGAGTCTAAAGCAAAAACGACAACGCTCTATCTTTTCGAAATGGCTGTCCTTGTCAGCATCTAACTAAATCACGTACTACGAGAACCGGCCCAAAAGGCGAAAAAAGATAATGATAAAAAAAGAAAAAGAAAAAGAAAAAGAGCAGGCGATATTTGAAAATTTGCTCAAGTGACATTTACCTTAGTGTTCGGTTAAAACCAGGGGCCCCACGGACCTTCGTCCCAGACCGGTCGGGCCGAGATCCATTGGAAAAATGAAGCCCGGCCCGAGATTATCGGGCCTATGATGTTTGAGCCCGAACCGAATCCAAGCCCGATAGTACAGTGCATTTTCTAGTTGCGCGCTTTAGAGGAGTGGATCCTCGTACTCAAAACAAAGATGCATTTCGGCAAAGCGCAATGAAGGACGCTTTAAAATGTGTGAACCATGCAAATGTATTCTCGCTATATTTTAACGAATTAACCTTTTGAAGTGGATGGTTAGGCATATATAACTTTAGATCGGTATTAGAATCTGAGATCACAAATTCGATTCCACTCAAACGCCTTTCCAACCATTTGTACGTTTCTCCTCTCATCAAGCAATTTTTAGGCCTTCGACATCAACTCGGCCTTCCACGAGGAGGAGCGTCGAGACGAAAATATTTTATATTTTCGGGATAAGTGATCGAACACTCAGATTCAAATAAAACGATGGCGCCAGTGGAGGAGTTGGGAGTGGTTCGAGTTCCAGAGTTGAATCCGAAAACCAGTTCAATCAATTGAACTAGGTCGAGCCCGAATCATACACGGTCTCATACTCAAGCTGGACCGGAAGTACGACCTATTTTGGGGGGAACCGTTTGTCCATTCCTGAAGACACCAAATCAAATGGGTAGAGAGATGATCCTCATCCGCGAAGGGTGGAGGTGGAGGTGGAGGTGGCAGTGGTTGGGGCTAAGGCCGGAGATGGAGGCGGCAAAAATGGCGACGACGGAGGCACGAAGCAGTCGAGCCGCCGGCATGACCCCATTGCTAGACATTGGCACGCAAGTCATACATGTGCCTGGAGGAGAAAAATCTCTTTCAATGGATGTCCCTCAAATCTGTTCTGGCTGGCCATATTTTGCCCTGTATTATATCGAGAAGCGCCAGAAAGTCCTATCCCTCAAAAGATCAAGTAGCAGACCATCTACCTCGAAACACATCAAACTCAACGTGCTCAATGTATTTGGTTGGTCCTGACCCGACTTTCCGGCTACCTCAACGTCCTTGATTTCTGAATTAAAAGCATGATTTGTGAATTAAAAGCATGGACGTCACCCTTGAACTCAAATCAACTTTACATACGATCAATGTCGAATTAAGTTTAATGCGAGCAATGTTCATAACTCATTACCTACCTTAAATTTACATGTGAGCTCGAATTAATATTAAGAACTTGAATCAAGTCTACATGCGAGCAACTTATGACCTGTCATAATAAATTTACACGTGAGCGATGTCCATGTCCATAACTTGTGACCCATCATTAGGGATAAAGAAATTCTAAATAAGCCTTGTTTTGTCTGCTAAGTAAGCCTCGTTAACCCACGGATTTCGAATACCACCGAGGTTTTTGCCTGTGGAGATCCTCCGATGGTTTCGAGTTAGGTCTTTGGTTTAGCGCTTCATAGGGGGCATCAAACATTCCTGTTCATACATGGAAAGGATATCTTGGACTACACGATAGGCTTCGTTGACTGCACAAGTGTCGCGACTCCTCTCAAGGGTCGAGACCCACGTTCATGCACCATACCCCCCATGTCTGTCGAAGGAGGCTCGTACAAAACATGGGCACATCAGGCCCCAATCAGATCGGATCTGCAACACCCTTCTTTTTTCCTACTTAAAGATCAGGCGTTCTTCGAGCAGAAAACCAACCGTCCGATCTCTGCCAACTTCTCACCGCTTGCGCTCCAACATCTGCTCGCAAACGCTCTACACACGAGCACGAACGCGTCCCCGAAAGGGCATTCGTACATTCAATCCAATCACGAGAAAGTATAGAAAGGCCTCCATCGAAAGCAAAAGATATCTCATAAAACTTCTGACATGCTTTATATTTACATAGAAGAAGAAGGAGCACATGAAAAAACCCTACAATCATCTTTAGTACTTACGACTTAAAAGAGCCCTATATGCACGGATACAAATCGACGCTTTCTAACCAGTAAAAGAAGAAGAAGAAGAAGAAGAAGAAGGCAAGGGAAGAGAGTCGACGGAGATTTGATTCAGACGGCGCTGGAGCTGAACTCGGACGACGGCCTCGCGGCGTTGGTGTGGAACCTCCAGATGAAGAGGTAGTCCTTGGAGTCGCAGCGCAGCCTGATGGCGTCGCAGAACGCTTTGACCGAGCTCTTCTCGCCTCCGCTCCCCACCCACTCGATCCTCGCCCAGCACGAGAACCCTTCCGCCCATACCGGCACCTTCGCCTCCTCGTCGCACATCCGGATCGCCACCTCCCCTCCGATCCGCCGGCCCCCCGCGGCGCCCAGCCTCGCCATGGCCTCGAGCCACGGGCACTCCGGCTGCCCCACCATCTCCTTGTACGCCGAGTTCACCACCCTCACCCGGTTTTTCGAGTCCGATATCACCGCTGGCAGCGCCTCCGACTCCACCTCCTCCTCCACTTCCTCCGGCTTCTGCCTCGCCCGCGGCGCCGGCGAGTCTGGCCTCCGGTCCTCGCTTATGCACCCGACTCTTATCCTCGACCCGACTGGCCGCACGGGCCGTGGAGATATCACGTTGCCGCTGCCTGACGCAGGCCCCTGGAGCTGCAGGAGCAGGTCCTTCTCCTTCGGGATCGTTTCCATGGCCGAGTTGACGTTCAAGTCCACGGCGGCGGCCTCCTCGCCCTGCACCGTGTTCATGCAGTTGAGCTCCGGCGAGCACGGCAGGAGAGGGAGGGTGACGAGGCTCCTCGGGCTGCTTGCCGCTGCGGCCGAGCCCGCCAGGGCCACCGGGGGGCTCTCCATCAGGCCGGCGAGAGGAATGTGGGGGAGGCCGTGAGTGAAAACCTGCAGAGACAGGCTCTTCGTCGGCGGCAGGGCGCAGGGGGAGGGAACGCCCGCCAGCGCCGCCGCTGCTGTGGCAGCAGTCTTCGGCCTCTTGATGGCAGGCGGCGAGATGGCGGTCCTCCCGCGCTTCCGGGTGCGAGTCGGCCTCGCCTGAAGCTGAGGCCAGAGGTTCCGGAGGTACGGGGATTGCCGGATCTTCGGGGACATGGACGTCGGGCTCTCGGCGGCCGAGCTCGCCGCCGAGGGGACCGTCTCGGGCTTCGGGGCAATGGGACGGTACCGGGACATGATCTCGGCCGTCTTCGCCGTGGCGGCCGGCGTGGTCGAGTAAGGACTCAACGTCTTGATCATTTTTTCCGTCTGGTGGTATTTGGTGGGGGCGATGATTTTCTTGGGAAAATTTGCAGGGAGTCGAGTGCAAATTTGAAGAGCGATGAGAAAGAGAGAGAAAGAGAGAGGTGGGTTATAAAGAGAGAAGAGAGAAGAGAGAGATTCAAGAGGTAGGGAGTGAGAAAAGTGAGGAGAGGGAAGGGCCAATGGGAGGAGGGCAACATGAGGGGAGGAGAGAGGAGGAGGTGACACGTGGGGGTACGAGGGTACGTGTTTGAGGGACTTGGGAGCTATGGGGACATGTGGGATTTTCGAAGGTGGGTGAGTGGGCGCTGGTCCATGCATGCCTCCAAACGCCTATCCAATCCATATACTTGGATATTTTCTTTTTTATATGTTTTATTATTTCGCGACCGCTATATTGCTGCCAAGTAGAGAGATCACATAGAGGCCTCCAATATCATGTTAGAAAGGTATATTCTAATGTGTAAGTTGATATATAAAGAGAAACCATATATATATAAACTCTAATGTCTTGCAATGAAAAAATGTATAGAGTAGCTACTTTTAAAGGTTTTTGACAATAGCCTTTAGGAAGTCATTTCACTCAATTTTAGAGTGGACATAACTTTACAACATAGCACATCTAAGGCTTAATTCCCTTAAAAAGCATCAATTCAAGTCAAGTGCAAAAATTGACCCAAACCCTTCTTTTCACTTACAAAAAAAACACCAACTTTAAGTTGGATTCTAATTTTGGCCTGATTTTATGCCTTATAAAAGAGTACACACTTCAAAATAGAATCTTCTCGGCCAAATTTTTTTGCGATCCCATAAGAAAAAACACAAACTTTAAGTTGATATCTAAATCTAACTTCCATCAAATCTTTGTCCGATCATAATATTAAAGATTTGACGTGTCATTTCATGTGTGATCAATAAAATCTCGAAGGGGGGCTAACTTCGAGTATCCGATCTAAAATTAATGCTTTTTACCAGGTAAGAAAAAGTTCTAAAAAAAAAATTGAGACTCAACTTAAAAGTTGTTAGTTTATTTACGAGACAACATAAAATTTCGGCTACGATTCGACCTTACGCTAAGGTCGGTGCTTTTTGAGAGAACGGGCCCCACCACATCCACATTTCAATTTGCCAATTTTTTTTTTCCATTTTTCTTTCTTTTTGGGTGTGAAAATAATGTATCAGGCGAGGCTACTCCTGAGCAACCAATGGCGTGGCGCGGCAGGAACGAACGCGTGTGGGATTGGAGGACATGCGTGGGAACACCTATCCTCCCCCATTGGCTCAGCCGTTTGGGGGCTCCCCTTCGTCCTGGCTGGCTCGGGTGGGGCCCATCGACGTTGGACCCGGAAACCGAGCCCCCCCCTTCCCTTCCGGGTCGGTTACCGCCACTCTCTCTGCTCTCGTGTCTCGCTACGTGTCGCCCCCATATCTTGCATGACAATGCCCAAAGCAGTAATGAGCTGTGACCTGATTGGCTGGTTCGTTCGGAGCGCGACTCGTTCCACGTGTGGCCTCGTTTCCAATCCTTATTAATTTCTTTAAGAATTAATTTGACGAAAAATCTCGGCTTAATATATTTATACTAATTTATCGAAAATTAATTCTTTATCATAAAAAAATAAATTAGTATACTTGTAATAAATTTATCCCGAATTAGTTATTAAGTCATAAAAAATCATAAATTGATATACTGGGTGAACATTTATCACAAATCAATATGGATTTTTTGATGTGTGTCAAGCTCAGTAATAAAATCTGACCTGATTTGAAGATTTTTTGTGACTCACAAATTAATTAAGGAAATTTGTTATTAATACATCAATTATAAATTTTGGTATAATTTGAAGTGAATTTGTTATAATTGTATTAGTTGGGGTTTTTTTTGTGGTGTTAACTTTTTTTTATTAATGAGTGTTTGATTAATTGATTAAAATATCTCGTGTTATGTAAAATAAATCCTTAAAAAGTATTATAATATTTTATAGAGCGAGCCCCTTTATTTTATCTAGCGTTGGGATGACTTTTTTTAAGCCAGTGATCTCTTTCGGTTTCTATGGAAGGCATGCAAATGCCACCCCTGTCAGGGGAAGGATGGCCCAGGTTCAGCGCACGTGTCGCGTGGTTAAAGTGTTTGATCGGAGACGCGATAGGCAGCACGAGGGAGGGGACGCCCCTTTTTTTTTCAGTTTCGTTTCGCGTGCCCCCATCGGAATGAAGGATCAGCGCTCTCTCTAAATGACACGCAGAGCTCGGACCTGATCATGCATCTGACGATCGTGCCAGGATGTCGAGCGAGAAAGATTGATCCATCCGATTGAGTCCAACATAAGGCCCGATTAGCCTGTGGGTTGAGAGCCGATCTTAGGGCTTAGGTCCTCCTTTTGATCATTATATCTAGCAGGAGCTATTTTATGACAATGACCCATGGTGTCATTGACAATCTAAAGTGAGCTAATATATGGGTATTGTGTCAAATAGGATGACATTCATAGCATGAGAGCATCCATGATTTATCAATTACACCATATTTCATCATATTTGCATATTCTCTTAAGGTATGGAAAAAAAAAATCCAAGCCTTTCATGTAGAATCACAATCTTTTTTCTAGGATTTATAATGGCTATTCAATAAACCAAGCAAATGATATTTTGGGGTTATGTCCGCCCTTGCTTGGAATGGACAATAAGTAGATTTTTTAGGTAATAGGATTTATTATTGAAATGGGTGTTAATGGCGTGACAACATTTTTGTCACTTTAAATAAACACAAGCATGGTTCCATCCAAAATGGAGTGAAAATAACCCCTCCCTAAATGAAAACGTCTAACTAATTGTAAACAACGTGGTAAATCACATCAATTCGCATGGCCATTGCATAGTTGGCAACACAATTCATGCTACAATTTACATAGGTTTCACATAGGTTAACCTATGTAAAAATATCAAAGAAAAAAAGCTTATGTACAAAATTTGAGGGAAAATTTTTCAAAGCCGACCCATAATATACTTTCGCTACTCACATAGGCTCAATTTTGAGATTATTTGTTTCGTAAAAAATGAATGATTTAAAAAATATTTTCTTAAAACATATGTGAGTACATTGGGTTTGCTCTCGTGAATGTAATTGGGCCTCGGGCGTGCCTTCGCAATTCACACTATTACTGGCCCAAAATCAATTAGAAGGCCCGACTCGGTGTGGCCTCTGACTTTGAGGTGCTCTGCGAGTACATGCATGGGAATTGTACCAAGTGACTAGGCTACGGTCACGCCCGCGAGCTAGAACGATTTCCCACTGAATTTATCATTTAAAGCCGGCTTTATGCCCAAAAAGGAAAGATAAAAAAAAAAAATTAAAAACAAAATCTTGGTAAATAAGAAAAAAAATGACACAAATAATTTTTTGAATTTTCGCTGAACGTGTAATGTCATTTATGAACTTTTAATTTGTAAAATGTAATCTCCAATCTTTATGCTAATACGTAACATTGTCTTTTAATTTTTTAACTTATTTAATATGGTTTCCGAACTTTGGCGCATGTTCAAATTAGCCCCCGAACTCTATGAAAACTTTAAACTCGAATTAATGAAAGCATAATATTGATTATTTACATATAGTCTGAGGACTAGATTGACTATTTATCAAAATTTTAAGGACCACATTAAATAAATTAAAAGTTTAGGAGCGACATTGTGTATTGAGTTAAAGTTCATAAACCATATTGAACAAATTAAAAAATTAAGGACGATATCTTATATTAGACCAAAGTGTATGAACCACTTGTGTTATTCCTTCTTATAATGACTTCTTATAATGAAAACTTTCGAATATCTGGAAAAAAGCATAACCTTTTGTATTCAGTAAACTTTCGCCACTATTTGTCTTACGGCTTAAGAAAAGCACAATGTTTTACCTAATTTTGACACCCGCCAAGCTTTCCGTAAAAAGTGGTCGGGGTTTGGCTGAGATTGCCACCCTCCAAGTCCGACCACCACTAATGTGTTGTCATTGGCGATTATCGCTTGTGAGCAGTGGAGTCGCTCTCAGCTCAACTGAGCAACAGAAAGGCTTTGATTTATAACTTCATTTATTTCGCATAAAATAATAATTTAAATTTTTTAATAAAAAGAATAATCAGTTATATTGCTTAGAAAAATGAAGGGTTAATATTTTGAAAAAGTCTAAACTGGTACACGAGTGACAAATTTACCAAAAATTAATTTTTTGACCACGAAAAACCTAAAACCAGTACATTTGTGACAAATTTACTCCAACTGACTATAAAAAATCCCAAACTGGTATACTTGTGACAAATTTTCCCTAAATTAATTTATTTAATTGCTAAAAACCCTAAACCTTTGTGATAAATATATCCTCCTTAAATTAGATTAATACCACAAAAAATCATAAAAATTATATAACTGTGAAAAATGGAGAGTAAAATTGCAAATCAGTACACCAGTCAACTGTCACGTGTATAATTCAACTTAATAATTTGACAATAAAATTTAATGAAAATTAACATAGGGTAAATTTATCACAAGTATAAATTTATTAAATGTGTACTGGTTTAGGGTTTTTGATGGTCAAAAAATTAGTTTGGGATAAATTTGTCACAGATGTACCGGCTTGGGGTTTTTTAGGATATTAACTCAGAAATGAATAAACGAAAAAATTTTTCATCGTTCATGAAAATATCTATATATAAATTGTTGTTGACAATGAACTTTTCTTTCATTAATTAATTATTGCAATTGATATTATTTTTAGGAAAATATTTTCCTAATCATTCATTATCCGTGAAACAAATGGATCTAAATCTAATTTTATTTGAGTCAGATGTGAATAAAGTTTGGAAATTTAACGTACTCAATTTATTCTGATATAATAAATATCGGATTCATCATGATATCATGATAGAAAGATGAAAATCCAATCAAACTTCTATAGAATTTTCGGATTAGGTGGTCACATAAGTTATGTGACCTTGTAGAAAACCCTCTCAAAGAAAATCTTTATCGATTCCAAAGCTATAAAACATAAGCTAAGCTTCTGTCATCTAAAAGTTTAGATTTTTCTAAAAAAATGCTTGTTTATCTCTTGAGCGCTAAACATTCCATGTGCCAAAATTTAGCATGGGTGAACACATAAGTGCCACACTTCCAAAATGTACACTTAAGTGCCAAAATTGGAGAAAAAATGTATACTTAAATGCCAACAAAGAGAATTTTCGGGTAAATTGCTGACGTGGCATTTTTCCGGCGAAATTTTTAACTGATGTGGCAATTTTTTTCAAAAAATTATTCATGTGACGCTAACGTGGTTAGATAAGCCCAAAATGACATCATTTTGGTTTAAATTTAATTTTTAATATAAGTATTAACTAAATTAAATTTAAAAAACTAAATAAATCGTATGGGGCCATGGAGGCCCTTGCCACTGCTGCCACCCCACCATCTCTGGAAAGGGCCGACAATGGTGGGGTGAGGGTTGGTTGAGCTTGTCGGGCCTTGGCTAGTGGTTGACGACCTTGGTTGACCGTTGGCAAAGGCTTGCAGGCCCTCACCTAGATCTGAGGCGATGAGTTGTAGGCCACTCCTAGATTGGGCCAGGGTCTCACCCCAGCCAGCGGTGGCCCTTAGCCAGATCTTTGTGAGGGCTGGCAACCCTCGCTCGATTTGGGGGGTGATTTGGGGGAGGGCTGTGACCCCTCACCTCAAATTTTGGCAAGGGCTCGCAAGCCTTCATTGATGGTCGGCCGGGGTCCTCGGCCATTGGCTAAGGCTTGGTGACACCGGCCAACCCTCACCCTCCCATTGCTGACCCATTTTGGCGATGGTGGGGCGGCGAGGCCTTCCATGGCCCTAGATCTAATCCTTTTTTTTTTAAAAAATAAATTAATTTAATTAATATTTATATTAAAAATAAAATTTGGGGACGAAATGATGTTGTTCTTGGACAAAGATAGTGAGCAAACATTCTGGCAAGTTATGTGGACCGATTTTATTAATAAAATAATGCAACATTTGGATTTCTAGCAACTTTTCAAAGTTGGCATTTAAGGGTCCATTTGGTAATGCTTCTGTTTCGAGAAACAATTTCTTTTCAAAAATAGTTTTTTTTATATTTCTATTCCCCGAAATAATTTCTCAATAAAAGAATATGTTTGGTAACTGTATAAAATTTCTGTTCTCGAAAAGAAAAAAGAATAGAAATGCGTATGGTACGATTCACAAATTTTTTTGTTATGTAGATTTTTTTTTTTTTATAATTTTTTTCTTATTCTTCCTTATTGACATTGATCGCCACCATCGGGCAACGATGTTGATGGTCATCAGTGGCGGTAACGATGGCAGGCGGCGGTGATGGCGGCGGTGGCGTCAATGGTCATTAGCGGTGGGTTGCGGTGATGGCGGGTGACAGTGGCGGTCGGAGGTCGGTAGTGGCAATTAGTGGTCGGCAGCCAACCCACTGGCGGTTGGTAGCCTGCAGCAGTCGGTCGACGATCGGCTAGTAGCGAGCGGTAGGCAGTGGCGGCAGGTAAGTGGTGGCGGCAGGCGAGCGGTGAAGCGGCTGGTGGTCGGCGACGGCGATAAGCTGGCAAGGGCAAGCAGGCGGCGCCGATGGCTAGACATCAGGGGTGGCGGCCAGGGGTGAAGGGCAACAACGAAGAAGAAAAGAAAAAAAGAAAAGAAAAAATAACTTATTTTTAGAATTGTTCTCGGAAACAAGAATTTTTTTTTTTTACTTCTTATTTCTGTTCCAAATCTATTCTACAGCCACTTTTCTCTTTCAGAGAATAAAAAAATTAATTGACGTTACCAAATGGATTTCTATTTTTTTTTTACTAGACAGGCCCTAAATGTCCAATTTTTTTTAAAAATGGCACTTAAATGTACTTTTGAGAAATTTTGACACTTATGTGTTTACTCTTACCAAGTTTTGGCACTTGGGGTATACTTCTTTCTTGATCTCTCACATTCTGTATCCTCTATCTTACTACATTTCATAGATATATGAAATTAGGCCTTGGCTTGATCTTTTGGCATGCGGTCACAACTCTAGCAGACCTGCAGAAGAGAACTCTGCAAGTCTGTGCAATGGGTGCTAATCCCTTCAGCTTCACCATCTCTACCAGAGACATTGGAATGTCTAATGCTTCCATCACTTTAAGACAACAGTTTCCTTCACCAGTTGAAATTATTCGAAAGAGAGAGAATGTTTCTGTTGCTTGATGGATTTTGCGAAGAATCACCTAAAGTTAAGACAATTTCAATCACATGGAACAACAAATAATAACTGTTGGTTCAGCTGTAAACAGACAAATCAGCATGGACATTTGGTGTTTCTTGTCGAACCAGCTAAAGCAAAGGTGTCTTTGTTTCGAATCACAGGGGGATTAGTCCCAAGATGTTCTTCAAACCTAGAACTAAATCATGCTATTTTTTGTCGAGAAGTTTCACTTCGAATTCACAGCCATAGTAAATGAAGACTCACCAAGGACACTGACAAAAGTGAGTTGAATGAATGAAAAATAGGGATGATGGTAGACACACTCGCTGGAAAAGACTGAAAAGAAAGCAAGCTCAGAGGTTTCACAAAGTCAAGAAGCAAGCACCACTTATTCTACGCTTACAACCAACCCGAGAAATCATCCGCAATCGCAAAACAGAAGCCAAATCGAACCGGTCAAGGCTCACACATCTCAAATTTAGTAGATGGACATAGATTCTCTAACAGCATAATAGGTTTTTGGACCAGCCTGAAATCCGCTAGCCACAAAGTGTGGTGACAGCTCAAGGAACAAGGTAGTGCAAGATCAAAGCGTTTTATGATTCAGGAGCCATCGTTTCCTTCTCATGATCGCCCTCGAGTTGGCTGAGATTGCCCTTCTCCTTTATGAGCTGAGTGTGGTGGTGCCTGCAGTAGAGTTTCCCCTCGTGTGCGACGTAGTTGGATGGGCTGATCACGCACCCCCCGTGGGTGCATTTGAAGCAGCTCTTGTGGTATGGAGTCCCATTAACCGTCACCTGTATGCACGTCGATGAAAATGGCTGTACTTAATTTGCAATTTGAGGGTCCTCAAACTAGTTCAATGAGAAGTTTTGCCATCTCAATGAAGCAGCCTTTGGATTAAGTCATGTCCTCACATCAAAAGTTCTATAAATACACCAGGAAGTCCTCACCTTTTCGGTTGGGTAGACGGTGCTCTTACAGCCTACACATTTGTCTCGCGTTCCCCCGAACATACTGGAGACTTTGGTCGCTGTAGGTCTCTGTTCAAAGAAGATTTATTCAGGAGAACAATGACTGATTTAGCCTAACTGCAAAACTTTCAGACAAGACCATACTCGCGGTGAAATTACCTCTCCATCGACGGGTTTCTCTGGCTTTGCAATCTTGGGGGTTCCTAAGAGGACATTTTGTATGAAGGAAGAATCAGAGTGATCCATTTTACAAGGACAGAAACAGAGTAGTGCATGACTCGCGTGCTTCAATTTTTACCTTCAAAGCTTTTTTCGAGGCTGCCGGTTCTCTTGAAGAGCTGATCGAAATGCGGCCGGCAGTACAAGACTCCTTCGAATGAATTATAGTTCCCAAGCTGCATGTGCAATGTGCTTTAGCAAGTTTTCCAGAGTCTACATTTAATCCCCTGTTTACCAATAAATTGTAGCTATCTGTTTCCTGAAAAAGTCCCCTCTTATAATGATCGTGATGTCTGGCAATAAATCATGCGTGACCCTGGCTTCTTAGCGGGTCATGACAAATCATCATAACTCGCATGCACGGATGATCAGTCAAAAAGCTTATTATGAGTTCGATCTAATGTTATTGGGGCTGATCTTAAGATTCTCAGCAAAGTTGCTGGCTAATTTGGACTCGCCCCCACACATTTCTACAAACTAAAGGGAACCCCCAAGCGAATATCATTCAGGATGTCATCCTGTACTAATGACTCCATGAAGAAGAGCAGAAATTAAAGTTAAATGGAGCAACGAAATAAGCATCCTTTGCCTACACCATCAAATTGAAGCATCAATTCAAGAGCTGAGTGGACTAGTCTGTACCGCGATCTACAGAAATGCAACTCTCTTGGAC
This sequence comes from Eucalyptus microcorys, assembly GCA_014182515.1. Lineage (NCBI taxonomy): Eukaryota > Viridiplantae > Streptophyta > Magnoliopsida > Myrtales > Myrtaceae > Eucalyptus > Eucalyptus microcorys. The sequence continues at coordinate 23,568,501 of CM024567.1, read as the reverse complement.
CTCTAAAATGGGGAATATATCAAACTCACATCTGATCATTTGTTAATTAATGAGAAATCCTTGAGATCTAACAGTTTTTATCATGACATACCTTGAGAGTCCCTTTGCAATGGTGGCATCTGAAGCAGGCCTTGTGGTAGATTCTATTGTCAGCTGTGAGCTTGTCCACCAGATAGACTGTCTTCTCACAGGCCATGCACTTCTGGGTTGTTCCTGCAAATGCCATTCTCTCTCTCTCTCTCTCTCTCTCTCTCTCTCTCTGTGATTGTTTCTGTGAGTGTAAGGAGAAGGAGAGAGGAGAATGGAGGATAAGAAAGGGAAGCCAAAAAAACAAGTGTTGGTTGGAAAGTTGATGATTAAAGTGGTGGCATTGGACAATCATTTTGGGTGAAGGGTCTAACTAAACCTTTTATGACATGTTTTACCTTTTTCCCCTTTTTCCCCCCTTCTTCTAGGTTATTTAATGACCAAACACAAGATGGGCAGCATGAAGCTTAAGTTGAGTAAGAATTAGAGAAAAATAATTCGGCCACTCCCTTTTTTTATCTATCATGATCTTTTTAATCGTCTATTTTAACTAATATTGAAGCAATGATATTGGTGAGAAATTTCGAGAAACCAAAAGCCGAACTTCTCAAAAACTCATTAGTAAATTTCATCATAGATTGCTCTAATTAAACTGGACCTGCCCGGTTACTATGATCAACTTTTCCAAAGGGCACTACTATGCTTTTAGCTGCATACCAGAAAAATATCTGGCAGATGTGACCCTAGAAGCAAAGGGGCCATGGAATAGAAACTTAGCTGGATTGCGCATGGAAAGGAGGAGAGGACCAGATAGGGAAATATAATTGGAGTCACTGAACCGAGCTGGAGCTGCATCGTCCTCCAACTGTTTGTTGTAAGGATTTCATGTGAGTTGGCCCAATGATGGTCCATCAAATGCTCTCTCCCCCATCATGTCGCTTTGCATACACGTTCGTCAACTTTACTTTCCTCTCTCTTACATCACATTACTTTTCTTTTTTCTTTTTGGCTGAGGGCTCCAATCCCATGGACGATCCTTGTTTTGAGAAAAATTTCCTATCTGAAAATAGTTTCTTTACTTTTTTGGCTTTGGATTGTTTACAAAAATAAGTTTACAGAAATTTTTTTCATAGTAAATGAAAAGCATACGTTTAAATTCAATAAAATAATTTCTTCTTTTTGAAAATTGAAAATTATTTTTTTAAAATATGACTAAATCTTGGCGTATGGACATGAGATCCCGATGCCTGTACGTGAGTCACTAGTGATTAGGCTCGGATGCACAAAGGCTTAGTCCAAAACTTATGTGTCTATGCAAGGTCCCTAGCTACCATGCTGGGTACCTAGCTACTCACCCAAATCACTGGCGCTTGGGCCCGAGACTAGTAAGGTTGGACCTCATTCCTTGATGGTTGAGCTTGGATCCATAGAGGCTGGGCCCAAATATCTTGAGGCCTTGCTCGAGATTCCGATGCCCGTGCCCGAGTTCTCAATAGTCGTGCCTAGCTACTCAACTCTTGGCTCCCAGTCTAAGGTCCCTTGGTTCGATACTCGAGTTCCCAATGCTTGGGCTTGGCCGCTCGGGGACTTTTGCTGCCAACCTGACTCCCTTAAGGCCATAGCCTAGTCTTGATGCTCAAACTAGAGTCCTTAGCAACCAGGTCCAGGACTTGGCGGCGGATTTGAGTACCCTAAGGTTGGGTCTAGGACTTAAGCACCTACGCTAGAAGTGCCCCAAGCTTGACTCCAAGATCTAAGCACCCAAGTCTGAGTTCAATAAGACAATAAAATAAATGATTATTTACAATGATGTATCCCTCTCTACAATCAAACAATGGAAAATAATTTTTATTTTGCTTTCATATTTCAATCAAATACCAAAAGAATGACTTCTTGTTAAATATTTTCCAAAAATATCAAATCTTCACTAAAAATATAGCATAAGCACTCAATAAATCTTAATTAAATATGGTAATCTCCCTGAATCACGGGTAAGTATCAAAGCATATAAATTTGTAAATATGAACTCTTTTATCGTTCGAGAAAGGTTTCTTGCATCCCACTGTTACGTACGTTGCACATCCGTCTGGAGTTTTTCGCGAAGTGGAAAGTGAAGGGGAAGGACAGTTGAAGGTAAAAAGAAGGTCCAATGATATTTTCACGTACAAAGTGAAAAGCAAAAAGTGAATGCAAACGGATTGAAACATGGACATAGCGTGTTTTATTTTTACCTTATTCACCTTCATGGAAAACAAAAAGGGTAAGAGGCGATTGCGGAAGAAACTTACTTCTTTCCACGTGGGGAACTTTTTGTTTGGGACAACATTACGGCTTAGAAAAGTTACGATGCGTTATATGCATAAATGTCATGAACTTTCCCTTTAGCAATTTGGGTATATAAACGACTGTGAAATACAGAAATTAGAAATATACGTGACACATATATTGTACAAATGTGATTTAAAGTCACATTTAGTGATTTCTAGCTAAAATTGATTGGGAAAAGCACATTAATAAATTACTGAAATATTTATAATTAAATTAGTAAAATTGAAAAATTTAAGGCTGAATTTCCATCATTCGTTAGGTTTAGCAATTTTTTTTCCAGTAATTATTCGTACATGTAGATAGATCATTCCGAAGGACCAAAGAAAAAGGTATATTTCAATATCACGTCCTCTAATTTCGGAAAGATGTGATTTGACGAGCAGAAGGCCCCCAGGAATGTCTCTATCAGGAAAGCAACATTTAAACCGATCCTCGCCCAAATTTTCCGCATACTGCCAAAATGGATTCCTTTCCCTCAACAAGGTTCTTGCCTTGCATCATTAGTAATTTGTTACTCGACAGAATTATCAAAAATGACTCATAAAGCTCAAGATTACTCTAAAAAAAATGTATTATTCTAGAAGAAAATTCTAAATTAAAGTAAAGGGTGAAAAAAGGTATATTTTCTTTTTTGAAATATTTAATTTTGCTCTAGCTTATTTATTACTGTGCCACTTAAGCTTTAAGCTTTTTAGGAGCTACTCCTACGCGTGTGTGCACTGTGCATCGAGCGTGCGTCGGATGGAAATAGACTTAGGGTGCGTTTGGTTCGGCATTTGGAAAGCTCATTGGGAAAACGCAAAGCAGTTTAGCCTAAAGGGCTTTGGAGGAAATGCAAAAACTGTTTGGTAAATTCTACTTTGAAAAATAACTTTGAGAGAAATGCTATTTGGTAGAAAACACATTTGCAAAGCCCCTTTGGTGATTAATGTAAATATTTTATTTTTTATTTGTTTAAAATTAAAAAAATAATGTTTGCAACTTTTTAAATTTATATTTGACAATAATATTAAAGATGTTGCGTAAACAATTTTATTATAATTAAAATTCTTATTTTTTTGCTAAAAAACATCAAATGGAATTGCACATAATTTCTAGTGTATATCAATGCACAAAGCAGCAAGGCTTGATTTAATACAAATTAATGACCCTAATGCCCTGAGGCCTCCTATGTTTTTTCCGTGAAAATTTATGGACACCTTCGCTGTTTTCGCTCCTGTTCGGCTCGAGTAGAATACTTGATGGGTTCGTGATATAACACAATATATAACACGTTGATATATACTCTTCCCTCAAAATTCGAACATTTTGCTGGTGTATTTCGTAAATTCGCCAAAGTATAACTACTGCATCAACTTCTCCCAAAGTTAACAGCAAGTTACTCGTCCTCTAGAATGCAACCAATCGCCTTCACAGGAAAGAGATCGCCGGAAGTGATCTACTTCACGTATATTTATTATAAAGCACAAGCGGAAGTTACATCCTTACATATGATTCCATCATTATTCTGAAGTTAAACTACAGCATCCTACACTCAACATAATTAGACAAAAATGGGAGACTGAGTCAAGTCGATAATTTTGGGACATATGGTTGGAACCCTTCTCCTCTTACCCGTAGAAGATGTATGATTCGGCGATGGGGTGAAGAGTTCTATGATCTCAATTTCCTCGGATGCAATAAATCTACTAGTCTCTTGGCTGTTATTAGCAGTCAACGCTGTCTCGGGCAATTTTTCTTCTAACTGCTTGTTTAACTCGGCACTCCTCCCTTCATCTGAGGAAAAGGAGCTAGGGTTGACAGAAGATCGTACACCAACCGGCAACAAGCTGACACCATAATCTTGTCCATAAATGGGCCGGTGTACCCGTGGTTCATCATCCCACGAATTCTGAATCATGTCATCTCTTACCGAGTGTTCCTCCAATCCGCGAGCATCACAATCCTCATCGTCAAGCTCTGCCTCGCCTTCCCATTCATTGTCTGGCATCGAAACTTCAATTCCGTCAGAATAGCGTGGGAGCTCATCCATTGGGCAAATCTAAACCTTCATGTGCCCAGGCAAACCCGGGCAACCAGCAGCATGCTTTGTGTACTTTGTTGAAAAGTAGTTCACTCTGATGTTGAAACTAGTTTAAGATTACAATAGTGACAAAACAGTTTTCATCAGTTCTCCCTCTAAATTTTAAATAAGAAATTATCAATGAATTTTTCCATATTGACCCACAGAGACAAATCCTCACCTCAGATGATATATCCAATACTTATAATAGAATCCACAGATTGAGAAAGAATTGGAAATGCATTTAGAAATCTCATAACTATCGAGGTCAGATCATAAGGAGCAGCAAAACTACTCTATTCATTCTTAGAAGGTCCCAAAATAATGGCATTGCTTGCAGACAATGACAATATTAGGGTAGAACTCCTTTCATATGAGACCAGCCAAAGACACTAATAGAACGAAGAGGAAAAACAGCATGCTTAGTGCAAAACAAACAAAAACCTTGCGTAAATTACTTGAACTGGGTGCAGGCCATGCATTCGATTTCCAATTCCCTCCACTGTGATCACATGCATTCCTTCAACTGAATATAGCGGAGCCAAGCATGCATTGACGGCATAATGGCTGTAAGAAGTAGACGAATAACTAATTAAGTAATTTTGAGTACAAACAGAAGTCTAAACCCTCAATTCATGAAAACAGTCCGAGAAAGCGATCGATTGACTCGTGCTCTGCAGAAAGAACTTCGAAAAAATTGCTATTGAAATTGTTCTTTCAATTTCCGAACCTGAAGAGCGGAGACATGGGAGGTGAAGCCGTAGATGCAGAAGACCATTTCCCAAGGTCGCTTTCGCTTGGTCCTCCACGCTCCGCACATCAATTCCCCGTTGTGTTGCCTGATTCGCCGTCTAGGGTTCACCGTGAACCTATCCGAGATAGACACAGAAATCACGCCGCCGGTTTCAAGATCAGCTCGCCGTCGACAAGAGATGCGCAAGAGAGCCAAACCCGTCGCCGGATCATGATCGCCGACGGGAAGTGAACGGTGATCGGAGCCCAAACAAGGAAGGGGAGGAGGGAGGAGAGATGGTTACCCGATGTAGGTTTGACCCTTGTGGCGAGGGCTGAGGGAGACCAAGAGGTAGCACGCGAAGAACTTTCCATTCCCATCTCCATCTCCAACTCCTTTTCCTCCTCCTCCTCCTCCTCCTCCTCCTTCTTCGATCTCCGTCGCAAAGATTCCGGATCCGGCAAAAACAGCAAAAGATGGGGAGAGAGACAGACAGAGACAGAGGGGACAACCTGCGCTTCGGAACGACAGATGGGTTCGAGCTGAACTCGACGGCGAAGGAAAGAGATCGCGGGTGGCGGAAGGGACGACAGCAAAAGCCCGGCCATAGAAAAAGGCAGAGCGATGGAAGGGGGGAGAACCATATCTAGGTTTTTTTTGTTTTCAAGATGGGTAAAAGTGGTTTTTCAATAAAATTTTGAGGGTAAAATAGGCAACTCACTATTTTTATTAAATGAGCCCTTCAAAGATTCCGAAAAATTTTGCTCTAGCTTATTTATTACCGTGCCACTTAAGCTTTAAGCTTTTTAAAGAGCTACTCCTACGCTTGTTGCACTGTGCATCGAGCGTGCGTTCGGATGGAAAGAGACTTACATTTTCAAGGGACTAGGACACGGTCCACTTAGGCAGAGAAAAATTGGGAATTTAGGGCATGACACAAGCCAGAGACTCGGGGAAAAAAAAAGTTTATACATATGTATCTTACCAATGTTCTTAACTTTTCACGTTTTATTAGTGTCTTAAACTCAAGAAGACAAGGTTACGCGCAATAATCTGTACGATTGGTGGTTGTAAAGATGAATCCTAGCACTCAGACGGCTCTCTCTCTCTCTCTCTCTCACGGGACCTCCGGCCACCTCCTGTCTCGTGCACCTCCAAATCGAAGTGTTCAAATAGAATTCGAAGCGAAACAAGCGTTGTTTGAACCTTTTGATGACCTCACGCCAAAGGGTTTGGTTTTGTAAGAGTATAAAACTTGCAGAGAAGGTTCGTTTCCTCGTTGGACTAGGTGGAACTTGTTATAGCATGGAAAGGATTTGATTTAGAAGGCAACAGAATGTTTATTTTCATTGTTTGCAAGTGGAAGCGGAAGGAAATTGAAATATCTCAGGAAAGGCTTCTGATGTTGAAATCCTAAGTAGGACAAGAAACAGGGAAGATATTCAGTAGATAGGACCAGACATGTTCTGATAGTGAAAATTAGATAGCAGAAATCAAAATATGTATACCGTTAGATATTTATAGTGAAAGTAAGAATTGAAAACTGTCGTGAACAAATGCACCTTGAGATGCTTCTATTTCATCCGTATACTTTTATGTAGGGAGAAGTATGCTAGAATTATCTTAACTTGTGTATGGCGCTCACTTTAGTGTCATAATTTTTCACAAGCTTACTTAAGTACTACTTTTTAAAAAAAAATCACTTAAGTGCCAACTCTGATCCGAATCGCTAGAAATCTGATGTGATAATATTTTATTAATTTTTCCAATCCTACATGGCTTACCGACATGCCCAGTTAGCATAAAGTCTCTATATGACATTGTGTAGCAAGTTAAAAAAAGTGATCATTTTAGTGTTAGTCGTTGCAAAAAAAAAAAAAAAAAAAAAGAAATGATTACTTCAATGCCAATCATTATTAAAAAGTGATCACTTCAATGTCAATCTTAATAAAAAACTGATTACTTCAGTGCAAAAAAAAATTTCTAAATGATATCGTATAGCAAGTTAAAAAGTGATCACTTCAGTGCCACTTATTATAAAAAAAATGATTACCTCAATGCCAATTGTTGTTAAAAGATGTTTATTTTAATGCCAATCTTAATGAAAATGTGATCACTTCAATGTCAAAAAATGCCACATTAAATAAAACTTTTAATTAGAAAAGCTACATAATTTCTCTAGTAGGAATTTTTCATCGGAGGGACTTAAGTAATTGTTTTTCTCCGATTTTGGCATTTAAGTGAGCTGGTGAAAAGTTATGACACTAAAGTGAGCGCCATACACAAGTCAAGGCACTTTTGCTATACTTCTCCCTTTTATGTAGCAACGGTTGGAATATATTAGAAGTGCTGAAGGTGATTCCGAATCTCTCCTTCTCTTTGTCAACATAAGCTCATCATCTTCACATCCCAAGAGGTGCCTGAAAAAGTGAATTTCAAGAAGGTAATATTGTTTGGAAGTTTGGATAAAGGCTTTGGTAGCTTGACTGTGGCTGCACACATTCCACCAGGAGCCGAAGAAAAGCCGTCCCATACTGCAGATTTCTTGGTCAAAGGCAGCTTCGTACTGTTGCAGGAGCAAGGCGTTGGATCGTATCTGTTGCACGCAATTCATCCAAACTTGCTCCTATGTGAATGATCGGGGTGCGCGATCATTCTTACGCAATGCTGCCCCGGCCTCGCTTGTCACAGGTGCATCATTGTTGTTTTGATATCTGCAACTGTTGTTCATGTCTCTATCGATATTGACCGGTATGTATAGAGATCCGTGTTACGTCATCTGGGTGATTGTGTTACTTTGGTCTCTTCCTTGTGTGTACCATAGTAAACAGCGATGTAAAGTTCCTCAGAAATGGACCGCACGCAGATTGCAGAAAGTCATTTTGATTGCAGGAGGAAAGTATTTCAAGATCAGGTCTGTTTTGTCTTTTCCAGATAAAGTTTCATTATAGATAGAACCTGAGACTGCTTAATGCTGGAAGAATGACAGATGTTAATGACTAATGAAAGGGAAGGTGTGGAGTGATACATAACGGAAGTGGAAATGTGACCGGCCCAGTGGTAGTGAACAGAATCTCACCTCACAATTCTGTCTGTGAAGCCACCTATCACTTAGCAGTCAATACTATGCCAGAGCCCTCCCTGTTGATCATTTTTCTCCCCCTCTTTCTTGGCCATGGCTATGTTTACAACCACTGTTATTCTTCTCAACTCTGAGCTTCTTAATTCGAGGTCTCACCTTTTCGGAAAACTAGTCTGTCTTAACAAAATTGGACATTCTCCAAAACCCGAAGGAAGAAAATAGGGCCAGATGGTTATTATTGGGGGAGAGAAATCAAGACGCAATTGGCTGAAAGTGTATCCTGCAATACCTTCACATTTACACGCGTGCTTCAGCTTTTGCTTCATATTCTCTCTCTCTCTCTCTCTCTCTCTTCCCCCGTATTTCCTTTGTCTTGTTGCTTTCTCTGTGTCCACGATACATTGGCTTCATATGTATTCTCCATAACCCCAGCCCAAAATAATTTACATTATCGAGTCCTCAACTTCCAATCCAGTTATAGCTTCCTGGAAATTACGCCGAATAGGAATCAAAAGTAGGCTTCCATATGTAATATCTAGTTGGAGATTCTTTCAAAGCCTTGTCTTGTCCCATTAGATGAGACTGAGATGACCTTCGTTTATTCTCATACTCATTTCACCGTCATGTTTTATCTCATGCTGAGAATGAAACCGCAGAAAGTGTCATTGTAGGTGAAGTCAAATTAATTAGCCTGCCCTTCTTTCAGGACAATAACTCACAAGAAAATCTATCCCCAAAATGAGTCTTGAGCATCATCGATCAAGAAATATGTGGACGATAAACCAATGTCAAAATCAGTAGGGGAAGAAAACAACAGGAAGAAATTAGAGATGAATGGGTCAAGACAGATTCCGACTGCAAGTAGTAATATTATATGGAGGAGCAAATTGAAAACTAAGTAATTCATCGGCCAGCTGCGTTTCTTTCACAGAGTAGATGCATATTAATTAAATGATGCGTCTTGATCAGCAGCCACTTTTCCAGACAAAAAACGGAAATTCAAATTATGTTGCTTTCAGGACCACTTGGGTGAAATAAATACTGACACTTAATCAAAGGCCATGTCCATGTTCCTGAGTCGCCTCAAAAAGTTTCTGACTGACTTACCTTTCAATCCCTGGTTTTAGATTTTGTTTTGGAGATGTCGAATCTGCCTTAATCTGCTGCAATATCGAAGTCACAAGTTGAGAGGATCCTTTGAGTTCCTTTTCAAAAATGAAATGCAAACTCATTTGCGTAATCTGTTTTGACATTTTTACCTATGCAGATAAATCTATGTATGTTCATTTCAGTTCCTTGGAGATGAGTGAATATCATATCAATAAGGTTTGAAGTTTTAGAGGTTCGTCAGCAGACCAACTATTGCCAGGAGGTCAAGAAGGAAAGATCTGCTCCAGCAACTAAAAGCATCACCGATCTCTGTTAACGATGGCATTGCAATTGAAGAGCTTCTACACTTGTCCAGGGTTCTTCTGTGTTGCTCATTATCTCATGTATCAATGAACTAATAATCGTTCTCTTCACCATATGCTAGTGAAGCTAAATGAAACTACATTATCACCTAATTGTCTATACTTCTTGCAAACTATTGATATCTGTGAGGTACTTTGGATCGTTAGTGGAGATTTTAGCATAAATTGATCACAAGGAATAACTTTCAAGGCAAGGATTCTGCCTCTGCCTCTTGTTCTCCCCCTTTTCTTTCCTTTCTTTTGTGCTCTGTCAATGGACCAGAGCGTTTCATTGGCGAAACACATCTCATGCAACGGTTAATTTCTGCACACAGCTCTGGCTGCAATTTGGATCGTGATTTTACATGCCCTTTTCCAATATTAACTAAGGGAGTATTAAAGTCGTGACCATTTGAGTCTACATTTATCTCATCAAGTACTAAAGTAGTGGAGTAGCCACTGCAGTGATTGACTTCAAGTAAGAATCCCAACAGCCAGGCTTCTCACAAATGTCCACCCCAAAGTACAAGAAATACTTTGACGGACCATGCTTAACGGACCACATGCAATCATAGCTTAAAATTTGTGGGATCTGCATGAAACCCTCATGAATGATGGCTGCAATCAGCCCCAGTCCATGCGAATTGTACATACATCAACATCAGCAGCGGTTCCCGCCACATATATGGCCAGAGAAATAGCCTCTTCCAGAGTCAATTTAAAAATATCTGTGTGATCAGCTTTCCCGTTCAATGACTGCTGAGTCAAGATCATCTACTCTGATGCCCTGACATCTATTGATATAGTATTATCATCTCATTGCCATACTTGGAAACCATTGGAGACATGGTAAGGTAGTGCAACTTGATGAATGGGCGGTGCAGTCAAGGTCGACGGCCGATGGTTGATAGTTTCATATCCACTCAACGGGTCTGCAGAATAGAAGAAAGAAAAGCCCTTCAAAAGCTCTTATGTAAAATGAACACCTTCATATAAATTTCTTCACAGTTTGCATTAGTACTTATCCCGTCTCTTGTTTTTTTCCCATTCATGTATACCCACTTCCGCTTGAGGTCGTGAACCATGTAAGCCGTAGTTTTGCAGAGTATGCGAAGTCTCTTCCTCACGTCTGAAAAAAGTTTGCAATGTATATGAATTCTCTTCCTTATGTATAAAAATTCCCATCCTTATCTATGAGGTATATGCAGAGGCCATTGCTAATTAATAAAATATGATAAATAGTAAGTAATTACTTAATGGTTTGTGTTTGCTTATAAAAGAATGAGAATTGTGAAATCTTCTAATGAAGAAAAAATGTGTAATTTTTTATGTATTGGTGGTTGCTCGTGTAGTTGTAGTGTCTATGTTCGTGATCTGAAGTCACATGTCAAATTATCATTGGCGAAACTTATTTGGCTCATTAAACATATTATAAACCAACAGGGTTATAATGCATTATAATTTATCAAAACATATAAGTAATTTTTTTGCATTCATTGTATCAATTAATTACCACTCATTCTTATGAGATGCAAAATAGTCAATTCATGCATAAGATAGAGAATTGTCAATGCATATGATTAGTAAATGCTTAGTGAATATTAGAGGGAATATGCTAGTTAGGTTTTGAATTCTTCCTTTATGTCTGTGGCTAAGAATATAAAGGCTTATGTTACACCTTACCGCCGGAAGAAATCTCCCTCTGGTCATGCATATGTACCTCTATTTTTCATTATATTTTCTTTTGTTGGTTTCATAGTGTTATGGTACCTTCTGATCAATTTTATCCATTGCAGAGGTTGTACATCTCAATTTCTTATCTTTATTTTACTACTTCTTTTCATGGATTATGATGAAAGTGAAAAATTAAGATAGAGTTATAGTGTTTTTCTAAATATAATATAAATTTACTGATTTCAATAAGTGATTTTATTTATTTATTTGAAAAAGCAACAATTACACGTTTTACAATGCCATAATTCCATAGTTTCCTATGACTCGCGTTGACTTCGCCATTCTACCTATCTCGATCAAGTTCTTCAAAAGATAGGTGATGTCCGATGAAGAGCAACGTGGAAAGAACAGGTTGATGTTGACCAAAATAAAGATTCCGAACATGAACAATACTTGCCTATGTGGACAACAGGCATAGACGATTAGCATCCAATTGGGTTTAAATCATTAATGGTTGAGGATTAAAGTGACTAGGCTTGAGGTGTTTGATCGGCAGATTTCTTTCTTGAGGTGTTTGATCAATTTATCAATAGATTACTTTCTTTTTGTAAGATATTCATCAAACATTGATACACATTAAAAGTAGGCCACCAATCAATTCTTAGCTTTGATATCATTTGTTGGACATATGTAGCAGAAGTCCGACACCTTCACTTGAAGAGATTGTTATGGGGACGTCTAAGTCTGAGCTCATCAATATATTCAATTGGACTCACATTCATAAAAAACTTTAAGTTAATGAGTTGTGAATCAATTATAATATATCAATTACTCAAAACGACATCAATGGTCTATTATGGGACTTCTCTAAGACAACTCACACGTTTATCCTTACAATCTTGTTGGTAACCATCTTCTATTCACATATTGGGCTTAGATTGAAGCCGCAACCATCTTGGGAATTGAGTGATCTTGAGTCTCTCTCACCTCAAAAGTTATCTCAAGATGTGAGACTTTCATTCACACTTATAAACTGGCCAATAGCCCTTTTTTATAACCGATGTAAGATAACGCCAACAGGAACAATTTCTATGCTAGAGAGAGAAAATTATGTGGATGCAATGCCCAAAGAGAATAAAAATTTCCCTTGCACAAATTATACGAAACAATGCTGTAATGACAACTACTCGTAAAACTAGTGGCTTTTCAATGGGAAGAATTTATACACACCGTTGAGGGTGCTTCATATTAGCTGACAAGTCTATCACCGCCTGCATTTCATAGCAAACGCCCGTAAACGAAGTGCGAATTATAAAGTGTATCTCGAGAAGAGGCCCTTCCAATTGTTGAACAAGCAATGAAAACAAGGGTCCATATGTCATGTTTTAGCTAGCTAATGAAGGACCCACATTTATCAACCAAAAGGACCTTTCATCCAACATTGACCTAGGTTGGACTTCGATGAATCTGGTAATTGAAATTATAGCAAATTATAGCAGACGCTTTGAATAAAGTTGGAAAGGGAAAAAAAAACGAGATTGGACAAAACATAGACATGTATCTAGAAATAGAGTTAAAATTAATCGAGGACCATGTCAATAATGAGCTTATATATATATAGGAAGGTGTTGTTTCTTGGCGGTTGCCTATGTGATGGAATTCAAGTCGGTGGAAGACGACTTATCTGATTTTGATGCGCAATCAACAATTAGCCCCGGAACGATCGCTGAATTGCCGATGTAACACGAACAATACTATCTCACGTTGGTCTGAATGTAATCACAAGGAAAACACTCGATTTCCACGGCGTAAATGCAAACTGTTCTTGTAAAGTGAAATGGAACGCCTTGATGGAAAGCGGAGAGAAAAGAAGAAATGTTTCTGAATGTACATTTGTCCAACCCCTCCATTGGTTGTCTTCAGGGGTCTTTTATATAACCCCATGACACCCCTACAAATGGTGTCCTTCCATCGTACCGTATCAAGGAGAATCGATGCGATCCAATCACACTCCATCATGGACGTACCAGCTAAAGTACAACATCTCCCACTCGAACATGATGGGCTTGATAGCGCTCTATCAAGAATATAAGACATTCAACATTCATCAACTTTACAAAATAATTCATATTGGCAAATAAGTCGTGTGACCAATGAGTACACCTGCACTTGGGAGCTCAAATTATGCACATGTTAGGGATGACATAATAGTTGCAACCCCGAAAAGAAATAAACAATTGATATCTCACAGTGCCCCAGACATATTTTGTTACATCAGTCCAAGTATACCTGTCCCTTAAAGGCTATACTTGACTATTCTCAAAAACACCATATATTTACAATTATATCCGCAACCACATAAGGGCGATATAATTGGTCGACCGGTAAATACATGTTATAGATGTAAAACAACAATAGTTTTCCTTTGTACTCATGTCTCTCTCCATTTCAGAATAACTGCTTTCCTAGACACGTCCCATAGGCCATATCTATTCATGACTGCCCGTAACATGCTAAAGTAGCAACATTAATCTTTCACTTCGAGAACATAGTCAGAAGTAACATAAGGCACAAAATGAGGTAAATTATAAATTACCTCAAGGACTCACACGATGAGTAAATAGGGATAATTTTACTTACATTCCCTTGTCGGTCGTACAATGCACATGTAATATGAATTACATGCTATAATGGATTTCTCTTTCTATAAGAGCGTATGCCATTTATTAACCATATCCACTATACGGATCTTAGCCTAAACATAGTTACGTGCTTCTCATGTACTCATGTTTAGCTCGAGTGCTATATCAGCTCGCTTTCTATAGCGTCCAATTAAGTAATCGCATCCGGCATCTTACAGGTATACATGATTATTGGACTATCATATTCGGTCTTATTATAAATAAATCACAGATCTCATCTTGACTCCAATCAAGGCGACATATCATTTTATGTACTAAACTTGCTCCTCAGGGTTTATTTGTACATAACGTCTCATCTCAACGTGCTAACTATAGCACTTGAGGCGATTGCTCGTGTGAGTGAGCCAATCATTGCCTGCTGACATACTTTTCAATGATATATGTGTGTAGTACTAGTCTCATACTGTATACATACTTATTGATAAAATATCAAGTCACTAATAAACAAATAAGTACAATACATATGTTCATAAATATATAAACTAATGATCCTCTACAATAACACACATCACATTCTACGCAATCCTAGTGACATTCTGTGGGTCAAGAATATGTCTCTAGGAATAACCTTCGTAAATGGATCAACAACCATTCTATTGATTGAAACGTATTGTAGGATCACTTCTTTTTGCGCTACAATATCTCTGATGAAGTTGTTCTTTATGTCAATGTGCTTCGTCCTTCCATGATACCTGGGATCCTTAACATAGGCAATGGCTGCTTGACTATCGCAATAAACTATCACCGATCTAGGAACCTCAGTGACAGTGGCTAAATTTTCAAAGAAACGTTTTAGCCATACTACTTCTTGCACTGCAGCAGAACATGCAATAAATTCCGCCCCCATCGTAGACAAGGCTGTGCATGTTTGTTTCTTGCTATTCCAAGAAATCGCACCTCCATTGAGTAAGAATGCATATCCAGAAGTTGATTTACGCTCATCTAGGTCTCCACCCCAATCGGCATCTGAGTAGCCCAATAGGCGTAAAATCATTCCCTTGGTAACAAAGTCGATAGTCCATAGTGCCCTTCAAGTATCTCAGGATCCTTTTCCCTACTTTCCAGTGTGCTTGACCGGGATTTGATTGATATCGGCTCACCAATCCCATGGCATAACATATGTCGGGTTTAGTACACATCATAGCATACATCAAACTTCCGACGACACTAGCATAAGGAACAGTTTCCATTACTTTATTTTCTTCTGGAGTCTTAGGATACATCTTAGTACTTAGGCTTTCACCTTACATGACAGGGGTATCAATGGGATTACAGTGTTGCATATTGAATCGTTCAAGAATCTTCATAATATAAGACTCTTGTAATAAAGTAAGGAGTTTCCTTGATTGATCTCTTTCGATCTTAACTCCTAATATATAAGCAGCTTCTCCCATGTCATTCATTTCAAAATTGGAGGACAACCATTCTTTTATGGTGATAACCAAGACCTTGTCATTTCCAACCAACAGAATATCGTCCACATAAAGTGATAAAATCACAAATTTATCTTTGGACTGCTTAACATGTACATAGTGATCTTCTTCGATCATCATGAAACCAAAAGTTGTTATGGCTTGATGAAAACGAAGATACCACTGTCTAGATGATTGCTTAAGACCATATATGGAGCAATGAAGTTTGCAAACTTTATGCTCTTGACCTATTGGTTGTTTCATATAGATTTCCTCATCTAGTTCTCCATTGAAAAATGCCGTTTTTATATCCATTTGATGTAATTCTAGGTCCAAATGTGCAACAATGGTTAGAATAAGGCGTATTGAGGCAAACCTTACAACTGGTAAAAATGTTTCCTCATAATCTATATCCTCTTGTTGAGTATAACCTTTCGCCACAAGGCGAGCCTTATACTTTTCAATGGATCCATCCGCCCTTCGCTTAATCTTAGATACCCATTTGTTTCCAATGGCCTTACGATTGGGTGGTAGATCAATCAAGTGCCAGACATGATTTGCCCTCATTGACCCAATTTCATCTTCCAAAGCTTTTCTCCATTCTTCCTTATCAGAGGATGAGAGAGCCTCTTGAATAGTCTTAGACTCAGCATCGTCTTTTTGAGCGATCATAAATGCTTCCCCTTTAATCTCAAAACGACGACGGGGAATACTTTTACGATTACTTTTACGCAATTGAATTTCTCTTGAATTCGATTCATCAAGTGATGCAACACTCCCATTAGGTCTTGTGTGTTGAGGTAAATTTTCATTTTCCTCTACAACATTAGTGGGTGTGTTATTTTGATATTCCATCTCATATAATTGGAAATCCTTATCAATCTCACCTCTATTAGGAAAATCGTTCTCCAAAAACGTGACATCTCGTGACTCCATTTCGGTCACACTTCCATCAGCTTGTTCACCTATGAACACGTACCATTTGGAGTGTTCAGAATATCCTATAAAGATACATTTCTTTCCTCTAGGATCTAATTTGCCATATTTATGGGAAGAATAATGAACATAAGCTGCACATCCCCATGGACGTAGACTACTCAAGTCTGGTTTCCTACCAGTCCATAATTCATAAGGAGTAGAAGTGATCAATTTTGAGGGCACTCGGTTAAGTATATAGGCAGCAGTTAATAACACATCTCCCCAATAGGAGATAGGTAAATTCGCTTGCATTATCATAGACCTAACCATTTCTAATAGGGTTCTATTCCTTCTCTCAACTACCCAATTTTGTTGTGGAGTACCGAGAATAATCAATTGTCGTACAATTCCCTTTTCATCACAAAGAGCTTTAAATTGCTCCGATAGATACTCACGTCCACGATCGGTTCTCAATGCCTTTATTGTTTTGTTCAACTGATTCTCTACCATCGCTATATATCGTCTAAAGCAGTCTAATGCTTCTGACTTATGGGAGATCAAAAAGACATAACCGAAATGCGTAAAGTCATCTATGAAAGTGATGAAATATGAGACTCCATGCCTCGTCCTCACATTCAAAGGACCACAATGTCAGAATGAATGAGTTGCAATGGAAATTCGGCTCTAGTCCCTTTACCGAATGGTTTTCTAGTTGATTTTCCCGCTAGACAATGTTCACATACGGATAGACTAACATTAATGAGTGACCCTAAAAGGCCTTCTCTAGCTAATCTTTGCATTCTTTGCAATCCAATGTGACCTAATCTAGCATGCCAAGTACTTGCATCAATCTCAACATTACTAGAAGATGCAATTAAAGAAAAACAACCATCGACATTAACATTGTACTGATCATAGTCAATGTCTAACACCATAAAGCCATTCGATACATGACCTGAACCATAATAAACTGTTCCATACAAAATGTCAACACAATCACCATGGAAATTCAACACATAACCTAAGTTAAGAATAACAACTACAGAGACCAAGTTTTGTCGAATATTTGGAGCATAAAGGACATCATGTAGGAATAGGTTTCGCCCACCACGTAAGATTAATTTACATGTGCCGATACCCTTCACTTCAACTCTTGTGTTGTTCCCAACATATATCCATCTTCTTCCAGGCGGTATCTGACGATATTCCACAAATGCTTCTTGGTCTCTAGCTACGTGGTCTGTTGCTCCTGAGTCTACAGTTCACATTGTATGAGATTCAGCAAGCATTATAGTATTAGAAATAAAAGCATTACTCAAAGTAATTGAGTAATAGGGTACCTCTTTCGGCTTAGTGCATTCACGAGCAAAGTGATCCATCTTGCCACAATTGTAGCACTCCATCTTGGCCTTGTTCTTCTTCTCACCACGCTTCTTGCGTTGGAAGGTCTTAGCCCTTTTTGGTGCCTGATTAGTCTTCTTCCCTTTATTGTTGAACTGAGGGTTCCTTTTGCGCTTGAAGCCCGAAGCCTTGCGCGAACTCGATTCAGCAACATAAGCATGGGTAGAGGATCTCGCAGCCTCTAGGCGCTCATCCTCTAATTCCAAATGACGCGCAATATCATCAAAAGTGATAATATTCTTATTATGAGTCATATTGATTTTCATATGCTCCCAATTGTCAGGAAGAGACCTTATAACAGCCTGAACTTGTTGTTCATCAATAAGGGAGTAACCTGCCGACTTCAGCTTACGAATCATGTTTGACATCTCCCGAAGATGCTGCCTCATCGTTACATTTGGGCGCTTTCGGAATGTGTCAAACTTGATGGTGAGTCTCCTCAGCTTAGTGGCAGATGTATCCCAAAACTTATATTTCAAGGCAACCCACATAACTTGAGCTTTTTTATAACTTTCAAACTCACACATGAGATCATCTTGCATACAGTTCAGCAACGTGATGCGAGTAATGCTATTTTTCTTTTTCCAAGCTTGATAAGCTTCTAGATCTCTCATGTGTTGAGCTGAAGTTCCATGCTCAGGTTCATCCATGATATGGTTGAGGGTTTCCAAAACCTCTTGCTCCTCAAGGATGTACTGAATTTTTCGGTGCCAAATATCATAATTGTCACCGTTCAGCTTCTCATCCTTATTGAGATCAACCACAATGGTCTTGGATGCCGAAGCCATAATCAATTGTTATAACACATTGACATAATAAACACAGAATCAATACTAGCACACTTTACAGAGTAACACACATATTTAATTTGCAGTAAAGACAAACTAAATTAATGATAATTCAACAAAAGACACAAAAGCAAAAGTTCACTATGTTCCTAATCAACTTCTATGTACAATTGTTTTATTATCATTAATTAGTTTAATTTGCGTAAATTTTAAGTTCTAGGTGAGAACTCTCTCGAATTCTACCAACCTACGAACTCCCACTAAGAAAAATAATTACACGACCTTATGTAATTTCTACATATTTCCATTAACACAAAAACATAGCATGATATGAATCAACGTACAAACAACAATCATGCTTCAACTATTAATCAAAATCGCAATTCAACATGTAATGGATTTCCTACCATTGTTCGAAATTTCTAGCAACTAGAAAATTGCAAGTATATTAAACTTTATACATGATATCATAAAACCAAGCTCTACATAGCATATATGATATCATTTGCACACATGCTAGCTACTGTATTTCCTAAACCACAAGAAAATACAAGCTACAAATGAATAAACTATGCATTAAACCCCAAAAATACGCGTACATAGGGTTTCCTATGCATTTTCATACATTTATAAAATTTAAAAGTATAAAATAATTATACCACAGTGTAGAGTACATCCATACGAACCAAACGCCACCGACCACGCTCCAATCGGAGCTCGCACGCGCCCCCATGCGCCGCCTGAGTGCGCGGCGCGTGTGGCTCACGCGCCAGCAAGCCAAATGGTCCGATCGGTCCGACTGATGAACCGGTCCAACCGGCGACTGGTCCGACTGTTGACCGGTCAACGGGTCGGGTTGTCGGGTTGCTGGTTGGGTAGGGTCGGGTCGCCGGCCGGCCAACTGCCGCCGGCGCTGACGTCATCGATGACGTCATCCCATCAGTTACCGATCGTTGGATGACGTCATCCGTGACGTCATCAGGCATCGCGTCGCTCCGCGCGACGCGCGCGTGTCGCGCATGCGTCGGTTCACCGACCGGCGCGTGTTGCGCATGCGCTGGCGTCCCTAGCGCGTCAGGCATGTGGGCCTCATGCGCAGCGGCTTCTGGCCACGCGTATAGGCGCGTCCGGCGTCCTCTGGCGGCGTTCGACCCACCGACAGACTCATCTCGACGAGTGCTTTCACCCTGTATATTTAAAAATTAATTTTGGTCGAAAAAATATTTCAAAAAATGGCCAAAGCCGTACGGATGTACGCGACCCCGAACCCGTTCTTCGTTTCAATTCAATTTCAAGTTTTCAGATGGCAATTTCGACCATTAGACATCCAAACAGTATAGATTTCATACTCTTGATCTCAATATCAAATGGTAAACGAGAAAATTCAATGAAAAATAAGGCAGAAATCACGATCGTGCTCTGATACCAATGATGGAATTCAAGTCGGCGGAAGACGACTTACCTGATTCTGATGCGCAATCAACAATTAGCCCCGGAACGATCGTTGAATTGCCGATGTAACACGAACAATACTATCTCACGTTGGTCTGAATGTAATCACAAGGAAAACACTCGATTTCCACGGCGTAAATGCAAATTGTTCTTGTAAAGTGAAATGGAACGCCTTGATGGAAAGGGGAGAGAAAAGAAGAAATGTTTCTGAACGTACGTTTGTCCAACCCCTCCATTGGTTGTCTTCAGGGGTCTTTTATATGACTCCATGACACCCCTACAAATGGTGTCCTTCAATCATACCGTATTAATGCGAACCGGTGTGATCCAATCACACCCCATCATGGACGTACCAGCTAAAGTACAACACTATGAATTTGGTGGGATGGAGTTTTCATGCTCGGATTATAAAAACAGTATTACCAAATTCCTTTATTAATTAAGTCAAAGGGTAGTTTGTCCATTTATATAAATTAATTGGGGACCATGTCAATAATGAGCTTATATATATGTAGGAAGGTGCTGTTTCTTGGCGGTTGCCTCTGAATTTGGTGGGATGGAGTTTTCATGCTCGCATTAGAAAAACAGTATTACCAAATTCCTTTATTAATTAAGTCAAAGGGTAGTTTGTCCATTTATATAAAAGTTAGGACATTGTAACAATATCTTGCATTTTGCTATTTCAAACGCAGGACAGAGACAAACGATGCCAACTTTAAGGTTTTATTTGCAATGAAATTACATAAATCGATTTCTTGTATTCATTCTCGAAGGAGTACCATGGCTGTGGAAGTTCTATTGACAATATTCCACCACTGATAATGAAAATTCTTTAAAAGCTCGATCTAAGTTGCTATTCTGTTGAACAAATAACATCTTGCAAGAAAATTCCTTTGCAACATCCCAAAGGCAGAATAGTGTATAGTACATGTTTCTTATATATTTTCTTTATCTTTGTATTTTTTAAATAACTGAGTTTTTTGCTGCTTTTTCCATGAATTATAATGAAAGTGAAGATTAAAGTTGAAGAATCCATCTTCTGTTTTAAAGTTTTTTTTTTCCTTGTAAATGCAACGGAAATTTACTCATTTCAATAAGTGGAAAACGAAATTGCGTTGTAACGATCACACGTTTCGCAATTCCATAATTCTGTGCCTTTCTAGCTACTCATATTTACTTTTCCATGCCACCTATCTCGATCAAATTGAAAAAGCAATGAAAGGAAGCTTCATATGTCAAATTTAGCTAGCTAAAGAAGGACCCATACTTATGAACCGAAAGGACCTTTCAACCAACATTGATGACCTAGGTGGGACTT
This sequence comes from Eucalyptus microcorys, assembly GCA_014182515.1. NCBI lineage: Eukaryota > Viridiplantae > Streptophyta > Magnoliopsida > Myrtales > Myrtaceae > Eucalyptus > Eucalyptus microcorys. Next base: position 23,547,153 of record CM024567.1, on the reverse strand, counting down.
CAATGGCCTTACGGTGGGTTACGTATGATCAGCCCTGACCACTCGTAGGGCAAAAATTTGCCAGACGTATTGAATAATACAGTTGATTTTATTGGGGACCATATCAATAATGGGAGGTTGGCTGCAAGAGTTTATATAATGGTTGTCTCTGCAATTTGGAGCTATGGACCTTTCATGCAGAGTAGTAATTCATTACTTTATTTATGTCCACATTATCTACTTCAACGATCTCTTCATTACTTCTTGCCTTGCTTTCATATCAACCCACTTCCTTGGGCTTGGAGTCACGAAACTCGCAAGGATGAGTTCTGCAGAGTTTCAATCCCGCCACTTGCTTCTTGCTATTGCTCTTGCGCTGTGCTTTAACCAAGTCTTTTGCACCACCAACGAAACGGACAGACTAGCGCTACTCGCATTTAAGGCCGGCATCATTGAAGATCCTTTCAACGTGGTCAACTCATGGAATGATAGTATTGGGTTTTGTCAGTGGTATGGCGTTACATGCAGCTGGCGACACCAGAGGGTCACGGTCCTGGATTTGCAATCACATGGACTCTCTGGATCAATCTCTCCTCATATTGGGAATCTGAGCTTCTTAAGGGAATTACGACTCCAAAACAACAGTCTCAGTCATGAAATCCCTACACAAGTTGGCCAGTTACGCCGCCTTCGTATCTTACTACTAGCCAACAATTCATTTGTCGGAGAAATTCCCAAAAACATATCAATATGCTCTAACCTTGTCAGCCTTGTCCTTCAATTCAACCAACTAATCGGAGAAATTCCCACAGAAATTGGTTCATTATCAAAGCTGCGGTTTTTTTCTTTGTATAGTAATAATATCACTGGGATTGTGCCTTCGTCCATAGGGAACTTATCTTCACTGGAGTTCCTTTCTTTAACTCTGAACAACCTAGGTGGGAGCATTCCGCAAGTTGTAGGCCACTTGACAAACTTGCAAGTCTTTGCCTTCGGAGGAAACATATTGTCGGGTACAATTCCATCTTCTTTACTTAATCTCTCTTCGCTAGTTCATTTTGATGCTGGAAACAACCGACTACAGGGGACTCTACCTACAGGCATAGGCCTCAAGCTCCTAGATCTTGAATTTTTTAGCGTTCTTGGGAACCAACTTGAGGGGCCGATTCCTCCCTCAATATCAAATTGCACAAAGCTAGATAAGCTTCAACTTGGAGATAACAAATTTTCAGGGAAAGTACCTTCTTTTGAAAATTTGCATAGGCTTAGTTGGCTTCAAGTCTATATTAATCAGCTTGGCGGTGGAAAACCTGAAGACTTGAGCTTCCTTTGCTCGGTAACTAATAGCACCAAATTATAGTATGTGGGCATTCACGGGAACAAGTTTGGTGGGGTGATACCAAAATGCATAGCTAATTTATCCACCACTCTCACAATATTTACTTCAAGTGAGAATCAAATATCCGGTGAGATTCCAGAAGAAATTGGGAATTTTGTCAACTTGAGATTATTGGCTATGGGTCTCAACCCATTTTCAGGTGTTATTCCCTCAAAGTTGGGGAATCTACAAAATCTAGCAATACTACACTTAAGTTATAGCAACCTGGTAGGGACTATCCCATCTTTTTGGGGAAATCTAACCAAGTTGATTCAACTATATCTTGATGGGAACAACTTTCATGGGCAAATTCCTCCGCATCTATCAGATTGCCAATCTCTTAATTTGCTTGACCTGTCTAATAACAATTTGAGTGGTGCCATACCCCCACAACTTATAGGTCTCTCATCATTAGCGATCATCCTAAACTTGTCCTATAACCATTTGACTGGGGTTCTACCCATAGAAGTTGCCAACTTGAGAGCTTTGACTGCTTTGGATATCTCAGACAATTTGTTGGTAGGTGAAATCCCAACTAGTTTAGGTGATTGCACTACATTGACAATACTGAGGATGGGGGGCAACCTCTTCCATGGTTCAATTCCTCAATCAATTGAATCCTTAGGAGGTATTGAAGAACTAGATCTTTCACGCAACAACTTGTCCGGTCGAATTCCAGAATTCTTAGAGGTATTTCATTTCTTGAAACTTTTGAATCTATCATACAATAATTTTGAAGGCATGTTGCCACGTGAAGGAGTCTTTAAAAATACTACCGGTACCTCTATCATTGGGAACAATAAGCTCTGCGGCGGACTACCAGACTTTCACCTACCCAATTGCGTGGCTAAAAGTTCCAATGGCAGAAAGATCAACATAGTGTTATTGTCCACTTCCATTACTTTTGGAGCTCTTGGAATAGCACTTATTTTAGCTTTTATATATCTTTGTTGGTTGAAGAAGAAAGTAAATGAACCAATTTCGAGTTCAATGGATGATTCATGTCCAAACATATCTTATCGAATGCTCCTAAAAGCAACTGATGGTTTTTCTTCAACGAATTTGATTGGTGTTGGAAGCTTTGGTTCTGTTTATAGGGGGAAACTTGAAGACAATGGAATTGTTGTTGCTGTAAAGGTGCTTCATTTAGTTCGTCATGGTGCTTTGAAAAGCTTTATAGTCGAGTGTGAGACATTAAAGACCATTAGACATCGAAATCTTTTGAAGATATTGACAGTTTGCTCGGGTAGTGATTATCAAGGAAATGATTTTAAGGCGTTAGTCTATCAATTCATGGAAAATGGAAGCCTAGAGCGGTGGCTCCACCCGAATGCAGCATTATCTCATGGGAACGAGCTCCCGAGAAACTTAAATTTCATTCAGAGGATAAATATCGCCATTGATGTTGCTTCTGCACTGGATTATCTTCATCACCAGTGCCACATCCCCATCGTTCATTGTGATCTAAAACCAAGCAATATCCTTTTAAATGCTGAGATGGTTGCACATGTTGGCGACTTTGGACTGGCAAAATTCCTTCTTGGATCATCCATTGATATTGTAGCCAGTCAAATGAGCTCAATGGGTCTTAGAGGGACAATTGGTTATGCTCCACCTGGTACTCTCTCTCTCTCTCTCTCTCTCTCTCTCTCTCTCTCTCTCTCTCTCTCTCTCTCTCTCTCTCTCTCTCTCCACATTACATATGGTAGCTAATGATAACTATTATAGTCTTATGCACATGGATTCTAATTTGATGATCCACACTTCAATTTGATGTGCATTATGATCTAAATGTATGGCAGAATATGCAATGGGGTGCGAGGTTTCACGAGAAGGTGACGTCTATAGTTACGGCATTCTCTTATTGGAGTTGTTCACAGGGTTGAGTCCCACCAATGACACATTTAAAGACAATTTAACTCTTCATAATTTCGTTGCAAAAGCTTTGCCAAAGCGAGTGCTTGAAATTACAGACAACATTTTGCTTGAAGAAATAGAGAGCCATTTGGGCCCCTTTGATCCTAGGCATTGCCTTCTTGAAAGCCATGGCACAATTCAAGAGTGTTTGGCTATGGCGTATGATGTTGGAGTTGTTTGTTCTTATGAAGTGCCTAGAAGACGGATGAGCATCGGAGGAGTTGCAAATCAGCTGCATCAAATTAGGGAGAAACTCTTTGCATTGGGTTTATCTGGAGAAGATGCACGCCTAACAGTTTAGTTATTGCTATTGTACGATTAGGGTTGTTTACGCAAACAGAAAAGGACAGGTAAAATCTTAATTGCGATGAGAGTCAATCGATCTTTTTTCCTTAATATGATAGTTGATCATTATTTCCCATCTGTATTCATACATATTCAAATTAGCACATGGCCTGCGGTGCACACACATTCTTGCGTACTGTTGGTTCACTTCAAACTCTGTTCTGGTGCCATAGCATTCTAAAATGGATCCAGAATAAATTGTCCTGCTTCGTCTTTTTCTTTTCAATTGTAGGATACTCGTTCAGAGGAATTGCAGTCAATTAACTGGCGGGAATCTTATTCACAGGGCAGCTTGGTTTATGCATATTGACTAAGAACGGCTCGCCATCGCTTTGTTTCGAAATAATCCAATATCAGGAATTGATCTCGATTCCTAAAGCTATATTCAGTCAGCTACAAGCAACATTGTTGCTTTGGCGGGTGAGGAAGGATGTATAGTTTTTGGATTCAGCGTTCTAGCATACAGTAATTAGAGGACACAAACTGACACTTGATCTGCGTGGTAAGAATCATCCGATAATGCTTTTAGTAGAATTGTGTAACTTGAGTGTGTTCAATTTTTCTGGGGGTGCAAGTGCAAATTTTTCAACACTGCTATTTCTGAAGTTACTTACTGTTCATTACTTGTATTTTGGCATTAAGGAAAACTGACTAAGTCACCGTTTTTATATATATAGGGAAAACACATAATCAGGTATGCATAAAACCTATTACAGATTGGTAGTCACTTTTTTCACGAGGGATTCATTAATCACCTGGATAAGCAACTTTTTAATGTGGAAATTTCTAACTACATCAAGAAATAAGTAGCCACAAATGCGTTCAAGCTTACTTCTCTAAATAAAAAGTAACTACTAGCACGGAGAAGTTACCAATTTTAAGTAGTTTGAAAGTAAAGTTACTTTTCATCGTGACAAAATTAGCAATCAATGATATACACGCACTTACTTTCCATGGTGAGAAGTACGTTAAAAGATTGACTCGGTACTATTCTTTTTGCCAAAGCAGCACTTTAAACACTCACCTCTGAGTAATAAACACTTAACCAGTTTTTAGGTGCAAATCACCCAGAGAAATTATCAACTATCAATAGGCGGAAAGTTAATATTCCTCTTGAAGAGTTACTATTCACATTCAAATAAAAATAGTTATTGATACATACTTACACGCCTCAGAATGTTATCTCTAACTGATGAGCAGGTTTGTCAATTAACTATGAAGTGATCTTGACTAAATCATCGGGTTTATCCATCAATTATGAAATGATTTGAACTGATTATGCTGCCGTTAGTCTAGTGATATTTAGCATAGCATTATTGTCGCTTTACATGTCTTCCCTTATCTTCATCCAGCTTTCAAGTTTGAATACATAACTCTTATATGAATGAAGATCTTGCAGATTTTTAAATTTCCAGTGGAGCATCCAGAGGAGACTCATGTCAGTACCCAACTGACCTTTTGAAGCGAAAGGCTAAAATTCTTGATTAAGCGAAAGGCTCTTGATTAATGAGTTTGATGCAAAGCTAACCATGATGCCTTTCTTTCTATCCCAATCTATATTCTGTCAGGTTGGTTTTTCCTTGTGAGCATGCGGCAGCAATTTTGTTGATGATGCCTCAAATAGGAACTGTTATTATGTTTATATTGGTCGTCTTATGCCTCTAAGCGCTACCTGAAATCGATCTGATTTAATGAAAATATATAAATGGAGATATCAGAATGATATTCACTTTTTTTGAGTTCTCCTGTTGACTTTCCTGTCAGGTACTTGCGAAGAGACAAATTGATGATGATGACCTCACAGCACGGACTTGGTTCTTTTAAGAGTATAAAGCTTGCAGAGAAGGTTTGTTTTTTTAACCTTATTGAGCTATATTGAATCTGTAATGGCATGGAAGAATTTAATTTAGATATTATGCTAGTATCGTTCACGTGAGTTGCCGAAGAGAAGTTTGACTGGATGAAACTTTTCAGGAAAGGAATGTCCTTTGAGAAAAGGTGCCTTAGACAAATTTGCCTTTGAGCTTGGATCTTCAGAGGCATGAGATCATTTTAAGCAGAAAATTCAATTGTTATTTATCAACATCTGTTATATCAAGAATTCTTGCACAATACATTTTTATTTAAGAACATGTGGTTTATACGTAAGCTGCCCTGAAGTGGCCTCTGTTAGATGTATGCCCTAAAATTAATTAATTAATTAATTGATTAACTAATTAAAAAAAAAAAAATTAAAGCTTCATGCATGTGCACGAATTCGTGCACATGCACGAAGCGTAATGGTCAGCGGTTGCTGACCATTATGCACGAAAGCATGGATGGTCAGCAACCGCTGACCATCATGTATAGAATCGTGCATGAGCGGTTTGCTCATGCACGATGTCGTGCATGAGCAAACCGCTCATGCACGATTGTTCGTGCAAAAAAAAGCGGACGATCAGCAACGGTTGCTGATCGTCCATCGATCAGTAACCGTTGCTGATCGGTTTTACTTTAAATAGAAAGAAGAGAACAGAAAAACGGGGCTGCTAAAATAGAGAGAGTGTGGGCGTGCGTTTTGTTTTTGAGAATGAGAAGATGCTTTGCTGAAAATAGAGAGTAAAGTGTGTGCGTGTTCTTGAGTCTTTGAGACGCAAGAAAGAAGAGCATTATCTCATTCGGGCCGTGACTATTATACATCAAGAATACGACGGATTATTTCCACGTGATTGCTAGCACGATCGAAGTGGTGAATATCCGAAAGCTCTCTCTTCTGTTCGACGTTCGTTGTTGGTGTGTCTGAACTAGAGGTCCAACGCTTGTGGGACTCGAACTGTAGAACATCCCAACCGACTTGTTTCAAAGCGCGCTTCGAGAGGTATTTCGTTTAACTTCCTTTTATGTTTAGATATTTGATTAAAACGCACGAACAACGCCTTAGGAGAATCATGTGTAAAATATATCTTTGTTTCCGCTGCGTTTAATTCGTTAATTATTCTTATACATGATTCATGAAACCCCAACAGCCTCTCCAATGGGTAATTCATAAGATAAGTGCATGGTATGTTGCGGCGTGGCAGCGAATTTGGATTGGCATCATGACCATTTGTATGCTTCTGTTACTTTCAGCTTACTTAAATTCTCATGGGCTGTCTGATGATAGGTTGCAGGAATGAGCATCAAATCAGGGGTTCCATCCCATTATATGTGCATGATTTTACTGGAAACTGTTCGTGAGAAAGTAGCATCTGATATTGTAGGAGAGGTACGAGTAAGTTCTACATGACCTGATAGTTTCTACTATAGGCTTGAATAAAAAAGGCACCCGGCCAAAACTACTGTTTTGCTATACCAGATTTAAGTATGACTCCTGCAGAGCTGCTAACCTTTTCACATTTTTTTCTATGGTTCATCTGTTAATAGTAAACATGTTCAAAAACTGAGAATTAAATAGAAGAAATCAATATATATATAGTGAAAGTAAGAACCAACTACTGTCTTAATCAAATGCACCTTAAGGTACTCCAGTCTCATCCGTGTACTTATTTGTAGCAATGGTTGGCAGATATATTAGAAGTGATGAAGCTGATTTCAAATCTTTACTTCTCTTCATCAACATAAGCTCATTATCTTCACGATAAAACAGGTGCCTGAAAAAGCATATTTCAAGACTATGCTGAACTTAAAGGCCGGAGGGTAGTTTTACTTGGAAGTTTGGGAAAAGGGTTTGGTAACTAAACTGAGACTGCAAACAATCCACCAGGAGCCAAAGAAAGCTGTCCAATACTGCGGATGTCTTGGTCAGGGCAGCTTCAAATTGTTGGAGCAAGCTGCTGGATCGTATCTGTTGCACCTGCTTCTGTCAAACTTGCTCCAGCTGTTCTAATGCAACTCTGCACCAGCGTTGCTTATTTTGGGTGCATTGGTTGTTCTTGACATCTGTGATTGTTGTTCATGTCTCCAGCAATATTGACCAGTATGTATAGAGATCTGAGTTACGTCATGTTGGCGACTATGTTACTCTCTTCCCTGTGTGGATCATAGTCAAGAGTGATGTAAAGTTTCTCAGAGGTGGACCACATGCGGATTGCAGACATGACTGGAGAAAGTCATTTTGATTACAGGAGAGAAGTATTTCATTAAAGAAATGATTGAACCCAGGATGGCTTAATGTTGGATGTGTTTATTTTGAAGACTGATAGATTTTGAAGATTAATGCAATCCAAGGTGTAATGAATACATATCGAAGTGGAAATGTGACCGACGCAGTAGTAAAACAGAATTTCACCTTGTCCCTTGCAAAATTGTCACAATTCTGTCTGTGAATCCACCTATTGCTCAGTAGTCAATACCATGCCAGAGTCTTCCCTGTTGAGCATTTTTCTCACCTTCTTTCTTGGCTATGGCTATGTTTTGTCATTCTTCTCAACTCTGAGCTTCTTAATTTGAGGTTTCACCTTGTCAGAAACAAGTAACCTGGTCTGCCTTAACAAAATTGGACATTCAACAAAACACCAAGGAGATAGGGCCAAATGGCATTTTTTGAGGGACAGAGTCAACCAGTAGCCTGGGAGTGCAAATTGTTGTATTTAATATCAATATATGAGTATCCACAAAAGCAAACTCGCGACAAGCCGGTGCGCGAGAAATAGCAGCTGGTGTGCATAAAGGAAGACATTCATATTCACGCATCAAGTCCTCTCCTTCCAATCCAACTATAGCTTCCTAGAGGTTTCGCCGAATTGGAATCAAATTGAAGGCTTTTTACTTAATGAGGCATAGTGTTCCATCGTTTTATCAGCTGAGATCTGACCAATCGTTCACTTGGAGTCATACAAATGCAGTGGCCGCCAAAGGCATTTGCCTAACGATTTACGAAGTAATGCAAGATGCTATAACGTTTGGTTTCTCTTTCGTTATCCTCAACAATAGCACTAATGGCCAATCAGTGGTCAAAGACTGGTTAAACTCCCTGGAGTCTTGGTTTCTAACGCCAGTGGTCATCCTTCCCGTGCATGGATGAGAGCTTTGAGGCTCCACATCCCACAACTAACAAATAAATAAGTCTTATTTAGTTCTATCAAGCATCCACATATAGTCTCATCTCAAGTCTTGCGCTTATATCGGTTTCATCAGTCATGTCATCTATGAATATTCATCCAATCTATTTTCATCAGAGAGTCAATTGGCAAGATGAGACTGTGTTGTGGTACTTAGAATTCCCAAGAAAAGCAGTTTATCTAGTCCTCAAAATTTGGCATAAGTACGTTAGAAATGCTAAAAGTTGTGTACAATACTCATTTTGTTCAAGGTTATTTCATGTTGCTCATTATCTCATACATCAATGGACTAGTTGTGGTTCTCTCTACTGTATGCTAGCGAAGCTAGATAAACCTACATTTATCACCTAATTTTCTCCACTTCTTGCAAATTTTTGATAGGGAAAATGATATAAATGATTTATGAACTTTGGTCCAATGTGCAATATTATTTTTTATTTTTTAATTTGTTTAAAGGTGTCCTCTAAACTTTGGTCTAATGTTCAATGTGGTCCTTAAACATTTAAACAATTTATTTGTGGATTACAATGAATATTTATCAATAGTTCATGGATCACATCAAATAAATTAAAAATTTAAGGACCATATTGCACATTAAGTTAAAGTTTAGGGTTGCATTACACAAATTAAAAGTTAATAGACAATATTGTATATTAGACCACATTCAAGGACAATCAGTGCTATTATCCCTTTTTGATATATACGAGAAACTTTGGATCCGTAGTAGAGATTGTAGCATGAATCAATCGCAAGGAACAGCTTTTCAATAAAAGCATTCTGACTCTTTGCCTCTTGTTCTCCCATTTTTCTCTTCATTATGTTGTGCTCGGTCAATAGAGCGGAGAGTTTCACCGGCGAAACGTATCTCATGCAAGGGTTAACTTTTGCATGTCATTTTTTAGTATTAACTTCGGGAGCGTCAAAGCTCATGATGTACTAAAGTAGTAGTGTGAGTACTGCACTGATTGACTGGAAGTAAACACCAGACAGCCAGGCTTCTCCTAAATTTTCAATCGAAAGTACTAGAAATACTTGTGCGGCCGGAGGCTAATTGACCGCATGCAATCATAGCCGCTGTGCTTTATAAGATACGCGTGAAAACTCATGACCGACCGCTGTGCTCAGCCTGTCCAACGGGGGATTGTGAGTGGAATGTGTCAAAAGTAAGAAAGATCCTTCCCAAAAAAAAAAAAAAAAAAAAAAAAAAGGAAAAGAAAATGCCAGAAAAAAGGTCTCTTCTAGAGCCAATGAAAAAAGATTGGTATGATTGGCTTCGCCCGCCTTGAATAATAAGTAATTGCTTAATTGGTTATGTATACAAGAATTAAGACCGTGAAATCTTTTTATAAAAGAATGTGTACTTTCTTATGTATTAGTAATTGCTCGTGTGATTGTGTCATGTCACGTGATACGATCTATGTTCGTGATGTGGTGCCACATACCAGATTGTCATTGGTAAAATTTTATTTGGCTAATTAAACATAATATAACTTAACACAATTATAATATGTCATAATTTATTAATAGATAGATATAAGTAAGTATCATGCAGTGATTGTGTCAATTAATGATTACTCATTGTTGACACCTAAATTTTAGCGACCCAGTTGTTTATTCATTGCATAGAAAATCAGGAATTAAGTTTTAACCCCTAAACAAAAATATTAGATTTAAATTACATAATGTATAATTTTAGGAGCTTTTTTATTATTGCATTTGCATTGGATCAATGGCGAATGGGCTTAACAAGATGGTCTTGATTTCAATTGGATTGGAGTTAATGGTCTCAAATAGGGAGGTCTTGAACTTAAAGGCCGCCATAACATGAAAGTTTGGCTCAGCCCATTAATCCTTTCTATGCGATCAAAGTTTGCATATGACAGGAAATATTGAAATATCTGACTGAATTTAGAGAAAATAAAATGATAATCAATACGGATTCCGGTCAAGAGAATTCAAAGAAGGAAACAAAGGGAAAATCAAGAAAGGAGATTGGTGCACGTGTGTGGCGGTGGAGAGAAAACGGGCAAGTTCAGTGGGATTTTCCTATTGTTCGAGGGAAATATTCAGCAATATGGAAAGGACTCATTCAATGTGAAGGATCGTGTGAAATAAAAAGGAAAAATTATGAATAAAAGGGGAGTGGGAGGTTTACGTAACAACGGGGGCTGAGCATGATAGTGAGAACATCAAGCAGTAGATTTCATTAAGCCAGGCCGAGATATTCTCTTGCCTTTTACAGACAGGATTTTGATGCATATAAATAAGAAGGGAGAGACGATCGAAGAGGGGAGGCCACACATATTGATACACACGGCCACGATGTAGAGAAAAAGAGAGCTTGAGAGATTGAGGAGAGAGTGGTCACGGCCAAACATCCGTGACCTTGTTGATTTGTGGCCGCATCTCACCGCCAAGCTTCAATCTGAATCTGCTTAGTCTACTGCACCACCGTGCCTTGCAGTGCCCTTCAACTATGAGACAACGCGGTGCTGTCCCGGGGCATATTGTGAGGAACCACCACTGAGACGCAGCACAATTTTCCAGTCCCAAAGCTAACGAGTTTCCAACAGTCCCGGCGAGTCTCCCTAAAGGTTGCCAGGTTCCTATCGAAGTTGCCATTGTTTCGTGGCTCGCGGTCCCGTCCAGTCACCAGCAATGCTGACGGCTATCTCGAGAGTTTTCCTGGAGTTTCTCTCACGACCAGCAGCGATTCTCTCAAATTGGCTTATTTCTACACGCAGGTTTCCCAGTGAGGCCCTTTCCTGCTGATTCAGACGCAGCTCTTGTTCTTGCTTGCACCCGCGAGAACGCAGCTATAGCCCCATTGTGCTCCAGTGACGACGAGCCTCATCGTCAAGTAGCAACAAGCGTTGTCTCCAGCAAAAGTTGCCTCCCACGTCAATCTAATGACGTAAGTCAAGAACAATTTGCACAAGTCCACTTAATTCTTTGCAGGTTCCTTTCGGGGCAAATTAATTTGTCCTCTTGGTTGCTGCGCCCAGTCCAGTACGGAAGTGTTGAGCATCTCTAGCTTCTGGCGAGCCGGCACCTCGTTGATCCACCACCGGGCACATCAACCAGGGAATCATCCGCCATGAGCCATCGCTGGTGCCACCATCCGATGAGTCCAAATTCACGAATGATATTGCGAAATAGGTAAAGATATTATCTGAATTTAATTTGGTTATTTCCTTACTTAATTTGTTGATATTATGACCAAATTCAAATATTTGAATGATATATCTTATCCTAAGTTTCCTGAAAAGCCTTTTAAATTAGGGATTATTCTATAATTTCACAACCGTTCGATTTCATGTCCGAAATATGACTTGCAATCGCACAGAAAACCGTCAGTCCGATCTTACATTGGAGATATGACTCACGATTTCGTTAATAATTGGTCAAATCGATCTCATGCACGAGATATGATTCGTCTATATATTAGGTGGGAATCGATCATCTCTTGTCTAATTTGCCACCATGTTGTTTTTTATGCCTTTACTTGAATTGATTTTGCTTCAATAAAAGAAAACCCAATATATATTTGGATTTGATTCATGCCAAAACATCGCATGTTTTAGATTATACATTTTATTTATTCCGAATTTTTGAAATAAAAATCCCAAAAAACATTACTTTAGGATGTTTGATTTTCTTTTCCTTAATTTAAATTCCATGAGTAATTATTGGGCACATTTAATTTCGAATTTTAATTAAAAAAACACAATCATGTGCGTGTCATGCAAGATTAGTTCGTACATTACACGTCATTAGTAAATTGCATGTTTAGGGTACTTCATGATATGTTAGAATAGTTGCATTAATCTTTTCCATCATTAGATGAGGTGATTTAATAAATATCGCATGATATATAATTCGCATATTAGGTTGCATGTTAAAAAACTTGAACCTAAGTTACGAATCGGTATGGGCTTGGGAGAGCCCAGTCTAAGTTTAGACTTGGTAATCTATTAGCCAAATCTTAGGGGTGCACCCGAGATAAGGTCATGACAGCTTGGAGACTCCACTAGAGACTTGAGTTAAAACTCTTAGTAGACTTAGGCCAATTTTCTCCTCTTTTTTTTTTTTTTTTCGAAAAATGTTTTTGTTTGGCAGCGAGAATTTCAGGTACGTCCCTAACCATTTGAGGTATTAATGGTTCTTACAGATGAGAGGTATAAGGGGATCAGTGATTGCTAACCCTTGTCTAGCAGGTTGGAGTTGTGAATAAATTTTTTGAATGTGAATTATTGAAGTGTTGTTTGCATATAAATTGTTGTGCATGCTTATGCATTTACACTACACTTTTGCAAACACAACCTGCCACCGGACCTAGGATCTAGGATAGTATTGAGATGGATACCACTTCGACTGCATGCCTGTGGTACGAGTCACTTATCTCAATCCCGAAATCTCTTTTTTGGTGTTAAGAGTACCCATCTTAGTCTACATGCCCGCAACCCAGGTTGGCTCATTGACCAAGCCGAAGTCATGAGGACTCAATTTAGTTCGCACGCCTGCAGCTAGTCCGATTATCTTTGTGGCTCTACTTTGCTAAGCCTATCTAGAGTAGAAATCGAGCCACGTACCATGTGCATGTTTATGTGTTTGCCATCGTCATATTGGTGAAGTAAGTAATTTATCGTTTGCTTTGCAATTTACTTAATTAACTGTACTTTTGGTCGGTCCATGACAATCTAGTTTTATCATTGATTTGATTCATTTGTCAATTAGAAATGAAATGAGGAAATTGCAATGCCATGAATTGTTTAAGAAAAACAACAGAAAACTTTGGAGATTTTCAATTCAGGCCTTTGTTGTTCTTATTAGGGTTAGGGTGCCTATGTCTTCATTTTCCTAGTTTATTTTTAAGAAATTTCATTCATGTATAGATTTTTAGGTTATCAATAAAAAAAAATGAAAAGAAGTTTAGATCGTTGTCATGGGCTAGTCATTTCTTTACTCCTTGTGCTTACATGTTATTTTTTGGATTAGGTAATAATGGATCCACCACGTTCGCCCATTATTACATGATCAAGAGCTAAAATGGCTGACCAAACTGAGATGCGTGATCATGTTGCCATGATGGAAGATCAGCTCAAATAGTTACTCATCTTTATGCAACTTATGGCGACCCAAATCAAATCCCTTCGAGTGAATTCGATTTCTGCACCAGGTCTCCCTGAGTTAGTGATCCCAAAGCAAGCAAACAAGGTCCAAATGATTGATGATGACATGCTTGAGTTGGAGGATGACCTGCTACTAGTCATTGTTGAGAAGGCCAAGTTCGACAATGCTCCTAAAACAGAGCAAGACGAACGCTTTCCAAAACTTGAGGAGAAAGTGAAACAATTGCAGGAATTATAGAGCTCACTCCCAATCGACTTGTTTATGAGAAGGTCAAGATGTCAACCAAGTCTAAAATGCCAAAGTTCGAAAAGTATGATGGTACTTCTTGCCCGAAAGCTCACTTGCAGATGTACCACATGCGGATTGCCCAATATGTCAAAAATGAGACCCTTATGATCTAATCATTCCATGCAAGTTTGGCCGGACCCATACTAAACTGGTACATTATGAAGAACATAAACCTCCTCGACACTTGTAACAAAGTGGCGGATGCATTTCTTAAGCAGTATAAGTTCAATATGGACATCACACCTTCTCGAGAAGATCTTGAGTGAATGGAGAAAAAGAGAAGTGAGTCATTTAAGGAGTATGCCATAAGATGGCATAATTTGGCTGCTTAAATCACTCCCAAGCCTACTGACAAAGAGTTGATGAAGTTGTTTGTCAAGACCCTCCCATTTGAGTTTCGCAATTGGATGGCTAGCACATATGTTGAGAACTTTAATCAACTCATTCTAGTGGGTGAATAAATTGAGACAAGGTTGAGGGATGGATGGTTCAGTGAATCGACCCATGTAGGCAAAAGATTCATTGCAAAGAAAGACAAAGTAGCCATTGAAGTTGATGTTGCATATGCGCAATCGGCCCCTAGTAGGCCTTCGATTGTTCATGTCCTTGAAAATCAGCAAGGCAGAAGTTGCAAATTCTCTGGTCGGCAACGCAAACGGTTCACGTAGATTAGGCTTTAGGTTTTATTTAAACAAATAAAAATAAAAAGTTGAGTGATTGCGTGTTAATTAAAAATCATATCTAGGATTTTTTATGTTAATTCTGGCTAACATTGCAGATTTTTTTGTTGCTACGAGGTAAGTCTCGTAATTTATTTATTATTGTTTTTAGTATTAAATTGGTGGATTGTGCACCCGCATAATCACTTCATATGTTAGGAAGTAATAAATAAATTCAAACTGCATGATAAAACATTTTTTCATGAAAGAAACGGTACCTAAAGAACATTAGAGAAATCCAGTGTAATCAAGTTCCCATACCCAAATTCTTTGGTTCGTAGGAGTAAAATAATTATTCCGTTATTTTACTTAGATGTTTAATCGACTTATCATAAATTGATTAGTGGCGACTCCTAGATAAAATTCATTTGTATGCTAAAAAACTTCAATCTAAATTGCAAATTGGTATGGCCTTGGGAGAGCCCAAGCTAAGTTTAGACTCAATAATCCATTAGCCAAACCTTAGGTAGTACACTCGAAGTAAGATCGCGACACCCATTATTATATATGCGAAAAAAGTCAATTTCACAATGCGTGCACCAATCAGTGCTTTGTCAATAGATATGATTATTTCGACCAAAAATAAATAAATATGATTATTAAATCCTTAGTGAATATTAGAGGGTAAATGCTAGCTAGGTTTTAATGCTTCTGATATGCCTATGGCTAGGAATACAACTTCTCACGTTAATCTCACTGCCAGAAGAATTCTATTAAATTTCTCGGTTCTTTTCTGTGGAAGAAGGGAAACGATTATGGCATTTAATTTTTATGTTGTTCCTTCTATAATAGAGGAATATGTAACGCTGCTTTGATCAAAACCGACATCACGATCACTGAAAAAAAAATCGACAATCATCAAAATAGTTTTGTTAACAAGTTCCTTGAGACACTTATATTGAGATGATAAATATTTCTTAATTGGATGATTTAGAAAAGTGTCGTGTTAACAAAATCTTTTGACTCTATTGAAGTGGTTGTACATTTCTCTCTCTTATTCATTGTAGTGGGTGTACATCTCTCGCTTTCTCGTTGCAATCACCCAAACCTAACATTCTCTCTCTCTCTCTCTCTCTCTCTCTCTCTCTCTCTCTCTCTCTCTCTCTCGCTTTGTCATTGCAATCACCCATGCAGATTTTCTAACCTAACATTTATATATAGGAAAGTCACGGAACCATTTGAAAAAGCCATGGTAAGCCTTTTCTTGCCCCTTTATGATTCTTTTTATTAAATAAGTCAAAGGGTAGTTTGTCCATTTATATAAATGTTAGGACATTGTAACAATGTCTTGCGTTTTGCTACTTCAAATGCAGGACGATGACAACTTTAAGGTTTTATTTGCAATGATATTACATAAATCGATTTCTTGGTATTCATTCTCGAAGGAGTACCATGGCTGTGGAAGTTCTATTTGACAATATTCCACCACTGATAATGAAGGTTCTTAAAATGCTCGATCTAAGTTGCTATTCTGTTGAAGAAATAACATCTTGTAAGAAAATTCGTTTGCAACATCCCAAAGGTAGAATAGCGTACAGTACATGTTTCTTATATATTTTCTTTATCTTTGTAGTTTTTTAAATAACCGAGTTTTTTTTTTATTATTTTTCCATGAATTATAATGAAAGTGAAGATTAAAGTTGAAGAATCCATCTTCTGTTTTAAGGTTTTTTTCCCTTGTAAATGTAACGGAGATTTACTCATTTCAATAAGTGGAAAACGAAATCGCGTAGTAACGATTACACGCAATTCCATAATTCTGTGCCTTTCTGTCTACTCATATTGACTTTTCCATGCCACCTGTCTCGATCAAATTGAAAAAGAAATGAAAAGAAGCTGCATATGTCAAATTTAGTTAGCTAAAGAAGGACCCATATTTATGAACCGAAAGGACCTTTCAACCAACATTGATGACCTAGGTGGGACTTCAATGGCCTTGCGGTGGGTTACGTATTATTAGCCCTGACTACTCGTGGGAGAAAAATGTGCCAGACGTAGACATGTATTGAATAATAGAGTTGATTTTATTGGGGACCATACCCATAATGGGAGGTTGGCTACAAGAGTTTATATAGTGGTTGTCTCTGGAATTTGGAGCGATGGGCTTTTCATGCAGAGTAGTAATTCATTACTTTATTTATGTCCATATTATCTACTTCAACGATCTCTTTATTTCTTCTTGCCTTGCTTTCATATCCACCCGCTTCCCTGGGCTTGGAGTCGCAAAACTCGTAAGCATGAGTTTTGCAAAGTTTGCTACTTGCTTCTTGGTATTGCTCTTACACTGTGCTTTAACCAAATTTCCTCTGACACCGATGAAACAAACAAATTAGCATTGCTTGCATTTAAAGCCGGCATAACTGGATATCCTTTCGGCATGCTCAACTCATGGAACAACTACATTGGGTTTTGCTAATGGTATGACGTTATGTGTAGTTGGAGACATCAAAGGGTCATGGGCTTGGACTTGTGATCACAAGGACTTTCTGGATCAATCTCTACTCATATTGGGAATTTGAGCTTCTTAAGGGAATTATGGCTCCAAAACAATAGTGTTGGTCATGAAATCCCTCAGCAAATCAGCCAATTGCGCTGCCTTCGTGTCTTACGACTAGACAATAATTCGTTGGTCGATGAAATTCGCAAAAACATATCTGTTTGCTCTAACCTTGTCAACCTCATCCTTCAATACAACCAAGTGGAGAAATTCCTACCGAAGTAAGTTCATTATCCAAGCTGCGGTTTTTTTATTTGACTAATAATAATAATCTCATTGGGATTGTGCCTTCCTCCATATAAAACTTATCTTCATTGGAGATCCTTTAGTTAGCCCAGAACAACAAGGGAGGGAGCATTCCACAAGTCCTAGGCCACCTGACAAACTTGCAAGTCTTTGCCTTTGGAGGAAACAGATTGTCAAGTACAATTCCATCTTCTTTACTTAATCTCTCTTCACTAGTTCAGTTTGATGCTGGAAACAATCGGATAAAGGGGACTCTACTTGCAAGCATAGGCCTCAAGCTCCTTGATCTTGAATTTTTAGCATTCTTGGAAACCAACTTGAGGGGCTGATTCCTCCCTCAATATCAAATTGCACAAAGCTAGATAAGGTTCAACTCGGAGATAACATATTTTTAGGGAAAGTGTCTTCTTTGGAAAATTCGTATTAGCTTAGTTGACTTCAAGTCTATATTAATCAACTTAGAAGTGGAAATTCTGAAGACTTGAGCTTCCTTTGCTCTTTAACTAACAACACCAACTTACAATACATTGGCATTCACGAGAACAAGTTTAGTGGGGTGCTACCAAAATGCATAGGTAATTTATCCACCACTTTCACAACATTTACTTTAAGCAAGAATCAAATATCCGGTGAGATTCCATAAGAAATTGAGAATTTTGTCAATTTGAGATTATTGGTCATGGGTCTCAATTCACTTTTAGGTGTTATCCCCTCTAATTTGGGTATCTTGGGATACTACACTTAAGTTATATCAACCCTGAAGGGAATATCCCATCTTCTTTGGGAAATCTAACCAAGTTGATTGAACTATATATCTTGGTGGGAACCACTTCCATGGGCAAATTCCTTCACATTTATCAAATTGCCAATCTCTTAATCTGTTTGACCTATCCGACAACAATTTGAGTGGTGCCATACCCGCACAACTTATAGGTCTCTCATCATGAGCAATTATTTTGAATTTGTCTTGTAATCATCTGATGGGGGTTCTACCCATAGAAGTTGGCAACTTGAGAGCTTTGACTGCTTTGGATATCTCAGACAAGTTGTTGGTAGGTGAAATCCCAACCGATTTAGGTGATTGCACTGCATCAACATTATTGAGATTGAAGCGCAAATTCTTCCATGGATCGATTTCTCTATCAATTAGATTTTTAGGAGGCATTGAAGAACTATATCTTTCATGCGATAATTTATTGGGTCAGATTCCAAAATTCTTAATGGGATTTCATTTCTTGAAACTTCTGAATTTATTGTACAACAATTTTGAAGGCATGTTGCCACGTGAAGGAGTCTTTGAGAATACTACCAGTACTTTTATTATTGGAAACAATGAGCTTTGCGTTAGATTGCTAGAATTTCACCTCCCTAATTGCATCTCCAAAAGCTCCAATAGCAAAAAGATCAATATGGTGATATTGTCCACTTCTGTTATCTTCGGTGTTCTTGGAATAGCTCTTATTTTGGCTTTTATATATTTTTGTTGGTTGAAGAAGAAAGTGAATGGACTTGTTTCAAGTTCGATGAACGATTCACATCCAAATGTATCTTATGAAGCACTCCTAAAAGCAACCAATGGTTTTTCTTCAACGAATTTGATCGGTGTTGGAAGCTTTGGTTTTGTTTACAGAGGGATACTCAAGGACCATGGAACTGCTACTGCTGTGAAGGTGCTTCCTTTAGTCCGTCATGGTGCTCTTAAGAGCTTCATAGTGAAGTCCGAGGCATTAAAAAAATTAGACATTGAAATCTTTTAAAGATATTGATAGTTTGCTCAAGTAGTGATTAATAAGGAAATAATTTGAAGTCCTTAGTTTATCAGTTTATGGACAATGGAATTTTGGAATAGTGGCTCCACCCAAATGTAACATCATCTCATGGGAATGAGCTCTCGAAAAAGTTGAACTTAATTCAGAGTATAAATATTGCTATTAGTGTTGCTTTTGCACTAGATTATCTTTATTACCACTACCACATCCTCTTAGATGTTGAGATGGTCGCATATGTTGGCGACTTCAGATTGGCGAAATTTCTTCTTGGATCATCCTTTGATACTGTAGCTAGTCAAATGAGCTTAATGGGTCTTAGAGGGGCAATTAATTATACTCCACCTGGTACTCCCTCCCTCCCTCCCTCCCTCCCTCCCTCCCCCTCTCTCTCTCTCTCTCTCTCTCTCTCTCTATGAAATTTGGTACCTAATGATAACTCTTCGGCTACATTTGGTCGTCCGAATTTCTAACTAGGATAAGACTCGATAGGATAGGATATGAAATCCTGAGATTTTTCTATATCCTATCCACTGTTTGGTGAATTACAGTATTAAAGTCGAATATATTCACATCATATCATGTACGTTTTTTTTTTTTTTTTTTAATAAAAATGGCATATCATTGTAAATGAACCTAAAAGTTTATAAACGGAGATTGTGAAAATCTCTCGTGACACTATTCCTTAATTTATTTTTATTTTTATTTTATTTTATTTTTCCTCTTTTTTAAATTATTTTCTTTATTATTTTTTTTTCCCCTTTCATCATTCTCGTAATAAAATTTTATCAAATAGTAAACTGTACTAACATACCTAAAATACAAAAATACCTAAAATATATATAATAAATATAAATATATAATTTATAGATTGAATGTTTATTATAAGATAAAATTAAAGTTGAATATATAAATTAAAATAAGATTAAATTTAAAAATTAAAATTGAATTCAAATATTATTTATATTGATATAATTTTAATATTGTTAATTTAATAAGTTTGTTATTCGAGAAAAATAACCTTCCTATTATGGACATTATAAATCCTATCCACCTTTATCCCACCTCTTCCATGGGATAATTTCATCCGGCCTATATTCCCGTTATATCCAACTTTATCCTATCATGAGCAAGCATCAAATGTAGGATAGGACAAATCATATCCTATCTCGAATTTTATCTTGACTGCCAAACGCAGCATTATAGTCTTATGTATGTTACATTTTGATTTGGTGATCCAAACTCTAATTTGACCTTCATTATGATAAATGTATGGCAGAATATGCAATGGGATGTGAGGTTTTAAGAGAAGGCAACGTCTATAGTTATGGCATTCTCTTGTTGGAGACAATTTGACTCTTCATAGTTTTGTCGCAAAAGGTTTGCCTGAATGAGTGCCTGAAATTATGGACAACATTTCGGAGAGAGAGAGAGAGAGAGAGAGAGAGAGAGAGAGAGAGAGCCATTTAGACCCCTACAGTCCCCAGCAGTGGCTTTTTGAAAGCGATGTCAGATTTTAAGAGTGTTTGTTTATGGTGTACAATATTGGAGTTGCTTTTCCGTATAATATGCCTAGAATAAGGATGAAAATCAGCAGAATTGCAAATCAGCTGCAGCAAATTAGGGACAAACTCTTTGCATTAGGTTTACATGGAGAAGGTGAGCTACCAACAGCTTATGTTTAGCTGTTATACCTTTACGGTTGTTTAAGCAAACGGAAGCAAAAAGGTAAAATCTATAACTGAAGAGGATGGATCATTTTTTTTCCCACAAGATGATAGCTGACCATTATTCCCCATTCATATATGTACATAATAAAACTAAAGCAAGGCCTATGGTGCATACACATTCTTGAGTATTGTTGGTCTATTTAGAATTCTATTTTGGTGCCATAGTATTCTAATTTAAATCCAACATAGGTTGCCTTGTTTCTTTTTCTTTTCTTTTCATTTGTATGATGCTTATTAAGAAGAATTGAAATCGATTAGCTATTGGAAATCTTATTCAAAGGAAAGCTTGGTATCTGCAGATTGATTAGGAGTGGCTCACCGTTGTTTCGTTTCGAAATAATCCAATGGCAAGAATTGATATCTGTTCCTAAGACATGTTCAGTCAGCTACAGCCAATATTGTTGCTCTGGTGGGGGAATAAGATGTATAGCTTTCGGATTCAGCATTCCAGCTTGCAGTATTTCGAGGGTACGTATCGACGCTTGAACTGCATATTAGGAAGTGTCCAAGAAACGCTTTAGTAGAAAATATGAAACTTGTGTGTATTGGATTTTTCTACGGGTGCAAGTGGAAATTCTTACGCATTGCTATTTCTACAGTTTACTATTGTCATGCATTTTGGTAAAGAGACTAAAGTACCTTATTTTGAAAGCACCTATTTACGTATGTATTGTACTCATTAAATATATATCAATGGTCACTATCAATGGTCACTTATTTTATTGGAGAATCATTAATCACATAGATAAGCAAGGTAGAAACTACTAACTGCATCGATAAATTACTAGCAGCTAATATGCTCAAACTTATTACTCTAAATAAAAAGTGACCATTACTATGGAGAAGTTACTAAATTTAAATAGTTTAGTAAAGTTACTTTTCATCATGATAAATTATTAGTCTTTGATATGTACACATCTTCTTTCCATGGTGAACAGTTACTATGTTAAAAAACTGACTTAGTATAATTCCTTTTTGTTAGACCAACACTTTGAGTTCACCACTTAGTATAATCACTAACCTAAGTTTCATATGAAAGTCGTTAATCACATCGAGAAATTATCAACTATTAATGGGCCGAAAGTTAATTTTTTCTCGGAGAGTT
Organism: Eucalyptus microcorys; assembly: GCA_014182515.1. Classification (NCBI taxonomy): domain Eukaryota; kingdom Viridiplantae; phylum Streptophyta; class Magnoliopsida; order Myrtales; family Myrtaceae; genus Eucalyptus; species Eucalyptus microcorys. Next base: position 23,525,011 of record CM024567.1, on the reverse strand, counting down.
ACTATTCACATTGCAATGTAACTAGTTGTTTATCCATGCATACGGGCCTCACAATGTTGTCTCTGACTGATGAGCAGGTTTATCAATCAACTATGAAATGATTTTACCTGACCGAGCTGTTGTTAGTCAAGTGATGTTTATCCATGGCAATGACCACCAATCAATCACGCTTGATCATCAGTCTTCGATTTATTTTCCAAAGTAGGAGACTTTAATATAATATGGGCAGTGGTTGTCTTCAAGTCAACATCTGGAAGCCCATTTAGATTGACTTGTCATCCATTTCTTGATACGGGCACTTGGGTAGACACATGTCCAAGAACCTCTGCTATGTATGGAGAAGTTACTGAATTTAAGGAGCTTGGAAGTAAAGTTCCTTTTCATCATGACAAAATTAGTGGCCATTCATACGCTCACATACTTTCCCCGGTGAAAGTTAACGTGTTAAAAGACTTAGTATACTAAGTTCACCACTTAGTATATATACATACCTTAATTTCATCTGAGAGTTGTTAATCACTAGGAGGAACTATTAACTATTAATAGGTGGACAGTTAATTTTCTTCTTAGAAAGCTACTATTCAAATTGAAATAAACTCTACATACATACATACATACATACATACATACATAAATACATATGTCACGGGCCAACAATTTCCTTGGCGGCGGATCAACCCGTGCGGTGCCTGGCAAGCGGAATTTGCCAAGCTAGCCTTCCTTCTATTGTTGTTCTAGTGAACAATACGGCGAATAGCTCTTTTATACGAGGTTGTACCACGCCCAGCTTGGCTCGGGCGTCTAGTCCATCAAGCAAGACAGCAGTTCTCTTTAGGCTCAACAACTTGTTTCGGCCTGCTCTGGCCTTATCAAGAGAGCGACATCAGCTCCCGATCAGTTTGTGCACATGAGGCCTATCCCGCCTTCAGAGCTCCTAAGTAATATAATCATTCTATCTGAAAACTCTTAGCACCAATTGTTCTAACGCTACTCCCACAGATCAATTGTGTCCGTCCCCTACCAGTTGTGTCCATCCCCTCTACTTCCTCACTCTTCACTCGATAACCCCAAGCACCACTCATAAGTGTCATGAGTACGGGAGGATTCACGGACCGTGATACATACATGCCTTCCAATGTTGTCTCTAACTGATGAGTAGGTTTATCAATGAACAATAAAATGATTTGAATTGATTAAGCTGTTGTTAGTTCAAGTGATAGTTGTTCATGACTATGACCTGCTCAATAATCACGCTTGGTCATCTGTCTCTGTTTTTTTTTTCTTTTTCTTTTTCCAAAGTGGGGGAATTTAAGATTTTGTGGAATCTGGTTGACTTCAAGTCAAACATCTGGAAAGCCATCTAGATGGATCCATCATCCATCCTTAATACACACACATGCCCAAAGAACCTGTGTTATGTATGCTTGCATCCTGACTAATCAAGCTTAGAGCATTCGGAGATATGCATGTATGCTTGGAGACGAAAACTGAGTTATTAATAAGAGTACAAAAATATGCTATGTCATAGCATTCTTGTCGCTTTATATGTCTTCCCCGATTTTCATTTACCTTTTGAAGATGATCACTGCCGTTGTTTCATCATCATCTTCATATAATGATATGATATACTGCAAAACTATTCTGAAGTTGCTCGATTTCCTTGAGATACACGTTTTGAATTATGTCAGAGTACTTGCCATTCATTTGTTATTGGGAGCATCCTGCCGGCTCTGAGTAATGCAAACATCGATGAGTATCGAGTGCCCCGTGAACTCCCTAAAGTGATAGTTCACTAATAGATCAGGGGATAAGTAATTTAGCTCCTTCACTTCCGGATCATGAGTGTTCAATGGATACAAAAGACCTATGCTTTGGTGCTTGATGCAACGCTCCCTTCACATGGTTGAATCCTTTTTGAATTTGATATATGCATTGAAGCCGGGAACGCTAGTTTTGGCCGGTTAATTGTATCAATCGAAATTGGAATTTTGATTTTTTTTAATATTGTAATTTTTAATCCAAAGACATAAATAAATGTGATTTTTCTTTTTCTTTTTTGCTTGAGTTCCTTTTCCTCGTTAGAAAAAGTGCATCTGAACGCAGGTGAAAAGCAAGAGAGTTTTATTTGTTTTCTATAAAAGCACTCTCAATTGATAACTACTCTATCTTTGTCAAAAAAGAAATCGAAGTAAGTTCAAAGTAAATACATTTTTTTTTTTTAAAGATTTGATGATCATCTAGAATAACTAATGAATTACAACTCTGTCATACCACAATTGGTGCACAATAGTCTCCAACTCCTTTTAGGTAGAGCTAATGCTTACGGGGCCTTGGTTCACTCTCCCTTAACCACCCCATGAGGATGGATTATAGGGTTACGTAACCACTCCACTTACTACAAGATGCTTACCAAGCCAGTATTTAGATCTGGCTCCTTCCTCCAAGGGATTGTTGCGCAACAAGCGCTTTGCATTATTATATTTTTTGCTATATGTGTGAGGTACTTTGAATCAGTAGTGTAGATTATAGGCATAAATCGATCACGTGGAACAACATTTCAATGAAAGGATTCTGCCTCTGCCTCTCGTTCTCCATTTTTTTTAGAATGGAGCAATAGTTTCATTGGTAAGACAATATCTAGTGCAAGATTTAATCTTACACACGACTTGATCGCAATTGAGAGTGTGGTTTTACATGTCAATTTTTAGTATTTATGGTGAGAGTTATCAAAGTTGTGATCATTGAGCTTCCTATAAAGCGATGGCGTGGGCAATGCACTAATTGACTTGAAGGAAACGTCCAGACCCGCCTTCTCGAAGATTATCTGCCCACCCAACAGGGGAATACTTTCGCAGACCATGGATAACGTGCAATTCCAACCATTGAAATTTGCGGTGATGCCAACGTGACTGACAGCATTGATTGGCCCCGGTACACGGGGATTGCGACTGGACCATGCTAAGTCAATAATTCCATCCTGAAATACACGCAGTTGTATCTACATCAACATCACCGTGGCTCTCCCGCAACATAAGTGGCCAGACAAAAAGTCTTCCGGAGTCGATGAATAGTCAACGTAGACGGCCGATGGTCGATAGTGGTTTCTCGTTCACTGGTGACGTCTGCAGGAAAGAGAGAGAGAGAGAGAGAGAGAGAGAGAAGAGAAGCCCTTCAAATGATCTAAAAAATGAACTTCTTCTTAGAAAGAGGCTATTGCTAACTGAGTATGCTAAATGATTAGAAATTACTTAATTATAAAAGAATAAGAACCCTCAAATCTTTAATAAAAAGATGTGTAATTTGTTACATCTCCTTAATTGTATATGAATTCATGAGGTTACGTCATGTGGTGTGACTCATGTGTCTGTATTACGTGATGTGACGCCATATGACAAGTTATCATTGATTAAATTTTATATGACTCATTAAATATAACATAACTTGATATGATTATAATATGTTGTAATCTATAGTTACGTTTGAGTAGGTAATTTGCATTAATTGTGTCAATTAATTATTACTCATGTTTATATCATGAGAAATAGTCAATTCCATAAAACATGCAGTGAGAAAATTATATGAATGCAATGCCCAAGGAGAATAACCTTTTCCTAGCAAAAGCTATACGAAATTATGCTATAATAACTAAAGTCCACCTACTATAACAAGAAATTTTCATTTCAAACAACTCTACAGTTCGGCAAGTATTGAATGGACAAAACTCATTGCCGATAATGACCACTGGTTGCATTTCAGTTGGAAGATAATCTTTCTCTTTTCCTTACCATAAAGCACTGGACGATTGACTAGAGGATACTCTGTCCTTTTCTTTTTATAAAGCACTGAATGTTACTGATAAAACGAGGAATCGAAAACAGAAACAAGTGCTTCAAAACGCTGTCTGAGAAAAATCGACGCCTTCTTACAAATCGCTTCACAGTTTCCTCTAGCATTGATCCAGCCTCTTGATTCCTTGCCCTGCTTTCATATCTACCCGCTTTCTTGTGCTTTTAAGTCATGAAACTCGGAAGCATGAGTTTTGCAGTGCTTCAATCACGCCACTTGTTTCTTGGAATTGCTCTTGCACTGTGTTTTAACCAAGTCTCCTCCACCACTAATGAAACAGACAGACTCGCGTTGCTCGCATTTAAGGCCGGCATAACCGGAGATCCTTTTGGCGTGCTCAACTCATGGAACAATAGCATTGGGTTTTGCCAGTGGCATGGCGTTACGTGTGACCGTAGGCACCAAAGAGTTACGGTCTTGAACTTGCAATCACAAAGACTCTCCGGATCAATCTCTCCTCATATTGGAAATCTCAGCTTTTTAGGGGAATTGTTGCTCCAAAACAACAGCTTCAATCAAGAAATCCCTCCACAACTCGGCCAGTTGCATCGCCTGCATATCCTACGATTGCACAACAATTCATTGGTTGGTGAAATTCCCAAAAACATGTCAGGTTGCTCAAACCTGGTTGTACTCTCGCTCGTGAACAACAAACTAAGTGGAGAAATTCCTGAAGAGCTTGGTTCAATCCTAAAGCTACAAGAATTCGGTTTGGGTGGGAACAACCTAACCGGGAGCATACCTTCCTTCATTGGGAACTTTTCTTCACTAAAGGAACTTTATTTAACCCAAAACAACTTGGGCGGGAGCATTCCCCAAGTTCTAGGCCACTTGACAAACTTGCAAGTGATTGACATTGCAAGTAACATATTATCAGGTACAATTCCATCTTCGTTACTCAATCTCTCTTCGCTCGTTGTGTTTGAAGCTGAAGAGAACCAGATAGAGGGGACTCTTCCTGCAACCATAGGCCTCAAACTCCCAAATCTTGAATCTTTTAGCATTTCTTTGAACCAACTTGAGGGGCCAATTCCTACGTCAATATCGAATTGCACAAGGCTAGGTTGGCTTCTACTAAATGATAATCGATTTTCGGGGAAAGTACCTTTTTTGGAGAAGTTGTATAAGCTAAGTAGGTTTCTAGTTGGTTATAATCAGCTTGGAAGTGGAAAACCTGAAGACTTGAGCTTCCTTTGCTCATTAACTAATAGCACCAAATTAGAGTTTGTGGGTGGTGGGTATAACAAGTTTGGTGGGGTGTTACCTAAATGCATACGTAATTTATCCACCACTCTCACAGTATTTGCTCTACGCAAAAATCAAATCTCTGGTGAGATTCCAAAAGAAATGGGGAATTTTATCAAACTGAGATATTTGCTTATGGGTTATAACCAGCTTTCAGGTGTTATACCCTCAAATTTGGATACTCTACAAGATGTAGGGGAGTTGCAATTAAATGATAATAATCTAGGAGGGACCATCCCATCTTCTTTGGGAAATCTAACCAAGTTGATTTCTCTATATCTTGGTGGAAACCACTTTCATGGGCAAATTCCTTCGCATCTATCAAATTGCCAGTCTCTTGATCTACTTGACCTGTCTGACAACAATTTGAGTGGTGCCATACCCCCACAGCTTATAGGTCTCTCATCATTAGCGATTATTCTGAATTTGTCTTGGAACCATTTGACGGGGGATCTACCCATAGAAGTTGGCAACTTGAGAGCCTTGACTGCTTTGGACATCTCAAACAATTTGTTGGAAAGTGAAATCCCAATCAATTTAGGTGATTGCACTGCATTGACATCAATTAGGATGGGGGGCAACCTCTTCCATGGCTCCATTCCTCAATCAATCGTATCATTAAGAGGCATTGAAGAATTAGATCTTTCACGCAATAATTTGTCAGGTCAAATTCCAGCATTTTTAGCAGAATTTCGCTTCTTGAAACTTCTGAATTTATCGTACAATAATTTTGAAGGCATGTTGCCATCTGAAGGAGTCTTTAAAAATGTTACCGGTGCTTCTATTATTGGGAACAATAAGCTCTGTGGTGGACTGCGAGAATTTCACCTCCCCAACTGCATCTCCAAAAGCTCTAAGAGTAGAGAGAGAAATATAGTGATATTGTCTGCTTCTATTATTTTCGGAGTTTTTGGAATAGCTTTTATATATCTTTGTTGGTTGAAGAAAAAAGTAAATGAACCAATTTCAAATTCGATAAATGATTCACATTCGAACATGTTGTATGGAGCACTCCTAAAAGCAACCGACGGTTTTTCTTCAACGAATTTGATTGGTGTTGGGAGCTTCGGTTCTGTTTATAGGGGGATACTTGAAGACAATGGAATTGTTGTTGCCGTGAAGGTGCTTCATTTAGTCCGTCATGGTGCTCTGAAGAGCTTTTTTGTTGAGTGCGAGGCATTTAAGAACATTAGACATCGAAATATTTTGAAGATATTAGCAGTTTGCTCAGGTAGTGATTATCAAGGAAACGATTTTAAGGCGTTGGTCTATCAATTCATGGAAAATGGAAGCTTGGAGCGGTGGCTACACCCAAATGCAGCATCATCTCTTGGGAACGAGCTCCCAAGAAATTTGAATTTCATTCAGAGGATAAATATCGCTATTGATGTTGCTTTCGCACTGGATTATCTTCATCACCAGTGCCACATCCCCATCATTCATTGTGATCTAAAGCCAAGCAATATCCTCTTAGATGCCGAGATGGTTGCACATGTTGGCGACTTTGGATTGATGAAATTCCTTCTCGGATCATCCATTGATACCATAGCTAATCAGATGACCTCGATGGGTCTTAGAGGAACAATTGGTTATACTCCACCTGGTACTCTCTCTCTCTCTCTCTCTCTCTTTCTCTCCTATGAAGTTTGGTAGCTAATGATAACTCTTATAATCTTAGCCACATTTTGTTCTGATTTGAAGATGCATAATCCAATTTGACTTGCACTATGATCTAAATGTGTGACAGAATATGCAATGGGATGTGAGGTTTCAAGAGAAGGGGACATCTATAGTTATGGCATTCTTTTACTAGAGATGTTCACAGGGGCCAGTCCCATTGATGACATATTCAGAGACAATTTGACTCTTCATAATTTTGTTGCAAAAGCTTTGCCTGGACAAGTGCTTGAAATTACAGACAGCATTTTGCTTCAAGAAAGAGAGAGTCATTTAGGCCTCTATAGTCCCCAGCATTGGCTTTTTGAAAGCGATGACATATATCGAGATTGTTTGGTTATGCTGTATAATATTGGAATTGCTTGTTCATATAGTGTGCCTGAAAGACGGATGAGGATTAGCGGAATTGCAAATCAGCTGCAACAGATTAGGGAAAAACTCTTTGCAGTGGGTTTATATGGAGAAGATGAACTACCGACAGCTTATGTTTAGCTGTTATCCTAGGGTTTTATAAGCAAACGGAATCAGACAGGTAAAATCTATAACTGAAGAGCATCTATTATTCTTTTTTCGTCAAAAATGGTAGTTGATCGTTATTCTCCATCTGTATCCATACATAACTAAGCTAGCACAAGGCCTATGGTGCACACCCATTCTTGAGTACGGTTGGTTTACTTAGAATTCTGTTTTGGTGCCACAGTATTTTAAATTGAATCCAACATAAATTGCCTCGCTTATTTTTCTCTTTTTTTTTTTATTCCATCAGTATGATGCTCATTAAGAGGCATTACAATTGATTAGTTGTTGGAAAATTTATTCAAAAGATTCTACTATAGACGATACGGTTACTCTGATGGGTGAATAAGGACGTATATTTTCTGGATTCAGCATTCTAGCATGCGGTAATCTGAAGCCCGTATTGACTGTTGATGCGCATAGTAGGAATTATTTCGTTAAATTGCCTTTTTTATGGGGAAAACACTAAATGACATATGCATAAAACCTATAAGAGATATATCGACAGCCACTTATTTCACAAGGGGATTCATTAATACATGAATAAGCAACTTTCGAAGGTAAAACTTACTAAGTCGAGAAATTACTAATCACCAATATACTTATACTTACTTCTCTAAATAAATGTTGGTTTTTAGCATGGAGAAGTTACTGAGTTTGAGGAGTTTGGAAGTAAAGTTATTTTTTATCATGACAAAATTAGTAGTCATTGAAATGGACACACCTTCTTTCCCCGGTAAAAAGTTACTCTGTTAAACGACTTAGTATGTTCACCACTCAGTATATACACATACCTTAATTTCATATGAGAGTTATTAATCATGCGGAGAAATTATCAACTATCAATAGGTGGACAGTTAATTTTCCTCTTAGAAAGTTACTATTCAAATTGAAATGTAACTAGAGATAGATAGATACATAGATGCATACATGCCTTCCAATTTTGTCTCTAACTGATGAGTAGGTTTATCAATCAACAATGAAATGATTTGAACTGATTAAGCTGTCGTTAGTCAAGTGATAGTCGTTGATGACAATGACCTGCTCATCAATCACGTTTCATCATTTGTCTCTGTTTATTTTCCAGGGGGACTTCAAGATTTTGTGGGCACTGGTTAACTTCAAGTCAAACATCTGGAAAGCCATCTAGATGGATCCATCATCCATTCTTTAATACACGCCCTTGCCCACAGAACTTGTTTTATGTATGCCAACATCTTTACTAATCAAGCTTATAGCATTTGAAAATGCGCAAGTATGCTTGGAGACAAAAACTAAGCTATTAATAGGAGTATCACAAACGCTTTTTGTTATAATATCAATAATGTGATCCTGCATTCAGTTTATTATTGCCCACATTAATTAATTTCGTTGATGTCTTATTGTCCACATTAAGTTGCATAATAACTATGGTGATTGCGTAATTTTAAGATAACTGTCTTGATGGAAGACGTTATTTGAAGTGGTGCACATTAATAGGTCATCTAAGCCAAACCTTCTCATAATCCGAACACACTTTCAACTTCGAGAGGGTAATTAGCTAGAAGTACCCATTCACCGATTGTTCAAGGCTTTGTGTATTTGGTTTTCAACTTCATCTGTGGTTAGAGATTAGTATATAATTTTTCACGTTTTCGCGCATTCGGTCTTGACTATGCATGAGTTTTGTTTATCCATTTATAATCGAAATTTTCAGTCTTTCACAAACCAACACTGTTATCGTAGCATTCTGTCGCTTTACAAGTCTTCCCCTATTTTCATTCGCCTTTAGGAGATAATCACTGCCGATGTTTCACCATCATCTTTACATGATGATATCATATGCTGCAAGAACTATTCTGAAGTTGACCGAGCTTCTTGAGATATACGTTTCGAGTACGTTATTCTTCATTCCGAATGGACACATTCTTCCGGAGTAGCTTCTTTCTACCTTCAACGTGCGATTATTCTGAAAGAAATGGAAAGGAATACAAAGCAAAGAAAAGAACAGCTGAACTATATATTGATCATGTGAGAGGAACATTAAGGTGGCTAAACAAAAGGATAAACTAAAATTATGTGGTACCTCTTTGTATCAAGCCCGCCCTCCTGTGAAAGGGGCTGCGACGCGGTGATGAAAAAGTGGTGCATTATTCAGGTGAGCAACAGTAAGAGTATGCAGTCTGCTGTTCATCTATTGAGTGGCTGAACTTGCATTGCAGAATATAATCACTTTGTCGACTTGGGGCCCTTTTTTGCGATTCCATTCGCCACTAGCTGTTCCCCGCCTTGTAATTGTCTTCATAACTCGAATCAGCACACATCATATCCTATGATATATCTCGTATTTCTTCTCGCCTTGCTTCCATATATACCCACTTCCCCTTTGAGTCATGAAACTTGTAAGTGCTAGGTCACTATGATGCCGCTTGCTTCTCGGTTTTGTTCTTGCAATGTGCTTTAACCAAGCCTACTCCACCACATAAAAAAGAACTGCAAACTTGCGCTGCTAGCTTTTAGGGCTGGAATGACCGGACATCCCTTCAATGTGCTCAACTCGCAGAATAATAGCATTGGTTTTTGCTAGTGATTTGGTGGCACATATAGTCACAGGCACCGAAGGGTCCTGGTTCTTAAATTGGGAGCACAAGGACTCTCTGTCCTGGTACTGAACTTGGGAGCACAAAGACTCTTGTCGATCTCTCTTCAGTCCTCATATTGAAAACCTCAACTTCTTGAGAGAATTGCCGCTCAGAAACAACAGTTTCGATCATGAAACCCCCCCCACATGTCAGCCGGTTGCACCATACCAGCGTGTCTTACAACTAGGATACAAATCATTGATAGGTGAAATTCCCAAAAACATATTAGCTTGCTTTAAACTTGTCAACCTCATCCTTGTACACAACCAACTGGAGAAATTTATATAGACAACAGTTCATTATCGAAGCTAAAGTGGTCTTCTTTGTATGCAAATAATCTCATAGGGAGTGTGAGTTCCTCCATTGGGAACTTATCTTCATTAGGGGGCTTACCTCACGCGAAATAACTTTGGTGGAAGCATTCCCCCAATTCCAGGCTGCCTGCTGAAATCACAGGATATTTCTGTAGCAACGAATCACTTGTCTGGTACACTCCCAACTTGAATACTCTTCTCTTCTCTAACTTTGAGTTAGGAGCCAACCGAATACGAGGGAGTCTTCCAGCAGACTTGGGCTTCACACTTCCAAGTCTCCACTTGGCAGGAGCCTATTCGAGGGATGGATTCCTCTGTCAATATCGAATTGCACAAAGCTGGAGTCACTTCAACTTGCAAGCAACAGTCTTAAAAGGGAAAAAGCCTTCTCTGGAAAATCTGGATGAGCTTCGATCATTTACCATCTACAAGAATCAGCTTGGGAGCGGAAGACCCCGAGACGTGACCTTCCTTTGCTCGCTGGAAAACGCCACAAAAAATTAGAGGTATTGTCCATTTCTCGCAACAGTTTCAGCCGAGTGCGCTTAAATGCATAGAGGCAATTTATCCACCACCCTCACAAAATTCATCGTGTCAGGATTTCGAACACAAGGAAATTTTATCAGATGCATGTGGAGAGGGATTCAGGGCGACATGGGACTTTTCCTTAGACTATTTGAATAAAGTTTATTAATTTGGAATTTAAGAGTTTTTAGTTTTTGATTGACTCGTGATATATTGAACTTCATGGTGTTTTTCATATAACGAAAGGCTTTGTTTAATCGATATACAAAATTATTTATTTTGTTTAATTTCGTCTTTTATTCTGAAAGAAATGGCCAGTTATTCCCTAAATTCTGGATATGGATCTGACGCATGACAAAATTATTGCAAGACAAATTTGGAACTTTGAAGTAACGGAATACCTCTAAGAACTCTACGACTCCCTGAAAAATTTGCCGCTTGAAAGATCTAATACTCAAATGCCTCTCAACAATCTGAACAATTAGGAATGGACCTGTGGAAGAATTTGCCCTCCATCCTCAATAATAGCAATGCAACGCAGTCACCTAAATCATCTAGAATTCCACCTCTTAACTTACCTTCGCAGATGTCCAACATCGTCAAAAATCTCAAGTTGCCTACTTCCATGGGTAGACCTCTGGTTAGGTGGCTCCGAGCCAAGTCCAAAAGTCTAGTTAGTGACGAAAGGCCTTTAACCCGTGGGGATGAGATTATCACTAGAATGAGAGAGCAGATTCAGACACTAATAGACAGACAGACAGCTGCGAAGACCTAGCACATTTAAATTGGGAAGATTTCTTAAAGAAGAAGGAGATTGTCCCTCCCAGGTAGTCCTCATCTAACCGCAGAAACGGCAGATTCTAAAATGAAAGGAAAGAATTCATTGGTGATAAGATGTACTGATGACTGATTAATGGTGTCAACTGCTCCATTAGACAACTACAAAAAAAACAATCGATACGAGAAGTTTATTTCAGAGACATGTCGGATCTCTTGATCGGAAAGTTGAAGCGGAGATCATGTCATAGGCTGATGAACAATTTTGACATGGACAATACATGATAACACTATACAGCAAAGCAACAGTAATTAAAGGTCGATCTTGCCATGTTAATCGAATTGACAGAGGTGACATTGACTTGATTCTGTTGACGTATCGCAAGTTATATTGATCTTGATTTCGTCACCAAGAAATTTTCATTGTTTTTTCTTATAGCTATCTACAATTATTGACGACCTTCCATCATAATCAAGAATAGGATATCGTAAATTTGAGTTTTTTAAATAACTCCAGTCTACAAAGATTACGACAGTTTGTCATAACTAGGAACAAAATGTCGTAGATTTGGAATCTTTTTCAATTACAACAAATTACAAAGGTTTACGATATTTAAGGAAAAAGACCTTGTTGGCCAAGAGAAAATCGATGCAAGAGTCCAATGGTAAAGTCCTTGTTGCACCTTGTTCGCTGTATGGGAGATTGTACACTTTACACATTATTCTCCATAATGCTTCCACTCGAATTAGATAATGACGATATCATTCCATTATGTGGTTGTAATTGAGAATGAGTTAAATTAAATTCATTACTTCTCATATTACTCCCACTTGGACAAACTCTACTAAATTCATTATCTTGATCCATGGTTTCAAATAGGGAGTAATCCTCACCTATTTCACCCTTCTTAGGAAATTCATTCTCGAAGAATGTGAAATCTCGTAATTCGAATTCAATTATACTCCCACTTTTCTACCCACTTATAAACACATACCATTTCGAGTGTTTTGAGTATCTTATGAAAATACTATTTTTGCCTCTGAGACCCGATTTTCCAAACTTATGAAAGGGCTCATGAATATAGGCAACACAACCCCACGGTTTAAAAAAACTTAAGTCTGATTTTCTACCTGTCCATAACTCATATGAAGTAGAAGTAACTGATTTGAAAGGCACATGGTTAAGTATATATGTAGCAGTTAATAAAGCATCACCCCAAAAGGTGATAAGTAAGTTAGCATGCGCTATCATTGACCTAACCATTTCTAATAGGGTTTTGTTTCTTTTTTCAGCAACACCATTTTGTTGAGGAGTATAGGGAATAGACAACTGTCTTTCTATTCCTTTTTCATCATTTAAATTTCTGAACTCATTAGATAAATATTCTCGACCTCGATCGGATCTCAATACTTTTATTTTCTTATCTAATTGATTTTCTACCAAGCTCATAAATTTTTTGAAATAACTCAATACTTCAGATTTATGAGAAATCAAATAGACATATTCGAATCAAGTATAATCATCTATAAAGTTGATGAAATAAACAACCCTATGCCTTCCTCTCACATTCATTAAACCACAGATGTCATAATAGATTAAATGCAAAGGAAATTTAGCTCTTTTATCTTTTCCAAATGGTTTCATTGTCATTTTCTTTACTAGGCAATGTTCACATATGGGCAAATCAATTTTTTCAATATTGCCCAACAAGCCCTATTTGGCTAGCCTATTCATACGTTGTTAACCAACATGACCAAGTCTAGTATGCCACACATTCACATCATTATCATGTGAATTAGAAGATGTGAAAATGGAATAACAAACATTGACATCACCACAATCAACATTCAATACAATAAAACCATCTAGAAAATAACCACAACCATAGTAGTTTGTATTCAAATACAAATCCATATCATTATTATGGAAGTTCAAACTAAAACCAAGCTTTACCAACACTAAAATAGATACTAAATTCCGACGAATCTCCGGAACATATAATATATCATGTAGGAACAAAGTGCGTCCACCACGCATGTTTAATTGACATGTGCCAATCCCTTTTACTTCGACTTTGGAGTCGTTTCCTACATAGATCCATTTAGTTCCAGTCAATACTCATTGAAATTCCACAAATGATTCTCTATCCTTCGCTACATAATCAGTTGCTCATGAATCTACAATCCACAGAGAATTAGATTCAATTAAGAATACAGAACTTGACACAGTCAATACTCATTGAAATTCCACAAATGATTCTCTATCCTTCGCTACATAATCAGTTGCTCATGAATCTACAATCCACAGAGAATTAGATTCAATTAAGAATACAGAACTTAACACATAAGCAAAATTCACAAAAGTACAAGGGGTGTTTACCTTTTTTGGCTCACGACAGGCACGAGTATAGTGACCCTTCTGGTTACAGTTATAACATTTCACCCTTGAAATTCTCTTCACTCGAGGATGTTTTCCTCTCTTATGATGGTTAACTCTTAGTTTCTTGCTTGAAAAACTTGATCTCTTGCATTTCCACATTTTGAACGAATCAATGCGCTTGCGCTTAGAGCTCAAAAAGAGCTCAAAGCCCTTTCTAAGCTAGAACTAGCACAACAAATATATGTTTCCCACTCAAATGCTTTTAGGCGGTCCTTTGCTAGCTCAAGGTGGCGCACATCATCCTCAAGTTTTTCCATAACATGGTTAAGAGCTTTTAGTACTTCTTGCTTTTCAAGCACATATTGAATTTTCATATTTAATATTTCACAATTCTCGCCATTCAATTTCTCTTCTTTGTTCAACTCAGCAATTATACTCTTCGTTGCTGAAGCCATTAGATCTAAGCACATCAAACACATATGCACGAATTATTAATGCCTATCATTTATGCATCTATTTTGCATAAACTCATCATATTAATGAATAATTTCAAATAAGGTTTCAAAATCAAAATGTCACTATGTTTCCAATCATTATCCAAAATCCTAACTTGAGTATCATTAACATAATCATTCATGCAAAAAAAAAAGTTTAGCAAAGTCACTAAAACTTTTTTGAACTTCCCACAAAGAATTGTAAACTAACTTACTAATTTACAATGATAAATAACATTAAACTTTCAATAATTAAACATGTCATTTACACTAAGTAATATATTCAGACAAAATATATCAACATAAAAAGAGATATTTACACCTAAAACATCTCAAACTAATATAAGAAAAAATAAATAATTAAACCCAAATAATCTCATTTATCTCATAAATTGGGAAAGTCTCTTCTAATCTCTTAGTAAAATTCTTTGAGAATTTTGAAGACACATTGGTCAATAACGAAAAGACATTTGGAGAGCCCACATGGCTCCTCTAAAGCGCATTCATTCTGCGCCATGTGACACTCAACCCAAGGGTTGAAGTCTTCGTTGCCTCTATTTTATAGTACTCTCTTACAAAAGCTATTGCAAGCCTCCTATAATTCGGGATCACGTTGACCTCATATAGACGATCTGACACTGCTTGTCATTCAGGTAGAAGAGTGTTCATTAGGGCCGGCACCTTCTCAAAATCCGGCATAAGATAACCATTCCAAATGATTTCTTGTATCATCTAATTGACCCTGATTACGTATGATACTACATCACCATCTTTCCACCGATAATTAGCTAATTCTATTTTTAGCCCTTCAAATCTCGCATTTTCTTCGTCCGTTCTTGGAAATATAGGTGGCAACATATGCAGAACAAAATGGATTACTTATAATTCACAACGAACAAAATCGGAAAAACATAATTTTCTTTTTTTTTTAATGTCGGTCAACGCCGATCAACGGTGGTCAATGACAATCAACGATGGTCAACGACCGGTCAACTCTGGTCAATAGTAGTCAACTCTAGTCAACGGTCAACAGATGACCGGGTCGAGTCAACGGGTCAATGGGTCGGGTCAATGAGTCAACGGTTAGCGCGGTCAACGAAGACTAGGTTGGGCTAGACGGGTTGGGTCGATTCAAACCAACCCGGCAGGTGATGTCACAATGACATCACAGGCACGTGCCTTGCGCGTGCACGGGCAACTGCCAGCTAACATCAGCGGGCGCGTGTGCGTACGCGCAGGGCGGTTATCCCAACGCGTGGCCGCACGCGCCTGCGCACGCGCCGACGAGTCCAATTCCCTTTTTCTTTTCCGATTAGTTCTAGATTTGAGAGTTTGAACTTTTTGAATTTAGTTCTAAACTTAGGAGCTAAACTTAGGAGTTCTTCTCTCCCAATTTAGATTTGGGAGTTTAATAATATTTTCAGAAATTCAATAGCCCATGCTCTATCCGTGTACAAATCCTTTGCTTCTAGTTTCAATGATAATCATTGGAGCTCTAACGTCTCACTAAACTATAAAGATTTACTCTTCCAAAGGTTAGATCTGTGTTTATTCAACCTACTTTGGTTAACTCCATATGGCGATAATGTAGAGAAAGCCAAACCTAGGTGTTCACTGCCAACTAACAATGATGTAGTTATTGGAGAAGGAATTTCTGATGTATACTCATAACTAACGATGATACGAGATTCAGTTATTAGCCATCAATTATTTTACTTGACAAATCCATTCTTTTAAACAAGTGTATGCTTTAACCATGTCGGTATTTTGTTGATTCTCCTTATTTTCTGGATTTGACTTTGTTTTGTAGTATTCTGGCCTTTGCTTTTTTCTGATTTGCCTTACCATGAAAGTCTATATACTTCTCATGTACTTTGTGAGCCATGAATATGATTTTTTTCCGGCCAAAAAAATTTGAATTATTTTTAAAGCATTCAAATTATGGCAATTTTTCAAACAAAGAAAAATTACAGTGGTTTGAAAAGGTTTGCAACGGTTCGGTCGTAATAAGAAAGGTATCAATGTAAAATAACCCTTAAATTTGATTTTTAATTTGTTGGACGTCCTTTTTTTAGTGGGTCGGATGCTGATCTGCGAGTGTGTAAAAAATTTTATGATTTCGCTCGTTTCACGGAAAATAACTTCTAGAAAAATATTTTCCGGTATTCATTTCACGAAAAATGAACTAGTCAAGGAAAAGATTTTCCGCTATTAGAAAAAACACATTCAAAAGTAGGGAAAATATTTTTCACTTTTCAAAAAATAGAAAATATTTTCTATAACTTCTTCCATTTCACTTTCTTTTACTAGACACATTTTCATTTTATTTTCATGTTTTCTTTTGCTTTTTTATTTGTTTAAAAAATCTATTTTTTTTTTTTTTTTTTCATTTTCTTCTTCTTCCTTGGCCTTGGCTAATCATCAACAACGGCAAAGGGCCAACGATCGATTATAGCTAGCTCGAACCTTGCCGGCTTATGGCAAGGCTCTGCCTCACTTGATCTGGTAAAGTCAAGCTCGCCTAAGGCTGGCGAGTTAGGCGAGGCTCAAGCCTTGCCCAAGGTCGCCAAAGGTCAAGGAGGCTCTAGCAACCTCAGGTGAGGCCCAAGCGAGCTTGAGCCTCGTTGGCCCAGGGCGAGACCAAAGCTCACCAATGGCTAGTCACCAGCCGTCACCATAGCCGACAACTGGCGAAAGCCAAGGAAGAAGAAGAAAAAGAGAAGGAAAAGCAAAAAAAAAAAAAAAAAAAAAAAACTAAAAGATTTATTTAAAAAACAAAATAATAAAAAATTATTGAAAATGAGTACATGCAAGAAAAATTTTCCTTACTGAACAGTAAAAAATATGTTTTAGTTCATTTCAAATTTCAACCAAACATTAAAAAATATGGTTATTTTCCTACAAAATAGCTATTTGGAAAACCATTTCAGAAAACACTTCACTTTTGGCAAAATGAACAGAGCATATATTTTGTTTTTTGCTTGTCCAAACGTATCTTCTAGGCAGCAGGTTAAAGTTAGCTGAAATTCAACCGCCGGGATCTTTCCATCTCAATCCATCAGCTATCTTAGTTCTTGCTATGCCACTGCCAGCGATTTCCTTCAAAAATTGTTATGGATGATCGATTTCTAGTCTGGTTCCAAGGTAGAGTAGGGAACCATGAATCAAATGAATTGGTCCAAAGATTGAGAATTGGACCGAACCACTGGCCTAATCCAATAGATTAGGTCACTTTTTTTTCTCACTACTTGCTCCCTTCTATTATGAAGAAATTAAAAAAAAAAAAAAGTATATGCATCCGTTTGGTAAACCTCTAAAAAGAGAAAACCCATCGGCCACCTCAGACGAGTTCTGCTGACTCACCGAGCCAAGCTCTCGAGTAGTCCAGTTCCTTCGCTTTGTTCTTCGACTGCAGGACGCAGCAGACGCTATAGGAAACCCGAACGATCCGCTCTCTGAAACCCTAAATTCTCTCTCCATCTCTCCAACGCACCCGCTCGAAACCGCCATCGCACTAGCTTGCGCTCTCGTAGGATTCAAGGTCCTGTTCGCTTCTGCTTGTTTTGCTCACCGTCTGCGTCGCCGGCCGCAGCGGCTGCCCCTGGAATCTCACCTTTTGCGCCGCACCGCGGAGGTGATTTCGGTTTTTTATATCTTTTGTGGCTTTCCTTTTCCTTATGTCTGACGGTTGGTCCGTTGATTGCGAGATTTCGCATTTCTGAAGCGAAATGAGTTGTGGTGGCGCTCGTTTGGTTAATGTTAGAGAATGCGATTCTTGCTCATTTCTCGATAGCTTTGTTGGGCACGGCTGGTGCGAGAGGCTTGAATTGCTCTTCGTTGGGCGCTTGTGGACTTGCACAGAAGGTGTTTGGGAAAATGCTTGAGTGAATTGCGAATATACTTCTTTGAGAGGACAGTGACGTGGACATTGCAGAGAAATCTTCACAACCCGTTTCTTTATTCTCCATCTGTGGATTTCTGATTATAAATTTTTTTTGTTCGACCATTTTGTATCTGTTGGATTGATGAACTATTTGCTTGCTGCCATTTGTACCTGTGTTAACCTCCTTGCAATTCACGTCAATATTTCCCTTCATTTTTATAGTAGATCCAAAAAAAATGTAACGGAAATCCTGCTTTAAGGAATTTGATTGCTTGGAATGGGATTCCATCTTCTTAATTCTGTGGCAATGAACAAAACAGTCCTTGTTTTAGTGACTAATAAAGTTGGCAAGTACCCATCTTTCTCTTGGTGATAAGAAAAAAATGTTTACTTAATTAACGAAGAGCGAGCAAATTTGGGATCATCTTTTGTTCGTTAGAAGCAACTATGTTTAAGGAACTTTTTGTAAACTTCATATGGTATTCCATTTTATGATGAGGAAAACTTTACCTGCAGAGAAAGAAAGAGGCTGAGAGGAAGGAAGAGGAGGGAGAGAAGATGGTGTTTGGGCAAGTGGTTATTGGTCCTCCAGGATCAGGAAAGACTACTTATTGTAATGGCATGTCTCAGTTCCTCCAACTCATCGGAAGGTATTCTCACTCTCTGTATGTGTCAGCTTGTTCTTTTTATCTATCTTTGGAATTTGGATATGTATTCCTTTCAAGATATGGAATGACGAACATCAGATTCACAAGCAAGTTACGTTTCTTCACAGCTAGATAACTTACTCTATTCCAGCCTGATTGTTAGCAGTCTTGTGAGGTTTTAGGGTGGTTGTGGCCGGTGACTGTGATACTTGACTGCAGTACACCTGTGTAGGACACAAATGTTTGGTAGCTGAAAGTTTAACTTTCTTGGCGATAATAACAACCACAAAAAACTAAGTATGATGCACATGACCTCATTTTATCGGGTTTTAGTTGCTTCCCACTAGTTTGTTGTTAAGAAGGTTTTCTCCTGTACCTGATAATGCATTGCCCTGTACAAGCTTTGGAGTCTAAAATAGCCATCTTCCTAAGAGTGTCGTGGTTTGCCAGCGCGTGTATATTAAGCTTTATGAAGGCATTCCACACTTGCAGTGGTGTTTGATCATTTATATGTGGATTTTTGTAAAGTTCACTCTTCCTAATCTTAGCTGGTTACACAACTTTTTTGACTGTTTATGCATGTCACATGTTGGCCTTTACTGTTTCTGGCTTTTGAATTGTCAACAATCAAGTGGGTGAGTTCAAATCTATTCATCTGTGTTTTTGTACTAATCACCTGTTTGCAAAATACTTCCACCACCAAACTCATGGTTGTGATTTGAGGTGTGCTTTTGGTGCACAAGTCACCGGCATGTAAATAGAGTGCACAACGTATGCAGAAGTGTTCTTTTGATTGGTTTTAAGGAGGAGTCACCAGCATGTAAGGATATGCATAATACGAAATGTGAGAGCAAAACTCCACCTACTATTTATAATGATACATGGCTATGAAATGTCAGAATCCAGGGAATTTTCCTTAATTTTAGCCCTCCATGCTTAATATATTATACCTTCATTGGCAATAGAGACTCTTTGTACCAATACGATTAACCTATGTGCCTCTTAGTGTAGGTTTCTACCTTGAGATTGTGGTAAAAGGAGATATGAAAAGAATAGGAGACAGGAAATTCAATGTGATTTGTGATTTCTGTTCTTATTGCTACATACTTCATATCAGTTCCTGGAAAATTATTGTATTCACTTCCTTTGATTTAGTTAAGGAATTATTGTATTTTGTTGGCTTGCAGGAAAGTTGCTGTCATTAATATGGATCCTGCCAATGATATGTTGCCGTATCCTTTTTATACCTTCATTAATTACGTGTTGAATCCCCGATTGTCACTAACAAGTGGAAATTGTTGTCCGTGTATTGCCCTTAACATGAGAATAGGTATGAATGCGCTGTAAATATTGAGGAACTTATCAAACTAAGTGACGTGATGATGGAGCATTCTCTTGGGCCTAATGGAGGTGACCATGCAGTTTCTGTTTCACTTTCTTTGGAATTCCCTTTTCAGTAATTAACAACAGAGGCACCTAGACGTGTTATGCAAAAGACTTTATTTAAGACATCTTACAAACATGCACCTAGGTGTTTTTTTTTCCATATGCAACACACAAACGAACAGCTTCCACTGTGGAAAATCAGATTCTACATTTTCCCTGAGGATCCCTTCCTTATGTGATTTAACTATGATTTATATTCTGTTGCTTCCATTCACATTCCTTTATTATTATGTTGGACCAGGTCTTGTGTACTGTATGGATTACCTAGAGAAGAACATTGATTGGCTGCAATCTAAGCTGAAACCTCTTTTGAAAGGTTGGTATACTAGGATGATAGATGTTGCTTTCTATACATGTAAATAAACTGCCAGATGAATTTGGCATTCTTTTCATGTTATATTCTGTTAAAGCGAGGTTCCTTTTTCTGGTTTGTTATCTTCATCTATTAGAGGATGAGATCCTAATGCTTTGGAAATGACAGTGTTGGCATTCCTAACCAATTGAATAGATTATTCTGGTGTGTTGGATAGAAATCTCACATAGAAATCATGTGAGATTACACTAATTGATCTAAAATCTTAAACCAGCAAGCAATTAGCTTGTGAGGTGTGCTAAACCGGTCCCTTCACTCTCTACTCCCGTATAAGATGGGCCTTTCACTGGAAAAACATGAGGTAGATGTAACCATGTCAAACAGAAAATGGGAATAGCAACATAATAGCGGGAGTAATATGCAAAATAACAAGAGAGAGAATGTGCTATGATTAAAGAATACTAGACTTCAGTTAATCCATCTGAAGTTTGAATTCTTGCTCTGAGCTCTGAGACCTTGGAACAGTAAAATAAACAGAGTACTATATGTGTTCAAGTCTATTGATCCTTCATTAGCAATTTTTTTGCTCTATGTTAAGACCAAATGACAACTTGCACATGAGAGGGAATGATGGAAAACTGTTCTGTGACTTAGCTCATTGCTGATAGAGAGTACTGTTGTTCTTCAAACATCATTTTTTAAAAAAGTATGTAATGGTTCACCACATTGCTGTTTATTGTTGGGTCTTTATACCTTTAAGTGCATATGCAGATAATCCTATAAAAAAATTTATAAACAAATGAAGGGTGATTTGCTTATGAGGGCTCTGCCATTTTCGGTGCGGCTGCTAAGAATAGTAAGGAGGGTGATTTGCTTATAGGGCAGGTTGAATAGTTTCTGTGCAGCTCTGCCTACTTTAGTAAGCGATGAAGTTGGACTTGCCACTCAAGGCTCACCTTTGTAAATCAACTGCAGGTTCATGTTTTAAGCGAGTCATGTTTGGAATATAGTCTAGTTTTGTGACTACTTTTGTGATACTTTAAGGCTAAAATAAAAGCTACATATGTAGCTTATTGTGTTTGATATGACATGTTCTGTGAATTTCTTGTTCCCCCAACACCTCTCTCTCTCTTCACCCCCTCTTTCCCTATTAGCATGTCATTATGCATGTCTCCATGCTCTATTCTGTATATTTTTAGTTTTTCTTTATATACTTTATTGCCCAATAATTTACCTGCCACTTAATATTTCTGCAGATCACTATCTTCTCTTTGATTTCCCTGGCCAGGTGGAGTTATTTTTTCTTCACTCAAATGCCAAGAGACTTATAGAGAAACTTGTAAAGAAGTTGAACCTTCGTGTATGTATCACTACATTCTAACTTATCAATTTGATCTACCTGTGGGGCAAATCTCCCAATTTGACTAACCAAAACATGTTTCTACTCTCATGCAGTTGACCGCAGTGCATTTAATTGATTCCCATCTATGCAGTGATCCAGGCAAATATATAAGTGCTCTGCTTCTCTCTCTATCGACCATGCTACATCTGGAACTCCCACACATCAATGTCTTGTCTAAGATCGATCTTATTGAGAGCTATGGGAAGCTAGGTGCTGCAGCTATATAGAGTTCACTTACTGATTGTAAATTCCAGTGAAATAATGCTGATGGTTTGCAGACACTTTGCAGCTTTTAATCTCGATTTTTACACGGATGTGCAAGATTTATCCTATCTACAGCAACATCTTGACCAGGATCCTCGCTCTGCAAAGTACAGGTGTGATTCTGTGTAAATAAGTGACGTGTCTAGGAATCATTATGTTGCGTATACATACCTTCCTAGTTTATTTTCTATTATTTCATGGATTCTTGCAATAACCTTGAGTTTGGAGTTAGGCATTTAAATTTCATTTAACCCTGATCGTTAGTGCCCTTATCTGTATCATCCAAGTCATACTATGTAATTAGTATGTGCTTGCATTGGTAAATGGTGATCAGATTCTGTGATGTGCCTGCCCGTTGTTTTATACCAATGCAATGATGATGATCTTCCTGCTGCCTTACATTTTTTATTTGGAAAGGAATGTTGTGCGTACTCTACTTTATTACGTTTCTTGTCTGGTATCCCACAACCCATTGAACACCTCATGTCTAAGAAGTATAAACTTTTGCTGGCCAAGTAGGATGAGCAGATCTCCTTTATAGTGGTGCACACTGATTATTGTGTCTTGTATCTCCTGTCCTGGATCCAACTGATCGCAAATTTACTGACTTGGAGCTGTTTTGATTGTTATCCTAGGAAGCTTACGAAGGAACTTTGTGATGTGATAGAAGATTATAGTCTTGTCAATTTTACAACTCTGGATATCCAGGTATATGTGCACGTCCTTGGTCCCCATGTTTAAAATGATATTTAAGTTTGGAATAATTCCAAGAGAGGTGAAAAAAGCAATATCTCATTGAAAGGTTCCATTGAAAGCCTCTTTGGTTTCATTTTCTAAGTCAAAATGGTGCTTTCCAGGACAAAGAAAGTGTTGGGAACCTCGTGAAGCTGATAGACAAGAGCAATGGCTATATATTTGCTAGTATTGAACCTAGTGCTGTTGAATTTAGCAAGATAGCCATTGGTCCGGTTGATTGGGACTACTACAGATATCCTTTTCTTTGGAAGCTCCACCCTATCTCATGGTTCATGTTTGATGTTTCTCTTATATGCCTGTTATAGAAAACAGTAGTCCTTTTGGTGCGACATGATGTGATCATCGGTCAATTTTGTTTAATGATGTGTCATTTTCTAGTGCCAAAGAAACATAATATGTGGCGTACTACTCCAAGTAATAGATATTGCAAATCATGGGTCTATGCATGGAGGGAAGAGATTGGCTTGTTCTGGGATGAAGTTAGGTCATTTATTCTTGAAAACACTTTTGAAAACCATGTGATGGTTGACTGACTATCTGCTGTTTAGAACGGGGGGTGGCCTGTGAACTTCCATTTGGCACGAAGTCTTGCTATTGCAGTTCTTATGTAACCATGTAAGGAACATTGGTAGGCGTTAAGTTTGTGCACTGCTCCAGGAGTATCTGAGTTCAGATTTTAGTTTCCATCCACTGTTTTACTCACTTTGTACAGTGTGTGACTGTTGTGATCATTGAGCCTTACAATGGCATTAGTCCTTCTGCAATCTCATAAGGTTAGTGAGATTTCCTTAACAAACCAGTCTCACAGTGGCAGCAGTGCAGGAGAAGTACATGAAGGATGACAAAGATGATGATAATTAACGGGAAGAAGGTGAAGTTGAGTTGTCAATCTCTTTACAAGCTTCTGTTGTTGAGCTTGTATGTCACCTTCAGATGTCATGTTGTCTTCTGCATATGCTTAGTCTCTCTCTCTCTCTCATCATGCAGTTGAAAAATATTCTGATCAACTTGCAGCTCGAAGTTGCTTTGTGTGATCGGAATGAGGTGGAAACTGCAAAGTATGCAGGCGAAAAGATCACTGCTTCAAATCTTTCCTCCAATCAATATCTCCGGATAATCACAACGTGCTCGTCAAAAATCAGGGAACTAACCAACTCTTTGGATTTTGGCATCCTTGCAGAGTATAAAAAATGAATTAGGTGGGGTTCCTTGAGTTTAAAAATTGCTTAATTGTGACTTTGCTATGTAAGCTGTAGAAATTTGAGAGCCTTGAATGACTCAAAAACACTCGTTAGGTGTTGTTACCTACACTTTGTTGTGGCGAATGCTTAAATTCAGATGTAAAGTCTTGGATCTTTCTCGGAGTTGTATGGCATGTCAAGTCAACTGTGAATGACTTGAGAACACTCGTTAGGTGTTGCTAACCACACTTGTTACTGTCAAGTGAAGATTTTTTTGATACATTATTTGAATGTCATTTCCATGCTTTGGCGTAATTATAACAGAAGTCCAAGTAATGTGTGGTACATGTTTGTACAATCTCTTGCAAAGCTAAATCAGTCGCTTTCTGTATGAGCTATTCTGCCCCCATTGTGTTGACTCTTAGTTTGTGTACGATTTGGCTTCAAGCTAAGTGAAATCCATTTTTAATTTTCTGTCCAAATCAAGATATCGTTTAGATTTATAGGAGATCATCGAAAAAGTCTCAGGTTTAGATGCTGAGATCCCGTTAAAGCAGAAGTCCTTTAGCATCCTCATTGCGTTATAATCAGGTTTAGAGTTGAGGGACCTATGGTAAAATTACATTTCATGGGAGTTAAAAAGTATATCTTTTAGGATTTGAGATTCGGTTGGCCGATAACTATCTTTTAGGGTTTGAGATTTGGTTGGCCGATAACTTGCAATTCCGATCCGATTAATCATGATCTAAAATAATATCTATTGTTTCGAATCATCCTAAAATCATTATTTTCGAATAATGATCTATGAATCGCGTATAATAATAATCATTAATCATGTACGTTTCTTTATATACGGAGCACAGCACACGTCACGTGATCATCGACTTTTAATATATCACGACTTTTAATATAGATCTGATTCATGCAGGTTTTTTCTCCGTGTCGGGCACTGCCCGCTTAAAAGAGCCGTGAGGAGTGGATTCGATATTGGTTGAAACGACATGGAGGGTGTGTATTGAGGCCTGTTTACTATTCACTTTTGAGTTCATAGCTACTTGCCTCATGGAAGACCTTCTAGATGCAGCAGTATAAGCCAAAAAGAAGAATATATATATATATATATATATATATATATATATATATTACCTCAATTTACGCGTGAGAGCCAAACAAAAGTAAACTATTTGAATGAGAATCCCCCGAGAAGTAATGTCTTTGTATTAGTACTTTATTCATTAGTATGATAAGATGAAATTATATATGAATTTCTGTTAAATTCACCTCCCACGGGCCAAGCCTAATTAATCAGAAAGATTTATGTCGAATAAGGATTTAATTGGGGTGAAATTCTTGAAGCACGAAATCCCAACGGAGCACATGATTATCAGCTGCACTATCTAACTTCTATAGCGATTTCTTCTGTAAATTGATAGCTATCGGATTGGTTGTAAAGATATGCGCTTAGACAATCTTAGTACTTAAATAGATCCGCTACATGGTACTACGAACCATAATTTTGGAACTCTTTTTTGTCTATTTCCCCCCTTCTTTATTTATTCTTTTTGTTATTGTTATCTGTTCATAGTTCATCAGATTCTGCACATACAAGTTGACCGGACCAGGCACAACGCAGTTGACCTCCGCCCTGCTCTGCAAGTCACGCTTCTGGTTTTTAGCGTGAAGACTTGTCCAACTCCTAGAGAGAGAGAGAGATGGTAGTAAATTCACGCGTTCTTTATATTCCTCTAAATAAAAAGAAAATTAATTTTTTTTTGGTCGGAAAAAGAAAAGTAAATTAACGCATCTCTTTTTAGGGAACAATTTGGGAAATGATTATTCCCATGAAAGGGAAGTAATATGCTGTGAAATTTCTTGGGCCGTACCTCGCATGCTCTGGGAGTTTTCCGCGAATCATACTAAGTTCACCCCTTTTGTGCGTCCGAAAACGAATCAAGCGTGACAATGGGCGGACCATTTACGTCGAGTCTAAGGATTTCGTGAGAAATTATTTTGCTAGGATGACGCTTCGATTAATTAAGCCAAAAACAGAAAATGGAAACACTTATAATGGCATTGAGGGTCAAAGCTGGTAGGTCTCTTGACGAATTTAATTGCTTGTCCCAGCAACCAAATGACCAAATAAAGAAGACGTGACGTTGATCTTAGTATGTATGAATGGGATGTATTATGTAGAATGAAATAAGCACAATCAAAGCAAGTCTCCCTTCCGACTTCAAGAACTGTTGAAATCTTACCGATGAATTGAACAAAAGGAAAGATTATTACATCCATCCGATTCAAGCGACCTCAATTGATCTTAGTCGTTAAATCATGTCGGCCTCATGTAGAGCTCGCATAAGTCCACATTCACGTCGTTCTCGGCCCATATGATTTGGGTGCACGCCAGATTTCTTTCTAGATGACGTGCATTTTGAGATGGTCATTAATGACATGCAATTTATCATTATTATAAGTGTAATTAGAAAACAATTTAAAAATGTGGCGCAGCTTTGATTTCTTCCCACCCCAAGAAGGAAAAACCCTGTGCAGAATTTATGTGAGAGAAGCTTCTAATGCCTATGTTATTCTTTTCAAACCATTAATTTGACTTAGTTGGCTCTTGCTGGTGTCTCAGCAATCTACACCCTCTTGATAAGTGCCTGTCTCTCTCATCCTCCAATCCAAACTCCAAATCCATTCTATCAGAAACCACATCAGTTCAGTCCAGTCGTCCCACCGAGAACTTCACGCATTCGATACCAGATGCTCAGCTCGTTCATCTGCGGCACTTTTCAACCCGAAGAAGGTGAAGAAGATGATGAGACCTATTGCAACAACTTCCCTAGATCCCCTGGAAAAGCCAGGAGGCACCGCTTGCTCAGGAGGAGCAGCGACGGCTATATCGGGAAGGAGAGCAAGAACCCGTATGCGAACCGGGGGCTCGACAAGTTCTCGGCCCTCGTGGCCGACCTTGAGGAGAAGAGGAAGGAGATATACCTGCAGAGCGGGTCGCGGGACATAGCCTTTGTCCGGTTCGTTGCGTCGAGCTCGGACGACTTCGTGCCGGTCGTCGTGAAGGCGAAGGATCATCACCATCATCACCATCATCATCATCATCATCAGAACAAGGAGAAGAAGAAGGCAGAGAAGAGTGAGGCGAGGAAGAAGATTGCGAGTGCGATCCATGATTCAGAAACCACGGTCGAGTCTCCAGAGGAGGTGAAAGCAGCGGATCAACCCAAGGTAGAATTGAACGAGGCGGCAAAGACGAAGAGCTTCTTGTGGAGGAGGCCATCTTGCTATGTGCCTTTGGCTTTGATCATGATCTTGTTGCTGTTGACTTTGTTTGGGAGGTCATTCGCAATCGTGTGCACTTCCCTCGGGTGGTACATGGTTCCTTCCCTGAGAGGAAGGGGCTCGACTGTCGCGAGGAAGAAGAAGAAGATGGAAACTTCTGGCAAGAGGATGAGTGAGAATAAGGACATAGCGAGAATTGGTGCAGCATATTCTCCTCCCAGGAGCAATAACAGAGAAGAAAATGGCAGGACGTGACAAGATGGGCATTGTAAAAGCTGGTGAAAATGACCAAATTTCCGTGATATACTCTTAATTTGATCTAACTTCTCAGTCCCTTTTTTGGGTCACAGAGACGATAATTGTTCATTTTGTAGAGAAAAAAGGGATTTACTCTCTAAATCACGTGTAGGGTTAGGGTTTACATAAACGAATTTTATGTCTTGGCTGTTGGGAGGTCCTTCTCTTCTTTCTGGACATGTCCTCATAAAATGCCTCTCAATTGTAAATAATGACTTACGAGCCATTTTGGTTGTCCTGGGCCTAGACAGAGAGCAGCTCCTATAGCTCCACCAGGAAGTTTGCTTTGTAAAGACAGCTTCTGCTCAGGATAAGATTTAAGATGTACATGTTTTTCGTTTGTTATATAGACGGACTTCTCCACAATCCTTTTGAATGTATCTCTAATAAAACTCCCAAAAGCAAAGATGCAGACAAGAGACATCAGTGAAAGATTGGGTTTGAAAGCTTTGGCAGAGTTCTATACACTTCGGCCAAGATCACCAATGCAATCAAAGGGCAGAGAGAGCATCATCAATCGGGTCCACATTGAACTAGCAACTAGGAACGATCCACATGCGGGAATCATTGGAAGCAGCCTTCATGTCACACTAGCGCGAATCACTTACCCTTAATACTTGACGTCAGGGTTGGTGTTCTAGCCAAAGGTAGCATTGCGTCTGTAGAAATTCATCGTTGTACAGGCTGGAATACGGCAGAACAAGGTACGCATCCGTCCATAGGGAGGAGAGTATTTGCCCTAGTATTTCTGGCTTTACCATCTTGTGGCCCTTCACATCAACTAGTTTTCCAAGGGACAAAGCACATTCACTCCATTTCCTCTCATGGTTATCAGATTAAATTGAATTCCCGTTATGCATATCGAGAACATTCTCCGCGCAGTAGTCTTTTTTAATCCCGAAAATCCAAGTTTCTTCGATACTACGAATGTGGACACCACATTATTTCCATCTTCCAATTCCAAGAAATCCAAAACTTAACATCTATTGCCGTCGGGTAGAGAGAATTCTGTCCCAAGCTACCAACTATTGGCCAGTGCAGAAGGTTGCTACCATCTAGAAGGCGCAGAACAAGAAAAAGGCCGGCATATTTCAAATCCCAAATTGACTGCTATCTCGTTTGCACCACCTTCTTCCGATACAGAGACTTTGCTCTCGCTTATATTGGGTAGACTTTCGTATGCAAGACCCAAACTTTATCTAGCTGTCAGTAGTACAGGCATCACATGATCCGACTGCATCTATACACTGGATCCGAATAGGCTAACCTTGACTCAGAAATTTTCTAAGAATATGCATCTCCCGACTATTAAATTATTAATAGCTAAAGCAGACAAGAAAGGTGAAATCTATGATGAGTGTTTACTGAGGAAGCGAAGAAAGTGTTGCCACTATACATGTTTTGGATAAATTGGTCATAAAAGTCAGACTCCACCATAAATATGGTAAACATGAGGCACTGATTAAATGTGGTGGGGTGATGTCTCATCAAGTACTGAAGGCTATTGTTACAAGTTGCGTTCAGAAGACGAAAAGATGGATAGCCCTCGTCAAATTCCCAAGAATTCGCAACTTCGCGTAGAGATGCGGAATTGGGAAGATTACGCAAAGCCCTCGCCTTATTCCTGCATTTGGTACAAGGAAAAGAACTTAATTTACAAATAATCACGTCGACCACTAAACTTGCTAAAATGGAAAAAGTCAAGAAGATGCATGCCATTTTAATACTCAATTCGAAAGAAAATAGACATGAGAGGAAGAATACTCACCCTAAATCTCTTTGGCCGAGTTTTCTCAGGGCTGTAGCGAGAAATGTGTTTCGGAACTTCGCTTCTGTATGGTCCTGAAGCCAGTGAAGTCATCCTGCTGCTTTTCTCTTGAGTTTCACTTCTCGAGTTCCGGAAAAAGCCATCCTTGTCCCAGGAAACCTCATAGTCAGCTCTCAATCGCGACCCTTGCTGCTTGAGCACACAATGTTAGTCACTGCTGAGCACGTCACAAATTAATAGAAGTTAATCAATACCTAAGAAGGATCTGAGTATCTCATACAAACCCGGGGCTTTTACTTCCTAAGAAGCTATTTAGCACGCTGACAGTCACACTAAACTCAACCGGTAGAAATAATCCCTAAAGGCAAAATATTGACGAAAAAGGCAGAAAGCAACTGAGCTAGATGACAGGAGGATCTGAGTAAATTTATGAACAACATATATAACGCTGGGAATAGCAAGGCATGCGCATCGAACAACCATCAAGGCTCTTTCCATGCACTTGCTAACCAAGAGATCATTCCTCATGAGGGCATGCTTTAGATGTCCATGACGGGATACAAATATACATCATCTCCTCAATTAGAGATCTGCAATTTTGGAATGCTGGTTCTTTTTTACGGTACAATGGCAATTCGGAATATTAATATTGATATTCCCAATGATATGATAAAAATATTGGTACTTTAGAATTGAAAATTCTTATGTTACTTTATAACAAAATAAATATTACTTCGCCATGTGCTACCTATGTTCAATGCCTGTATTAGGGTCCCTTCTTTCCTTCCTCTTGATAAGTTTTGTTCCCTCCCCCAACCTCCCGGAGGTAGCTACTAAGCCAAGGCTTAGAGCTTGCCCATTGTACTGTCCGTACAAACTTCAATGGATCTAACCAATCTTGTCTTATTTCACCTCAGGGCCAAAGGAAGTTTACCCTTATCATAGCAAATATTTCAAAAGAGACGTGCGGATCATCTTCATCCAATGTAAGTGAATTTATCCACGGATATCCCCCTACTTTCGGTAATGACAAAAGCCTCAAGGTATATGCAGAAAAAGTACATGGTTCAATCTATGAAGACCTCAATCTACTTATAAATGCCCAGATCTCATGCCAAGAGCAGAATGCTACAAGATCATGGAGTAACAGAATAGGAGATGCATGAGATGCTCAACTAAGTGATTCATATGGGAGCGTAATCACACGGATCTAGCCCAAATTTAAAGGACATATATAAGACCATGTTCAAACCTTTTCCAATGATCGGCCACATAAAGCTTTCATAGCATTGTGGAAATCCCTGTGCTTTTCAAATTGAACCACAATCTTGCAATGCAGACCTGAAACTAAGCCATCTGTATCCTCATCTCTCTCCTGACCAAAGTCGTCATCATCAGCCACACTGATATTCCTATCAAATGCAAGGAAAATACTCATCTTTTACTGCACATTGGAAAATTGCTAAGGAGATTGCGAAAAACCAAAAAGAGGGAAACAGATAACAATACTTCAGCTCATACCCTCAGCCATCAAAGTAAAGAATTTCAAACCTTGAACTGGTATTAAAAGCATCATTCATGCAAAGGCTAAAACTTTTGCATTCTCAAATGAACATCTCAACCCAATCCCACAAACATCGATCTCGACATCATACTTGAAGAGCTCTGAGAAAAAACTTCAACGCTACCTTATACTTCCAAATGTAGAAAAGATCGTATGCGTGACCAACATCGATGGCTTCGACGACACTCTAGGCTCGGCAAACCACCTCGACGGCAGTCCCCGCAACACGATCGTATCCGGCTCTTGCCTCCCTCCTCTCGAATGCCCTGCAAGACATTGGTTACTTTTCGATCGCACGGTTCTCATACACCCAAAAAAAAAAAAAAAAAGAGCAAACGCTTTGCATTGCACAGCCATTTTCGCGATTCTAAATCCCGAAAACACACAAGCACATACGCACGCGATGAAGAAATCGCCACCTCGATTCCCAAAGGCGTAGAACTCCTCCCACTCCTTCCTCATCCCTTCGAAACTATCCGAGACCGGCATCTCGGCACTCAGCACGAACTTCACACCCCCAAGCACCAGATCCATCCCGTTCATTTTCTCGACCAGATACCTCTTCCAATCCGCGTACTTCTCCTCCAAAACCCTAACCCCGCCCTCCTCCTCCTCCTCCGCAGCGCGCGAGCCCCTGGAGCTCTTCAGGAAGCCCAGGTCGCGGATCACGAGGGAGCCGTGCCCGACCGGCTCGTCGCGCCGCCGCTTCCGAACGTCCTTCACGCGCCGCACCTCGAGGTCGCCGTCGGGGACGGAGAGCGGCGCCGCGAGGGAGCTCCTGAGGAAGTCGAGCAAGGCCTTCTTGAGCTGCCAGTCGTCGACGGCCCTGGTGTGGGAGGGGTTGGCCGGGTGCACGGTGAGAGTGAGCCTCACGCGCGGCACAAGCGTGAGGGAGGCGTCTATCGGGATAGGCTCGAGCGGCGACGCCGAGTCTAAGGGCTTCGAGCTCATTGCCGACCCCGCTCTCGAGTCCGAGCGACTTTCCGGCGCCGGCGACGGAGGCGGCGGCGGTGGCGGGGCGGTAGCAATTCGGGCTCTGCTCGCAGCGAAAGTGACGAGGAAGAAAGGAGACGCGGGGAGAGAATGGGGGGAACGTGCCTGGTCAAAACGAGTCGTTTCACTCGTCCTCTTGTGATTTAAGAAAAGTAGGAGGATGAAAATTAAACTTGTTGCATCAATAACTGGCGCTGCCATCGATGTGAATAAGCATGTGACTCGAGTACAAGGTATACCTACAGCCACAATGACTATTATTATATATTATCGTTCACATCCAGAAAGTCGTATGCTTTGAAAGAAGCTTGTACAGTTTGGAAATGATTTATCAATGCACCTCGATGACCATTAATCATCAATTGTAGATACATAATGCCATATCATTTAAGATGGTTGATGAAGATGACGATTAGAAAGAGCGATGGATTACCAATCAAAGCCTCGAGAAAAAGCCGGATGCATAAAGGGTATCAAGATGCAATAAAGTCACTGGAGAATGAGGCAATGGAAATGGTGGATTAGGCAAAACGCGATTATAAGGGAGCAACCTTTTAGAGATAAGATCATGACATCATAAGAGTATGGGTACAAGAAATGTGGAGATAAGATGGCTACAATCGTATTAAAAAAAAACTGCTTTGAGACGATTGTAATTACCATCATTTGTCTAATCAAGACCCTACGCATAAATAAATAGATCTAGCATTTTATCTCTACTTTTCTTGTATCGTTCTTTTAATTTTCAGGCTCGCGTCATCAATTAAGTTTCAGTGTGTTTCTTAACTGTAGTCTCCAAACATCTTTAATTAAATTCTAAGTACATTTTTATCGGGGTGTCACATCATCAATTATATTCCAACATCGCAAACTTTGTTGTCAATTAAATTCTAGAGTATTTTGTTTATTATCAATTCGATTGAAATGACCGTATTTTTCAAGATTTGTCGTCGATAAATTCCGACATAATTTGCATTTGTATTGTTTGATTTGAAGTGAAGTTGTTGATTATCATGTGTACTTATGTTCTTGTCCGAATTGTCATAAAACTTATCTTTTTTTAATAAAAATTGAAAAATAAATATCGGTGAAAAAAATATTCAGTCGCGAAATCTAATTCGCATGGAACATCAACTTTTGAGAACTACACTGACGTTGAACGAGAGTATAAGGATAAATGAAAAATGTCAACTCGTACATTAAATAAATAAAAAAGCATACTGTGAGGATCGATGCCGAGATGGTGCGAAGAACACCAAAGATGTAGAGGGAGGAAAAATGCAAACTCGAACTCGAATTCTGCACCGTTCTAAGCCTCTTACATCTGAATTTTGCTCGCCTTTTATCTGATTCATTGATTCTTTTATTTATTTATTGCTTGATTCACGATATTAGTAGATGTTGAAACTGTATATCTAATTTGAACTGTACCACTGCGAAGGAGGAGAGAAAAAAATTATTCTAAAGATCATAAATTTATTATAATTTTGTCAATTCAGTCCTAAACGTTTTAATTTTGACATTTTAATAATAAATATTTTCACATTTTATCAATTGAATCCATCTTATCAATTTTAATCGAAAATCACTAATGTGAGCACCGGTTATCTTACATGGCACGGCCGGCACAAACGTAAATAACTCTTAATAATGTTTTAATATTTTTTTCGGTATTTTTATTTTTATTGTTTTCTTTATTTAGTCAAGATCTAGGCTACATGACCTCGCCTATAGCCACGATGGTCTGCACAAGGCCGCAAAGCCCTCGCCCGCAACTGTCAAGCATTGGCCGGCCCTTGCTTGTGATGGTAAAGGTTGGTGACTCTCGCTAACCACAAAGTAAAAAAAAAAAAACAAAGATAAGAGAAGAAAAACATATAAATAAATTTATAAACCTTCTACAGGAAGAACTAAGAACTATCCGACCAGACCTAGAAATTCATACTATTTTGTTTCTTCGACGACCATGAGCTTTTGTATGAAACAACAGACAATGTTCCACAATGTATAGGAACCACATTCTATAAGCCTTAGCCACATCTCAAGGAAGCCCATATTTATAAATCCTTTCCAGGCCTTGTTTTATGCCAGGAGAACAAGACCATCCCAAAAGACATATGGAATTACACTATATCTACTACATGAGATCATTATAACTTCAAGCCAAGGAAGCACTCAGAAAATTCAAATGAGCAAGGACATCTCCACAACATGAGCAAGAAATGACAGATGATCCTACTTAATCATCATAAGAACCCTATGCCCAATGGGGATCCTCTTTCTTAAGACCCCTATGATCAAGGACCTCTATTCTTATCCTTAGGAATGGACACCTCCTACAATGCTCAATCATTTAATTGGCCTCACCCAAATTTGTCTGCCGACCTCTGTCCTTATCCTTAGGAATGGACACCTCCTATTATGCTCAATCATTTAATTGGCCTCACCCAAATTTGTCTGCCGACCTCTGTCCTTATCCTTAGGAATGGACACCTCCTATTATGCTCAATCATTTAATTGGCCTCACCCAAATTTGATTGCCGACCTCTATCATTATCCTTAGGAATGGACACCTCCTATTATGCTCAATCATCTAATCGGCCTTAGTCAAATTTGTTTGCTGACATTTCAGGATCCTTCAAGACTCATGAAGAAGCATCTTCATCAAGAGATCGATGACTATAGTAATATATTAGGGAAATCACTATTCGTATCGCTTCGAATAATTCCCAATCGGATTTTCCGGAGCCCCTATCTATTTTAGGACCCTTGAACCTGGTCCTTATTTGTTTTTTACCTCTTAATGCCTATAAAAAGCAATGAAAATGTAATGTGTTGGATAGATTCCTTGAAATAAAGTTAAGTGTTTATGAAAATTCTCAATGTCCTTCTAAACATTTCTTCTTATTTTCCAACCTGATAGAATCCTCTGAGAAACGCAACTTGGATAGTTAAAAATGTTACCATCCTGACATCTTTGAGTGTCTCTAAGCTATGAATTAAAAGTCTAAGTAGTTTTCTATTAAAAGATTGTCCCTAAAGGACTTGCTCAAGAGTTTGGCCTATCTTGGGAAAGCATATCTGCATGAAATTGACTCCGTCTTCCCTTGTTTTGAGCCTAGGTCTATTTATGGTATACCGGCTGTGTCATCTAAGATAGTCAAAATTCATATCGGTGATTTTTGATCAAAATTAACCGAATAAACTCAATTAAAAAATTTAAAAGAAAAATAGAACCCTATTAATAAAATTAAAATATTTGGAACTTAATTAAAAGATAAAAATTTTAGATAATTTTTTTTGTGAGAAGGAGAGATGTCGAGCTAACGGGTGTAGCCAGCCAGGAATATTCGTAGCGACACGGAGACGGATGCTCATTGCTCAGTCGGTAAAAAGGCCGGATTTGTTGAAGTCCGATCGCCAAGATGCATATAGCGTGACGTGCTGTCGAAACGTGCAAATCATTTCGACGACAGACGTGGCGCGCCATGATTGGCGCAAAGCCCGTGGAGCCGTCGGAAGACGCGTGCGCCGAGTTTCCGAAAAAAGAGGCGCAGACGAGTCAAAAAGGAGGGAGAAGGTTCGCATCCATTTCACAGGGAATTCATCCATAACGGCAATCCTCGGTCGGAGGCGGAGGAAGGGGGGAGGGATGGGTTGGTGCGCCTGCTTCGACGGCGGCAACAAGCAGCGGCGCCGGGAGGAGGACCAGCTGGCCTCCGCCGAAGCCCGCGCCAGGGCCGCCGAGGCCGCCCAGAGAAGGCAAGTTCCCTCTCCTTTTTCTCTTCTCCGTTTCTCCCGCCCAGGCGGCTGCGAGGATCGCTCCTTCGTTTACTCGATCGATTCGTTCTCGTGGAGCTTCCGCGATCGCAGTCGGATTCCCGTCTTTCTTTCTGTCGTCCTTTTTTTTTTTTTTTTTTTGTCTCTTTCGGTTTCTTTCAATCTGTGTTTTGATTTGCTCGCGTCATCGCGGCGGCTAATGCTCGTCGAACTTGATAGGATTGTTCGAATTATGGATCGGTACCTGGGTTTAGCGTCGACCCTCTGATGATACCGTGCGTTTTAGTTGTGGCCCGCTTGAATTGGATGGATTGGCTTGGTTTTATTACGCGCGTATTGGGTCTCGGGATTCATCAGCTTCTCTAGAGATTGTCGCCGTTTCTTGTTTGATTGACTGGTAGCTTGTAAATTAATTTTCGCCTTTCTGTGACTGTAGAACCCTGGTCATGCATTTCTATTTGAGCTATGTGTTGTTATCCTCAGTGGGTGTTCTTTCATTCAGGCTGCGCTTTTAGCTCTTCTGCAAATTTTTGCATTTGGCCATTTCGAGTCGAGCCCCGCCTTATAGCACTGGTTCCTATGACTTCACTAGTACCGACTCAATGAATAGGGTCTTGTTTTGCATGATCACGAAGAATTGCTCGACGTTTGGGAACCTCCAGTACCAATTTGACTTTGTCTTTTTTCGACGTTCAGGAGTCTTTAGTTTTTGCTGCTTATGAATTTGGATTGTCAAAACCAGCTTGACCCGTTCCTTGTTGATGAGTAATCCTCAGTTCATTTGCTGACGATTCTGCTTGAATGAAATTGACCAGGTGTAATCATTAAACTTTCTGTTTGAGGGGGTGAAGTGGGACCGTTGTTAAGTCATTTAATGAAGCTTTATATCTAAATATATCATTGTGATTTTGCATATTGAATATTTTAACATCAGTTGCATATTGCACTCTAGAGAAGTACCCTGAGGATGCTTAAAGTTTTCTTACTGAAGTGTGGGAATATGTCGTGGGATAGAGAATGACAAATCTACTTGATGCTTCTCTGAATGAATTGCTCTGAATTTCAGGCAAGAAGAATTTGATAAGTCTGCTGCAGGAAGAGCTGCACGTGCGCAGATACAGGCAATGAACAAGCAATCTTCAGCTACCAATAAAGGCGAACCAGTTCTTAAGGTTGTGGTGCAATAATCTTGCCCTTCGCTGCTCCTTTCTTAGTTATGTACTTGTCAACCGCAACAAATTATAGCTGAACTACAGACCCTTTGTCCTCTCTCTCGATTATATCCTTTCCACTTTTCCTTTTTAAAGTTTTATCTCAATGGATGTCTTGCAGCCATTGTACTTTCCATAGAGAAGACTATGTGCATTTTGTTGTCTCTGTAGATATAGTTTATTTCCTTAGCATAACGCATAACTTTAGCACTTGCTGACTCTTCTCTTGTTGCATCCTCTGGTGCAGTGGTCGATGGCCTGAGGCATGATTTTAGCAATCCAGATCTGGTCTTTTCCTCCAGCTTCTCTTTACTATTATCATAATTGTCGTTTTTTTCTTTCTTTTTTTTTTTTTTTTTTTGGAGGTTGTAAATTGTAATTTTGCTAGTGGGTGGAAATCTGCTATCTGTAAATTCTGAATCTGTTTGGATGGACTGTTGGTGGGATTTTGCTTTCTGTAAATTCTGAATCTGTTTGGAAGATGCTGGATGAAAAAAGGAATATCTTTTGCTCCGGCATCGTGTTTCTGGGCCTGTGGAATAAAATAATCTCAAAGATCTCTTTTCTGAAAAGTTGTAAGACGTGGTGTATGCCGTATGGCATTTGAAAAAACTCCAGATTGGTTTGATTTTTATGTACGAGTGCTCTCCGGAATCCTGGTCGTGGGCTCATTAGAAAGTCCCTACAGACCGACGATTTATTGCTTAGAAATACACTGGCTTATCGTCATCCACCGCTATTCGCTTTGACAAGAACTTCAGGGTGGCCGTCGCATGTAATCAATAAGGAAAAGGTAAATTAAAAAGAGCTCAGCATCGACAGTTTACAAAGCCTGTAGTGTACGAATAGGTTATCTTGCATAGCTTCGGAGTCTCCTGAGGCTGTCTAAAATCTGTTTCTCCTTCTCAATCGGAAATGATCCGGCGCATAATGGTCTAGATGTATCTCAACCATTGATTTATTAGATCCCACATGGACCTCGCATATTCACTAACGACTGTGATTTGCGCTCTGTGACTGATCCATGCAAGAATTCCTAATCTGAAGCCAGGACACCCAGGAGGGACCACTTTGAGATAAATTCTGGAAGTTTGCCAGGTTTAATGCAGTTTTTTGAACGAGCTTGCAACTTGCGACCTCAATCAATCAAGGCATGGAACTGAAAGAATGCACATAATTACAATAAAGTCAAAAGGTTTTCTGGATCAACTGATCACCAGCAATTCCTCCATCACCTGCAATGAGTATTATTTTACTATGTAAATACGCAAATAATTGCAACCGTCGGATAATTCTTTCATGTCAAGACAGAGGAATGCCTGTTCGAACCCCTGCCCTGGAGAAGCATCAATTTAGCACAATGAAGCATGTACTCCAGCAGATAAGGGCTTGCGATGCCATTTCGTCTGGCAGGCCTGTAAAGAGCAGTAAATCGAATGGCCAACAGTTTCCCCGCCATGTAGTAAGCTCTCGCGAACTGCTTTTGCTGACGGCCCTCAACAATGGAAAGATCTCTATACAAAGTTTTCAATGGGAGCTGAGAGCTGCAGCTCATATGCAGCTTGGAAAAAATCTGCCGCTTGATGTAGGGAGCCCTCCATCTTGGCGAGCTTTCCAAGATTGAACCATGCTTCATGATTCGTGGGTTCTTTGCGCAATGCGCTCATCAAGAAGCTTCTTGCAATGGGGAGGGAATGGGAACCAAGTTTCATCAGCACCTCTGCAGTTGAAACAATGCTAGGGACATAATCTGGTTCCAATGACAAGGACAGTGAAAAGGAGACGAGAGCTTCCTTGTACAACGATTGAGCTTCAAATACCAAACCTGAAATTGTTTCATGGAAGGAAAGACACGGTAAAATTTATGAGCACCACTTTTTTAAGCCCTTTATGCCCTATTAAACAGAAAGCTTACCTGTCGTGTGCCAGCTTCTGGGAGAATAGAAGTGGATTGACTTGGCTTTGCCCAAACAAGTTTCTGCATCGGCCCATGAACCAAGTCTAGCATAAAGAAGGGCCAAATCCTGCCAAACTGAAATTTCCAGATTTCTTTCTTCTTGTGCCTGAAGAGGAAGGCAAAATAGATATCAGTACACAATAGTGTTCCTCTCAGCTCGATATCTCTTAGAGAAACCTTTCACAATGAAGAGAAAGGGAAACCTACAGAGTAATAGCTTGAACAGTGGTAGTTTACCAATGGAAGTCAAGCAACATCCTTTATGGACGTTGTCTATTAGCAACTCC
Organism: Eucalyptus microcorys; assembly: GCA_014182515.1. Lineage (NCBI taxonomy): Eukaryota > Viridiplantae > Streptophyta > Magnoliopsida > Myrtales > Myrtaceae > Eucalyptus > Eucalyptus microcorys. Next base: position 23,485,570 of record CM024567.1, on the reverse strand, counting down.
AGGAAAATAACATTTCGAGCAGATGCGTATCAATGAAAGAAAAACCAAGATGATTAATATAACTGAGTTGAGTTACTATCATTCAAGGCAAACACCGCTTGCTTCCTAATGCAAGGACTACACAATTTTATACCTGATTAGTCCAGCTATCTATAAAAAAACCAATATCAGAAATTGATAGTGGGAAGATGAGATTATCTCTTTTTGGAGGTGCATTGACTATACCGGAAAACTGTTGAGAATACACACCTCAGAGGTAACTCGTTTCACTTGATCTGAAGTCTTTGCTTCAATTTCCCTTTGAGCTTGAATCATAGCTAGCAAGATTCTGTAGGTTTCTATTGCCTGCTGGGGCTTTTCCCGAGTTATCTGAAGCACAGCTTTCAACCGAAGAAGTTCTAGTTGGTCCAACTTTCCAGCTTCATCCAAAGCAAAATCAAGTACACTTTCAGCATCAATATATTGCTGCTCCGAAGAAAGTATGAGTGTTAATAGCTTGCAACATCTTCCGGAGTTTCCAGCTTCCGTGTCTGAGTACATTAATGCACTCTCAAAAGCTGCCTCCACATTTCTTTGAACAGCATTTTCTAGTGCAAGGTTGTACATTATTTCCGGATCGTCCTTTCCAGAAAGAACAGCATGATTTAGATAATTCAAAGACTCTCTCTGCAGTAGAATTCTTTCAGAATCAGAAACAGATAATCGCGCAGCATTACCATAGCAGATTCCAAGAAATTTATGGGCTTGACTCAAGAAATGCTTTGCACAAGTAGTACTGAGTTCAATGACTTCATGTGCAAATTTTACCCCATCATTTGCATGCTTCAAGCCTTGGGAACAAAGCTTTGCACCCAGCAAAAGGGAAGGAATGTGGGGCTTGTGCTTTGCTTCTGAAGAGCCCGAAATCTTCTTTAAAAGGTTCAATGCTGTATCATTATGTCCAGCAGCAGCATAGCATAGTGCCAGAAAGTACCATCTCTCTGCTCGAGTGTATACCCCAGGAAGGACCTGCTCATAATGAGTTGCTAATAATTCATACTGTCCGGTGACTGAGAGAGCATATGCTAGATGATTAATGATGTCACCATCCCAATCTATCTCACCAAATATCACCTTTCTCATGAGTAGCAGCAGCAAAAGGATGGCTTCTTCCATGTTACTTTTTGGGGCAGTTGGGGCCCATGATGGTATTTGAAGCGGAAGGCTAGCTTCAAGCCCACCATAAAGTAATATGGAAGCTAAGTCCTTCTGCACTGTGGCCAATTTCTGAGGATGCAGATTCCACGGTCTCATTAGAGCTCTGCGGTAAGCAGCGATGGCTTCATCAAGTAAGCCTGCCCTTATCCAAAGATCAGGCTGCAACTCTAGAGCTTTGTGAAATACCTCCTGCAATTTGCAATCATCAGCGATCCCCTCGCGCATTCCATTAGGCAGCGCTGACTCAACTATGTCCAAAATTATCTTGCACTCCTTTGCAGCCTCTGGTGGAAGGGGAAGTATATAGTTATTCTGAACAATCATAGGAAAAAATAAAGTCTATTTCCATCTATACACAGTGGGATCATATAATTACAGAGATTATTGTAGCCAAACTCTATCACGTCTAATGAAACATCCTATGAATTACTAAGCTGCACAACTTACCTAATCGTGCAAAAAAATAAATAAATAAATAAATAAAGAAGAGGTTTGAGAAGGTCCAGGACTATCAATGCTTAATGCATCCAAGAGTTTTGTAGTCTGAGCTGGAAATAGACACAGCTTCTTGAATAGACTTGAAGATACAGTAACAACATAGAAAAAGGAAAGGAAAATGAAAATGCAATACCTATATAACGCCCAAGTCCTTCCAGAGATCTAGCTTTGAGCAAGATTGCTTCGAGAAGCAGGCTCACGGAATGTAATGACAAAACATTTGCAGGAACATTATCACCTCTCGAACGGGGTTTTCTTTGGCGGGTTCTCTCTGTAATAGCCTTTTTCATCCGTGGGGTTAAGGCTTTGATGTCAATGCCCTGAAATACCTGGAGGGCAGCATCATAATTTCCTCTTTGATATTCTAGTCTGCCCAACAAAGCCCTCGCTTCCTGAAGCAAAACAGACGAAGGAAAATTCAATCCAATCATTGAAAATTAATATACCCACGACCGGTCATCGGGTTAAAGTGATCTAGAATTACGAATAATTCACCTCATAATTCAAGGAAAGAGCTTCTTTAAGAGTAGATTCGACTTCATCAACTTGGGTATCGTCGAATTTAGATTCCCAGTCGCCAGTCCTCGACGAAAGACCGCTTGCGGAGAAATCCCTCGTGGCTAAGGACTGCGGCGACTGGGGCGGATCCTCGATTTTGAACTGCTCTCCGGAGCAAGCGCACAACATAACTTCGCCTCGGAGAAAAAACAAGCGCGAATTCGAACGGTACGAGATGGGGGGAAACGAGGGAACAGCGTCACTTCTCCAAGTGCTCTTCTTTCATGGTCGAAACCTTCAGCGGAAGCGGGACAGAACCCTGTCAACAATGCAAATTGTAAGCAAGAATTTCTCCAGAATCAGCCCAAATGCAATTCACGGCAGGGCATTCGCGGATACTTCAACATAACGACCGCGAAAAGCAATAGCAAGCAGCTGTAAAATGCCGCCAGAAAAGCAGTAAAGCGCCTTTCGCAACTAAGCAAAAAAACTTAAACCCACGATCGAAACGCACATTCCGTCAGGAAAAGCGGAAAAACTCAGATCCCCCGAAGCAACGCCGAACAAATTCAAAAGCACAAAAACAAGAAAACCCGAAAAGGCGAAAATCGAAGGCGACGCGGGCACCACCCTTTTTCTTCCATATTCGAATTGTCACGGCAACAGAAATTTACAGTGGCAAGGACGAACGAAAAGAGACAAGGAAAAAAAAAGCCGAGCGTGAAAACCGCGAGACGAGGCCATCGGAGGACTCACACAGAGAGAGGGGGGAAACCGCGAATCCCCAAGCGGGGACCCCGCAGGCGTCGCCGTCCGTGAAGATGGGAATGCGACGGCTCCGACGGCGACGCGACCGAGGGAGATTGTGGTGGGACGTGGAAGGCAGCGACGACGACGACGAGGAAGACAAAAAAAGCGGGGACTGGATTTACGAGGAGCGGGAGCGGGAGAGGGGTGAAGTGGGGGGGGTGATGTTGACTTGGGGAACGACGTTTCGTTGTCTTGCTATGCAAATTTGACTCTGAGAGAGTGAGAGGTAGAGGGAGTAGAGGGAGAGAGGGAGAGAGGTGGGGTCTATATGATGGTGATAGGGGGAAGGTTGAAGGCATGAGCTGGTTGTTGCAGAGAGGGGTTGCACCTTTGAAATTGGAGGAGAGAGAAACAGATTCTCTCTCTCTCTCTCCTGCCGTTTTTTGAATTTCTTGGTTTAGCTTTGTCTCTGTGCAATTTCTATGCTCCAATTTTACCGGAGAGTAGTTTAACTATATATGATGATATTGTTTAGGTTAATACCTGAAAAACTCCAAACTAGTATACGTGTGATAAATTTACCGTAAATTATTTTTTTAATTATGAAAAATCCGAAACTAGTATACATTGACAAATTTACCCCGACTGACCACTGGTATATTTATGGCAAATTTATCGCAAATTAATTTATTCGACTATCAAAAATTACAGACTTGTACATTTGTAATAAATATACTCCATGTTAAATTAGATTAATACCACAAAAAAAAATCACAAAAATTATAAACTGTAACAAACGGAAAGTAAAATATCAAATTAGTATACCAATCAACTGTCACGTGTCATTTAACTTAATAATTTGATAATGAAATTTAACGGAAATTAATAGAAGATAAATTTATCACAAGTGTACTAGTTTGGGGTAAATTTATTAAAGGTGTACCAATTTAAAGTTTTTGGTATTCAAAAAATTAATTTAGGGTAAATTTATCACACGTATACCAATTTTAGAAACTTGAGTAGATTCTTGAGTTTATTGAGCTAAACACTGACATGCTAAAATTCATCGGGAGAAGATATTTGAGTAGCTTGAACTCACTAGAAAATAAGAGCGTCAATCTTGAATAATCATTGAATTGTACTGAACTCACTTGCAAGTGGATTTACTCGATTTCGCCCTTGTTTCCAAATAAATGGATATATGTTATAGAATTATTTTAACTAATTTAAAGTTTGCATTTTACTTATATAACCTTGACTACGTAAATTCTTTTTAAACTATGGATAACTTAAAAGGAATTTCTCTTTTTTTGCCATGATACAACTTATTTGCAAAAGAAAATGTAATTATTTTCATGTCTATAAGAATATAGGAGAAAAGGACCACCTTGTGCCACGTGTCAATTTTTTTCAAAATGGGCAGGTATTGTGTAAGCCTTCGCCCCAGTGAACTCGACGTTTCTTATGGTAGAGTTGACTTTTCCTTCCATTGGTTGCGTGAATAAAAGATAATATCCGACAATTAAAACTATAGAAAACCCTAGACATCTTAAAATGCCAATAATATATTGGGATAATGACACGAGCAGTTCCTAAACTTTGGCTCACTACGTAGTTTGATTTCTAAACTTTTAATTTATTCAGTTTAGTCTTGAATTTTAACCCAACGTGCAATATAATCCATAAACTTTTAATTTATTCAAAATAGCCCTTAAACTTTTGATACATGCTCAATATAATCCATTAACTATATGAAAAAACTCAATGTAATCTTTCCACTAATTCAAGAATAGAGAGTACATTCAACATTATCATATAATTGAGAGACTGTATTAAACATGTACCAAAAGTTTACGGTAAAAAAGTTCATTGGACAAATTAAAAGTTTGAGAATCATCTTGCATGTGTTCATAGACCAAATTGTACTTTAAGCCAAAGTTTAGGGACTACTTGTATTATTTTTCCTAATATATTATCCTCCAAAATAGCCATTGCATAAAGTGAGATTTCAGATGCTAAAAAGGCATTAACAAATAAAATTCAATATTAACCTAATCAATCATCTTCCTGTTTCCTAAAAAAATTGCAGGTGCATATATGTGTGTGAATATATGTATGTCAATTACATCTCATTATAGTTTTTTTTTCTTCAAATTCCCAATATTCAAGTGCCTCATCCATTTCGAAATCCTAATGATGCACAATTTCTCTCAACTACGTTAATTAAAAAACATAAATGATGGAAGCGAATGGTCGTTTTGATTTTCGATATAAGTGAAATGTTATGTATTGACCTTATGGTTAATATGGAAAAAAAAAAAAAAAAAAAGCCATATGCAAGTTCTATATATCAGTGTTATATGTTTCAAAAAGTTTCATGTAATTTTTATTAACAAAGGCCCAAATGCATGAGCCGTAAAATATGAAAAGGAAAGTAAAAAAAATGGAAAGGAAGACTGATACTTAAAGAGATCCTTCGGCTATAAGAAAGCTACAAAGTACTTGACCGCTTTTTAATTATTGGATTCGAGAATGAAGCAGCATCCCCGATAGTTCTGGCCATGATTATATCGTGTGAAGACATTCTCCAAACAATGAGGCGAAATTGATGGTGTACCGAAGCTAAATTTGGCTTTTTGACATGATTAAAGGTGGGATTGGATGGTTTTAGTTACCACAAATCATTCCTTGTGTTGTTGCTTTTTTGACTAATCTCATCGCTTTTTTATTTTTTTGGTGGAAAATCTCATCGCTTTTTTCATTCGACCCCTTTTTTGGGCTTTTGACTCTTTTTTAACACTTATTTGATCTTGGATTATCCGCACGGTGCTCAAGAACACCCCCGCTACCACAAAGTCAAAAAGGGCTGCGGTGACGTCATTATTCATTAACTTTAGATAAAAAAAATGCAAAATCCAAGTTGATATACATTGAAAAGATAAAAAAAAAAAATCAATAATAACAAAAATATTCCATGAACTTTGATTTGATAAATAACGTGATCTTGAACGTGATCCTTGAACTTTTAATTTATTTAATACGGTCTCTGAACTTTAAATCAATATGTATGTGACCTTGAATTTTAAATTAATATGCAACGTGGCATTGAATTTCAATGTGACTTATGAACTTTTGATTCATGCTCAACTTAATCATTGAATCATATGAAAATGTTCAATATTGTCATTTATTTAATTCAAGTCTAGGGAATAAACCGAACATGTACAAAAAATTCATGAACCACATTAGTTCATAGATCATATTGAATAAATTAAAAATTCAAGCACATGTTATATATTATGTTAAAATTTATGAACTATTTATGTCATTCACTAGAGAGATCAATTCATACTTCTAAAAATGTCATATGATAGTGCATTTTGTGACATTGTCGTCATCACAAAATGTGATATTTGATAATTATTTTTAAAGGTTTTTTAATGAGCAATCGGGATTCGTCTTTTATGATTCGACCGTCACCCTTTAATTTTTTTAGGGATTGGATCTTCAAAGTATTTGTAGCCCCTCCCCCCTAAAAAAAAATCACAGGAAAAAAAATTGTTTCGAAAACGGTAGGCATTGAATAAAAAACATAGTCAACTTAGCTGTCTCCGACAAAAAAAAGAAGAAGAAGAAAAACGTAGCTGTCTGTCATGGCCTTGTGCTTTTCTTGTTTTTCTTGGATGAATTACAAAGGTCGATTGCTGGTACGCACGCGATCTTGTGATGCGAAGCACGTGTCTTTATCTTGCCGTCGATTTGCTAAATTGTGAGCGGGAATGCTTTGTTAGCGGCTGTTCAAGTTCGAAAGAGATTGCTTTTTGACTTTATGGTGAGGACACTCCTTTTAAAACGACAAAGCTCGCTCGAACTGATTTTACCCTTTTTTTTTAATAGCTTTTTGTCTTGTTGCATCGATTCTATCGGATATATCAATCAGCTTCTACATTTTAACTTTTACTTAATCAAAATGTTGCAATTTGCGCACTTTAACTTATTTAATCGGGAGATATCCAATATATAGAGATATATTTTCTTTTTTTTCATTTTAAATTTGAATAACATTGAACAAACGGGTATCGAAATAAACAAATTTTAATACACGAAAAAGTCATTTAGCATTTCCTGAGATTTTGGAATCTAATTTTTTTTTTTCGATATTTGAGGAGTAAACACAAAAAGTATTTTTCATTCAATTTCGTGCCAAATAATTCTAGTCTATTCTTTATCACGTGACGTCATAAAATCGACTTTCGGCTTGCTTTTCACGAAGTTAAGACTTGCGTGCGTAAATTGTAAATGGTCCAATGTAATTATTTCTGGGCACCTTTCTCTTTCCTGTAAACGGGAATCACATCCATCAAGAAATAAGTTCACACTAGGGCGAATGTGGGAAGCAAGCTACCGAAAGGTCCACGTGAAAAGTTAATAACCTAAAATAGGGCATGAAAGAACATAAAGTGGAAAGATGAGGAGGGACACGTGGCATAATCACACTAGTTTTCCTCGAGAATTTTGATGGCTTTTTTTTTTTTTTTTTTTTTTTTTGTGTGTGTGTGGAGGGCCAGGAGATAATAAAGAGACGTGTGTGGAGCAGATGCTCAATTAGCTAACGGTTGTAATTCAGAGCTGTTTGCATATAATTATTGGGATTTAAACGAGTGGCCTTCAGTTTCTAAGCTGAAAATTTTTGACGTTCCAATCAACTGAGGTTAATTTGGGTAATTTGAGTTAAATCATAGCTCACAACCATTAATGTCATATTTTATGATGTCTCATTAGCAACTTTTTTAGGCTTATCATGTGCTGTTTCCAAATGAAAAAAGATTTTCCCTTCAAAAAAAAAATAGCCAATTCCTTATGTGTACCCATTTCTTTGCTAATATTCTTTCTTAAAATTACAAAAGGTTTTATGGAGTGCATCGTTGGTGTTGCGATAGGGCGAGCGATCGAACAAAATATAGACGGAAGAAGAAAATAAATCGGACACCGATTTACGTGGTTCGTCGTAAGAAAGACCTACGTCCACGGGGAAAGCAACATCGAATTTCACTATAAATCAAGCGATACAAGGAGATTACACACTCAAGTCACTCAAACACTCTCTCGGTGTTTCCCAAACCCCAATTACACCCAAATAAAACACACAGTGTTTAGCCCCGAAATTCCTCACTAAATAATCTCTCAATTTCACGAAGGAATTACACACAAATCTTACCACAAGATTTAATTGGCTTCAACACTAAACCTTCTTGGATGTAATTCACGACAAAGAAAAATCCCTCCCAAGCACTCGACGACTAGACGGCACTTCAAGACCAATTCTTCATGATCAACGGCGGAACACCAAGCACTCACGTGGCGCTTCAAGACAATTTGTGATCCACGTCTATCATCCACGGCCTCAAGTCTATATATAAGTAAAACTCTTATTATTTTGCCAACTTCTCATAGGATTTTGTTTCCTATCCAAAACATATATTTGTATATTTCAAACAAAATCCAAGTCCTAGTCAAAGTTGGACTTTCCTATTTTAGTAGCCAAACTCTCCAACGCAGATTCAAATTTGAGAAGTTGATCTTCTGATCTTCTTTGCTCGATTTCAAACGTTCGCAACATATCCAATTCGAAATATTCATAATTTTGCATTGGGCTCAAACTCGAGACATATTTTAACAATCTCCACCTTGGCTCGACGTTTGAGCCAAGTTGCATCGCTTCGCAAAAATTCAAACTCGCTGCTACTTTCCCATAGCCCCGATGGACTCAACCGCCACAGATATTATTCAAGTTCAAGCTTCGCTTGAACTTCGCCATAATCGAGGACCTCATCGAATACCAACTCCACATGCACCTTTAAGCGCTCCGCAAGGATTTTTCGACACAACCTCCTCAACCGTAGATAAAGCAAAACCATTATTGCATCCATATCTATTAGGAGATTGAATACATACCTTGTTAGTTTCAGCAGTTACAGCAACCATTGGCTCTATAGGCTCCACCTCGTTATGAGCACCATCTGTGTCGATTATTTTGCTAGTACTCGTATACACTACCTCAAGAGTTTCTGGTCGCAACTCCACCTCAAGCTGAACACCGTCTAGATCTGTATTAACATTGCCACAAACACTCCTAACCAGAAGTACTGAAGACTCATCAAGGGTAACTTCTCTGCTGTTAACAGGTGAATTTATATCTAAACACCACAACTGATCACCCCACTCACCTTGTGCATAGCCATGGAATATGCACCTTGCCCTCCAATCGAGCTTACCATCACTCACTCGAAAATAACACGGGCAACCAAACATTCTAATAATAGAATAATCAGCAACGTTACTTGACCATACTTCTTCAGGAGTCTGCCATTCAATAGCAATTGATAGAGATCTATTCACCAGGTAGCTTACCGTACTTAGCACATCAACCAAGAATCTCCTAGCCATACCAGCACTAGAGATAATTTTTTGGGCCATCTCTAGTAATGTTCTACTCGTCAATTCTGCAAATTGTTGTGATTTACCGGCACTAGTGCGATGTTTCACTATTCCCTCTTTCATGCAGAATTTATTTGTTAGCTCCGAGCAAAACTCCATGCTATTGTCAGTCTGCACATGCTTGATCGACTTACCAGTCTTCGTCTCGATCAAAGCTCTTGACTACAAGATCATGACACCAGCATTAAACTTGTGCCTTGGCACAAACACCCAGGTCTTCCTCGAGCAGTCAATAGACTCTCGAACAGATGCATCCGACGTCTCCGCAGCAAAATTTGTCACTGTCTCACCTTGAAGTTTATACAGGCCATCGTGCTTGATTCCTTTCATTATCACCAGGGCACCTCGAACAACCTTCGAATTCCACCTTTTGAAGAATACCGCAACCACCTGAATCTAGGGCACCCAAGGAAATTAAGTTCTTTTAATTCTGGAATATGCCTCACTCCCAGTCAATGTCCTCACGATTCTATCATGCATTCTGATTTTAACATCACCAACACCCACAACATCGCACTCAACGTTGTTTCCTAACTGGACTTTACCACTACCCGCGCACTGATAAGTGATAAACCAGTTTCTATTTGGTGTGACATGAAAAGAACAACCATCCATCCATTAAACGATGAATAATTAGTGATAGACAAGACATAATCAGCATTATCTGCTATAGCTGCAACATTATCTGCAGATTCAACTATAATTCCCTTACCCTTCTCATTCTTCAGCTTAAGGCAATCCCTTCTAAGATGCCCCCTCTTGCCACAGCTCCAACAGACAATATTAGTAGTCCTAGATTGACTACGTCTGTTCATATTAGTACTACCATTACCCACACGTGTTACAGATCTTCCTCTATTTTCACCTACTAGAGCAGTAGATATAGATTTGCCAGATTCTCTTCTACGAATATCCTCGCTCAGAATCAAATCTCGAACCTCGTCAAACGTCAAACTTGTTGATCCGGAGGAATTACTAACAGCAAAGAACGGTAGTATTCCAACTATCGTGCAATGAGGATAACAGAATCAAAGCACGTACCTCATCTTCAAAGTCAATCTCAACCGAACTCAATCGACTAACAATCACATTGAATTCATTGATATGATCCGCAACCGACATACCTTCTCTCATCTTCAAATTAAACAGACGTCGCATCAAACAGACCTTGTTGATCGCAGAAGGCTTCTCGTACATATCCGACAGGGCTTGCATCAAATCAGCAGTGGTCTTCTCCTTCAAGATGTTAAACGCGACGTTATGAGCCAACGTCAGCCGAATAACACCCATAGCTCGTCTATCAAGTAATTCCCAATCAGCTTGCTTCATCGTCTCTCGGTTTCTCCCAGACAAGGGCAAGTGCGGTTTCATCTGGTAAAGATAATCTTCAATCTGCATCTTCCAAAAACTAAAATCCTTCCCATCAAATTTGTCGATTCTCACTTTTACTTCTTCTGTCGCCATCGATTCGTTTCAACTTAGTCAAACCTAACTCTGATACCACTTGTTGCGATAGGGCGAGCGATCGAACAAAATATAGACGGAAGAAGAAAATAAATCAGACACCAGATTTACGTGGTTCAGTCGTAAAGACCTACATCCACGGGGATAGTAGCATCGAATTTCACTATAAATCAAGCGATACAAGGAGATTACACACTCAAGTCACTCAAATACTCTCTCGGTGTTTCCCAAACCCCAATTACACCCAAATAAAACACACAGTGTTTAGCCCGAAATTCCTCACTAAATAATCTCTCAATTTCACGAAGGAATTACATACAAATCTTACCACAAGATTTAATTGGCTTCAACACTAAACCTTCTTGGATGTAATTCACGAACAAAGAAAAATCCCTCCCAAGCACTCGACGACTAGACGGCGCTTCAAGACCAATTCTTCACGATCAACGGCGGAACACCAAGCACTCACGTGGCGCTTCAAGACAATTTGTGATTCACGTCTATCATCCACGGCCTCAAGTCTATATATAAGTAAAACTCTTATTATTTTGCCAACTTCTCATAGGATTTTGTTTCCTATCCAAAACATATATTTGTATATTTCAAACAAAATCCAAGTCCTAGTCAAAGTTGGACTTTCCTATTTTAGTAGCCAGACTCTCCAACACAGATTCAAATTTGAGAAGTTGATCTTCGGATCTTCTTTGCTCGATTTCAAACGTTCGCAACATATCCAATTCGGAATATTCATAATTTTGTATTAGGCTCAAACTCGAGACATATTTTAATAGTTGGAATAACGCATTCTTTTCAACAAGAATAATAACTCCTATCAAAACCACAAGTCATCTATCCAACCATCCACGGGGAAGAAATTTGTCTTCCACCAATGTTTGTCATTGTGGTTATTGAGCTGAACAAGTTTAATAAGAGCTGGTAATATGGAAAAAAAGATATCATGTTTTCTCTATTGGTGTTATGTATTTGGAAAAGTTTCGTGTAATTTTTATCAATAAAGGCCAAAATGCACGAGCGGTAAAATTCGAAAAGGGAAGTGAAAAAGTGGAAAGTAAAACTGATACTTAAAGAGATTCTTCGGCTATAAGAAAACTAAAAGTACTTGACCACTTTTTAATTATTGGATTCAAGAAGGAAGCAGCATCCTGGATAGTTCCGGCCATGATTATATCGTGTGAAGACATTCTCCAAACAATGAGGCGAAATCGATGGCGTGCTGAGGCTAAATTTGGCTTTTTTGACATGATTAAAGGTGAGATTGGATGGATTTAGTTACCACAAATCATTGCTTACGTTGTTGCTTTTTTGACTAATCTCATCGCTTTGTCATTCGACCATTTTTTGGGCCTTTGACTCTTTTCTAACACTAATTCGACCTTGAATCAACCCCGCGGTGCTCAAGAACACCCCCTCTAATATAAAGTCAAAAAGGAGCTGCCGTGACGTCATTATTCATTAACTCTGGATAGAAAAAAAATTGCAAAATCCAAGCTGTTGTATATTGAAAAGAAAAGGGATAATGACATAAATAACCTTTCAACTTTAAGTCAATAAGTAATATGGTCCATAAATTTAGTCAAATGTACAATGTAATCCTTGAATTTTCGATTTATTCAATGTGGTCTCTAAAGTTATTCAACTTAGTTCCCAAATCATATGAAAATATTTAATGTTGTGATTCATTTAATTCAACTTTAAAGATTACATTAATCATTTTCATATAATTCAAGGACTAAACTGAACTGTACAAAAAAATTTAGGGACTACGTCAAACAAATTGAACCACATTGTATATGAGGCTAAAGTTTATGGATTGTATTGAATAAAATAAAAATTCATGAACCACATCAAACATTTAGTCAAAGTTCATGAATTATCCATATCATTCATTAGAGAGATCAATTCGCAACAAAATGCAGTACGTGATAATTATTTTAAATTATTTGTATATCTTTTATGATTCAATGGTTTTTTTTTTTCTTAAGGATTGGATTGTCGGGGTATTTGTAGGTCCCCCCCAAAAAAAAAAAAAAAAAAAAAAAATTTGTTTCTAAAACAGTGGGCATTGAAAAACATTCATAGTCAACTTAGCTATCTTCGACCAAAAAAACTTAGCTGTCCGCCATGGCCTAGTGGTTTTTTATTTTATTTTATTTTCTTGGATGAATTACGAAGATCAATTGCTGGCATGCACGCGATCTTGGGATGTGAAGCACGTGTCTTTATCTTGCTGTTGCATTGCTAAATTGCGAGCGGGAATGCTTTGTTAGCAGCCTGGTCGAGTTTGAAAGAGATTGCTTTTTGACTTTATAGCGAGAACACTCTTTAAAACAAAAGATTTCATTCGAATTGATTTGATCATTTTTGCTTTTTTATAGCTTTTTATCTCGTTGCATTGATTCTATTGGATATCAGCTTTTACATTTTAACTTTTACTTAATGAAAATATTGCAACTCGCGCTTTTTTAACTTGTTTAATTTAAAGATATCCGAAATTTTCACAATATGTAAATGTTCATACATGGAGAGTAATATATATTTTTTCATAAGTTTTTAAAAGTTCAAGTGACATATAAAAACGAGCCCTTCAAATATGCAAATATTAAAATCCGGAAAAGTCATTTAGTATTTTTCCATGAGTTTTTGGAATTAAATTTTTTTTTCAATAAATTGGGAGCGAACATAAAAAGTGCTTTTTTATTCAATTTCGTGCCAGATAATCCTACTCCATCCTTTATTAGGTGACGTCATGAATTGACTTTCGGCATGCTTTTCAGTTTTTCTTTTTTTCTTTTTGTTAGGCATGCTTTTCAGATTTCGCGAAGTTAAGACCTGCATGCGTAAATTGTAATTATTTCTGGGCACCCTTCTCTTTACTGTAAACGGGAATCACATCATCAATAAATAAGTTCGCCACAAAAAAATAAAAATAAAATTGGGGGAAGCTATCTACCGGAAGGTCCACATGAAAAAGTCAACAACATAAAAGAAGGCGTGAAAGAAAATAAAGTAGAAAGATGAGGAGGGACACGTGGCATAATCACACTGGTTTTCCTCAAGAATTTTGATGCACTTTTTTTTTGTGGGGTGCCAGGAGATTATCGAGAGATGTGTGCAAAGCAGAGCCTCGATTGGCTGACGATTGTGGTTCAGAGCCATTTGCATATATAATTATTTGAAATGATGACCTCTAGTTTCTGAATCGAAATTTCTTGGCGTCTCAATCGACTAAGGTTAGCTCCGGCAATTTGATTTAAATTATAACTCACGACGATCAACGTCATATTTTATGAGGTCTCACTAACAAGTGTTTTAGGCTTATTGTGAGTTGCTTTCCAAATGAAAAAAGGTTTTTTTCTTGAGAAATATATATATACATATACATATATATATAAAAATATATATAAATTCCTTATGTGTACCCATTTCTTTGCTAATATTCTTTCTTAAAATTACAAAAGGTTTTACGGAGTGCATTGTCAGAATAGTACAAAGCTATTAGGATTTGGGAAAATTATATATTGCTTTCTTAATCTTTTAATGTGTAATTACAACCCTATTTATAATACAAGAAGTCTAAATTTATAAGGAAAGATATATAGATATCTCAAAAAGATATACATAATATCCAAAAAAAATTCCCCATGATCAAGATCAATCGAGATCAATTAATATTAGCAACAATATCTTCAACACTTTATCTCAAGCTTGACGGTCTATATAAATCAAGGACGCCTAACTTCCTTAGTAGATACGAATGCTACCTTCAACATAAAACTTTGGTAAAAATGTCTGCAGTTTGCTCTATCGTTCTTATTCCTCTTGTTCCGATCATCCACTCTAAATCTTGTTTCGGATGAAGTGACAATAATATGCGCTTTGTCCTTTTATGGAACATTGGGTTCATTACAAGTTTAAGTGCAGCATCATTATGACAAAATAAGATAGTGGGTTCTTTTACCAGTACGCCAAGGCCTTGAAGAAGGCTTCTTATCTAGACTATCTCACAATTAGTCTTCGCTATTGCTTGATATTTTGCCTCAATGAATGATAAAGAAATGATCGATTGTTTCTACGTCTTCCATGAAAGTAGAGAATCTCCCAGTTTTACATAGAAACTTGTGATCGATTTTCTACTCATGAAACAAGGAGCATAATTCGTGTCACAGTATGCTTTCATCTCCATATTGTTGTCTTGAGATAACAATATTCCCAATCTGGGACACCTTTTCAGGTATTTTATGACCTTCAATACTACATTCATGTGACTGTTTCGAAGCGTGTATAAAATGACTAAGAATCTGTATTGCATACCAAATATTTGGCTGGGTCATGGTCAAATAAATAAGTTTTCCAAAGAGTCTTTGATAAGTGGAAGGATCTTTAAGCAAAGGATCATTGTTTATGGGTGACAATCCTTTGTCATATTCAACTGTTGTCAACCTAATATTCTGCTTGATTGGAATAACATTTGGCTTAGATCTTGACAAACTTGCTTCCGATATAATTTCTAACACTGATTTCCGTTGGCTAAGATAGATGCCCTTATTTGACCATGCAATTTCTATCCCAAGAAAGTATTTGGGAGATCCCAAATCCTTAATATGAAATGTAGAATACATATACTTCTTAAATCTCTCAATGGCAGATGCATCATTTCCCATAATGAGTATATTGTGAACATATATAAGTAAGTAGATTGACGATGTACCTTGTTTCCATGTGAATAAAGTAGAGTCATGCTTGGATTGCTGGAACTTTGTAGTCGCAAGTGCATCAGTGAATTTGGCATACCATTGACGAGAAGACTATTTGAGCTCATATAAAGATTTATGAAGACGACACACACTATCCTCTCTCTATCTGCGAAATCCCGATGGAATATCCATATAAATTTCTTCTTTGAGATTGCCATGAAGAAAAGCATTATGGATGTCCATCTAATGGAGAGGCCTATCACGAATAGCGGTAATGGAAAGAGAAGACCACAATGTGACTTCTTTGGTAATGGGAGAGAAAGTTTACATATAGTCAAATCCTTCTCTTTGCGTGAAACCTTTCGCAACTAATTTGGCTTTATGACGTTCAATGGACTCATCTGTTCTGTATTTGATTTTAACCCATTGGCAACCTATGGGTTTGCGATGGGGAGGTAAACGAACAATATCCCAAGTTTTGTTTTTCATGAGACCTTCTAATTCATCATCCATAGCTCATTGCCAGTGAGGATCCTTGGTAGCTTCCTCATAAGATGAGGGTCCTTGGTGCTTAGAAATTCTACTAATGCAGCATATATGTTCAGGGGAGAGATGAGCGAAACTAACATAGGTAGGATATTGTGTACCAATTTTCTCCAAGGAGGAACAAATGTAGTCCACCGTCCATGTCGGTGGTCGAATTGTGCGTCTTGATCGCTGAGGGTTAACTAGTACAGAGGGAACATCAACTTGTGAACCAATAGAAGGATTGTTCGCTGGAATAGGAGATTTCAAAGATTCAGGTCTCTCGGATAGAGTTGATGAGGGATGACTGGAAGCTCAATTGTTTGTATTCGGTGTAACTCGTTTATTGACATCAAAAGGTGCTATAGGCAATATAACCTGTAGAAGTATAATCATCGGTGCTTGTGGAGGATCATCTTTGTTAAAAAAAAGGACGATGAGATGTAGCAAGATCGTCTTGTTGATATGAAGATAGCTTATCTTGGAAACGGAAAGTATCTTCATGAAATACGACAACTCTATTGACGAAGATTCTTCCAATGGATAGATCAAGAACCGAATTTTCCTTTTGAAGGGTAGGATATCCCATAAATACACATTGGAGGGCACGAGGACTCAATTTGTCCTAAGGACCCATGGTAGATATATAGCATAAACATCCAAAAACACGAAGACAACGAATGTCTAGACGTTTCTCATATAATAACTCGAAAGGAGTCCTTCCATTGAGAATATAAGATGGCATTCAATTGATTAGGTAGGCCGTTGTGACCACATAGTCTCCCTAGAACATTTCTAGAATTGAGGCTTGATACTTAAGGGCTCAAGCAACTTCTAACCAATAATGGTGTTTTCTTTCTACAATCCCATTATATTGAGGAGTGTGGACACAAAAAATTTCATGAAGAATGCAAGCATTCATGATTAAAAAACTCATGGGCATTATCAGTGTGTATCCATTGCACGAATTTATTAAGTTGATTTTTAATCATAATAAGAAAATTGTTTAGATGAGAAAATACTTGGGCCTTGGATTGAATAAGAAAAACCCAAGTTGCTCGAGTGTGATCATCCATAATTGTGAGAAAGAAGTGTGACCCATTAGGATGTGGAGTGTGAGATGGGCCCCAGATTTCCATGTGCAAAAGTGAGAAGGCTTGATTAGCTTGTGATGTGCTTTGTGGAAAGGGCATTTGACATTGAGCTAATGGGCATATAGGGCACTAGGGATCAGGAAAAGTGGTACTATGGCCTAGCTGTTGATGAGATTTATTATAACTGGCATTACACAAGATGCTTTTATTAAAAGGAAAGTTCTTTGGAAATATTGTCCAGAAATAGAGCCCCTAGTAATTCCTACCCCAGCCCATCAATGTCCCAATTGAAGGGACCTAAAAGAGACGGACATCGGAATAAAAAATGTCCTAATAGGAGTTGTCTTCACAAATTTTAGACATGGAAATGAGAATAAATCTGAAATTAGGAATGAATAGGTCATTTTTTTAGTGTGATGGAAGGGCTATGCTCAACATCCCCAATATTAGCAACCAAAGTATCACTACCATTTGGAAGACAAACGGAGGTATGAGGTGATGAATTGTCTATTTTTGAAAAGAAACATTCATCACAGACTATGTGATCATTAACACCTGAATCAATAATACATGCTTTGTTCAAAATATTGCTCATCAAACAATAGGAAATACCTACATAACTAGCCGTCTTCTCTTGATTTCCCATATGATTTAAAGCCCCCATGATTTGTTGGAGCTGATCATTATTGATAATTTGTTGCAACAGGAAGATCTTGTTCCTTATTTTCTCCTGGCCTTTCATGCAATTTCTAATAATTTTCTTTAAAGTGGTAAGGTTTTTTTTGCAAGAATAAAAAATTTTACCTTTCCTTTGGTTGGGATTAGCTTTGTTTGATGATGTGGCAGGATTCCAGCCGTTCGATCCCTTCTAGGTGGGCGTTAACGTGGCCTGATGTGGATTGTCAGGTCAAGGCGTGGCAAGGACAAAAGGTGAGTCGTCCCATCTCACTAAAGAGCCTACATTGTCCGATCCCAGATCAGATGTCGCCCGTTCATTTCTTGTGTGTATCCCGAGCTGTATGATTGTGTAAATGTATCTTGGCTGTCTGTTAGAGAGAAGTAAATGGCATCTTCTTCTTCATGTAACCCTAGCGTCATGCTTGGGTTTCTCGGTTGTCCTCCATGGCCGAACCTCGACCTCGCCATTCATTGCTATGGCAAAGCTTTGGCCGCAAGAATGACGTGGTCATTTATCTTCACATACTCAGACGACGCCATTCTCTAGGATTCTTCTTGAAGCGCAAGCTGATATTTGTGGTTGATCAGAGGAACAGGCTCCATGGCCAAAATCTGGTTCCGAAATGGTAAGTATGACTCATTTAGGACTAGTAGGAACCTT
Organism: Eucalyptus microcorys; assembly: GCA_014182515.1. Classification (NCBI taxonomy): domain Eukaryota; kingdom Viridiplantae; phylum Streptophyta; class Magnoliopsida; order Myrtales; family Myrtaceae; genus Eucalyptus; species Eucalyptus microcorys. The sequence continues at coordinate 23,466,992 of CM024567.1, read as the reverse complement.
GCCACTTTCTCCCCCTTTTTCATGGCTCAGTATTGAGCCAAAGTTGTCTCTAGTCCCTCTAGTTTCTCTTTCGCCATTTCAAGTTTATTCCATATGGCCGAAAATTAGTTGAAGATGATTGAGATTGACAAATTCCCTTACTTGAGCTCCGATAGGGCTTGATTCAATGAGAAAATCTTAGCCCTATCTAATTTCCCATACACCCCTCATAGGTTTTCCCAAAAAAATTTCACGTTTTTGGTTGGGGGTATTCCAGCAGCGGCCTCCAATGTGAGGCAATTTCCTATCTAGGTTTGAATGAGTTGATTGCATTTCCTCCATTGTTGTGCAAGTTGGTTGTTGGATGGAATCGGGACGGTTCTGTCCAAAAGTCCTTCTTTATCCTTGGTCACAAGTGCTCGCTGGAGCTCGTGAGACCATAAGGAGTAGTTTTCCAGTCTCGAGAGTTTCTGTGAGATGAGGCATAGTTTGGGTCCATTGGCGGCAGATGTGTACAACGAGTCTCCAGGAAAAAATCTGAGTCCATAGGTTGGGTAGGGATTGCCTTTGAAACCCGATGGACCCAACCCACTATGACCCAAAAAAGATCAACTTGACCCATAAGTAGGGTCGGGCCTGGCAACATGTGGTGGATGTGGCGGGCTTTCTTCTGACCCATCGTCCATTCCAGGCTCCATGGGGACTAGGGTTCTGAGTTGGGCCTCCTTGGTTCGCTGGACTAGCACAGGTACCCACTGAGTGTATGGGCCTGAAAAAATATGTCTAGGTTGGAGCCTCGAATTGGGTTGTATAGGGCCGAATTGACCCTCATTCTCTTATGGATTTATTTGGTGTTCTACATGGACATCGTCTCCTCTCTGATTGTTGAGAGATTGTTCATCACCCTCAGAGATGCCATAATTTGAATCTTGATTCTTTCACATGATACCTTCCTAAAGAGAATCAAGATGTTGGCGTTGCGGAAGCTAGGCCTAGGCGGGAGGCTCTGATATCATGTTAGAAAAGTAGAAAGTTATTGGGATTTGGAAAAATTGCATATTGCTTTATTAATCTTTTAATATATAATTACAACCTTGTTTATAATTCAAGAGGTCCAAATGTATAAGGAAAGAAAAATATACATAATATCACAAAAAGATATACATAATATCCAAAAAATATTTCCCACAATCAAGATCGATTGAGATCAATTAGTATCGGTGACAATATCTTCAACATGCATTGTTGGAATTATGCTTGCATTTCAACAAGAATTGTAACAATCAAAATCTAGAAGTCATTTATCCAACCATTCATGGGGAAGAAATTTGTTTTCCACCAATGTTTTCCATTGTAGTTGTTGAGCTGAACGAGTTCAACAAGAGCTGCTTCATAATGTTTCTGATCAGATCTGCATAGATCAAGGATCATAGTTTATGAACCATGCGCATTCACGCTCATTGATTTAAATCCACATGATCCACGGACATGATTGACCCCATCTACTAGGATTCAGGTTTAGGCAAGAATTTCTCAGTCTTAATTTTATGTTGGACTATAAATTGATCTTTGGAGCACTCGCCAACCGGTCAATTCAAAGAAGAGAAAGGAGTTAGATGGGAAAGTCTTGAGGTCGACGAATGCTTGGGAATTCCTCAACATGCCAAAAAGTAAAGAAAGGAACCTCTTGGATCCTCGAAGAATTGATTCGGGGAATCAATTGTCGTTGGATCATAAACAAACGAATCTTAGGTCGTTCACCAAAGATGTTGAGCGGATGATGGTGACTTTAGGGTGATGGCGTTTGGCTTTCATGGCCAGAATAGTGCTCTGGATTCTATTGGTCCAGTTCGGATTTGTCTAGGCCGGGATGGTACTCAACTGAAAAACATGGGAAGTTTCTGCTGTTGTCCAAATGCGGTTATTGCGCTTCATGCTTCAGGGAAAGATGCCGAGCGAAAAGGGTGCTTTGAGCATTAAGATTAGCAATAGAGGACATTTCTGTGACACGGTAATTCACTTTGCAAAGATAAAAAACTTGAGCTATTGCGTTATAGTGCAAAGTCGCGTCCTTTAGGGTGCATCTTCTCCTAGTGGTGATCAGTGGACCAGGCCCGAGCCCGAGTCGGGCGGTAAGGTTGAGCCTAACTTACTCTCCCTTCCCGATGCTGACGAAAAGGAAAGATACGCATTATTTCTCAGAATAGGCTATGATACTATTAGGCCAAACCCACCAAAATGGGCAAGACTGCGTGCGCAGGCAGCCGACCTTGCTCATGATCAGGTCTGGTCTTTGCCGATAAAAACTCAGTCACTAGACCGTTTTCTTTACTAATCAAAAGTTTTTGATGGATACCGCATTCAAAAGTATAGGGTAGAAAGTGCATTTCGTGCTGTTGCAGGAAATGTGCAGACCCATTGCACCAGTCGATTCACAATTTCAAAGCTTCCAAGGTCTAAATCTGACATCCAAAACGACAGCCTTCAACATAAATCACGTGCGTTCTTTGTCAACTGCTAATCGTCGCCTGTGGATCGTAAGTGCTGAATCATGCTCCAACGGAAAGTGCGTGAAAACCTACGAAGCAAGAAACAGAAGGGGTTTGTAAAAGTTTCGGAATTTCCATCAGCACCGGGCCTCTCCTTGCCGGACATAGGCCAAACCCTCAATTCGGTCTCATTTCCCATATATCAGCTAACAAAAAATGATACAAAGAAGAAAGGACTGGTGCAGGATTTGGTCTGTAGACTTGGAAAGGTATTTATTTGTTTTACATAAAATGTGCAAACCCCTTGCAGATATAAAATTGAGTAAACTCATAAATAACACGGACTATCAGATTGAGATGAAGAGAGAAATATGAATTTCTGGCTCTTTCAATCAGAACCCTCTCAAACTTGTAGGAAAGGGGAATTTCAATATGTCAATGGAGCTACATTACCACAGGCCTGGAAAATCACCGGCAAAAATCAAATTCACTTAACCTAGTCGCTAACAACTGGAATAAAGAAGGAGAAAACCTATAGCAGAAGTTGCAGTCTGGTATCACCAACAACAATATCAAGAGATGTATGTGTTCTATCTGCTGCAGCATCAGTATTGTAATCATTCACAGAGGATCCTCTCAAGGCTTAAGAGAAAGTGCCAACCCAAATTTGGGATATTTATCCAAGGCCTTGGTGTCGAAAGCTCCAGAAATAGTTAAGTAGGACTTCGGTTTGAGCTCATGCCGTAGAAGAGCCCCAAGATTGCCATGATTGTTGAGTTTTGCCTTCACGATTGTGTTGGGGTCAACCAAGTAGGAACATCCAACAGTGAGGGTGTTCTCATTCGTGGAGAACTTCCTACTAATTTCACCTACAACAGCTCCCCTGTTCAGCTGATCTAGGTGGTGCATATAAGAAAACCTCAGCGAGTCACCTTTATCAGCCCTATATAAACAAGAGGCTATGTTATTCTTAGTCAAAAGGTATCTAGCATGGCTTAAAGGAACCATATGGAGGCCATGATATATCACCCATCAATAAAATTTCAATAGAAAGTTAATCTCTCCTGCGATTAAAACTTCTTGTCACCTTTGGAGGGTGTCCAAATTTTTTTTAAAAATAATCTCTTTAATTATTCTTGTGTTTAATTGATATTTGCGGAATTTGACTTCAAGTTATATCAAAATCAATAAGCCATTCTTCAACGTTATCAGAGCTAAACTAACGATCTCAAGCACACAAAGTTTTCGCCATCAAGCTATGGTTAAGATGCCAATACTAGACATACTCACAAGATAACAGATGCATTGGAAATAGGCTTTGTCATGCTGACCCCAGCATTATACTTCACAAATTTATGAGAATCTGTTGTGTAACTTGTCTCTGCCCCAAAAGCAATGCTTGGCGTGCCAATTGTCGCAGATACATCAACAACAGGGGACCGAGATGCTGTGACGGCCATGCTGAAAGTTGCATGTTCATGAAAATATTGTGCCTCCAACTAAAGAAACAGCAATAGAATGTCAGAAATTCTCTCCTTGTAGCAATAACTGGGGAAGCTCATGTTTAGCAGAGTTGGTACCTTGCCAGCGTCATAATCAGGTAGCTTCAAGGAAGCAATAGCTCTTGTTGATGGCAAGATGTCTGTGATGATGAGGGTGGTTGAGATCTGCTGCACTAGTGAATTTCTTATTAGAAAAGAAGACGACATTCAACCCAAACTTTGAGAAGCAAAAGATGAGGAACTACATTTGATTCTGTGTCAACTTTGACATCAAGCACGGTGTTATCTCGCTTGTATTGTGCTGTCACATTCCCAGAGGACAGAGCTCCGTTCTTCCCCACAGTCGAGCTAAGGGCCTAAAGAAATTAAGTTAATATTTACATCACTCTCACAACTCAGGAAAAAGAGATGAACCACCCAACTGTATAATTTCACAAAGAAAGCAATAGTCAAAAGAGAAAACAAAATATCAAGGCACAGAGCTGATCAGTAAAGCAAAAGCAGATGCCTCCAACACAATGCAAAACAAGAACGCATTCCTGGTCACCATGGAAGAACCATAAATCAATTAGGTCAAGGAAACACATTAGACGCCTGACATATGAGATAAGTGTAGCCCTATGCTGTTCTCAGCATCCTAACTCTTACACTGTTAAAAAAAGAGAAAGAAAGTGGAAGGAGTTGCTTAGAAAGGATGGAAAATGAAAAGAATAAAATCGAATGATTCTTTTTCAATAAATCATGCACAGATTGAACACTAGCTCAACCACACAATGCCTCGAAATAAGTGCAATCATAATAAGCTGTTCATTCTTTTACCATTTGACTCGACTAATTGTCTATTGTATGCAGCTGATGACGCAACAAAGAACATCGAAAATTCATTCTTTCTAGAGAAAGTATTCAAGAAGCTATGTGTCAATCCTGCTTACATCTTTGAGGAAAAAAAGCGTGGACAATAGCCAAGCAGAAGCATCAATTTTTACTTGCCTAGGCATGGATTTAGATGCAAAATTGCTTCACATTTTCATGTATTAATTTTACCATCACTCATTCAGGGAAGACAGCAAAGCAGCATTGACCCCAATTCTTCATACCAACGATAAAACATCACAGCAAACTTCATCAGCAATATATTATTCGCCCCTTTCCCTCTGTATAGAAGCCTTCTTCCCCTCTTTGTCTTAATTAATACTAGTTTTTTTTTTCCCCAATGCCATTCTTCTCACAAAAGAGAAGAAAGAGCCATTGCCAATGCAGGCAAAATTGAATTCAAGGCTATTCCATTTTTCCATCTATATAATTAAGACTTCTTTCTGTACAGAAGCTTTCCCCTCTTTGCCTTAATTAATACTAGTTTTTTTCCCCATCCCATTCTTCTCACAAGAGAGAATAAAGAGCCATTGCTAATGCAGGAAAAATTGAATCCAAGGCTATTACATTCTTCCATCTCTCTAATTAAGACTTTGATGCAAATGGTAGATTCGACAAAGTTTTCTGCACACCCCAGCAGTAAATCTTGCTGGTCGCAACAAAATTGCAGACATTCTCAACTTGCTGTAACAGACATGAGCTCCTAACACAAGCAACCAAAAAGAAATAACACTGCTAAATCCTCTCTGCCTAGCTTCGCCGCCCTCGATTGATATACATTCAGCGCGCAGCGAAATCACGGCAAGAGCAGCGTCAGGAGCGCACGAGGCGGTTCGCAAAACGAAACTGGGACATTGCGCAAGTTCGGCGGCAATCGCGAACGGACACGAACCGAAACAAATGAAATCAGGAAAAACTCGAAGATAAAAAAAAAACCAGAACGCCAAGCAAACGCGAGGCGTCCGAGCACAAGACCGAAGCGCACGGAATCAAGGGAAAGAAAGCGAAGCGGCATCGATTACCAGTCCGGTCTCGCTATCGCTGGCGAGAGTGAACTTCTGATCGGAGCTGTAGTCCTTCGCGAGCAAGTCTGCGAACGAAAAATCGAGTCAAAACCTCAAAAACCAGAAGCGCGCACGCGTAGAGAGAGAGAGAGGTACCTTTTGCCTTCTTTCCGAAATCGGAGAAGAGGGAGGGTCCTTTGCTGGTCATGCTTTTCCCGATCGGAGACGGCGGAGAATCCGGAAGAATCTTCTCGGCGATTGGAGATGGCGAAGGTTGAAGAAGAGAGAGAGAGAGAGAGAGAGAGAGAAGGAGGGAGGGAGTGCGTACTGCGTAGGGTTTAGCTAAAACCCTTAGAAAATTTCAGGCTGTTTCCCACGGACCAAGCAAGCGGAGCAGGAAATCGAGAACCGGAAATGATATTTGCTGTCGCAGGTTTCTTTTATTTATTATTCATTCATTGATGGAAAAAAAAAAAAAAAAGCTATTTCATTTGAAATTCAAAATAAAAATTGAGTCCCATTTGTTTCCACAAATTAAAAGAAAATACTCAATAATAGGTACTTCGTCAATGATCAATCTTCCGACCAAAACAAAAAAAAATCAACGATCAATATACTTTTAGGTACTTAATTAGGGAGTGTATGGTAACCATTTTTTCTCTATTCTTCAATTTTTCTGTTTTGAAAACAAGAATCCATTTGACAATGCAATTTCATTTTCTATTTATGAAATAAAGTTTCATTGCAAAAATAGATTGTAATAGAAATTAGAAATTACAATTTTTTTACTTTTTTATTTCGAAACAAAAATGAATATTGGAAACTCTTTTCATTACTCGCTCTCACTACTAGCAATAGTTGATTGCCACCACTGCTATTTGCCTCGACATCGCCTGTCGCTATTCGAGAGGGAGAAATTATGTTTTGTCATCAAATGAATTTTTATTTCAAGAATATAAATTTTGTAATGTTATCAAACGTATATTTTTGTTCAGGAACTCGTCCGGAAATATAAATAGAATTGGTATGATTATCATTCATGCGCTTAGTGATCAACTTACTTTTTAGGTAAACTAAGGGTCGATATACCTTTTTTTATTTATTTATCTTGAATGACAAGTTATGTACACGTACAACACCGTGTTGGCAAATATGGGATAATAACCAATCATAGTAATTCAGTGACTTAGGCTCTGTTTGGCAAGTTGCCAAACAATAACAATTTCTATTCTTTTATTCCTGAGAGTAGATTTGGAACAGAAATTCGTTTGGTAAAATTATTATTCCCCGGAACAAATTTCTATTTTTTTGTTCCCGGAAGTAGATTTGGAACAGAATCGAGAAGAAAACAAAAGTTGATTATTTGTTCTTGGGAACAATTTCAGAATCAAACTAACCCATTTTTTTTCTCTTTTCTCTTTTTTCTTCTTGTTCTTTTTCCCTCTCTTCTCTTCTTCAACCGCCGTTGCCGCCCACCGCCGCCGGTCGTTGACGACCAGTCCGACGAGGTCCAACGAGCTCGCCACGGCTCGGTTGAGCCTCGCCCAGCTACCGGTGAGGCTTGGCCAACGAGGCGCGGCCTCAATGAGGGTCGACAACGCTCCGGCAATGTCACTAGCCCTCGTTTGGCCGGTCGCCGGTCATCCCAAGGCCGGCGACCAACAACCCTTGAAGAAGAAGAGGAGAAAGGAAAGAAAAAAAGAAAAGAAGAAAAAAGTAATAAAATTTTTAAAAAATTAAAAGAAAATGATTTGAAGTAGAAATTTTGAGAACGGTGCCAAACGCAATTCTATTCCGGGAATTGAAATTTTGGACAGTTACCAAACGGCTAAAAATACTTACAAATTGTTTTCAGGAACAAAATAAAAAAAATCATTTATGATAAGAAATTGTTCCCGAGAACAGAAGCGTTACCAAATGCGCCCTTAATCCCATTAATTTTTTTTGATCAAGTAAAGTAATGCTTGGGAGTACCTCGAAAAAAAAAATCCTAAGAACAATACAAAGTTCATTGGAAATTGATTTACAAAGCTTATTTTGTTTTAAATGATGTGATATATTATTTGTCAAATTATATCTTGAGTTTGAGGTTGTGTACGGAACTTAGCCCGATCGGAGTAAACCGATCCTTATGCAATGAGGCTTTCAAGAAAAGACCTAGTTGGACTTTTGATTCCCAAACCACCTTAAAAAATTTCATGCTTGAACTTCTTGTGCCGGTTATGTGTGCATACACGTGCGCGCGCGTGCACACATACAAATCGAGTTTCGTTTCTTTCGCGGAAAATATAACATATCTAAAAAATATTTTCCGAGAAAATGACAATGAAAAATATTTTCCGTCAAAAAAACCTATTTTTGTTTTTCAAAAGAGACATACACTATTAGCATGATATTAGGGATACTAGTGCTATGTTAAATTATTTTCCAAATGTTGAGGACCCAAACTCGAGCGTCTTCAGATTTTGCCCAAGCCTTAGAAGACTTGGGCCTAACTGTCTGGAACCTAAGCCCAAGTGCTGAGGTCTTGGTCGCAGGAGCTAGGTTTCTCGGACCTAGCCACTAAGGACTTGAATATGGGTGCTGAGTACCTAGGCCCAATCTCATGGACCTAGGCTCTAGCATCGATAACTAAGGTGCAGGAGCTTGGTACCCAAGACCCGAGCACAACCACACAATAATTGCTTAAGAGACTCGGTCACATCACAAACTCATAGTAATGGACTAATTAAATAATTTTTCAATGAGAAAAGTATGGTCATTTTGAAGAGAAAAAATGTAGATTGATGAATTTGAATTTTCAACAAACTGGACAAATTATGGATATTATTTCTGGCTTTGTATGAGCTAACAAGAATATTTTGGCCAAAGCAGAAGTAAAGCTCTTTAGAAAAATCTGGTCCTGTGAGGCAAAACGCTGTTCATTTGCTCTCAATTATTCATTGTTGTTGACACTCAATTTATTTAAACGAGCAAACAATTTCATTCTTACTCTTATTTTCAATTAGTCCCTACGGCCATAATCGAGATGGTAAGGTTTTCTCAGGAGAATTTCATCAAACATTTGTCTGCGGTGCATTCATTTCTTCCCTTACCTATCTTTGTTTCGTTGCAGTCTGTTGCTCTACGCATAAATCTTGTTGCGAAAAGCGACGATCGAACAATAAAATAAACAAAATAAGAAAATAAATCAGACACCGGAATTAAGTAGTTCAGTCGTAGTAATCTACGTCCACTAGAAAAGCAGTAATGAATTTCACTATAGTTGAAGCGATACAATAAAAATTACACACTCGAGTAACTCAAACACTCTTAGTATTTTGCAAGCCCCAATTATACCCAATAACTTACATAGTGTTTTGCCCAATAAATCCTTATGAAATAGTATTTCAATCTCACAAAAGAATGAACAAATCCTACTACAAGGTTTTGCTATCAAACGCTAACCAATTAGGATGCAATTCTTGACGATTCTCCAACAATTTGTGATGAGAACTTCCACAAATGGACGAGAACCAATTTTGAACGATCATGGCTTACTTTGCAAGGCGTCCCTAAAACCAAATCCTTTGAGAATATTTATGTGTAAATCATTGCCAAAGGACGTGGGAATAAATTGGTCAATGAAAGTCAACACCGAATTTTGATAGGAAAGAAATTTCATTTTCCGTTGTTCTCTTTCTTCGCTTGACATATTGACCTAGTCAATGTCAGATTCAAACAACCTCAAGAGCTAAAGATCCCGAAAGATATTAGGAAAACTAATTACTAAACTTGGCCTTGATTTTTTTTTTTCGATAGTTAACTTTATCTGCAATGCAATTCAGATCGAGTTTGTTCAACGACTTAAACTCGATACATATTTTAGTAATCTCCATCTTGGCTCAACATTTGAGCCAAATCACAATCACTTTGCCAAAAAATTCGAACTCTACCACTACTCTCCCAAAGCCCCCAACGGGCTCAACCACCATAGACGTCTTTCAAGTCCAAGCCTCGCTTGGACTTCGCTATAATCTTGGATCTCATCATGTTACCAGCTTCACATCCACATTTAACTACTTAGTAAGGATTTTCTGACATAAACTCTTTTATCATAGATAAAGTAAAACCATCGTTGCATCCATATCTAACAAGAGATTGAACACATACCTTGTCAATATCAGTAATTACAACAACTATTGGCTCTATAGCCTCCACCTCATGATAAGTACCAATCTGTGTTGATTACTTCATTAGTACTCGCTACCTCAAGAGTTTTTGGTTGTAACTCCACCTCAAGATGAACATTGCTCAAATCTGTATGAACATTACTATAATCACTTCTAGCTGGAAGTATTAGAGATTCTTCACATATAACTTTTTTTTTTATTTTTATAACAAGTGAATTTAATTCCAAATACTACAACTTATAATCCTATTTACTTTGTGCATAACCTAGGAACATACACTTTCTTACCCTTCCATCGAGCTTACTATCACTTGCTTGAACATAACATGGTCGATCCAATATTCTAAGAATAGAATAATCAATAACATTACCCGACCACACTTATTCAGGGGTTCGACATCTAATCATAGTCGATGGGAATCTATTCATCAGATAGCTTGCTATATTAAACGCATCCGTTAGGAATCTCCTAGTCATACCAACACTAGAGATCATCAGTTTTGCAATATGTTGTGGTTCATTAGCATTAATGTAGTGTCTCATTGTGCCTTCCTCCATGCATAATTCATTTAACAACCTTGAGCAAAACTTTACAATTCCATCGGTCTGCACATGTTTGATCGTTTTACTAATCTCCTTTTCGATCAAAGCTAGCTATCGATCTAGGCAACAACATCAAACTTGTACCTTAGCACAAACACCCACGTCTTCCTCGAGTAGTGATCAAAACTGTTAGCATAAATCTAGCATTTTTCCTCAAAGGAAACCACAACAACCTATGATATTCATGTAAATTAACTCTACAATTTTGGTGATTTTTTTTATAGTCGTACTGAATTACACTTTTCACCATTGATCTAAATCATAGCACCTGCATACATCTAGTTTGTTAGCAACATAATCACATAAGAGATTTCTTTCTCTAAGAATCTTCATGTTTCTCTCGCTAATATGCCCCAAATGCATATGCCACAGTTCAGACTCTCGAACAGATGTATGTGACGCCTCCGCGGCAAATCTGTTACTATTTTACCTTGAAGCTCATATAGGCTATTGTGCTTAATTCTTCTCATTATCACTAAAACACCTTGAACAACTTTTAGAAATCCACATTATGAAGTAGGGGCGTGCAACGAGAACTGCTGAATCGGGAACTGCTCGAATCGACAGGTTCTAGGTGGTTCCCATAGGCGGCGGTTTGATTTTTGATTCTAAGGTGGGAATCGAATCGGCTATTTGTATATATAATATATTTTTTAATTTCTCAAGAAATCCTAATTCTCAATTTCACTCAATCAATCGTGCAATCCTTACTCAAGACCCTCATTCTCACTTGCCTCTCTTACGCTCGTTGCTCAATGATGACTGTCACGCCCGTACCCCGGGCACGCATACACCCTTTGGTGGTTGACTAAAATTTGCGACGTTCCCAAGACGCGTCGCCGACTCTTTTTATTTTATGCATATGCGAAAGCGAATTAAACAAACCCCGGACAACAACAAACATGGGATAGAAAAGCAGGACAACCCAATTTCATATAAACACACTTTATATACAATCCAAGTCAGTCCTACAAGTCTACACACTAAGGTCTGCCTTAAATGAATTACCGGACAACCTCTACTCCGGATTCCTTCGACTCTGGCTCGGGATCCTCCACGACACCCTCCGGTATCTCCAAACTAAGGACCTGAAAATTTATAAACTACGACGGGGTGAGAATAAATCTCAGTGAGTCAACACCTTAAACCCCGACTAGGATGAGAATTCACTCAAAGACGTCCTAAAACATGCACCACTTAGAACTTACTTCACCTTAGCGCGTCCCTACACATTAGTGCATCACATAAACACTTATGCATACAGCAAATGCATTTAAGAACTGGAACACATCATATCACTCATCAAATAATTCACAAGAGTCCCGATTATATTGTTAAATCGTTATGACACGTTCCATTCCGTGCCATACAATTTCGTCTCATAATCAGGCGTGGGTAACTCATATCGGTGGTTCAATCCACACCCGATATTCACTCTTAATACTAAAACTCAACATCCCAACTCAATGTTCCGACTCCACATTTCAACTTAATACTCAAACTCGAACTCAAATTCAATTTCAAACTCAAGTTCAAACTCAAGGTTTTAGAGGTGCCCCATTCCCACGAAGTTCCGATATCGTGTGGCATTTAGTCTCTAACCACAATAAGCAATAGCTCGAGGTACTAGAGGTGGCTCCCACGAAATCACACTGTCGTGTTTCACTTAGTTCTCGATTATCATAAGCAATAGCTCAAGGTACTAGAGGTGGCTCCCATGAAATCACGCTGTCGTGTAGCACTTAGTTTTCGACTATCATAAGGCAATAGTACAAGGTTCTAGAGGTGGCTCATACGAAGTTTTTTTATCGTGCACATTTAGTCCTTTACCTGCTTACAACCATTTGGTTTTCTCAATACATCTCATCCTCTTTCAATAGGCACCACATAAAGTAATAACAATAAACTACAATCATGGCACAACCATTTACGCCTCATCTCGCATAACTTCTAAGAATATCACAAAGCAACCACATCCCTAAATAGGCATGGTTCAACAAGCATAGCATCAAGAACAACCACCAAAACTACTACCGATCTTAACCGGCAGAAATGGTCCACTCGCGCATCTCCGAGTTTAAATCCAGAGATCTAATCAAACGAGTTTGAAAAATTCCCAAATTTGAATATGTTGTAAGGGACACATAAAAGAATATTTTTTATGAAGACACCTTAACCCAGATTTTTCTAGATTAAGACCAGTAAATTGCTCAATCCAGTACAAAAACTGAGTCCGTTTCCAGAAAGTCTGTTTTCCGAAATCAGTTCTGTTTAAGGTCCAAAACTTGTCTATTGGATCTGAAATTTGACTATGTTAAACTAAAAGAGGTGAAAAACAAATTTTGTGAAGAAACTATTTCCAAATTCAAACCCTAAGAGTTGATAAAAATCTTTTGAATCACAAAAGGTCACTAGTTCCAGCAAAAACAGAGGTTCTATTTTCAAATGACGGAGCTAAAATCTCCTTCTTTTTAAATCCCTAAAATCTTGGATAAAATATATGTCATAGCTGAGTATGTCTAAAACATTTATCAAGAGAAATGAATTTCAAAATCTTAACACATTTCGATCCACGAAAATGGCAAATGGAGAGAGTCCAAAAATCAAATCTGGGAAAAATCCACTGAATTGGACTAATCCCTCCTCATTAGTGCTAATCTCACCAATTAGATTAACACTAATCCATATTAAGGCTAATCTAACCATATTAGATTAGTACTAATCCATCTTAAGGATAATCTCACTTAGTACTAATTTAACTAAGCTAATTAGCACTAATCTAACCCCCTAAGTGCAATTAACAACTTAATCAAGGATTAGGGAGTTAACTCATCGATTTCCGGCAACGGTGAGCTTGCGGCGATGGCGGCGCGATGACGATGAAGACACGAGTCTCCCGGCACCAATGGCAACATGATCAGCACGGTGAGGACGGCAATGGTCGCAGTTCAACCCACGGCTAAAGGGGGGAAGAGCTCGGTTCGGGGGTGGTGGTGGCGGTTCGGAGCAACGATGGCCCAAACGGTTGAGCAAGCGGTGGCAAGAGGTGGTGACGGTGGCTTGGAGACGGCGGTGGTAGCTCACGGCGGCGTGAACGGCGTGGCAGCTCGTCGGGCTCAACGGCGAGACGGCTCATCGGACGAGCGGTGGGTGGTGGTAGTTCGGTGGCCAAGAGGTGGTGGAGAGTAAGGCATGGGTGGCAGTGGTGCTAGTGATAGGGAGCAGAACGAAGAAGAAGAAGAAGAAGAAGAAGAAAAAGAAGAGGAAGAGGAGGAGGCTCGGTCGAGAGGGGGAAAGAAGAAGAGAGAGAGAGAGAGAGAGAGAGAGAGAGAGAATAAAATAAGAGGGAAATGGGGTGGTAGAAGGGTGGCGTGAGAAATGAGAGAAAAGAAAGAAAGAGAGAGAGAGAGAAAAAGAAAGGGGAAAGGAGGAAGAATCGGCAGAAGGGTTGGGGAAAATCACTGGGGGGCAGAGGAGAAAGAAGAGAGAAAAGGGGGAGAAATTGGGGATGTCACAACTCTTCCTCTCTTACAAAAATTTCATCCTCGAAATTTGAACTATTACAACATCTCAACGAAAAGTTAAAGGTGTTGATGTCTCATCAACTCTTCGTTTTCCCATGTGGCTCCCTCCATTCCATGGTGTTGCCAAATCACTTTGACAAAGGGAATCGTCTTGCTACTTAGCACTTACTCCTTTCGGTCCACTATCCTAACCAGTCTCTCCACGTACGACACTCTTTCGTCCACGTCTATTTCTTCGAAATTCAACACGTGGGTAGGATCAGGTTCGTACTTCCTCAACATCGACACATGGAAGACGTTATGCACTTGAGCAAGTCTCGACGGCAACGCAAGACGATATGCCAAAGTCCCGATTCGCTCCAAAATTTCAAAGGGACCAACATACCTCAGGCTTAGCTTCCCTTTCTTGCCAAAGCGCGAAGTACCCTTCATCGGTGACACTTTGACGAATATGTGTTCACCTACTTGAAACTCCAAAGATCTATGCCATTTATTTACATAGTTTTTTCTGACGGCTCTGGGCAGTCTTGAGTCTTTCTCGAATGGCTTTGACGGTGTCGACTGACTATTGAACCAACTCAGGACCCGTAATCTTACGCTCTCCAACTTCGTCCCAACAAACTGGAGTTCTGCAGGCTCTGCCATACAACGCTTCAAACGGTGCCATTCTTATACTTTGCTGATAACTATTGTTGTAGGTGAACTCAACTAGATGAAGCTATTCCTCCCAGCTTCCTTCAAAGTCCAATACGCAAGCTCGCAGTATGTCCTCGAGGGTTTGAATCGTCCTCTCAGACTGGCCATTCGATAATTTCTTTTTCGATAATTTTGGACTCACCGATAATTCGACAGATGATGAGGCAACGTCCAATAATTAAATCTCGAAACCCTCGAAAATTCGATACCTGAAATCGAATTAAATTTCATGATTAAAATCGATCGAACGCGACTTTAATACTACCTAATCTATCGGGTGGCTTTTAGGGATTCTCGCGCGGTTGACCCGTGGTCGATAATTTTCGATCCACGTTTGTGCATCTTCGAATCGTGGACAACCCTCAGTTGTTATGTAATCGCGAGGGTTCAATTATGTATCCTGAATATAATATCAATAGAAAATTGGTTTATTATCGTTCGATGCGAATATTGTAATTATGCGGAGTCACCCACGAACCGATTACGTATTTTCGTCGAATCGATTTATATCCGTTTGCTAATTGATTTATACAGCGTAGTATTGACCCTTGTCGATCCTTATGGTCGAGCGGTCTATTTCTGATCGAATTCTCTAGTCTTTCGCGTTTTAACCTTTTACGGCATCATCCAATGGATTAGTTAACTCGTGAGTGATTAGTTCAGAGTAAAATAACCATAAGTGCGTCGATGAAATAACCATTTCATATATTTTGAAATAGAGCAAATTTCGGGATATCATCCTTCTTAATCCTCAGCTAATGGTAACTTGTCCTCAGGTCAATCTTGGAAAATATCGAAGCTCCCCGCAACTGATCAAACAAGTCATCTATCCTTGACAACGGATACTTGTTCTTGGTCGTTACTTGATTGAGTTGCCGATAGTCGATGCAAAGATGCAACGAACCATCCTTTTTTCTCACGAACAAAACTGGCGCTCCCCATGACATTGCGGTAAGGTGTATAAATCCTTTATCGAGCAACTCTTGCATCTGCACCTTTAACTCCTTTGACTTTGACAATGCCATTTTGTAAGTTGTCTTAGAAATCAGCTTTGTTCCAAGGGCTAACTCAACTACAAGTTCTATTTCCCTTTCTAGGGATAATACAGGCATTTCCTCAATATAGCCATCGGAAAGATCTAGCACTATGGCTATATCCTTTATCGAGCAGCTCTTGCATTTGCACCTTTAACTCCTTTGACTTTGACAACGCCATTTTTTAAGTTGTCTTAGAAATCAGCTTTGTTCCAAGGGCTAACTCAATTACAAGTTCTATTTCCCTTTCCAGGGATAATACAGGCATTTCCTCAATATAGCCATCGGAAAGTTCTAGCACTATGGCTATATCCTCCAACCTTAGTTCCTCAACCAACGTATTAACCACAATCGCCAAATAACCCTGGCAACCCACATCCAACACCCGAGTCACCTCAATTAATGAAATTAAAGTAATCGAGGGTCCTCTTCGATTCCCAACAACTCAAAACTTCTACATGCTAACGGGTTAAACTGTATTACTTCACAATAACAACCCATTATAGCAAGATGTTCCTTGAGCCAAATAACAATTCAACACAACTCATGGCTTCTTAAACCAACCCATTTCAATTACAATAACAAGGTCATACATGAGCAAAATAGTCAAGTACAACTCTAACCAGCAATTCTCCTTTTTACAACTTCGTTTCAACAAACTGAAATTCTAGAAGCTTTACCAAAATTCCACTCCGCCCCTCTGATAAGGTTACCCCAAAAACATTATTTCTCCTGATCGACGCATAGCTTGGTTCATTCCTATCCCCTTCGCCATCATAGTGGCGTCCTATCTACAGTGCATTCCCTCTGTTCTGTCCCATCGGTGGCGGTGGTAGCAGCTGCTGTGGTCCCATTTGCTTGCGCGGACAAACCTTGAACTGGTGGCCATGCTAGCCACATTTAAAACAAGCTCCTGTTCTGAGATGACATGGAACTAAACCATGTCTTTTCCTACAAAAACGACACATGTCGTTCGAGTTGGGCGCTGACTTTTCAATCCCATCATTTTTGTTGGGCGGAATGGGATACCTTCCCTCAGACATCGGCTTCTTCCCGAACCAATTACCATCTCTGTTGGACCTGAACCGCGACTCAGATGCAGCGGCTCGTTCATTCAGGTTTCTCTCTATCAGCTACGCCCTCTCATAAAGATCATCGTAATCCTTCAGATTGAACGGCACCAATGGGTCCTTTAGCTTCGATCTGAGGCCATTCCCGAACCTCCTAGCTCCGTCTGTCGGATCCTCTATTAGTCTCGGGGTGTACTGAGACAACTTTGCAAACTTGGCCTCGTACTGGTCTACAAACATTAGACCCTGGCGAAGGCGCTGGAATTCCTCCATCTTATGTTCTCTAGTGTAGTCAAAGAAGTACTTTCCATTAAAAACTTCAACGAAGGCGTTCCACACCGAAACCACGCTTTCAGGAAACATTCTTCCGCTCTGGTGGCCCTCCACCAGGTACTTGCATTACCTTGCAACTGGTAGACCGCAAGGACTACCTTATCTTCTTCCGAGCACGTCAGTAGCTCGAAGGCCTTCTCTAATTCTTGGATCCAGAGGGTTGCAGCCTCGAGATCACCTGCTCTTGTGAACTTCGGCGGTTGCAACTTCAGAAACTGCTCAACTAACTTATGCATCGGTCTCTCCCCGATCACAATCCCAGGTTGGACTCCAGCAGGTGCGGCTGCAGCAACGGTAGTGGTAGCTTGATTCTGAACTTGCTGCTCCATCAAATTTCCCAAGGTCTCGAGTGCCTGTATGATCCCATTGATCCTAGGATCACCAGGTGCTGCTACACCAGTACCAGCTGGCGGTACTCTCTCACTCGCGCTGGCCTAAGCCTACACTCTACCTCAGGCACCGATCCTAATCGGTGTCCTACCCCGAGTGACTGACACAATGGTCCTCTTTCGAGGAGTCATCTGCTCCGGATCGCTCATTCTATAAGATCTCTACAGAACCTGCTTTCCAATTCCACACATAATTAGAAAAATGAGTGACCCACACAAAACAATCAATCAGTCAATCACATGCATCTGCATAAGAAAAAGGCCTTTCCTACTAACTATCCCAAGACCCATCGCACCTTATTACTCCAAACATTGACCAGCTTTGATACCACTTCGGGCGGGGATGTCACGCCTCGAACCCCGGGTGCGCACATAACCCTTGGCGGTCCACTAAAATTTGCGACATTCCCAAGACACGTCGCCGACTCTTTTTATTTTATACACATGCGGAAGCGAATTAAACAAACCCCGGACAACAACAAACATGTGATAGAAAAACAAGACAACCCAATTTCATATAAACACACTTTATATACAATCCAAGTCAGTCCTACAAATCTGCACACTAAGGTCTGCCCTAAAAGAACTACTGGATAACCTTTACACCGGATCCCTTCGACTCTGGCTCGGGATCCTTCACAACACTCTCCGATATCTCCAAACTAAGGACCTGTAAAATTTATAAACCACGACGGGGTGAGAATAAATCTCAGTAAGTCAACACCCTAAACCCCGACTAGGACGAGAATTCACTCAAAGATGTCCTAAAACATGCACCACTCAGAACTTACCTCACCTCAGCGCGTCCCTGCACATTAGTGCATCACATAAACACTTACGCATACAGCAAATGCATTCAAGAACTGGAACACATCATATCACTCAACAAACAATTCACAAGAGTCCCGATTATAAAGCCAAATCGTTATGACACGTCCAATTTCGTGCCACACAATTTCGTCCCATAATCAGGTGTGGGTAACTCATATCGGTGGTTCAATCCACACCCGGTATTCACTCTCAATATTTAAACTCAACATCCCAGCTCAATATTCCGACTTCACATTCCAACTCAATACTCATACTCGAACTCAAACTCAATTTCAGACTCAAGGTTCTAGAGGTGCCCCCTTCCCATGAAGTTCCGATATCGTGTAGCACT
The DNA here is from genome assembly GCA_014182515.1 of Eucalyptus microcorys. NCBI lineage: Eukaryota > Viridiplantae > Streptophyta > Magnoliopsida > Myrtales > Myrtaceae > Eucalyptus > Eucalyptus microcorys. The sequence goes on along the minus strand of CM024567.1, from coordinate 23,448,163 downwards.
TAGTCCTTGAACATAATAAGCAATAGCTCGAGGTACTAGAGGTGGCTCCCATGAAGTCACACTGTCGTGTAGCACTTAGTTCTCGACTATCATAAGTAATAGCTCAAGGTACTAGAGGTGGCTCTCACGAAGTCACGCTGTCGTGTAACACTTAGTTCTCGACTATCATAAGCAATGGTACAAGGTTCTATAGGTGGCTCATACGAATTTTTTTTATCGTGCACACTTAGTCCTTTACCTACTTACAACCATTCGGTTTTCTCAATACATCTCATCCTCTTTCAATAGGCACCACATAAAGTAATAACAATAAACCACAATCATGGCACAACCATTCGCGCCTCATCACGCGCAAATTCTAAGCATATCACAAAGCAACCATATCCCCAAATAGGTATGGTTTAGCAAGCATAGCATCAAGAACAATCACATAAGCTACTGCCGGTCCTAACCAGCAGAAACGGTCCACTCGCGCGTCTCCGAGTTTAAATCCAGAGATCTAATCAAAAGAGTTTGGAAAATTTCAAAATTTGAATATGTTGCAAGGGACACATAAAATAATATTTTTCATGAAGACACCTTAACCTATATCCTTCTAGATTAAGCCCAATAAATCGCTCAATCCAGTAGAAAAACTGAGTCCGTTTCCAGAAAGTCTATTTTCCGAAATCAGTTCCGTTTAAGGTCCAAAACTTGTCTATTGGATCTGAAATTTGACTATGTTAAACTAAAAGAGGTGAAAAACAACTTTTGTGAAGAAACCATTTCGAAATTCGAATCCTAAGAGTTGATAAAAATCCTTTGAATCCCCAAAGGTCACCAGTTCCAACAAAAACAGAGGTTCTGTTTTCAAATGACGGAGCTGAAATCTCATTCTTTTTAAATCCCTAAAATCTTGGATAAAATATATGTCATATCTGAGTATGTATAAAACATTTCTCAAGAATGAATGAATTTCAAAATCTTAACACATTTCTATCCACGAAAATGGCAAATGGCGAGAGTCCAAAAATCAGATTTGGGAAAAATCCACTGAATTGGACTAATCCCTCCTCATTAGTGCTAATCTCACCAATTAGATTAACACTAATCCATATTAAGGCTAATCTAACCATATTAGATTAGTACTAATCCATCTTAAGGATAATCTCACTTAGTACTAATTTAACTAAGCTAATTAGCACTAATCTAACCCCCTAAGTGCAATTAACAACATAATCAAGGATTAGGGAGTTAACTCACCGATTTCTGGCGACGGTGAGCTTGCGGCGATGGCGGCGCGATGACGATGAAGACACGAGTCTCCCAGCACCAACGGCAACACAATCAGCACGGCGAGGACGACAGTGGTTGTAGTTCAACCCACGGCCAAGAGGGGGAAGAGCTCGGTTGGGGGTGGTGGTGGCGGTTTGGAGCAACGGTGGCCTGGATGGTCGAGCAAGTGGTGGCAAGAGGCGGTGATGGTGGCTTGGAGACGGCGGTGGTAGCTCACGGCGGCAAGCGGCTGCGTCGGGCGAGCTGCAGCTTGCTGCAAGCGGCGGCACGAACGGCGTGGCAACTCGTCTGGCGAGACGGCGAGACGGCTTGTGGGGCGAGCGATGGGTGGTGGTAGTTCGGTGGCCAAGAGGTGGTGGTGAGTAGGGCATGGGCGGCAGTGGTGCTGGTGATGGGGAGTAGAACGAAGAAGAAGAAGAGGAGGCTGGGTCGAGAGGGGGGAAAGAAGAGAGAGGGAGAGAGAGAGATAATAAAATAAGAGGGAAAGGGGGGGTGGCAGAAGGGTGGCGTGAGAAATGAGAGAAAAGAAAGAGAGAGAGAGAGAGAGAAAAGAAAGGGGAAGGGGGGAAGAATCGGTAGAAGGGTGGGGGAAAATCACGTGGGGGGCAGAGGAGAGAGGAGAGAGAAAAGGGGGGAGAAATTGGGGACGTCACAATGACGCTCTCTCCCTCTTGTCTCATGCATTGCCCTCGACGACAATGATGACACTCTCTCCCTCTTACCTCACGCATCACCCTCAATAGCAATGACGACCCTTTCTCACTCTCTTGCCTCACACATTACCCTCAAGTCTTGATGACTCTTTTCCTCGGCCATTATTTTCACTACTCATGCTCGAGTCTCAACTCCCGCCTCACGCATCACCCTCGACGACTCTTTCCCTCAGCCATTATTTCCAAGACTCGGCTCTTGTTCAAGTCTCAAATCTCACCTCTCGTCTCTCGCACTGGAGTTAAGGATCTCATGTATAACAACGACAAGCCCTATTTGTGATGACCCTGGGACATTAGGGCCACCACGACGTTCTCTTGCTATTACTGTTATTTTTATGCGGAAGCATATAACGATAACTCCATTATAACTTAAATCAATGCACACAAAATATAAAACCAGGCACTTTATTTATTTATATATTTTAGATGACCTAGGTTGGTACATTAAGGCCAAAAAATTCCTTTTTTCTAGCTAAACCAAAACTCTGTCCCGACCATCCTACTGCCTATTCACATGGCCATTTGTGTATCACATCCTGGTCTTGTCCAAAAATGCTACCTTCACTCCCCGGGCCCTTCGTCTACTCGACCCTGCTAGGACCATTGTCGTCTTCATCTGGAAGTAGAAGTGGTCCCACTGTGCGCCCATTGGCTCAGGCGTATAGTGCAATAAACCCCATCAACATAGGGCCTGATGGAAGACCAGCATCCACCATCAGAATCACGGTGATCCGGATGAATGTCACGTTAGGGGAATCGGGGTCAACTTGCTCCACTTGGTCCCACGTAAGATCGATGGGGACGCCGTAGAGCATAGTGGAGGACGCGGGTTGGAGAGGCATGTTTACATGTCTGAAAATGTAATAATCCCATAAGGGTTGAGTGCAACCACTCAACAAGTAAAAGCCTATTAAACTATACTACATGAGTCTACCACTACTCATTTGATGGAATCCTAAACATGCAATTTACGAAGTCGAAATAGCTCAATTTATAATAACTCTAAAGGAATTCCATGGAATTGACACACTAGGAAGTAAATAGATATTTGGGAACTTTCAATAATTAAGTCTAGCTCGGCCCTAACTGCCATCATCTTCTGAAGAGACTCGTGTTGCACCCCTCCAGGCATCTCACATCCCACCTGGCATCACGAGGACCTCCGAGTTCTCATTTTATTCCCCGGGCATCTGGAGAACGTCACGTTACGCCCCTCCTAGGCATCTCGCACCCCCCCCCCCGGGGCATTGTGAGGACCTCTGTGGCTCAATCACATCCCCCAGGCATCTAGATGGCACCATGTCATGCCCCTCCAGGCATCTCGACACCCGGGGCATCATTGCCACAGTGGACCGATGGTATCAAATCAATTCACACCATGGCGCAGTACTTAAGGATTCTATTTGATGCCTTCCAATCATAACCCATCCGATCATCCACTAATGCATGGGTCTATGGCCATCAACCTAACCAAACCTGCACTATTCGTAAATCGACTTAGTCTTATCGATTTGTCTAAAGAATTCTAACACCCGAAACACTAGACGAAACATGAGGAGTTGTCCTAGCGCAACGGTACACGCCTAATATGACTTGACTTTGCGAGGCTACTAACTCGATCATAACCTCGACTAATCCGTACAACCTAGACGCTACTCTCCTTGAGTCCAAACAAGATCCGTACCAAGACCGGACCGACTGGTAACGACTCAACCTATGGAATACCGGTGCTGACTTTTCTACCTCACTAAAGTGTTATGCAACTCTCCACCTTGCCGAACCTCACCGTCATAACGAATATCTTCCAAAATTCACGTACCCATTCATGTACGGTCCTCACGGCCACAACAACACGATCACCTTTGACTCACTATCACTCAAACCTACGGGTTCTTGACGAATCTAACTCACGGCCTTCCAAGATTCTCACAACTCGACTATTGAATTCACGTCACCACAATTCTCACACAGAATCCTACACCCACGACCTCATCAACCTGTACACGGAGATGAACCAACTTACCGAGCTCGTGGCCTTATCGTTCATCTATGAATCCTGAACCAACTAACCCAGCTCACGGCCACACCGAACCACACGGGTCCATCTTTCAAGCTCACGGTCTCACCGACACACCCATGAAACCCAAACCAAGACACCGAGCTCGTGGTCTCTCCTCATTGCATCCTTGTCAATCCATACAAGTAGCTCACGCCCTCTCTCTCTTCGTAGTGGCTTCACAGACCCACACGGCAACCAAAACAGCTACCGAGCAAGAATTTCTAAAGCTACTAAGTAATTATAGGGTCACGATTCAACATGCAAGAGGTTATTCGGGTAGTAGAGGGTGAAAGAACTTCTACTTGCCTTGAATCCACGGTGGTGCTAGCTGGTGGCAGAGCGGCAGGAATAAAGCGAGACGGCGGTGCGGCGAGGCGATGCGAGCGGCCGGCGTCGATGAGCAAGACAAGGGTGAAGCTGTGAAGGTCAGAATGAAGATGTTTCTCTGCTGCAAAGGCTGATGGACGAAGAAATTTTTGTGAGGGAAAGGAAAATAAGAGACGTTCTTCTTCCCTCCTTCGGTTTCACCGTTTGTTGACCATATTGGTCAACAATCCTTGAATTCTGCGGCAATCCAAGGGAAGACGCGTGGAGTGGACGTGTCCCTTGGCTGAAATTCCCTTGCCACTTTGAGGGACTTTGCTGAAACATGGCTGAGGTCTTGTGTCAAGGTCTTCATTCGCTGGTAGGTTGCGGAGGAAAAACGTGGCTGCAATTTGGGTCAAAATCTTCATTTTGCTGACAAGCGGGCGGGGTTGACGTGGGGGAAATGGTGGCTTTGCTCCTTTCTTTGACTACTTGAACGTGTGCATGGGAATGAAGAAGAATTTGCATGGAAAGCTAGCTTGGCAAAGTACTAACGAGAGTGAACATTGGTCTCGCTTGTGGCGTTTCGTGAAGAAGAAAATTTTAGGAGATAATGGACTAGGTAATGGTCGAGCTATCATAGTACGGCGGAGATGTGACGATGAGGTGATGCTGTGGGAATGCAATGAGACCTTATGGTTCGGTATGGTGATGGTGGTGGCGAAACGGTGGCTGTGAATGGTGCCAACATCATAGTCCGATGACAAGCTTGTCGACGCGGCATGGACCGTTACGTATTCGAGGCTCGGCGAAGTCCGGATATCACACTATTCCTCCGCTTAGGGCTCTTGGGTTCACAGTTGTAGCACCTTCAAGATATTATTCAGTGCCCTCTCATGTATCCATCGTTCTTCATGTGTCTATGTGAATCATGATTGATGGAACAATCGCGCGAGTGCTCGTTTGTGTGTATGGTGGCAGACGTTTTGATGAATGCAATCATATCTAGTTGATTTTTGTTGTGGAAAGTCTAGCTTGATTCGAATAAACAGTGCAAAGTGAAATAGCTAGTGAATTTGATTAGGGAATTCTCACTGTGAAGGCCAAAACTGTAGCTCTTTATCTTTTATAGCTGAAATACTGGATGTCATAATCTCTCTCTCTCTCTCTCTCTCTCTCTCTCTCTCTCTCTCTCTCTCTCTCTCTCTCTCTCTCTCTCTCTGTAGAATGCACTATGTTGAATTCTCTTCCCGTTTATGTCTGTCTGCACCTTCTATGACCATGGTACATTTTGAGTAATCTAATAATTCTTATGTTATGACTTACAGTAGGATGTTGGTGCTTGACATGAGTGAATCATTCAATAAAGCTAGTTGCTAAAGCTCCATAGGTTTATTTGGAATCCACTTTCGATGAGGCTTATGAAGTTGGATTATTAATAGATATGCATGGCACGTTTAGCAACACACAAGCTGATAAACAAATAAAAGATGTTTGTGGAAGATTTTGTTTCTATTTGGAAATCATATTAATGTACATTTTGAGAATTATCTTTATAGAGTATTATGCTTTAGCCCTGTAATATGTTTTTATTTGCTATTTTTATTTATCAAACTTGTAAAATTGTGCTTGTTTTGGGCTTTTAGCTTAGGCTTTTAGCTATGTTTTTGGCTTGAAGAAATGCTAAATTTGATTACTTCAACCTTTGTTTTGTTTGATTCAGGTGATCTATTCAAAATTCAAATGTCAATGGAAGTGGACATGGACAAATCCAGTGATCCCATGAATTTGATAATGGACTCACTATAATATGAAGGTAAAAATGACCTCGAAAAGGCATCCGGCATGAGCAAGTTACCTAAACCTTGTCCTTTTGGTAAATGAAAATCAGCAATCTAGCTTCATTTTTGTAAAGGACAAATTGAGAATGCAAAAATTAATGTGTTTTACATTTATTGTGGAGCCAAGTATAGTTATAATATTAATAACGGAACTTTTGCTATGTTGAAGCACTTGAAAAGGTGCAACAAGTATTCCCGCAATTTAGATGACAAGTACAAGTTGTTTGCCGCATGTAGAATGGATAAGACTCAAATGACACTGGGGCATACTAGTAAAATTGGTAGTGCTAATGTCTTAATGACATGAAAATTTTGATCAAGATAGGTGTAGGCGAATGCTTATTCAAATGATCATAATGGTGAACAACCTTTTTCAATGGTTGAGTGTGTCGGATTTCGTGATTTTATTTATTAGTTACAGCCTCTCTTCAATTACATCTTATGATTTACTATGGATAGGGATTGCATGAAGTTGTATCTTTATGAAAAAACAAGTTTGATGACTTATTTTCACAAGCTTAAGTCTAAGGTCACGCTAGGGTCACACTCAAGACTGATATATGAAATTCTATTCAGAACTTGAACTATTTATGTCTCATTGCACACTTTATTGATGACGACTGTAAATTACACAAAAGAATCATCAATTTTGTGGTGATATCTAGTCACAAGGGTAAGAGTATTGGAAAAATAGTTGAAAAATGCATCTATAGGTAGGAAATAGAGAAAAAAATTGTTTATAATTACCGTGGAATAACACTAATTCATATGATGTTGCCATTGGTTTTTTGAAAAAAAAAATATCAAGAGATAGGCTATTGATTTTAAATGGAGATGTTTAACATATAAAGTGCATGGCTCATGTATTGAATTTGATTGTGAGGGATGGATTGATTGAGATACATGATTCTATTGTACGTATTCAAAATGTGGTTAAGTATGTAAAGAGTTGTTCTGTAAGATCTCAAACATTCCAAGATTGCATGAGGAGTGCAAGCATTGCTCATAAGGGTTTAGTGTATTTTGATGTCACAACTAGATGGAACTCCACCTACCTTATATGAGACACTACCTTAAAGTTTCAAAAAGCTTTTAAAAGGATAGAAGAAGATGATCCTTCTTTCTTAGTCAAGCTTGACTATGAAACTCTTACATGAAGATTAGGAAAATATCAAAACTCTTTTAGTAATTTTGAAGAAGTTTTATGATGCCACCGAAAAGATGTATGGGACTCTATATATCACTTTTAATGATTATATTAATGAGATATCTACTTTATATAAAACTCTGAAACAAATGGAGAATGCGTTGAATCTTAGAGTGAAAGTTATGGGTGCAAAGATGAAGGATAAATTTGAAAAATATTATGGGAGTTTCGAAAAAGTAAATATGATCATGTTGATTGCCATAATATTGGATCCAAAGAAAATAATGAATTATGTGCCATATTGTTATAGACTAATCTATAATGATGGTGCAAAAGTTGATGAAATGTCTGATAAGATGAAGATTATCCTAGAACGTTTGTTTCATTTTTATGAAAAATCTTATCTTGATTCTTGTGATAGAGATTTGGACAATCAATTTTTGATTGATACTAGCAGTAATTAGGATTTTAATAGTCATGAGAAGGGTAACAATGATGACCTTGCTTTGGTTGAGAATTTCACTTCGGATAAGGCATTCAAATCATTTCTACATGAGGAGAAAAAAGTGTGCGTGGGCAACTAATCTGAACTCAACAAGTATCTTAAAGCCAAACATAAAGAAAGTCGTGATCTTGACCTTTTGATGTTATGGAAAATTGTTGGCCGATAGTTTAAAGTCCCCTCTTTGATGGCTTGGGATATTTTGTCAATTCCTGTAACAACCGTTGTTTCGGAGTTGACTTTTAATACATATAGTCGTGTGCTTGATGACTTTGAAGTTCTTTGACTCTTAAAGTGGTGGAAGCTTTAATTTGCATTCAGGATTAGTTGAGATTAACTACCATGCTGATTAATGTTGAAGAGTGCATCGAGAATGGGGAAAAGTTTGAGTGGGGAAGTTGTGGATATATCTTTTTAACTTGTAATTCTTTCGTATATGTAATAAGTGATTGCTTTATTTAATAATTTATTTTTATTAGATATGGATGAGATTCACTCAAAGCTTATTGGTAAATAGAGTTTACAAGTTATAGTGGAAGAAATATATATGTCAAGGTTTTCCATTAATTATTTGAGTTCAATTTCTAGTAATTTTAGTTTAAAACAAATGTTCAATGATCATATATACTTTGTAGGACTATCCAGGTTGTATTTTGCTGTATTTTCACCGTAATAGTTAACTAAGAGCTATGAAACAACTATGATTGTAAGTTTTCAAGAGAATCTCCAAGTTGATAGCTTTGTACAAGTCAATTTAATGACATCCTCATGTTTGAATGAGAGTCTAACAAGGATGAAAAATCTATTGATAGAATATGCACATTTTGATGTTATCCGCAAATGCCTCTATGGAGTAGTATGTTTGAGTCAATCTCTCGGTGCTTTTGCAAAATGTCTGTGAAGATATAAATGTTCGTGGCTTGCTTAAATCTCGATGCACATATAGATTTCATCCAAGACACCTCTAGTCTTGATGATTTGCCGAGACCTCCAATGCATGGTTAGTTTTCATTTGATCTCATGCCTTTGTGTTTTATTTTCATCATGACATACAGAACATAAATCTTTGGCATTGAGCAATGTCGTGTAATTGACATGAACTGTGAATAATACTTACCAAAAGTGTTTTGAACGTATCTCTTTCTTGTGTTTTTATGCATCATGTGATTGTAAGTTTTCAGGTAACATATAGATTACAACATGTTCAAGTATAGTTCAAGGCTTTGAGTCCCTCACAAGCTGCAACATTAATTAATTAATTTTTGGCTTGGAACAACAAACTTACCAGTTCCACCTAACCAGGCTAGTCAATTTCTCTGGTTCCTAATTCCACCTTGGAATCAGATCGGATCAGGAATCGATCACCCTCATTCTGAAGTATGCCGACATCCAATTGAATCTGAGGTACTTAAGGAAATCAAATTCCTTTTTAACTTTGGAATATGCCACACTCTAGTCAATGTCCTCGCGATACCATCATGTATTCTAATTCTAACATCACCAACACCTACAACATCGCACTTTGTGTTTTTCCCCAACTGTACTTTACTATCATCCGTTTATTGATAATTAGTAAGCCAGTTTCTATTTGGTGTAACATGAAACGAACAATCAGAATTTATAATCCATCCATCAAACGATTAATAATCAATGATAGACAATACAAAATCAATACTATCAGAATTACCATCAGCTATAGCCGTAACATTATCTGCAGAATTAACTATGATCCCCTTACCCTTCTCGTTTTTTAACTTAAGGTAATTCCTTCTAAGATACTCCCTCTTGCACAGCTCCAACATATAGCACCCTCAGTCCTCAACTGATTGTGTCTATTCATATTTATGCTCATACCTACACGTGTACTAGTTCTTCCTTTGTTTACTAAAGTAGCGGATATAAGTTCACCAAATCCCCTTCTATGGATGTCCTCACTCAGTATTAAATCTCAAACCACATCAAACGTTAAACTTGTTGATCTATAGGAATTACTAACAACAATAATAGTAGTATTCTAACTATCAAGCAATGATGATAACATAATCAAAGCATGTATCTCATCTTCAAGGCCAATCTCAATTGAACTCAATTGACTAACAATCACATTGAATTCATTTGTATCATATGCAATTGACACATCTTTGCTCATCTTTAAATTAAAATGAACGTCGCATGAAATAAATCTTGTTGATTGCAGAGAGCTTCCCGTACATATCTAACAAGGCTTTCATCAAACCTATAATGGTATTCTCTTTTATGATGTTAAACGTGACGTTACGAGCCAACATAAGCTAAATAACACCCATAGCTCATCTATCCAGTAATTCCTAGTTAGCTTGCTTCATCGTCTCTAACTTCTTTCCAAATAGGGGCAAGTGTAGTTTCATCTAGTAGAGATAGTTTTCAATCTTTATCTTCTAGAAACCAAAATCCTTCTCATCAAATTTGTCAATTCCCACTTCTCCTTTTTCTATCGCCATCGATTCACTTCAAATCGGCTAAACTTGGCTTTGATATCAATCGATGCGAAAGTGAGTGATCAAACAATATAATAGGCAAAATAAGAAAATAAATCGTACACCAGATTTACATTATTTGATCATAGTGATTTACGTCCATAGAAGAGTATTAGTGAATTCCACTATAGATCAAGCGATACATTGAAATTACAATCATGCTTGAGTCATTCAAACACTCTTAGTGTTTCCCAAAACCCCAATTATACCCAATAACTCGCGTAGTATTTTGTCCCACAAATTCTCGTGAAATAATCTTTCAATCTCATGAAAGAATTAATAAAGCTTACTAGAAGATCTAGCCATCAAATACTAACCAATCATGATGCAATTCTTGACAATTCTCCAACAATTTGCAATGAGAACTTTGACAATAGGATGAGAACCAATTTCAAATAATCACGGCTTACTCTGCTTGGTGCCCCTAAATATAAACACTTTGAGAATATTTATATGTGTAAGTCACCACCTAAGGACGTTGGAATAAATTGGTCAAAGGAAGTCAACATTGAATTTTGGCATGAAAGAAATTTCCTTTTCTGTTGTTTTCTTTCGTTGCCTGGCACGTTGACCTAGTCAATGTCAGATTCAAAGTTCATGTTGGACTTTCCCACCTCAAGAGCCGAAAACCCCAAAAGATTGGAAAACTAACTAAACTTGGCCTTGGATTCTTTTTGGGTATTTAACTTGATCTACAATTCAATTCGGATTGAGTTTGTTCAATGATTCAAACTCGAAACATTTTAACAAATTATTGACATCAAGTGTGAGATCTCCTTCGACGAGTTCCCATAGCTACCAAGGACAGTGACTTTCCTTACCTGTTGTGTTGTCTCCGTGTTTCTCTTTGTTATGCAAAGAAGACAACAGTTCCCGATGAAAACTTCGAAGGAAGGTTGGATGGTAATTTATGTGCTATTTTTCAAAATGCAAGTTTTGGGCTTGACTTGAAGGTTGAACTTTGCTACGAAGGTTCCGTTATAAATCAACTATGGGTTGACTTGAAGATCGATATTGAAATTTGCTATGTTTCATTGGAGATTTTGAGATGTGGGATAAGGCTGTTGCGTCCTAAGAAGCTTGGTTGATGATCTGAGTGGAGGTTGTGAGAAGATTGGGGGGAAAGAGTGAAAGCGAGTGATGGTTGAAATGTACGAGAGTGCAAAGTTAGGAGAAAGAAGGATGATGATTATTTTTTTGACAAGAGAAAAAAGAAAGTCATTTTCTCTTATTTTGAAGGTTGTTTTTTAATGATTTTTTTCTTGACTAATTTATTTTTCATGCATCAAATGTCGAAAAAATTAATTTTTTTTTGTCAAAATTATTATTTGGGAGAGGAACAGAGCGCAAATCAATTATCCAAGGTTGACCGGGAGCGAATCAAATGCAAGGTTGACCGTGTAGTGGGAATCCTTAAAGAGGTGCTGCACAGTAGACTTGTTTCAGCCACACAAAAAAGAACAAAAAAGGTGGAGCACTCGTTTTAGCCGTGCAAAGGAATAGGAACACGCGACAAATTTTTTCCAATCAAGGCATTTTCTTGTTGAAAACCATGAGCCTAGGATCAATTAATGAATTATTTACGGCCGGCTCTATGTGAAGTAAGCACTAATACTAAATCTCTGGTATATTTTTATCATTTATTTATTTATTTCTTTGGTGATTTCATTCACTCGTATTGATTTAATTGTGAGATCTATTAACTTTTTGGCATCATTTCATAATGTCATGTAAGATCCGTATTTAAACCGCCTATGATATATTGGCCCAATCTGTTTGCTTGACACGAAAAAGGTGATTACTGGATTTTCCCGTAATGCGAGGGGATGTGAAGAAGCAGTAACATCCCGATCGGATAGGAAACTGGGGATTGTCCGCACTAAACCACGGGCAATGAGGGGGGTCTTTTCCAACGTGCATGCTTGTTGATGTTGACAGAGCAATCATTTGCGGTCAATGTACAAAGAGAGTGAAAGGTGAAGGGTGAGATTTGCAGGTAGTAGATTCTCCAATTCTCTCCCAAGACATCGAGGGGGTTGTGAGAGTCTACACAGATTTTTTTAATAGGATGTTATTAATAAAGTCCTACATATATTGTATTAACATCAATTCAATTCTAAACTTTTTAATTGGACTAATGTAATCTTAAATCTTTTCATATAGATATCAATTAAGTACATTTAGCCAATTTAAGCCGAAAATCGCTAATGTACACGTTGGACAGTTAATACCAACGTGGATACTTTTAATTATAGTTTAATAATATTGAATTTTTAATTTTTTGTTTGTTTTTTCGTTCTTTTTTTTCCCCTGATTTTGCTTGCTGCTTTCTAGCGAGGGCAAGGTGGTAGGGTTGCAATGGCACTGAGCGAGGCCATTGCAGCCGTCCAATGGTTGGCAAGGGTTGCTGATGACCCTTGCTGGCCAAAATGAAGGGAAAAAAAAAAGAAAGAAAGAAAACAAAAACAAAATTATTAAAATATTGTTTAAAAATGTCTATGCCGCACGACCCGGATTTACATTAGCAATTTGCAGCCTAAATTGACTGGATTAAATAAATTGGTACTATTGTGAAAAGATTTAGAACTAAATTAGTCTAACTAAGAAGTTTACGACTAAATTAGTATCAATACAATATAAGTTTAAAACTTTTTTGGTGCTTTTTCTTCTTTTTCTTTTTTTTTTTTTTTTAAAATAGTCTTGATAAGATTAATATCGTTCAATGATTTGCAGGACATTTTATCTTGAATTGGAACCTAGACGCTTGAATTTTGTCTCTCGTTTCCTCTTCTTCTTTTTTTTTATCCGAAATCCAAATGAAACCAATCCTTTCCTACAAGAGTATTGATCGTGCAATTTTTGATGATTTAACACAGCTGATCACATTGCAAATTCAAGGGGAAAAGAGGGTTTTGTTCATGATCTTGGACCCATGTTCCTGTTACATATCCATTCATCATCAGTTCCACCAAAGTCAAAAAGCTTTCCCCTTCTCGAGCCCCTTCTCGAGTCCACGAATTGAAAGATCGGCGTTTTTCTTCTCGGCTCTATCCCGTTTCCCTTCAATCAAAACCCTAGCTCTCTAAAAAAAGTATTTATGTCTCTTCACAACAGTCATCTCAAACCGCAACAGGTCTTATGGCGACGCCTACACCGATCACCCCGAAAGCACTTGCCGGAGCACCTGAGCCAATCGTCCTGGTGCAGTGAGATGCGGCAAGTGGCCCTCCGTGTCCACCACCTCCATCGTGGTCGGACCGCCCAAGTGGTTCATCAAATAGGTCGCCGCTGACGCCGGCAGCAGAACGTCATGAGCGGTCTGAATTATGCAACAGGGCACCGTCACGAGGCCCAGCACACCCCTTAGGTCGCTATTGAACACCGTGCGCAGCACGAAGAGAGATATGTCGGGCCTCATGTTGAACAAGGTCCGGCTGAACTCGCGGACGGCGGTCGGAACATCGGAACCCACAGCTAAGGGCGCGTGACCGTTCACCCACGCCTCGTAATTCGACTGCATCGCCGTGAAAACTTGCTCGATCTGCTCTTGCTCGAACCCGCAATGGTAATCTTCATCGTTCAAGAACCTAATAACACACGTTGTTAGTGCTTGGCGTAGAAGTCGAAAAACCCACTTTGACATTAAACTAATTTAGTACTTGTCCTTATGTACGCATGAAAATCTTCAATTGAGGCGAGAAAAATTCTCAAAAAAATAGCTCAGTTAACGAGGATTTGCAAATTCTCACATATGACATCGTGCTCTGATATCATTTATTCTCCTACCATTATCAATAGAAGCGTAAATCATTTCACTTATATTCCACAACCAATTGATTCGAGTCTACTTGAGTCCCGATTGTGCATACCTTGGAGAGGCTCCGATGAGGACAAGCTTGGTGAAGAGGCGGGGGCGGCGGATGGCGGCTAGGATTCCAATCATTGCCGACACTGAGTGCCCGACATACGCGCAACGGTCAATGCATAGGGTGTCGAGAATGGAGAGCAAGTCATCAACGTAGCCGTCAAGCGTGGAGTACCGCCGGAAATTGAAGTACCCCGGATTCACGCTGCCGGCGCACACGAGATCATAGAGGATGATGCGATAGTGCGAGAGGAAGTAGGGCAGGACGCGCTGCCACGCGGATTGGTCGGTCCCGAAGCCATGAGCGAGGACGAGGATCTGGTCGCCGTCCCCGACGACTCGGACGTTGAGGGCGTCCAAGAGGTTTTGGTTCATGAGTGTGGTTTAGAAAGAGGACACACAGGAGTTTACAGGCAATTCTGAGGGGGAAATGGGCATTTTTGGGGGCAAGTGGGCAAGTGTTCTGGAAGGGGTTGAGAGTGCTATTTATAGTGCTAAGTTGAGGGCTTTTCTTCTCTGTATGCTAATAATTGCTTGGACTGGTTGGGTCATTAGATAAAGAGAAAGAGAAAGAGAAATGGAAAATGCTGGGGAGGACAATTTCCTTTTTGTAAAGTTGATGTCATTCAGAATGATGCCTCTCAACTGTTAAAAACCACGTTAGATTGAAGATTTCGTCTTCCAGGGAATAATGGCACATTAGCAATACGGTTTCACTGAATTTAGCGTCAGTCGGTACTCGCAGACTTTTTGTCTCCTCCCCTTCTCTCTCTCACTCTCTCTCGTCCTCTCTCTCCGCTTAGTGTCGGCCTCGAGCTCTCCCTAGGTCAGGAAAGATGTCCTTCGAGGTCTAGAGGTGTGGGCTCCTCCATGTTCGCAAGCAAGAGCCGAAACGAGGCAAGATCTCAATGACCATGGTAAGGCCGTTGAGATTGGGGTAGGAAGGTGTGGCTAAGGGCACAATGGTAGAGAGAGGGAGGTTGATGGTGGTAGGACCTTGACACATGGTGGCGGTTCGACCTCGAGACCATCCCACGCGGAGGGGGGGGGGCGTGGCTAAGGAGGGCACGATGGTGAAGAGAGAGAGAGGATTAATTGATAGGGTTTGGTGGAGATGTAAATCGGATGTGGCGAGAATTAGAATTGCAATTGACATGAGTCATGATTTTGCGACAAAATAGAAATTGAGATTAAAGAAGGAGACGATTCATATCTATGGTTTAGTTTCTTCAGAGCTTTTTCAACTTATCTTAAAAAGTTAGCTTTAGCAAAATAATCCTACCAAGAAACGAAAGATCGTATCGAAACAATTTAGAAGTTTGTACAATTCCAAAAGTCCACTGTACTGTACAGTTGATTCCTTCAATTTCGAAAGTCTCTTCTTCAATGGGAAGTCGAGGCCGACAGGACTGATCATTTGTCCTAAACGCTTGCCTGTAAATCCCGCCATTCATTCATGGATAACGTTGATGGGACGGCACCCTCCCACACCATCTCGCTTTCATGGCGCTGGTGTCATTGCATGTAGCGGAGCAAAATTGAGTGATGTTGCCAGGCAATACACAAGGGGCTGTCGTTTGGCCGACGATGAAGATAAGGAGGACGACACTGTAGATCGATCCGATCAACGTGATGGGAAGCTCGCAAACGCTGTCATTCGATATGATTTTTATAGGATCTCTTCTTATTACATTGAGCTAGTGCAGAGAAAGCACACCCCCATGTTGAGATGGAATTTAAAGGAGAAATAAAAGATAAGTTTGTCAAGTTAAAAAATTATTATTTTCGAGCTTGTTTGTTTAAGTATAAGTAAAATATACCATTTTTACTGTCTAGCCAAAACTTGAAGTATTATCGGTAATTTCAAAAATTTGCGTAAGAAAAATTGTCTTATGGGAAAAGATAAACCGTTATGAGAACGAAGACATTCAGCTTTAATCTTTAAAGTGTTAAAGATTTAAGGAATTGTTTGCATATGATCATGATTCATCTTAAGAAAAGATTACGCTGAAACTCTTAAGACTTTTGTGCAAAATGCAATTGAATCCAAAAATTTTAAAATGCACAATTAAATCCTAAATTTTTTTAAATATACGCAGTTAAGTCCTAGCCTTACTGTTGGGAGCGTCGCATCGCTGGAAACTCGGAACTTTCATCAAATTTAGCATGATTTTGACAACAATTATGAGAAAAGTATAGGGGTTTTTCTTGCCCATGGACACTACCAGTGACAAGATTAGGACTTGATTTCATAGATTTCAGAATACTTAGGACTTAATTTCATTTTTTGAAATGTCTGAGCTCAACTACACTCGGTATCAAACATTTAAGATTCATAGGGTAATTTTTCCTCTTAATGACACAGGTGAGTTTTGTACATTATAATATTAACAATTTAAGATCAAAATTCCTTTTGAGTGTCCATTATTATATAGAGAGATATGCTGAGAGAGGAACGACATCATACGGCAGATGTTGAAATGACAAAAATCAAGAATCATGTGAATTCACTTTGTGCAGGCTAAAAATATTTGAGAACCTCAATGTATTGAGAGAGACTTTATAAATGGATGGAAAGAAAACGATTCCAAGGATCTCACATGTTACTTCTGACTCCGATACCATCTTAAATCGAATGCTCGAGCATGAGCAATATCTCTTTGCTGCAATGCTCAGCAAAACAGCTGGAGAGCATACAGTGCCCAAATCTCTGAGACAATCTTAGTTAGTGGTAGTATATGAAGGGGAATCTGATTCAGTGGAGGTAGTCTTCCATCAAATAAGCTTCGCTAGTCTAAAGGTGTTAGTCCTTTTTCTTGGCCCTAGCAAATCCATTGGAGCGGAACTGATCAGTACTAGTCCAATTCAATTTTTGCCTTTAAAGCTTTCTAGCTTTGTATAGACTATTCTATTGTTAACAAGATGGAATAAGCATATTAAACAATTTCCTAGCATTGATGGTAACTAATTGGGAAGTCAGAATATTCCATTTCATAAAGGGTAAGAGGAAAAAGAACAAATCAAAATATACAAAGTAAATGACTTAGTGTACATTTAATGAGGTCCAGTGTGAGCTCCACAATGTTTAGTAATATATGCATGATCGGCTTGATCTAATAAATTACAACACACGTGTTTCAACTATAAAATTCCTTTTAACCTATGTATTTTTTCAAATATATGGCAAAACCCGCTTTGTTAGTCCTTTAGTCATTTCTTTTCTTTTATGGCTTTATGAAATATGCTGTGTTAACTAATACCTAAATGGGATGATGGGTTATGTGATTTATCGACATCAAAATTGCTCACCGCGTGTAGATATCCAACAAAGAAATCGGCAGTGATTGGAGACCCTTATCCTTTTAGCAACAAAAGGAAGAACATCAGGCAGAAAACTCAACATCCTTTCTGTCAAGTTCATGTCCCCATTACTTATCACTGTAGTGGCAGTCTACTTCAAAGCTGCAAAAACCCTAAACTGTTCAAAACCCTTTGCTTCCTTCAATCACCTCTTGGATGCTCAAAACTTGGAAAGAAGCAAAATGATTAGCAACATGTGTTGCACAACGTGCGATTGGCACTTCAACTTTTTCTCTTTTATTTCCTTTTTGGCCCCCAAAAAGAACTTTCTTATTTTCGGCCCCCACCAAAAGCATGGAGGAACCTCCGGATAGTGGTCTTGAAGGTGAAGCATCATGGAAGGGCAGGGGCCACAATCTCCAACACTGTCTTCTACTTGAAACAACGACGAGAGAGAGAGAGAGAGAAAGATCTGCGACTGTGGAGGAATATTTAATGGGGATCTAGTGGCCGGTTTGATTGTTCATAGAACCTATTATCTTATCCATACCTTTCTTCTCAATTTCTCTGAGTCTTGCAAGTACCATGTAAAGTCCACTTCATGCGTTTGTGAGAAGGGGAGAATCTGCCCGACCATGTTTAAAGAGACATGAGATCTCGGATAAGTCTGTATAACGTCTTGGGACTGAGGTATTGGCTACGTCGTAACCTTTTGAAAACCGATGTGAAAGATTTCGTTTTGACCATGTACCTCCCCGTGCATTCATGATGAGTTAACACGTAACTAATCCCTTGATTGGCGATGAACCGATGAGTTAATTGTCTAGCTAAAGAGAGAATCCAAGAAGGCTGGCTAAAGAGAATTACCCGAGACTTTTGTGTGAAATCAATAAACATTTAAGCTTGGATGCACTTTTGATGGAGGGATATGATGTACGTTTTGACGAGGAGAGGGGTGAAGTCACGGGTCACTACTAAAAGTTGGGGAGTCTTTTCTTTTTCTATTATTAAAAAAAGGTGGGAGTGACTCCCTATCTTATCTTCAGTTGGAAAATTTGTTCCAGAGTCTGGACTCGACACCCTCGATGACCTTTGTAAGTTAATCTCTCCCTTGATTTGATATGGAAGACATTGAGAGTGGAGGACTCTTTTGGAGTCTCCCCTTCCACTTTTAGCGCACGCGCATGGTTGCCATGGCCCTTTTTACTTATAAGTGGATTCCCTGACTCAGATTTGGGACTAATTGATTGCATATGAAAATTGAACTTTTTTAGGCGGGCTTGTCGGGAAATTTGATTGCTGATGAATAACGATCAGTAGTTTATAGTTTATTGATGCATGATGACAATCAATGTCCTTAGATATTATTTGCCTCCAGTATTGTTGCTACCGAGTTAAAAACAAATACACCTCTAGGATATACACAAAAAATTACAGATAAGCGAGTTCAGCAATTGCCAACTTTTCTTTTGACATTTCACCTTGAATGTATTGTCAAACTTGTGTTAGAAAAAAAGATATGAAGATAAAATGTTGTGAATTAGAGAGAGTAATAAAAAAAAGAAAGTTGTTAAGACAATGTATGATTTGGTCCTATTTACAAATAAACAATCCACACATCTCCAAGGAATAGGTAGCTTATCGGAACTATCATCACTTTTTATGATCAAGTACCACTTCATTTCATGTCAACAATCACTTTTTTTCATATCCAATATTCACTTCTTTTTCAAATCAATCTCTTCTCTTAATTATGTATATATATCAAACTATTTCAATAGGGCCTAGGCGGGCCGAAGCAAGTGTCGAGCCTGTAGTTGGCTCTCAATGGATTCAATTATGTGGTATCTCCAGAATTCACAAGCTTCTCGACACGGTTCTTTCTTTGATATTAGTCACCACAACTACAATTTAGTTATATGTCAAAAATAAGGGAATGGCAAATAACCACAACAAATAGAGACAACTAAAAGAGTAAGACCCCAATCAAAGAAATTGTAGCATACAACATTTGAAGGAAAGCCAACATTGAATTGGACTCTTACCTTTGGTTTGGCCTAAAAAGTAGGACCGGAAGAAAATAAATGGGATGTTTAGAAGGGTTCAGACTAGAAGAGATGAGATGGATTGCATGATGCTTCTCTCTTTTAACTCTTCATCTCAGTGGTTGACTGATTTATCATATATAATTAGAGCAAAAGGTGTGAGAATATTCGCTCTAACGATAATTACGTGACATTTCATTTTATCTCTTTGATTGCCACGTGACATGATAGATGGCATAGTTTTGCCACTTGATACACATTCAATTAATAAATTTTTAGTGGAATAATTTTTCATCCATCAATTCTTATCTTTTATTTGATTCAAAGGTTAGAAAATAAATAAAGAGAAATTATATGAAAGTTTCATCTATTATTGAACTTAAACTTGAAAAAAAAAATTAATAACCTAGAGAAAGCATTTTCAATTATACTCTATCATCTCCCAATCTTTACATTCCATTTATTATCGAACTTTAAATGTTAGAAAATAGATGAGAAGAAGTAAATATGCGAATTACGAAGAGAGCCGTACCTGGTCGAGCTAAGTCTCACGATCCATGGACCGGTGGGTTTACTCAAGGCTTGGATTTTTAAAGTAAAATGGAACTAGAGGTGCTTTTCCAAATGGGCGAATTACCATAAAACTCCTAAATATATCATACTTCAATTGTAACAATTTCAATTTGATTAATTTAATTCTAAATTTTTTGTTATGTCAATTTAGTCCTAAATTTTTTAAAAATTTTCTAATTTAGTCATTCGGGTCTAGTCAACACCGGTAGTTGTAAATGGTAGGGGCGGAGCTAACATGGATAATTTGTAACTTTTTTTTTCTTTTTCTAAAAAGAAGAGAATAATAGAAAGAAAAAGGAGAAAAAGGAACTGCGCCAAAGAAGTTGAGAACCTCGAACATGCAAAAGGTTCCCCTTTTACGTGGCAAGGGCCGTACCAATAATTGTGATGTTACCTTATTGACAATTCCCCTCATTCAATCACAACCAACCAAAATGTTTTCTTCGAGCGACCAATCACGCTTGTCAAAGAAACAGACGTCTTTACCTTAATTCTCATGAATAGGAATTCGTTTCGTGAACATCCCTGACTTCGTGTCCCAAGTCCTCCAGGTCGAAACCTACTTTGCCGCCACCTTTCCCGTGCTTCATATGCAAACTCCGATAGGCTAAACCACGAGGAGCTCATACCCGCTTTCCGCACCGACGGCGAGTTCTCGCTCAACTAGATCCTACTTCGTCCTCCCTAAGCCCCAAGCTCCGACGACGGCTCATGGCATCGGACATGGCAGCTCTCGTCTTCGAGGGCGGTGTCGCTCTCTAGAAGGTGCCTAAGCGGGGTCGGGGGCCGCAGGCGGAGGAAGACGCAGATCTCTCCGGCCTTGGAAGTGAACTTCGACGGACGTGACGTCAAAATACACGAGCAAAAAGTTCGAGGTCACCAACAATTCACTGTACGGTCCCCGTGCAAGCTTTTCTCAATTTAAATCCATAAAAAGAAAAAAAATGTAGACTTTATCTTCGATTTGAAAGCAACTCGCGGTTCATTCGTGTGGTAAGAAATTGAGCATGATACATGAAACTGTGAAGTTGGAACATGATTTTTACTTTTTAAATTAGAAAGTTTTTTTATGATTGAATTCAATTTTCTGGTTAACTGAAGTCCTTTTTTTTTTTATTGGCTTATTTTCCACAACACTAGAAAAAGGGAAAAACAATTTCCAATAAAATATTTCTCAAAAAAACAAAGCCTATAAGGAAAATGCTTCGTATTTTACATAATAAACATAATAAATCCGAACAGTAAACAAGGGAAGTTATTTCAGTTAAAAAGTCATAAAAATCTCATGCGAGACAATGAGTGCGGTCAAATACGTAGATTTTATGCAAATGGGTAGAATTTAGGAAAAGTACCAAAAAAAAAGTTTTAAATTTAATCATAAATCTTTTAATTGTATCAATTTAGTCTTGAACTTTTTCATATTAGTAATAATTGAATCGATCCAGTCAATTTAGATCGGAAATTGCTGACGTGGAAATCGGCCATCTTATATGGCGTAATTGACGTTAAAGTAAACATTTTTTTTTTTTTTTATTTTAAATAAATTTGGAAAATTTTTATTAATTTTTTTTTTCCTTTTTGTCTCCCTTCCCTTTGCTCATCTTCTCTGGCAATAGAGTTTAGTGAATGTAGGGCAACACTCCTCCATCGGCAATGGACACAGAACCTCGGGGCTTGCTCAAATCCGCATCGTTCCTCACTACAATTGGATGTGCCTTAGGACAATCCTGCTCTTCTTGTTGTCTCCTGCGGCATTTCTAGCAAATTCCAACACATAAACCCATCCGGACAAGCTTCATTTGGCCATTGTAAGTTGGAAATTGATAATGTGAACTCTGACCACCTTACGTGGCACGGCTGAGAATAACGTTGACATTTTCAAAATTTTCAAATATTTTTTTCAATTTTGTATAAATTTAATCTTTTCTTCTTTTTTTCTCCCTTCCCTTTATCCATCTCAACAATAGAGTTTGGTGAGTATAGGGCAACACTCCTCCATTAGCAATGGTCACAGGCTCACAGCACCCAGGATCACTTCCTTATCGCTCCTCATTGCAAGCTGGATGTGCCTCGAGACAATCTTGTTCTTCTTGATGTCTCTCATAACATTTCCAACAAGTTTCAAAGCCTAAACCCATCCAAACAAGCTTCATTCGGTCAATTTAAGTCAAAAATTGCTAACATGAATACTAACTGTCTTGCATGATAAGGCTAACGCTAGTTTGAATATTTTTTAAATTTAAATATTTTTTCCATTATTTATTACTTTTTTCTTTTTCTTCCCTTTTTTTTCCCTCCTTTCCCTTTGTCCATCTTCTTCGGCAAAAGAGTTTGGTGAATGTAAGGCAACACTCCTCCATTAGCAATGGTCACACAACCTAGGAACTTGCTCAATTCCTCATCATTCCTCACTATTGACACCTGAATTTTTGCCAATTCGCATTAAAATGATAACAAAACAATAAAAATAAACCAAAAAATTTATAAAAAATAAAAATAAAAAGGCCTCACGCCCATTTGATCAAAAGAACATGAGCGCGGCGCATCCGCATCACTTGGACTTCAGCATCCCAGAAAGCCCATGAAAACAATTCAATTCATAAGATAGAGAGAGCCCATCCAAAGCCCAGGTCCAAAAAAGAAAGAACACAAGAGCGGAGTGATCGAACCCAAAATGAGCTTCGAGGACACCGATCAACGCTGAAATCCGCCGTCTACGGTCACCCGTATTCGCCGGCGACCACTTTCCGCCGCATGCCGCCGGAGTTACGGATTTAAAGAGAGGCGTTCGCACACACACATCCGTCAAAGAAGCGAGAACTCGACGTCCACTACCTACGAATTGAAAATCCTCTCGGTTTGCTTTCCGTCATCTTCAATGGCCGGAGAGGGAGAACCATCACCGTCATCTATCTTCGCCGCTCTATGCTTTTGCATGCAGAAATCTCGAAGCGGTGAGATCGTGTGCTCAAGGCTCGTTCGTCTGTCACGATCCTGATCCTTCGCGGCGACCAAGATCTCTCCATGGTCAATTCGGCTGCCATTTGTAGCTCCATTTGGCTTGTTGACCAGAGGAGTCGATTTTGGGAGAAAGAGATCATCTAGACATTGATCAAAGGCTCCCGAAGCGGTTCTTTTGCTTCACTCTCGATTTCCGATGTCCTTAATCCGTTTCCGGTATCGTCACGCTGAACTCAATCTGTCTGTCTATGTTTTCAGGCCGTGAATTCCCGAAAAGCTCATTGACTCGTTCGCAACTTCTTCGCGGACCCCGATCATCTGTGACAACGCCTCGTGGCCAGAGACAGATTCTGAGGTATGTACATCATTGCTTCGTTTTACTAAGCTGAATTCGAGATTTGTGATTAAGGCTTCGAGTACGATTAGAACGGAGATTGTGGATCTGTTGGTATGTTTAAAGACGTCCTGATGTCATTGCAATTGTCCGGATCGGAATTGACCCTTCGATTATGACTTTGTGGTCTGTGTTTGAACCAATCACCAAGTGTTCGCTAAATGCCTGAACGACGTTGGGACGTCGGAATACAATTTTTAGATTTGGTGTCTGGAATGATCGTCGTGTAATGTACCTGTTCAACTCACTTACGTTGTCTCTGTTTCCAGTGATCTTAGATTATGGCCAAGGCATCTACATGCCATGACTACTTGATTTATTGTTCAAATCGATCCATATATGCTGTCTCTAGTCCTGATATTCTGCCATGTATTGATTCACGTTAATAGAGTGGTTTGCATTGAAAAACTCTTTTGCTGCCGCTTTTGTTAAAGACCAGTCCCTCTAATCTTTGAGCCTGTTTGCACCCAAAAATGTCGATTTTTAGTTATTGATATGTGATCAACAACATGAAGGAATTGCGAATGTAGAGTTGACAACCTCATATGCAACGGTCAAAGAATAGAGATAAAAAAAAATAAGGGAAAACAGTGGAGAATATATTATTCGAGCATATTTGATCATCCATAGAGGTAGCCAATTGAATGGATTGAAGATTAGTTGATATTGCATGCCTTTTTGATTACTTGCGGGAAATTACCAAAAAAGTCCTATTGTTATTATGCCAATTCATTCCTAAACTTTTTTTTTTTTTTGCCAATTTAATCTTAAACTTTTTGCATTTGTGTCTTTTTAGTCCATCCAGCCAATTTTGGCTAACTTGCATTGACATAGTACTACCAATGCTGAGGTGGCATTTCTAAAATATTATTTTAATATTCTTTGAATTTTTTCATAATTTTTTTCTTTTTTATTTTATTTTATTTATTTGCTTTTCCTTTCCCTTCCCTTCCCTATCTAAGAACAAGAAGGAAGAAGAAAGGAAAAGCAAAATGAGAATGATGAGACGTATTTTTGGGGCAAATTTTTCTTGTTCTTTTCATTCTTTTATTGTACAATTGACCATTAATTATGGGGATAAACATATGACTAACGAACATCGTAGATAAATCTGACTAGATACTTGCATAGATATTATTGTCTTCTTGCATATTCAAGCATGAAGGCAAATGCAACATTCCTTACTCTATTTATTTTTAGTGGATCAATTTAATATCTTTCTCACGCTTGAACAAGAGAATGAGGATTGGAGTAGAGTAGAAATGCACATCCGGCGATCAAAGACAATAAAGGAGAAAACTAACTAAAAGGTCACATTCGTGATCTGAATATCTCCCAACTTTCTAACTGTATTTATTTTTCAACTTCAATGAATACAAGCAAGAAAAACACAAAATATAGAGGCAAATAATTTTTCGGCCTAGCACAATATTGGTGTTCTCTCAATTAGCCATTGATGACCCGGCGTTTCCATCTTATCTCCCCAGCACTTCTATTCTAGTCAGATTTTGCCCGTATTCCAATTGCTGCATCTTATCGACTTTTGCTCTCAAAGCATTTTTTTTTCCCCGTGCAAACAAAAGCCATCACAAACTATTGTTAAAGTTTCGAAAAGTTGCTTTCGAGCACGAAAGATTTCTTTGGACCAAAAACAACACGAAAGATTTCAGCCCTTTTGATTTGCGCCCGAGATGTGTTGGCCCATCTGTGGTTAAAGTCAAGCGGTCATCTTAGGTTTCGGCCCAATGGGATCTTCATTGGCCCTTTTCTCGTCACTTTTGTTGTCACGAAACCTTTGGATAAAATTACGAAAATGCCCTCATTTGTTGTGTCATTTCCTCAAAATACCCAAAATGAAGATACTTTTATTAGCCAATCGTTTGGAGAGGGTGTGCATTGCCAAAATGGATGTGGAATTTGTGCCGATCCAACTACGCAAAAGATTGTTCATGGAACCACTATCAAGCTAGGTGCGTGCACGTTACTTGAGCCCAACAAGACAAAAGATGGATGAAATTTGTATAAAATTATCAATACATTCTCTATATTATTATATAAGTTAAAGAGAACCTCCTAAATCACTAGGTTTGTCTTAGTGGCCATTCTTTCCACATAGAAAGGAAGAGATGAGGGTTTGAATCTTCACTTTCTCAAGAGGTTGGGAATGATTTAACTCCAAACTTTGAGTACAAAGTAAAAGTCTAAAAGTGATTGTTTAAGTATAAGTAAAGTATGACCTAAAAAATATTAGAATCTCATATTTTAAAGGGATTATAAACTTATTTTCTCGCCCAAATATTCTTAATCAGTATTTTATAAATTTTTAATTAATGGAGAAATGCGTAAAATGATAATTCTATTTCATCTCTTGCACGGTTAATTTTGAGATTTTAGTTTAATCTATCTTATCAACAACCTCATTTAAAAATGATCTCAGAACACTTTTCTTTTTTCTCCCCCTAATATATATGTGTGTAATGTCTAGATATTGAATTAATAATCTCCTTTCATTAATTAATATAGTCCAAGACTTTAAGACGTGTCAAATCAAAATTGTGTATTGAAAGCTCTTCATCATTCATAATGACTATGTCAACATACATAATTTAAAAAAAAAAATCTAAATATTGAATAATTGATTGAAAAATATTAATTCCGGAACTCATATAAGAAGGTCGTGAACAAAGAGTTCCTGAATTTTATGCGATTAAAATATATTTTGTTAGCATTAGTGAAAAAAGATATTTATTTGCCATAACATTATTTCATATTTAGCTTTATAATCTTCTACAAATTTTCTTCTTCTTCTTCTTCTTCTTCTTCTTGGGATGTTTCGTGTGCGGCTTTACAAATTCAGAAGAAGAAGGAGAAGACCAAAATCCTCCGACCTTGTTTTCCGCTGCACAAGAAACCGACCATGTCATCGTCGACGGCCTCGGCTGCCGCCGGCACTTCACAAGAGGAAAGCTTCCCTCCGCCTCCCGTCCCGGTGCCCGCCGCCGACCCTGCCTCAACTTCCTCCTCCCTCGGCGGCGGCGGCGGCGGCGGCATGACTCAGGCTTTTTGTTTCTCCTCCGGAAACCCTAGGATTGAAGAGACTCGCGGCGTTATGCACCTCTTCCCGGATGACGCCGTCTCGTCCTCATCCTCCGATCTCCCGGTAACCTGGCATTCCCTTTGAGCTTGGATCGTTTGATATTCTAAGAATTGTTGCGTGAATGATTCTGAACGTGTCTTCGTTAGCTTAGTTCGATGATGCTGTTGGAGAAATTGTGCTGATATAGGAAGGAGTTTGAGTTAGAGGTGGTGGTTTGGTATTGTTAGTTATTTAGTGCAATGCCGGGTTGATGGTTGGTATAACATTTTTGTGCCTTTTGTTTAGGTTGGAAGAAAGCCTCTTATCTGCGTGTTCGGAGTGCCTGATCACATGACGTATGCCGACTTTTGCCGGTTCTGTGCTTCATTTATTCATCATATACTGGAGATGCGAATTGTCAGGTTCAATCTTGGACTACTTTGCTCCATTTTCAATTGATTGACTTTGCTTGTGCTTGTTCATCGAATATGTTGTTCTGATGTCTTGTTGGTGTTTAGAACTGACGGGATGGAAGACCGATATAGTATCTTGATACGAATGGATGGTCAAGATAGTACAGATAACTTTTACCGGTATTTTAATGGGAGGCGTTTTAATTCTCTGGAAGTACGTTGTTCTCTTTAAGTACTCCTTTTTTCTCTCTTTATGTTGAATTATTCCATTTAAGATTTCCTTAAGACTTTTATGCAAAATGCTTTATGTAGGTAGAGGTTTGCCGCATTCTTTACACCGTCGATGTACAGTACACTGGTTATAAAGGTTCAGTTGAGCAGCCACAGACTTCTCCAGTGGCCACAAGTGAGCAGCCATCATGTCCAGTCTGTCTAGGTATGTTTGTCATTTCTCTCGAGTGATGCCTTTTGCTTGCACGAACTTTCCATGCATTAATGATACAAGTGATTGGCTTTAGCTTCTAGGCTCTAGAGTAAGAGTAATAGTTCTTCAAATTTGATTTGGGGTGCTTGTGCTTGGAAGTATTCTCCATACAGCAGACCCTAGACTGTGTCACATGGCTTGCTGATTAGCTACACTTTTCTTTTTGAGTCTCTTCACCAAGCGTGACTTAGGTAGCTTAGCTTTGCCTATCTTTTTAAATTCCTTCTCCTTTTTTTACTGTCTCAGGGACCCTGTCTTGTGAAGTCCTGACTCCAATCTTTTGGAGATGCTTTGCTTAGCAAACCATGCTGAGCTAACATATGACGCGGCTTAAGAATTTTGTGCTTGTGCTATTATATTTACCTGCTTTTAGTCTCTTGTCTTTGGCAGTGCTCAAATTGGACTATATCTTTTCTTGTCAGGTCACTAGGGAATGTTTCTCATTCAAATCAAGTTGTTTTATCATCGTTAAACATGACATGCTATTACATGGGTAATTTTGCAGAGAGGTTAGACCAGGACACGAGTGGCATTCTGACAACCATCTGCAACCATTCTTTCCATATTTCTTGTATTTCGAAATGGAGTGATTCTTCTTGTCCAGTAAGTTATTTAGTTATTTTTCTCCTAAACTCTTAGCTTGGTGATCTTGTTTAGAGTTATTTGGGAGGTTATTATAAAAGATCGAAGGTACTAGTTTTGAATTATATTTGGGGTCTTCTTGAGACAAAAAAATTAATGGATTTCATTTGTTTTAGGTCTGTCGCTATTGCCAGCAACAACCAGAGAAGTCAATATGTTTTGTTTGTCAAACATCAGAAAATCTTTGGATGTGTGTTATATGTGGTTTTGTTGGATGTGGAAGGTAACAAACCATTCAGTTAATATTGTATTTCTCCTTTTTACAATCTTTTAATTTCATGTTCCTCCTCCATAAAGCATGAACGCCTAACACAACCATTGATCAGGTATAAAGGAGGACATGCCAGAGTGCACTGGAAAGAAACGCAGCACTGTTATTCTCTTGAGTTGGAAACTCAACGTGTTTGGGATTATGCTGGTGACAACTATGTGCATCGGCTCATCCAATCCAAAACTGATGGAAAATTAGTTGCGTTGAATTCCCACTGTACGCACTCTAGAGATGGTTGTGGAAGCTGCAATTGTGCCGATTCTGGACTCAGTGAAGCTCTTCTTACTAGCAAAGTGGAATTTGTAATGATTTCTAAAGTCTACTTTAATTCTTTCTTTCGATGTTTCACTTGTTTCTCAGGCAAATGAATGCATTTTGTTTCAACTTTGTACACAGATTGTTAAGGAGTATGAGGATTTGCTTGCCACTCAACTTGAGAATCAGAAACTAGTGAGTGTCTGATTTAGAACTTTTATCCTGACAGATTTATTGACTGGGTTCTGGGTATGTTGATTAAATTATGTTGAAAAAATATGCGAGAGTAGTTCTTAAGTTATTCTTCTTTTATGGTTGTAGTATTATGAGACTTTGCTTCAAGAATTTGAAGAAGAAACTGAAAGGGAAATTTCTGAAGCTGTTGAGATGGCTTTAGGCACTAATAGTAAAGTGCAGAAAAAACAGGCTAAGCTGGACGAATGTGTCAGAGAGAAGAAATTTCTTGATGAAGTAAGTTTAGATTTAAAGAGTTGTTGATAGATATCCTGTCATGTATCTATTTTTTATTTTTTTTTACTGAAATTGGATTTGATTTTTCATGTAGCTCAATGAGAATCTTATGGCAAATCAGGGGATATGGAAAGCAAAGCTTTTAGAGGCTGAAGAGAGGTATGTTGTATGCGTAGTTTAGCATTAAACACAATAGCAAGCATGTTAGTTAGATGGAAGCTATGCATTAACTCGGGTATCGAGGGTCAAT
The DNA here is from genome assembly GCA_014182515.1 of Eucalyptus microcorys. Classification (NCBI taxonomy): domain Eukaryota; kingdom Viridiplantae; phylum Streptophyta; class Magnoliopsida; order Myrtales; family Myrtaceae; genus Eucalyptus; species Eucalyptus microcorys. The sequence goes on along the minus strand of CM024567.1, from coordinate 23,418,804 downwards.
TTTGTAATACCTAGACAGGGCTGTCTAGATCTTTTTCATGACAATGGTATTATTGCCTTTTCATTTACTGTGACTTTTTCATGGTTTGTTTATGGTAACTTGATGTCCTGTTAAATAATTGGTAGAATGCCTTGGCTATGGGTTACAGACACAGGCTCTAATTTTGTTTAACTGAAGGAAAATTTCAGCATTGAAAGAAATTGTTTCATCTTCTACCTGAAGAATTTTCTCCTTTTGCTTGAAGATACTTTCCTCTAGCTTTTATGCAAGCATTGCAATTGCAATTGCAGATTCTTAGACTAAGTTCTCAGATGGTATTAAGGATTTTGTTCTGAAAATAAGTCACTTTTCTGTTTGATATAGAAGTGAGAAAGTTTAGCTGCATGCATATTTCTTTCGAGAATCATGGAAATTCCCTCAGACTCTTGTTCCTCATTGATTGGCATAAAATGGCAATACTTAAGTATATATGTATTCTAGTTTGTGATGGCCATTGTTTGCACAGGGAAAGAAGTGCCTTGAGAGCAAAAGATGATAAGATACAGCAATTGGAAGAAGAGGTAGGATCTCAATGCTTTTGTTATTTAATGATTGGCTATTCAAACTATGACTTATTCAACTGACGATTTTGCTGGCAGCTCAAGGACTTGATGGCGTGCCTTGAAGAAGCTAACTCTAACTAATCAGCTAGTTCATACTGGATGGGGTTTGAAGACCGTTCTAAACTCAGGAAAGCCGGAGGCTTTTCTTCAAGAAATGGTTCTTAGGCGGATTAGGGAGAGCGGTAATCACAAGTTGGCCAAAAGAAAGGTAAAGGGTAATAGTCGTGGGCAATTCACTGTTTGCTTTTCTGTATATAATCGGATGTTTTTCCAGTGGCCCAAGGGATTAGCGAACTCCGGATAGTCTGTACAGATGAGGGGGATTGAATAGATTGTAAATTCTACCCATTTGCATGGAATCTTCATATTTGAAAGCATTCACCACATTGTGAAATATGGTACTGTCCCGCATCTAGAGATTCCCATGATTTGTTTACCGAAGTATAATCACTTCGTTTACTGATCGGATTTATAACCAAAAATATGAAGCATTTTCCTTTTGGATTCTGATTGTTTGACAGAAAATATTTTATCGGGAAATGTTTTACCTTTTTTCCGGTGTTGTGTGAAATAAGCCAATTAAAGGAAAATCACTTCGGTCAGCCAGAAAATTGAATTGAATAATAATGAAAAAAAATTCTAATTTAAGGAGTGAGTCATTTCTAACTTTGCAGTCTCATAAATCGTGCTTAATTTCATACTAAATGAATGAACCACGAGTTACAATCGGATCGAACATAATATCTGCATTTTTCTCTTCCGGTGGACTGTACGGTGAATCGCTTGTGACCTCGAACTCTTTGCTTTGGTGTCTGATGTGGTCATTCGTCCAAGTTGACTTCCAGGACTGGGGAGAGATTTGGGTCTTCTTGCTTAGGCTCCTTCCAGAGGCCAATGCTTGCCTTGAGGATGAGAGCCACCATGTCCGATGCCGTGAGCCATTGCCGGAGCTTGGGCTCGGGGAGGACGGAGTAGATCTAGTTGGGCGAGAGCTCGTCGTTGGTGCGGAAAGCGGGTATGAGCTCCTTGTGGTGTAGCCCGTCGAAGTCGTGCATATAAAGTGCGAGGAAGGTGGCGGCGAGCAGGTTTCAGTTTGGAAGAGTAGGGACACGGAGATGGGGATGGTGTGCCTCTCTTTCTCTGCCTGTTGGCTCTTCCTTCAAACGAATTTCTTTTCACGAAAATTAAGATGAAGACGTGTGTTCATTGTTAAGAGTCATTGGTCAATCAAAGAGAATATTTGGTTGTCAATGAACGAGAGGAATTGTCCCCCAGATAAAATCATAATTATTGATACGGTCCTTTCCATGCTAAAGGGAAATCTTTTGCTTGGTTCTCAACTCTCTTTGTGTAGTCTGGCAGAGAGCAAAAGGAAAAAAAGAAAAAAGAAAAAGAAAGAGGAAAAGGAAGAAAGAAATTAAAAAGATTTAAAAATTATATATATTAGTATTAATTGTGTTACATAAGATGGTCGATATTGATTAGACCGTCGTCACTTCAGCAATTTTCGATTAAAATTAGTTGGATTGTCAAAAAGTTTAGGATTAAATTGATAGATTATCAAAATGTTTATAATTATGTTACCTAAATTGAAAATTTTAGGATTGAATGGGTACATATATAATAGATTTAGTATTTTTTTGGTAATTTTTCCATTTCCTTATTTATAATTAGGTGCCTAGTGATAATTCCATAAATTAAGGAAAGCCCAAAGAAAACGTAGGCTAGTCACCGCGTGTACAGAAGTCTCCGTTTCGACTTGGATTACAACCCTAAATCAAGGGCGTTGTCCATAGGATAAAAGACCCGCATTGAATGCACAAGAGGGATAACGGATCGTATTGAAATTAGACCCTTTGCGGCTTCTACAATTTTAGACCTGTTGGAATCGTGTTCATGACCTTGGCCTGCACGTGGGAGAAGGCAGATTTCGGTAACGTTACCATCCTCAAATCAAATCGCGCGCGCGCACTCCCAACCGGGTTTCCCCGGACTGGGCCTTTTCATTGGGTGTACCTTGCCGGGAATGGTTACCCGAGATCGGCATCGCGCCCTCCAAGGTAGCCCCCCAATCTCATAAAGAGGTTGTGTGCGGGGATAACCAAGCGGGCCGGAATATTTTTCGAGGCCCGGATCCCGATCTCTACCCAAACTTTTCCGATGGTCAAAATCTTTTAAGGTCTTGCTCAGGACCGGACCTAGGCCTACACGTGAGAGAAGGCAGATTTAACGTTACCATCCTCAAATCGAATTTGCAGTAGCGAAATCGACCTGGCCAAAACCAAACTTTCACATATATGTTAATCAAAAGAAACAAAAATATAGACAAGAAAAAGCCCCGACTTCGAAAATTGGGAATTGATTGTGACGGATTTGATTTAAAGTTGTAAGTCCAAGACCTATAGCTATCCTAAAATTGACGAGAGGGGAAGAAAGGAACAAAAAGAGTTGGTTAGATTCTTCTCAAATTGAATGGAAGAGGATCCTATGTTACAGTCATTGCTTGGCCCGATGTTGACATGTGCCATCCCGTCTTCCTTCTTCCGTGTAACATACAAGCCTACTCCCGAATCATGACCAACCCACCTCCCTCCCTCCAAGTCCACACCGTCCTCGGCCTACCGGCCGTCGGTCACCACCGCTCGACCCACCATTGCCGCCGCCGCCACCCACCTCCGCCACCGCTACAACTATCAAACTGCTGCCCTACGTTGGTGCTCCTCTCTCTCTCTCTCTCTCTCCTCAGCACCACATATTCCAGTGGACATCTCCAACACCACAAACTAAGCTAGAGAGAGAGAGAGAGAGAGAGGAGAATTTGTGGGAGGTATCTTTGTCTGTAATTACTAACGAAAAACTTTAGAAAAGAGATGCGTGTGCGGACCTCATAAAGGCAGATGACCGAAGCGCGGATCGTGGCGGAGCATCCTCGGTCCCATCATCCTGATAAAAAGACGCATTACTTGGGTTGTTCTTTGGTGACGTGTAAGAAAGACAATGTAATCTAATACATTATGCTAAAAAGTGACTTTTGCTTGTTAAGTGCCCACATAACAAAATTTTTGGAATAAAGAAACGCGTTTGATAACGATTCAAAATTTCTATTTTTAAAATAAAAATTCTTTTGGTAAAAAAATAAAATTTCTATTTATAGAAGTGGCGACGACCGGCGTCTGATGGTCGAAGTTCAACATTTGGCAATTGACGGCGAGCGACTAGAGTTCGGAGTCTGGCATTCGGCAGTCAACGGCTGGCATTCGGCATCCGACGTCTGGAGTTTGGCGTTTAGTGTCGACTAGGCGACGACTAGCATCCAACATCCGAAGTTCGGTGTTCGATGTCTGGAGTCTAACAGCCGGCGGCCGGTGGCCAACGACCGAACTCTGGCGGGTGGTGGTAGGTGGCCGACATCCAATGGCCGATGGCAAGCGACGAGCGGTCGGCGGCAAACATCCGGTGGTCGGCGGTGGGCCTTCGATGTCCGGTGGTTGGCGATGAGCGACCAACGACCGACGTGCATTCGACGGTTGATGATCGATGACGGGCAACCGGAGCTTGGTGGCGGGCAGTCGGTGGCGAGCGGCCGGTGGCGGGCGGCGGTGGTGGGTGGTCGCAAGCGGCGGCAAGTGGTGAGCGTTTAGCATCCCACGAGCGGCTAGTGGGCGATGGTCGGTAATAAGAGTGTACGATAAGAAAAATTTTGATTTCTCATTTCTGTTCAAGAAATAGAAAAACTAAAAAATTTAACTTCTAATTTCTACTTCAAATTTATTTCTAGAATATAAATCTATTTCGAAAATAGAAAAATTAAATTGCGTTACCAAACGAATTTTTGTTCCTAACCTGTTCCGGGGAATAGAAAAACAGAGAAATCGAGAAATAGAAATGTTGTCATGCACGCCCTAAGTTTCATTAAATTTAAATGTAAGGAGTCAATTCATTGCCAATAAAAATTTAAGAGTTTTTCAAAAAAAAAAAAAAAAAAAAGCTTAAAAATATTAAGGGAAGATCTCTTGACAATATAGGAACTAAATTTGACCCGTAAGAATAAGCAAATATTCTTTAAAAAATATCAACAATTTTTTGTAGTTTAGATATTACATCTATTTAGCAAGACTAATGTCGTTAGTAAAATTGGCTCCATGAGAATGAGAAAGTAATTATGTTTGTAGTTTTACACAAAATTGACCATGTTATACATAACATGTGAAATGATATATCTGTAGAAGAAAATATACTCATATATCAATGGAATAACATGAAGAGAAAAATTGACTTGTGTACTTGCAATATGTTATACTATACGGAGTAAAATTACACCGATTTTGTCATATATATGTACAACATGTCGTAAAATACAAAATTGGAGTTAAGATAAATGCAATTTTTGTAAAATATGATGTTAGAGATGCTTCGTAGGTGAATTCATATATAAGCCAAAGCCAAATGTGCCCACAACATTTAATTATCTTGCAAATACATAAAGTATTATTCCTTCTACAATTTCATAAGTTTTGCCATTGCTAACTATAAAAAAAAAAAATATTTTCAGATAAGGGGAATGGGTAAGAGTAGAGAAGTAGTTTTAATGAAAATAAACATTTTTGCAAAATACTTTTTGCATAAAACGCATGCTAAATATGGTCAATCAAATTAGTTTATATGATTATTGGTCATATGTGAGAATTCAATTACATAATTAACGTCGTGTATAAATTTCACCCATTTAACAAATAACGGCGTAAACATTGTCTTACTCCATCAATTATTATATAATACCAATTTGAAAAGTGTTAACCCTACGACAATATTCTATATTCATACTTCTCTCGAATGATTAAAAAAGAAAGAATTTTCTTGGATTAGGCATGGCAAAATATCCATGTCACCTAGGGTCACAATCTTCATCTCCTTCAAGGATGATAAAATGTAAATTTTCTTTTGGCGTAATATAGACGGAGACCTTTGCCCTATTTTTACGGCCGCTGGACTCTCCTAGAAAGCTCTTCCCCGCTCCCGACAAGGACAGACTTCCGAGGAAAAACCACCGGCGCGTTTCTCCTTTCCAAAAACGCACGCGTTTCTCTCCGTGTCTCCAAACGCTGCTGCGCCGAAACGACGCCACGTATTTCGTCCAGGAGCCGCCCGTTCCCTCGCCTCGCCTCGCCTCGCATCGGCACCGAATATTCTGATCCACCCGAATATCGTCAATTCGAATAATCCACCACCCCCACCAATTCTCATTTCTCCCTTTATTTTCTTTTTATTTCACTTTTCTCGGAAACACCCAGAAAAAAAAAAAAAATTGATTTTCCCCCCGTTTTTTGCCCTTTACGTTTTTTTTTTAAATTTTTTTAAATTTTAATTTTTTTTACTTTTTGCGTGTCTCGTTGCGAGTTTCAGGAATCGTACCCAGTTACGTGAAATCTTTCGCCGCTTGCGTTTGCTTGCTTCCTCCTCTTATTTTGCGTCGAACGCGCTCCCCCCTAAATCCTCTCTCTCTCGCTCGCTCGCTCGCTAGCTCCCTCTCGTTCGCTCGATCTAAGAATCGATCTCTCTCTCTTTCTTTCTTTGTTGAAACGATTAATGGATACTTCATCCCTCGATCTGAGCCTGCTGTTGTGTTGCCTCGTCTTCGTCCAGCTCGATTCCATCGCTCTCTTGCTCGCCAAGTCTTCCCATCCTCAGATTTTTAGTCAACCCTGTATTCCCTCTTTCTGACTATAGGAAAAAAAGAAACAAAAAAGAAACACAGCGGGAATCGGTAGGAATTTCGTGTGTATTTCTTCCCCCGGAGCCGGCGTCGTTGCGGAAGCAGCAATGGGGAAGCGTGAGTTGCGGAACCCACTTTTCTTTTTGGCTCCTTGTTGTGTTTCTCGATTAAAGTTTTGTTTTTGGTCGTGGGTTCAGGTTCTTGATCATGGTTGGTTCCTAGGTTTTTTTTTTTTTTTTTTTTTTAAAGTAGATGTGCGATTGGTGAAATTCGGGATTAATTTCTTTTGTTGTTGCATTTTTTATTTTTTGGCCAAGATTCTTTATATGGCTGCAGTTGATGGTTGCGAATTGATGTGAATTTGGGTAGATTGATTCCTGTTGCTGTTATCTTTCCGTGGGTTTCATATGGATATTTCATCCAGTTCTTTTTTTTTCCCTTCTTTTGTGTGAATTGTGGTGTTGACGAATTGGGTTCTTGCAAAACAGGTAGCTCGCAGCGTAAACATGCTGCAATGTTGGATAGTGATGATGATAATAGTAGTGTAAGTTCGTCGTCGACTGCCCGTTCGGACCTCATCTCAGTCAGTGCGAACGAGGAAGTACAGCTTAATAAAGATAGCTTGCTTGATCAAGCTCTTGATGATTTGTATGAGAAGAGGTAATCTATATCGTGCAGCTTTTGGACCATGTATAGCCAGTTTCTGTTGGTTACTGCTGTTTTAAACATTGTCTGTGACGCAAAGTCTTGTCTCACCGTGCGTCTTTAATAAAGGAGGTATCTTTAGATGCTAAGTATTTCCATTTTAGAAACTAGTGTTTCCTTCTGGTTTTGTTCTACTTTGCTTGAACAATGATCCGTCACTATGCTGACCCCTGGACTAATATTTGCGTGTTTTCGATGTTGTCTTCTGAATGAAGGGGTTCTACACGGGAGAAAGCATTGTCAACAATAATTGAGGCTTTCAATAGTGGCCTGCAGCACGAGTTTGTGGAAAAGAAGTGAGCATCTTAATCTTTTATTCCAACCATTCTGTTGGCCCAAAGTTACCTGTATCGAATTGAGAAGATGATACTTGCATAGATTTTAAATCACATTCTGGATTTTAGATGTGATAAGTCATATGAAATAGCTTTAAAATTTTTTCTTTGTGCTTTATTAGAGTCATTTATCTTGGAGAAGCTCTCGAATCTATATATGCAGATCACAATTAAACTGTGTGAAAAGATGATAGCTAATTTTAGCATATCCTTTTTTATATAGTTGACTCTTGATGTGGCACATGTAAATCCATCTTTTTTCTGTCTGTTTTGTGATTAACTGAATTTGAGAAATAATTCTTTGGCGTCCAGATTTGCTACCTTACTGCATCTGTGCATAACTTCAATAAAGAGGGTTCTGCCAAAGAGGTATCATTGGCATCACATGCTATTGGTGAGTATGTAGTGAATCTCATGTTTGACGTATGATCTTTCGTGGGAAATTTGGTTTAATCTATTTGGAATTTTCTTGTCTTAGGGCTGTTGGCTTTGACCATTGGTTGTGGTAATAATGCTCGGGAGATTCTGGAAGAAATTTTTCCTACACTATCACAGGCTCTCAAAATAGGAGCTGATTCCTCCAAAATATCTGCGGTATAAATCATTTTTGGGCACTAGAGTTATCTGGTTTGTTACTCCTTATCTAGCTAAACTTGGTATCTGTGTGCCTCTTAAATTCTAGTTGTTGGAGTGTCTGGCTATTGTCACCTTTGTTGGAGGAAATGATCCTGCTGAGACAGAGAGGTCAATGCAAATTATGTGGCAGCTGGTGCACCCAAAACTTGGTTCCAATGTAAGTATTGTTTCTTCTCCTTTGTGTTTGAGTTCCATAGTGCACATCATTGTCTGAAGCTTCATGCTTCTCAAATCAGCATGGGAATGTGGAACTTTTGTACGAGATAATATTCTGAGAAGTTCACTGCTCCTCGCTTGTTTTGTATGTCATGCTTTTCATATTTTGTTTTACTCCATTCCTGGTCTTCTTTCCAACAACTAACGACCAGTTTGCTTTCCAATTAAGGTGGCTGGTGTTAAACCTTCGCCGGCAATATTAACAGCTATGGTTTCTGCTTGGGCTTTTCTCCTTACATCCATAGATGGTTTGAGTCTTGATCCAAAATATTGGCAAGAGTATGTGAAGATCTGGACATAGTTATTTCTTTGTGATTATTGCAATTGACTTACCATTGGCTTGGGGGAATTTGTTGAGACTCTGGATGGTGGATATTCTCATAAAGGATGATCTCCCTCTTGATATGCAGGTCTATTTCATATTTATCTGGATTACTAGAAAAGGATGACCGATCAGTCCGCATTGCTGCTGGGGAGGCACTGGCTGTGATTTTTGAGATGGGAAGCCTTGAAAAGTTCTGTTCTCAAGTTAAAGATGCTGGTGGCGGCTCCACTCAAGACAGAAAGGAGTTGGAGCACATGCATGGTTTGAAAGGAAAAGTTTTGAACCAAGTCAGAAACCTTGCAGTGGAAGCAGGCGGTAAAGGTTCTGCCAAGAAAGATCTAAGTAGCCAGCGCAACCTGTTTAAGGATATCCTGGAATTTCTTGAGGTGATTTTTTTGTCTTGAGATTCTTTTTTGTGTGTTCTGGTTCAAAGTTTTCTTATGCTGTCCTTTTATGATAGTATGGATACTCTCCCGAGACCTCAATGAAGATAGGTGGAGATGCTTTACAGACATCAGAGTGGCGTCAGTTGATACAGGTTTTTGTACTTTCTTATCCTTGTTTTAACTGTTTTCTCATTTACTGGATGAGTTTCTTCAATCAGTCGCAAGTGGTGTAATAAAAACTTTTTTAACAGTTGAACTTTCTAAAGCACTTCCTCGGTGGTGGTTTTGTGAAGCACATGCAGGTTTGAGATGTCTTCTCTAAACTGTAGGTTGAATTCCTAGTTTTGCTTGCATTTTGGCACCTTCTGATGGAACTTTTATCTACTGTTCAGGAGAACGAGCTCCTTCATGATATTTTTAACTTTGCTCCAAAGAAAAAGTATAATTTAGGAGCTGAACACCAAATGTCTAGTGGTGAAAAGGTTTGTATAGCCCATCTAGCAGAGTTGCTTGCTGATATGGTTTACTCAATTGTTTTTTTCCATATCAAATTTGGAATGATGGTTGCCAAATGGAGTGGCAATGCAATTTTTCATGATACGCTGCCTCTTTTGCATCCTGGCATGTGTTGCCATTCTTTTGCATCTGAAACCAAAAAGTAAATGCTTTGTAAACTCGTAACTCTCATATTTACTTGATGAAGTCATTGCAATCACCTCTTTCTTTTCCTCAAAAAATCGTCAAGAAGGGGTAGATATTTAGTTCCATGCAAGTTTTGTTTGTCAGAGGTGGCATGCGATTGTCTTGGTCAATTGTTTTGTGGGGCACTTATGGAACTTGGAATCCCCTTCTGGAGGATTGTACTGTGTTTGTTCTCATTAAGATGGTGATTATTTTGGAGAATGCAATGGCTTCTTGGCTTAGCAATTAGGTTGTTGGCTTTGGTTTATATCTTATCTCCTTGAAGTATAGTGGGATGACTGGTATAGTCACTATCTTTTGCAATCAATTGCAACTTAATGCGTCGTACATCTAAAGAAACTTGAGTCTGGTTTTTTAGTAGCTTGAATCTTTCTCATTTGTTATGGCCCTATGCACATTCCTCCTATTTTTATCTTTTTCCGCCTTGGCTTTCTTCTTGCCTATTTAGTCTAATGGCTATTCATTTGCTGTTACAGAGGTTGTTCAGGTCCCCAAACTCGGTCCATAACAAGGCGAGGACCCAATTCTTGAACAAGCAGCGCATGTTGTCCGAGGTAACTTTGTCCTTACTCTAGATCCTGATTCTTACTTAGGGTGCCAAAGTAGCCACATAGTCTGGGTAGGTGTACTTATAGGTCAACTGATAGAATAACAACACCTCCATCTTGGGTTCAGAACAGTTCTTTCGTTGTCTTAAAATTTATGGTTTGGTTCCATATGGTCACTTTTGTTACTCGAGATGGTTATTCCATGATGTTTTAGCGTTGCAAATTTAGTTATTGATACTGATAGGAACACATTGAATTGTCTTACTTGTGATAGACACTAGCATATAGAGCCCTTCTCTTCAATTCCTTTACTTCCTGTTGCTCCACAAGAGTGTGTTTTTTCGAATCGTCAGGAGGTCCGGCAATTAGCTCATCCCTTTTCTCTTTTGCCCGACAATGCAGGGTAGAAACGTTGGGCGATTTGCAGTGGGTGCAGCCGACGATGAACTCTGAATTGGGTAGCGCTCACTACCAATTTGTACTTTTCTGCCGTAATTTGACTCGGCAGTTTTAAGGCTAATGTTCGATGAACTGTCTCATACTCCATAGGTCCCATTTTAGATTCTGCTTTCATATACGTGATTTGGGCACTCATTGCCAACTGCCCATGTTTAAAAAGTTCACTCTTATTACACTATCAGTTGAAAAAGGTGTATGCCATTCTTTATTCTCTGTCGTTACTCCCATCTGCTGCCCCGTAGAAATGTGAGTGAAATGGATGAATAAATTGAATTACATCAATCACTTCAGTTCATGATGTCGGAATTCAAATTTATTAGTACAAAAATCTGAAGCTGAGTCGAGCGCGTTAAGCAACGAACCTGAAAACGTAAGGATAGAACTTCTTTCAGGAGATTTTTTGTTCTGTTTTTTTTAGGGGGGTGTTGTCACAATCTCATAGCAATATGAAATCAACGTCCTGATGGGGGTTACGTTTGGTTCAATATTCCCAAGGGTTTTGAGGGAAGGGTATGTTTGGTTTAACATTCTCTTGGTTTTCAACCTTCAAAGTCGGTTGGGAAAATGTTGAAATGTTTGGTAATCATTTTTAATGAGCTTTCAATTGGAAATCAACATTAGTAAGAATCTTGGAAGTCAACATTAGTAAAAATCAGTTTTAGGCTTTCAGCATTTGATTGGAATGCGAAAATTCATTTTTTTTCTTTCAAAACTTATCAATTCTTTAATTGTTTTTATTTTTATTTTGTCTCTCGTTATTTATTTAATTAAAAAAGGATCAAATCCTTTGCTTGTTAAGGGAAAAGCTACGGCCGGCAGCGACCGTTGATGGAGGTTGCCCAAGGTCAGGCAACCTTTGGCAAGGGTTGCGTCACCTTGGTGAGGGCCACCAGAGGTCGCACAACACAATCTCAAGTAACCCAGGTTGTGCGACCTAGGCGATGGTCACTTGGGTCGTGCGTTGCCTAGATCATACTACCCTTGCAGAGGGAGGGTCGCGCTGGAGGTTGCCCAATCTTAGGAGACCTCAACCGATGGCCACTAGTGCCAAATCTGATCAAATCTGACTCATCAACGGGTGAAAGGTTTGATCTTTTTAAAATAAAAATAAAAAAATATATATATATATATATATATATATCTTTTAGCATTATTGACAAAAATTATAATTAAGAAATTGCATACATTATTTTTTTTTTCAATTTTAAACAACTAAAAAAAAAAAAAAACTAATATTAATTAATCAAGAGTTTTTAAATGTGTTTTCTACTTTCTTTTAAAGTTGCTTTTTAAAGCGTAGTTTATTAAACGGTTTTTACCGTTACCCAAAACTTTTTAGGTTAAACTACTTTGCATTTTATTAATGGACTTTCAAAATATTGAACCAAACACACTTTAATTAGTGTTGATATATCTAAGTTTACAAAAGTGGGGATAATTAGTAATTATGCCTGTTTATCAACAAAGTTTTTGGTACGGTGCGGGAAATTCACATTCTTACCAACTCGAAAGTCTTTTGCCTTGACAAAGAAAAGGGGACTCTGCATGTTTTATTTGATAAAATAGGGTTCTTTCACAAAAGGTTGAAATCAGGACTTGTCCTGCTCTTTCTCGACATTTTAATCCTTGGCGTTAGTTTGGACTGTGCATGTCGTGTTTTGGAATGATTCAACTTGGCAACTTGCGAGCACGCTCAGACGACAAGCAACTTGGGTTAGCTTTGCCCACGTGTTATACAGCAAATCCTAAGCTGGCGAAAGCAGACAGCCGGAGGCGAACCGCAATTCCGGAATATTTTAGTTATGTCTGACGTTTGACAATCTGAGTTGATCATTGAACGATGTAAGTTGACATGATCATTCAGTCATCGCAATCCCGAAATATTTTAGTTATGTTTGACGCTCGACAGCCTGAGTTGATCATTGAACGATGTAAGTTGACATTATCAACCAGTCATGGCGACGTAAGGTCTAGAACTGATACAATATCAAAGTTTGCTGTAGGTAACAACCACGTTCCAGGCCCGAGCAATGTCGAGTTCTGTGAATGAGAATACTTCTCGACAATGCACCGGTGTCTCTTCAGTTTTTACTCGAGTCTAGCTCGTGTGTTGTATACGTTCTACCCATCTCTATCAACTCATTGAAGTTAAAATCTCTCTCAAATCAGTATCAGGAGTCGCCACTTCAATAGCTAACGAAAGATGGTCGATGGTTACTGAAATGACTTGCGAACGGAGTCAATTGAGGATTAAAATATTTGGTCGAAATTGTGGATTCTATTAGTTTCCTTGGAGTCTACATTTACAGTTCCCTAGGGAACAAGTCTCCATCCCCCATATAAGAAACGTACGCAACACATGCTTGCCTTCCGGTTCGCTTCCACTTCTCTCTTTGCGTTATTTTGAGGAAAAGACTCGAAAGAAAATAAGCCTAGGATTTTTCTATATTACTCATCAACTTGTGACGGATCATATAATCCTTTGAATTACCCGCAAAGTCAACGAATGAAATACAGCAGGTTGCTTGAGAGAGACTGAAAGTCCGCACCCAACCAGTACGGATTGCTTATATCTTAAACGATGATGACCACGTGACCATGTGAGGAACAAGATACTATTTCTTGAGTTGAAATTAGACGGGGGAGGAGGAAGATAGATATCGAGTCCGATACATCCATCGTCACTGAACCAAGCTCTTGTTCCTTAAATGCTCCATTCAAACCTCAGGGAAAACATTGTATAAGGTATGATATGAATGAGATTTTCTTGGTATGGAAAGCATACTTACAGTCACAGAGACAATATAAGATTAAGCAAAAATATTCCTCACTCGGATACCTGCATTTTACTGTCCTCAAATTCCCTGGCAGACAAAAAATCGATTGTCGAGATTGTCTGAAATCTTGAGAAGGAAACAAAGGTGCTTGTTCATTGTATTTATGGAAATTATACCACTTCCAAGTATTTCGAATAACCTCAAGTTTGCATTGAGCCACGCAAATGACATCCCTTCAAAGCATGTGTTTCATCTGCAGCCAAGAGAATGTAAACCTTCACAATTTTAACTCTGACAGTGCTCGATTCTATGCAAGAGATGCATCATCAAGAAACAAAAATGCTTGCCCCATCAAAGACAAGCCAAGCAAGGTGTGATTGCCACTAATAACCACCCAAGCCAGAGAAGTGCTTATTCATGGCTCTATCCTTCCTATAATTATTTCTTCCGCCTCCTCCTCTTCCTCTTCCTCTTCCCCTCTGGTTTCCAGAACCTCCTCTTGTGTTTGCCTCAGAAGCATCAGACCGTTCACTGTCTTCCTGCTCATTTGACTCTCTGTGCCTTCCGCCGCCTCTTCTACCCCTACCCCTTGAATTGGAACTCCCACCTCTTCCTTCTGTCTCAGGAAGATCAGAATGACTTTCTCGTTCATTCTGAGACTCCATCAGTTTCTTAACTGCACCCAAGGGAAGGTTCCCACCTCGTCCAAGACCGTAAATCAATTCACTTTGTACCTGGGTGACCAACGATGCTTCACCGGCATTTGCCACAGCAATAGCGCCCTCAACCTTGTAACTGTAATTCTTTCCATCCTTGACATAGTATTGAGGTTTCTTCCTAGAACCCCATTTTGCATTCTGTGCATCTTGGACTGGGTGCCCAGCATCTGCCCCACTTGACTTGCCCACGCTTGAGTTGATTTTGTCACCGAGTATTTCATTTTCCTCAAATCCTGACTCAAGCCCTCCCAGGCCAAGATCATCGAAAGAATCATCATACTCGTCTTCGTACTCGTATTGTGAAATCAAGGCAGATGTCCTAGCTGAATCCTTTTCATTTCTGTGATCTAAAATATTGGAATTGGGTGTGTCAGCTTGAGACTTCCTTACATACCTTCCAGCTGAATATGAGGATGACAGTGATGAGCCCCCATCCCGTTGCTCCTGAACCACAGGCGCAGCGTATGAAGAAGGGTAAAATACAGATTCTGATAACTTTCCTTTCCCTTTGTCATTAACCTTCCCCTTCCCTTTATCATCAGTCTCTAAAGTGGATGTAGTCTTTTGTACTGTAATGGTCTCTAGTGAAGGGTCCAAAGACTGAAGATCTTCATGAAGAGTTCCTTCTAGAATTCTCTGAATCACCTCCTCTGGATTCTCATCATACACTTCCAGGCAAGCAGCTAGGTATCCTTTACCATAATCAGGGAAGAGGTCCCTAATTTGACTAATCTTGGACTCCAGAATTGCAGAGTTTTCATCCACCTGGACCTCGTTGCTGGTCTTAGTGAAGGGTGCATGAGGTGATTCCTTGCTACTTATGGGTAGATAAGACATCAATATCCTAGATAAATATTGAAATTGTTCCTCGTCCATGTATATCCATCCTGCATTTGCGTTACATAGATGGAGGCTATTAAAGAGAGCTATTGTATGTTTTTAAGAAACATGCTTTTCGTACAGTAAGGCAAACACAAATCAAGTGACCAGTTCTAGATAATGGAGATAATTCCATAAAACTCCACTTCAATCGCCTTCTCTATTTTTTCCAGAAACAAAATTGTCCAAGTTACTAGAGAAATACATTACATAACAAAAATACTAACTCAAAAAATTGCCTGATGGAACTCTTCTATTGCACACTTAAGAAGCTTCTCTACCAGAGGTAATAGTGATAGAAGAATCTTCAGGGGCTAATTTTCCTTTTCTTTTTTTAAAAGACGAGCACAGAAAACATTAATGTAATGGCAGACAAAACACTAGCACAGCATCAAAATTTCAAGTTACAGCAAAATCATCCACCACATCTCACACCGACTTTAATCCTTCCTAATAGTAGACTTTCTTTTCCTGGGATAAAGGCTAACATTTTATTTAAATCAACAGGTAGAATTAACCCTGCGACACTGAGAGTAACTTGGCAAATCCAAACTTTGGATGCATCTAACTTCTTCCTTCCATGGCTTTCACTCAACTACTTTAATAGGAATCATCATCAATGCCTGTGCGAGTATTTGGTCTATTCTGCCTGAAATTATCATGCCAGGAAGACATCACGAGAAATCTATGTTCCCGAATATTTACAAGAATTTACAGATGATACTGCTGAAAGATGCAGCTGAACTCTATGTCATCCAGTGTACATAACACTAATTTGTGCGGCTTGTGCCTCTTACATTAGGTATGGGGTAACTAACCTAGTATGCTGAAATTCATCAGAAGAATGCCAATATGCTCATGCTAGGGCTATGGCAAGACCAGATACAAAGCTGACTGCATTGGAGGAGAAAATCACAGAATTCAAAGTACTCGGACCACATACCTCCATCTTGCAAGCTCCTAAGTCTGCTCATTACTTGGTAATTCTTCTCGACACTTTGAAGAAATGTCTCAACATTCTGACTCCCCTGTTCTTGGAGAGAAAAACTGTTCAACTCCCTAAAAGTTTGAATTACAATATCTGCCCTTATGACAGGATCTTCTACTTTTGCTGGGAACATCTTAGTGGCAGGAGGCATGTAATGGCCATCTTCAAATAATTCATCACTAAGATAACAAGCATCGAGTAATTTCCAACCAAATGCAACTATTCTCATCGATAACATTTTCAAACTAATAGAGACATTGGACTTTGCACTATCTTCTCTTGATGAAAAGATGACTCTGAAACCCCTCCTTAATGATGGAAGAAAGGAATCATGTAGTTTCACAAGGGTAGGGAGCAATTCTTCATTCCCATAACTGCATGAATTAGTTGGCTGGTGTAAGAAGCAAAGTGAACTCTCCTAAAGTTTTCATTTGGAATGCAATAAAGTTGACACCAAGTGCTTAAACCATTGGATAGAAAACCAAAATTAGCAGAGGGTTGAAGAACATGAACAATAGCAAACAATTCCTGATCCATTTTACAGAGGTGACCTGATTTTTAACTTAAAAAAAGAAGTGAAGGAAGAACACAGATAAGCAAAGTGAACTCTCCTAAAGTTTTCATTTGGAATGCAATAAAGTTGACACCAAGTGCTTAAACCATTGGATAGAAAACCAAAATTAGCAGAGGGTTGAAGAACATGAACAATAGCAAACAATTCCTGATCCATTTTACAGAGGTGACCTGATTTTTAACTTAAAAAAAGAAGTGAAGGAAGAACACAGATAAGCACATAGTCAGAGATTCTAAGAGCCAACTATGCTAACCACCTAAAAGAATTCACATAACCAATTCTCCCACTGAGGCGAAGTTAATGGAGCTGGATTGAGCAAAAAATTTGAATGAGATAACATCTCATGTGGAATCGAATTAATCATTCATTGCTTCTAGTTGTACCCACATTCTCTTTCTTAAAATATAAGCATAACTACCTTGTTTCAACAGGGCATGAGCAGAGCATTCCTGCGAGTTTGTATGCACTCACAAAAGCGTCCATAGATGAAACTGCATCATTTATAAAGTCCATGACCTATCAACAAAACAGCAAATACGCACAATCACAAAGAGAACCTCAATAGAGTTTCCATCCATTGCGAGAAAGTAATGCAGGAAAATTATTTCTTGTGTAATTAACTTGCTAGAATTCATTCAAAATTTAGGCTTGCTCCTTGTTTAATGCAACAAGGGAAAATTCCATTTCAACCTTCTTATCCTGCATGCCATAAGTAACTCAAGTATACACAAAGTAAAAGGCCATAACTGATATAACTCCTTTCGCAACAAACAAGCAAATTAGAACAAAGTCACAGTTTTATATATTTCAGTTCATCCTTTCAGGAGATATGTAAAGCCACAAAGAAGCAAATTAAAAATTATCAGACAAGACAAGACACGTTAGGGTCATGGACTCCAATCTATCTTTCTAGTATAAAAGAGACCATCACCTCCAAAAAGTCTGAGCAACGCTGATTGACTACATGATCTTCATGGCTTCCAGAAGAAAACAGCAACTGCACAAAATTTCAACCAGAAAGTCGATAGTGATATGTGATGATCTGCAAGTAGAAAATGCCTCCATGTCTTGGGAAACTTTTATGAAGAAGTTATAATAGAGACACAACAACATCACAAACAAGACTGAATCAACTGAGTACGTAAAGTAGAAACTGTGAAAAGAAATTAAGCAAAGAGGTTATATGTTGGGGACTAAGAGTGACTACTGTAGCATAAAATGATAAAATGGTTAATACCACAAAAAACCCCTAACTATGCCCATTGTGACACAAATACCTCAAACTTTTGTTTGTGTCAGAAAAAAAAACCCTAAACTTGCCCATTGTGACACAAATATCCCCAATTTTTTTTTTTTCAATGACAAAAACTAAATTTATACATGTGTGAAATATATACCATCTATTTTAGTTTCATCGAGGTTATATTTGTCACACTAGTATAAGTTTGGGGGTTTTTATGATACCAAAAAAGGTTT
This sequence comes from Eucalyptus microcorys, assembly GCA_014182515.1. Lineage (NCBI taxonomy): Eukaryota > Viridiplantae > Streptophyta > Magnoliopsida > Myrtales > Myrtaceae > Eucalyptus > Eucalyptus microcorys. Next base: position 23,400,764 of record CM024567.1, on the reverse strand, counting down.
GGGGTATTTGTGTCACAATAAACAAGTTTCGGACTTTACTTTTCGTGATACAAAAAAAAAAGTTCGCGGTATTTTTATCTCAATGGGCATAGTTTGAGGTGTTTTGTGGTATTAATCGTAAAAAAAACTCAAAAGTACTTAAAATACATGATAATGCTTAGAGGAAGTGGACATACTGACTGCTAGAAAGAAAGTAAATATTTTAATGAAGGACTCTGCTAGAAGGAGAAGATTCTTTTTAATGAAGAACTACCATATAAGCTCTTAACAGTCCTGCTGTAATCAGATGATCAGAAATAGTACCTCCAAAGATGCGCTGCATCTATCATACATTGTTTGGACTATACTCAGGAAGTGGGACACCATACTTATCAAATTATCATGGATCCAAGGTTGCACCTTCAAAGCTTTGCAAACCTAGAAAAATAATCATGTAAATGGTTTATTACATGCACTTGTAGAGACATGCTAATAAGCAATAAGTGCTAATCAATAAACTGAGACAATACTGGGGCAACAAATGGATCCAATAGAGTATCTTGAAACCTTCAATAATCTAGTGAAGAAACTTAAACCTGTAATATCTGATTGTTGGTATGTAATGGTGAAACTTACACGTAGAATTAATTGATCATCTGATTACCCACCACTGATGATCCCTGAGGGAGCAAGCATATTGTATCTAAGTATGACCATCACTTTCTTGCTATTTCACATGTTTCATTCCACCAAAGTCACAAACTTCTAATTCATTTCTTTAAATTTTGATAGTTCTCACCCTTCTTTTTCTTTAATAGAATAATATTTCATAACAGAAGACAAAAATTCTTGGTTAAAGACAATTGTCAAGTGCTCTAACTCGCTGAGTATGCCTGATAGAAGTACCTCAAAACACCTGCCCAAGGAAAGCACGAAAGGGGGACAAAAAGGAGGAGATATATTTCAGATGGTGATTGAGAGTTCCGTGCAAAAGACTCCAAAGGGACAGACTTTTGCATTGCAACATTATTACATAGGTCATCGAGTAACCCTGAAGTCCTTAAAATGCTCACCAGCAATCTTGTTAGATCTTCATTTTCATGGCCATATATGGCACATATATCTAACAATTTAGGCAAGTCAAGCAACTTCTTTTCCTGCAAAAGAACTACAGGTCGAATTACTTAATGACACATACGTGAACAAATAAAATACCTGAATAGCATTTGATCTCATGTAATAAGGAAATCCTCATTAGAGGTGTGACAAAGCTCAAATGAGACCCTATTAGTGTGTTGCGGCCATTAAGGATGTCATATTTTTTAACATCAAGAATGAAACATGAAACAAAGAATATTGCAAGTAACTCAATGGTTCCTCAATTTATAATAAAAAAATAAAAAGAGGGGGGAAAATATTCATGCTTACCCAGTTATGACTAATGAGTCATGCTTTCCTAGTCAGGGATCTTTATTACATGAGATAAGCTTTATAAAGGACTTGTGCTTTAATGCAGCATATTGTCAGTAAAATCAAAAACTGCCCGGATATCCTGAGGAAACTAAAGGTGGCTACAAAGGGGTCATTATGAAGATCATATCCTTGTATAACTACCTAACGATACTCAAACCCCATTATCCACTGGGATTCACAATAAATTAGACCTTATCGCAGACACAAATACATCAATAAAATTGGTCACATTTAAGAGCTTATGAAAAGAATGTTTCTTTTTCATGCTGCAAGAGAAAAATCAATTAGCAGATAAACAACCCAACCTTAGAATCCCATTTATACAATATCAGGCCATGTACAATCAAATTAAGGAGGGTGTAGTACAACCAACCTTCATGATCATTTGTACTGAGGGCATCAGCAGCTTGTGCACCGGGATCTCTATTGGAGGATCTGCACCAGGGGAAATAAAGGCAAGAAATGACCATAAGGATCATGATCGTGAAAAATCGAAAGAAGAAAATGGAATGAAACCTGCGACCTTAGAAGAGATCCTTACATTCGATATAGAACCATGAAAACGCGATGACTCAACTCAAGCTCTCCAACAATAACCCCTGCAACTATTCCTTTGGCGCCACGATGAGGGAAGTCATACCATCTGCTTCTATATTTTAGGAAGCTATCCAGGAATTCGTGCAATGAAGTGTCAGTAGCTACTGAAAATAAAAAGAAGGGATAAAACAGAAAGATAATTAACCCATTAGACAATGCTTTTGTCCAGAAGATAATCTTAAGTATATATCAGAACATTAATTTTGCAATTACAATTAGTTCTTGTTAAAAAGTGCTCCAGGACACTTGTTAAGTATACTTTATATGGAATATTTCAATTTTCAAGACAATGATTGCATATAAAACAAGAGCAACAAATCCATTGGACAATGAATAGATTCCTTAATTGGTTGCTTAACAAGTGCCCCTAATAAAATTGTTAACAAAATCCATTACAAAATCAACAATCTTGCGAAACTTGGCTGAATATAGCAATTAAAAAAAAATAAAATTATATACCTTACATAAGAATATAAGAACAGTACATCTCAAGCAATATTTACATGGAGATACTAAAACTATATATATGAACTTTAGTCGCTATAAAAGTATATCTTCTGCACTGTTCTCTAAAAGCTTAACCACTTAGAAAAAACAATTACACTCTCAACTTCAATGTTGTATCAAGTACAAGACGCTAGTTTGAATGTTGGCATCCTGTCATCTTTATTCTGCCAATTATTCCTGATATTATGTATGTAATGCTATCCCTGATCATCTCATTGATGTAGTTATATCCGCATCTTGTGTTTCGTGAGAGGAAAAGTGCTAAAAATATGATATATACCATTTTAAACCTTTTCCAACAACTTAAGCATTTGGAAAAAAAATTGTTTATAATCTTTAGTGGCTTCTGTGCAGTGCTCTTTTTCAGCTTTGGACATGTTGTTCTGACTCCATACAGTCTTGTCATGTATTCTTTTTCTTTTTTCCTTTTCTCTGTCTTTAATTTTCTTTCTTTCTTCTTTTGTATATTTCTGATGTACTAGAATTGTTACTTTAGTAAAATCTTTTATTAACTAAGTAAAAGCATTATATGAAAGGCAAAGATTTGTAGATTTCCCTTCCTTAGGCATCATGGGCATCTATAGAATATGTCCACCCACACCCAGCCACAGCACACGAATCGAGTTTCTACACTTAACACTTCAATCACAGTTCCATTTGAGGGGGAGATTCAAGATATAAAATGCATTCCACACTATTCTCTAACTGCTTAAACTTTTAGAACAAAAACAAGCACTAACTTCAATAGTTGCAAAGAAAGGAAAAGTAAGAGAAAGGGAGAGATGAGAAAAGAAAACAATCGGAAGAAAATATCTATCTGTCATTAGCTACTTAGATGTAAGTTAAGAAAAAGGAAATGAAGGGTGGTGCAGGGATAAATTCCAAGGGCGGAGAAGAGAAGAGAGAGCTGGAGAAAAATTTTGACCTCTCTTTTGCTACTTAGATGTAATCTAAGTGAAGAGAGAGTAATGCAATAGCATTAAAACCCGTTAATACTCTGTTTACAGAATCAGTAGTTTGCTGCAAGTGGTGTAAATAATTTTTATCAGCTACAGTTCTCCTGCTTTTACGATGAAACTCAAGCCCTGTAATGAGAGAAATCTTTTTGTTCTCCTGCATTTATGTTGCATCCACTTCTCAATAATAAAATATCTGAAAAATATGTTTACTCCCTTTTGCATACACAAAGCAGTACAAGAAGCCAACATTAAACCAAAATAATGAGAGTCAGTAATGAATGCTTTGTGCTTGATATTCTTGTCCCCATCAACTTCATCTTAATTATTTAAGGACATATAAGCCTATGAGGGAAATTCTCTAGCTCTTCAACATTTACTTCCTGAAAAGTTCCTCAATTACAGCAGAGCTTAAATAAGATGAGGGGCCCTTTGACATTCAAAAAGCAACAAGTAAAGCCAATTCACCATGAAAACTCGAGTTGCGAGAGATATTGAATAAGAGAGCAATTGACTATTCATTGTTACAATGAAAGGTTTTCTAGTTACAATCACTTTAGATGGAAATTTTTTCTTTTTGGGCTGATTAATGTCATCTTATCCATGTGCAATTGACGTAACCATGGAACGACATTCTCTACTACAGAAAATTTCACATTTACTACGATCAAGACATATTACATGCGGTATGATTAGTTAGACCGCAAGTTGAAAGGACCCATTTATGACCTGAGGTGTTCTGTTTTAAGGGCCAAATGGCAAAGGCCAATGATGAGGAATCTCTCTGCTTTCAGAAAATCACACATTGCAAGGCAAAATTTTGGCATATTTACTTTCTTTTTTCCCGGTTTATTTGGTCATTATTCATAGAAGCCGATATGCTCTAGTATCAGGGATTGGAAACTCAACACAGACTTTTTCGCAGTCTATCTCCTCTCTAAAATTTTCTCTTCTACTTCCTCTTAAACCTTACTCTACTTATAACATCTCTGCTAATCTTCTCCTTCTCTGATCTCTCTCTTAATCAATATTACGCCAAAAAAAACTCCATAAAACAAAATCATAGCCCGCTAACACTATCAGGACTCACGACACTATCGCACGCAGTTCATCATCAGAGAAAACGAGCGTCGAAATTCAATCGCAGCCCACCCGTACCTTCTCTCCAGAACTCTCTCGGCCTGAGCTTGAGCAACCGCGACAGCTCTCTGTTCAGAAGATCCACCACCCGCTGCGACTCCACCGGATCCAGCCCTCCCTCCTCGGCGCCGAGCCCGCTCGCCACGGCCTCGTCCTGGGGCAAGTACCTCACGAAGCGGCCACCGAGGCCCCGGACGGGACCCACCCTCCGCCGCCGTCGCCGGGCCGGACCCTGCCGCCGGCGGGAGCGGCATCCCCCGATCGATCCGAGGCCGGGGGGCCCCGGAGGGAGGCCGAGAGCGTGGCGGCGGAGCCCGCCTCGTTGTGCGGCGATTTGGGGACGAACCGCGGCTGTGGCTGCGGCTTGGCGGGAGGCCTGGCGCCGGGTTCGTGCCGGCTCGGAGCGTGCGAGCGTCGGTTCGACATGCTGGGGATCGAATGGAGGAGGATTGGTGGGCGACGGAGGAGATGATGGGGAATTGGAGGAGGCAGGAAGGAAGGCGAGCGTTGCGCTCGGAGAAGTTGAAGAGACTGCGCGAGAGAGAGAGAGAGAGAGAGAGAGAGTGTCTGCGGGTGATTTTAGCACACGCGTCCACGTGAGCGCCTGCGTGACTGCGTGATGCGCAAGGAGAGAGTGGCGGGCGATCCGTATTTATAGTTTTCTTTTTCAGCTTTTTATTTAGGCTCGATTTATTTTGCGAAGAAAATACATCCAATTAGGGGTGTCCATGGTTCGGGTGGACGGTTCCCGAAACCGAACCACCCACTAAGAACCGGTTTCGAAAAATTGGAACCGAGAATCGCCCGCTAATTGCATGGATCCTCCTGGGAACTGGATTGCCGGTCCAGTCTGGTTTCCGAGTGAATCCATAGAACCGATCTAACCTTCGCGTCTTCTCATTTTCGCCCTCTCCACATTTACTTATTTTGGCTCTCCCGACCATGGTAATTTTATTCTCCTCAAGTATTAATGTTTCCGTCCCAACACCACCACCATCTTCGCCACTGCCTCCACCGTCTCCCACTCCTCCCTCGAGACTGACAATGAGGAGGACAATGGGGATAATAAACCATTTTTAGACTTGGAGTTTGCCCTAATCCCCAAAAATGAGGACGATGAGAGGAGGCCTGAGGAGGGGGAGGAGAAAGAGGGGAGGTAGAAGTGGGACAAGCCCAACAACGAAGAGAATGATGGTGACAGTGAATGTGGAGGTGGCGACGAGGATGGTGACAACGTGAAGAGAGAGTTCAAGTTTGTGGGGGGAAAAGAGAATCAATTCACTGTTTCACCGAATTTGGACTATAACTCAAAGGGAGATAGTAGATCCGAAGGTAAATTAGAAAGGAAGAAGGAGCTCGGGAGATTTTGAACTAAGAGAGACAATATTGAGTAGAAGAGTAATGAATTGAGACGGAATGGTGATTAGAGTCCTAAATTTTAGATTTGCTAATTTTGAATTTTTTTTAATATTAAAAATTAATATATTATTATAATATAACCGATTCGGTCCAGGGTGAGCGAGCCTTAAGCAATGATTTTTAAACGACATAAGCAATGATTTTAGAAATATATTTTTAAATTATTTATTTTTTCTGTAAAACAAAGGAGCAGTCTTATTTTATTATTTTGCGCTATCCAAAAACCTTCCTTTTCTACTTATAAGAAATAAAAAGTTATATCATTTAAGTCCATGATTTTGGCAAAAAATAAATTTTTTAGGCATCTGTCCACTCAAATTTACATCCAAAATCTTTCAAAAGGACAATATGTCATAAATATTTTAAAAAAAAACATTTGAAAAATTAGACGTTACATGGTAATTTGCATATTCGAGTGTTTCACGCCCAACAAAATTTAGGTTTCAAAGGCTTAATGAGAAACGATGAGGATGAAAAGTGAAAGTCATGTTACATTATGTTAATAGTATTGAGCTCGTTGCCACATGAAATCGAACGAACACGACATCTCTGAATATAGCAAAAGCATGGATTAGTCACCTGACACGCATAAGGCTTTTCGACCACTAGCTTAAGCTATAAATTGAACAGCGAAACAATCGTAATAGGAACCACATGAGGAAGCAATTATAGGCATATCGTGCTTACTGGTTCAGCATCCTATAACTTCTAGAACAAGTGTGTGATGTTGCGAGCCCATAGATTTTCAAAGGGGCGCGCAAAAGCGCATGCTCTCATCAATCGTGCACGTCTCCAACTAAAATGAGGAGAGGGTCAATTGATTTTCATGCTAAAGATGTAAAGAATGAATACAGAGATAAAACTAAAAGGGAGCAAAGATCTAGCTTTGAGACACCTTTAAATCCTAAGAACTCGAACTTGACCTAGACAAAAGTACAAACAACTCCCTCCATAAGAAACTTCTCTTTTCCAATCAGCGTCACATGAGCAAAAACATCTAGTAGCCAGAATGAATGCGACACAGATTTCGCTGGTTCAGTAGAAGAGGAAGGATCCGTTAAAAGACTTATCTTCTTCGACTGTGGGCAGCCTTTCATTCTCCCAAGCACGCCGGCCACACTGGAGACAGCTGTATCAGGGCTTTTTCAGTTCTCAATCTTCACAACATTTACAAGTAAGTACAGAAGGAAGGAAATACAATGTAACTACAAGGACATAGAATCTGAAACACTTCTATTTTCTTTGTTAAGGAAACCTGACACAAGAAGTCATTCCACATGAGAGGGAACCAAAGTCGTCGGAGGTAAACAAGAAGAACCCATTTCATGAACTTAAAATCCATCCATGCTGTTAGAATACTCCATCGCTTCCTTTCTATGAACAATTTCCTATTCCTCAGGGGAAAGATCCAAGCCTTCTTTGCAACTTCCTCAAAAATAATGTAAATCAACTAACATAACAGTGTCGTAAACAAAATGCAAACATGCATCAATAAAAAACTGTTCATCCATCAAAATCATATTGCCTAAGAAAAAAAAAAAAAAAAAAAAACCATGTCCTCGGGAAAAAGAAAAGCCTACGTAAGTCCACTAAATTTCTATGTGCATGTACAAGACTGTTTACCGTGTGGTATAAAGCACCAAAAGACTGGAATTCATCGATAGTCTATGCTGCACCTCACAGCCACAATTCTAAATGTCTTCTGCCATTTATCAGTAGGGACTAATCCTTCTTAGTCAGAGGATCCATATCCCAAAACAAACCTCAAAGGGCCACTATCAGCTAGGAGGCTAGATAAGAAGCCATGCATTTTAAAGTCTTCGAGGAAGATTCAAAACTACTATTTTAAACAAAAGCAGATGGTTCTTTATGTAAAAGCAGATTGAAGATATTGCTCCATTAACTCTTACCTCCAGCCACAGTAACGCTAGAGAGTTCGCAAGCCTGAACCATACTATACTTTATCAACTAGAAAAGTTCAAAAGTGTGCTGTCAGATCCTGAGGACCTGAAAGCTCCCCATAAACTCAAATGGTAAGCAATCTTTAAGTTCCAGAAGTACCTGCTGATACCAGGAAGCAAAATTTTTTCACGATGGTTGCTGTACAACGTACAATGTACACAGAACTGGTTAAACTAATTCTCCAACATGCCATCGAGCATTATTGGAGCCAGATCTGACCCCCCACTCACAAAGGCACAGATGATTGCCAATGCCAACAGAATTTACTTTTCTGGGCAGTGCCTTCCTCATTACATGTCACACGACAATGTGAAGCAACCATCTGCAAGGCATTAATGTACAAGCTCTCAAACTGCCATTAACTTAATAAGATCACACCCACTCAAAGTTCGTTTCTTTTGGCAAAACCAACACAAGAAGGCAGTCGACTGGATTAGGAGCGATCGAGAGCAGAGAACAAATGTCCTGTGAATAAGGAAGAATAAACAGGAGCCTTGCCCATATAGAATTTACAGCAGGAATTTTAATAACTCCAGCACATTCCCTCTGCTTCAAGTACGATATAAAATCCTGAAACTGAAAAGAGTTAAAAAAAAAACACTGGTAAGACCTCAAGCAAATGTTCCACAAGGGGGCACATCCATGATCAATATGAATTCACACCACTACGTGAGGATACACAAATAATATAAAGACTTGTAATCAATGAAATGTGATGGAAGCTGATAAACACAATTGAAATGTTAGGGATTTGCGAGAATTCGCTTATAGTTGTCCAAACTACCATTTTTCACTGCTTCAAATCAGGTGTGTCTAGAATACATTAAATTTCTTTTTTGATCAGTACAATGGTTTAGATTTTCATTTTTTTAGAATAGACTAGAACAACCTAAACATGTTGCCATTAAGCAAAAAAGATTTTCACCATTATTTAAGTGTCCCTTGCTGATTTGTCATAAACAAATAGATTCTTAGGCCAGGTCCATGCCATTTTTTGAAAAGGAAAACTTCAACGGATCTACAATCCAATCAATTTCTACCATAAAAAGGGGTATGGATAAAAAAGTTCAGTTGGTTTTCATGATTTGATCAGTTGTTAGAATATAATAAAGAAGACAAATTATCAACTTACGCCTTTACAGTCAGCTGCAGAAGACGGGATCAGCTGGCACACTTCTCTCTGCATCAGAGGGGCAACCAATGAGAATACCATTAAGAGTTCTGAAACAACTATTACAGGTGTTGAAAGAAATTTCTCTTTTCTCAGCATTACTTAAAATTTTTGGAACTTAACAATATCAAGGATTTTGGTAACAAGCACCCTACACTAGTTATGAGGAAAGCTTGCAGCCATGATATGTGTAGTCAATGCTTTGGAAATTGAAACCTACCTAATTAAGTATACTTAACCAGAGCTCTTAAGGAACTCATATACTTAACCCTAATATTAATATGACCAAGTTGTAAGCAAATATATTGCTACAGCATTGTCCTAGATGCACATCACAACAAATCCAAAATAAGGTACCAATGCAATGATTAACTGCCCAAAGGAGAGATTAATAGAACACTTCAATATAAACACATTAACAATTTTAACCTGTGGCAGGTTTAAACATCAAATCCCCGGCATTAGCCATTTGTAACACACCAAATTCACTGATTAAGCTGCACAGTGAGAAAAATGAAGCGCAACAGGTTTGATGACAAAAAATCACGGGCAGAAGTTGGTGCTTGGATCCAGACTTTCTGGCAACAAACTAAAATTTCTCCTAGCAAAAGATCGGTTTACAATTCCAATCCTGAAGTGGCACTTTGTCAAACTTAAGTTTCACATTTCGAACAACCCAGGCCTAATTATATACTCACAGAGACAGCAAATATCTTGCAAGCATCGTTAGAAAGACTACACTAACTAAAAATCTCCCATACTTCCAGGATTTTTCTGATTCTATACCAAACTTTGAAAGCTCTATACAGTCTACAATCAAAATCCAGAAGTAGCAGTTTAACAAACAAAGAAATCGCAGTTGAAACCACACAGGTACGATTGTATATACACAATAACTTTTCTTCAACCTTGAAAGCTTAAAAAACTAGCCCCAAATAGCTAGTAAATCCAATCTTTAAGGATTTCTTTACTTTATTTTTTACCTAACTTTCCAATACCCCCAGCTTTTATTTCTACAATTTTAATATAGGTCGCATATACAAATAGTATACACAGATCTGGACCATTACATAAAACTGGACAGGGATGAACCATATGATTAGCAATTACTCTCGCCTTTGTTTCTTCTTTATTGTTGATGAGGCATTATTTTAATGCCCCAATAACTACTTCTTAGAGGTCATATTGTCAGACTGACCAATTATTTAAGAAGGGATATATTTGAAACTGATGGCAAAGTCAAGGGTGAACTGAAAGTTTTAGAACTTCAAGGTAATTAGGGTGGGTGGAACCATGAAAACACAGGATTTCTGGGGTAGGCCAGAAAATAAAATCAAATGTAAGATAGCAAATGAAAGAACAAGGAACAAGAAGTAGCGCACTCACCCTATGTGGCGGAGTACTGGTAAATGTCGACCTTACATGCCGAAAATCAGTACGTTTTGTCATATCTAGTTTAACAGGCCACCTGCACAAAATATCAGCATGAAAACAGCCTTAGTGATTAGTTCACCCCCAAGAAGTTGATGCAAAATGGTGACAACATTCTTACTCAGTAGGTTCAGAGAGGCCATTTGAATATTTGCACATATTTGAATCCACTCTGAATGCATGAATTGTGCAGTAATGAACTCCACTTTTAGATAATTTTCCCTGCCACTTGTACTGAGGATCATGTCCTGACCTTTTCTCGTTGGAGGATTCTCCAACAGGGGGAGGAGGTGGAGGAGGGGGAGGAGAATTTGGTGGAGGGGGGCTGAAGGTGGTTGTGACTGAGGTAAAGGAGGGGGAGATGGAGGTAGCGGAGGTGGCATATCAGGCTGAGGTGGTTGGGATGTCAAAGGCACAGGAGGGATAAAAGTTTGGTCATTCCTCACCATGTTTCCCTGTATCTGTGCCAGAGGGGTCACAGAAGGAGGAGGATAAGGGGCAGCAACGGCATTGGTTTGAAAATTACTTTGAACTGACCCTGTTATTGGATTCAGAGGCATGTGATGACTAGAACCTTGTACATCCCACGGATTGGGCGGGGTAAAATACATGGGTCTCATGTATGGAGATGCTGGAATTTGCTGAGGTGCCAGAACCGGTCCTTGTGCTGTGACTGGCATGCATGATATGCTCCCGGAAGCTGACTGCTGTTCAACTTCAGGCTTGTTGTACATCCATGCTCCTCCATTTGTACAAGAAACCACAGGTGGACCTGCAAGATTGGGAGTCAATACACAATTCCCGCTTTTAAATGGGAGACGACTTAGTGAACATAAATAAATACCACACTGTGAAGAATCCACCGCCATGTTCTGCTCAGCACCAACAGAAGCATCCCATTGTGCAGCTTCTAATGCGGTTCCATTTTTCTCAGTTCTCAACCTTGGGGAGACTAAACCCATTGAACTACTCTCTGGATTTAATGAGACAGGAGGGACTTGTTGCTTTGCCAATTGACTGTTCAGAAATTCCCAAAAGAAAAAAAAAAAGTTCAAAAGGTAGGGAATTTCCCTAAAAGCTGATATGGAAGAATTAAAGGCAGATATTCCCATTCCAAAAACACTAGCAGATAATAAACTACCTCAGAAACAGATTTTCAGAAAGCATACACAACTTGCGACCACTCATAACAGATTTTATCCTCAACAATGCAAAGTTATGGTCTAGCTTTTATAACAAAAGCCTCCACATTTGGACTCTTTCTTTGATTTTGATTGTTTGAGAGATGGAGAGACATTTTAAAACAACAGCTGCAATGACAACAATAATAAAGAACAAAGAAAGTAGATTTGATCAGAAGAATCCAATAGCACAGCCCAAACCTGAATTCAATCTGAAGGAACATCTGAGGACAGGCCTGAAGATTTCTCAAAACAGAAATGGCAGCATCAACGCTGCTGCATTCAACCACCCAGCCACATCCCACATGCGTATTATTGCGGGTCACCTGAATGATGGAGCCTACATTGCCAATAGCAAGTTTGCAAATGGCCAATATTTCATCATCCATGATGTAAGAGTTGGCATTTGGGGGATGCTGTATCCAAAGAGTATTTGATGGCATTTTATTTTCTCCTCTCAAGGTTGCAGATTGCCAGTTTCCAACATTATACTTAGAACGCAACGAAGAGAGTAAAGAATGTAGGGGAGACATCCTAGAGCTGCCAGCAGGGCTCTGAGGCACTCTCTGAGACTGAGGTGAGCCAATATTATTGTTAGAAAAACTTGCATAGTTATTGCTTCTTGAAGATCCGGGAGTATCAATGGGAGATATTCTAAAATTACTTGGCCCTGGTGGCAGGCGTTTAATCATTTCCATTCGATACTGTCTTAGATGAGTCATCACAGCAGAAGCTTCCTCAGGAGTTTCAAACTCCAGTAGCATCGCACCTTCATTGCCTAGATCTGTAACTGTATAAGGACCTTTGTAAAGTGCTTTCCTTGATTCATTCAGTAACTCGTCCTTCATCCACTGACCCAAAACATTCCCGATATAAACAAAATTGCTATAACCAACGGCCACACCATTTACAGATCCCCTAGTTCCTAGTCCTATGTCCAAAAACTTAATGCACCATGGAAGATGTCTTCGCATATGATTCCGAGCCCTAATAGAATCCATGATATTTCTATACTCAACCAGTGCAAACCGTTTTCTTGGATAGAAAAATAAATGTTCGACAGGACCAAATTTATCTGCCTCAAATCTCACATGAGCTTCAGATACATCATGACCCAAAGCACCCACCCACAGCTGGTTAGAAGCAGAGTATACATCCATAGCTGCCGGTTCACCATCTGAGAACCAAACCATTTGACTTGGAAAGCCACTTGGTACTGCATAATTACCTTTAGGGGAAAAACTATTTGGTGCACTTCCTGCAGATGATCTCATGTGAGGTGAGGTTGCCTCTGCTTTAAGGACGTGATTAGAGTCAATATAAGAAAAATCCTTCCTGCCTTTCAAAGAATTAGTCCTGAAATATGATTGGGATCTGTTGCCAGGTGAAACCAACTGGCGCTCGGGCAAATCTCTGGGTGTGCAAGAAGATATGCTACCTGAAAATTCACCATTCTCTACAATCTCAAGGCACGAGGACCTGGATCCCGAGCGAACATGATCACCAATCTTAGAGTGATGATCCATCTCAAGAGTAACCTCACAAGCCTGAGGTTCTAAATGTCGATTAGGGTATTTATGGCTAAAATCTTCACTGCACGATCCATTATGAGATCTTACATTATCATCTTCCCAAGATGATTTGCTGGGGATAGAACACTGATTAGAAACCCCACGCCTCAAATAATGTCCGCTAAAAGATGTGCACGGATTAGAATCATCTTCATCACTCTCTCCTAGACTATCTTCTAAGTTGACCAGTTCACTCAGAGACTCTAAGCAGCCTTCAAAGGCAGATAATGTTTCTGACATAGCTTTAGAAGATGCCAATCTTTTTAATTTCTTGCACTTCCTAACAATCCAAGTTCTCAAGGATGAATCTCTGGCAATTGCCTGCATTAAAAAGCTAGTCAACGGATGCTACCACTGAGAAGCCATAAAAAGATAATTCAGCAGGCACATCATCAACTCACATGTAAAAGATTCACAACTTCATCAAACATTTGGCATGTTCAACAAAAATTTATCCTTGTCATCAATATTTTAATATGGGGGAAGTCCAATTTGAAATTCAGTTTGGTTATACAGTTTGCATCTTCATTGAAAATATGGGTTGGACCAGGTTTGACCATAATGGAAAGCCAACTGAGTCAACTGAGCAGGCCAGTCCAACCTCACAGGTCCCAACTTTACACGATTTCAACCAAGTTACTTGAGACAGTCTTCAGTAAGGAAAAAAATGTTTAAGATTGTTTGGCAGTTCAAGAACTCTCTAGTCCCTGTCTAGCATGTAGCTACAAGCCCTCGCTGCTAGAACATTGAACTACCCTGATGACATTTATTAACCTAATCCCTTACAACTTATTGTCAACTTCAGTTTGAACACATACCCCTTCACCTATTTGATCAAATCATTTTGCTAAACCAAGATATGTGCATGATGCTAACAAGATCATCCATCCTTCCAAGGCAATTGTGAAATGCTGTGAACAGAGACCAGAAATGCCTTACAGTTATAAAAGTTCTCCCAAGTTCGTTTTGAGCAAAATATCCATTAGTTAGCAGCAGAATGAAATTAAATGTGACATCATAAAAGAACCACAACACAGAACACCAATAGCATTATGTAAATCACTTTTCATTCTAGTAAGTAGCAGAATCCAGAAATTTATAGTTCTGAAGGGGCAAGACAATGCAAGTAGCACACTCCAGCCAAGTAAAGCATTGCCTATGAACACTTCTAACAAAAAGCTGCCACTAGCAAAATACAGTAAAGAGCAAAAACTAATGCTGAAATAAAGATAATGATGGGATGAAGAGAAGAGATCCAAGTATTACCAGTCCTAACAAGCAATTCTTCGGAACTAAAGATCCATTCATAGAGGAACTTTTGCCATCTAATGGTAGGTCCACACTCACAACCTCATTCCTGTCTCTGCTGGTTCTAACAGAACCTGTACATGACTTAGCTTCATCACTTGAGTCATCCATAAGGCAAGCCACATCATCAGCATCAAGCCTGCTCGTTACCTGATTTAGGAAATAAAATCCTCCGTTTTGAGTTCCTTCCTTTATAGAGGAGTTAAGGAGCTCAAAACAAGCCTCGAGCATGTTCTTAGTACAAGCACAGAAGATCCGAAGGGTACTCAGTGCACGAAACTTAGACAATCTAATAAGTGGAGAATCATCTCCATCTAAACATTTTAGCTTGAGTTCAGAAAAGATCTCATCAGAATCTGGCATCCTCAAATTTTGTTTACCAATGATCTGGACAATACTACTTCCCTCAAAAGAGGATATGAAAAAGTTGAGCACATTGTTAAAAACGGCCATGCATATGCCTCGGATAACAGATGATGTTGGTGCCAATGAAGAAGCTGTGCAGCAAACATCAACTAGACCAAGAATGCAGGCTTTAGTAGTCTGAAATGCAATTCCATCAGCATCCCCTCCCTTGGTCATAATTGCAAGGTTCCAATTGTACATATTGACTAAGACTTTTGCTGCGGCTTCAAGAGCAGTCGGACAGTATGATGCATATCGAGGAATAAGATCAACCACAATCCGTTGCACACTAGAACAACCTGTGTAGAGAAAAAGGAGCGAAGCATTCCTGCTGACTCATGTGCCTTTAAATGAAGAGGCAGGATAATTGGAAGCAAAAAACAAACAATAACTTCACATGGCATGGTCAGGGCATCTTCCAGGATACACGCATAGATTGACGCTCCCATACTAGATGGATGAGATGGATCACACACAGCGCAAAAAACATAGAAGCCCAGAAAATGCAAACATGCGCAAGTTTGAGTTCTAAAATACCATAGTAAAAGAAAATCCTCAAACAACAAGATAACAGCCAGCTAGAGGTCGAAATGAAGCAAGAAATCTTGTGATCACCAGATAAGAAACCAGATTAATCTTTTGGGTCAATTTTTTTTTTTTTTCATTGTCTAAAAAATGAAAGTAGAATGGATCCTTCATTGTGATCCACAACTAACAAATATCTCAAAAATCTGGAATCAAACAATCGACAAACAACTTTTTGCATCACAAAATGCTTCTCCTCGGGATCTAAAGCATATTAGCATTGTCAATTTAATGTTTCTGTATCAAAATCATCCACCACTTTATATTTATGAGAGAATAATTAAGTTCTTAAACTCTTTAACGATTTCAATCAACTCCTTACATCTCTCAAATATATCAGGCCAGAATCCCACATGCCACTTATATCAGTGAATTAAACTTCCAGCCTATTAAGAGACACATTTTTCTCAGAAATAAGTTCATAAGGGATCCAGACAAATGACTTTTGGGAAATTTCTCATCAGGTGAGAAGCTACATAAATGTCCAAAATTAACAAAGAATAATGTCTAGGTCATCAAATTTCATTTGGATCCAGAAAAGCGATGATGTTTAACAAAACTTGCGAGAAACACAAATGTAAACTCGGCTTTAAAAGGTTAAGTTGATCCGCATAGACCAAATTACATTTCAATTAACTGCATATATGTTCAACAATTTTTTTTTTCTGAACCCTTTCTAAATGAATGTACTCAGAAAAAGTTCCCATATCCATGTCTAATTTAGAAAAGAAATTGCTTTTCTTACCAATTGATCTTCTAAAGCCAGCAGCTAGTTCCAAAAGACAAGTCAATACAAGAGTCTTGAATATGGAAAATCAAACGACTTCCGTCCTCTTGTTAGGTAGAACAAAATCAACAACAAGGTTATACTTTGCTTCAATCCCTAGAGAATTTTCAACCCAAGGAGAGTAAGCTACTGATAATTCAACATAAAGTGAGAAAATAGTAGAGCACCGGAGATAACTTAGAAGAACCCTTTTTGCTCGATCAATATGATCAAATTTTATCTAGGGGAAAGAACAAAAGAGCACTTAGACATTAGCTGTTATCACCATTACCAAACTCAACAATCGAACAGACATAACGCAATCACCTCACTCCACCAGTCACTACACAAACTAAGAATCAATCCGAACAAGCGGAGACAATCGAGAAAGCGAAATCAACTCTCACCTCGCGCGGCAGCAATGAGGGACAGATAAGCCGGCTCCAATTCGGGCGCGGGGCGCGGCTCCTTCTGGCCAATGCAAAACCTAATCCGCTTGTAGGCCTCGTACACGCCCCGAATCGCTTCCCTGTTCCTCCTCCTCGCGGCGATTTCCTCCTGCGACGGCGGCCCCGGGGGCGGCGCGGCGGCGGGGGGTCGGGGCGGGCTAGGGTTTGGGGCGGCGGGGGCGGGGCGGCTGCGGCGGCTGGTGGGGCGGGGGCGGCGGCGTCGGCGGCGGTTCCGGCTGGGGCTCGTAGAGCTTGCGCTTCTTCAGAGGCTGCTCGGACGCGGCCATGGCTGCGGAGAGGGGGGCGGTGCACGCGCTACGGTCTTCCCTTTTGTGGGAAAGGAGGGCAATGGTGGAATTACACCTCCGAGTCGGAGAAAACCGGAACAGCGAAAGGACGCACGTGCCCCTGTTAGTTAGCCCAACGGGCGTCTTACTTCTTGGGCTTTTTTGTGCCCCCCAAGCCAAGTCCATGATTTTGTTTGGAGAGGCCCATTTCCACATCCCCAACTTTTGCTATTTCAAAAAAAAAAAAAAAGGTTTTTTGGATGAGCCAAGGCTACAGGGGTAAGCACCCGCTATCGGAAGGCCTGTGAAACACCTTGCAAGTCCCAAAAATTGGTTGAGTTTGACCTATATTTCATATCGGTTTTAGATAATATTATCATAACCACTAGAGCTGTAATGGCAAAATCATGCAAACTATAGTGAGGTTGAAATACAATTTGTATGTATGTGGACGAGAGCGATGGATTAAGATGATTGTCCCTAAACTTATTAGGTCCTAGGAAAAAATCACTTGAGGAAAATTGTCTCCAAACTCGTGATCTTTCGGGATTCTCTTCAAACTTTCTTTAACTTCATGTCAAGACAAATCCGAGCTTTGTCTATCGCATTGTGTATGTCCTTCGTGACGAGGTATTTTGTTCTCACTAGGCAGACAGAAGATTGTTAAGGCATCAAAATATCATGTTTACCAATCAGGATGGACTGGTTTTCGGCGATTGATTAGCCAACCAATTGATTCATACCTTTTGCAACATCACCAGAAGTGAATGGAAAGTGACATAAGAAAATTAGGAGAGACTTTGGATTCACCGGCATTAGAAAATTGGAGGTGACGTTTCAATGTAGGGCCACATATTGCAATCATCCCGGAAAGGAGAAGAAACCGGAGAGGAAATGGAGTCCGTGGAGCCAATTCGACAGAATCGACACTATTGCCCTCACCTTTTTAATTCTCGAATGTTGCGCAATCACCACCTTCCGGGCTCTCTTATCTTTCTGTTTTTCATTTGTTTTTTTTGTAAGTCTCGCATCTCTCTATTTAGTATCTATTTCCAAGGTTTTTCAACCCGGGGGGTTGGATTATTCATCCAGACTCGGATAACATGGAATGAACTGATTTGGTCAGCGGTTCAACTGATGAATCGGTGAACCGAACCATTATTTGGACCGAACTGCCCTAGTTTGGCATGTTAGCTGACGGGCTGATAGACCGAACCGGTTTTTGGAACCGTTTCGAACCGAACCGAACCGGTCCCTGTAAGGCAACCTTTTTGTCGAAATTTCACTTCGGTTTCTTAACAAAAGTTGTAAAGGACATCCTGAGGTACAACATATCAAAAATTTAGAGAAAAAAACAAGAATAGGTAGGTGAAATCGTGGTCCTTTGGAGATGGTTAGATCTGGAATTACGGTACTACGAACAGAGATTTTAACCGTCCATATTTAATTATCTAGGACGAATTTGACTTCGATTTTTTCATGAAGTATCTACCTTATGGTCTTGGCTATCACATAGTCGAATTTCATAATTTTTTAAGGTCATTTGGGTATTTAATCGGAAATGTTTCTAAAACTGTGCAATCTGATGTGTTCGGATCTTGTAAGTTGCAATGCGTGGACTATATCATTTTGTATGAGGTTCTTTTGGAAATGTGTTCTGCATGAAATATCTCTCTTCATGTCTTCCCTACAACATATTTAAATTTCGTAATTTTTGTAGTTCATTTGCCTATTTAACCAAAAATGTTTCAAAAACTGTGCAAGTAGAGAATAGGAAAAGTAAATCGATTTTATCTTTTAATCCAGAACGAATTGGACTACAATTTCTTCATGAAACTTGTACCTCTAGGTCTTAAATACAACGTGTCCAAATTTCAGAATTTTCTGAGTTTATTTAAGGGTTTAATCGAAATTGTTTTCAAAACTTGTACCTCTAGACATTCTTGTTCTAGTGGTGTTTTATTTCTACTTTCTAGTTTGCTATTTGTTTTGAAATTTCTAATTATATTCTATTATTGTTGTGCAGTGCGAAGTTAATGTATCAAGATAACATGTCAATGGGAAGTTACCGTGTAGTATACGCGTACATTATAGTTTTTTTGGTAACGTGCGCATACGTTATATTTTTTTTTGGTAACGTGCGTGCACGTTATAGTTTTTTTTGGTAACGTGCGCATACGTTATATTTTTTTTGGTAACGTGCGCATATGTTATAGTTTTTTTTTTTGGTAACGTGCGCGTACGTTATAGTTTTTTTGGTAACGTGCGCGTACGTTATATTTTTTTTGGGTAACGTGCGCATATGTTATAGTTCAAATCTGAAAAAAAAAAAAAAAAAAAAAAAAAACTGAAGTTGGACGGTCACTCAACTAGCCCATTAAGAGGTTAATTTCGATCCCGAGCATTGTCGGTTTCCAAGATATGTTCTAGGGCTGATAGACCTTTTTTGGCGTTGAAGTTGGACGGTCACTCAACTAGCCCATTAAGAGGTTAAATTCGATCCCGAGCATTGTCAGTTTCCAAGATAATCTAGGAACTGGACTAGGATTGGCCAGTTCGATTTGGTCTAGTTCCAAGATGGACCGGGTCAATTCTCGGTTCTACATATTGGGAATCAATCATGTCCAATCCACTTTGAGATTATAGTGTGGGAACCAATCCATTCTATGACCAATGATCCCTACATCAAAATCATTATCTAAATCAATAGGTGAGGGTAGTCAACTTCTGTAATCATTATCTAAATTATTATCTAAACTGCTTAGGAAAGTCTCTGATGGCCATGTCTTTTCCGATCACTCATCTTACCATACATATCTATCATCTTGTCAAATACTTCACATGAGGAGATGGACCTAACAATGCATATAATCGCAGCATCAGATGTCCGTTAGACCAAAGGAAACATATGACTGGGACAGCGATGATGTATGCTTTGAAAGGCAATAGAGCAAAAGCAAATAGTACAGAGCAATTAAGAATTAATGACAAACTCAATCCAAGCAAAAGAAAGATTATGTTTTGACAATCTTAAAACATGAAAGGCAAGCTAAGTAGGGGTGAGATCTCTGGGGTATACTCCGTTCCAATTCTAAAAGCCGGAACCATATCCAAATAATTGGAACCTCGAACAACACAAATTTATGTTTGGGGCCAAATTCTTATAATAAAATAAAAATTGCATTATTTCATTACGAAAACATTTGTTCCTCAAGTAGTTTTATTGTTTTTACTTCAATTTTCAATGAATGCAAAAGATTTTTTTTTCTTTATCTTTTTGAAAGAGACTTAAAAATCAAATCTCGAGTGGATTTGGCAATTCTGATTTTGGAATTGGGAGTCAAACCAGTTTTAGCCCTATTTAGGTCAAAGAATCGAGAACCTAATTGTTTCTAAATTGAACCGGACCCAGTGCGTTTTCCTACAACTAATAGTATGCCAATATAACATAATGCATTGATGATTTGGCATAACATGATCACATTTATATATATAACCACAAGCTAGCCTGAACAAAAGGACAAAGAGCAACAACTATAACATGAGTTAGTCCTTAACAGACAACATCCATTAGCAATCAAAACCAAGGGCCAATATGAGCTTTGCTCAAACTTAACCCACTTGAAAATGACAATTTTTTTTCTCACCCAAGAAAATACAGAACATGAAGATTGTTGTGTAGTTTTACAAAAATGATCTTCTTGATAAAAGAAATTATTTACTTTATCTTCAGCCTGTGTACGTAATTGTTACTGTGTTGAAATTGAAATAATCTAATTTACTTATAATTGTTTTCCTTTTGATCTTAAGAGAATTTCACAAGATCTAGACTTGAAGTTGAGGGTCATAATTCATCCTAAACAGAAGTAGTTTCAAATATAAGATAATTGAAGCTCCAATTGAGTCAAATGTTTGATTATACAATATCTAAAACGAGGCTTATATGTTCAGTCTGAGCCTAGGAGAATTCAATCTTAGGAGAGTCGAGCCTAGTTCGACCGGAGCTCAGCCCAACATGATCACTCAAGCAGTCTCTAGGCTTTGTTCGAATTGTTCTCTCGAAATTCTTTTTTGGTGTCACATGGTGGGTTTCCAATCTATCTGCTGTTGCTTATGTATCGCATGCCTTCGAAAGAAAGTTTTTAACGGAATCGCCCGACCTGGAAAAGGCTTGACCTCCAGTGCTACAATTTTTGTGATTACCATTACAAAATGGGCACATTTTAGATTGCACAATGCATGTATATCACACATCTTGCAGGGGCTCGCTAATTCACCCGTTACCTAAACATTTTCCATTTTTGCTTCACAGATCATACATGAATGACCCACTTTCTCAGGTCATATGAGAACGAGAAGTTTCAGGTTTTGGCCAATCATGACAAGCACGGAAACCATAGGCAGGTAAGTACTGCAGCAACAGATAACAGCAAAGCCATGCCACAGCAAAATCATGGGATTCTCAATGCACAATACAATGCTTGGGGAGGAGATACATGGTTGTTAGATCACACTCATTTGGAGATGCTTCTACTTCTGAGTTCTGAGTAATTACTTCAGCACTTCTGCATGCATGAGAGGGACATCAAATCCTATAATTCGAGACTCGCCTATTGTATTTTCCGCAAAGAGCCTCTTTTCAGCTGACCAATCTGAGTCTAAAATAATTCACCAAGTTTGGAGCACAAGTTGAGTGCGTGGTACATACTTGATATCGGGGCATCTTTGTGACTGAGATTGATCGCATGCTTGAAGCAACAATATTTGCAATGTTTATAGTGGCTCACTTGGTGGTGGATCATCATGATCCTATATTAAAACTTGCACTGTCGATATTAACTTCATTTTCACCACCAGCAACGGCATCTTCAATTACATTGACGATTTGTATGGTCCAAGCTTTTATTTTTTCCCACAAAATTGATGTTGCTGTCCATGGAAAATGGTGGTGGTTTCCATATAGGGATCATGATGATCCGCCACCAAGTGAGCCAGCAGGTATAGTTGTTTCAAGCACGATGGCGATTGGGGCTTCCTCACTTGCGAATAAAGTCTAAGCATGAAAGCTCAATGTTCTTCAATATCCCTCCGCCTTTTATAGTTGGATTGTTTTCTGTTTTCATATAATTGTTGTTCCTTGACACATTGTCGTGCAATGTAACTTTTGGTAAAATCACATCTCTTTATTATATAAACTATAAATTTTGGTGAAAATTTTGAAATGTAGTAAGTTATAGAGATTCTCAATTGATGAAGTTGTATTGTAGTTCTCAATCCTGAAATGTAGTAGGTTGAAGGATAATATGAAAATAGTCCTCATATTGTAGTTCTCTAATCCTTATATTCTTTGGATTGAATCGATCTAGCAATTCTTGTCGATTTGATTTGTTGCACGTGTTAATGAACCTATAATAAAAATAAAAATAAAATAGAATGGAGGGAAAGAGTGAAGAGCCACTTGCCTTCACCATAACTTGTCTTCATTATAAGGGTGATTGGTTTCTAATCCGATCTGATTCCAAAGTGGAACCGGGAACTAGATTAGGAGTGTGACATCTTGAATTTTCAGTCATGTTTTCAATTGAATAAATCGGGCATTTTATCGATACGTCTATTGTGCTATTCTCAGAGTCGATCACTCTTGAAATAACTAGACTAACTAGGGAAGTCATTAAGATATTTTAATGCAATGAACTTGAGAATTCAACCAGAAGTTGATTGCTTGACCATGCTAGTCTGCAAGGGTCATTACGGCAATGTCAAAATCGATCAGAGATCATGGATAGGTCGATTCGACTAAGATGTGTGATCAAAGTGTGGGAGATTCCACCTGATTGCAAAATTCTCGTCGATTGGCACTAGACCGATTTTCTGTCGTTTTGGGTACCCTGTGCCCGTAATTGAAACCTTGAGATTTTCACGACCACCAAAAGTTGCCAATGTGTTGAAGTGGTACATTGTGGCTCGAAGAAAATCGACCATGAGTCATTTGCACTAAAAATTTCTGAAAGCTATCTAGTAACTTAGGTTACGCTAAAAACGTGCCAAGTTGAAATTAACCGCGAATTTGAATCCGATTTCAAAAATTGAAGGTTCTGTCATGATACAATAAATTCTAGGAACGTCGACTCAATCTCTGAAGATTTTTCTACAACTCGAGATTTTTTGGGAAAAAGTCGGCATAGGACCGTTTTTGTCCAGAAAAAGCCAAGGAACTTTTTTTTATCGCAAATATCGAAAGCAAGTAGGATCCATTGGTGAGGAAAAATACCAATTTGATCTTTGAGGTGTCGATGTAATTTATTGAGGCCGGTTTGCGTTGAATCAAGCAAGAATTGATGGCCAATTGAGAGCAAACCAAAGGAAATTCGTAGCCCCTCATCCACCACAACATTTGGACCACCTCAACCTTCTAGATGGGGGCATTTGGGTCTGAAAATGGCTGGTGGAAGATAGCCATGCAACGGGATGAGGTTAAGGGGACAAATGAGGAGAATATGTGACCAAGGTGGCCCCCCATCCTTGACCAGCTGCATCTTCTTCCTCTATCCCCCACCTTTCTCCATTGTGGAGCCTTTTGGAGAGCTTCAAGAAACCAGAGAAATCAAGCAGCAACTTCCCCTCCACTGTCGCACACTCGCCGGACCATTTTGCCCCTCTATTTTCTCTTCTACCGGTTTTTGCTCCAGCTGACCTTTCGCCAAAGATCTGAGTTGAAAGTGGTCTTCCCGGTTGAATTAACCAATGATCCACCCATCACCGTGACTAGCACATCCAGACCGTTCCAAAGAGCCCGACCTCGCCCCGAAAGGAGCTTCCGGCTGTCCTGTACGGCCGCCGCAAGCTGCCGGTCGCCGGTCTGCCGGCTGGTCCACCTGTTTCGCGTTTTTCTTCATTTTTCTCCCATTCCAGCCATTCATTTGCTCGTTCCATCCACCTACAAGACCCCCTTGACCCCCGGGAGCCACCGGTTGCCGACCACCTGCTCGTCGGAGCTTCGATTAACCCATTTCTTCGTCATTCAGCCTTGGTTCTCCTTTGTCCAGAAGAGCAGAAGCAGAAACCGAATCAGCAAGGAGTCTAGGACTTCGTGGCCCGTTTCCGAGCCCTTCCTGGCCTTGCTTGGTGTCGCCACAAGCTTGATTGTCGCCAACCTCGCCGTCGCCATCACCGTGGACTCACCGCTTGCAAATCCGGTGAATTGAACTCACTAATTCTCGATTAGTTGGTTAATTACGTTAGGGGTTGATTAGATTAATTAAGCATGGTTTAGGTGGATAGATTAGATTAGATTAGTTAATTTAAGTATCTACCAATGCATGTTAGGTGGTTAGTTAGTGTATTTAGTGAGTAGACACATTCTAGTATTTATTGAATGAACTTCAAAAATTTTCCGGGTCCGTTTTGGCGTCCAATTAGGCATTTCGAGCCTAAATTGGATTTATTGGTATTTATTTAATATTTTCGTAATTATTTAATTATTTATTTATTTTCCGAAAATTAAGTTGGGATAGCCGACAACTGGAATTTTATGCTGGTTATTGTGGTGCAATCTATTTATTTAATTGAGCTCTAATTTGTGTCGAATTGATTTAATTGTGATTTTAGGATTTTATTCCTAAATTAATTAATTTTGGTAATTGATTGGAAAATAACCGAGCGTCGATTTACAACGCCAAAAATATTTTGGTGGACCATATAAATGGTGGGATTTTCAAGGGTGAAAATACTATATTTTGGCTAAGACCGACTATGTACCCACACACGAGTATTTTTATCGGGTACCCTTATCCCGGGGAAAATAGGCCAAGATGTTATGTTAATTCAGGAATTCAAGAGTGGAATGCCACATCATTAGCCATAAGTAATTCATCGTGTGATGGTTTATAGTCGTAATAGAATGACTATCGAAAGTTGAGATGACGCATGTTGTGCGTGTTGTTGTTGGGTTAGATCAAGGAAACCACCTTATAGAGGTTGTGCTTGCTGAGTCGTAATTCAGCATTAGCACCTAATCTAGGTTGTGCACGCTGAGCCGTAATTCAGCATTACCACCGAATTTGGAATCGGTTGTGCCCGCTGAGCCGTAATTCAACATTAATCACCGAAGAATTAGTAAGCCGTGCCTGTTGAGCCGTAATTTAGCATTACCACCAAAGTTTTAGTAGGCCATGTTCGCTGAGCCGTAATTCAGTGTTGGGGTTAAGTATTTGAGATGATCGTGTAGGCCATGCTCGCTGAGCCATAATTCAGCATTGAATTTGAGTAATTGAGATGATCGGAGAAAGGTCTGGTTGACATGTAATCGACTGAGTCGATTGATCGATAATTCGATCTGAATTCTTGATTGATGTGATTCAATGATTGTTTATTGAATTGACTTGTAGGAAGGAACTGAGGCTAAGGTAAATCCTCTGACGCCTATTTGTGCTTAGGCAGCCCATAGGGCGTATTTGCTTTCTAATCGAGTCTTAGGGGGTAGAACTCACTAAGACATTGTCTCACTGGTTATTATATAACCATTTTCAGGTCCTTAGAGGGAGTTGGTGAAGGACCGGAAGCCCCGGAGTTTAAAAAGTATAGCCCGAAGAATCGGCGATCTTATTTGGCTAGCTAGTCGTAGGACAATTCTCTTTTGTTGGGAGCCGATCCCTTTTGTAAACCTTTATGTATAGACTTATGTGTTTATAAAAAGGTATTTTGTAAAAAATGGCCCTACCTTCCTATCCCATTGTTTTATTGTCTAGGATTTCATATGCTTCCGCATACGTATATTAAATGAATGGGTCGGCGATGCGTCCTGGAACGTCGCTATTCATCGACCAAGGAGGGATGGGCATGTGCTCAAAGGATTGGGGCGTGACAAGGAGGACTGGTTCTAGTTTCTTAGACTAGGGACCGAACTAGTTAGGTCCTAGAACCGGGAACCAGACCGACGGACTGATCCGGTTCAATTTAATGGAATTGGTCAGTTTGCTAATAACTAATACAAGAAAGCTAAAAAAAATTTCTAATTCATTCTCAACAAATTACCAAGTCGAAGTGCAGCATTTAACTCCATTAGGACTTAGCAGGCCGAAGTGCTTTCTTTTGTTTTTGCATGGGATACGTAACTTACAAAATGACATACTATGTCAATTTTTTTCCTTTCACATACTTGCGTCGGACAACAGCAGAAGAATAATCGACGCCCTAAGTTGGTTTGATTTGTTCTTTTCTCTGAATATGCTGAATTGTCGCCAAGGATAAGGAAAAGAAAGCTTTAGCCAATTGCTAGACCACAATGAAAAAGAATTTTTGTCTAGGCTGACCGATGCAAGAAATTACACCTTGAGGACACAACCTGATTGAGGGAAATTGGGAAAGTTAGGATTTATTAAAATATTTTTAAAAATAATATATATAGTCAGTCCGGTTCGGTCGGTTTAATTCCCACCCTAGAATTTGGAACTAGACCGATTGGCCACCGTTCCCAAGAATAGGAATTGAGAATCGAACTGCCACCCGTGGGAACCATTCAAAATCGACTAATCCAGTTTAGTCGAGACAGTTGTAGGTTTGGGCAGTTCCCATTGCACACCCCTACTTCACCAGGATCTCGGCTAGGGCCAATGATGGAGAAGGGCGCCAGCGCCACCCCTAACGCCTCTTTCTGCCCCTCCTTCCTTCCCAGCTCTAGATTTTCTTTTATCTACTTCTAGATTTTTGCTAATATGGTCGTTAACATCAGTAAGACATGATTCCCACAGCTGAGTTAGATTGTCACGATAGATGTCAACTAAACTAAATTAAGTAGAAGCACTAAATTGGTTCGATTTAAAGAGTACAAAAACCAAATTGATTTGAAATTAAAGTTTATATATGAAATGAGTATCAACATGTAGTGCACGAATTATTAACATTTCTCAATATTTATTTTTATGAAAATTTTCGATTAACATTGTCAATGAGCGATATCCATAAGCCATTGTCACATAGTTGCACCACTATTGTTGAGGTGTGCCTCAAATTCTTCATTGATAGGAAGGCATGAGAATCCTGCTTCTTGGTTAGCAAGTATAGATCTTTTATAGTTTGGGCTTGTATTTTATTAGTAGTTTGGGCTTAGGCTCATGAATATCTACAGAGTGGCCCAGAGCTTTCTTGACTCTTCGGTTTTCTTGTGTTGCTTACATATAATCTCTTCCTCTTGTAATTTAGAGTAACATAGAGGGGTGAGATGTGTTAATTATAAGCCATGCTTGGTAACTAGCTAATTTCTCACTATTTTTGTTCTTCATTTCTCGGAACAAAAAAAGAACATAAATCCATTTGGTAACATCAGCTAATTTTTCTATTACTGAGAACAGATTGGTAGCTAGGGAATAGATTTGAAATAGAAACAAGAAGAAGAAAAAAATTACTTCTTTTATTCCAGTGAACAATTTCTGAAACTAACCATTTTTTTTTTCCTTTTCTTCTTTTTTCTCCTCTAGCTGATCATCAGGCCTCGATGATGGCAAGTGACCGACCAAAGACAAGGTTTAGCGACCTCGCCTGGAACCTCGCTAGGGGCCGTTGAGGCTCCCCCCAAGTCGGCAAGGTCGTTGAATCTCGTTTTTGGCTGGTCGCCAGCCATTATCGAGGTTTGGCGATTGGCTAGAGGAGGAAGAAGAAGAGAGGGAAAAAAGAAAATAAAAAAACAGAAAAATCTCAAAAAATTATTTAAAAAATAAAATAAATTCTACGTCACAAAAAAAAATTAAGAGTTGTACCAAACACAATCCTTTTTTTTTTTTTTCCCTTTTCGAGAATAGAAATTTTGTGTAGTTGTCAAATACATTCGAATGCTCGGAATCTCGTCTAGGGAACATAATTAAAAAAAAAAAACATTTTTGAGCAGAAATTATTTTTGGAAACAAAATGGTTATTAAATGCATCCATAATGGAATCCTTTGTTGGATGTAGCCCTAGTTAAAGGGTCAACAAAATAAACCATGTGTCTCAATTTCTTTTTCTCACATTTACTCTCTATTTTATTGTGTTTATGCGCCTAATCCTGATAACCACCACCAAACAACCAACACTGGCACCATGGATATGTCAACCTGACCGATGACTGCTTTCTAAGTGCATCATCTAATTCAGTAATCCGCCAATCCTTGCTCATTTTGTGCCTTATGCTGATAAACTCTCGCTTTTTGGTCTCCACAAAGAATGCATCGCCAAGTACATTGGACAAAATCGTGTTGCAATCGTTGTCCTTAATTTCTGATAAGAAAAAACATTTATCAAACGAACATTTCATGTAAAACAACCAGAACCTGCGATATGCTTCCTGATAGAGATGGAAAATGAATACTAGGTTAATGAGCTCATTCCTATATATCATGTGTTGTATTGACCTCATGTTTTCCCACTATGGGGCTTAGGTTATGTTGCTATTGGTAATTTGCTTTGAGCTGATTGTTCTTCTTATCTTATTTGAAGGTTTCGACTTTGAATATTTTGATTGTTGCTTCTTACTTTTGCAACATTAGTATGCATCCGCAATACATACCACGGTCCAAAAGTATAAAAACATCGCATTGCGGTACTTCTAAAAGTGTTGGAGAAATAGTGAAGTTGCAGCATCATCACTTGAATGACTCGAGTTTGAAGCCGATGTTCTCATGTCTTAGGTCCATGGCGTGGTCATTTTGTCACAGAATTCTATGGATTTTATTTAATAATGCTTTTAGAAACGCTACACAAAACCAGTTAGGTAATGTTTTTCCTTTGGAAGGCTTTTTTTTTTTTTTTTGCCTTTCTATTTTCCTTCTCTTTGGTGCAATGACATGTAATGTATACGCTTGCTAGTCCAGTTTCTTAATGCTAATTCAATGCATATATCAAGCTGATTCTTCTTAGTTTCCTCTTAAATAATTCATGATTTTCTCGTTGACTCAAGCTCTAGCCCATGGATTTGAAATGTACGGAAATAATCACTCCAAGAGTGTGAAATTTGTTTAAGAATATGACAGATGTTCAATGAACTTGTCCATTAAATGCAGTTGAAACTCTCAAGTTACATGAATCCTTCATGAGGATATCACCCATAAATTTAATAAGATCCTTCTCTTCAGAACCCAATCAATAAATAAAAGAACTCATAGATGTGGAGAAGGAACAACATTTAATGTAGTTCCATGAACAGGACCATCTTTCCTGTGATCACCTGCTTTTTGATAAGCATGTGTTTGATGTAATTTAAGCTGTTATTTATTCGAAACAAAATGTATATTAGACATGACTAAGAAAAAAATTGGTATGTAATCGACATGTTCGAGATGGGTGCTTATGTTTGCACCCAGAGAAGAGTTTAGATAATTTTATGTATAATGAATCCTGTGCCGTGTCTTCGACAAATCTGCATTAAAGAAATCCCAAGCTCCTGGCACGTCATAGTTGAGGAAAAATAATCTTGTCCAGGCCAATGTCTTTTCCATTGTAGGCAATAGGAGCATACATCCACAGATCATCAGAGCTCAAGAGCTGGAAACAAAAGAAACGGTCGAAAATGTTAAGATTTGTCTAATGCAGAACATGTCATATCTGTAATCCAAAATGATCATGAACAGTTATTATGATTCACGTCTCAAGACTCTCCACAAACCTTAATTTGGAGCTGCAGAAACTTCACATAATGCACTGCTTCTTCAAGCATTGTACTGATGTCAACCTGCCACATCAAAGACAATACTGTTGCTATTGATTGGTACTAAATCATGCACTGCTTATTTCATTTTTCCTTTGTAAGTTTTTGTCAAAATGGACGAGAGATCTTTCAGACCGAGCATGCTAAATACCTTGGTTCCATTAGGAATGAGGTTCTGCAAGATCTTCAGTCTTTCATTAATCCTCTCGCGCCTTTTCTGCAAAGGATTCAAAAAAGAAGAACATCAAATCGATGACCCAACTAAAATTGGATCAAAGAGTGCACTATCTACATTGAGGGGAAATATATTAAGAGATTATTTACCCTTGCATAGAGGCTCTGAGGATCAGTGGCGGCTCCTCTACCAGCTCTCGTTTTCACATCAGAACTGAGAGATTCAGAGGTCTTTGAATCTTTGAGCTCCTGAGAAGAGACATCATCCTCAGAACTGCAAGTACTGGAGCTCGGTCCTTCTTCCTTGACATTGCTCTCTTCGTTGTCGTCATCGAGGGAAGTGAGCTTCTGCTTTTTTTTCGCTGGCATATTCTTCTTTCGGGTTTTCTGCACCAGCAATTTTACGCGTCTTTTAGAAAATTCTTACTGGACTCTCCCAGTTAGATGTCTGTGTGTGGGATTTATGCAGCTTCGGAGTTAGTCTAAAGGACATGGAAACTGTCGATGTGAAAAACCTACATTTTGCTCCTTGGAAGATTCTTACTGTTTAAGCATATATGATTGAGAAAGAGAAAACTCGATCCAGACGGCTTCCATAAGCATATTCCCTTTTTTAGTATTTTGGGTCAAATCCGCTATTTGGGAAAAACAAGAAAGGAGTATGATGTAGAATCTAGATTCTTTTCAAGGAAGGCTGTTTTCCGTGTAATTTACTGCAAAGCAGAGAGTTTCATTGTTTTTCTGAAAACAAGATGACTAACTTACTGTCAATATCAACTAAACAAGCACTTTGATGTACTTACATCTGAGGAGAGGCGTGGTTTTCTCTTTGGCTTCTCGGGCATTTCAACGTCTGTTTTATCATTCTTTGAGGCTATCTTGCCTGATCTGGCAGGCTTTTTTTTCAGTGGCAATGCCTCGACTGGAGCAGAAATTTCTTGAGGCTGAACATTGTCGCTGTCCTTGATTTCGGCCTCACCGGTCATGTTCTCTCCTAAGCACACAGTCTCTTGATCCATGACAAAGGAGTCATTGTTCCCTCCATTCACACAAACATCCATGAACACATAGACTTCATCACTAGCAACTGACGCATAATTACAGCTGCCATAGTTCTCGAGGCTTGGAATGGGAACATTAAGAAAACTGTCGCGGCAAGCACTAGAAAAGCTGCTCTCTGAGAAGCATTGCAGATTAAAAGAGTCAAGATCAGAGACTGAAGAACAATACAAACTCTCGTGAACCCCTCCCATGTAGTCCACCCCCGATAAGGCTTTATCGGGATTGACAACAAGAGTTGGCGGGATCTGAAAGTTCGGTCTGTCTTCGAGAGTGCTACTCGCAAAAGGGTAGTGATCAGGCTCATCGTTGGAGAACAATATTCTCAGCAAGTCCAGTTCTCCATCGGCAAAGCTTCCCAAGCTCTCCATTGCCCTGACTTCTCTTTGCTCAACTGAGAAAAAACTAATATTCCTTAGGGGGTTACGTAGTTGAGAAGCCCCTTGCCTGAGAACTGAGCAAAATATGTCGAGACATATTTATACCCAATTAGTCATTGCCCAACAAGCACCACCCCATAAGAAAAGGCATTGTGGGATTGACTTCATTCGTATATTGAATTCTCTTGTTCATTTCTTGTTTATTGATTTAATTGGAATGTAAGGGGTGGTTATATTCATGAAACTAACCAACCCCCCGGCCCCACTCTCATCAGGAGTCCACTGTGGGACCGAGTATCAGGCAAAAGACAACTCAGAGATAGCCAAGTTCATGCAATTGTGTACTTAAAATAAGGGAGAAATTCGATGACTTGTCAGCCTTCTTAGACTTGTTAAGCATACATTTATAAATAATGAAAAGGGTCTAACGGCAATCATTAGGAGGTGACTAAGCAAAGCTGATAATGTTGACAATGCCTATTTAAAAAAGAGAAAAAAGCCTTTAAAACTTACATGATTCAGTTGATGTTTGTGTCTCGAAAGAGAAGGCCCTTTTGAAAGAATTAGCGGAGTTGAAAGTATATATAAAAAAAAAAAAAACGAATTGTGTGCCAAAATAAAAAGGATTCAGTTAAAAGTATTTGTTACTCTTTTAGTGGACAACTGGTACAGATAGGTCAAAAACCAATGTGCAATGAGTTAAACCCTAATGAACTAGCGTCCGTAAGGCATACATAAGAAGAAGACTCCAACTCTAACTCATAAATGGTGACTGTAAATGGTGACTGCAATCGATGAAACAAATGCACCGATTTACAGTGTCCAGACCATATGTAATCTACATCTACAAGTTAATTTGCAAGGTTACAGCTTGGGTGTTTTCTTTCTTTTTTACTTGAATCGAGTCTTCAAATCGAGCCAAGACCTGAAATATGTCGAAAAACGGGCGCAAGTACTTCCTTAAGACTAGAATTCTTTGGGGAATCGTCAGACTCAACATGAATATCGGCATTGGTGGGTGCTTGGATAACCATTGAACTTTTAACTCCTGATTCAAAGACAAATCCCCACATGCTGCTGTCATTAGTGCTAAGTAACATCATTTAATCATGCAGAATTAAAGCGAAAGCACGCAGGGAGAGGAGACTAAAGTGTCCGTATTGGAATTTTTGAGAACGTGTGAGATAGTTACATATAATAGTGAAGAGAGAGAGAGAGAGAGAGAGAGAGAGAGAGATTAAAGAAGAGGAGATCGAGGGACGGCATGATCGTTTGAGTGAGTCCACTTCTATAAAGAGTACCTGTAGCCCGACAGAGAGCGAACAACTCGCTCAATGTCGTCCCAGGATGGCTTAATCTGACTGATTCTGATCATTTACAAGATCGATCCGAATCCTAAAACCAAGGCCTCCAAGGTTAAACGAGATCTCTTCATAGAATAGAAAAATCATAACAAGCCACCCGTGTACAACAAAGCAACCGCACCTTATCGTCTTGACAAGTTGGCATTGAATCCCGCAATGAAAAGGGCAGTTTTCATCTCTTCATCGAAAGAAAAACACTCAACTTGTGCCATGTCGTACACGAATATGTGATGGAAAATTAAACAAAAGAATTATTAGAGTCGGACGTCGGCCATGACTTTAAAATTCCTAGGAAGTTATTTAATAAGAGTGCATCAGAATTTAAATTAATATTGCCCGAGGGTTACTTCTAAAAGCTAATTAAGATGTACTGACCTTATGTATGTAATGCATGACTTTAGAAAAGCATTCACGGAGTTCTGAACGGCCTTTCCAACGAAGGTTGTGCTAATCTTTCTAGTGTTATATCGATAATCATACAAGTTTCGGCTAGGGTTACAATGTGTAACAATTCATAGGAGTGACTGTACAATTATTTGTTCCTAATATTTTGCCAACCAAGAAAGGGAAATGACAGCAAGAAAGCAAAGGTTTAGAGAATGTTACGAGATCAACTATTCAGAACACTTCTCGACAAAGTCTCAGGATCGATTGCGCGGCTTTACCTCAATCCTTTAGGATCATGCAGTGAAAGGGAGTAAACTTCTCATGAATCCCCTAATCCTGTTGATATATAATGGAGTTTGCCGTTGATGAAGCTCCAGAAATGGGCGAAGTCCATGAGCAAAGCTAGTTCATTTAGCTTCCTGCAATAATAATAATAATAATAATAACAACAACAACAACACTATAGTAATAGTAGTAATTAAATCGTGGAAGACAAATGATTAGCAATGGTTGCAGTAGACTTTTATAAAAGAGAATGTCTACCGGAGGACTTGACACTAATCTTATTAACATTATCTCATGTCTAGCGATACTTTTTGTTAAATTCCATTTCAGGTACATACATTTTACTTTCTATAAGGACGAATAAAAAAATAACATTTTCACAAGTAGGAACAAGGCGATGTACCGTATTTTTTTATGATCCATTGTTAGATTTTATTTAAAATCAAAGATTGTTCCCACAAAGTTTATTAACATTGACATTATGCTCAATATAAAAATCCCTTTGATTGATGACTCCAAATGCATGCACCTCAGATCAAAAGGCCATTGATAGATATTGAGACGGAACTAAAGATATCAAATTCTTTCCTTGGACCCAACACAGCATGTTCCCAAAATCTTAAACCTATCTGTGAAATCTCACTCATTAAGATTAAACCCTAGTTATAAGAACCCACATATACTCTCATCTCTGTCTATCATTAATAATCTCTCTCTCTCTCTCTCTCTCTCTCTCTCTCTCTCTCTCTCTCTCTCTCTCTCTCACGAACACACACGCTGCAAGTACGATATCTCAAGACGGAAACTCCGAAACAATTCTCCACAAACAACTGTCCCCTTCCTATCCCTCCCAAGATTCCGGCGGTTTTCAAGCTTTCATCAGTTCCACGCGTCTAGGAAAGACCTCTTCGCATTTAATTTTCTCTATTCTCTTTTTTGTAATAGACTCGGTTCTTCTTGTGGAGGAACTTCGATGAGATCTTCTCTGTTTCGTTTGTTCTTGGAAACTGCCCCCGAGAGGACCCACATTCGCATTCCCGTGTAATAAACGTGTAGTACCTACTTCAATGCTGTATACAATGGATATAAATAATGCTAGAGTGGAGCCATTATCGTCTAAGGTTCTTTCAGATCACATCAATCATATTTCAAGAATATGTGGAATACACATCGAGTCTCACTTAAAAACACAATATTCTTTATAATTTTTATACTGTGATTAGTTTTGTCCATCATATCCCTTTTAGATTAAGCCTATGCAAAATCAGTTTATTAGTTTTCATAAAACTCCTACAAGAAATATTGAGATTCATTTAGAAAAAAATAGTCTATTAAATGATGTGGTATGCTCCTAATGAGTGGTCGAATATGATCCACTCATTTGAAAACCCATATATATGGTTTACCACAAAATTTAGTAAGTTTCCACAACAATTAGTAAATTTAATTTCACGAATCGTTCAAAATAGGTACATTATTCAATTAATAATGGTCAAAATGAAACTCAATGTGTTATTTATTAAATCATATTTCTTGTTAGACATAATTGCCTGAAATTTTGATTTGTCAATATATTGATCAAACATAATATGAGAAAAGCCAATGCGTGGATTATAAAACATTCGCGCAAATATGATGGACACAATATGTTTATGACCGGTCACCCGACTTGATGAGTTTTACATTATGTTGATCTACAGAACTATGCATGTTAGAATATGTTCGAATCAATTAAGATGTATTATATCCATTAAAGTAATGCCATATTACTTTTTAATGGGGTTTGTTCAGACTTTGTGCGCATGTATGTAGCTTCCTATCACCTAATAATTTGAACTTTTGAATCATAATTTCTAACATGCCATTAGAGCCAAACGTCAATTCTTTAAGATCCAATTGATATTTTAATCCCTGTGTGCTTCTTATCTGTCTTATGCTTTATTCCACAAGTTATTTTTCATCTCATTTGCTTGTGAAGGGTGTTTAATCTAGATCACTAGATCACTAGATCAAGAGATTCATCGAAGCCTTACATGCATGTAGTCTTTCTTCACCCAATAACTTAAGTTTTTAAGTTGAACTTTCTAACTATATTTTTAGTTTGATAAATGTAAATAGGTTGACCTAGTAAAAAATTCAAGTATACTTGATTGCCCATGGTATATATATGCGTGTAGCAATAGGTTGTGTCAATCAATACCACTAAGCCCGGTAGCTCTATATTGAAGAGCTCACATTGTCTTAACTTTGATCACGAGT
Source organism: Eucalyptus microcorys (assembly GCA_014182515.1). Classification (NCBI taxonomy): domain Eukaryota; kingdom Viridiplantae; phylum Streptophyta; class Magnoliopsida; order Myrtales; family Myrtaceae; genus Eucalyptus; species Eucalyptus microcorys. The sequence goes on along the minus strand of CM024567.1, from coordinate 23,364,993 downwards.
TTGAGCTAAATTGTAAGCAAACCTTTGGCCAACTTGTAATTTAGGTATTTGCTACCTCATATGAACAGAATTCCTAACTTTCCACACGTCGGTGGGACTATGTTGACAAGTTTCATACACATAGGTACTTGAATAGCTGTAGCTCAAACATTCATAGTGTTAGTCCTGTAATAAAGAGGTCACATTTTCTTTTATGAGATCACAATTTGACCTATATCTTGAGTAAAGTTTTAACCAACCTATGTTTTAGTTATTTGTTATCTCATGTAAAGAGATTTTTATGACTTTTTGAATTTTGGTGAGGCTATAATGATATAAGATAGAAACATAAAAATACTTGAGTAGTTATAATGAAATCGAAGATTCTATAACATATATAAAATTCTTAGGATAACGTCCGAAGACATAATTGTGCGGATCCCCCTAATCAAGTAATAAAGAAAGAGGCTAATCATTAGATGCCAACCCCATGAACCGCCCATAGCACGGGCACGACCTTTCAAACTGTAACTCCATTCAGGTGACGAGGAACTGGGGAGCTCTGATATCACAGACAAGGCGAATAAAATCTAGAGAAGGCAATGCCAGAGAGTCGAGATGACACAGAAAAGAAAATCAGATTATATTCCTCGAGGTCTGCACGATTCATTAGAGATCAGGGATTTTTTTTAGGGTTTTTTTGTCTTTGTCTCTTCCCAAAAGCTGTCGCTTGGCGTCAAGTACCATTGTTGTCTCCCCCACGTTAAACTTAAAAAATTCCCCAACAAGTTACAGCTCCCCTGTGGACTCTGAGAATTTCAAAGTTTTCAACCACCAACAGCAAAAATATAATTCTGCCTTTCCACCCAACGCGTGCCACGTTGCCATCCCTTGTCTTGCCACGCCTTCTTCCTTTTGCTTCTCTCCTTCCGGGGTGGGTTGGTTGATCAAGGGTGGTACTTAGAAAGGAGTTGTGACTTGCTTTTTTTAAAGAAAGAACAAAAAGAAAAATGATTTTGGGAATATTGCGAGTGCAAAGTTTGGTGGGAAAGGTCAAATTCATGAGAAAACACTAAGGTCATGTTAATAAGTGCACCAGGCACTTGGGAGTGCACCTAATGTGCCGCATTCCCATTGGATCGTGGGTTGTAGGGAATGCCCGCATTGGAGTGCCATGGCAAAGAGTGGGAGATGGGGGAGCTCATGTATCTAGGGGGCGGAGTTGAGCTAGACCAAATCTTATGTAGACGACATGTATCATAGCAATGGTAGGCAGCGGCGTGACAACACATGCTATGGCAATATCGTGCGGTGTTGATGATGGTGGTGGTGTGGCTAGAGGGTGGGGTGTGGCCCCTATTGGTTTGAAAAAGTGATAAGGGAGGAGAGAGTTTTTTTTTTTTTTAATATATATATTTTTTTGGGGGTCAGTATTAGATGGATAACTAGTGAAACTTAATTGATTAATTAAATAGAACAGTTTAGGGGATTATACATGGGTACAGAGCCCCTCAACTATAGGCAAATGATATCAGATCTACAATGAACACAATAATATGTAATATAAATATATATTAAAAACTCTTCTCTATGAGTTGTGTCTAAGGTTGACGCATAAAACTTTAGATAGCAAAAGGTTGATCATTCTCCTTGCAAGGAAGAATTCTTTTGGCACTCTCCAACTATTCTTGCTTTCAAATAAGATGTTATGCTTGCCTCATTCAATATCACGAGTTTCACTAAAAAGAGGATTTTAATAGTATTTCGACCAATTATGGAAAATTCTGTCATATCCATAACTCTTCCCAATAGTAGTTCCTTTAAAGATTTTGTTGTTCACTCTCAATATTATGAAAAAGTTGTTGATTACACATAAAATTTCCCTTAATAATATATGCTAAATGGCAGACGGATTTCTTTTCTTCTCACGGGCTCTTTTAATATGCATGGACTCTGGACATTTCGAATTTGGTCATTTCGAATTTGTACATATTTCATTCATACTATAAATACTTTAAAAGTTATGCAAGCCCTCTTTGTATAAAACCGTAGTCTTACAACTATCTTTTTGTAAGCTAGGGTTTGTGTTCGATGAGTTGAGAGCTAGGGAAATGTTTTACGACTATCATTTGCTCGTGAGATTTTGTCAGAGATGATATAAAGTTGACTTTTCAAACATAGAGAATGAAAAGTGATATTGGGCCAAATGTAAGGAGGACATTTGATATTCTCTCTCCAGAAAATTAACGAATGAAAAGTGATATTGAGGTCAAATGTAAGGAGGGTATTTGATAATATCTCTCTAGAAAATCAACGGCGTCAAGTTAATCTAATCTCGAAATCCTTGTATGCTCACTTCGCGAATCACCTCCTCACGTCTTGTGATTTCCTTTCCTACGATTAGAATGATCCTAAAAAATATCATAAAGTCTGTATCCTATCATCCTTTTATTCATCATACTTCTTTAAGTGTTGATTTTGGTCAGGGCTTCATCCAATCTAATACCGGAACTTGTGCCAAAATAATGAAGTGGGCCCAATTGGTTAAACAATTGGTAAAATTCAATTCTATTTTAATAACCGATCGACTTGGTCATTTCTCTCCATCTTACTTTCTTTCTCAATCAACTTTTTTACGAATTTTGTCGACGTCATGTCCTAATAATTGACCAAAATAATAAATTAAATTGTGCAAAAAAGGTGTAACATGCGTGTGAATGAATTTTAGTCTATGTACTAAAAGCAAGTTGAGGAGTTTCTAACTAAGTTATTGGCATCTACCTAAGGACAGATAAAGTCAGTCGCGCCTACCAAAATTTGTTAGGTCAGACTGAATTTCGCACGTTTGAACATGTACTCGATCTCTAAAAAAGAAGCAAATAAATAAAAATATATCTGTATTATATAGCAGCTTTGGGCGTCAAACATAATAAAATAAAATAAAATAAGATCGAAAAGACATATATGGCAACTTCGGTTATTACCCCTTCACACCAAGCTCAAGATGTACATTCAATTACTCGCATACAATCACCTTAGAAATTTTTTTGAAGGAAATAAAGAACCTTAGGGCACTGCGCAATGCCCACGTCGCAAACATGTCAATAAATGAAATTGTCATGTTTCGAGAGAACACCTTGAGATTTCTCAAGCTTTAAATCGGAAATGTGAGCTCGGAAACATGGTCTTGTTCACTTTGTAGCAAACAATGTCGTGTAATTTTAAGTTCATCTTGATGACTAATCTAAATGACAACATGCCTCGGAGCTTATATATAATCATCGAGAATGTTATATGATTAATTTGATAAATCAAGTCCATTTGTACGTGAAATCACACCCAATATAAAGCGTCTTATATAATTGAATTATATTCCAAAAAATTAGTGTCAAAATTATAACGTCAGTTCAAAGTTATGTGCCCTCAAATGAGTGAGCAAAACAACATATAGATGAAGTTAGAAATGGCTAATGAGTTCACTAATATAAACTTTTAAAAGAGTACATGGTTCCAAATTAAAAATAAGAGATAATCAATGTCAAATTTAAAAAACCCTTCGCCCTACTATATTCTATAGATGTCATGTCAACGATGCATAATTATTAAGGCAAATTCACCGCGGTCTACTGCTTGTTTTTCCCCCATTGGCTTCAATGTAAAACTATATTTTTTGAATCTTGAGTTTGGTATTGAAAATGGGAATTGACTTTTGAGTCTAGAATGAAATAGTTGATATAGACCCCTAGGGCCAACATAATTATCGATTAACGATAATGTCGGTTCATAATAACGCTTTAAAAGCGCAAGACTCGTGTTCCACGAGATTCTTGATCGTGTCGAAGTAGATACCTGTCTCAAAGTCTCCATGCCATTAGCCGCCCATGTTTATCAAAAGTTTATGGTGAAAATGACATTTTTTTTTTTTTTTTAAGACATATTTTCAAAAGGGCTTTCCTAAAGTAATAGTTTTTGCGCTATTGTGAGAATAATAACTTATTGTAAGTCACAAATTTCTAAAAGAATGCACCCCATAATAATTTATTATAATTTGTTATTTAGTTTTTATGGTCTTGAGTAAACTGTTATTCTCATAGTAAATTAAATACAGTTGGCCAATTATTTCTCTTTTCAAAGTTAATGCTTTAAATTAGAGATGCGATATGGATTGAAAACCCAAAATTTAACCCATTTTTAGTGTTATGACAAAAAGAAATTTAAATTCAATAAATTGGGTCGTATGTGGGGCTAATTAATATTTTAAAAACTGACTTTTATGGATCTAGAGCATCAAAGTCTTACTAAATATTGATTTTAATAAGCCTACATTATTACTATTTGTAGTTCATGTTAATCAAAGGGGCAAAATTGAAAAGGAAAAAACAAGTTTCACGACTCAAAAAAAGAGACACAATAACACAAATTGAGAGAGAAAGAGAGAGAGAGAGAGGGGTCACGGAGGAACATCAGTTAGGTGAAAACCAGATCGAGAATGGGTCTCTAAAATTGTATAGCATAAATATAAGTCCATATGAGGGTAAATGGATCGATTTGGATTGAGCCTATTTTAGAACCACACAAACCCGACCCATTCCATCCGTTTGATAGATCTACTTTTAATGCATCAAAAATTGAAAGTCCTACACAAAAAAATTTAATAATCAAACACAAAATACGGTTTACTAATGCTTTAAGAGTAGGACACTGCATTTGATGACTAACTCCGAGAACTGCAACTGAGGATTTATCGTCTTGAGTTGTCAAATTCGATTTGTTCCAACCATTTTCTCTCTATCAACTTTCATCGCGCATTGGCAATACAATCATTAAAGATGAAAAGAGCAAATCGTTTTAATTTTTCATTAGATTATAGGTTGGGTTTAATTCAATTTTGGAAAAAGCTTTGGTGTAATGCAAATGCTAAAAGTCAAAGCTCGTGGGGAAATATAAATTGCATTTGATAAAAACTCTTTGCAAAGCAACTTTGGGTTCAAGTAGTGTTTTGCAAAAAAGACTTTGTAAGAGGCTTTGGCTGCATTTATATATTTTTTATTAAAAAAATTCAAACCATTCACCAATGTTGGCAAAGGACTCAGGCCATTGGTGAGCAAAATCTCATGCCGTCGACTTAGGTCACCTGATCTCGAGCGACCCTCAATGCATGACCTAGGATGCATGTTGCGCAACTCAAGCGGCCCTTGCCTAGGTCTCGAGACCTATGTGGCAATCCCCTAAGGTCAGGCAACCTCTAGTGGCAATCACTTGAATCACGCGATCCTCACTGGCTAGATTTGGCCTTGGTGACCTATTGCCAACCGCCCTTCTACAAAGTAGATGAACAATAATAACGAGGGGCAAAATCAAAAAAACTAAAGAATTAGTAAGGGTTGTTTTGGAAGGAAAAAAAAAAAAAAAACGTATTTTAATTCTAATTTTAGCATTCCACAAATGCTACTTTAGAAGGCTAGGTTAAAGTAGCTTTGGGTTTCAACATTTCAAAAGCCAGCATTTGGCTTAAAGCTATTTCAAAATACTTGCCAAATACACTAGTATTTCCTTAAGGGGTCATGGAGGCTGAAAGCCTATTGGGAAAGTTGAACTAAATGCATCCTAAGTATTCGAGTAGGAAGCTCATCGAGAAGTTCAAAAGTTTAGTACAATAAAATGGCCATTGAATGATTATATTGATTTAGCTTAATTACAAAATGGGAACGCAAGCAAGCTATTAGCACATTTTTTTTAAAAAGAAAATCACGGGATTTCGACATGACAACTTAGGCATTTCAGCAGGACACAGGCGTATTACAATCTCACGACATTCGGCCAGTTCACTGATTTGCTAGCGACGTAATACAATATGCAAAATATGAGGAATGTTCTAATCTGTAGCAGAAGATGCAGATCGTGATTAAATTAAATTTCATTTTAAACAGTTATATAAAAGGAAGAAGCTCACATCTTCATGTCCACATAATAATTCAATCGCAGAGTAAGCTGATAAAATCAAAAGGCGAGTTCACACCACGTAATCAGACATGAATTATGGTCATCTTCCTTGGGACTCTTGTTCATGTCCCAGGTTCCAACCTTGAGCTCTCCACAAGCTCTCACGGGAGAAAGCAAGGAGGAAAGAACAGTTTGGAAAAACAGAAAAGAAAAGAAAACTAGCCAAACCATACCTCCTTGCCAAAAGGTAAAATAAATGTTCTAATACCGGCGAAACATCCACTGGATCTAGCGATCTTTAATAATCTCCAGCTCAAGAGCAGCACCATGAATGGTTCGCTGATCTGAAATTCTGAATATAACTTGGTGTTTCACTACTACTGCGTTCTAGATATCTGAACTTATAGAGGTTTGTCGCCCAACCGATCTCGACCCTGAGGCAAAAAAAAAAGGAAGAAAAATAAAATGAAAAACAATAGGAACAAGAAACTTTTGACCCGAGTCGTGTGTCAGTAATCATTTGAAATGAGGATCAAAATTACAGTGCAAGTGTTTTTTTATTTTATTTTGGAAAACTAGTTCATCATTTGACAATGATTGGGCTGCGATAAATCAGAAAGTATTGTGACACCAATGCTGAGTGTATGGAGCACAGCCAAAATATGTAAAAGTCAAAAGGAACATATGTTATCTTCTGAGAGTATGGTTCTATACACATTTAAACAGAAAACAGTCCCTATAAGATGAGTACATTTATTCACACTTGCTCTCTTCTTTGCCATGAAGCACACGTGGGGAATTCCTTAGTGGTCAGTGGTCACTTACTTGTGACTTACAGATATTCTTTGGGTCCTTCATCTTTGCCCCTGACATAATTACCTTGGTTGTTTTTTCCATTACTATAAAAGCTTGCAGCCAAACAGCAACTTTTTGTTTAGGTAATTTACTAAGATATATGACCAATCAATACGTCAAGCTTAAGGAAATATAGCTCAAAGTGGCTTCTTTTTCCTGCGGATACTAAATGTTCAAAAGGACAGGAAAAATCTCCTCCATAGACTGAAAAGTTCTCAACCCACGGTAACGTTTTAGCTGTTTGCAGTACTTTCCTATTTCGAAGGCCTAAATGTTCTTGCAAACATTTTGATATCATCAATCATTACATATTGGTCACCATTTCCTTCTATTTTATTTATTTTTACCTAATAACCTACTAACCGTATCCTTCTATTATTTGTACACGAAAACTACGCCCTATTACAATAAATCTATTATAGTTTGCCAAACGCCAAACACAGAGATGAAAGATCATTCGACCCACTTTGAGAATTACCTTTCTGCTCGGGACCTAATAACCTACCCCACAATTGCTCTTCATTCAGTTGCAGCAATGAGCTCCTTTGCACTGAGCTAAGAATGATCAACATTTCATCAAGACATTCTGCCAAAGATATAAGTGCATGCCTTTAGCTCCGGTAATTCAATGGCACATGCACATTCGACCACGTCCGCCCCAACAAGCTCTGCAAGAAAACCTTCCAGGATGAGTGCACAGACTCTCTGAAGAGAGGAAATAGTTGCAAATATGCAGAAAAATGCATAAAGATACAGGAAAAAAGAAACCACTTCTATTCTCCGCTCCAAGACTAGATATTCAAGAGCGTAATAGGGCAAGAGCGTAATAGGGCAGTAAACAGCATGCATGTGTTCATGTGCATGCGAGATCGGGTCCCGACAGGCATGCTCTCACTCGAACCCTTCTCAGAAGATCAAGGTCGGTCGGCGGTGCACCCAAAAGGGATCCCACCAATCAGCTTCAGAGAGCGTGCACTAGATAGTCCCAATAACCAAGATCAATATAAAAAACAATGGACATATACAGGGGCAGAGATCAGTTCATTATGTAAACTGAATGCTATCATCAACGCCCTCTTACATTCCTTCAAACTACTTTGTGGGGAACGCATCAGACTTCATATAGATTGGCTGGCCGATGAAGAATGGACCACGGTTGCAATTCAGTCCGCTCCATATACACTTTTTGATGTAGCAAAAAGAAAATATACGTTACACACACGCACGCACATGTCAATACATGATATGGTCCCTAATTTGATGTAGCATCAAATGAGGAAATAACATAAATTCTAACCACTAATTGTTCTGATGATATACACAATCAATGGTTTGAATATTGAGTATCTCCTTATTAAGTATGCTTAATAAATGTCTTGGAAGCACTTGGCAATGCAAAATAAGAAAAATATGAGAAAAAGGTGAAAAAGAAAATTACTCCACCTGCTAATTTGAATCTCATATGATTTTGAGAAATGCTTCCCCAAACAGAGATGCACCTCCGATGAAACCAAAACTCACACCCTCCTTAGGCGTTTTGAGTCATTCATGTAAGACTAATTTTAAATAAAACCTTATGATCCCGATCTATCATTCTCAAACAAATACGTGCATAATTCGGGATCGATTTGCAAAAACGTAAAGATCGACATACCTCCAGCCATTGATAAAAATTTGCAAATGTGGAAAACCCTAAACCCTAAAACCTTGGACAGATCCACGAAACACGATCGATCTGCGAATATGGAAACACCGGATATGTACGTTTTGTTCTACTAGCCAATACCCATCAAACATAATGGTGTGTTTTCTATAGTGATAGGGTTTAGACTAGACAACCTAACATTTTATACCGTTTTTTATGTTACCGATATCTTCCATTAAGACCGTTTTGATAACATATTAACCGGCAAATATCACGTGATAAATGCGGATAATAAATTGGACAATCAATTGGAATTAATTGGGAAATATAAAATTGGGATCATATTTGAAATAATAAAATATTACAATATTCTCCCACTTGATCCCAATATTCCATCAAATGAAATATTAACCTAAACCCACATAAACTTCATGCTGAAATAAAACACATGAATCGCGGCGATGAGTCCTCTTAGAGTGAGTATTATCTTCAATGTATCATAATGCATTTCATCAGCCCATATGTGATCAAATAACTTAATGAATAAACCTTATGTTTACTCTAGGTCAAACGTAATTGTTTTTCTCATAATAACTTAATGTATACAATTGCATTGAGAAAAACATCACTAATGAATAAAAGTCTCATAAATTCTTCTATATAAAGAAAATTTACATGATTAGACCAATGCCCATTTTGAATACATGATCCTTATAACGCATTGGTGGCATGCCTTTAGTTGAAGAATCACCTATCATCAATCCAGTATTTACGTGTTCTATGACTACTTTCTTCTCTTTAACACGTTCCCTGATGGCTAAAAACTTGATGTTGATGTATTTGCTTCGACTACCACTTTTGTGGTTTTTAGTCATGAAAACTGCAGCTGAATTGTTGCAAAATATTCTAAATAGCCTAGCAATGGAATCCATAACTTTAAGCCCCGATATGAAACTTTTGAACCACACACCATGTAAGGTGGTCTCAAAACGGGAAACGAACTATGTCTCCATAGTGAAAGTGGCAACCAAGGTCTGTTTTGCACTTCTTCCGAATACAACTCCGCTAGCAAATATAACAATATATCCTGATGTTGATTTATGGAAATCAACATAGCCAACAAAGTTTGAGTTTGAGTAACCAACTACCTCTAAGCTGTCCGGCTGTCTATTTATAAACATGTGTCCCTTTATTCCTTAAAGGTATCTCATCACCTTCTTTGCAGCTCTCCAGTGGTCCATATCTAAATTACTCAAGTATCTTCCCAACAATCTCACAACAAAAGTAATGTCAGGTCGAGTGCAAACCTAAGCATACATCAAGCTTCCGACGGCAAAAGCATGTGGGATGTTCTTCATTTGTTCCCTTTCAAAATCGTTTTTCGGGCATTGGTTCAAATTAAATCTGTCACCCTTCATAATGAATGCTATACTTGGTGAATAATCTTTCATCCAAAATCTCTCCAAGACCTTATTGATATAGGTTTCTTGAAATAGTCCTAATATACCTCAAGGTCTATCCCTATGGATCTTAATGCCAATGACATAAGATGCCTCACGGATATTTTTAATGTCAAAACTCTTAGAGAGAAATTAGTTCACCTCATATAACAACATCTTATCATTGGTTGCAAGTAGAATGTCATCTACATATAGCACAAGGAAACAAATTTTGCTCCCATTAACCTTGTGGTATATACATTAATCCATAATATTCTTTGCAAACCAATTGAAGAAATGACCTCATGAAACCTTAAGTACCATTGGTGAGATGCTTGTTTTAAGCCATATAGAGACTTTTTAAGTTTGCACACCAAATGCTCACCAGCACTAGAGAAAAATCATTTTGGTTGTTTCATGTAAACCACTTCTTCTAGGTTACCATTGAGGAACGCCATTTTCACATCCATTTGATGTAACTCTATATCAAAATGAGCAATTAATACCAAAATAATACGAAGAGAATCTTTCTTGGATACAGGAGAAAATTTCTTCATGTAATCGATTCCCTCCTTTTGAGTGAATCCCTTGGCAATGAGTCTGACTTTGTATCTTTCAATATTGCCTAATGAATTATTCTTAGTTTTGAAAACCCATTTACAACCAATGGCTTTTGCACCATCAAACAACTCAACGAAATCCTAGACTTTGTTTAATGCCATAGAACTCATCTCTTCCTTCATGGCATTGTACCATAAATTGGATTTATCACAACTCATGACTTGTGAAAACATCTCAAGATCACTTTCAGCTCCAATTGTGGATCTTCAATGATTGGTTGTTCAACGACCGGTTGAACTGAAAATGTGTTGTAAACAACAACCAATCTAGTACTTGAGGTGGAATGTTGAGTATCTGAATGATCTTCTTCGAGAACAAGATCCATGAATTGATCGTTCACACTAATTATGTTATTCTGAATAAATTTAACATTTCTTGATTCCATAAACCTAGTGGTGTGAAATGGACAATAAAACCCGTATTGTTTGAACTTTTCAGCATATCCAACGAAATACCCACTTATAGTCCTTATATCTAACTTATTTTCATGTGGATTGTAGACTCTTACTTTAGATTGCCATCATCAAATGTGTACATGTTGCAAAGTGGGTTTCCAACCCTTGAATAACTCAAAATGTGTCTTCGGAACGGCCTTTGTTGGAACTTGGTTTAATATGTACACAGCCATTTTAAAACCTTAGTTCACAAGAACTTAGGAAGTTTGGAGCTGCTGAGCATACTCCGCACCATGTCTAATAAAATTCGGTTTCTTCTTTCTACGACACCATTTTGGTCTACACTAGGCATAGTGTATTGGGCAATAATCTCATGCTCTTCAAGAAACTTTGCAAATTGACCAGGTGCTTGTCTATCTTCAGTGTATCTAACATAGTATTCTTCACCTCTATCTAATCTCCCGATCTTAATTTGCTTACCGCATTGTTTCTCTATTTCGATTTTAAATACCTTAAATGCATCTAGTGCTTCATGCTTATTACGAAACAAGTAGAGATACATGAATCGTGAATAATCGTCTATGAAAGAGATGGAGTATCTCTGATCATTTGAATCCATATCTATACTACAAATATTTGTATGTATAATTTCTAATATTTCCGTACTCCTCTTAGCACATTTCTTTGACTTATTAGCCTATTTTCCATTTATGCAGTCCACACAAGTGTCATAATCAGTAAAATCTAAAGTATTAAGTACTCAATTATTTACTAATCGCTTAATTATATCCATGGAAATATGTCACAATCTTCGATGCCACAACATGGAGGAATCTTCATTCACAACATATCGCTTTATACCAATATTACCGTGAACATGCATCGCATTATAAATGTCATTATCTTGTAAATAATTCAAAAGAGACCGTCAAACAAAGAACCACTCCTAACAATTTTAGATTTATACAATAAACTGAATGTTGAACCTGAAAATTCAAAAGAGTATCCTAAAGGTACAAGTCTTGAAACTGAAACTAAATTCCTAAAGAAATTAGGAATATAAATGGTCATTTTTAAAATTAAAAACAAAACCAATATTGAGAACTAATTTGCATGTCCCAATAATTTCCACATGCGAGCATATCTTGTTTCCCGAATAGATGTTTTGTTCACTTCCCACTGATTTTCGCTGGTTCCGAAAACCCTATAAGGAATTCAAAATGTAAAACCAGAATCAATCCACTAAGTGTTATGACTTACATCAACCATATTAGATTCATAACAAACACATGAGAGCTAGTTACCCTTTTTTTTAGCCAAGCCTTGAATTTGGCACAATCCTTCTTCATGTACCCATTCTTTTTACAGAAAAAACACTTGGATTCTTTCTTAATGCTAGATTTGGGAGGTAGAGGCATCTTACTTTCTCCCTTCTACTTGCCTTGCCATATGTGTTGCCATATAATCACTTTCTCCTTTCTCCAATAGCAGCCTCTCTTCCTCTTGAACACGCATGGTCATGAGTTCATTGATTGACCATTTAGTGCTATGTGTATTGTAAAAAATCTTGTAAGGGGCATACTCTTATGGGAGAGTATTTAGGATATAATATACAAGAAATGATTTTAATATCCCAACCTCAAAATTCTTCAGCTAAGCTGCAAGGTCCATCATCTTCAAGATGTGCTCCCGCACACCTTTTACACTAGTGAGCTTCAATGATAATATAACTTCATAATCAGGGTCATAGCATATGCCTTTTTTGAAGACTCAAATTGTGCATCGATAGCCTACAACAATTCTTTGGCATTGTTATACTAAATGTGTGACATCCTAAATTTCCAATACTGTTTTCAATTGAATGAATCGGGCTTTTCATCGATACGCCTATAGTTCTATTCTTTGAACTAATCACTCACGAGATAATTAGTTTGTCTGGTGAAGTCGTTAAGGGATTTTAACGCAATAAATTTGAGAATTCGACTAGAAATTGACTCCTCGACTATGCTAGTCTGCAAAGGTTATTACGACACAGTTAAAAATCAATTAGAGACCGGAGATAGGTTAACTCGACTGAGCCATGTGATTAAGTATAGGTGATTCCACATAATTGCAAAATTTTCGTCGATCAGCACTAGATCGATTTTTTTTTTGTTTTGGTACCCTGTGTCCATAATTAAAACATTGAGATTTTCACGACAACCGAGAGTCGCCAATGTGTCAAAAATGTATAATGCGGCTCGAAAATAATCGACCACGGGTCCATTGCACTAAAAATTCCTAAAAGCTACCTAGTAGGCTAGGTCACACTAAAATCGCACCAGATTGAAATTAACTGCGAATTTAAACCCGATTTCAGAAATTGAAAGTTTTGTCATGTCACAATTTATTTTAGGATCGTCGACTCATCCTCTGAAGATTTTTCTGCAAACTGAGATTTTCGGCAAATTTTCAAAGTAAGGGTATTTTGGACCGAAAAAATTCGAGGACCGTTTTTGGTCGCTTTTTTGCGATTCGAGTTGGAAAAATTGACGAGGAAAAATGTTGAAAGGAATGATGGTACCTTAGTTGAATTTATGGGGACCAATTTAGATCCAATTGAAGGAGAATTGAAGTGGATTTGGGGGAATTTGATGCAAAATTCGTAGGCCATGGGGGAGAGAAATTTTGGACCACTTGGTTTGCTTGTTAGGAAAGTTTGAGAGTTGCCAAGGGGCCATGGATGATAGCCATGGCTAGTGGGATCTTGCCAAGAGACCAAGGGGATAGAATAGAAGACTTTTGGGCCAAGGGGGACCCTTCTCTATCTTCAGTTGTCTACTTATTCAAAGGCTTACTTTCTCCATTGTTGTCCCTTTTGAAGTTCCAAAAACTAGAGAGTGATCGAGTAGCACCCCCTAGCCATTACACGCCCACCCAAACCCGCCGGATTGCCGCTCGCCAAACACTCGTGTTGCGCGTCCCCCGCGAGCGCCGTCCGCCTGTTTCGCCTGTCCCGAGCCTCCTCGCCTTCCCCCCGAGCCCCTGGTCGCCGTAAGAGCTTAGTCAGAGCTCCACCGTCGTCGTCCAGCAGCCATTGTCACCCGTCATCGCTCACTGCAACCGCCCGTCCGCCGCTTGCTCGTTCCAGCCCCAAACCGAGCCCACGCTAGCTCTCTTCGCCCTAGCAACCAAAACCGAAGATAGCAAGGGTTCGTGGACTTTAAGGCCCGTTTTCAGGCCCGTCCAATCTCCGCTTAGTGTCGCCACCAAGTGGTTTGTCGCTCATCTCCATGTTGCCGTCGTCGTAGACTCACCGGATCGCTAAACCGATGAGTTTACTTGCTAAACTCTACTTAGGGAGTTAATGAAAATTAATGGGTGATTAGTTTAGGCTAGGTATGGTTTAGGTGGTTAGTTAGAATTGATTAGTGATTTAATTATTCGTTTGTGCATGTTAGGTGGTTAAACGGATAGATTCGAGACTAGATAAGTTGTGATATTTATCTAGATAGGTTTGAAAATTTTCCCAGCCCGTTTGGGCGGTTAATTAAGCATTTTCGGCCTAAGTTTGCATTTTTGGAAATTAATTGTATTTATTTAATTATTCTTGGTATTTATTTAATTATTTATTATTTTCAGAAATTATACCGGGATAGCCGTAACCGGAATTTCGTGCCGATTACAATGGTGTGTTTGGTTTATGTAATTGAATGCTATTTTGTGCAAATTGAGTGGTGATTGTAATTTTGGGTATTTATCCCAAAATTATGTAATTTTGGTATTTAATCAGAACATACAAGGGCGTCGGTTTTTAACGCCAAAAATGTCTTTAGACACTATATTAAATAGTGAGATTTTTGAAAAGAAAGATATAGCATTTTGGCTCAGATTGACCGTGTACCCACACACGATTATTTTTATCGGGTATTTTTAACATGATGAAATTAAGTCAAGTTTATTATTTTAATTGAGGAATTGGTATGCAAAGCATAGTGTCTTTGGCCGAGATTGATTTATCATGTATCAGCTTGTGTGAGCATTATTAAATTGTCAGCTTGTGAGAGTAATGAATCGTCAGTTTGTGTGAGCATTGTTGAATCATCAGCTTGTGTGAGCATTACCTCTAGGTGTATTTCTTCATAGTTGGAATTTGAGGGATGAACTTGCTGAGATATTGTCTCACCCTGCCGTGGGCTCAACCTTTTCAGGTTCTTAGATGGCGATTCCTCCGGAACGTTTTGGCTAGCCCAAAAGGATTACCGAGCAGGTCACCGATATCCCTATTCCGGGGGGCCATGAAGTCTAGTTCTATGAACTTGTGAGGACCATTGTCTGGGTTAATGCGGGTCTACCCAAGAGAGTACCCCATCAATTCAGAGCGTGGTATTGTTGCAAGCTCAATGGACACAGAGAGGGTCCCCTGCAGGATTTTGAGGCCCCAATATCGGTGTTAGAAGTCGCTTTTCGCACAGGCACAAGCTGACCCTCTTGGTGGTGCAGTGGTGTACTCAAATCCCCAAGAGACCTCAGAGTTTTTAGTTGGGGATTCGAGTGCCTAGAGGACTTGTAGGCTTTTTTGCTTGGGTAGACTTTTGTCTTTAGACTAGTCTTGTATATAAATCGGGGTGTTTATAAAAGTGTTTTGGTTGTAAATATGTTTCCTACTTTTCTATCCCGTGTTGGTTATTGTCAGGGGTAATTATTTCGCTTCTGCATGTGCATTAAAATGAATGGGTCGGCGACACGTCCTGGGACATCGCAAATTTATCAACTTCTGAGGGATGGGCACGCACTCGAGGATCGAGGCGTGACAAAATGACTAAACCATGAATACTAGTAGAAAGTTGTCTTTATGTACATCACACTAAGACGGTTGGACCGCTCCCATTGTGCATAAAGAGTATATTAAGCTTAAGTGCCACTCTCAGTAGGTTCAAGTGGTTTGTCTAACCATAGAGCATAATCAAGATCCATGCACCCCAATTGGAGAAGAACTAATTATCTCCATTCTTTATAGTTATTTCCATTAAGCTCAAGAACAATTATACCAGAATTAATCATAAGTGGTAAAACTACATCATAATCAAAGAAAACTTATGTATCAATATATTTGAGGCAAATAAACTTAAATCATATTTTACCAATGTAAAACATGTTAAAAAATATGAATTACATAACAACAAAAACTGCATGTGGGCTAAGTTTCTAATTTAAATTGATTCATAATTACTTCATGATGAAACTATCAAATTATATTCCCTTCCTTAATCCCTGTGGGTAAATTAAGAAAAATAAAATAATAATTCATCTTAATTAATCACATTAATATATTGAAAATTCTTGTGGGATAAAATTCATAATATTAATGTGACTAATCACAATTAGTGCTTTTGACTATATGTGATCCAAAGGCTCTTAATATATAATTTAATATAATCAAAGGTGATGTGGCTAATCTTTAATTAATTAAATATATACGGATCACTAGACATTTAATTTCATGAGAAAATATTCATAAAATTAAACATAAGGGCAAAACAATAAAATCACGTGCAAAAGGGGTAAAACTGGAATTTAACATGTAATGCCAGAATTGGAATCACTTTTAAGGGGTAAAATAAGAATTTTACGCCCAAAGGTCAAAATCGTAAATTTTCATTCTGGGCAAAACCGGAATTTTAAGCGACTAGGGCAAAATCGCAATTTTCCTTAATGCTGAGGGGCAAGATCGTAATTTAGTCAGCTAATGGTAGAATTGCAATTCTGCAAAAAGCAGAGGGGTAAAACTGGGAAAACATACGGTGCGCGTGCGTTGTACGCGCATTTTTCCCCCCACTCGAGTGTGTGCAATGTGCACTCCCACTGCAAATGCATGGGCACATGCGATGCACACGCCCACTGCTGGGCACTCAAGTGCGTGCATCGAGGTTTCTCCTCATGATTTCTTCCACCATTCCTCTGCCATGACTTGACTCCATTCCACCACCTAGGTCTTCCTCCACAAACCATGTCCAATTAAATTGATTCATGGATTTCGAAGACAACATCGGGATGAACATATAGTTCCAAGATTCGGCAAAAACAACCAATAAATTGATCGGAATTAAGCCTAAAACGGTTTGACCTAAAACCCTAACCAAAAGTTTCATTCCTCAATTAACCTTTGACGATCAGTAATATGCCGAACAATTTAAGTGTTTTTCTTCCTAATGGCAATGTGACCATGCAAATCCATTATGCATGGTGGGTCGCCCAAATTTGGCTAGAATTTAAAATTTTGTTCCAAGCCATAAAAGAGCCAAATTTTAAACATACAAAAATTCCAAATTTTTCACCAAGGCGGAGATTATAAACAAGCTCTGATACCAATGTAAGACTAATTTTAAATAAAACTTGATGATCCCGATCTATCATTCTCAAACAAATACATACATAATTCAGAATCAATTTGAGGAAACGTAAAGATCGACATACCTTGAACCATTGATGAAAATTTACAAATGTGGAAAACCCTAAAACCATGGACGGATCCACGAAACACGATTGATCTACAGATATGGAAACATCATATCTGTACGTCTTGTTAAACTAGCCAATACCCCTCAAATGTGATAGTGTGTTTTATGTAGTAAGAGAATTTAAACTAGATGACCTGACGTTTTATTCCATTTCTAATGTTACCAACGTCTTCCATCAAGACCGTTATGGTAACATATTAACAGGCAAATATCATGTAATAAACACATGTAATAAATTGGCAATAAATCGGAATTAATTGGGAAATATAAAATTGGGATCATATTTGAAATGATAAAATATTACAACAATTCCCTCTCATTCTTGGGCAAAAAAAAAAAAAAAAAAAAGAAGTCATTTGCTTCACCACAGCATTTGTTTGCCACGTGACTTTTTGAGAGCAATGCC
This sequence comes from Eucalyptus microcorys, assembly GCA_014182515.1. NCBI lineage: Eukaryota > Viridiplantae > Streptophyta > Magnoliopsida > Myrtales > Myrtaceae > Eucalyptus > Eucalyptus microcorys. The sequence goes on along the minus strand of CM024567.1, from coordinate 23,347,210 downwards.
ATGGAAAATACGAAGTTCTCCAAGATTGTAGGAATCATGCTATAGAAGCATTGTTCTACTTATTTGTCCTTTTGCATTGCATTTGAAAGGGCAAATTTTCTAAAGTATGTATCTTATCTTCCGACAACTTTTTTTCGCAAAATTTATGTCTTTTCTATGTAACTTTTTGAGATGAAAGCCATGAAAAACATGAAATTTCTTGAAAATCGTAGGAACCATGCTATATCAGCGTCTTTCCCCTTCTTTGTCCTATTGCATTGAGTTTGAGAGAGCAAATCTTTCGGAGTGCGTATCTCATTATTTCAACAATTTTTTTGGTAAAATATGTTTCTCTTCCACTAACTTTTTGAGAGGAATACCATAGAAAACACAAAGTTTCTCTAAAATCGTTGGAACTATACAATAACAGTGTTTTTCCAATTATTTGTCCATTGGATATCGAAATACATATGATGTTTGACTTTGACAACGCTCTTGCAGGAGCAGTTCTCACCGTTTGTGCATCATACAGAAGATGGTTTAAATAATCTGTAACGCTAAAGAATAGGAACATTACATTTGACGAAGAAATTTGAGAACAGCAATCAAGGATTTATCATCTTGAGTTATTGAATTCGATTTGCTCCAACTATTTTCTCTCCATCAACTTTCATTGTGCATCAGTGATAGGGGTATGCAAAATGGATCGCCCAAATCAAGAACCATCCAAACCGGACTAGATCGACTAGTGCAGTCCGATTTTTGGGAGTGTTAGTCCAGTTCTTAGTTCCTAAAAGTGGAACTAGTGTCCGAGAGGTCTAGTTCCGATTCCAAGAAGGAACTAGACTTAAGCAGACTGAATCAACTACATATACTTTTTTTTAATTGTTTCTTCAAAAAAATTAGTAAATTGTGAACTAAATACTACCTCATCTAATGGTACCACAAGCTACGACACAATAACTCTTCACTCATCGTCGCTTCCATCAATATCTTAAGATTTATCACTCTTTTGCATTGTGCATGACCACTCTTTAGTGAACAAAAAAGAAGTGGTTGGTTCCTTTGGATCGGACTAGACTGGACCGAAAAGAACCAACGGTCCGATTCTAATCCGATCTGGTTCCCAATCCTAAGATCAAATAGTCTGGTCCCCAGTTCCCAAAATTGGAAACCAATCCTTCCGATCCAATTCCCAGTTCCGACTTGGAACCTGACCAAACCAGAAACCGATCACCCTTAATCAGTAGTAAAATCATGAAAGATGAAAAGAGTAAATCATTCGACTTTCTATTAGATCTAAGTATTCTAGTAGGAAGCTCAATAAGAAGTTCAAAAGTTCTGCTACGATAGACTGCCAATCTACAAATGGCCATTGAATGATCGTATTGATCTAGCTTTAATTACACAATAGGAACGCAAGCAAGCTAACAGCACATTCTCTTTAAAAAAGATCACAAGATTTCAACTCAACAACTCGGGCATTTCAATAGGACACAGACGGATTACATTCTCACGACATTAAGCTTGTTCACCGATTTACTAGTGGCATAGTAAACAATAAGCAAAATATGAGGAATGTTCTAATTTGTAGCAAAAAGATGCAAATCATGATCAAATTAAAATAAACAGTTATTTAAAAGGAAAAAGCTCACATCTTCATTCTTCACGTCCACAGAATAATTCAATCGCAAACTGAGTAAAGTTGTTTGTTGTACTTAATTAGTACGTCCATGATGAGGTGTGATTGGAACGCACCGTTTCGTCTTGATATGCTATAATGGAAAAACATCCTTTAAAAGGGTATGAGAGAGTCATACAAAAGACTCCCGAAGACAACCATTGCAACAATTGGCAAAACATATGCTCAAAATTCTCTCCTTTTCTTGTCCCATTTCCATCAAAGAAAAAGAAGGCGTTCTATTTCTTCTTTACAACAACAATTAGCATTTACGCTGTGAAAATCGGATGTTTTTCTCGTGATTACATTCAAACCAACGTGAGGTAATATTGTTCATGATTCATCTGCAATTCAACGATTGTTCTGGAGTAAATTGTTGACTGCGCATCGAAAACAGGTAAGTCGTCTTCCGCCGACTTCCTTCCAACATTAGTATCAAAGCCTAGTCGTGATTTCTGCCTTATTTTTCATCGAATTTTCTCGTTTATCTTTTGATATCGAGATCAAGAGTATGAAATCTACACTGTTTTGATGTTTATTGCTTGGAAATGCTATCTAAATCGTCGAAAACTAACCGAAGCGAAGAACGGGTTCGAGGTCATGTACACCCATACGGTTTTGGCCATTTTTCAGAATATTTTTTCGGCCAAAATGCATTTTTAAATAGACAGGATGAAAATGCTCGTCGAGACAAGTTCGATGATGGATCGAATGCTGTCGGAGAACGTCGGATGCGCCTACTCGCGCGGCCAGAAGCCGATGCGTGTGGGCTCCACGCTCCTGACGCATTGGGCACGCTAGCGCGTGAGCGTCACGCACGCGTCGGCGAACTGACGCATGCTGATGTCACCGTGATGTCATTTGTGACATCATCCAACAGTCGGTAACCGCTGGATGACGTCATCGATGACGTCACCACCGATGGCAGTTGGACGGCCAATCGCCGATCGGAAACCCAACCCGAGGTTGACCCATGAACCGACCCGAACCCAACAAACCGTTGAATGGTCAACCGGTCTAGCGGTCAAACCAATCGAACCGGTCACTAGTTGGACCAGTCAAACCATTGGCCAAGAGCCATCTGGCTCACTGGCACATGCGCCACACACCACGCGCATGTTGGTGCATAAGAGCTCCGATTGGAGCGTGGTCGGCGACATTTGACTTGTATGAATGTTCTCTACATTGTGATGTAATTATTTTATATTTTTGTGTTTTATGAATGTATAAAAATGTGTAGGGAACCCTAAGTACGCAATATTTAAGGTATTAATGCATAGTTTATTATTTTAGTTTGTATTTTCTTATGGTTTTGGAAATACAGTAGCTTGATTACAAAAAAAATTATATCATATATGTTGTGTAGAGCTTGGTTCTATAATAGCATGTATATAGTTTAATATACTTACAATTTTCTAGTCCCAAGAAAATTCAAATAATGGTAGGAAATCCTTTTTTTCTGTTACATGTTGAATTGCGGTTTAGATTGTAGTTGTAGCATGATTGTTTTTTGTACGTTGGTTCACATCATGCTATATTTTTGTGTTAATGAAAAAATGTATAAATTACATGAGATCATGTAATTATTTTTTCTAGTGGGAGTTCGTAGGTTGGTAGAATTCAAAGGAATTCTCACCTATAACTTAAAATTTGCGCAAATTAAATTAATTAATGATAATAGAACAATCGTACATAAGAGCTAATTGGGAACATAGTGAACTTTCGTTTCTATGTCTTTTGTTGAATTATCATTAATTTAGTTTGTCTTTACTGCAAATTAAATATGCATTACTCTGAAAAGTGTGCTAGTATTGATTCTGCATTTATTATATCAATGTGTTATAGCAATTGATATGGCTTCGGCATCCAAGACCATTGTGGCTGACCTCAATAAAGGTGAGAAGCTAAACGGTGACAATTATGATATTTGGCACCGAAAGGTTCAGTACATCCTTGAGGAGTAAGAGGTTTTGGAAACCCTTAACCACACCATGGATGAACCTAAGCATGGAACTTCAGCTCAACATAGAAGAGATCTAGAAGCTTATCAAGCTTAGAAGAAGAAAAATAGCATTGCTCGCATCACGTTGCTGAGTTGTATGCAAGATGATCTCATGCGTGAGTTTGAAAGTTATGATAAAGCTCAAGCTATATGGGTTGCCTTGAAAGATAAGTTTAAGGGTACATCTACCACTAAGCTAAGGAGACTCACCATCAAGTTTGACGCATACTAAAATCGTCCAAATGTAACGATGAGACAGCATCTTCGGGAGATGTTAAACATGATTCGTGAGCTGAAGTCGACAAGTCACTCCCTTACTGATAAACAGCAAGTTCAAGCTGTTATAAGGTCTCTTCCTGACAATTGGGAGCATATGAAGATCAATATGACGCATAATGAGAATATTGTCACTTTTGATGATATAGCGCATCATTTGGAATTAGAGGATGAACGCTTAGATGTCGTGAGATCCTCTACCCATGCTTATGTTGCTGAATTGAGTTCAAGCAAAATTTCGGGCTTCAAACGCAAAAGGAATCATCAATTCAACAACAAAGGGAAAAAGACTGATCAGGCACCTAAAAGAGCTAAGACCTTCCAACGCAAGAAGCATGGTGGGAAGAAGAACAAGGCCAAGATGAAGTGCTACAATTGTGGCAAGATAGGTCACTTTGCTCGTGAATGCACTAAGCCGAAAGAAGTACCCTATTACTCCATTAATTTAAGTAATGCTTTTGTTTCTAACACTGTAATGTTTGCTTAATCTCATCCAATGTGGACCGTAGACTTAGGAGCAACAAACCACGTAGCTAGAGATCAAGAAGCATTTGTGGAGTATCGTCGGATACAACTTGGAAGAAGATGGATATATGTTGAGAATAATTCAAGAATTGAAGTGAAGGGTATCGACACATGTAAATTAATTTTATGTGGTGGTCAAAACATATTCCTACATGATGTCCTCTATGCTCTAGATATTCGACGAAACTTGGTCTCCGTAGTTTAGCCTAGATTATGTATTGAATTTCCATGGTGATTATGTTGACATTTTGTTTGGAACAGGGCCATGTATCAAATAGTTTTATGGTGTTAGACATTGACTATGATCAGTACAATGTTAATGTCGATGGTTGTTTTTCTTTAATTGCATATTCTAGTAATGTTGAGATTGATGCAAGTACTTGGCATACTAGATTAGGTCACATTGGGTTGCAAAGAATGCAAAGATTAGCTAGAGAATGCCTTTTAGGGTTACTCACTAATGTTAATCTACCAATATGTGAACATTATTTAGCAGGAAAAACAACTAGAAAACCATTCAGTAAAGGGACTAAAGCTGAATTTCCATTACAACTCATACATTCTAACATTTATGGTCCTTTGAATGTGAGAGCGAGGCATGGAGTCTCATATTTCATCACTTTCATAAATGACTTCACGCGTTTCAGTTATATCTTTCTGATCTCCTATAAGTCAGAAGCATTAGATTACTTTAGACAATATATAACGATGGTGAAGAATCAGTTAAACAAAATAATAAAGGCATTGAGAACCAATCGCAGACGTGAGTATCTGTCGGAGCAATTCAAAGCTCTTTGTGATGAAAATGGAATTATACGACAATTGACTATTTCCAGTACTCCACAACAAAATGGGGTAGCTAAAAGAAGGAATAGAACCCTATTAGAAATGGTTAAGTCTATAATGGTGTAAGCAAATTTACCTATCTTTTATCAGGGAGATGCGTTATTGATTGCTGCCTATGTACTTAACCGAGTGCCCTCAAAATCAGTCACTTCCACCCCTTATGAATTATGGATTGATAGGAAACTAGACTTAAATAGTCTACGTCCATAGGGATGTGCGGCTTATGTTTATGATTCTTCCCATAAATATGGCAAATTAGGTCCTAAAGGGAAGAAATGTATCTTTATAAGATATTCTAAACACTCCAAAGGGTACGTGTTCATAGGTGAACAAGCTGATGGAAGTGTAACCGAAATGGAGTCACGAGATGTCATGTTCTTGGAGAACGATTTTCCTAACAGATGTGAGATTAATAAGGACTTCCAATTATATGAAATGGAAAATCCTAATAACACACTTACTCATGTTGTAGAGGGAAATGAAGATTTACCTCAACATGCAAGACTTAGTGGGAGTGTTGCATCATCCGGTGAACTGAATTCAAGAGAAATTCAGTTGCATAAAAGTAATCGTAAAAGTATTCATCGTCATCGTTTTGAGATTGAATGGGAAGTATTTATGATTGCTCAGAAAGACAATACTGAGCCTAAGACTGTTCAAAAGGCTCTCTCATCCTCTAATAAGGAAGAATGGAGAAAAGCTTTGGAAGATGAAATTGAGTCAATGAGGGCAAATCACGTCTGAGACTTAGTTGATCTACCACCCAATCGCAAGGCCATTGGAAACAAATGGGTCTTCAAGATTAAGCGAAGGGCGGATAGATCCATTGAAAAGTATAGAGCTCACCTTGTGGCGAAAGATTATACTCAACAAGAGGGTATAGATTATGAGGAAACATTTTTACCAGTTGTAAGGTTTGTCTCAATACGCCTTATTCTAGCCATTGTTGCACATTTGGACCTTAAATTACATCAAATGGCTGTAAAGACGGTATTTCTCAATGGAGAATTAGATGAAGAAATCTATATGAGGCAATCAATAGGTTTCATAGTTAAATGTCAAGATTATAAAGTTTGCAAGTTTTATCACTCAATATATGGCATTAAGCAATTATCTAGACAGTAGTATCTTTGTTTTCATTGACCCATAATGACTTTTGGTTTCACAATGATTGAAGAAAATCACTGTTTATATGTCAAACGGCCAAAAAATAAATTTGTAATTTTATCACTTTTGTGGATAATATTCTATTGGCTGGAGATTTTGGTTATTACCATAAAAGAATGGTTGTCCTCCAATTTTGAAATGAATGACATGGGAGAAGCTGCTTATATATTAGGAGTTAAGATCGAAAGAGATTGATCAAGGAAACTCCTTACTTTATCACAAGAGTCTTATATAATGAAGATTCTTAAACGCTTCAATATGCAACACTATAATCACATTGATACCCATGTCATATAAGGTGATGGCCTAAGTATTGAGATATGTCCTAAGACTCCAAAATAAATTAAAATGATGGAAAATGTTCATTATGCTAGTGCGGTCAGAAGTTTGATGTATGCTATGATATGTACTCGACCCGACATATGTTATGCCATGGGATTGGTGAGTTAACATCAATCAAATCTGGTTAAGCACACTAGAAAGTAGTAAAGAGGATCCTGAGATACTTGAAAGGCACTAGGATTATCAACTTTGCTACCAATGGAATGATTTACGCCTATTAGGCTATTCGGATGTTGATTAGGGTGGAGACCTAGATGGGCATAAATCGACTTCTGGATATGCATTCTTACTCAATGGAGGTGCAATTTTTGAAATAGCAAGAAACATATATGCACTGTCTTGTCTACAATGGAGATAGAATTTATTGCATGCTCTGCCGCAGTGCAAAAAAAAGTAGTATGGCTAAAACATTTATTGAAAATTTTAGCCATTATCACTGAGGTTCCAAGACCGGTGATAGTTTATTGCGATAGTCAAGCAGCCATTGTCTATATGAAAGATCCTAAGTATCATGGAAGGATGAAGTACATTGACATAAAGAACAATTTCATAAGAGATATAATAGCGCAGAAAGAAGTGATCCTACAATACATTTCAACCAATAGAATGGTTGCTAATCAATTTACAAAGTCTGTTCCTAGAGAAATATTCTTAACCCACAGGATGTCACTAGGATTGCGTAGAATGTGATATGTGTTATTGTAGAGGATCATTGGTTTATGTATTTGTGGACATATGTATTGTACTTATTTGTTTATTAGTGACTTGATATTTTATCAATAAGTATAAATACATTATGAGACTAGCACATACACACATATATTATTGAAAAGTATATCAGCAGGCAATGATTGGCTCATTCACACGAACAATCACCTCAAGTGCTATAGTTAACACGTTGATATGAGACGTTATGTACAAATGAATGCTGAAGAGCAAGTTTAGTACATAATATAAGATGTCGCATTGATTGGAGTCAAGATGAGGTCTGTGATTTGTTTATAATAAGACTGAACATGATAGTCCCACAATCATAGATGCTTGAAAGATGCCGGATGCGAGTACTTAATTGGGCGCTATAGAAAGCGAGCTGATATAGTACTTGAGCTAAACATGAATACGTGAGAAGCACGTGACTATATTTAGGTTAAGATCTGTATAGTGGATATATTTAATAAATGACATACGCTTTTATAGAAAGAGAAATCCATTATAGCATGTAATTTATATTACATGTGCATTGTACAACCGACAATGGAAGATGAGTAAAATTATCCCTATTTACTTATCATGTGAGCTCTTGAGGTAATTTATAATTTACTTCATTTTGTGCCATATGTTACTTATGACTATATTCTCGAAGTGAAAGATCAATGTTGCTACTTTAACATGTTACCGACGGTCATGAATAGATATGGCTTTATGGGACGTGTCTAGGAAAGCAGTTGTTCTGAAATAGAGAGAGACATGAGTGCGAAAGAAGACTATTGTTGTTTTACATCTATCACATGTATTTACTAGTCGACCAATTATATCGCCTTATGTGGTTGAGGATATAATTGTAAATACATAGTGTTTTGAGAATAGTCAAGTATAGCCTTTAAGAGATAGGTATACTTGAATTGATGTAACAAAATATGTCGGGCACTGTGAGACATCGATTGTTTATTTCTTTTCGGGATTGTAGCCATTATGTCATCCCTAACAGGTGCATAATTTGAGCTCTCAAGTGCAAGTGTACTAATTGGTCGAATGGCTTACTTGCCAGTATGAATTATTTTGTAAAATTGATGAATGTTGAATGTATTATATTCTTGATAGAGCGCTATCAAGCCCATCATGTCCGAGTAAGAGATGTTGTACTTAATTAGTACGTCCATAATGAGGTGCAATTGGAACACACTATTTCGTCTTGATATGCTACGATAGAAAGACGCCATTTGAAAGGATATGAGGGAGTTATATAAAAGACTCTTGAAGACAACCATTGGAACGGTTGGCAGAACATACGCTCAAAAATTCTCTCCTTTTCTTGTCCCATTTCCATCAAAGAAAAAGAAAGCATTTCATTTCTCATTTACAAGAACAATTGGCATTTATGCTATGGAAATCGGATGTTTTCCTTGTGATTACATTCAAACCAACATGAGGTAATATTGTTCATGATTCATTTGCAATTCAATGATCGTTCCGAGGTAAATTGTTGATTGCACATCGGAAACAGGTAAGTCGTCTTCCGCCGACTTTCTTCCAACACTGTTTAAATCGAAAGGCGAGTTTACACCACATAATCAGACATAAAATATGGTCATCTTCCTTGGGACTCTTGTGCAAGTCCCAGGTTCCAACCCTGAGCTCCCCACAAGCTCTCATGGGAGAAAACAAGGAGGCAAAAACCGTCCGGAAAAACTGAAAAAGAAAAGAAAACTAGGCAAACCATGCCTCCTCGCCGAAAGGTAAAATAAAAGTTTTATTAGCAGCAAAACATCCACAAGATCTAGAGATCTTTGATAATCTTTAGCTCAAGTGCAACAACAGAAACGGTTCGCTAATCTAAACATGAGTTGGTGTTTCACTACTATCACATTCTAAATATCAAAACTTCCCAGAGCATATAGTGGTTTGTCACCCAACCGATCTTGACCCTGAAGCAAAAAAAGAAGAAAAATAAAATGAAAAACAATAGGAACAAGAAACCTTTGACCCTAGTTGTATGTTGGTATTCATAAAAAAATGAGGTTCAAAATTAGAGCGCAAGTGTTTTTTTTTTCCTTTTCTTTGGGAAAACTATTTCTTCATTTGTCAAAGATTGGGCTATGATAAATAAGAAACTATTATGACACCAATACTAACTATATCGAGCACAGACAAAATATGTAAAAGTCACAAGGAATTCATGTTATCTTCTGAGAAATTGGTTCTATACACATTTGGAAAACAATCCCCACGAGATGAGTACCTTTATTCACCGTTGACTCTTTAAAGCACCCATGTGACTTTCCAGCAAATCTATAGTGGTCATTTACTTATAACGAATTTCATTGCAGAAATGCCAAATATATCTATTCGAGAGTCTAAATTGTGACATATGCATTTGGGGCACATTGGTGAAATAAATTTGAAGGTTCTAAATGAAAGAAATCTGTTGTGTGGTTATGTTGCTAATGAACTAAATGTATACAAGTGTTATGACTTAGATCTATGGCAAGAAGTGCAGTTCAATACCATTATAAAATAAAATAAAATAAAAAAAAAAACCACATAAAATGTAGAGTTAATTCACTTGAATATTCACAGGTTATCATGTTTTTTTTTTTTAATTGGTAGAGTGCTAGATTTTCACTAACAATTATAGATGACTACTAGATGAAGGCATACATGTTTGTGCTTAAGTACACATTTGATGTTATTATCAAGATTAAATAGTTGAGAGTTTTGATTGAAAAGAAGAGTGCTAAGACAACCAAGCATGTATAGACTAACAATAGTATGAAGTTTTGCTCAAAGCTATCCAATGAATCATGTATGAAGGAAGGCATAGTGAAATAGCGCACTCATGCTAGTGAACCACAATAAGTTGCAAAGTTGATGAGCAAAACATTATTAGAGATGACTCATAAAATGATCTTTAGTACTAGTATGGCTAAGATCCAGAAGAAGTATGGTTGGGTAACGTTACTGGATTATTCCATTCTTAAAATATTTAATTACTGATATTATGTTCGAGTAAATGATGATAAACTCGATTGGAGAGAAAGAAAGTGTATGTTCAAAGGTTGTGCATAAAGTATGGGTCATGGTGCTTGGAATTGAATTCATCTATTATTAGTAAGAAGTGATTTTTAGTGAGTCTCTAGTATTTCTGGCTATGCGTGATTATAGCAAAGTTTATACGAATCTAGATAGTATTCAATTCAAGGTAAAGTTGCTACCAGAAACTCTTAAGGTAGCGAGTACTAGCGTGATAATCAACACCAATGGTACTTGTAATGAGGTGGAGTCAATAATTGTTGTAACTATTGATATTGACATATAGATGCAATGATAGTTTTTCTTTATCTGTAGTTAAAGAGGTTTCTGTCGAAAAATACTTATAGAGCAGTTAAGGGTGCAAGTGGAGTTAGTGTTCTGATGAGGTCCATGGTTATGGCATTCATAGGCGAGATCTCTAGTTCAAGTTTAGGAAACTAAACTTCAGTTTAAAGGCCAATATAAAAAAATACATGTATAGCCAGCTCATCGGCAACGTAGCTTGGACTTGGAAGATATCTATAATGGTTGGGCCCATTAAGGATTGTGGGAGAGTAGCGGTGAAGTTAAGATATTCAATAAAACGATTGTGACTTGACTCAAACATCAAATCAATGTACAAATTGTTGAAAATATATCTTAAGTTTGAGCCCGAAAAGTAAAATTTTTTAGTTCAAGTAGGTTTCCTATTTTAAATAGGTTTCCTAGTTGAATGATTTCCTAATTTGAGAAAGTTTTCTATAAAGAGAATTCCTATTTTGAATTGAATTCTTGCTTATATAAAAGTGGATGTCTCCATGAAGATTATTCAAGAGGAGCTTCTACTCCTAAATTGCATCCCTTGAAGTTAGTGGTCAAGCCGTGAAAATCTTGTGATAAGATTTGTTGATTCCTTTGTAAGATTGAGAAATTAATTCTTGAGAAATTGTAGGGTTAAACATTGTGAAAATTATTATGTATAATTAAGGACTGGAAAATATTAATGTTTGAATGACTCAAGTATCATTATAATTTTCGTTGTATCGCTTGATCTTTGATGAAATTTGTTGTTACCTCCCCATAGACGTGAATTACCCAACCAAACTAAATCTAGTATTTGATTTATTTTCTTATCTTGTCTATTTTAGTATTCAATCACTTACTTTCGCAACACAAATACAGTTGTTCAATTTACCATTCTTTTTCAGGTGAAAAGGCAAGTGGCCTTCTCGAGACATCAAGGATAACAGTATTAACCCAAAAAAAAAGAGGAAGGCGGCTAAGGTCAAACCAAACCAAGATTCCATGAAGGACGAGAGATCAAGATTACCCATTTGCGACAAAAAGCGGCCCATTGTAGATCATCACTAGCAAAACCACGGAATCTAAAAGTCTCCGCAAATTAGGCCAATTTGGTTCGATTCTTGAAAGTATCGGTCCGATTCCCATTCCTAAAAGTAAAATCGATATCTGGGTGGTCCGGTTTTCGATTCTAAAGGGGAATATATACTTTTTTTTAATTATTTCTTAAAAAAATAATAAAATGTAAATTAAATGCTATCTCATCCAATGACGACATAAATTATGGCACAATGACTTTTTACTCATTATTGCTTCATAAATATCTTAAGATTTGTTGATTTATCCCATCATGCACAGACACTCTTTAGTGGGGGAAAAAATAATAACCAGTTCCGATCATCCCTACTTTGGACTCCATGTGTTGATCTCTTGCCGGCTCGAAGCAGAGGCCGAAGCAGCCGAAAAAAATTAGGTTGTCAGCGACACAGGAGGGGAGAGAGAGAGAGAGATAGCTCGTCGTCGACTGAACGGACGATCGAGCTCAACATACACTATAAAATATTGAGGAAAAGTTGGCCAGGAAATTCATCATCCCCGATCATCAAATGTCCATTGTTCACACCGGCCGTGCAAAGTCAAATATTACAAAATATCAATATTTTGTTCAGGACTTGAGTGGTTCGTTTCGATTTTTTTGGTAAAGCGCGAGAATTCAAGATTTTACGGACGAATATATTTAAAAGAAAGAGACATTTCATTAAAAAAAAAAAAATGCAAGTAAAAGTGAACCGCGTCGAATTTTAGTTATTTGAAAAGGGAAATTCTTTTGTTTGATCAAATATAAGTCGCTTAGATTCACATTTTCGTATATATTTTCAAAAGTTAAAACAATAGGCAATTTTTTTTTTGTGACTGCAAACTGCAAAATCGATTCTTCAAAAAGACAATGGATGAAAGCGATCAAAAGAAATAATTATTAAATAAATAAAAAAAAAGATATTTGATGTCAAAAACCGGGTATTTACTTATCCGGACCCGAGCTGTGAATCTCCCGATTAAGCGGATCCGGGTCGGGAGTGAAGAAATTCCTGCCAGCAACTTGAATCGCCACCAAACCAGAACCAAAAGCCTAAAACTTACCTGCCTTGGCCCCTTTCTGCACACTATTACTGTGCTCGAAGCTCGTCGTCATCCCGGAGCTCAAATTCAGATCCCAATTTGCCTTGGCGGCCATGGTCTGGCGGCCAATCTGTGAATGGCCATTGAATGATCGTATTGATGCAGTTGAATTTCACAACGGGAAAGCAAGCAACCTAACGGTGCATTCTCTTTGTAAAATTTCACGGGATTTTGACTCAACAGCCCGGGCATTTTGAAAGGACACAGACGATTAAAATCTCATGACATTCAGCTGGTTCACCAATTTGCTAGCGGTGTCATACGATATGCAAAATATGAGGAATGTTCTAATCTGTAGCAGAAAGATGCAGATCATGATCACCTTAGATTTCATTAAAACAGTTATCTAAAAGGAAGACATCTTCATGTCCACATAATAATTCAATCGCAAACAGAGTAAAGCTGTTTAAATTGAAATGTGAGTTTACATCACATAATCAGACATGAATTATGGTCATCTTCCTTGGGACTCTTGTGCATGTCCCATGTTACGACCTTGAGCTCCCCACAAGCTCTCATGGGAGAAAGCAAAGAGGAAAGAACAGTCTGGAAAAACAGAAAAGAAAAGAAAACTAGCGAAACCATACCTCCTCATTAAAAGGTAAAATAAATGTTTTATTACCAGCGAAACATGCACTGGATCTGGCGATCTTCATTAATCTCCAGCTCAAGATAAGCACCAGGAATGGTTCACTGATCTGGTGTTTCACTGCTACCGCATTCTAAATATCTGAACTTACCAGAACAAATAGTGGCTTGTCACCCAACCGATCTCGACCCTGAAGCAAAAAATGAAGAAAAATTAAATGAAAAACAATAGGAACGAGAAACTTTGACCATAGTCAAGTGTTAGTAATCTTATAAAATGACGTTTCAAACTTAGAGTGCAAGTGTTTTTTCATTTTATTTTGGAAAACTAGTTCTTCATTTGACAAAGATTGGGCTATGATAAATCAGAAAGTACTATGACACCAATGCTGAGTGTATGGAGCACAGACAAAATATATAAAAGTGATAAGGAACTAATCTTATCTTCTGAGAAATCAGTTCCATACACATTTAAACAGAAAACAATCCCTATGAGATGAGTACATTTATTCACACTTGCTCTCTTCTTTGCCATTAAGCACACATGTGAGCAATTTAGTGGTCAGTGGTCACTTACTTGTGACTTACAGATATTCTTTCGGTCCTTCATCTTTGCCACAGACATTATTTCCTTGGTTGTTTTTTCCATTACTAGAAAAGCATACAGCCAAACAGCAACTTTTTGTTTGGGTAATTTACTAAGATATATGACCTATCAATACATCAAGCTTCAGGAAATATAGTTCAAAGTGGCTTCCTTTTTCCTGCAGATACTGAATATTCGAGAGGACAGGAAAAATCCCCTCCATAGACCGATAAGTTCAAACCACAGTAACATTTTAGTTGGTTGCAGTATTTCTTTCCTATTTCAAAGGCGTAAATGTACTGGCAAACTTTTTGATATCATCAATCATTACATATCAATCAACCATATCCTTCTATTTTTTTTTCACCCAATAACCTACTAACTGTATCCTTCTATCATATTTACACGAAAACTACACCCTATTACAACAAATCTATTATAGTTCGCCAACCTCCAAACATACAGATGAAAGATTTGATTGTTCGGCCCTCTTTGACAATTACCTTTCTGCTAGGGACCTAAAATTCTACCCCACAATCGCTCTTCATTCAGTTGCAGCAATGAGTTCCATTGCACTTCAACAATTTATCAAGACATTGTGCCAGGGATATAAGTGCATACCTTTAGCTCCGGTAATTCAATGGCACATGCACATTCAACCACTTCTGCCCCAACACGCTCTGCAAGAAAACCTCCCAGGATGAGTGCACAGACTCTCTGAAGAGAGGAAACAGTTGCAAATATGCAGAAAGATACATAAAGATACAAAAAAAAAAAAACCACTTCTACTCTCTGCTCCAAGACTAGATATTCAAGAGCGTAATAGGGCAGAAAACAGGATGCATGTGTCCATGTGCATGCGAGAGTGTGCACTAGATAGTCCCAAGAACCAAGATCAAGATAAAAAACAATGAACATATACAGGGGCAGAGATCAGTTCATTCATTAAACTGAATGCTATCATCAACACCGTCTTACATTCCTTCAAACTACTTTGTAGGGAACACATCAGACTCCATATAGATTGGCTGGTCAATGAAGAATGAACCATTTCAATGAGCATATGGAAACCTTCTCATGCAAGTGATAGAATAATGGGGGTAAAGACCCAATTTCCATTCAACTAAACCAGACAAGAATAAAAAGTTCCAGCAAATATCATGTCCATGTAGATTAAAGAAGAACAGAGCCAAAGTTTAATACCAATAAGCTTGATTGCTGCACACAATGTTCCACCTGTTGCTATAAGGTCATCTACTATCAAGGCACGGTCCCCCTGTTGCACAGCTCCTACATGCATCTCCATCTTGTCTGTTCCATATTCCAACGAGTACTCCTCTGAGATGACTTCCCCTGAAGTTATCAAAAGCAATACCATGAGGGAATCCCCCACTTGATGATGATCAAAAAGGACAAACAATAGGATCAATTTTAGACATAAAAGACAGTATGTGGTATTACACAGTGTAATGGTCCCACATAGGTACATCTTCTTGTTGCAGTATGATTAAACATTATCCTACCAGAGAAGGCACCAATGCAGCAGCCGAACTATGATCCCAGCACTGTTGAGGCATATGCATCAAGTAGATTCAAGGGACACTTTAAGGTGCATCACATTGACACTAGAAGCTTACAGAGGCAATGGGGATTCTAATATTAAAGGAGAAAACCTCATATACAGCACTGAGCCATCTACATGTAACTATAATTGGATTCCCTTCCTCACCAGAAGAAGCAGCTTCTATAACAGTTGCTAAACACTGCCCTAAGTGAAACCGATGTTATGTTTTCACTAGAAAAACTGGCAAGAACTAAAGAATATTAATGTACACGATATCCTTACCGCACACCAGTCATCAGGTCAAACGATTTGCCAATACATGCAGTTCCTATAGCAACGAAATTCATATTTGCATTCAACAGTTTTCAAATTACTGTATCCATAATGAGAGACCAAATAATCTCAAAATCTTCTTGATAAACTGAAAACATTTCATGGAAGATGACTATGCTGTTCCATCAAATAAAGAGCAATTGCCAACAACCAACTACTGGCAACATAGGCCATTAATTTGTGAAAGCAGTTCAGTCAACAAAATATACCAGGTAATTTGTTGGGTTTTCTCATTGGGACAAATTTTGCACCAATAGCCAATGCAATGGGAGGGCCAAAAATAAATCCTCTTGCTTCAACACCTGCAGCATGTCATTTAACATACAATAAAAATATGAGCATATTATCTGTAGACATAATTAATAAGCATGTAGTAGTTAAATATTAATACAACTTAACATGACTGATGGAATCTGAGAAAGCTCAAGAGATGCAAACCATCCTTGGCACAGGTGATAGAACAGTTAAATCCACGACATGGAAAAAAGAAAATTATATACCAGAAGCGCAAGGAAGTGAATATTCAAGCTGATCCAGAAAAATGTTGAAAAGTGCATAGCCAACCACTCTGAAAGTTTTAAGCTACAATATAAATATCAGATTTATTCAGCTTGCCCACCTTCCATTAATTTCTTACTCTACATAAAAATGTAGAAGCATGGATCAGATTTATGCTTAAGCAACTAACTAATCTCCATATCATTTTTGTTTTGGATAAACACCACCTAATCTCCATGATTAGCCAAACAACTGTAGAGTGCTGCATCCTCCCTTCCTTGAATTTTAGCTTTTACAGAGCATAAAGAAACTCGAAGATACACGCAATAATGGACATAGGCTATTTTATCGTCCAAAGGAGAAGCCTGCTTTTGATGCACTCCAGCTTCACTAGAGGCAAAGAGTTAGATTGACAACTTTCTCATGCATTTTCCTATTAACTGGCAATTCTTCCAATGAGTACATGCCCTTCTCCTACTTTCAATCAAGAAAGTGATAGCAGCCATTGAATAATTGGTAACACGAGAAAAAGACGAGACAAGAATATCATTCGTATTATCACCCCATCTAGCAATGTTGTGATCATTTCACAATACTCAAATAAATCATAATCATCATAAATCTGTTTCTGGGTTCTACTTTAATATTTCTACAGTGTATCTACATGCCATTGCATGAACTGGCAAAAGCTAGTTGAAAGTTTGAGCACATAAGTATATAAAATTTGAGAAACGAAATGGTAAACCAGTAGATCCCTTAAAGAATTCTCATTCAATGTTGCTATTGACATGCTCATGTGACAATGCACTAACAGATTTGGATATGACTGAAGCTACTGTTGACTTTGCACAGTGTCTGAACCGATCTTTGCTTATTTATTAAGATGAGGTAACTGCACCTAAATTTTCTCATAGATGGCAATTCTGACTGTCTAAAAGCCCCTAGACTGGTAAACAACAATCCTCTAATGATTATTGAAATGACTAGTAAGCGAAATGTCACAGCACCAAAGGCAGTCCGACATGTATCTGTAGCAGAAGTTGAACCCCAAGGCTGTCCTTTACATACTTAACATGAGAAACCAATATAGATTCGTCGCCCTCTCATTAGCTGCTTAGCAGCTGTATACATTTGACTCTTGACTAGAAAGAGAGCAATGGAAAAAGAATGCAAGCATAACCAGAGTTACCTGCCACAACAGAGATATTTTGCTCTCTGTACCTCTCGACAAACAGATCAATAGTATCCTTAAACGCCTCAGGATTAAGAAGCAACGTCGTTATATCCTGAAACATAATCCCTGCCAAAAAACAAAGCAACCCGATTATCACAACCATATCCTCAGACACCCCCAAATACATTCGCTCAATTTACCATCTTTTCTCAGGTGAATAGGGCAAGTGGGTTCCTCGAGACATCAACGAAATCACTTTAAAAACGGGGGGAAAGAAAAGCGCAAAAAGAAGGTGGCCCAGGTTCAAAACCAAAAACCAAGAACACGATAAAGGAAGAGAGATTCAAAGGCCACCCCATTTGCAGCAAAGCGAAACCGCGGAACCCAAAAAGCCCTTTTGCACATCAGAAAGCGGTACCTGGCTTGGGGAAATCTGGGATGACGCGGATCGAAGAGGCGATCTTGGCGAGACGAGGGTCCTGACCGCCTTGGGACGCCATGTGTTGATCTCGCGCTGGCTCGAAGCAGATGCCAAAAGCAGCCAAAAGAAATATTGGGCCGTCAGCGACACGAAGAGAAAGAGAGAGACAGAGAGAGGGAGAGGGAGAGGGAGAGGGAGATGGCGGATGTTGCTCTGTCGTCGAATGACGGGACGACCGAGCTTACCAAACGCTATAAAGGCCGAGGAAAAGTTCGACCAAGGGAATTCCAGCAACCCCTCCCGACATCAAATGGCCATTAGGACATGTCCATTTTTCACGCCGCCCGTCCAAAAGTCAAAAACGACGAAGAAAAGAGGGGAAAAGTGGGAGGAAAAAAACATAGGCATGGAAATCACGATGCCCGCTTTTTCACTTTGGCCGATATTTGCACGAACAGGAAAATTATCGAATTTCACTTTAATAAAACCTCATGTGGGAAGACCCAATTGCCCTCCAATTGCCCTCCCTTGTAAGACCCAATTACACATTTTGCTTAGGTTTAGAGCAATTTAATCTCACTGATGCCTATGGTCGACTAGTAGGTGCAAGTCAAAAAAAAAAAATTAGGTGCAAGAATTTGGGATTTGAAAACGGCATCTCATTAAAAGAAAATTGCAATTATAGGCTAACATCACTTGAATCACAATGAATTCTAAGTTATTTGAGAAGGGAAATTCTTCTATTCAATCGAATTTTAGTCGTTCACGTTCACAATTTCATATATGTATTTTCAAAAGTTAAAACAATAGTCAATAATTTAAATAATAATAAAAAACACACACACAATAGCCAATTTTTTTTTAGGTGCAACTGCAAACTGCAAAATCGATTTTTCGAAAGGACAAAATCGACGAAAGTGATCAAAGAAAAATATATGTATTTGAAGTCCAAAACCGGGTATTTACTTATTCGGGCCCGAGCTGTGAATCGACCCGATCCACCGGATCCCGGTCCGGGGGGCAAAGAAATTCCCGCCGGCTACCCCATCGCCTCCACCATGCCAGCACAGGCGAGGCCGACTCGCGACTCGTTGACTCGCCACCAAACCAGGACCCGAAAGCCTAAAAACTTACCCGCCTTCGCCACTTTCCGCACGCCATTACTGTGCTCGAAGCTCGTCGCCATCCCGGAGCTCAAGCTCAGCCCCCGATTCGCCCTCCCGGCCGTGCCCCGGCGGCGATGGGCGGCGGCGATCGTTCCCGGAGGGCTCGGGTTATGCTGCGGGCTTCGATTCTCCGCGACAGAGGAGCGGAGAGGCTCGCCGCGAGCTTTTGAAGGGACGGCATTTTGCCTTTCTTCCTGGAAAGTGATCGGAGAAAAAAGGAATCGGAATCGGGGAACAAAGCGAGAGAACCGCTGGAGAACTTCGAATGTGTATACTCATCGTAGCTTTTCTTTTTAATTCCACAAAAAAGGGCTTAACAGCAAATTTCCGGTACGAAATCGTTCTTTCGAGTAATTATCACTTTGTTGACAGAAAAATCTAAAAAATCCCCCTGGTTAAGGTCATAATTTTAAATTGGCCCAGTACTTGCTATTTATTTTAAATAACCCCCCGCAATGGACATCTTTGTTCCAAGTGACCCCTAGCTGATTGGCGGCAAAAAATGTTGGCCGCAAGGCTCACAAGTGCAATTCGGGCGTGTATTCCGCGCACATTTTGAAGGTGTTTTTAGTTCGAGAAATATGAGATTTCAATTAAATGTATCCAATTTTAAGAAGGGTCTTGCTCACGAGTATCTATGAGCACTTTTAACTGTATTCAAGACAGAAATATATTCATTTTCAATGGATTGATTACATAAAATACAAAACAGCCAATGAATTGAAAATGACAAATTTTCCATAATTAGGTATTTATCAAGCGCCCCTTAATTCATAAGAGAGTGCCTTTATTGATAAAATCTGCATCAGAAATCATTTTGCCATGTGTATATCAGTCCATAATGTTCTTCCTTCTTATGTTTTTATTTAGGGATTTTGACCTGATTGCACATAATTCATGTGCATTTGGATTGACACATCATTTTTTAGGCTAAAAATCCTTCAAAATGCAAGCAGAATGCACATTCAACTTATATGCGTTCGCCATTAGGCCAACATTTTGACGCTTGCAGAGTTGATGGTCACTTAGAACAAAGTTGTCCACAATGATGGTGATTTGAAATAGGAACAAGTCTCGAAGGTGAGAAAATATTCATTGGTTGCTAATCACCATGTCATCATCCTACATGGCACGCGTAAGCCTAGCTGGCCCACTAACAAGTCGACACGTGTCTGTTGACGTGGATTAAACAAATAAATTGAAAACTTGTTTTTTCTCTCTCCTCTGCTCTACTGCCTGCTGCATTTTCTCTCTCCTTTTTTCAACAAAGCGCACGCTTCGCTCTCTTCCTCAAGCACTCCTCTCCTCTCTGTCCCGAGCCCTCTCACTCACCCCAAGCGCTCCCCTCCTCTCTATCTCGAGCCCTCTCACTCACCCTAAGCGCTTCCCTCCTCGCCTCTGTCCTCATCGCCGTCATTGACTTTCCAGCCGCGGCTCCAGAAATTGCCGGCCGCCGACTGGCCTCTCGAGCTTCTTTGTCTTCTACTCCTTATTCGGTCCCGATTTCGGACTTGAGTACGTAGCCAAGGATTTTGAAGCAAAAGAGGTTTGTGAGGCTAGATATACTGGTGGTGGTGCTAAGTTTTGGGGTTTCGATGATGCCATGACGGCCGCAAGGGATATTGTGGCGGAGGAGAGAGAGGCGTATGGGTACCATGAGACCTCTCTTTCTCCTTTGCCTTTTTTTTCTCTTTTCTATCACCTCTGTTTCAGGAGGCATGGAGGCTTGGTGATAGTGGCTGCTTTGGCTTCTAGGTTGAGCCGGAGTTGGAGAGCTTATTAGGAGGCTGAGGAGGACAGTTCTTCGTCAGCCCTTTGACTCCTGAAGCAAGTCACGTCCTACCATTCCCATCGGAGTATTTGTCATCATAACCTTTGGTATAAAAGTTTTAACCTTATTATTGTTGCTGTGAGGAAGAGCGCATGAGTGATAATTGTCCATGGTCTACACTTGCTCCAATCAAGAGGCAAGAGGGACAACTTAAAGCAAAAAAGCATTACTGTTTTGGGACTAAGTATGTCCATTTATAGGCCTTTCTTTTGGGCTTCAACTGAGTGCAAACATTCTAATGCTTTTCTTACTTTTAGATTTTACAGAGGGCTTCCAATGAGTGCACTGAAGGAGAGAATGATTTGCTCGGTTCAATGAAGTTGGGGTATTTTGCTTAATTGCTTGAGTTTTGAACACATTTATGTGGATGTTTCGCTAGTTGCAACATTATAAACTTATTCTTTTATGTACCTCTTTCATGCAAAAGTAATGATTGTTAAATTAAAAGTTTGTTGTTTCAGAACTTATGGTGTGACACCTTTTTGGAGGATGGCACAATTTTATCTTTGAGTGAACTTGGGTCTAGTGGCTTTTATTTTCTTTGTTTTTTTTTTTTTTTTTTTTTTTTTGGGGGGTTGGGACAGAGAGGTTATCTCTTAGTGATTGTAGTGTGAATCCTCTAGTAGGTAAGAAGTCGATTTAAAACATAATTGCGTAGTTTGTGATTTGATATAAAACGTAAGTGGGAATGATGAATAATTGCATCAGGAATCTACAATGAAAAATGTTTCTCCACAAATCGATGAATTTTGTCTTGATCTGGGTGCTCTTTTAATGTATTTTACTTCAATAAGTTTAATGGAATTTTCGCTCAAATAATATTGATTTCTCGAGATAATTTTCTCTATGTTTACATATCAGTCCCTCAAATGGAACGATGAGCTGATGGAAAAGCACGGGGGAGGCGAATCACCTCTTGTTTTGAGCGAGGATGTATGTGTTGCAAACTCTATGAAGAAAGAGGATAGTGTTATTACTGTTCCTAAATAAATGAATGGGACAGACTTCTCCGAGTGAGGTAATACAAGTTAATTTTCAATTTTTTTCCTTCCTTACCCATTTTTATTTGCCTCTAATACTGTCTAATTCTTCAAAGAAATGTGGCATGATTTTTTAGCTTAGTTTTTTTCGTTGGGACAAAATAATTTTTTTTCTTTATAACTAGATAGGAATGTATATGTTTGGACCAGGTCCGGCAACAAATGAAATTGAGGCATCTCTCCCCTTGTCTTGTAGAGGTATTTAACTTTCTTTGAGCTCCCTTTAATCAGCTATTGCTTCTATCTCATGGTTTATTTCTTCATCCTTCTATTAAGGGTGTTTCTTCAGTTACTAGGAATAATTTATAATTCTCATTCTCTGTGAAGTTACAATTGGTGATAAGGTGATCATTCTTTAGTGCTAGGATCGTTGTTGATGTAAAAACTATAATGCTCTTATGACCTTTTGCACTTTGAATCATTTTCACATGTATCCTACACTCACATTATGTCAATTATAACCTTATATTTGCTCTCTACAACTACATTAAATCTATGATGTCACCAAACTTGTCATGGTGATGGGAATGGCTTGAAATGGGTGGTGATAGTTGTTACCCTTCTGGTTGCTTTGAAGAAATAAACTCCTAGTTTTTTAACGCTAGATTATCAATACTTATCATTTGGAAAAAAAGGAATTGATCATTTCTCCTTTTCTTTGGTAGGAGGAATAAATCATTTATCAAAATGATTGTTCTGTAACTATAAGTAAGGAGAAAATATGGGCCTCCATCTTTCAAGATTCTTCCTCTAAATGCTTTTTATGATCACTTGTGTTTTGTAGATGGGAGAAATATCAAAGTGAGGAGGAAGCGACTCTTGGTTTGGGAAAGCATGTTAGAAAAGTTGTTTCTTACAGAGAAGCATATGCAGCACATCCAAGTGAAAATGGCCAACGAGGTATTTTATTTGAATTGCCTTCTCTTATGCTGTTAGGGCTGGAAACTTTAGAATAAGAGAAGCGTATGTTGATTCTTCATTTGGTTAAAAGTCACTTCTATTTATGTACTTCTTCCTAATAACTTCAACTTTGAGCAATAATTGTTGTTTTGGACAGTGCTGTTCGATATGATGCAGATTTTGGGATAAGTTTTAAAATGTAAACTTGCTCTCCTGGATAATAATTTTCATAATGACTTGTGTGCAAGACACCCAAATTTCTACCACAAAAGATTCAATCCAAAAGAACAAGTGCATGACCAGTTCATTTTTGTGGCAACAACGCAATGATTATAAGAGTGCATTCTTTGTTTTCCATTGTCCTTTTGAATTCCTTCTATGGTTTTGTTTTCTCTGATACTTCCCTATATAGTTCTTTTTAGCGAATGTCATGCTTTCGAATTCATGAAGTTGAATGTACAATTACCTTTTTGAGTTTACGTTCTTTTCGAAATTACTTTTACACTCCCATATGAACCAAGTATTGGCATTGGGTAGCATCACTTCTAAAAGTCTTAGATAAGGTAGCAAACTCTCATTAAAGTAGGTTGGATTATCTCTAATTCTAAGCTTTTACATTTTCATGCTTTAGCATTTACATTGGTCTTTAAGCTTGGGATTACTCTGGTCTGTGTCGACATTGATCAAAATGATGGATTTGATTCATACTTTCGTATCAATATCCATCTTAAGTTTTCATGTGACAATTATTGCTAACAATTCATTTCTCTTTCCTCCTTGTCTTGGAAGTTTTCCTTTTTCCCTTTCCTCGGAAGTTTTTGATGAGTTCTGACAAAGTTGGGCTATTTGTCTAGATTTTTTTTTTCTGCCAAATTGTTCAATGCGGGGCTTCATTTTTTTACTTTTGGAGCTATTGACCATTCATGCGTAAGTTACTTCAACTGTGTGAAACTAAATCTGAATTTTTTTATTGTGGGTTGTATCTTTGGAAACTCTTCTGCTGAATTCATTATGTAATAGCAAACTTGTTCATGGTGGTATGTTGAGCTTGCAATTGGAGGAAGTAAAATTCATACTGGTTGCAAAACCAAGAGTGAGAACAAAACCATAAGTGTCCCGTAAATAAGTGGGTATGGCATTTTCTATTATGACTGAAATATGCACAGTTCACAATCTTTTGAAGTCATTAACTTCCATTTGTACAAATTTTCAACAGATTATTTTGAGTACTCTACTACTAGCTCAACTTGTTCTAAGGATAAATGGGTATGACTCATCCTTTTAGAATTAAAGTTAGTTTTCCATTTATCTGCCTTCTTTAAATGATTGGATTTTTTCTTTCAAAAATTTGTGAAGGCTGCAGAGGATAATATCATTGTGCATAATGTTGATAAAAAATTTCAATTTAAATTTGGCATGACATTTGTTAATGAGGATGAAGCATATAAGACATACAATGCATATGCAATTTCCCAGAAATTTGGAGTGAGAAAATGACAAAAAACTAACAATAGTAAAGGAATATTACGAGCATGCACATTTCTTTGTAATTGTGAATGACACTTTCCACTAATCCTACCTCATAAAAAAAGAGATGTTTATAGGACTGTGAAGAGAACTGGATGTTAAACTTATATAAAATTCAAAATCGAAAATGAAGTATGGATAGTGGACAAGTTTAAGGATGTTCATAATCATCATTTCATCGATGATAAACAAAAATACCTTATACGATCATACCGACACATAACGAATACTAATAAAAATATTTTGACTTCTATGGCTGGAGCTAGTATAAGGGTTACAAAAGTGTATTTCTACCTTTGTGGTGAAGTAGGGGGACAGGAGAATATTGACTTTACTTTATGTGATTGTCAAAATTTCTTACAATCGAAAAGAATGAACTTGATTAGTGTGGGTGATTGTCAAAGTCTCATTAATCATTTTAATTGCTTACAATCAAATGAAAGCAATTTTTCTTATATATTTCAACTAGATAAGGAATAGAAATTAACCAACTTTTTCTGGTCTGATAGTATATCCAAACTAGATTATGAAAGTTTTAGAGATGTAGTGGTATTTGATACAACTTATTGTATAAATAAGTACAATATGATATGTGCTATTTTTGTTGGCTAAAATCATCATTGGAAGAATATCCTCTTTGGTTGCACATTTTTATTAGATGAAACAATTACTTCTTTCATTTGAGCATTTTAATCTTTTTTAGAGGCAATAGGTAACAAAGCACCCAAGACTATTTACACCGATCAAGATCATGCCATGGCGAATGCCATTAAGACTATTCTTCCAAATACTAATCACCATTTATGTGTATAGCATATTAGGAAAAATGCTACGTATAATATTGGGCATCTTTTTGAAAAGTTGGGTTTTTGCGATAAATACTGGCATAAGTTTTTATATCATTGTGAATTTGAATTGGAAATGAAGAATGTTTGGAAAGATATGTGTCAAGAATGGAGCTTGGGGGACCATAAATGGTTAGATAGCATGTACCGATTACGTCATAAATGGTGTGCCGCGTTTGGCCGAGATACTTTTTCTGCAAGAATCATATCTATACAAAGAAATGATAGCACAAATAATGTCTTTCATGATATAGCATGTAAGATTATGACTTTGTCTGAATTTGTCAATCATTATGAGAAACAAGCAGAAAAAATGCGCAACTCTGAAGTTGTTGATGATTTTGAGTGTGCTCGAGGAAAGCCGCAGATTGCAGTTGGAAATAGTGGAATTTTGAAACATGCTGCAAATGTATACACTCATGTCATTTATAGGAATTTTCAGGATGAGTTCTTGCATGTTTTGTCCGTGTTCATTTGTAGATCGAAAATTGATGGGCCATTGCACACTTATATCGTGGCAACTGAAAGTAGTGAAATAAGGCATATTGTTCATTTTACTCCGAGTGATTAAACCATTACATGTAGCTACAAGTTATTTGAAATGCAAGAATGGTTGTGTAGGCATACTTTATGCATCTTGACAAATATTGTAAATGTTATAAGTATTCATTTACAATACATTTTGAAGAGGTGGACAAAAGCAGCAAAACAATGGGCTTATTGTGATGTTGGACAAAGCTCTCATGCTGCGGTAAAGTCAAAAACATTGCACTTGAAAAGGTTGATGCAATTATTTTTCAATGTCATGAATATTAATTCAAATCATGATGTTACGGAGGAGCTTGCGACTACAACCTTGCTGCGTCTTCACTCCCTATATCACAAACAAAATGCAATCTTTGACGGGTAATGATCATATTAATTTCTTGGCAAAAAACAATGAATTTGAAGATGTAGAAAACTATGAAGTTCGAATACTTGATCCCCTTCGGAGAAGACCAAAAGGTATACCAAATACTCGGTTGAAGGGCGGCAGTGAAAAGCAAAAGAGAAAAGTGTCTTCATGCACTTGAGGCACCTCACATAAGGTATGATGCTTGTTTAATGTTATACAATGATTTCATTAATTAAAAGCATGAAGTTTATGATACTCTCACTTTGTGTAGGATTGACCTTCTGCGGTCATTATCGTTGCATTTTCCTTCATCAAACAATTTTTTTGCTAACTTAGACTACACAATCTCTGTTACTAATTATTTATTATTTTTTGTTAGATTTTATTTAGGAATCTACCTTCTTTTGCTCTTAAGTTACTGATTATGGTTTGGAACAAGCATGGTACACTGTGAAGCAATTGGGTTTAGAGAAGGGACAATTGATAGAAATGGGAGCAATATATGCTGCAAATTTTATGGTAAAATATCTTATTTATGCTTCTTTATGTTTTTCCGTCTAGATCTATATAATCTATCTATCTCTCTCTTTCCCACAGTCTCTGACACTGAGATTCATTTTATCTTTAAGAGGCGTTTTTATTTCAATGTTGGGATGAACAACCAAGCTGCTCAAAGGCTTCTTTGTATCCTGTAGCAGCATTTTGATGCTTGTCTATCTACTTGTTTTTGGACATCATTATAATATATTCTTAAATATCCAAAGAACATAATCAAATAAAGTAAGTGCAAACTTTCTTTCATTTGTGTGCTAGACTTAAAATGACAGTTTCAACTCTTAAGGAATAAAATTTGTTCGTCTCTTAGACAACAACCAACAGAGTTGTTGAAGAAAAACTCAACCTCGGATGTTTAAGAGTGGTTTCAGAGAAGGTAATGAGTTTTGCTCTTATATATTTGATGTTGCGAGACCGAGTTACTCTTCCACTCACTTTAGTCATGGCTGGGAATTTAACTAGAAACATATTGCATTGTGTTGCTACTGCAGTGGACTTGATGCAATCTCACTTTTTGATGATCTAGTCGAGATATAATGTTGTTGCCCACCCTAAAGTGCTTTGTTAGTGATTATTATCCAACTTTGGATTTTGTATATGGATAGTCGAGAGTAGGTGGGACGATGAAAATCTAAAATGGGTGGACTTGGGTTAAAATGGTTGGTTTTGAACTGAATGGATCTTGTTGTAGTCTTCATCCGAATAACTTGTCCTTGATACCCATCTTGTGCCAATATTTGTATCTCTTGTGCAGGGAATTATTTTGCTTGTATTTTTGTTGTCATTAGATTAGATTATATCTGGTCATTCTCTTGCCTAAGCAATTTTATCATGCATTTCTATGTTTTAGTTCTATTCATAAAATTTTGTGATACTTCTCATCCCATGTTAAAAGTATTTTTCTTCCTATTTCTATTAAATTGTTTTGAACACTATGTTTTTGGTCTTAAACTAAATGTCTTCATTCCTTCAATCCAATTTGTGAATTCTCTTGAACCCATGTATCCTTCTTTCCGCCCCGAATACATTGCTGTCGGTTTGGCTGTGTCTTTGGATGTTTCTTACGCTAGAGTGATGCATGACAATGTTATCTCTAATTACTTCCAACCATTGTTACAGCATACCTTTCTTTTCTTTCCGATGTACTTCAACTGCATTTACAAGATTTTGGCCACATTGGAGTATCACTCATCTTTTCAATTGATTCATGACATGCTTAGGCCACATGGTAGCTGCAAATGTGAGGAAGAATTTTGAAGATGAAGGACGACAGTTCATTGACGAATGACATAAGTAACAAAAATTGGGTGTTGAAACGTAAGTGAAGAAAGCTGCCATGTGGATAGGATTTGGTTAATGGTAAAGAACATAATTCGGTAGCCTTAGAGGTCCTAGAGACTACGACTTCTGCTAGGAACAAGCTAAAATCTAAAATTTCTCCAGATTGGTATTCATCAAAGAAGAAAGGAATTGATGGGATAATATATTGTTAATTGCTTTGGCATCACATGCCACTTCTGTTTATTCAAAACTATGCTATTTCTTAAGTCGTGAGGCACCTTCTAGTTTTCTTTTATATTTAAACTAAAACCTTATTGAATCATAGTAGTGACCATAGGCAAAATTTTGTCTACAGGATAAAATTTTATCCTCTTTTGTGTCAATTAGATGTCTTGAGGATTAGTATCATTTCAATGTTGAGGACTTTTTGAGGACCGTCTATTGTTCTCTAACTGGTGGTTTTTGTAACATTTTGTCTTGCAGTATTACTATGAAGGTGTTATTTGTGATCTTGGAGGCAACTTGTTATGTCGTGATAGCTATCCCAACCTTTCATACTGAGTGCCTTGATCCTCCTCTCAAGGTAGTTCATAGCTATTTGAGGGGTCTTGCCTTGAGTTAGATGCATTAATTGCTGTCATTTGTCTTATCATACTTGTTTGAGATAATTTAGTTGTCTCATTTTATGGTTTTCCATTTCCAGCGGATTCTACTAGGGAAATGGCAATGTCCTAAGTGCCGCTCGAGAAATAATTCAGTTGAGCCAATAAGCCATCTCGATTCCAGTTTGAAGCGAGCTCGGACGAAAATTTGTGGGTCAAGATCCAAGACATTGTCTAGCATGGAAAAAGTATCTCGAATGCTTGGTGGCTCCCATTTTCCAAGCAAGATGTCTTTGAGTGGAGGGAACTCTGTTGTAACACCTGAAGTTCAGCCATTGGAAGGTAAGCCAGATCTGTCCCCAGGAGAGGACCCATGCACCAGCAAGCCTGGTACTTCAGAATCTGACCCTTTTTCACAAGGATTAATTCACTAATTTTTTTTTTTTCAGTCATTTCTCTGATCACCGGAGCCCCTTTACCATTATGTATAAATGCGCCATTCGATTTATATGGACACGGGAGAGGGGTGCATTCAGACCTTCTTCTTATTTGTTCATTAGGGCCTCCTTTTTATCTTCATTGCGGGAAAGAGCAGATGGGTAGCTCGCATGGAATTCTCCCTTTATGTGATTAGAAGCTCGGCTGGGAAAATTCTAAGGTACGATACTGGTGAAGAAAAAAAGACAAGTTACATTCGAAAAACACCACAATTCACTATTTAATATTAAATGTGCCAAGACAGGGTACTTTAGTAGTGTCTATTGGGGTGTAACTACATGGTATCATGTCATCCACTCAATATGGGCTACCTTAATCCGTGAATGTAAAGTTAAAAATTGCATCCCATTATTTGTCTACCGTGGCGATGGAGAGAAGAGATATATAGTTTACATCCCAGATGGGCTCTGTTGACTTGGGCCCAAAATTTTCACTTTGGGCCAAGCCCACCTCGTTCCTCTCTCCTTTCCTTGCGCTTTTGTCGCCTTGTAGTTTTCTTCCTCTTCTTTTGTAACCTCGTTAGTTGAAACTTGAAAGCCCACACAACGAACCGAAGATAGAGCAAACCATTTAAGTGCAAAGACTAATTAAAGCTTGCAAAATGTTTAGGTGTCGCTAATCACGCAAGGTATTGTCCGTTCACATGCGCAAATTACTACCGGCAAAGTATGGCATTGACATACTTATTTTTTCCGTCTTAGTCGACAATATTTATACCACCCAATGATTGATTTAAATGGACGATGACATTGTGTATCATAAGCATTGTGAATCTCTGCCATTTCCAAAAAGGAACAAAAAAAAAAAAAAAAAAAAAAAGCTGAATTTCTTGTCCGTAAGATTAAAATACCTCGGGTTTTCCAAATCACCCAAAAATGACCGATTAATTTTTACCTCTGAGACTTTTTTTAACTTTTCCGCCCAAGCAAGATTCCATAACACTAATACCGACACTTTATAGAAATTGATAAGTTGAGAGAAGTACTGCGGTAACCTATAATATGTACGCGAAGTAGATGAGTGCCGATTAAGAGAAATCGGAAACATTGCGCTTTAAAGAAAAGTTGTCATTAGCCTTCTCCTAATTTGTCCATAGCATCTTTAAGTCATGCCATCACGTACCGCATCAATTTGGATGGACTAAAAGCGGGGAATTTACCCAAGAAATTCTAAACTTATTACACTTATACCAATTTAGTTTTAAATATTTCAATTGTGTCAATTGAGTATTGATCTTTTTAATGATTTATCAATATAGTTTATTTGAAAATTGTTAATCGGAAATCACTAACATGGACATCGGTCATCCTTCTTAATATGATTGGTGCTCATGTTGACAAATTTTGTTATATTTTAATATCATTTTTTTATTATTATTTCTTTTACAAGTCCGGGTCATGTGCCCTCACCTAGACCCCCACAATTGGAAAAAAAAAAAAAAAAAAAAAAAGGAAAGAAGAAGAGAAAAAACTCCAAATTTTTTTTTTTTAAAATTCAGAAATTATTTATACTAGTGCTATCGTTCCATGTAAGTGTCACGGCCCGAAAAAAAGCATGTCCAAGAGGTTCCCATGGGCCGGCCGTGACACGCTTATGGACCCAACGACCCTCGGCTTGTGTCCCCAACACTTAGGGTTTTCTCGAGTCTTCTAGAATACTCCTAAGGGTGGGCGATACGGTAATTGTATTCGTATGTAATAGATGTTGGTAGTTGGTAGTTGCAGAGATCCAATCTCCACCATTAGATTGAGGAGAGATCTACGGATATGGTGTGCCTTGTATTTGTATAAATAAGAGTCTCCTCCCCTCATTTGTATCATCTCATTTTCACAAGTGAATACAATCAGAGCTTCTCTCTCTAAAGAGTTTCTCTCTCTACGATCCTTGTGAGTGAGTGTGAGTAAGGCTGACTTGGGAGAAATTCTTAAGGCCACACGGGCAAGGGAATGCTAGATCGATCGGCCCATGACATAAGGCTAAAAGATTTCTTCAAGGAGGAAATGATAATTCATTTTCATTTTTTACTTTTTGGATTATTATTATGGGAAATGGACTAAAAGAGCAAAAGTGAAAGATCATTCCGCATTATTGACTAAAAGATCACATAGGGCGAGAGGGGCAGAGAGAGAAAGAAACACAGATGGACGGACGGACGGACCGAGACAAAGGATGATCAACGTGACAGACAGAGAGACCGGGGCTCATCATCCGGGAAAGCGTATGATCACCTCGCTTCCCTCGAGGACAGCAAATCCAGCCCGTCGAAGGCGTGATGTTATCCTCGTCCTCGTTCTCGACCCAATGTGACCGGCAATCCTTATCCGATCAAGATTTCCTCGGTTGACGAAGATTTCCGGCAGCATTTCAATCAGCATTGTTGTGTGGCTAATCAAACTCAGCTCAATTACATCTTCAATCTTGACAACTTCTAGAATCTCATTAAGCTCCAATAGTGTTAGGTCTCAGGCTGCGTGATATTCTTCGTGTTTCTGAAGACTGAAGATAACAACAAACAAATAAATATATATTGTTTGCTCCTCGAAACAAAAAAAGAACAAAAATCTATTTGATAACGCCAATTTATTTTTTTATTCTCCGGAATAAAAAAGTGGCTGGGGAATAGATTTGGAACAAAAACAAGAAACAAAAAAAAAATAGCTTCTTGTTCCCGAGAACAATTTCTATAAATAATTTTTTTTCCGTCGTGCTGGCGATCGTGCGGCGGTCGTGCGATGTCCATGCAACTATCATGCGGCGGTCGGCGGTCCATGAGTAAGAAGAAAAAACAAATAAATACAAAAAATTATAAATTTTTACCAAACGCATTTCTATTCTATTTATATTCCAAAAATAGAAATAACACATTATTTTACTCAGAAATTGTTCCCGGAGTAGAAATAGAGAAAAACTATTTCTAAAAATAAATAGTTCCTCGAAATAGAAACGTTGCCATACGCACCCCTTACATCTGCCGAAAATCGACGTTTGTCGAATTCTTTAGTGGCTTTCTTCTATGTGTCCCACTTCGGATGAAGAATGGCAACATTATCCATGGCAGAGAAGAAAACTGTGCAGAAGAGACTGTGCAAAAGATGGGGAGAAGACGTGGAGAGAGAGATGGACACTATGAGACAATTTGTGAAGTACAGTCGACTAAAACAATTTGCTTTATGGGTAACGAAACTACTCTATAAGATTTCTTCGAGGAGGAAAGGATAATTCATTTTTATTTTTTACTTTTTGGATTATTATTATGGGAAATGGACTAAAAGAGCAAAAGTGAAAGATCATTTTGCATTATTGACTAAAAGATCACATAGGGCGAGAGGGGCAAAGAGAGAAAGAAATACAAACAGACAAACCGACGGACCAAGACAGAAGATGATCAACGTGACAAACAGAGAGACCAGGGCTGATCATCCGGGAAAGCGAATGATCACCTCGCTTCCCTCGAGGGCGCGATGTTATCCTCGTCCTCATTCTCGGCC
The DNA here is from genome assembly GCA_014182515.1 of Eucalyptus microcorys. Classification (NCBI taxonomy): domain Eukaryota; kingdom Viridiplantae; phylum Streptophyta; class Magnoliopsida; order Myrtales; family Myrtaceae; genus Eucalyptus; species Eucalyptus microcorys. The sequence continues at coordinate 23,314,390 of CM024567.1, read as the reverse complement.
CAATGTGATTGGTAATCCTTATCTGGTCAAGATTTCCTCAGTTGACGAAGAATTCTGGCAGCATTTCAATCAGCATTGTTGCGTGGCTAATCAAACTCAATCGATTACATCTTCAATCTTAACGACTTCCAGAATCTTGTTAAGTTCCAACAGTGTTAGGTCTCCGGCTACGCGATATTCTTCGCGTTTCTGAAGACTGAAGATAAACAACAAACAAATAAATTTATATTGTTTGTTCCCCGGAACAAAAAAAGAACAGAAATTTGTTTGATAACACCAATTTATTTTTCTATTCCCCGGAATAGAAAAGTGGCTGGGGAATAGATTTGGAACAAAAACAAAAACAAGAAAAAAAATAGCTTCTTGTTCCCAAGAACAATTTCTAGAAATAATTTTTTTTTTTCGGTCGAAACGCGATCGTGCGACATCGTGCGCGTCGTGCGATATCCGTGCAACTGTCATGAGTAAGAAGAAAAAACAAATAAATACAAAAATTTATAAATTTTTACCATACGCATTTCTATTCTTTTTCTATTTCAAGAATAGAAATTTTGTATAATTAGGAAACACCTTATTTTACTCAAAAATTGTTCCAGGAGTAGAAATAGAAAAAAAAAAAACTATTTCTAAAAAGAAATAGTTCCCTGAAATAGAAACGTTGCCATGTGCACTTCTTACATCTGCCGAAAATCGACGTTTGTCAAATTCTTTAGGGGCTTTCTTGTATGCGTCCCACTTCGGGTGAAGAACGGCAACATTATCTATGGCGGAGAAGAAAACTGTGCAGAAGAGACTATGCATAAGATGGGGAGAAGACGTGGAGAGAGAGAGATGGACACTATGAGACAATTTGTGAAGTACGGTCGACTAAAACAATTTGCTTTACAGGTAACGAAACTGCTCTGTAAGATTTCTTCAAGGAGGAAAGGATAATTCATTCTTACTTTTTACTTTTTGGATTATTATTATTGGAAATAAACTAAAAGAGCAAAAGTGAAAGATCATTTTGCATTATTGACTAAAAGATCACAGAGTGCGAGAGGGGCAGAGAGAGAAAGAAACACAGACAGACAAACCGACGAACCGGGACAGAGGATGATCAACGTGACAGATAGAGAGACCGAGGCTAATCATCCAGGAAACCGGATGATCACCTCACTTCCCTCGAGGATAACAAATCCAGCTCGTCGAAGGCGCGATGTTATCCTCGTCCTCGTTCTCGGCCCAATGTGACCGGCAATCCTTATCTGGTCAAGATTTCCTCAGTTGATGAAGAACTCCGGCAACATTTCAATCAGCATTGTTGCATGGCTAATCAAACTCAGCTCGATTACATCTTCAATCTTGACGACTTCCAGAATCTCGTTAAGCTCCAACAGTGTTAGGTCTCGGGCTACATGATATTCTTCGCATTTTCGAAGACTAAAGATAACAACAAACAAATAAATACACATATTGTTAGTTCCCCAGAACAAAACAGAAATCTGTTTGATAACGCCAATTTATTTTTCTATTCCCCAGAATAGAAAAGTGGCTGGGGAATAGATTTGGAACAAAAATAAGAAAAAAAAATAGCTTTTTGTTTCCGAGAACAATTTCTAGAAATAATTTTTTTTCGGTCGTGCGGCGATCGTACGACGTTCGTACAGCTGTCGTGCGGCGGCAAGCGGTGGTCGGCAGTCCGTGAGTAAGAAGAAAAAGCAAATAAATACAAAAATTTATAAATTTTTACCAAATACAATTCCAAGAATAGAAATTTTGTATAATTAGGAAACATTTTCTTTTACTCAGAAATTGTTTCCGAAGTAGAAATAGAAAAAAACTATTTCTGAAAAGAAATAGTTCCTCGGAATAAAAACGTTGTCATGCGCACCCGTTACATCTGCCGAAAATCGATGTTTGTCAAATTCTTTAGTGGCTTTCTTTCTCTGTCAGTGATAATTTTTTGTCAGATGATCTCAGACCAAAATTTGTCAGATAGATTATATTAACAAATTATCAAAAGGTTTAAAATTAAATTGTCGCAATTAAAATGTTTAAAATTGATTTAACATAAATACAATAAATTTATGACTTTTTTGCATGATTTTCACATTGAAAACTTAAAAGTGGAAACCTTTTGTCTCATTTAAAAATTGGCGAACCTTTTGAATTAGGGTATGTCTTTCTCTCAAGTGAAAATTTGTGGAGTTCTGGGGATTTAGCCCCAAATATTTCGTGAAATTTAGTGTTTGCCCCAGTTGTTGAGGGGCTGACTGAGCTGCCCTTTGTTGTCAAAAGTCCAACATCAAATTGGAAGCATTTTAATACAGGATTTTACAGCGACGCCTTCTATCAAAAAGTTTCGTTTTTAATACAAATTTTCGCGATTGGACACCACTATGGAAGCAGAACTCGAAAAACCCGAAACAACCCTAATTGACACGCACTCAAGATAAATTTTAATGGAAAGCGCCGAGATAACACGGCTTAATATAATATCATAATTTGAATATCGCACGGAACCCAAATCCTGACAACTTGTTGGGACACATGAACGGTATTCATCTGTCATCAATTGACCCTTCATTTTGCAAATTTAAATATTACACGTGGAGTTAGCTGGTACCTACCTTACCTGTTGTATCTCACGGAAGCCCCAATGCATCAACAAACAAATCGTGGATGATCACACTATAGAGACCACCCAATAGAAATCTAATATCCTCCTGGAAATCACCAAAAAGAAGCTCAAATCCGAACTTATTAATATATCCTATAGGACTCACTTTCACTCAAAAATTTAAATCAATAAGTTATACACCGATTAGAATAATATTAATTACTTTACACCACACAAATTCTCAAACATAAGAATTTCTAACACAACTCATACGTGCATCCTAACAATCTTCCCATCATATTTCATTTTCTCAATTTGAATCTCTAACGCTCACATTCATTCATTTTCCCTTTCTCCAAATTGAACCACAGAGGTTGCTACCGGAATCATGTTGCTATAACATAACCCCCACCTACCCAGAAATCATGTTAGTCATTAGATTCATTCATAAGATATTCACCAAATATTGAAACAGATTAAGAGTAAAGCATCAATCGATCATTAGCTCCGATACCATTTATTAAGAGCATGTGCCAATCAATTATTGGCTTTGATATAAAGGAGGCAGATCGAATATGACTTCACCACACCACTTCGAGCTAATCCTCTTGCGAAATGCAGGCTATCATCGTGCCCACGTTCATGAACACCTCCCGTTTTTACCTCTACTTGGTACATGGACGGATGACTCAGGCCGCCCGCGATCTGATGGGACGAATTCGCGGTGCTAAATCATGCTTGCTGATTTGGCAATCGGATCCATCGATCCTGCCAATGGAGATGGCTATTCCGATGCCTTCGACTGACGAACAGCAAGATTAGTCAAACAAGGGCGATGTTCGGTATAATTAAATTACCTAAATTGGTTTTTGTCTTATTCGATGATCTTTTTCTAAATCACCTGGACGAGTAAATAGAGAGTTGCTACAGTTGACAAGAGCGATGCTAGCTAACATTGAACTTAAAATGCAAAATGACGTCAAAGTTATTAATATTAAAATAAGTGGATTATATCCGACTCCCGATAAGTATTGATTGCGCCGCTTATAGTATTTTCACTATTGCATTGCATGGATTTGCCTTCAGTTATCATTTGTACTTGTAAATTACCCGTTCCTTGGGCACAATGTGAAATAAGTACATGTAATAATTCCAGTTATTTTTTCTCCGCTTAAAAACTACTTTCATTGAAATGATACTTTAGCAAGAACCCAAAAGGGAATATATTATTAAGAACGCAAAATTGATCCTTGTTGTCCATAAACTTTCTGCTAAGAGCAAGTCATGAAGAATCATATGTTTATTTGAGCGGATATACACTTTTAACTATTTGTTTTATTTTCCCTTTTTTGTTAATCGTGAAAGAACACTTCTTGACACCTATTACGCCATTCACATAAGAAAATATGCTATTCAACCAGTGATTATTGACATATATTAGATGTAATAATCAACCTTTTTTCTTACAATAAGGTCAATGCCTCTTAGAGGCATCGAGCATGTAAACATTTTAAAAAACCCCATATTAGCATACAATGAGTATGATACCGATGTGCAGTTCATGTATCATGTAACGTGTATGTGAATGAATCCCTTATACCGTCCTTGGTTACTCAGGTTGAATCGCTCAATCCCCAACTACATGATTAAACTCGACTATGACTTGATCATGGAATAATATAAAAAGAATTCCTAAATCTATTGGATTAGGTACTAATTCAATCATAAAATTTTTAATCGCACAAATTTAGTCCTAAACATTTTCACATTAGTACCAGTTGAGCCCATTTGACCAATTTAGGTCGAAAATCACTAAGGGTGCGCATGACAAAATTCTGGAACAGAAATTGAGAAGTTAAAAATTTTAGCTTCTGATTTTTTCTTCAAATCTATTTCTGAAATAGAAATCCGTTCCAAAAATAGAAAAATCAAATTGCGTTACCAAACGGATTTCTGTTTCAAACCTGTTCCGAGGAACAAAAAAATAAAGAAATAGAGAAATAGAAATTTTATCATGCGACGTCGACTTCTCTACGTGGCACGATCGACATTGATGCGGGCATTTTTTAAAATATTTTTTTGTTATTTTCTTTTTATTTTATTTTTTTTCCTTCACTTTGGCCAACAAAGGCCAATAAACCCTTGTCGGACTTGGCCCTGGGCCAAGGCCACCTTGCTTAGAGAAGGTGAGGTCACGATGGCCTCGATTGAGGTCATCGTGGCCTCATCGACCGTGGGCAAGGGCGCGAAGGCCTTAGGTGAGGTTTGGCAAGGGTTCCTAGTCAAAATAAAGGAGGAAAAAAGAAAATAATGATAAAAAAAAAAAGAAAAAAAATTAAAAAGTTCAAATTTTATTAAATTATCATTAAAAATGTTCATCACGTCAGTCATGCCATATAAGATAATCGACGTTCTCATTAGCGATTTTCAATCTAAATTAATAGAATGAACTAAATTAGTACAAATATGAAAATATTTAAAACTAAATTAGCTAACTAGCACGATTTTCAAGACATACCCACCTTGTTAAATTCAGTTTGGGATTTATAAGGTACCTAGCTTAGGCTTGCCTGGATTGGCTGAGCCTTAAGCTCGCTGCCCCTCATCATGGCCAATTGCTGGGCTATTGGCCATTACCAAGGCATTCAACTATCAGAGGAAGAAGGAGAAAGGAGAAGCAAGGAATAAGAATAAAATTTTTGTTAACTAAGGACACAAAAACTAGGAAAATATTTGGGAAAATGTTTTTCGGTTTTCTCAAAAGGGGAATTCGGGTGCGTTTAGTTGGACTTTTAGGGAAAACCTTTGAAAAAATGCAAAGGATTTTGAGTTCAAGGGGTTTTCCAAAATGCAAATTATGTTTGGTAAATTGTAGTTTAAAAGTCCATTATAAAATACCTTTGTGTAAAATAGTGTTTGGAGAGATAAATTTACAAATGACTTTGGTGATTAATTAAAAAAAAAAAAAAAAATGAGGCACGGTGGGCACCAGATCGAGCTCCTTCTTTCACCTCCTCGAAGGGCTGGAACACGATGCCGGCGAGCGGCCGGCTGTTTGACTCCTTGCTCCCGTCGACCACCAGGGAGCCTTCGTGCCCGCCGCTCGAGAACTGAAGCGCCGCCGGATTCGCCCCCACGGGGGAAGATGACAACGGCGAGGAGAGGCTGTCGCTGGCGGGGCCGAGGAGCGAAAAAGCAGGGGCGGCGCGGAGGAGCATGGTCGGAGAATCGGAATGGGCCGAGAATCGGCGGCGAAGCTTTGAGGGGAGAGAAATGGAGAAGCGGAGGAGGAGCTTCGACCTCACACAAAGAGCAAGGTCGTGCGACCTCCCGGCGACCAGATCTGGGTCGAGCGACCTCTGGCGCCGGCGCGACCCAAATCCCCGGTCACCGCGAGGTCGCATGACCTCCAGCGACCCAGATCTGGGTCACGCCTGGGTCACCGTGAGGTCGCGCCTGGGTCTCCGCGAGGTCGCGTGACTAGATACCCACCGAAGGTCACGTGACCCACCGGCAACGGTCGCCGTGACCGTCACCGGCCTCTCGCTGGTCCGTCATCCGCCCTCAGCAGCCTTGCACAATCTGAACGCTTGAACGAAGAAGATGAGCAGTAGAAAGTCTACGAAGAAGATGAACCGTAGAAAGGGGAAACAAATGCAAAGCCAAAGCTGAAAGCCCAAGGCACCCCAAGAGCTGCCTTGGGCTTTCAGCCTTCATAAGGCTAGCTTTGGCTCAACGGGATTTCTAAAATTTTTGCCAAACACCTGATACTTGCTCAAAAGGCCTTTAGGTGTCTAAAGATACTTGGGAAAGCTATTCTCAAATACAGCCTTCATTTTTCTAAATTTAAGTTTTAGTATAAAAATACTTTTTGTTGATTACGAAATAATTTTACATTGACTCGTTAACTAAGCATACTAGATGCCAAAAAATATTTTTTATAAAATAAACGCATCCTAAATAAATCAATTCTAATGACACGATTACACTCGACGATGAATTGATCATCGAATATTTTATTGAGCCAACCAACACCACGATTCATCATCGCATACTTCATCAAGACAACCGACACGATTTTCACGACATACCCACTTTGTTAACTTCGGTTTGGGATAGCGTGAGGGGTACTCTTTCCTCTGCGAGGTCTTTGAAAAAGTCAACTATCCAAGTTTCATGAATTAGATTTTTTTTTTTTTTTTTACCTAAGAGTCAATAATTTTTTTAATATAAATCGATTTGTTAGATGATCTTCCCCGCGGTCATCCGAGACTGACCAAACCGGCGGCTGCGCACGTCCTGCGTCAGCACTTCCCAAGTCTCCATGCCTGTCTCGCCAATTTTTTTTTATTAATCTGGATTTTCGAACAGTCAAACCCTTCTCTCACTGGTCCACGTGGACGCAGATAGATGGTATTCTGCCCTAGATTGAAGAAGTAGTATTTTTTGTGCATCGGATAAGTATGAAAGGTAGATAGAGGGTGTGACGGTACAACTCCCCTAGCTCGGTAGAGACTGGCCTATGTAAAGTACAAATTTATAGTGCGCTTTTATTTTTTTAATTAGTACGCACGTTACAATGTGATCAGTAACACCCACGACGAAAAAAAATATGCTATCAACTTATACCTGCAAGATTAAAATATTCCCCAATTTTTTATTATTTAAAATGATGCACGAAAAGTTCTGCATGGAAATGGGCCAATGCTGTTGATTTTTATGTCCATGTAAGGTGATGAATTCACTCGAATTATCGATTGTGAAACATAATCTCTAATTTAGGGCAAAAGAAACTCAGGTTCCAGGAATGTAAACTCTTCTAATTTGGGGGCTATTCATTTTTCTTTTCATTTCTTTCTTGGATCAAATGCATCTTTAATTTGGAAAACTCAAAAGCAACATTGAGTTGTGTTTGCCAGAAATGATGTCAATGTCATGTCCCCTTGCCAACGTGTTTTTTGCACATGCAATTGTTGTTAGTCGCGTTAAACGTTGCAGAAAGCGTGTAAGAATGTGAATCAAGCAAAGGTTTGGATACTTTTTCAGTACCATCTGAAAAGTGAAGATATTTTTACCCCCATAAGTGCAAACTAATGCATTTTTGCTTTAGTTTTGGCCTTCACACGTATGAAAGGATCCATCGACTCGCATGTTTATATGATTGATCATGATTTTCTCCAATCACCTTTTCGAATGATATGATACAAGCATCGATATCGTCCACATTTTATGATTAGTGAATTTGCCATGTGGGTAATGTCCTTAATATATGAACCACCAACCATTAATCAATATGGTGGGTGGGGGAAGTCCTTTCAAATTGGATTGAACGAAAATTTTGCTCTTTTGTTGCGACTGGGGTAGCATGTTTTCCACTCAAAATTAGTCATGCATTCTTTTAATTTAGATAGGTGAATTGGACGCATATATATGAAAAAAAAAAAAAAAAACTATCAAAAAAGTCTTAAACCTATTATATTTTTGTCGATTTAATACCAAACCTTTTGATTATGTCAATTAAATCTTAAACATTTTTACGTTGTGTCAATTGAGTCGATTTGACCATTTGTGATCAGAAAATCGCTAACATCAACGTTGGTATTTTACATAACACTATAAACATTGATAATTTTTACTTTTTATCAATTTTTTTATTAATTTTACAATGGGTGGCAAGGTCTTTATTGGCTTAGCGAGGGCCTTGTGACCCTCGTCAGCCCCACAGTAAAATCAAAAAGAAAATAAGAAAAGAAGAAAATAGAAGAAAATAAATAAATTAATAAATTGAAAAAAATATTAAAATATTATTTAGAATTGTTTTGCGCTAGAGATTGATTGTATCACGTAGGATGAGTAGTGTTCACGTTAATAATTTCCAGCCAAAATTGACTTAACAAACTCAATTAACAAAACGTAAATATGTTTATGATTTAATCAACACGATCAAAAGGTTTAGGACTAAAATAACAAAAATATAATAAGTTTAGGGTTTTTCGATAATTCCTTTCTTTTATATATAATATATGGATAATATTCACTTACCTTTCAAAAAATAGACCAACGAGCGAGGACGGCGACTGCGTTTTTGTTCCTTTCTGGGTTGAAATTGCACGTGTAAATTACCCCTTTTTTTCCAGATTACAATAGGGAATCTATGGCGTGGTGAAGTGGAGATAATCTTCTAGAAAGAGAGAGGGGTGAAATTTCAGCGGAAGTTGGAACTGAACTGCTACGACTCCTCCACACCGGGAGAGGCGAAACCAAAACGCAACATTTCTCGATGGAGACGAGAAAGTTCCGCGCACGCACCTCTTTTCTTTTTGTCGCGGACCTCCTCGAAGCACTCCTACTTCTCTCCAAGGAATAGTAAATTTTAGCGAAGCCCTACTCAAAATAGAACGTGACAGAATAAAATAAAATGAATGACTAATATAATAAAAAAATCTCAAATTAGTATAAATTTATTTTAAATTATTTTTTTAATTATCAAAAACCCAAAATCGGTACATTTTTGACAAGTTTACTACTCTCAATTAATTTCCGTTAAATTTTACCGTCAAATTGTTGAGTTAGAGAATACGTGGCGGTTGATTGATGTCACAGTTCTTGATTTTTTGTGATATTATTCTAATTTAATGAAAATTAATAGATGATAAATTTGTCATAAATATATATGGGTTTAAGGTTTTTTCTGATATTTAACCTTAAAATGAAATGAATTCATGAAGCAAGGTATATATGACGTCAAATTGTGCCACCTCATACGGTATGGAAGAGAGAACCGGTCCACTTTGCTTCTTGTTACGCACACCCCCCTCTGAGCCCAGTCAACTGCTTGACGTTTGACTTTCGACCGTCGCCGCGGACCCGAAGGAAAAGTAAGACCGGGCGGACCGAATTTCATTCGCCCCCTTTTCCCACTCTCTCGAAGCTCTGCTGCTCTAATTAACATGCTAATCGGGGTCGATAATATCTAATTACACCCACACGGGCCCCGCAATTTGGAAGGGCGGCGACGGGAGCGACCAAGCTTGCCGATGGGGGGGGGAGGTGGCTGCCGTCGCTGGCGGCAGCTGGTGAGGAATCTTCTGAACCGCGTGGGTTGGGGGCGGTTGAGAGACCTGGTATGCCCTTGTTGACTTGGACCCCGTCTCTCTCTTTGGAGTTTGACCCACTCACTCTTCAAAATACAGAAGACATAAGGCAGGTACTTCCCCCTAAGTGGATCTCAATTAACTATGATAGTCCTCCCAATCACATAACAAGGATACGAAACTGATGTTCGTTCATCAAATTTCGCCCAGTGCTTTCCTCCTGGATTCTTGTAGAGGTCGTAATTGGACACGTCTATCTTATCCGAATACGTATCTGAAACCCATTTATTATACGACTAATTACGGCAGACGTTGGCCATATAAAAAGGAAATTTTCACGAACAGTGTCGTTCACCGTCGATTTTGAGATCAACCCTTGAATCGATGGTGGACAAGGCTGCACGAGTGAATATTTCTTTTTCACTGGCGGGGTATGCTCTAATTTTTCTCGTTAGATGTGAATGGATGGACCGATTTTCCAAACAGCGGTGTCGAAGATAAGCATGAGTGCACGTGGTGGATCTTGAGAGACCGGGGGGGAAAGATTTGGTGCGGGCAGGTTATTCAAGCTACACGTTTTAGGCCCGAAAGAGAAGAAAGAAGCTCTCCATAGATATAGACTTTCAGCAAAATTGCTGGCGGTACACCAAACTCAAGAACCCTCACCGCCTAAATCTCACCAACCCAAAAAACACCCATCTCGATTTCATTTTATTTTCTTGATGTAATTTCTCTCTCTCTTTCCTTTTTTTTTTTTTGGTTGGCCCAAGCAAAATAGGACTAAAAATGGGGGGATCCACGTGTGAACCCCACTAGCTAATGAAAACGGAATAAATGTGAACGCAAAACACACGCACACACAGCTTTCCCCACTTCACTCTCCCCCCCTCTCCTGCCCAGTTCCCTCCACTTGTCACGCAACTTCCTCTCTCTCTCTCTCTCTCTCTCTCTCTTTCTCTCTCATGGCCTTTTGTATATATAAAGCCACGAGACCTCAGTTCACTCATTCACTTCCATCGAAGAAGAACACCTCAGAATCAACACCACTCCCAAATTTTCTCTCTCTAAAGATCCCACACCCAACCGCCACCCTCTCCATCTCTCTCTCTCTCTCTTCCTCAGTGTCAGCCATGGCTTTGGAGGCCCTCAGCTCCCCCACCGCTCCCTCCGCTCCTTTCCAATTCATGAAGGACTCCTCCCCCGCCGCCGCTGCCGCCGCCCCCGCCACCGCCTCCTCCTCCTCCTCCGCCTACGACCTCCCCTCGCCGAGCCCTGGGCCAAGCGCAAGCGCTCCAAGCGCCCCCACAACCCGCCCTCCGAGGACGAGTACCTCGCCCTCTGCCTCATCATGCTCGCCCGCGGCGGCGCCGGCCGGACCCTCCCCCCGCCGCCTCCGCCCTCGGTTGCTTCCGAGGCGGCCAAGGTGACCTACAAGTGCCCCGTCTGCGGCAAGGGCTTCCCCTCCTACCAGGCCCTGGGCGGCCACAAGGCCAGCCACCGCAAGCTCGCCTCCGCCGCCGCCGCGGCCACCGGGGGGGACGACCAGCCGACCACCTCGAGCACCTCCGCGGCGACGACCTCCTCCGGCGTCTCCGGGAAGGTCCACGAGTGCTCGATCTGCCACAAGAGCTTCCCCACTGGCCAGGCGCTCGGTGGGCACAAGCGGTGCCACTACGAGGCCCCCGCCCCCGTCCCCGCCTCCTCCTTCGCCCCCTCCTCCGCCGCCGCCGCCCCGGCCGCCAGCGGGGTGAGCGTCTCGGAGGGCGTGGGGTCCACGCACACGCAGAGCCAGGGGCACCGTGAGTTCGATCTGAACATCCCGGCGCTCCCGGAGTTCTCCCCCAGGTTCGTCGTCTCCGGCGGGGTCGACGACGAGGTGGAGAGCCCGCACCCCTCCAAGAAGCCCCGGTTCCTGGCGCCGGTGCTGAAGACGGAAGCGGCCTGAACAACTGGGTCGGATCGAAAACGCACAGAAACCACACCAAAACTCGGCGACTTGGAAACGGGAATTCGATCGAGTTTCAGATAGGAATAGAGAATTATACTAGAAACGATTGTTTTTTGTTCTCTCTCTTCTTGTTTGCTGGGTGATGCTGGATTTCTTTTCTGGGGGGAAGGAGGTGTACATACTGCTTCAACTGTGGGTAGTTAGCTTTGCTTTAGTTCGTTTGAAGGCAGTTTGATTCATTGATTGGTTGAAATTCAATTCATTTCGATTTCCATTACTTCGCCCCGCTTCGCTTCCCACGTTTTCCATCTTTGCATATTACAATATCGTCATTCAATTCGCTGCCAAAAGCCGAAGAAAGCACGAAACTTCCCGAGTGGGGTCGCGTCCGGGCGAGAAGAATCGGTCGGTCAGCCCGCGGCTGATCCGGTCGCTTCTCCACCGGTTCAAGCCATACGAAGCGTGCGAATCTGGACGTGTTCCCGGAAGCTGCACGAGGTCCGCGGCCTCCGGCGGCGGGCGTTGACCCGTCGAAAGCAGCCCCGGATCAATCGGTATCTACGGCGAGTTGCGTGGCCGTTTCCCATCGATCGATTGGAGGAGGAATTTCTGTTTCATTTCGATTTCAATATTCGACCCCCCAACTTGCTTCCCACGTTTCGGATGGGAATTTATTTTTCTGCGGGGATTAGAATAATTGATTATACAATTCAGTGACATGCGCACAAGTGGTGGGTCGAGTCCGGTTAACGATCGGTTGAGCGATCGGCTATGGACGAAGTCGTTTGCCTTATTTAGCGGTGGAAGCGAAACCGCGGGAAAGCGGGTGTGAATGCTGGACCCGGTCGTCCCCGGACGCGCATGGGGGGCATTGCGAGAGACACGGCTCGTGGCCACGACCGACGATGACGGCGACGGCAGAAAGAGGGTCGCATTCGAAGCATCTGGTTTTGGGCTGGTCATGCTCACCAAAGCGAACATGGGTTTTTCCCCCTATTTTGTCACATATGGGGGGGGGATTAGTGATTTCCCATCGAAAATTGATCCGACCCGTTATCGAGCTTGTGATTTGGGTCATGGAAGAAAGATGGGGTTTTGCGAGTTTGGACCCACCCAACTTAAAGCACGCGAAGGCTTTATTTTACTCGCTCATATCATGACACATCGGGGATAGAGGATATTGAACTTGGTAAATCTTGGAAGGAAATTACCAAAAAAATCATAAATCTATTGTACCGGTTGAGTCAATTGACAATCAATTAGATCATAATTGGATCTGAAATTTTGTGATGATTTGTCATTATAATTAATCCAAGTAAATTTTGATTGGAAATCGTTTACGTGACACCGCCATCTTTCGCATTTACTGATGTTAACGACGTATAATTTTTTAAAATAAAATTTTAATTTTTTGTTCTTTTCTTTTCTTTTCTTTTTTAATTTCTCATTTTCCTTTATTTCTTTTCTTTTTTTTGGGATAAGTGCATTGAAAATACTAAAACTTGTCACGAAAATATAATCGAATTCTAAAACTTATAAAAAAGTGCAATTAAATTCTAAAATTTGTCAATTTGGTGCAATTGAGTCTTTTAATCTACTCTGTTCAAGTTAGCTAGCAGTAAATGCTGATGTAGCTTTTATATATATTTTCTCTATCCACGTTAAAATATGAAATATAAGGTTAAAACGACGTCGTTTTGGTCAATATATGAATTTTAATACAAATTTTATTTAAATTAAATTAAAAATAAGCTAATTTTTTTGAACGGTGAGAGATTTAACCTAATGGAATCAATGCATGTATTCTTCCGTGCGAAAATAGTGTGTTTGAACATTATTGATCACCGACCAAAAAAAAAAAAAAAGAACATTATTGATCCAACAGATGGAAAATTTATGACGAATTATATTATAGTATAAAAGCGTCAGTGATCTCTATTCTTCATTCTCTTAAACAAACTATAGTTTTGCATAAAATAAGAAGCTTTATATTTAAAAATTTATATATAGAGATAAAATGCATGTGTCAATAATAACTTTCCTTACTGACTGCCATATTGGACCTTGAAGATGGTCGAAAAAAACTTGAAAACGAACATTTAAACAATATGAAAGAAATTAGACAAAAGACAGACAGAAAGAAAAGTAGCAATCGAAGTGAATATTTTTAACATTCTGAAAAATTAAATCAAACTAAGAAAGGAAACTATTGAAAATTTATAGAGTTGCCTTAATGTATGGAGTATTTATGGAAATAGAATAGGAAATTATCACCACATAAAAGGCAAAGAAATGATTTTAATGCCCAATAAATTTGTGATTGACCATTTAGATTTTGAATTTAATAGTAGAAAGAAAATTAATGCTGATATTCGATTTAAAATTATGCAAATAATCAATATTTTTACGGAGGTGATGTCTAGGTGGCGGCTATTATTGTGGAGAATTATTAAGATCTTTCTTAAAATGAGGAGATAATTAGAAGATACAAAGAATCAAGAAGTTTTAAATCGCATTCGGCTTTGAGAAACTTGTGGAGAGAAAAAAAAACTCTCATTGGAAACTCTTTTCAACCGCCCACGTATTCGCTTTGATTGAGTACTTTTCCAAGAAAGAATGAATGCTCATCTGGACTTTTTTTTTTTTTTTTGGGTAAAAAAAATGCTCATCTAAACTTACAAGATGAATTAAGTTGAGCTACTTATGAGTAACTCAAGCTCTGTTCAATGGTTATTCGAGATCAATTTATCTGATTTTGAATCAAGTCGAGCCTGAGCTACTTGAGTATCATGTCTACTCCTGCTCAAGTTCATTGATTCTTAGCTCAACAAGGTTGTCAGCCTAGTTGAGTTGAGCTTCCGTAGTATTGCGAGCTTGACCTCAATCTTACCCAAGTTCAAATAATGTAGGTATATTTCAAAGTTGAAAATACTACAGAAGCTCAAATTCCTTCACAATTGATTCCAATTGAGACGAACCCGAGCATAAATTTTAATCCTCAATCTAGTTCCAGTCAAGTTTCGAGTCTCGAGCACGAAAGCTGAGTCAAGCTTGGTTGTTTGGGCTCGATTCAACTCGAGTATATACCTAAGCTAGATAAGGCACATCTGCCATTACTTTTAGTCTACTCACGGGAGGGGGAATTATTTTTTGTACTAAAATCATAATAAGAAAATCATACCGTCGCATCGAAACTTATCTCGCCGTCCTTTTAGCATTTCATCTATGCGAACGATGCTCCCACACCAAAATAGAAAGTGGTCTAATCAGGCACAAAAGAAGATGGCGAGAGCCATGAGCAATGCATGATTTAGGTGGGGCTCCCCATCTGTGCACATTACACATGGGATGACCAAACGAAATTCCTCACTTGCGCAACCTTTTGCTGGTCGCCCATCCACGCACCGACTTTGATTCTTGACCGTAAAATGACACACTAGAAAAGTGCCTTAATGAATACCTAATCACTGAAAGTTCAATACCCCTTTTTCTAATCGGGTTCCCCTCGTCCAGCTCAAGTAAACAAAGCGACCCCATTCTTTCAATGGCCGAGGCTGAAGCCAAGTGGCACGGTGAGCAAAAGAGAGGCTGCTAGAACAAGTCAAAAATGCCGCCATTCAACCACTCATCAGTGGCGCAATTTGGCCAACAGAAGAAACCACAGTGACAGCGGCATCACTTGTATTATTATTAAATGTATCGCCTGGTCGGCCGAGAAATGAGAAAAGAACCAGCCATTTTCTTAGTAGGAAGTCGACAACTTGGGTTGGCCGTGGTAGGCCACAGGGCAGCAAGTGGGAGAGAGAGAGAGGAGATGTTCGTGTTGACCATATTCCTTTCGTCTTCTTTTAACTCGCACCACTTTCCGTGTCCCGAACTTTAGAGCCGCCGATTCTGTCATGTGAACTTTTTGGACACTCGGGAGTTACGTACTGGATGAGTAGAGTGGGATTTGCTGACCTCGAACTGACATATACAAATTTTATCTTCATTTCATTACATCGAAAGCTACTACTTCCGTCTTTTTTTTCCCTTTTGGGAATATGGATTGGGAGTTTGAGCCTTATTACTTTTTTTGTGAAAAAGATTGAATTTCAAAAGGTCCAATCACCTTTTGTATAAATGGGGTGTTCTGTCGGTCTGGATCGTTTTTCTTTTGTTTCTTTTATTAACTTGTTGTAAGGATCTCGTCTTCTTCTTCTTCTTCTTCTTCTTTTTGTGGTTTAAAAATGATTTTTTTTTTTTTTTTTTTTGGGTTTAATGTAAGGATCTCATCTTCTTTTAAAGAAAAGATTTGAGATCAAAAAGAGAACTTTTGTATCAAATCCATGTTGGAAGCAAATTTAGATTTCTTTCAAAAGGGGAACTCTTATAATTTAAGAATAAATTAATACTACGAAAAATCCTAAACGATATACTTATAACAAATTTACCTAAAATTAAAAAAAAATTAAGCTCCTACATTTTTTATAAGTTTACCTCAAATTCATATATTTATGATAAATTTACCATTTATTACTTTCCATTAAGTATTAATATCAAAATGTTAAATTAGATGACACGTAATAGTTGACCGATGTATCAATTTGTAGTTTTGCTCTCCATTTGTCACAGTTATACTAGTTTTATGGTTTTTTTTGTAGTATCAATCCAATTCAATTGATGATATATTTGTTACAAATATACCAGTTTAGAATTTTTAGCGATAAAAAAAATTAATTTTGGGTCATAAGTGTATCGATTTAGGGTTTTTTATGGTCATTTGAGGTAAATTTGTTATAGGTATACCCGTTTGAGATACTTGATGGTAAAAAAATTAGTTTATGATAAATTTATCACATATGTATCAGTTTAGGTTTTTCATGATATTAACCCTTTGACAATTTCCAAAACAATGATAAACTTTTTGACGTACAATTTCTTCTCCTAGCTATTTTGTTCTTCAAACCTCACCAACACACTACGGAATGTTAAGTGCGTTCTTTTTCCTTTTTCAGAATTATAAGTTTGACACTTATTAACGCTAGATAGTTTCTTATTCTTACTCATTTTGGGCAATTTGTGATTTCTTTTTTACAAATTTTACATAATACATTTGCCATCTTAGAGGGATTTTTTTTTTAAATCAAGGAACTTGTTGGTTTATTGATTGTGGGAAAACTAAAAAAAGATTTTTAAGAAAATGGACTTTCAAAGTTTAACTAATTTGTCGGCCGATTTCTTTTGAGATACCTATTTTTTTTTTTTTTTAATACCTAGGGAACTTCATACAGCCGGTAGCCGGCGGGTAAACCCTAGAGCGACACTAGCGGAGGACCCACCACCCCGACGTCGCGTTTAAGATCTCATGCGTCCTGCGGGATTTGAACCCCTCCGTCCTGGGTAGACTTCATGGAGCTCTTATCCAGTTAAGCCACCGCAGGCGGTGGTTTTGAGATACCTGTTGATAACAAAAACTAATTGAAAAAAAATTAGTTGCACCATAGTTAAAATTTTGGCACCCACTCGAAATCCTAACTTCATCACTGTTATATTGGCATCGTGCTATCGAAGCAACATCAATATAAGGGTATCGGTTTAGTCATCATGAAAGCAATCAAAACGAACATTCTCGAATCCGGGAAAATTCAAATTTTCAGAAAAGTAGGACGAGAGGATAAGAGAAAAAAGAGTGTAATCAGAGCTCCTCCTCCTCCTCTTCTTCCACTTCTTTTTCTCTTTCCACGGACAGTTGGGCATACTTTCCCTTCATCTCCTTTTGAAGACCTCGCATTTCTACTGTAGGAAAGTGCAACTCACAAATCTAGTAAGGCCAAGTTGATTCCTTCTACGCCACGCTAAGGGCCAAGTTCTCTGCACCTCTTGACCGTACGGGACGTCGAGACTAACTAACGCTCGGAAAATGCCCTCTTCTGGTTTGGTGGGCTGAACGCACGTTTTTCACGTCCCAAAATACACAACGTCCCACGATATAATTTCATAATAATCTGTAAGAAATATAACTTTTAAGCACGTGCCAAAAACATGGAAACATCCCCGCAATTTCAAACCCTATTCTAGAGTGGCTTCGATTTTATTCGTCTCATGACTCATGCATGTGAGCATATATAATTTATTTTACGATTTTTTTTCACTTTAGATAGTATGTTTTAAGTTTTTGCAGGAAATTATATGTAAATTAACTTTTATTACTTGAGCAAAAGGAAAATGTTTTGTCGGCTGCACTGTAACAACGTCAGGAATATCAGGTGATTATCTCATCACTTTGTAGATCGACACAACAAATTCCAATCAAGACTCGATCGAAACAACTTAATAGATTGATTTATATTCGCATTCTCCTATTCCAAACTGAAGTGTTTTTGGCCTCTGCAAACCAAGGCCATTAAGCCTTACAGGAGGTGTATTTGATTATCAGTCCAGAAAGCACCTTTCCTTAGTCGGCTTAACACGGTCAATCTGATGAAATGTCGATTTATGAGAATGCTATCACGCAACAACGACCCAAACCGGTAGCCAAGATTGATTGACGATCAAATGTATGCATCTGAGGCTATCGACCAAGGAAGATGTGGTATGTAAGATCTTATTCATGTCGATGATTCTATAACATTCAAAAGGCAATGAGAAAGATTAAGGTAAATGAAATTCTACGGCCTTGGTCAACGAAACTATGAAGTGATTAGAGCCACTAATACAAATGGAGATTGCCTCCAAAAGACTATAGGCAGAAAATCTTTGAGGACTGAAACTTCACAATGGACTACTGTATATGCTTTTTACAAAACATGCCGAAGATCTATGCGGCAAGTACCCTAGAGAGCAGAAAAAGAAGCAACCGACTACAAGTCTGTATTTCTTCTCCATTCCTTTTCTGTTCCCAGGCCAGCTCTAGAAAACGAAAGGAAACATGACTTATATACACTTCCTTGTAACCTATAGACAATCCGTGTAGAACCTAGAACCTAGACTAGATGTTGAAACCACAGCCCTTGCTTTTGTCACACTCGTAATGCCCGTCGCCGCATGCCTTCTCCTTCCCATGGATCATCATCCCAAAGAAAAGACGAAAGTTAAGCTCTTTGGTTTCAGTAGCCAAAACGGAATGTTCCATGCTGTTTTTTACCCCCAAATTGCCAAATCGTAGTACTGTTGTGAGATGTTAGCTTCAAACAGTATCAGTATAATGTTTCCGCTGAAAAGCTTGAGGTTGAGGGTGCAAACTGTACTTGTAAAAGGTGGGTTCTCAGGCTACTTTCATTTACCTGTCAATTAACTCAATTAATCAGTCTATATACTGGCTAGTCTCAATTTGGAAGAGAGCAAGGAAATTGTAGGACTAGCTCATGGTTACTCTCTCTCTCTCTCTCTCTCTCTCAATTATTATTACTACTGCTACTATGAGTTCCCCAGGGACTTGTGACACAACACTAGTACGAGTTTAGCATCATCATCAATGCAGTTTCAACTCCAAATTCCACATGTAGGAAATAAAATGATATCGAATAACATTACCTGCATGGCAGCAATCGTTGACAAGAGATCTCTGCCTTGATCCAACATGCCACGCTCTTGTGATGTTACCCTCGCGAGTTCAGCTATGAGATCGTTAACATTCCCAACCTATTTACAATTTTATAATAAAATAAATGAGCATTGAGTCAATTATAACATTGACAGGGAGATAGAGAGTTATTTTATGAGTTATTGAATGGTGGGTTTCACATGGACTTTATCTAAGACGAAGGCCAATGCAGATGTCTCAGAAATAGCTTTAGTTGAAAACCAGCCAAAAACAGTGTGCGGAGCAAAACTCATTGGAGCAGTTCTTATCAGTGAAGGTCCTCGCAGATGTCTACATTGCAACCAAAATAAGAGGTTCTCCTTTGAAAGTGTGGAATATTGAGGCCCGTGGTCCTTTTAAGGAGTTGAAAATAGAATTGAGTAGCCATCCCTAACTATCATATTAGCGGTTCTCCTCACTCCATAGTTTGATTGAGCACTAACAGTGACATAAGTAAGGGACCATTTTGAGCCAACAAATAAATAGAGGAAGGTTTTAAGTTTTGACAAAATTAGGTCAGAGAAAGCACTACCATATGCTGTAGTATTGAACACAAAGAACAAAGAGAATAATAGATTTTCTTTTCAGGTACTAAAAAGACCCTCATGGTGAATTTATGCCTACAAGTAAGCAGAATCCTAACTCTATTACATACAAAACTGAGCTAATCCCACCAACTAAAATGGGGAGCGAGCATTACCCAAAGTAAAATAGTACAACTCAAAAGACTACAATTTTGTTAAACCATGGTCATGACAAAGTCATAAATTTCTGAAATGTCAACTTACTGCAAGCCGCTTGATTTTAGTTATGTTCTATTCTGATATTTCATGAAGGATTGTTAACGAGTGTCCTAGTGGCACTTGTTACCAACCAATTATAGAAACTTACAGTTTCCGATGCCTTATGCACAATCGGTATCTTGGAAAATTAAATTATTTCCTGTAAAGTATACTTTAGCATGACCATGTATAAAATAGTAGAATATTCAGAGCAACAAACTCTTATCACAACAAGTTAGCAACTAGCTAAGAAAATAAATAGAAGCATATCATGCCACTTCATATAGGAGTACATAAAAACATGTATAAGACAGATCCGTCAGCACATGAACGCTCTCCCTAAGAGAGGTGAAGCACTTAAACCCAAACAAAAGAAATCCTCATTACCCACTAAGTACCATGTCCTCAAGATTTCCTTTAACACAAGCTTCACCAAACAGAGACTTATGTATCAAATTGGAAAGTAAAATAACTCATTTTCATAAGGAAATAAAGATTACCTCTGAAGAAAATAAGCAGATGGAGGATGCCATGGTCTGCATTACCTCAACTGCTGAAGAAATAGCATTCTTCATTTTCTGTAGGTCAACCTGAATATCGAAGAATGTCATTAACCCATCTTGATGCCCATTTAAATCAATGATTCTGTCAGGAGTTTAGTAACAAATTTTAGCACATACCCTTGCCCCTCCAATGACAGGAAGGCGAAGAGTGCTAGCCCGCAAGGCTTCATTGGCTCCTGACAAAGAATTTGAGTAGTCCTGATCCATTGAAGCCCATTCTTCCAAATATCTAATCTGTTCTCCAGGAGTGTAAACATCAAATTAAAACTTATAGGAGACGGGAAAATAACAGTGAAAAGATCTTCTCTCCACTCAAGTATACGACAAGTGATTCCATAAGTTACGCAGGGAACAGGAAATTAATATGCTTTGACTATTTCATACTAGTAGTCATTTACTTTTAAAAAATTTATTCAGTATCCAAAAGGACTCAAACACTAAAAGTAAGTACAAGCTAATGGTTAAACACAAAAGCAAATTCAAACACACTCTAAAGTTCACAATACTCAATTCACCCGAGACATTTTTAATTTCTGAACTAATACAACTTCTCCAAGCTAGTCCCTCCACTTTCAAGCTTGATAATGGATCGATAAAGGCATGTTTTAATGTAGCCACATCTGAACTACAACAGTTATTTTACAAGCAGATCTTACTTGCCCATGGACAACAGAGGTTAACTTCAGAATTTGCCTCTGCAACTGTAACTCGATTCTTTTGGCTTTAACGGATTCTCGAAGCTTGAAGATGCTCATCCAGGCACTGTAGATGCTTCCCTGGCAAAATAGAGGATGAAAGGGACATAAGTTCTTCTTTAGACATTGAACTGTTGAGAAAACCCCGATAGATCTAACACTACTCATAATAAAGTTAAGAATATAGAAGCAAGGTATTGCACACTTAGGCTAAACAGATGCAGTCATTGCTACTAGATCATGTCTCAAGTACACAAGAGGCTGGAAGAATGGTATACCTCCCCTATTCCAGGGTGTGTTCAGGAGAACCAACAGATGCACAACACATGAATTTCTTTAAACTACTCAGTGTCATGCCATTACATAAATTAATAACAGAACAAAGCTTAACTCAAGCATACTCAGTTTAAGCGTCCATGTGAAGTGAAAGTCTAGCAAGTACACCTTCAAATGGATTCCTCATTCAATCTCATGTCCCTAATACTGATGCTCAATAGAGACCTCTGTTTTATCAATGAGACGATATTCATCATATCACCCTTAAACATTACGAGAGGTAGTAGCATCTTCACGTGAAGCTTTTGGATTTCTTTTCCCACCGATACCCCAAGTTTTCCAGTTCCACTGGCAATAATTTTCCGCTGCCAGTAACATGATGATAATGTCAGCAGTACTCAATTCTTTCTCCATTAATAACTGAAGGATCAAAACATTTTCACTTAAGCTTTTAATTCCAACATCAATAGTCTGTAGCTCCAGTGTCCATCTTTGGATCCATATATCACAAATTTACCAAGAGTCCTTTAGGATGGCTTCTCATTTCCCTCACAAATCTTGACTTGTCTAAGTATTCCAGAATCTAGATAATTGTTTCTTCTTGTATTATTCTCTGATCAAATGGGTTTAGTAACATTTAGGACATTCTTTTCGTTATTGCTCATCACTTCAATTACCACCAAATTTTATCAAAATTACACCCATCTTTTTTTCTGTGGTACCAAGTTCGTTATAAGCATATAAATAACTTTCACAGACTCGCTTCAAAATAACAAATCTCCAACATACTGTGTGCACATTTTGACCTGCCCCTCCTGTCAATTAAGAGAGAGAATTCACTGCAAAACCATCCAGTACTCTCTCATTAACTGACCAGTCAGATTAAGAAGAAAAATAAGATTTGTAGTCAACTTATTTGCCTATACATGTGTGTGCCTATATTTTCTAAACTATATAACATATAGAGATTCCCCTGTATCTTTCAGCAAGAATTTAGCATTACATTTATTTAAACTTCTATATAAGCACCATGCACTCAATTCAAGGAGCAATTTCATGGACCAACCACCCATTCAAGCTCAAATACTAACCAGCAACAGTTTGCCTTGTATTTTCACAAGTTCAATGCAACCATCATGACAGGTTTACCCTATATCCGAGTGCCAAAATGGGCATTTCTTCATGGAGAATTATGCACAAAAGTAAAAGAACAAGGGTTTGGCTTGGTGGAGATCCAGCCTCACCAAGATTTAGGTCTTGGGTTTGGCTATTGTCTTCCACTTCCTTTGATCTTAAAAACAGGAGGTTCTAGGGGCCAAAGCAATCCATACAAAAGCCATCTTGCATTGTCAAGCATATCATATGCCATGTCCTCTGTTTCTTCAATTCATTTTTTCCAAGCTCTCTGTGTAGATTGCTTCCATGTAATAAAAATGAAGCTCCAGAAACAAAATTATGCCCAACCCAAATTCATTTGATGCATGTCTATGGATCCTATACTTCTTATGCATGACAATAGATTAATTTCACTTCCGGCAGTGCTAATAAATAATCTGAAATGACCAATCCGGTACACAAAATTCAGCATAAACCAAAAGCAAAATGTTTTCAGAAGTACATTGTGCCCTTCTGATGAACCTACTAAAACCACTTAGTGATGATGAAACGCAGCATTTCAATGTGTAGTAATCCAGATTAAAATTTTCACCCTTTTAGGACAAAATTTGGCTTAAGTAGTCATACCTCTGCGACTAATGTCTGGGCAGTCAGTGCTTCATCTGCTCTGGCATTCACAAAACGCCATTGCAAAAGACGGTTATGCAGCAGTCTCAAAACGTGCGCTTCAACTATACGGTTCTCCCCAATCTTCCCTCTCCTAGCCTCAGCAGCAAAACTCAAGATGGAAGGCATATTATTCGCACTAATATCAAGAGGAGTTCCTGCCACAGCATTCCTCGCCCAAGAGGGACTTAGTCCTCTAGGGGATGATACCGCCAAATGAGTAAGTTTACTTGGCGATGCTGGTCGAACTGCCCCACGGATGGGAGATGCCTGTCCCCGGCAACTCATAAGCCCTTTTGGAGAAGAGACTGGGCTATCGAAACCAGGCTTCTTAGGCACGACAAGTTTTGGTGTGGAGCCCATTTTTAGCACGGGGCTAGTCAACAACGGGGTGCCGACCTCCGGTTGACGTCGCACCCTGTTAATTGTCTCTTGCCAAAACCTTGCCGGCACCACAACTCCTCTAGGCCCATGCTGTTCTTGTCCACCATCACATTCCTGAACTCCTCCTTTAGTGCTACCAGAAGACACACTCTCATTATCAGAAGAACTACAGTCGGTGCGTCCGTTGGATACTTCCAAACCTGAATCTCTTTGACCGTTCACCTCGTTAGCTTTTCCCAGCACATGATCACTTGAATCAGAGTCACGCAATCGTCCATCCAGTGAAGCCCTAACGTCGATCACCATTGATGTCTGCAATGCCCTAACTACATTCCCCCTGGATCCGCCCGTCCTCCTTCTATCGTCACCGAAATCCACACTCCTGCTCAGGAAATTCTCCTGTCTCGACCTTCCCGGCCACCTCTGCTTCTCCGCCGGCTTTGAATTCTCCAAATGATCCCTCCGGGGAGTCGCCGTGGTCACAGGTTTCCGCCTCTCCGGCGTCCCTTTCCTCGTGCTGCTCGGAGCCGGCGCAGACTTCGCTTTGCTGACCGGAAGCGAGTACGACTCTCCCTGGAACGACACGGACAAGCTCCGAGCGGAAGTGAACAGCAACTTCTGCGCCGCGGTCAGCTCACCGCCCTTCCCGCCCTTCCCGCCGCCGCCGACCCTCGAATCAGCCGTGTTAGGCCGGGGCGTCGCCGGTCGCCTCTCCGCCGACTGGGACCGCCTAGCCGCCGCGGAGCTCGGCGTCGCCGTCGCCGCCCCCGTCCTCGAAACCAGAGGCGACGGGCATCTCCTGGAGGAGGAGCAAGACGACCCGGAAGACGACGTCGACGAAACGGAAGAAGACGTGGTGGTAGTAGTAGTAGTCGTATTCGTCGTGGTAGAAGAAGCGGAGGAGGACAGGTAGCGAGAAGTGACCTCTCGGCCCTTAGGCCGGCGAGGACCGAGCGCATTGTCCGGCTCGGAAGGCAGCAGCGGCGGCCTCGAAGGCCTCGCGCGACCCGCACCGCCTCCTCCTCCTCGACCCGCCGCCCTCGCCGCCGCCGCCGCCGCCGCCGCCGCCGCCGCCTTATTAGGGTTCACCGGCGTCGAAACTGCAGCCACCATCGCGCGCGGTGGAAGCCGGCCCCCGGAATCGCATGCGAGGGGGAAAGAAACCGCGGCTCCCTGCAAATCAAGCCACCATCAAGAGGGAGCTGAGCCGACTCCAGAGCAGCAGGATTCGACGGGAACGTCGGTGTAGAAGAGAGGATTTCGTCGCAAGAATCGAGGGAGAGCGCGATCGGAGATGACCGTTACGACTGGCCGGAAGAGAGAGAGAGAGAAAGAGTGGAGTGGAGTGGTTTTAAGCGTTTTGGGCGAGATTTCGAGGGGCATAACTGTCGAGTTAAAAGAGAGGAAATCATGCGGCCCGCGTGCCTGAGCACGCGAGCTGGAGGGGTAAAAGGGGGAATTCGGGGTGGCGTCCGGGAGCGGCAAGGCGTGTAGGTAAGGGCAGTTTGGGTAGTTCGGGGGAAGCCGGAAAGAGCCGCGGGGGAGGGACGACACGTGGCGGGCGCTGCGTGGGTGGGGTTGCACGCCCTCGCGGGGGGAAGAATTGGGATGTCGTCGAGTGGTGTGAATCTTCAGAGAGACGTTACGCTACCGGGCAACGACATCCCACGTTTTAAAAAAAAAAAGCATGGATTTCTTTTTTCTTTCCTTTTGAGAAAAAAGAGGTTTGGTTTTCGTCAATTTCCTTGTTTCTTTTTTTTTCTTTCTTTCTCCAAATATTCTTTTTTTGGGAAAAAGAAGAAGGTTGACCTGATGGAGAACATTACGTTACCAAAAAAAAAAAAAAATGAGGGCCGAATAAAAGAATTTTATATGAAAATTTATATAAAATAATTAATATATAACCATATCTCGTATATTACCATCCATAGATGTCAGCATTTTCCCACTCGATGAATCCATCCCGATGAAAATGGTATATCTCAAAACCTTTTCTTTTTGATCGAAAAAACTATTTTCATTAATCGATTAATTTAAATTTATGATACATATATTTATACTGTAACAGAAAACGAAGTTTTCAAAGATGTAAAAGCAAAAAATGTCTGTGAAAAGCTGAGAGAAGAAAGGGTCTGAATTTCAATGCGGAAATGAGACAAAGGAAGGACTTTTGCATAGATTGGACGCTATTGAAACCGATGCATCGCGGGTTCCCAATTAAGCAATTTTGATGTGATTATGAATCTTCGGCATTTAATTTTCGTTTTATTTTCACGTAAAATTTCCCCAATTGCATTCATTGAAGATTGTGGCATTTTCCGATGGTGATGCAAAATTATCAACACCAAATATAATGACATATGACACAAGCGCCACCCAAGAAAGTGCTTGATGTATATAGTCAACGACTTCGAATTTTTTATTTTGGGTTGGTTGACACTAAATATCTTCCTTACATTGCACGATCAAAAAACCTTTGAAGCCATTATGGCTTAAAGATTCTGAATTTTTCGCTACCGACTTGGCTAAAGGTAAGCTGAAAAAATAGGAAAGATATAATTGAAGTCACGATCAAAATACTAGATTTTTTTTTTTTGATAACCAATAGCACGATTAGTTTAAATTGCGAAATTTTTCAAGGCTACAATCTTGAATAACAGAAATGATGCTATTATTACCAAGATGAGGCTGCTGCTATGGATCATTTAATTGCTTGATTCTACATGATTAAATTATCTTGGCCAAATAGATATGAAACAAAAACTAGGAATTCAAAATGACAAAGCCCAAATTTGATTTTAAAAGTTGAAAAAGTTGCAAGCACCATTATCGAGCAAAAGGCAAACAAACTTCTAGTCTTAGTGAAGAGAAAAAGGATACCCAGGTAACGTGACAAAAAAAAAAAATTCAATTAATATGCTTATGCAAATGAGTAGCACATTGAGGGCGCGTTTGGTAACGATTACGTTTAGGGAACAAATTCGATCGAAATGATTATTTTTTATTACATTCCAGGGAACTAATTCGAGTAAAAGAACGCGTTTGATAAGCGTACAAAATTTCTAATTCTGGAATAGAATTGCGTTTGAGTCTTGTGTTCATTGATTCTGTTCCAAATCAATTTATTTTAATTTTTAAATAATTTTTGTAATTTTTTCCTTTTTTCCTTTTTTCTTTTTCTTTTTTTTTTCCTTTTTTTCTTTTTTTTTTTTTTTTTTTTTTTCTTTTTTCCGGCAACCGACGAGTCAAACGGCGGCGGGCGGCGGAGACGGCGATCGCGGGATGGCGGTTGATGAAGAAGAAGAAAAGAGAAGAATAAAATTTTTGATTTTCAATTTTGTTCCCGGAACAAGAATCAACTTTTTTTATTCTCGATTCTCGTCCCAAACCGATTACGAGAACAAATTTGTTCCGGGAACAAAAATTTTACCAAACACGATTCTCGTCCCAAACGATTTTGGGAACAAAAAATCGAATCGCAAGACTGTTGGGATGGTTACCAAACAGGCCCTTACTATAATTAACTATCCAATTGCTCAACCCTCTATACTTTTTTTTTCCCTTTAAACAAAGATCAACAAGCACAAAAAGAATAAACTCCAAGTGAGTGTCGGAGTTGGAAATTTCCCGTTCGAATGTTCGCATTCGAGTCAAAAATACTCCATTGAAATCCTAAGAATTGAGGGTCACTAGAATCACCATTAAGCAAGAGGCTGACAAGACTCATGGGATCTTAGGAAAGAGAAAAAAGGGGGAAGTCCTCCTCCTCCTCCTCCTCCTCCTTTGCCAATGATGGACTCTACTGCCTTTGATAAAACCCCAAGCCACACCGATTGCTTTTGTGCGTTCAAAGGAACTTTTGGTGCTTAATCATGATTTAGTTGCAAAGTTACCTCATTCCACACGTTTTTTGCCCTTTGATTAGATACCCCATTAGAAAGTAATGATGCCGCCATCACCCAACCCAAGTCATTTCATGGTGACTGCTAACTACCTTCTTTCGTAGGTTGTTTATTTTTCTAATCGCACATGATAAGAAAAGCGCTCTTCGTTGAAGATTAAGATCGATCTACTAAAACAGTGTACTAAACAACATGGCATGAATGGATTTGTCAATAAGGGAGTCGTACTCGACTTTCATTAAGAGAAATTTTGTCGTGTTGTTTAGTATATTGGTCCAACGAATCAAATTTTTAGTGTAGTTAGTGTTGCTTATCTTTTTGAGGTTGGTCTTCCCCAATTTCCATGAACTTACAGGTTGTGCAACTTTTTCCAATAGCTAAAAAGCTGATTGGGACTACAGTGGGTGGACATGGCATAACATCAATTTATCTGGTAAAAAGTCTACATGTCAAGATCAAGCTTCGCACTCGGATGCAAGACGTGTTGAGACCATGAATGGAACGGGAGAAAAAACATGTCCCTTCCTTCTCGGACACTCAACGTGAGAGGAGACCAAAAAAAAAAAAAAAATCTCAGAATCCATGTTTCTTTTCTTAAAACAAACGAAGAAGAAAGACCAAGACCAAGACCAAAACCATGCTTCAAAACTCTTCCTTGATCAGGACAAGTTAACTCCTTGTAGCTTTGATTAGTTGAAACCCTTAACTAATCCTGCATACCCACTAACATAACCAAACCGGATGGATCATTATAGTCATTTTACTTCCAAGACAACCCTTCTGATTAAAGCAGCAATCGAGTGATCATCATTACCTGCCAAGTTGATCGACAACCCTTGCTGGACGGGATTTCGATCGCCACTGTTTTATTGCCGAAGTGGGAAGGGATTAGCCATCCCTCCAGCCCCCACTCCTGACCATAAAGAGAGACAGCACATTGCCCACACCACAGGCCAAGGCCATATCTTTATTTAAGCCAGAGCTATTAAAATAAGTGGAGAATGAACTTAAAAAAATTGCAAGGGAAGGGCATCTTTCTCTAGGATGCTCCGTCCCATGCTGTCTAGTTGTGTGCCCTAGAGTCCCCCCTCTTTACTAGGTCTCTCTCTCGACCCCTTTATCTTGTGGGGGGCCAGCCCGACTCCTCCCCTCCTTTTTTTTTTTTTTTTTTTTACAGTCCCCTTCTTTCTCGTGGGCGACTTTATGACATATTTCGGGTCCATTTTCCAAAGTCGGGAGGGCATGTTTCCGGGGTAGTGTCGAAGAAAGGTGACGAGGGAAAAAGTCGGACTCTTGCTTATGGAACAGTTCTTTCTGTGATGGGGTGTTGCGCCAGATGAGTTGAGCTGCACAGGACAATCGCTTTCGTAATGTATGCCGTGGGGAAAGTGTGTATCTTCTCCACCAAGTTGGTGATCAGTCGCGTATGGTCTTTGTTAGTTAAAGGGTGGTTAAGCGATCTTAGTGGTTCGCAAAGTCTAGCCAGCACCAGTCGCAGACAGGCACCTAATTACTAATAATTCTGTGCTCTAAAATTGTTTGATTAATGCAAGTATTCAAGCACACGCGAGCTTTGAGCATTTAGAGTTTGTGGAGGGCAGTGTTTTATAAAGTCGGTTGCTTGTAATATGGAAGGCTAGTGATGTACTAAGGAAGTACAGACCGCTATAGAGTGAGGTAGAGAGACGGTGCTAGAGGAGGAGCGAGCAATTCTAATGGGCTCGACTGCCTGGTGGCAAGTGAGGAGCGATAAGTTGAATCGGAAACAAACAATAATCACCGGGAATTGGATCCACCGGACGGCATTTGGTAGACCTTTGCAGGAGATTGTGAGGACATTGAGCCTGGTCGAAAAAAGTTTTGAGAGATAATAGACCAGGCATTCCCTTTCAAGCTCCACCTTGAACCAGCAAGCCATAATTTTCATAATCATCTTGGGAGGATGGCAATGACTCGGCGTGCTACCATTCCAATTTTATCAGATTCGTAAATCATTTTATTTGGGTTCTGACACGTGTCTTAACTAATACAAGATATTTGTGTAGACTTTCTTGTCATAAAAAAAAAAAAAAAAAAAAAAAAACTTAGGATGCTACTATCAATCTCGAGTGATAATACGTGAAGGATTGATGCACGCTTTGACTCAGCTAAGTAATAAGCGATCGACTACATGTTAGCAAACCAAAGAAATTACTAGCACTAGTAATTCATAAAGTGCCCTGAAATGCCAAATGCTACAAAGTCTGGTTTAAATTAGGGTTCCTTGTAATGTGAAGCAAGAAGCTGGGTGAGAGGTTCCGTCGATGATCAGGAATTCGATGTCAAAAAGAAATCTTAAAAACCCTAATCCCATTCCCATGTGTCCTAGGCGATTTTATTAAATAGGATCTAAACAAGTTTAATGAGAAAAAAAAAGGATTTACATTGTCAAACTTACTATTATATTTCTATAATTAGAATATTTCAATGACCGAAAGCAAATTCAATGGACACGAGCTTTCGTTCCTTTAGCACCACCATACAGAAAAAAAAAAAAAAAAAAAAAAAAAGCATGCTACATTGATTATACAACAAATCCTTCCGATTAAGTAGCTATATCATTACTATGATTATGGTACTCGATGTCCCTCTCTCCCAAAACAAAATATCAATGATAATAGACAACCCACCGAAAGAAAGGGCATCATTAAACAAGGGCTTACGCTTACCACTTTTATGTGGAAAAACGACCCACCACTGTCCTCCTTGTGTGTGGATTAACTACAAATTAGATTATAGAATTGTCGTGCTAGGGTAATAACAAAATGTGTTGATGGAAAGACTTATAAATTTTTTATGACGTGAAACAAAATAAAAAATCCACTTTAGGTGAACAAACCTCCGCGGGTGAAATTATTTATGTGTTTATGTTGCAACTGAAGTGCGGGAGTTGGTCAGTAAAGCAAGCGTGACGTATTTGGATGGGTTTTAACTTTTTACCATTTACATAATCCAAATCGTGTTACGGATGCATAGTAACAATTTCTTTACTCATAACACATGAAATATATTCAATAGCACAAGTTTTGACATGAAAATTCATATATGACTTTTTTTCATAATATTTGACGGTAAAGCAATAAGTTATTGAAGCATAAATGGCACGCAAAAAGGAGAGGAAAGGCGGTCTAAGATGGCATGACTGTTAGGATTCTTTGTATAATCACAAAAAAATAGAAAGTAAAAGCAACAAAAAGAATTTGAGATACAAGGTTTTATCCTAATTTAAGAATAAATTAGAGTTACGTTCAGCTAAGGAACCATTATAATTAACACTTTGCACTTTTCCATTACACTCCTCGATTTACAAGAGAACGAGTATATGAGCTCAATTCCAAATTATCAATAAAATATGGGCTCAAAATACTAAAAAAAATATGAATCCCATATAGTCCTATTAATAGGAAGTATGAACCACATTCCAATAAAGATGTTGGTCGATGAAATGTTAACTAATTGCATGGGACTTGATAAGCCGATGTTATTTCATGAGATGGATTCCATTAACAGATGGCGATGAGTTAGGAATACTTACGAAAGCGTCACCGCACAGGTCGTGCTGATTTTAATAGTAATGATGTTAAAGCAAACTGCAATTTCTCTCTCTTTTTAGGTAAACGCTAGTGAATAAACCAGAGCGTGGTAGCCCCATGTTGAGAAGATCATGCGAGAGATTCCAATTGAGCATGCATGTTCTCCGGATGGTCCCCTTCTTTTCAATTTCATCATTAAAAATCATTCTTATGTACATGTTGTCTAGGGTATGACTAGAAGTTGTAGGTCAGTACTTGCACCAAAATATATATATTATATATAAAGCAAATGAAATCTTTTACTACGGTGATAGTGATGATGTGGCTGGCTTGAAAAGCTTTCACCATTTTTTTATTTTTTTTTCAGAGTTGGAAGAGTGGTTAGATATTACTATCAACCTTTTCACTACTCTAAATAATAAATTCTTGTGAATTTCAAATTTAAAATCACACTTCTAGACTGAATTTCATTCACCTTTAGTTACTCAGTTAAATGTTTTAGAACAATTAAAATGTCAATGTCTATACCACCAAAGTAATCCATCATTTTAATGATTTTGAAGAGATGTTATTTTCGATGTCTTAAGTGGAAATATTTGTACCGCTAGCTAAATTGGTAATCTGACACTTGCATGCGGTGGAATTTATTGGAAGTATTTTAAATGCAAAACAAGTTACTAATACAATCTTATGATATACTTTTAAGTTGATATTTGAATGTCATGTGAAAAACACTACCTACAAGTGATGCTCAATGGCAGGATCACGTAAAATAATCTTCAAAACAATCAATTTGTATTCAACAAAGAAAAGAACTGATGAACTATCGTATGATGAGTGTGGTAATGAATATAAAACATGATGAAGATTTGGCCTACTCCACTCTTCCAACTCCAACAAGTACAAGAAGACCGGAATCTATTAATCCTTAAAATTTTACTCGTAGAAAATCTGTTTCTACACGAAATTTCAATAAAAGTCTCTCATAATACTGTAATTCACTCTCTTTTTAGGTTACAAATATTCAACCTTGAATAGAGATTTAGAATACGAAAACACTCGATTTTGCTAAAAGGAAAGCTAGAGAAGTTGATGCGGCAGAGAGAGAATGAGAGTTCTTGATTTCTGCCAATCTCATAGCTTACTTTGATTTGCTTAAATTCTATTCCAAGAATGCAGAGGCTTGTAGGTCAATCATCTACACCGTCTGTAGCAACAGCTACTTTCTGCAAACGTCATTCCAGACTTTCATGGCTTCTCGCTGAATCGATTGTTCACATCTTAGACACTGATCCTTTCAAGCACATTGACGTCCTCATTTTGCTTGACTATATAACTTGTTCAATTTCTACAAAAGTCCTTCCAGTCTTTAGACACATTCTCGTAAAATATCTTTGTTGTCCTTCCGTAGAAGCGGAGCCTTTCCATGCTTTCAGACATCCTGTTTATGTCTCCATCTGTTTATTGGCTTATGTTTATAAAAGCTTGCTCTGCACATTCAAATTCACACACTACTAACATTTAATTATTTTGTCATCTTCAAAACATTGGAGGAGATTTTCCCAACATCACAAGACAAAAATAATAATAAAAATTACATCACTTATTAAAATCACCAATCAAGATTATAAAATCATCAGGTACGAATGATTTCTGCTGACAGGAATCGGGGCAAAATGTTGAATAGCTAGCTCTTCCCTCTCCACCGGGGGTCGGCAATTGTAGGCTCAATTCTCAGTTGCGAAAGATGTGACTACTAGTACTTGCACAAGAAGCGTGCGGAATTGCCGAGAGAGCTGCCACAGCCTCATCGCGTAGACCGTCGTCCTCAACATCGCTCAAATAAGACAGCTGTGCAGACTCGGCATCACGAACATGAATGGCTTACACTTGCAATTTCTCTCAGATCTCAACTGCGCTTTCCGTTCGTTCGACACCGGACCATGCACCTTGAACGTTCAGCCACGGAGGTCTCATACTTTCTACCTAAGGGAGTTTGTCAATGGCAGAACCGGAGGATCCCGAACATACATGGTCAATGCTGTGACGAACTTGGCCTGGACACCTACATCTTTGAGTGCCTAGACAATGATTTCGCCCTAGCGCTTCATGTCAGTTGCCCTCCTTTTTCTGAGCACGAACGGCCTCTCATCTCTCATCATAAAGACGTAGGTGTCCAGGCCAAGTTCGTAATAGCATTAACCATGTATGTTTGGGATCCTCCGGTTCTGCCATTGACAAACTCCCTGAGGTAGAAAGTGTGAGACCGTCGTGGCTGAACGTTCAAGCTGCATGGTCCGGTGTCGAACGAACGGAAAGCGCAGTTGAGATCCGAGAGAAATTGCAAGTGTAAGCCATCTTCATCCACCGACCTACTGCGAACCTTTCGGTGAGGCTGAGGTCGAAGTCGAGGTCGAGGTCGAGGTCGAAACGGATGTGGTGTACTGTGATGTTTGAGAAAGGCCACGAGACAGTGATGAGACGTGAACGGCCTCTGTGCTTCGCTGCCTTGAATGTACTCCCACCATTTTTGTTGCCCATGTTTGTTGCGCCATCTTTGAGGTTAGCCTGCTCAACTGACTTTATTCAACTCCCTCAAAACATACTACACAACATATAAATGGGGAAATGATTTACAACCTCTCATAATTCCTATCGCCTTTATAATTCTCGAGAATAATTTCTGAATTCAGAACTATGGTGAGTTTCCGGATGAGTGTTTTTGAAGGAGGTTCAGTATTGTATCTTAAAGTTTGGTCAGCACGTACATTCCAAATTTCATACATATTAAGAAAACAAAAAATCAATAAAAATTCCACAAAAGAAGAAGAAGAAGAAGTTACCCTATTAGCCTAAGCTTAAATTGAACATAATAAAAAGTAAAAGGTCATTCCCAACACACATGCACTAATTAACTTGGCCGAGGGAAAAGAAACCTTTGACGGCTTCCAGACAACTAATAACGTGAAAAGTACTAAAGCATGAACATCAACTTGGTCGAGGAGAAAAAAATTTTGTATATGTTCGCCTCAAACAATTATTAAGCTTTTTTTTTTTTTTTTTTTTGGTGACCGGGAAGCGTTTGCCTGGCCGGCATTCGGCGGCGTAAACCCATGGCAACCCACGGGGACCCACCTCCCACGAGCCGCAGGTAAGTCGCGCAAATGACGAGGTGGGGAGTTGAACTCTGGCCTTGCGAGTGGCCAGCGTGCAACTCCACCATCTCTGCCACCAACGGGGTGGGTGCTCTTTCTTTTTCATATTCGAAATTTTTATAAAAATAGAGTAGATAAACTATATATGAGCTACGCTGATTCTGAAAAAAGAATAAAGTTTAGCTTGCATTCGTTTTATGAAATATGAAAATTTTGAAAAATATTTTAATCATCTACAAAAATATTTAGATGTGAGTTGTTCTCGATAATGAAATTATTTTTCATTAACTAATTCTTTCATGTGGCATAAGTGAAAAAGATGATCATTTATAGAAAAACATTTTTCAAATCATTCTTTTTTTCTCAAAACAAATGGAGTCTCAATCTTTTTAAACGTGACATTTAATTAGGTTGAATGATGGAAGAGAGAGGATGACTCTGTTGTCATCTCGGTTACTAGTGTTCGTCAGTCTAATCCTTATAACCTCTTTTGGGCATATAGTTAATTATATCTTATTTCTCAATTTAGTGTTGATTAAGTCGCACCAAACATCTCAGCATAGTAATTCGTATTTATTAGCTCAGTTTTGACATTATGGGGAACAAAAAAATTTCGGGTGCTAGGACAAAATGTTCGAGCCCAATGGAAGGCCTGGCACGATTAGGCAATTCAATCATCTCAAGTCCGGCTCATCTAGACCAAGGGATTTGATTACATATTTAGTGGTTATGATAAATATTTTGCAACAAGATACAACTTAGAAGGACGACTCTCCCATAGACCACAAGGATTCGTTTATCGAGTCATGATAAATCACATTAGAATTAGATTGAATGACGAGAGTTCAATAGATGCAAGCGCTTGCTTGTTCGGAATTGAACCCAGAATGCGGTCTGCGGATCTTATACTTGTTCAGGATTGAGTGAAATTAAGAAGTTTCGGTTCTTTACACTATCTTCCAAGCTTCCTACTCCACATCAACGTATGAAAGCGGGAATTTTAGCTCATATTGTTCTCATGCAATGCACAGACTTAATTCTAATATACTCTGTTGTGGATTATGAAAGGGGTCAGGAGGGGTGACCATACTACCACAATTCAGATATTAT
Organism: Eucalyptus microcorys; assembly: GCA_014182515.1. NCBI lineage: Eukaryota > Viridiplantae > Streptophyta > Magnoliopsida > Myrtales > Myrtaceae > Eucalyptus > Eucalyptus microcorys. Next base: position 23,278,961 of record CM024567.1, on the reverse strand, counting down.
CCTCAGCAAGTCCTTTAAATACTTGAAATCTTCCTGTTCTTTCCAGTTTCCCCATTCCCAACATGTTTTGAACTCCAGCTTAGAACTTCAGTAACTTCCCTATTTCGCCGGCATATGCAATGTAGTTCGCATTTACAGAGGTCGAGAATTGGTCGGAAATCTCTAATCAGCGATCGGTCACCAAAATGTGCCACTCTGGATCATGATCCAAGTCCTTTCCACGCGTGTTGCCCCTGATTCTCTTCAGATACTGAATTCTGATCATGTTTTGCAGCTGCTGGAAGCCGATGCGACAAAATATTGGCTGGCCCCATACAGAAGAAGTTTCATTCGAGCTCTTTAGTTTATGTTGACTCATCATCTTGTGCGGAGGTGATGAGGCAGGAGGCGTTTTACCAGCCAAGCCGCCAGAGATCATGAAAGATGCAGAGATACATGCCCGATGATGCGAAGTGTGCCGGAAACCCGGAAAGATTCGGCGAACTCCGCCTGCCTATCTCTATCCAGTTGCCTCTCCTCGGCCATTTTACCAGAGAGTTGAGGGGTTCCCTGGTCTTTGGGCGGACGAGTTAGCCAGCACACTATGGGTGAAGAGAGTTACGGTTAAGGATTCGACTGGCGAAACTCTGTCGACATTGCAGCCCTCAGGTCGATTAATAATATCAAGTGTTTCATCAGATGTCACAAGTGACGAACCTAGGCGTCGAGATATCGATGTCAGGGGATGTAGTCCTCAGGAGATGCAAAGCGACTCCGTCGGATTCGGAACGTGGAAAGCTTACCCCTTACTGGCATGGCTCTTTATGCGTTTGTGTCGTAGTTACTTTGATACGAGTCATTGGTGCAATCATAACTCATACATTAACACTCCCTCTTGCGTGCAAATTCGGGTTTTACACACAAAATAAGGAGGATGTATCGTGTTTCGAATAACTGGAGGAAAATACTAGTAAGGAATTAAACCTCTTTGATCAGATCATGCCACTTTACTGAAATTGTTATTCATTCACCAAAAGTCTAAACCGTTGGGTCGCAATGTATATCAAGAACATTGGGTCGGAGTCTCGCCAAGTGTCATTAAATTTTTTTCATAACGATGCAAACGTAAAGATGCTTAATCAGAAAGGGGGAGAGGAAAATGCAGTAAGACCTGGTGAGATACAGATTGATGGAGTTCAACTTGCAAAAAAAGTTGTGAAAATGAATGATTGGACTGGTATTGGCAATGGCGATGAGATTGGCTCCAGTAATAAGAGATCTCATGTTTGAAGCTTCTTGGTTTTTCTCAAACGAATACCCGACCAAGAATCAAATTCGAGAAGAAGGCCATGCCTAGACAAACAACAAGGCTTATCAGGTTATCATAGCTGATCTCTGTTATTGGCTTTACCTTGCCTTGATTCGTCGCTGGACATAGGCGAGCCATGAGCTCCAGACACGAAATTCTTGACTCAATGCGGAGTTTCGCTCGTATCGGCTAGGGCGACTACAGGATCCAAAAGTTACAAATACCAGAATTAACAATTGGAAAAACAAAAGAAAAATGCACTATTCAAGATGAGCCACATTGGACACAGTTCAGAGGGAAGAGAATCTGAACTTCAACTCTTCATTTGACAATTTAACTTCGAAATTTCTTAGCCAATGCAAATATAAACCACAGAGTGACAAGAGTCATGCCATGACAATGAGACATTTAGGACTAATAAGTACGGTAATAGCACAAATATTCTAGGAAAATACGAACAAGTAGCTACACAGCGCTCCTTAAAAACAACCAATTTGCAAGGCAGTGCACATCTACATAAAAATGCCTCCACAAGAACTAAGGGTCCGGGTACTGATTAGCCCCCATGCTCAGGCGGACCTGGAGGTGAAGGCTTCGGTATGTATGGCATAAGAGGAGTTCCATGCACAATCGGTCCTGGCTTTATGGAGGTCTTTGAGCTTGGAGCTGGGTCAACAGGACTATAATCCTCCAGACTCACGCTTCCTTCTTGACTAATTTTCAACTCCGAGTTGAGACTATTTCCATTGCCCTGCAATTTCATGGGAAGACTTAATCAATGACTGATGAGAGGCCTGAAAAAGAGATTGACTTGGAAACTTGCGATGCCATTGAAGAAACCTCTGGTGTCCAGATTAATCTGATTGAGCAATGTGACTAAAAAAACTTGTGAGTCTTAGATGGAGGCACGAACCTTTAGCTTCCTGCCTGCAAGTGTGTTCAACGTTGTATCAACTTGGGGGGTGGATGCAACATCTGAAGTTACATTTGAGCAGGAAGAGGTAATAAGCATGGGAAGATTTTGTTCACATCAAATCTAACAACAGATGATTTTATCTTTAGAATGTATTTGACGACTTTTCACTTCAGCAACCTAAATGGCTTAAAAGTAGGTCCCATGTTTAAGGATTATAAATTAAACAGCTTAAGCGATTTTGATATTCAATGCATATATTGGTTAACACATTGACGACATAAATAATTTAATATGTCAGCATGACTGGCCAAGATTTAAACGATTGGAGCAAGAAAAATGTTGCTCTTCTGAGAATAAATATGAGGCACTATAGGATCCAATATCAAAATCATGACATCGAAGAGAATGTAAACATAGTATTGGCTGCTCGTGCAACCTAAGGAAAGATTAACTAAAACAGAAAGAACTCAAACTCGAAGTACGTCACTTCAATATCAGAAGAGACAAATACCAGCTATTGCTGCAACTCTATGCACACTCAGGCAATATGACGTTATGTAGCTCCACCAAACTACCACTTCAACATGACTTGATTCGAAATACCACACTGAAGTTGGCCGAAGCCACAAGATAATCTATGCACGACCCAACTCATATTTTTCATGTATAATTTCTTCAAGCAACGTCACTCTCTAAGATAATCCAGCCTGACCCAGCGCAGCAAGTTACTCCAGAGTTGCCCACAGAGCATTTTCACTAGTAGACATAATGAGGCAGTATATCGAGGTCTCAACTTTCTTCACCCTAGCAATTTGGCTTCCCCACAGTGTAATGTGATCACATTAACCAGGGATGTTCAACAGCCAAATCAAACCAAACCAGAATGATATGCAGGGCAACAGACAATTTTAGTTTAGTTTTGCTCTCAATTTTCCTGAATTGATGAACCAAGGATGTATCTTCTTTTGATGTGTTATAAATCAAACATATGTTTTCTTTTTATTTATTAAATTTTCTATTCATGTTTCTAAAAGTCTTCGTGATAAAACGACTCACCATAGCGTCGTCCACCAGGTCTTAGCAGAACCAATCCAAGACATACAGAACTATGTGAATATGGTTGAATTTCTCACCTTGTAGATGTGATTTAACTCAGATTTGTTTTTCTCTCTTTGGAAAGATTTAATTTAGACCGACACCATGTAACAGTAGTCTAACTCTGAACTTCTATGTATCAACCAAACCAGCAACTTCTCTAACACCAACAGGCGATAACAAATGGATCCAACCGACACACACCCATAATGCCTTAAAAGAACAAATTATTGACATTGAGGCAGGGCATACAACACGAACAATAGAAAAGGCAAGACAAGAAGATCGAACAAAACCAATGTCCGACACAATTCATATCATCGAAACATTACCACGCGAAACAAATTCATGCGATGTGAGAGCACTTGCCAGAAGCCGAGGAGTCACTCATGGCGTCCGAGAAGCCGAACAGCGACGCGGGAGTTGCTCCAACCATGCAGAGCACGACAAGCAGCGCCAAAACCTTCATGGTTCCAGCGCATGCAAACACAGCAAAACCACTCAATGTCGAGGAACCCTGGACGAGATTTTTACTCAGAAACAATACTGCTTTTCTCTTCAAGATGGCACCCTCCTATTTAAGCCAGACTAAAAGCGAACTCAAGAACGAGGATCCCAGCTCATGGAACTGAATTTCTTTTCCCTTTTTGCACTGTGGGAATTTCGTGCTGGAGCGAAAGTGGACCAGGAATGGCAAAGCAGTGCAACTGCGCGTCCTTGCGTCACCCCCAGATTTATAGAGAGAAGACGCACCAAAAAGTCTACCAGAAAACCTGGCACGTAAAACAAGTAGCGAGCAATGAATGCCAATATCCCACCTCCCATAAAATAAGCACTCTTCTGTCGTGCCCGTCTCTCTCTCTCCCTCCCTCCCTCCCTCCCTCCACTGGAAGGCTTGAAACTTCTTCGAAAATGCGTGGCGAGTGAAAACTGAAAGAAGAAGAAGAAGAGCGCTTTAATGTCTTCTAGAGAGAGAGGGAGGGAGGGAGAGGGAAAGCATTGAATTTGTTTGCAGGAGGGGTGGAGGAGTGACATTAATGATGGTGGGAATGCGGGATGTCGGGCGCGTCGCTATCTGGAGTTGCAGGGACATACCGGGGAAATGGAAAACCGTGAACGCCTTCACTGCCTTTCGGGTCGACCGAGATTTTTCTCGTACATGCTTAGATTAAAGAGGAAAAAAAGCATGCGTAATAACGATAAGTAAATATCACTGATTCCATCGGACAGCTTTGGGGGTGTAGCTCATATGGTAGAGCGCTCGCTTCGCATGCGAGAGGCACGGGGTTCGATTCCCCGCACCTCCATTTCCACGTCTTTTTCTCTCTCCGACTGATGAACTGTGCAACTCGTGTTTTTCTACTTTTGTTTTTTTTGGCAGGGATGCTTTATATGCTTTTGTTTAAGCAAGGGACATTATCATTCTATCAGGACAAGCCATTGTATTTGGATAGGTATGAGACATGTAGAAATAGTTGGCTGGTTGTGTTGGGCTCGACACATTATTATGTCTGCCCATATGACTAGCTAGGATACGATTAAAGTGGATATGCTCTATTAAATTACAATTTATGGACTCTCACTGATGAATTGTGCAACTTTTGTGTTTTTTTACTTTCTTTTTCTTTTTGGCAAGGATGCTTTATTACTTTTCCCATATTATATGTTTTTGTTTAAGCAAGGACATTATCATTACATCAGGTCAAGCCATTGTATTTGGATAGGTATGAGACATGTGGAAGTAGTTAGCTAGTTGTGCTGGGCTCGACACATTATTATGCCTACTCATATGAATGGCTAGGATACGATTGAAGTGGATAAGCTTTATTAAATTACAATTTATAGACGGGTTTTTTCAAAGAAGAATTCAGTTATATATATGTATTAAATGTACAAATTGTGAGATTTATTAAATATTGCAAGAAATGGGAATATATGATAATATTATAGGATATCTAAGAAATTACACAATACATTCAAAACATGAAATACTAGAGTACTATAATTTTTAAAATGATATTCCACTACTACATTTCGTCGGTCAACCTAAACCTACCCACACGCCCTTTTCAATAGCAATGGTGCTCTTTATGCTGGCACAAATGTCCCGTCTCGTTGTTTGGATTACAAAAAAAGTTTGTAGATGTCGTTTGCACATCGCACAATCGATGGCCTATATCACATCAACCAGTGCCACTTTCTCTCGAGTGATTACCCAATCGAGGTACATTGACATTCAAACCTATTATTTGTTATCTACATGGATTGATTAATGTCATGAGTGTAAGAATTTCCCAACTTGGAAATGTCAATTTCCGATTGTGATTGGTGAATGTCTCGTCCAAAACTGGTGCTCTACTTATGGACGGAGCAGGTGGGTTTCATGGCTATATACTTTATTTCTAAATATTAAGAATAATTCAAAAATCAATCGAGGAAAATTAATGATAAAATACTCATTCAACTAAATAAGACTTAAATATATCTTCAAATTTGAAGAAGATAATTACATGTACAAGTGCCCTAATAAGGGTTAAAAACAAATCACACCCAATAGAATATCTAACTAATCTGATGTCTTAAGCATTGTATCCCTCACCGTAATTTGGATAAGTATCATCGTTCTTCACATTGCTTACGTTTGGCTAGAGTCATTTATGCAATAATCAATCATGTCCACAGGCATTATTTTTTTGGCAGTCAAGCTTCACCTATTTTCTTCAACACACTGTAGATTAGTATTTAACATGGACCTTGATGGTATTGTAAATATTGCGCTGTTTGTCACAAGCTATGGTGGAAAGAATGGAAAAATGTGAAGCTCTGCTTTTCCACCATTTTAAAATTTTGGTATCATCTTTTCAATAAGGATGTCGACTTCATTCATGCGGTGAAGTTTGAAATATTAAAATTATTGGTGTATGCATCATACAAGTTTTGGAGTTAATTTCTCACCATTACGAATGAGAAATTGTCCAAAAAGCCCTAAACATATTATACTTCCGCCAATTTAATCATAAACTTTTTAATTTGACCAATGTAGTCCTAAATTTTTGACAATTTATCAATATAATCTTTCTAACCAATTTTAGCGGAAAAATAATGATGTTGATGATTTTTGTAATTTTTTCAAATTTTTTTGAATTTCTTTTCTTTCCTTTTCCATTTCCTTTTCCTTTCTTCTTGTTTTTCCTATTTCCCTCTCCCAGTCGTTAAGGCCTCGATGATGGCCGGGAAAGGGAAAGAATAAAAAAGAAAGAAAGAAGAAAAATAAGATATTTTAAAAAGTTAAAAAGATTATATATCTGCACCTATCTTGTTAGGTAAGATGATTGACGTTGACTTTCTAACAAAAATTAATTGAAATAACCACATTGAAAAATCATCACAAGTTTTAGGATTAAATTAATCAAATTAAAAAGTATATAATTGAATTGACAACCGTATAATAGGTTTAGAACTTTTTTGACAATTCTCATCCCTTGCGAATACTTGCTCCACTTAAACCTCCTCAAATGGCATCAAAGTCGTAAAATGGAATCATTCTCTTTGTTCACTAATTTACTAATGTCCAAGATGGTGGATAAAAAAAAACAAAAGATGGAATGTCCTTCTAAGATTTGAGGATGGCCTTTACGGCCAGTGTTGCTTTACTAAAAAAGGAATCATTCTCTTTGTTCACTAATTTACTAATGTTATGTACAGAAATGAACAACGTGGTTGCTTGATGGATAATTTTCGAACAAGGCACCCGTTGCATCATTGAAAACTAGCAAAAATCCCTAAAGTAACCCTCCAATCTTGTTGTGTCAACAGCAAAATCTATGATATGAGTGGTGGAGTCCAGCTTTAGCGTCTCCATCTCCTTCCATGCCTTCTTTAACATCTTATACGTGGAATTCACCTCGTCTTTTTTGTGCAAGGTGATATTTTCAACTTGCCTTCCCTGTGTCATAAAGAGAACCTCAACTCTTGATACTTGAGGGGGCAGATCGAATATGTCGAACCCCGTATAACAATACAGAAGCTTGAAACTGTCAAAAACCGTCTTACATGAACAGATAAGCGCAGCCGCACATGCACCCCGTAAGTGGAAAAAATTCCCATTGCTAACAAGACTGAGCCATTGGATCAAACTCTGCATTAGGAATGCATTAACGGAAGCATTATCTAAGATGATGCTTAATTTTTTATCAGAAATGCCAAGTTCGTTGACAACTCTTGTTATATCGGCAGCCATAATTTGGAAATCATGTGGCACTATTAATTTTTAAATCAATGTAATGACAAAGGAAAAAAATGTGATCAACGAACCATTTTAGAGAGAAAGAGTAGGAGTAATTGGTATCCGACTGAAGGTTGAGAAATGGTGAAAATGATAGGGCAGGGAGAAAATTTGTTGCGCTCGAAGACCCTAGCCCCAAAAAAATCTTGAATGATTGGATCTACCAATTTGGTATCGTCTGAAACATAGTTATCCATAGAATGTTGGGTCTCTCCCCTATGCTTCTCTCTCCCACCATCAGGCGTTGCCTCCTCATATCTGACTTCAAGAATTCCTAATGAGGCAAGGCAAGCAACTAAATTATGATGGCTTGACCCACAGGGATCAAGCCACATCGTCACAATTCCTAGCAGCCATACCACGATAGAGGCACAAGAAGACAACACAGCAGAGGAAAGACAAAGTAGAAGTCCAATTTGAAAATAGACCCATCCCATTGCAGCTGTTCCTTTGAACAAAAGCCATCCACAGACATTAAACCGTTTCAGTGGATGGCGAATCTTGGATCCAAGATCTCCATCAGGCATGGGCTCTCTCAGTCAATGCCATGTACTCGGTTTGCGCATGCATAAGACTCGACAAATAGCAGAATCTGCATCAATGTCTGGAACCAGCACAACACGATTCTCTACCATAATGTTAGAGACTACCACCAAGACAGAATGAGGATGGATCCATGGCCCCTTGTCATCACAGACCGAACTACAAAATAAAAATGCAGACACATGTTCCAAAGAATATTTACGACATGTTCCTAGAAAGTTAATAAGAACCTGTCTCCGACCCTGATCATACTGGAGAAGTATGTCAAGAGTTTATGGGGGGTGGATCATCAGTTGTACACAAATTACTAGCACAAGCAAGTCAATAAATATTAAATTTCTTGAGAGATACTCATGCTGATTTTGTTTTTCTTTCAAGAGGTCAAATAAACCATGTCCATGTACCCCTGTAGACCAGGGGTAATCAGCTTCCAAAGGGCAACAGCCAACCAAACATATCCAAGAGAAATCTCAGTAACGCCTAACTTGGAGCAAGAAGATGAAAGAAAAGTTCGAAATTACACGTCCAGACAAAACTCTTTGCATAACCTCCTCCAATTGTTTTTGACATGACTCCCCCCTCAATCAGCGGTACTGCAAGAAAAAAATCATGACAATAAGACTTCTCTCCATTGGAAAAAGATGAAGCAAAGATTGAAACTCACAAAGTTTTCTCAAACAATAGTGTGAGAAAGTAGATTTTCTTTCATGGATTTTGGCCACATAAACCATTCGGAAAGAAAGGGCTTTGACAAAGACCATATCAAACCATTTTTGCCTTCTAATCATAAGTTACCCTTTTATAACAATACCAATATAAAAAGTGATGAGCAAAAAAACAAAAAGCATAACATTCATAACCTTTGAAGTAGATGGACCTTTTTGTATTCTTGGCCAACAAAGTAGAGGGACTAACGTCAGATACGATTAATGATTGAATGTCATGCAACAAAATGAGGTGAAAGAATCAAAGTTTGGCGCTCGGTGAACTAACATTAACCAGGGGAGTCTAACAAAAGCTCACCTTAATGAAGCCAATTTCCTTGGCGTTGCTGCGGAAGCACTGCCGACAGCACATCAGTCCATACTTCCGGATCAAACCATGGGGGTTTCCACATACCCGGCTGCCGAAAAACAAAACGGAAAGTTGAGAATACACGCCTAAAGCCAGCAGTTTGGACCTTTTTCTTTTCTTCCCAGAAAAAAAGAACAATCGGCTCGATAAATAAAGAAACTGAAGGAACATCAGCGATTAAATCTGAAGAACACCATTGTGGGGGGCTACATACGTGTCTCCGATCAAAAGAAAATCACAGATTAGATTCTCATTGTAAAACTTCACAAACAGTATTCAATATCGAGCTACCAAATCCTCCAAGACAGGCGATGCGAACCCGTAAATTCAACACCGCCCTTAGCCTGATCCTCTCACACTAAAAAGATGGTCGACTGAATCTTAGCAGTGTCTAAACGACCCCAGGCATCTCCTAGACAAATCCTGAAAAGGGCACGACTACAGTGGGAGCCACAACATCAACCAGCTATCATACCAGCGTCGTGATCAACCATCAATCAGCTAGTCGCCAAGTTCGACGCTTTATCATCGATCCGACCAAGCTCGAAGCGTAATTCTACGGAGGAAAGCGAAAGGAACGACGGAAGATCGAAGGGAAGTGCGTTACCAAGCGCGAGAACCGGGGCCGTAGCTCTTGGGATGAGAGTTCCACACGTTGGAGTGACCCATCTTCTCTGTTCTTCCTCCTCGGTGCGGAAAATCCTTCAGAGCTCGCCGCGCAATTCGATCGCTGCCGCTCTTGTCAAGAAAAGCTAGGGCAAAACCCTAAAAGCCGTTTTATAGGCTTCCACGTCCCTAAAACGCCGCGTTTTAGGTGGGCTTGCGTCCCGGATCGATCCGAAGAGACTGATCTCCCGTTAGATCAAACGCTAGCAGGGCGCCCCGATACCGTCGGATGATATTCAAACGCTACCGTTAGATCAATGTCCGACAGACCGATCTCCAGCGCCGTTAAGATCGAACAGATCTCTACCGTCGGAAGATCGGGATTGATGTTGAACACCGTTGGATCGACTCAATCTCATCCGTTGGATCAATGTGACGATAATTGTGCCTTTATGCCATTAAATCGAGATAAAGATCAGCAGCTGTGAGGCCCCGTTTGGTTTGGTTGGATTTTCGCTTGGGAAAATTTTTTTGTGTTTGGCAATTGTTTTTTAAAGCTCATTACTAAATGTGGGCATTCCGAATACTGAAAGCTAATGCTGGGGAGGAGATGCTTTGGGCATTGGGCATAGGGCATTTTGGAAATGTAACCGCGTCACTGTTCATATTCTCTTCCCCTTCGTTTTCTTCTTCCCCGCCCATCTTCTTCCCTATTCATCTTTTTCTTCCCCCCGCCTATCGGGCTTCTCTAGCAGTCGCCACCACCGCTTGAGGGTCGCGTGACCCACGACCTAGGCGACGTCGTGGACCTCAGGCGGCGTCGCCTGGCGCACGTGGACCCAAGGCGACGTCGCTTGAGTCTGCGCAACCTTAGGCCGCCAAATCTGGTAGTTCGAAGGCCAGATCTAGTTGCCGAACGGCCAAATCTAGCCTCTGCGACCTCGGGCGCCCGAGGTCGCGCCTCCAGTGGCGTCTCCCGAGGTCACGACCTCGGGTGGCCAAATCTAGCCGTCCGGCAATTGGCCGGCAATTAGTCGGCCACCGGAGTTGATTTCAGATTTAAAATAAAATAATAATAATAATAATAATAATAATAATAAAAGCAAAAGCTTATTACAAATATTAGTTTTGCCAAACGGTGTTTATGCTAAAGTTATATTTCAATGCTATATTTCCCAAATGATGTAACATTTCAAAAACCCATTTACCTTATGTGTATTTGCGCATTCTCCCAATGGCATTTTCCCAAAACTGAACCAAACGGGCCCTAAGTCTCGAGAAAGTGGCGTTATGATTGAGGAACACATGGGGCTATAGGAGGAAGATTGATTTAGATTGTGTTTAGCAACTTGCCAAATAGTAATAATTTTTATTATTTTTTTATTTTTAAAAAGTAGATTTGAAAAGAAATTCGTTTTGTGAAATTTTTATTTTTGGGAATAAATTTCTATTTTTTTATTCCCAAAAGTAAATTTGAAACGGAATCGAGAAATAAAAAAGTTGATTCTTTGTTCAGGAACGATTCCAGAATCAATTTAACCCATTTTTTTCTATTTTCTCCTCTTTCTTCTTATTCTTCTTCCCTTTCTCTTCTTCTTCAACTATTGTTGGCGCCGTCCATCGCCATCGGTCGTCGGGGACCATTTCGGTGAGCTCGCCAGAGACTTGCCAGGCCAAGGTGAGGTCCGATGAGCTCACTGGTGGCGTGCCTAGCCACCAACAAGGCTCAATCTCGCCAGATTTAACGAGGCTGAGAAAAAAATAAAAGAAGAAAAAGAAGAAGAAAAAAAGTAATAAAATTATTAAAAAATTAAAAGAAAATGAATTGGATTAGAAATTTTCAAAACAATACCAAAAGAATTCTATTCTGAGAATAAAAATTTTGAATAATTACCAAACGGCTTAAAATGCTTAAAAATTGTTTTCGGGAACGAAATAAAAAAAAATCATTTCTGATTAAAAATTGTTCCCGAGAGTAAAATGGTTACCAAACATGTTCTTAGTGTTCTTAACTCATTGAGTGCTGCACGGATTATTCCTTAGTTGAGAATTTGCCAGCCCGTGACTCATGCGCTTTCATAAGAAGGTGGTGTGCTCAACTTGCTTGTTTGTCAAGCCTTCTTTACAAGTTTGGAAAAATAGCTATGGCCATTGGGCTGAAAAATCTGACATATTGCTTAGAGAAGCGATTTCTAATTGGAGAAATTGATGTACAATAAGATTGTATTTGGTAATTCGGATAAAAACCGCAATATGATATGTCTTATTCTACCCTATGTTTGTCTTGTCCATGACAAAATAACGGGATAGTAGGATAAAATAATCTTAGAAGTAAGATAGAGCCGGATAGGATTTCTTTTATCAATAAGATCACAAAATTGCATGCTCAAGAAAGCAACACAACTAAGTTTTTGTTTAAAAAAAAAAATCACAATAAAAAAAATGCTTTCCAGAAAATCATTCCAAATTAGAATATTCATTTTCCTAAATTTTAGCATACATATTTTCATTGACGGATCATTTTCAATAAACCAAATGCATGAAAGTCCAAAATTAATCTGTGATTTCTCAAAAAGCATTTTCCTTTTTCTTTTTTTTTTCGAAAACAAACACATCCCAAGTCCTTTTTACAATATTAAAATTCTTTTTAAACAGCAACATGCTTCCATATGGTGATATCTTACGAACAGCACCTACATCAACTTCAATGATCACCTTCGGCCACTTCTTTTCCTTTGCCACTTCCACGGGGACAACAAATCTCGTACGGATGGAGTATTCGGTTTCGGGGTGCTGTATTCAGCTTCCTGGTCAGCACGGTCGTGCACGCTACGAAAAACGAGCCAGGTCGAACATAGAATCACCTTGTCGTCCACCGTCGTTTCTAATGGCGGCCAACCGATAGCTCAAACAGCCTTTCGGCTTTCCCAATACTAGACGATTGTTCTAATTGATTCCCTAAGGCAAAGAGAGGAGCACTTTTATGTTAAACAAAGCATATTAATCTGTCTTAATGGTTATGTATTTCATTACATCAGTTAGCCAGCTATGATACGATTATCAGCAAGATATAAAAAGGGCATGCATCCTTTCGAATACATGAAAAGTACATGCATCTTTTCCAAAAGAACGCATTTTTATAACTCAAAACATAATTCCCATCACCTCTGCAACTAAACTGCAATCCAAATAACATCGATGGAATTTTATTAAACATAATTGGATTCCTATTATCCATCGGAATTAAATCAGAATTAGCCAGGGAGGTTCAGAGCTACTGAGTTTCATGCAATTAAGCATGCAAAACACCAAAGCAACCACTCTGCCTTGGAAACTTGAAATCAGGAGCCTCGCTCACATGAATAAAAACTTGGCTTCAACCATGTAATGTTTATCTGGCAAATCTAACAGCAATATATGTATTGCTAGGTGATTGACAATCTATGGTGAAAGAGTAATCAATACACCAAGCCCACAGTTGAGGCCAAACAAAAAATAAAATAATAAAAAGTACAACAAACTCTAGTTGCTGCCACTGTTCTGTGCTACTTTTGCCCATGGCTTCATCATCCTTCTCGATCAGTCCAGAGCGAATCAAGCTCCATGTTGCTCACATCATTAGATACCAAGGTTATCAAAAAACAACAGAGCCAGTCATGCTTGATTCTTGATGATAACAATGATACAACAGCTCTTGAAATTTGACAAGGTTGGATGCTGAAACTTAACAAAATCTTCTTTCTAAATTGATAAAAGTACATTGTTTAATAAAAATGATGTATCATAACTAAATGAATCTTACACCCCAACCATTCATGGAGATTGATTGTGCTGTAAACAATGATTGAACTTGGTACAAACTAAATGTTTCCTTTCTTCAGTTTCCTGAGTTGTAGACAAACAATGTATACAGTTGGAGTTCACAAATCCCATCTTCAGTCAGAACTCGCTTTTTTCAAGCTTGCCATGTATGTTAAATAAATGCTCCACACATACGCACAAGAACTGTTCACCAATGGCTGCCAACAATATGAAAAGAAGGGTTAATAGCTCACTCTCCCCTCGGCCATTGCCATGATAAGAACACAAGTGTGAGAAGAATTCACATGTTATTTCAGGTGGGACAAAGAAAATAAACTGATTATTCCTAGACAAAAAGTAACTTTTCCTAACAATCCAATCAGCTCCAAGGAAAATTATAATGAGTACCCTGTGAGTCACATTAGTTGGAGTAGTTTATTTTCCTTGTATGTCAGCAATGTAAACTTCTGGCATGCTTAAAGCAATCAAACATACCTGTAAATGCACAGGGATGAACTTGAATGTGAAAAAATCACAAATAGGCCAAAATAAAATGCCATTTCTCATGGTAGGCAGTAGATCTCGCCTCAATCTGCCAACAATATCACCAAAAGTTTCACCTGCATCAGTCAGAAACTAAGTTCACTAATAAAGAAGCATTTCCTGCTTAGGTACATTATCTCATGGGAAATTTGATGTCACTTGATACTAAAGATGAAGAAATATATGCCAATTAGTAGCCATTTGGCACAACTGAGGGCTATGGGCTCAATCATCAGGGCAAAATCTTATAACCAATGCAGAATTTACACAGAGGCATGAGCGTACAAGGTGGCACATGTATGCAGGCACACAGAAAGAGAGGTTCAAACTAATGCTAATTACCCAATGGCTGCAAAGGAAAGGTATTCTGTTGCTCATTTTAGTCACTCAAACTATATATCAAAGTTGTGGAATAGGAAGAAACTAAAGATAACATAAGTCATAGTCTCTGAGCTGCATAACTGGCACCATATCACATCCCCCTCTAAACTAACACCCTCCAAAAAACACTCATATGCAAATCAGTCCCATAAATCTTTTTTCTTTAATGGATTATGCAATTCTAGCATTTTTAGTGATAAGTGGTAATCATCGACACCAACCACAATTGGGATCTTCTCAAAGAGCTATTCATCAGTAGTCTTAGGATATCGTGGCAAAGAACTACAGGGCACCCATTAGTCAAACAGAGCAGAATGTCCGAAGTACATTAAGACTAGATCATGATCTATCAGCCTATTAAGACTTGCACTTTTGGCAAAGAGCTAAGATCGACATTATAATCCACTGTACACGAGTGATTTAGCCTGCTTTTCTTATGAGGAATAGAAGAATACTTTGCCACAACAGAGAAACTGACTCAGGGGTATGTTAAAATAGGATACTGCATCCAATTGACAACTTGAAAAGCTAAAATTTGAAAAATGAACCAGCAATAAGTCCCTAGATCATCCAAAAGAGGCATATAGAATGAGGAACAGGCTTTGTGGCAAGTCAACTATACAACCAATCAGCTCACTTTACCTCAGAAAAGAGAATATCAAAGAACCATCTCTTACCTTCACAAAGATTTCTATAAGTATTTTGTTGAGTTGGATTTAGTCAAATATTTTGGCTCAAAGGAGAAAACCGCTTGTCATTAGTTTGCAATATGATAGTCACTCATCGCCGACAGAATAAAGCAAAAATTGCCGTTAAAGTTTTGCTAAGTGAAAGATCGCCAAAGCATCTCATCACCTTGTAGACCCGCATTGTATGAGAAGAAGACCGTGGTAACGCAAGGTCCATATATCGCCTGCCCCATAAATATTTTCTTCAGAGTGGTGACCATATCTCGCTTCGGTAGGACTCTCGACAAAGTGTTGAACCACATGTGCTGGCTAGGCCCCAAGATAACCAATCCATACGCGGTCATCCGCAGCGTTCGTATCAGGTCCAAAGAACTGGAAGGCGGCAATGTGATCATCTAAAAGAATTCGATAAACAGTAGTCAAGCAAAATCATAGTAGCCTAAGTAATCAGAATACAGAAGTTGGGTAACACAGAAAGTTAAATCTCCATACTCTAAATTGACAAAATCTATGCTAACATTTTGAGCGGATGCTATCTAAAGCCCTGCAAATGATTCATTCACCTTACAGTAATCTCTTACCAGACACTAGCTAGAATCAGAAGCAAGATCAACTTCAACGCTCCCAAAATAATTCAAACCCTCCGGACCATAAAAGCTAGGATCTTTTCGTGCGGAAAACATGCTCGAAGTCGCAACCGACGTGGTCTCTGCACTTTACCTGGGAAGTCAGATCGGCGGCGGCGTAGATGAGCGAGGACGTGACGCACTTGGTGACGACAGGCCGAGCCTCGAGCGAGCCCAAGTACCAGGCGAGGAAGCCGTCCTTCCGCGGCCGGCAATGAGGAGCGGGCGGCGAGAGAGAGGGCCCGGAGGAAGGGATCGAACTGCTCCTGGGCCGCCGCGGTTGCCGGCCCCGTTCCGCGAGCCGGCGTACGCCCTGCGCCGCTGCGAGCTCGCGAGCGACGGGGATTCGAAGGAGACGGCGAGACCGGCGGGCGAGACCGAGAGCTCCGTCGAGCGCCGGCGGAGGTGCTTCAGCACGGCGCTCGCCGCCATTTTCATTCCCCCTCGAAGTTTGGAGATTTTTTTTTTTTTTTTTGGGGGGGGTGGTGGTTTGTTTTCAGCTAGGTAGGCACGCTCGTGTTTATGCAGGCAGGTGGGGTGAGCACGTTCGTCCGACCGTCCAAATCGGAAATCGGACCGGATCCAACCAGTCATTGTTACGAGGAAATTGAACTGGAACGGATCGATTTTTTAAAATATGTTTTTTAATTTCTTAACAAAAACAATAAATAGATTATTTTATTTCTTAAACACGCGCGCGCGCACATATATATATTCAATTTAAACTATCATCTTTATAGAATAAAAAAGTGATCGGTTCCGTTGAATCGGACTCAATTAGAATCGATGGTCCGGTCCGGTTTATGATCTTATGACCAAACGGTCTCGTCCTCAGTTCTCAAAATTAGAAATCGGATTAGTTTGGAACTGATCATCCCAGGCAGGTGTTTAGTGGAAGCACACGAATCGAACCGGATCCGAACCGGACCGTGTTCGGGCCAAAGCCTTTTTCGAGCCCGGTTGAACCGAAGCATTCGTCAGGCCTTTTTAAGCCCCCGTCTCCTTCCCTCCCTTTTCTCTCTCCGTCGCGGTCGCTGTCTCTGTCGCGGTACGCTCTCGTCAAGAAGCTTCGACGCTTTCGTTCCTTTCATGGCGGAGCTCTTCTCCTCGTTGCGCACTCCGCCTCTCTGCCTCTCTCTCCGAAGCTAGACGTTTTCCGAAGCGCCGGCGCCGTTTGCTTCGACGGCGATGCCCTCGCATCAACGGTAGCCGGAGCTGCGGGAGCTGCTGTTTGCTCGCGATCGAGGATCACGGCGAGGAATGGAGCTGCGCGGTCTCCATCGAGAAGCGTAGAGGTTAGGGTTTCGCCGGTTTTCTTCCTCGGGCGATCGAATAGCTTGCTCGCGGGAACGTTCCGACGAACACATCGTCGTTACACTGGTTTGTGGCAACAGCTTTTAACGTGGAGAGAGATGCTTGCGACTGTCTAATAGCCGACCTCGACCTCAAGCATTAAAAAAAAAAGGAGTTCTTGTGACCGTATGCCACCCGCTACTTGTTCAATTGAGTAGTTTTCTCTGCAGAAGATAGGTTGTTTTGGTTCGGTGGTCGTTACGATTGGGCAAACGAAGTCGCTGAAGGAGTGATGAACGCTATGGATCCTTCCCTAAAGAAGCTCCTGGAAGAAGATGAGGTTTTTTTTTTTTTTTTTTTTTTTTTTCCCGTTGTTATACGGGAAAATACTGCTCCCGCCATGGATTTTGGGTGGGGATTTCTTATTTTGGTTAATTTTGTGTCTACAGGACGAAAGCATGCACTCGGGGGCCGACGTGGAGGCTTTCCAGGCTGCCCTCAATCGGGATATTGGAGGTGATACGTCGACGTCTCAGCCATCATCATCCGATAAAGGTGCTTTCGGCATTAAGTTTTCGCTCTCTAGGAATTAAGAATTTTTCCTGGTAGTTTTGATGCAAACTGTTAGGTTGTCATCCGATGACCAACTTATGTGCTGTGTAATGAAATTAGTGCAGGGACGATGCATTGTTACAACACTTTGATAGTATCTAGCCTTGGGTTTAACCAGTCAAATTTATCAATTTGTCGGATTGGAATAGCATGCAGATATGTCATGTCTTTCAAGTTCACTGCTTTGCGTTACCTTATTTAAAGTATTGTTGATGTAATTCTATGCCTCGTGGACTTAATATGCCTTGTTTGACTTCGCTGGAGCTTTAGATTAAATTTTGAAAATTAAGTTGAGACATCATTGAACCTGCAGTCTCTAAGTTGATTCCTGAGAACTACTGTTGACCTGTAGATCGAATAATTGTATCCTTGGTCACAACTAATGAGTTTATGTGGAACCAGAGTCAGGCCTCTCAGATGTTGGGTGTGTGGATAAGATAGAAGCAGGTGATTTTCAGTCTGATGGGCTAGTTCTGGTTAATTTCATTTGCGTCGTAGAATAATGGTAAATCAGTGGTGACTTCAAATCTCGCATGACTGAAGAAATGATAGATTATGGATTACTGACCATGAGATTGAAGGGAAGCCTTTGAAGATTCTGATGGATTAAACCTTGTTTGTCTCAAGCTTTGCTTTTTCTTGATAAATATATTAAAAGGGTGGATTTAATCATTGACATTTAGTTTAAATTTGTCGGGGATGCATTTGTCCAAGTATCTGTGAACTTAATTTAGAGCTGATGTGATATAATTATCTACTAGCATGCGAGGATGAGTATGATGAGATGTTCTTTGGTTTCTTTGTCTTATTTGCGAATTCGGATTTCCTTGATGAAGTTATATAGAAGCAAAGCCACTTGTAAACAGGGAATGAATTTTTGTGGGAGAAAGTTTCTGTGACAAGGAGGATCAGTAGGTAGGTTTTGATTATCGTGACTAAGAGATTGTTCGGGGGGTTCCTACCTCTCTGCTTCTTATCCAATCTGTGTCCAGCATCAAAAGCCAACTTATAAAAGGCAAAAGTTATGCCACAAGCAAAAGTTGTCCCCTTCTGGCTCCAGCTCTTGAAATCCAAGACCCAAGAAGGGCATTCAGAACATTTTGTAGATTCCTTTTGATCTGAAAGAAGGATGACAATAGAACAAAGTAAGGCTTTTAACCCCTCCTCCCTTCCAACACCATCAAAAAAGGAAAGCAGCAGAGACTAAACCACAAATAGAGGACGTAACCATTAAATAACTGAAAGGGATGAGAAACAAATTTGTTACAAGGATAAAAATTTTACAGAGGAAAAAAGTTATTTGAACTTCTTAAGCTTGTGGTGAAGTTTTGGATAATACTTTTAGCCAATGCTGTGTGAATGCAGTGCTTGGCAGTGTCAGCTGAAAAAGGTTTCCTGTACCAGTTTGCTATTTGAAATGCGTGTGAGATGAAAACCTTTATTGGCTTGGTATGTGCTCCTTGTTTGATGTTATATTTGAAAGAATGCAAAACAAAAGTAGAATTTTGGTCAATATACATATTGGTGAGCAGCTTAGAAGTACCATAAAAAAAAACTTGCTCCCTAATACCTCGGTCAGCTAGATCATTCCCTTCTTTCTTTTGCTTTTTGGCTGCTGATCTGCTATTTCTTGCTTCAAAGGTTCTTACTGCTAAGGAAACTATAATGCTTCAGGTGTCTCCCAAGGAGACAATGATATGCCTCACCAATCATATCCAGGATGGCAACCGACTAACCAGGCTGCAAATGCCAAATCTCAAACTCACCAAGAGCAAAAAAATGCAGAACATCAAGAACAGATTTTGGCACAGATGCAACTGCAGCAAGATGAATCTCTTGCCGATCCCCAACGAAATAACATCTTGGAGGAAGTCAATCACCCGCAGTTGAAGCAGGAACAAGTGCATGATGGTCATCAACTTGGGCAGGGACACCAAAATTCTATCCAGATCAAGCAATCTCCTGGGATGCAAGTGTCAGAAAAGAATTCCCTCCCTATGAGTGGGCCAGGTAGAGTGCATACTCTTGACACTGAATCTCAGTACTTAAAGTTACAGCAAATGAGCAATCAACAGGCAATGGTCCCCAAGCAAGCACCAAATAGACCAAACCGTGTTAAACAAGTGCCATTTGCATTGTTGCTCCCAGTGATTCTTCCCCAGCTCGATAAAAACAGAGCCATGCAACTGCAAACCCTCTATGCCAAATTGAAGGTGAGTCTTTGGTAAAGCTCTCTCTGATCCTTACTTTTTTAGGGAAATTTGATGAGGTTTGTTAGGTGCTTGTTTGGTCTCACTGCTGTAGAACAATGATATTCCCAAGGAAGGGTTTGCGCGGAACATGAGAGGAATTGTTGGAGACCAGATGCTGAAGTTGGCAGTTATGAAAATGCAAACACAGGTATGTTTAGCATGATTGATGTCGTACACAGGACTATGAATGCCATTTAGTAACTAAGCTCCATAGTCTCTCGCTTGCAGCCTCCCCTGCAGTTGCAAATTCAGGGTTCAGCTTCAGCTCTACAGCAGCACCCTAGAATGCAGCCTGCTAGCAGTGCAAAGTTCAGTGATTCATCTCCACCGGGCCAAGTCCATTCCCCACTGAATAGAAATGGTCCAAAGTCCAGAGAGGTGGAACAGATACTAGAGCCTCGATTAATGCAGCAGCAGCATTTTCAGAACATGCAAACATTTCCTAAGTGTGGAAGTCCTGGTGTTTATCATCCATTCAGTGGGACGAATGTAAACATAGCTACTTCATCTGTCAAAACACAACCTAATGATTTACAAATGAAGCAGATTCCAAATCATCAAAGTTTGGGTTCAATTCAGCCAGGAGGGGCAGCTCGATCAATAAGCCTGGTGACTGCACCGAAATTTGATCGGCAGCATCCTAACAGTGATGACAAGAAAGCGCAATCTTCTCTTCTGCCACCATTTGCAAGTAATGTATCACTCCAACAAAATTCAGTTCCTTGGAAATCATCTACTGCTAAAGACCAGAGTTCGGGTGCCATCTCACCATCAGCCTTTGTGAAACAAGAACCTGTTGATCATTCCAGCATTCAACAAAAACCACAGTTGTGTTCCCTTCCCGGATTGTCCTCTGTTTCAGCTGGACATCTTGAGCAAAGAGTTCTCAAACTAGAAACCTCAAGGGACAATTCACTAGAGCAGCCATCCCCAGGAGCAGGTTTCTTGGCTCCAACTAATACTGGGCCTTCGCATCAGGGTTCTCTTTCCACAACGCCAGCTCAGGATTCTAATATCCAGGTGGTCCTTTAAATTCTACAATGCTTCTATCTTGCAATTTAATCCAGTTAATTTCTTTGAATGCATTTATTTCTTTCGAATGCCTATGGGAATATAAAATCTGGATAGCAACCCCTGGATTAAACAATTAATCACATAGGCAAAGATGTAAAAGAACTGTCCTGAGGGTCTGTTTAAGTTTTGTTTTACAGTTAAGAGGTTTATCATGCCATGGCTAGGAGATGTTTGCTGTTGGGAGGTTTATCTCCATGCTTTAGGTGGTAAAACTATTTGATAGCCATTCCTTTTCATTTGCTTGATTGAAGAGGTGTGAAAATACTCTTTATTACTAGGCAGCAAAACAGCAGCTAACTGATCTTGTCCTGGGCAGGACTTCTATCATGAAGCATAAAAAGTTAATGAGGTAAAAACTTTGGAAGGATTACTTGTTACAAGAACATATTTACTAGTTAAATACAATCCTTTCACTCAGGAAAGGAATTCTCTGGTGACATTGTCACTAGGGTTGATAGCTATTGTATCATTTATTGGACACAATGTTGCGTCTACAACTGCGAATATAGAGGAGATGATTGTGCATGAACTTCTACTCATTAATCATGCTTACAATTATTAGACTGATAGGAATATATCGCATAAATTGCATTTTCCCTCTACTGGAGTGGTGATATTGTGGAAATTTTACTTTTGAAGCATCGTTTTGTCATTCATTATGCTCTGCTTTGAAACTAGTAACTGGTGGTTCTTTTTGGGATAACAAGTACAAAAGTTCAGTCCTTGATAAAATTAGATGAAGATCTGACAGCTGGTAGGCCCTTTTTAAGAGATATTATTCGCCTTGAATCTATCAGCTAGGCTCCCAAACAGCATCCACACCGGCTGGGAATAATGCAAGGACGCCTTCTAAAAAAACTTCTCTCAGCCAGAAGAAGCCTCTTGACACACTTGGTTCTTTGCCTCCTCCCTCAAGGTGATCTGGCTTTGAATGATTACACCCTTTTTGATCAGTTGAGTATGAAATTTCACTTTTGATAGTAACATTTGTCCACTTAATGTTGTCTACCGAATCTGTACAGTAAGAAGCAAAAGGTATCTGGGACCTTCGCAGATCAAAGCATTGAACAACTCATTGATGTCACTGCTGTTAGTGGGGTCAATCTCAGGGTATGAATTGACAACACAATTCCGTATATTTCGTCCTAAACTGATTATTAAATTTCTAGTAATTGGTTTTTTATCCGTGAAAATGTGATTGGAACTAGGAAGAAGAAGAACAGTTGTTTTCCGGGCCTAAAGAAGACAATCGAGTCTCAGAAGCATCCCGAAGAGTTGTCCAAGAGGAAGAAGAAACTCTGATATTGCAGCGAGCTCCCCTGCAGAAAAAATTGGCGGAGATCAGTTAATTCCTCTCTTCTGAATTCCCATCTGAAATTTTATGTTTCTCTTATATTATGCCCCAGTTCTCTTTGGTAAAAATATTTTACTCTATGCTTGTGCTAGTGGCCCAATGTGGTGTGCAGAATATAAGCAATGACGTAGAGCGGTGTCTGTCTTTGGTGAGATGCTAGCTTCTCTGCTCTTTAATGTTTCCTGTTTAGTGTCTTAACCGACTAATTTTCCAGAGTGTGGAGGAAAGGTTGCGCAGCCTACTGTGCAATTTAATAAGAGTCTCAAAGCAGGTGAGTCTTCTTCACCCTTCCACTAACTTGATTCAAATATTAGTCTCTCCTTATTTAAGTTATTTTTTATAGAGGGTTGATGTTGAGAGGCCCAGACATCAGACCATTGTCACTTCAGATGTCCGGCAGCACCTTATGATTTTGAACCGCAAAGCTAAGGAAGAATGGGAGAAGAAACAGGCTGAAGCAGAAAAGC
Organism: Eucalyptus microcorys; assembly: GCA_014182515.1. Classification (NCBI taxonomy): domain Eukaryota; kingdom Viridiplantae; phylum Streptophyta; class Magnoliopsida; order Myrtales; family Myrtaceae; genus Eucalyptus; species Eucalyptus microcorys. The sequence continues at coordinate 23,256,062 of CM024567.1, read as the reverse complement.
TAAGGAAACAAAGTGAGGTGAGTTTTTGCCATTTCACCTAGCTAACATGACTTTTGACACTACGAAACTTATGCTGGAGTATGGGCATGTTTGCAGATCTAAAAATATGTCTATGTTGATAAATATGTTTGCAATAGTTGATCTCTTTCCCTCTTTTCTTCAGCTCCTTTTCTGGTTCTCTGTCTAGTGCTTATTAGTCTACATTGTTGCAGCCCGAGGGCAGTCAAGGAGTTGATGGTGATAAAGAAAAGGACGAAGGCCGTGGAAAATCCGTGAAGGTAATATTGGATTTCTTTTTGGGTGCAATGCCTTGTCTAAGGCAGAGGCCTCCCTTGCCTTGAAATCCCCTAGGTATAGTGGTTGAAATGAGGATTGAATTCCAATGTTCATCAGCCTAGTGATTGTGCTAGCAATGCTTGGTCACATCACACCTCATGGATCCAGCCTGATCGTATTTCATTCTTTTTCGTCTATACTTAGGTAAGCAAAGAGGAAGACGACAAGATGAGGACAACTGCTGCAAATGTTGCTGCCCGAGCTGCTGTGGGAGGTGATGACATGTTGTCCAAGTGGCAGCTTATGGCTGAACAAGCTCGTCAAAAGCGTGAGGGAGGGTTGGAAGCAGCCTCTCAGGTCGGTAAAGATAGCCAAAAATCTTCAATTTCTGGAAGAAGCAATAAAGACAATCAAGCAGGAAAAAGGGGACAGGCTGCATCTGGTATGTCATTGAATCATTGTGAATTTGATATTTTGAAGTCCTGGTTTGATTGCATGAACAGTTGACGAAGATGATTCTTCATTGTAAAATCTAATGCTGGACATAGAGCAAGTACTTGTTTCAATGAACTAAACATGCCAAAAACCAATGTGTTGGGTGTTATTGTAATCTCCCATTCTCTGATGTGTGGTGCCGCATCCCAATCAGTTCTCTTACCCAGTTTTTGTGCTTTACAGGGGTCATTAGAAAATTAGGAAGGAACCAAGCTATTGCATCACAACCGAAGGTAGTTCGTACAATTTCTGTCAAGGATGTGATTGCTGTTCTGGAAAGGGAACCTCAGATGGCAAAGTCTAGTCTCATCTACCGCCTTTACAATAAAGTTCATTCTGAATCTAGCGGTGAATAATTGAAGTGGCAATATCGGTCTCCGCTTTTCAACTCCTAATCCGGCTGCCTCTTTAAATCATTCAATGATGTGCAAAAAGCTGTTGATCCAGATCAAGTCTCACCAATGTACTCATTCTTGATGGGGAAAACATTCATCCATTTTTTAATGTGGTAGACACTAATCTTAGTTCAACCTCGTTAAATTTAGGGATGCTTAGTGCATTTTCCTGGTATATCATCTGTATCATAGCTTTTCTTCTTTTGATTTTGCATGTATTTCGCAGAGATCACTCTGCCGCCATTTTATTTTGGCAGTAGTTGGGGGTTTCCGCAGTACATATCTGGTATATCTCTGTCATAGTAGCTTAGGAATTCTCATTGCAGACATTGTGATTAATTGTTGGGAGTTAGGTGAATGGGAAGGTTTTCTATATGTATATTTTGGAGGCTACGTCGACTCATTAAAGGAATATGGTCCCATGTAACCTCAAATAAAATCACTGGCCTTTTTCTTCTTCAGAATTTCATCACTCGGACTCTCATTTCAATTTGCATTTGCATCTTTTTGTAAGCATAACATCTGAGTTATTCGGTCAATTAGACTGCAAGGTCACAGCCAGATTGATGACATAGCATCTTCCATGGTTCCAGTTACTTAGAGATGATGGAGGCACGTCTATATGCACTTCTGTTTTACAGTTATCCACGTGAGCTCTCATCATGATTTCCAAAGGTGCTACAGGCTGCAAAGCATTCTCTAATGAGATCATCATGACCCTCTATTAGAGTTCGACATGTTAATGGTAATTGTCAAGATAGCATACTAGTACTGTTAAAGATTAGTAAGGATTACATGGTATGATAGATGCGTCTGCTCCCAGTTGCGGTGAAGGAAATAGCGGTAAGACTACCATCGGGACTAGACGAAATATATGTTGGGCGACCCTAATGGCCATCCTTATTTCTCCGCTAGAAAAAGTCCTAGTTGGATTCAATAGATTTTGCCAGGACCTCCGTATGAGCCTCCTCCATGGCCTTCACCGGAGTCATACCCAGATCCTCCATCATGCCCGTAACCTCTGCCTGAACCTCCTCCTCCTCCACCAATTCCACCGATGCCTCCGCCATTTCCAAATCCCAAGCCACAGCCTGATCCATACCCACTTCCCCCACCAGGGCCACCCCAACCGGATCCTCCCCCTAAGCCACCGCCCCCTCCGCCAGCAGAACCATACCCACCATTTGATCCTCCTCCATACCCGCCTCCACTTCCACCCCCAGAACCATGTCCGTCACCTTGACCGCCATTGTTGTAGCTGGATCCTCCGCCACCTCCCCAACCCCCTGTTCCACTTCCACCACTGTAGCCGCCGCCCATACCACCACCTGACCCATAACCTCCACCTCCCTTGCCTATTCCCCCGCCACCACCAAAACCACCGCCTTCACCTCCTGATCCCCCAGCTGTCACCTTTCTGTAGGCAGCTTCTTCCTGATCATGAACTTTCCTTTGCAACTCTTTGGCCTTGTCATAATCGTCACCTTTTCTCAGAAGCCTCTTCCCCCTACTCCCTTCCACTACTAGGAACCGCAAGATGAACAAAATGAGGATGACACTCCATGCAGCCCCATACTGCTTTCCCATGACACCCTCTCGCCTATGATGCATAATTTACATAGCCAAACTTAACAACCCCTTTATATGTTCTTACTCCGAAAAAACAACAGTAAAAAAAAGAGCAGCTGGAAACAACTAGTAGACGAAAAAATATCGAAACGTCTGTCCTCACCCACAAATCCGCAAGTCTCTCACCTCTCTGTTTGTTGTCTTCGGTGTGCTAGTTAATAGAGTAGGGGAAATGTTAAATGGCACGCTGAAGAAGCAACGTCTGAGAGCTTGAAGGACCGCGAACAGTAGCGCATACGCAAGACTTCGCTTAAAATGGATGCAGGGGAGATGGTCTTCGTCCTCGTGCACATAAATATAAGGGAGGTCCTCTTTCGTAGCTTGGGGGGGATAAACGAGTAGTCGCTGTAGAGAAGAGTGGAGTGAGTGGATGGGCAATGCATTGTGCGGGGGGAGTTGCGTGCAATATGATTCAGGTGGTGAAAGCATTTCGCATGACCATGAAGGTGCGAAATGAGTGGTGTGTGTGTGGGTATGGAGGAAGAGGGTGCAACTCAAAAGAGATGATGACTACGCGATCGCTTTATTGGTATGTTTCGTTCGCGAAACAAGATAATAAGAGGGTAGAACAACCGTGCATAATGGGGAGCGGCACGATTGGTTCTGATGTCGGTTTGCAATCGGCCTCAGATGAGGAATAGCTACTTCTATATCAGTTGTGAACCGAACGAAGGAGAATACGTGCGTCGTTAGTTCTAAAACTGGCAAAGTGCTTGTGGTGAGCCCTTGCAGTCCGGGGCTTATCCTTTGAGACAAATTTGGGTAGCTGGTTTCGCATTCAGACATGATCATGTACATGCGTTTGGAGTGCAATGAGAATGACATGGTGTGAAATAGTTAATATAATCTAATTGGTTGATTTAAACTTTTGAATATTGGTAAATTCAATTTGATTTATTGGACAAGCTCGAAATAGGCTGCTCCTTAGTAATTTCTCAAGATAAAGTATTAAGTTTCTATTGTGCATTCCACTAGATTTTGCATATCGGTAGATGGATACTTCTTGCGTGTTATGGCACAACGTGACACAATCATGTGCGAGCTTTATCTGTTAAATGTTTTTTCGTTGTTATTTTAGCCACTTCTACAAAGCTTAGAAAAAAGTATATATGTAGTTGATGAATGTTCGATTTTGCATAGTAATTTATGAAGATATTAAAAGATTGTGATCATTTAAAAGATAATGAGTATAACAACAAAAGGATGTATTCCAACATATTCATCCTTCAGGTGAAGTTTATATATGGGAGTTTGAAGAATATTTTCCTATAAAATAAGTGCAGTATTTCACTTTATGTATTTGCACCTATAAGTAAGATAAGATTTACATAAGATAGAAATTTTTTTGATAATGCATTGAAAGTACGTAAAATCCATTAAAACGCTCACACGTATGCCATTGCCTATTAGCCTAGGCATCCACCCGCCACATCTCTTTTAGCCCTGGAGCTAGAGGTCTACTTTCTCCACATGTCTTTTTATGGTTGGTTTGACCAACCTTACTAATTATATCTATTATTGATGATTATTATACATATATAATTAGTCTATATAAATATATCAATATATTAAGGATTAATACTCTGAAAAATCTCAAATTTGTATACATGTGACAAATTTACTTAAAATTAATTTTTTTTTTATCATGAAAATCCCCAAACTGATATACTCGTGATAAATTTATCCCAACTAACCATAAAAAATCCTAAATTGGTATTCCCCAAGCTAATTTATTCAATTACCAAAAATCTCAAATCGGTACATTTATGACAAATATACCATCCGTTAAATTAGATTAATACCATAAAAAATCACAAAATTTGTATAACTTTAATAAACGGAGAATAAAATCCTAAATTGATATACTAGTTAACTGTTACTGTCATTCAACTTATTAATTTGACAGTAAAATTTAATGGAAATTAACAAATGGTAAATTTATCACAAATATACTAGTTTGGGGTAAATTTGTCAAAGTTATACCAGTTTGGGGTTTTGGTAGTCAAAAAATTAATTTATGGTAAAATTGTTATAGGTGTACCAATTTGAGGTTTTTCAGTTTATTAACCCATATATTAAATATGACCAAAAAAAAAAAAAAAAAAAAAAGGAAGGGGAGAGGTGGCACAGCCAGAGGTGGGCCACTTTTATGAAATGGACTCCGCAGGTTTGAATCCTTGGGCCCCCATGTCCGTTTTCTTTTTTTCCCTTCAGCCTCCGGCCCTTTTACCCCTTTTCTCGTTTTCTTTTGCCAAATTAATTCTTTTTCTGTTCCACTATTTCCTTTTTTTTTTTTTTTCTTAATTTTGGTTTCCTCTTTATTTTATGTATTTTATTTTTTCTATTAAAAAAAAATTATCTTTCCTTTCCTTTGTTTCTCAACCTATCTTTTAGATATAGGATTGTCCTTTAGTTACATATTTCCAAAACGACCCATGTAATTCTTATGAGTTTATGTTTTTCTTTTTTCTATTGTTATATTTGTTGATAGACCTTTAAAAATATTTTGCAATGAACTCAAAATATGGAACTTTTGTTTCATCTTTCTTGAATATATGTATTATTCAAAAATGAAATGTAGAATAACAAAAAGATTACTTCAATATTATTGTCAAATGATATAACTTATTGTGCCACGTGTCAATTTTTTTATTTGTTTTAGCACTGCAAATAGGAATTTTTATGTGTGATCTTTATTTTTTATATTTGTTGTTCAAAGACGAAGATGAGGCTCATATTTTCTATGGAGTTAGTTTTATTTTGATGGAATTATTATTTTTTCTTATCAAAGTAATTCATTTATTGAAAATGAGTAAACAGAGAATTAGTTTGACAAAAGAGTGTAAATAATGAATTAACTTTTTGATAAAAAAAAAGTTAGTTTCCTTTACCAAATTAATCCATTTTAGTGTTACTTATCGATGCATAAAATGACTTATTGAACAAAGATATGTGTCTGAAATGGGCCAATACAATTCATGCCGCGCGTCAATTTGACCTAGCACTGCTAATAATGAATTTTATGTGTACCTATTTTTTACTATTTTTTCTAAGTACAAAAATAAAGATAATATTTTTAGAAATTATTTTATTTAAATTGAAGTGATTTTTAGCAAATTAGTACATTTATTGACTTACAATGTTACAAGAATAGTATGAGATGACATCTTTGTGCGTGTTTGTATATATTACCTGCAATCATATTAGTTTACAATGATCCTATTAAAGAAGAATAATATTGAAATAAATCTTTTGACCGGAAAAGTATAAAGAAAATATTTATTTTCTCCTGCGGCAATGCGTGGGCTAATCATAATACAGTACCAAAGCAATGTGAAATTTGGACCAATAAAACGTTTTTTTTTTCTTTTTAATAAATTACCCATATAGTAGATGAGTATTAAATCAGTACTCCCCAAAATCCTTTGTTTTTATGTCGATTTCTTCGTAGGATATTTAGTGTGGCGCTGCACTGAACATGCCGGGTCCAGCAAATATCACAGGACACATGCTCACTTGTCACTACATCACATGGTCGACTAGATCGGTCTCAACCATTTTCAAAGAAATATGACCAGACACAATCCTTAGTGCTAATCTTGAATGATTCTATGTGTCCAAGGAGTAAAGCTTAGCACTGAGAAAATTGCGCCTTTAATTGATGTAAAACAGTGGAAGGTGGATACGAGTAGAGAAAGAAGTGGCAACATTACTACAAAGATGAGGTAAAACTTCAGACAAATGAAGTCCTGAACTGTGAAGACTTGAACTTACCATGCAAGAACTTCGTACATTATCCCCATGTCCTTCCTCTTTAGTTCACAATTCTCATCCTCAAAATCTCCCTCCTTCCGCACAGCTCGCCATCGCCCTCGACCTTGAGCCGGCAAACAGCCATGCGGCCTCCATCTGCTTGCTGATCATACGCGCTGCATAGTGCGGTATCTTTGCGTGTTTGCCCCTCTTCTTCTCCGACCTCATGCACCCGTCAACAAACATCAAGCAGTCCATCAAGCTCTCTCTGCTCAGCCCTTTCATATCATAAGCCTGCGATCTTCTCCACAAGCTCTTGCAGTGATTGTTCGCCGGACTCGACAAGCAGAGAGCTCTTGTTGTGTCTCTGATGGCAGAATCTGCATCTCCAAGCAACAAATGACACTGGCCTCGGTTGCTGTAGATCACCATCCTGTCCTTCCTCAGCCTCAATGGGCAAATCTCTAGTGCCTCGTTGTACTTCAACATGGCCTCCTCTATGTGACCTGCCCAAAACATGCTTTTTGCTTGTTGTTTTATGAGATCCACTAAGACCCTCTTTTCTTTAACCTTTTCTTGGGTCAAAAGTCTCTCCCTTTTCCCTTTTTCAACCTTTAGGATCCATAATTCATCTAATGCCTCTTGGACTTTTGGATTGTCCTTGAATCTTGATCTTATCATTTTGCTGTGGTCTTGAAGGAGAGTTCTTGAAATGGCTTCTCCTATGTGGATCCTTGCTTTTCCAAGATTATTGAGTTCTATCAAATCTATGAGACAAAAAATGGCAATCTCAATGACTTGGTATCGGGTATTTTGGTCTCTGAGAAGTAAGAGAAGACAATCGATGCCCATATACTGCCAATCATCCGAAGATCTTGAGAGATTACAGAGATATTGGACGACTTCTTTGCAATCAGCAATCCTCTCTCTCCCAATTTTGGTGTGACACAAGATTCTAATAAGCCCAACACCACCAGGATTAGAGTGGTTGACAAGTCCACCCCACATCTCGCACAAGTCCTTCAAGAACTCTCCCCTGCAAATCAAATCCAAACTCCTTCCCTTGCAGGCAAAGCAATTTAGAAGATAGAGAGACCAGCATTGGAGCTGGCTCGCCCACTCCTCAGCCTTTCGGTCTTCCAACTCGGTCCTTCCGATACCGCGCGTCAGCAAATCGCGTTGGTACTTCGACCTCTTCATTCCATTTAGTGCTATGAATTGGGAATACACGACCTCGAGGCAAGTGCTTGCTATTTGCATGGCTGAATCAACCACTTCCTGTTCGTACACCAAAACCGCTTTGAAAGTAGTCTCGTAGCTTGCGAGGTGGCCCAGAGCTCGGGCTGCAACTCTTTGCTCGACCCAACTTAACTTGCCTCTCAGGAGCTTGATCAATGGTGGTATCACGCCGGACTCCACTGCCTTTTCAGCAAACTCGGCCTTGTTCATGGTGTAGGAGCCAATAATGTGGGCTGCGTAGTAAGGCACGTATATGTTTTGATCCCTAAGAAGCCAATCTTTGTCACTAATCCCCTTCATGATCAAGTTGCTCAAGAGGTTGAAGATTCCGAGGGACGGGTATTCGGGATCGTCAGTGTGAGTCATGGCAATGTGCCACAATCCACTCAGGATGAGAACTAGCTCTTGGTTGTCCCTATGAAGCATCTCCTTGAAGCAACTTGTAATACCAGCTCTTCTGATTGATGGGTCTGGCTCCTCCATAATGCAAAAGAAACAACTTGATGATAGGCTTGTGCTGGTACTGGTAGCTGTGGGGGTTATCTTCTTCTTCCTCTTCTCATGCTTTTCAAAAAACTCCATTGTACTTGTGTGTGTGTGTGTGTGTGTGTGTGTGTGTGTGAGAGAGAGAGAGAGAGAGAGAGAGAGAGAGAGAGAGAGAGAGAGAGAGAGAGATTAGGGTTTTAAAAGTTTCAAGTGTTCATTGGGGCTTATTCTATTGAGGTCACTTGGCAATTAGTGGACGATTTGTGGGGAAGTAAGTAGATTGAAACAAGTAAATTACTGACCCATGGAGTGACTAGCTAGGGTTTGCAAAAGAATGCAAAATCTAGTGCTTTTGAAGCATTTTCCAATATTGACTTCATATGAGTATTTATGTAAAGAAAAGGCTTGTATTTTTAGTCTCTTTTTTGGTTGGAGTTGTCTGTGTGGGGTCATAGCTCTTGCCTGTTTTTAGTGATTGCTTTATTCTAGGTGTATAATCTTAATGGAAACAAAAGTAGTTCTATTCTATATCTATGCTAAAAATCAACTGCAAGTATAAACTGAGCATAATAACTAGTATTTTTGTGGTCATCATCATGTTAAACAACGCAACCATTTTCTCATATCGCCTCCATGTGCATTTTGAACGAATTGAAGTACTCTCAAGTGATCTCTTATTAGAGTAGTCAAAGGTCATCAATTTATCGTAAACCAATTCCCTTTGCTTTTAACCTCAATTTTGGTACCAAATCCTTTAACAGCCCTATTTCTCATCTCCTGTAAACTCTTTACTTGAGCATCGCAATTGATAACCTCAGTTCCCTTCAAATGCATGGATAATCAAATGAAGTCGTTGCTTATTGTCATCTGTCTGATTTTTGGTAATTTGTTTAGTCAACAGCAGTTCTTTTTTTTATAGATAATTTCATCCCAAACAATTGAAACTTGTCATTGCGGTGGAGACCATATTCAGAATGAGTCAGATATCAGAGAACAAGTTCAAATGAGAATATAGTAACTTTCAACTATAAAGACGTGCTCAAGTAATTCGATATTTTTAACTCAACTTTGCACCATAATACCCTTAAAAGGCAGAAAGTTGCCCTACCCTTGTAGCTTAGTGCCTCCAACATCAGAAAAGTAACTTCAGTGGTCCTTCCCTGGCAGAGAGTTTAAACAAATTCCAAGTGGAAGTCTAGTTTTGATATAGAAAATAATCATCAATTTTCATGTTGCGTCTCTTTCCCTTTTGCTCCAAAAAGCTCTTTTGTCTTATGCAGCATAAAAGACTGTGGGCAAGAGAACAAATCTTCCAAATCTAATGAAGCTGGAGCTTAATTTATTTTGAAGAAAACTCCCTAAATTCCCTTGTGCGCCTCCATCATGATGTTGTCTGGAATGTAGATTCTCTCACATCAAAGAGATTATCGCTGCTTTATTATTTATATCGAGGTAGTTAAAAATAACTTTTAGATATAAACTCATTCTATAGATGACCAGTAGAATCTCAAGGATATAATATTCAGAGGCACATGAAATCCATTCCCTCATTTTTTACACCCCAGTAAGCTTTCGGGGTTCGAATCGTGTTAGAAAGTTGATTGGACTCAACATACGAGCGATAGTCTCTTGGAAACCTGATGTGAAAGCTTCCAGTACAAAATAAGGACTGCTACTTACAAACCCTCTAGCCATACTATGTGCCAACCACCTTTAACCCTAATTGTCTTTTTATCTTTTTCTTCCTTTGGCATGCAGCAATTGATCCAACTCAGAACTTTTCTGGGGAAGAAATTACAGATATCACAATCTCTGACAATGAGCAAGAGGAAGGAACCCTTAATACATTGACACAAAATTCTGAAGGTGATGTACAGTGAGTCCTCAGAGATAGAGAGAGAGAGAGAGAGAGAGAGAGCATGAATTCTTTTTGCCGAAAATCCTCCTGATTCATCCACTTTATGAGTTCAGTTCTGTTGAGCATGGGAGTGCACGAAAAGCTTATGAGGGACCACAGCTGAAAATCAGGGTTGCAATGGCATTTTTCAAACACGGTGTTTGTGGTCCCTTGACACTATTCCCAGGTTGTTCCTCCAGACAAATATTTTGTCCCACAACTCCAAGTTCCCAAGTACAGAAGCTTTATACGCTTATTGGAACTTTAGTAGGAATGTTGGTGGTCTCAAGAATATGCAGTCACTATATATAAAGCACATAGTGTACTAGAATAACGAGCCTGAAGAATGAGAAGAAATCCGAATCAGTTTCTAGGAATGTGGTTTACGACAGTAATTAAATATGCAGCCCGTGTCGAGGACTCCTGTTGCATATCAAAGTATATAATCATGACTTCTAGATGTGTAGGAGGGAATTCTGGGTGTTTTAGGATGTCCTTATCTGGCTTTGGTCCCCAAATGCCGCAGCCAACTAGCAGGGAAAGAGTGTTGCTGCTTTCCAAGCCCCTGACCAGGAAAAAAGAAATTGCACAGTTAGTCGCCTTAGATGATGCAAATATGCAGAAATAGTAATCCTTCCTAATCTGATTCAGGTTTTGTTCCTTTGTAATTGATGTAATCTACCTCGGGTAGTAAACGAAGCTTCTACACTCAGTCTTGGGACACATACGTACCAGTTAGCCCTCTTTTTTTAAGCAAAAGGTATATCCGCAGTGGAATCAAGAAAGGAGAGGCAGTTATGCAACTGGAGAAAGCATATTGTGTAACATTGTTTAGTACCACATTATATGTTAACATAATATCACTAACCATTCCCCACACATTGATTTGTCGCAGATCTTTAAACACGAACTGAATCTTGGACAGAAATGTGAATACTTGGTTGATCGGTGACAACGTGCAATGTGGTACTTCTTTCATGTGACAGCAGAGATGGGAGAAATACAGCATACTAAACTGCAGATAGACGTATTGATCATCACCCAAAGCTACGGATCTTTTGTCTACCGTAAAATGCAGTTAAATTAGGTGGATGTACAGGCAATGATATATCACGGTTTCAAAAGCATTTTACTACTTTTGCTCATGATCTCGGGTTGCAACTGATGTGATTGAAACAAGGACCGACACGGGAAAATGACATATCGGAGCTAGGCAAGCTGTATAGACTGATTGCATGGTTTCCAGGAAAGGAATTATGCTGTTTCTGCATGGACAGTTAATAGAAAAGGAAAAACATGCATCTAAATTGCAGTGTGAAATAAACTTTTTCGAGGCTGGTAAAAATAATTTAGGAGCCCACCTAATTAATCCAAGTAGGAATTCAAATTCAGTAATTGGATTTATAGATGTTGATTTAGAGCAAAGCGGCAAAATGATGAGGTAAGGATTTAAGCAACACGATTTTGAAACGCCCATATGTCATCTACATTCAGTTTTGCCGGTGTAAATGGACCAGCATGAAAACAATCAAACCGGCTGTGCAGTTGTAGAAACAAAGAGGCATATGAGCTCAACCTAAGATGGTTAATGTCTCGGAAAATCATGCTTGAAGTTGTGCAAGATCAAGCATTAGGACAAGCTAGAAAGTCACGAAGAGAATTCTATATTCGTCTACATTATTTACAAAGTTTTATATTGTTAAAATATAAGACAAATAATCTTTAGGAACTTTAGGGCTTATTTTATGTATATATAGAATATCATCGAATAATAAAAGCACTTTTCTCTCACATGGTATTAGAGCCTAGGGCTTAACCCTAGACGTTGGAATAGTTGCCGTCGCCACCATCGGCCACTTGCCGGAACAGTCACCATTGCCACCGTCGGCCACTCGCCGGAACAGTTGCCATCACGGCTGGTCTCCATCGTGTGTCCCTTTTCTCACACGCAACTCTTCCTTACGAGAGTTCTCTCTCGTGTGACCTCGCACCTCGCCCAATTCACGTGATCATCCAGCTCGCGAGACACCCTCGCGCAGCTCCTCTAGTTCGCTCGGCTCCTTGGCACGACTCTCGTGGCTTACTGGTCCCTGATTTTGGTCATTGGGATGCCGGTCTCTTACTTTGGTCACTGATTTTGGTCGCCTCCAGCATTGGAAAAAATATATTGGTGGCTGGTCACTGATTTCTGGGCTACTGAGGTTTGTTGATTTCCGGGCTGCTGATTCTTGGTGAAATATATGAGTTGATTTGGTCAGGCCGTTTCTTAAGGATGTCTTTGGGTATATGAGTTGCTAATTACTGCAGATATATGAATTGATTTTAACGTATTTGCTGATGTTTGTGGGTTATTGAGACTCTTTTATATGGTGATATATTATCAATTTTGTTGAGTTATTGATTCATTGGGGTTGAGTTATATGAAGAAAGCTATTGTGAGAATTTTCTTGTTGTTCTTGGAGCATGGGTGATACTTCAAGGGATAAAAGAGAGAATGATCCTAAGAAAAATCATTCTGTGATGACTGAGGTTATTTCCTCATCTAATAGAATTATTGATAAGAAGCTTGAAGGTAGTTCTAACTTCCATCAATGGAAGAAAATTGTGAAGCTTACTTTGATAGGCAGGATTCAGCATAGACACTAAACTAAATCTAAACCCAGAGAAGATGAAACTTGGGACTTTATTGATGCATGTATTCTTGGTTAGATATTAAACTCTATGGAGAGTAATGTAATTGCTTTAGTAACGCATATTGACACATTTAGAGAACTGTGGGAGTATTTGGATGTGTTATATTTTGGTCAAAATAACCTATCGTGAATTTATGAGTTTCGCAGGAGTTTAACCGATTTGAAAGGAAGAGACGCTCTATCACATAGTACTTTGCTGATTTTAAAAGAATGTATGAGGAGTTGAATGTTGTTCCCCTATTTCAGCTAATGTTCAGCAAATGCAACTTTAGATAGAACAATTAGCTATGATGGGATTTTTAGGAGGCCTAGGGCTTGAATATGAATTAGGTCCAGATTCTTAGAGGAGAGACTGTTGTGTCACTCATTGATACATTTGCTCAAGTTCTTGAGTATCTCGTGAGTCTTCTCAAGGTACATCTATGGTAGATAGTTCAGCTCTTGTGTCCCAATCTAAATTGGCAGTGGTATTAAGAGTGGTTGAGGATATGGTGGACGTGGTGGCCAAGGGGGAGGCCAAGGCATAGGAACAGGGAGAGGCCAAGGTCAATAGAATAATAATGGACAATCTTATGTGTCTATCGATAGCTCAAGGGCCACAATGACATGTCATTATTGTGGCAAACCTAGTCATATTCAGAAATTTTGCTATAAATTACATAGAAGATTAGGACAGCAGCAATAGTTTGTGAATACTACCTCTAGTACCGACTCTTCTCCACAGTCTTCTAATGCCAAGGTAGTTGTTATGTTTGAGGAGGAATTTGCTAGATATAACCAATTTCATATTTCACAGCCTACTTCTTCCACTGCTACTTTGGTTCAGCAGGTAATGTTATTGCATGTCTTTAGCCGCTTCTCGTCCTAGGGTCATTGATGCAAGGGCTTCCGATCACATGTTAGGCCTTTCAGATATAATTTTCCTCTATTACTCCATTTTCATCCGCAGTTACCTTAGCCGATGGATCATCTACACGTATTAAGGGGGTTGGCACTGTTTGCCCAACTCCTTCATTACCATTGTCCTCAATACTTTATCTTCCACAATTTCCATTTAACCTCATGTCAATTAGTAAATTAAACAAAAACTTTCAATGTTCAATGACATTCTATCCCGATTCTTGTATTTTTCAGGATCCGGCTACGAAGAGGACGATTGGTAGAGGACGTGAGGCAGGGGGTTTTATGTGCTAGAAGATGGTCTATCAATTGCTTGCCCCAGTGTTACATCACTACATCAGATTCATTACAATCTTGGTCATCCTTCTTTACACAGTCTTTAGAAGTGAGATTCTAATTTTGGTCTCTTTCTAGTCTAGAATGTGAGTCATGCCAACTTGGCAAATTACATCGTATTAGCCCGAGTTATTAAGGCCACGCATAACAACGTTTCTATTTTTCTATTTCTTTGTTTTTCTATTCCCCGGAATAGGTTTGGAACATGAATCCATTTGGTAACGCAATTTCATTTTTCTATTACAAAAATAGATTTGGAGTAAAAATCAGAAGTTAAAATTTTTAGTTTTTCTATTTTTGGAACAGAAATGAGAAATCAAAACTTTTTTCATCATTCACTCTTGTCATTGCCTATCGCCCACTCGCCGCTCGTGGGATGCTAAACGCCCGCCACCGGTCGCCGACCGTTAGCCCACCATCGACCCCGGTCATCAACCGCTTGCCACCGACCGTCGGCCACCAAATGCCAGTCGTTAGCCACCAAACTCCAGCCACTCATCACCGACCGGCGGCCGCTAGATGTTGGACGCCCGTCGATCATTGGCCGCTCATCGCCAACTACTGGACATCGGAGGCCCATTACCGACCACCGAACGTCCCCCGTCAACCGCCCGTCAATCACCACCGGCCGTGATGTCGATCATCGGATTTCGGCTATTGGCCACCTACCGCCAACCGCCGATTGCCGGCCGTTGGACTCCGGCCGTTAACCCCTCATAGTCGGCCGTCGGACTTTGGCTTGGCCACCTGTCGCCGGCCGCTAGACTCCAACTTGGCCACCCACTACCGGCCGCTAGACTTCGGCCATTAGCCACCCACCGCTAGCCACTAGTCGTTGGCCTTCGAATGTCGACACCGAGACGCCGAGGCTTTGGACGTCGGCGCGACGCCGGACTCTGACCACCCACTGTCGATCGCCAAACACCGGACGTCGATCGCCGGACGTTAGACTCCGGCCATCGAATGCCAGCCGTCGCCACTCTTAGAAATATAAATTTTATTCTCTTATCAAACGAATTTTTACTCTAGAAATAGAAATTGTGAATCGTTATCAAACGTGTTTCTTTGCTTTGAGAAACTCGTCTATGGAATAGAAATTAAGAAATCTTTCTCAATTTCTAACTAGAAATTGATTTCTATTCCAGAAATTTTGTCATGCGCACCTAAATGAGCAACGTCTCCTTTTTTGTTAGTTCATTCAGATATTTGGGGTCCTTGTCATATGGTTTCCAATTTGGGTTTCCAATATTCTGTTACTTTCGTTGATAACTACTCAATAGTTACTTGGTTATATTTAATAAAAAATCGTTCATAATTATTTTTCTATATTCCGTGCATTTATATCTGAAATTCATACTCAATTTGGCGTACATGTTAAAGTTTTGCATTCTGATAATGCTAAAGAGTACTTTTCTGTGCCATCCTTTGATTTTATGACTCAACATGGCATGATCCATGAATCTTCCTGTCTTGATGCACCTCGACAAAATGGTGTTATTAAAAGAAAGAATCGACATTTATTTAAAGTTACTAGATCTAAGTTATTTGCGATGAAGGCCCCTAAAACCTTTTGGTCTGATGCTATTCTAACTGCATGCTATCTTATTAATCGGATGTTTTCTTCTATTTTGCAAGGTGGCATTCCATTTTCTATTTTGTTTCCAAATGAGCCACTTTTTGTCTTACCACCCCGAATTTTTGGCTGTGTTTGTTTTATTTGTGATTATCGACCTGGAGTATCAAAACTTGATCCAAGGGCTATCGATTGTATGTTTATGGGTTATTCCCATGCTCAAAAGGGATATCGTTGTTATTCTCCATCATTGAGAAAATACTTTATAACTGCTGATGTCTCATTCTTTGAATCCACTCATTATCATAATGTTCCAATTACTATGTTTGAATTGGATGAAGACTTATATGTAACCCCCATTCGATCAACTACTTCAAATGTTTCACCAATATCTCCACAAGAACAACCTCCTCTCAAGCTGTATACTCGACGCCCTTGAGTAGCTATTGCTCTCTCATTCCTCCTATCACTACTACGTCATCTTCTGCTCCTGATATGCTATTAGACCCTTCTTCTCTATCTGATCTTGATCTTCCTATTGCTCATCAAAAAGGTACATGTGCATGTACTCAACATTCTATTACAAATTTTATCTCTTACTCTTCCGTGTCTTCTTCTTTTCGGTCATTTTTAACTACTATTGATCAACATCAAGTACCTAAGTCTGTAGCTGAAGCATTAAAAAGTTTTGACTGGAGGACAACAATGGAAGAAGAATTAAAGGCTCTTGAAATGAATCAAACTTGAGAATTGGTACCTCTTCCTTTAGCCAAAACTGCTATTAGTTGTCGATGGGTATATACTATAAAGGTCAATCCTAATGGTTTTCTTGCTCATTTAAAAGTAAGACTTACCCGGGTGTATGGAGTTGACTATTTGGACAATTTTTCTCATGTTGCCAAACTTAATTCTGTTCGAATTTTGATCTCTTTTGCCGCCACAAATAACTGGCTTTTATTTCAGCTTGATGTTAAGAATGCTTTCTTGCATGGTATTCTTAATGAGGAAGTTCATATGGAGCAACCTCCAGGGTTTGTTGCTTAGGGGGAGTCTAGAGGACTGGTTTGCAAATTAAAGAAATCTTTATATGGTTTAAAACAATCTCCACGCACATGGTTTGGAAGATTTTCTAAGGCCATACTTTCTTTCGGGATGTCGAGATGTGAAAATGATCACTCTTTCTTTTATAAACTTTCTGGGGGAGGTAAACTGTTCTTGATTGTATATATTGATGATATTATCATCACGGGAGATGACTTGGCTTGTATAGCTGAGCTAAAGATCTATCTTTAGCACCGGTTTCAGACTAAAGACTTAGGAAAATGTAAGTATTTCCTAGGAATTGAAGTTTCACAGTCAAAGAAAGGTATTGTTTTGTCACAATGAAAATATGTCTTGCATTTGCTTACTAAGACAGGTATGTTGGGATCAAAGTCTCTTGATTCACCTATGGAACAAGGGGCTAATTGACCGCTGAGGAAAGTGTGATCTTTGACAATCCCAAAGATATAGAAGACTAATGGGTAAGCTGAATTATCTTACAGTTACTCGTCTAGATTTTGCCTTTCTAGTTAGTGTTTGTCTTCCCCCTAAACTTCTCATTAGGATGTAACTACTCGTATATTGCGGTACTTGAAGAAGACTCCAGGGAAAAGGATTGTTGACCAGAACCACGGTCATAGCAAAGTTGAAGGATTTTCTTATGCTAATTGAGCAAGGTCTCCAAATGAGAGGAGGTCAACCATAGGCTATTGTACCTTGGTTAGAGGGAATCCGGTATCATGGAAGAGTAAAAAGCAGAGTGTTGTTGCTCGCTCCAATACTGAGTCAGAATATAGAGTCATGGCACAAATGACGTGTGAATTATTATGGATTCAACAAGTTAATAATTGAACTAGGTTTCAAAACTTTAACACCTATGACCCTATAGTGTGATAATAAAGTTGTAGTGCATATAGCTTCAAATCCCGTGTTTCATGAGAGAACAAAACACATTGAGGTTAATTGTCATTTTTATTCGAGAGAAGTTGCAGAGTGGATTGATTCTTCCTAGTCATATTCAAACTACTTGCGGATATTTTTACTAAACCTTCAGGGAATGAGAGGATAGATTATATTTGTAACAAGTTGGGCATAATTAATATCTATACTCCAACTTAAGGGGGAGTGTTAGAATATAAGGGTAAAATAGTTTTTAGGAACTTTAGGGTTTATTTTTTGTATATAGAACATTATCGAATAATAGAAGCACTTTTCTCTCACACATATAATAGTAATGTGGTCGGACACTGTCGCTCTTCAAGGACTA
This sequence comes from Eucalyptus microcorys, assembly GCA_014182515.1. Classification (NCBI taxonomy): domain Eukaryota; kingdom Viridiplantae; phylum Streptophyta; class Magnoliopsida; order Myrtales; family Myrtaceae; genus Eucalyptus; species Eucalyptus microcorys. Next base: position 23,238,082 of record CM024567.1, on the reverse strand, counting down.
ATGTGTATTTTGCTATATCTAGTATGTAAGTATGACAAACTTCAACCGAGAGTGAAATGTCTAGGAAACTTCACCGCATTAAAGCATTGCACGTTTTGGTGAAAATAAACGAGAATAGTGTCGTTCAGACAGATGGAAGATAGCACCAGCAATCAACAAGGTTTTCAACCAATGATTTGCCACATCAAGCAAATTGTGGGTATTTTATGTACAGTCAGCCTTCATTACATTCCGAAAGATTATGTGAAGAGTTTTCCGAATGTACAATGTCAAAGTTGAGGGAGAGAAATCTTTGCATTTGTCCATGTTTGCATAATAATTAGTTCTTTCATCCTTTGAAATTTTGCCTCGAGCATAGTTGCTTGGTTCGAATGGTTGTGCTTATGCTATACCCTGCAAGCCACAGATTTTTGTTTTTTTTGTCTAACCCTTTATCCAAAATCATCATCACCTATGTTTTTTTTTGGGGTGAGATAGTCCAGGTTAAGCCAATTCAACACATAACCCAAGGATTAACCCGCTCAATGTTGGTCCTCAATTTTTTAGAACTAGAGATCAACGTTGTTGAGCCTGAATCGATGACTGGACTGACATTGTGGGTCCAGTCTAATTCTAGGGTAAACCCACGACCAACTGATTCTTTTTTGTATTCCTTAAAAAAACAAAGTACTTTTTAAAATTATATATCCATTGACAATGCAATATTAAGCAATCAAATGGTGAACATTGGTAGGGGCTAAATAGAAATTTGAGATAAAGGTTATATTAGAAATCTCCACTAAGAAAAAGCAATAAACTAAGAGGTAGAAGCGTGAAACGGGAGCGAAAGAGAATTGATCGCTAATTTTAAATGAGTAGAGAGAAGAAGAAGAGATTGCCCTCAAAAAAATGGAAATGTAATTTAGCAATAATCCGAGATTAAAGGAGACTGAAACTAAGAGATAGGGAAACGATAAAAGAAGAGGAGCAGCATTTACGGTTATATACCTAGGGTTTCAATAATAATAATAATAATAATAATAATAATAATAATAATAATAATAATAAAAGACAACTATAAAGCTAGCTCAAGTTAGACCATCATAAAATCTTAAAACCAGGAATTAACCAGGAATCAACCTGCACAATAGAGGTTCCAGCTGTATCAAAACTAAAGACCAACCTAGTCTCTCCAGAAATTGGCCGAGTTGATGAGTGTGGTCAATCCAGGTTTCTGTGAATGGATGCTCACCCCTAATTTTTCAGTATGTTTTTAATCCCAAAACCCACTATGCTCAACAGGCATTACTCGACAGAAACACAACATGTGCACTGGGCAAGAGACAACAAACGCGGATGCAAAGATATCCAAGTTGAGATCCATGAATAATGCAACTAATGATGTGCCTAATATCGCTAACCGGCGACATTTTTCGCATTGCTCTGTTCCGAAGGAGTGAGCCCTTTTTGCTCATGGCGGATCATAGTCACAAGGCTAGGACAGGACGGCAATTTTCTGAGCAAATCTGTGTGATTTGGGGCAAATAGTTCCATAGGGCATCGTGGAACCTGTGATGTCCTCTGGCTGCGGCCATGACCAGTGTAAAGGGCCCTCGAAGCATTCATTAATACAGATTCTAACCGTCAACAGTCAAAAAAAGAAAAAGTGGACATGCCCACTCTGCAAAGGGAGATTTTCCCCCCTAAAACATTTGAAGATATATAGGACAAGAATATAAAAGCTTCACATCCAAGGTACTAGATTGGTCGGACGTCCGAATAAGCATTGTGTACTCCATGACTTCCATGGTGGGGCTAGCAGGGTTTAGTTGCCTGAACCGAATGCCAAGAAACAGAGCAGTACAAGCCAAGAAACTCAAAAGAACAACTCATCTTATTTCTCACGGCATTGTGATTGAAGGTCATTTTGATGTCGCTCATTTGGTTGAGTGCTAGCGATTACATCCACAAAAGAGACACAGCTCGGTGGGGAATTCGGGAAAATTTTGACTATGCACATTTTTGAAGTCGCTCGGATTTTTACATGTCTTTCTGATCATCTGCGAGTATATCGATTGGCTTGCGCTCAATGAGCAACTTCCACAAGAATCCCGCTTCAAATGTGATTCCAGGATATCCTGATTTAAAATTTGAATGAAAGAGCTGATCTTGCTCTAGAAAGGAAAGGGAAAAAGAAAACTCCACCGGCACATTCCATCAAAATCCCACTTCCTGGAATCCTGGCACCTCCCGACCGTTGTGCTCTATTTACAGTTTGGATCCTTGATCATCAAGTGCTGAAATTCAGATATACCTTCTAATGGTGATCGGTAGCTACTCCACGCTACCACACAGGGAAAAGATAGGCCGCATCTTTTTCCTTCGCAAGCATCCGTCTCCCTAAATGTAATTGCGGGCCAGGCTACCGTGAGATCTGTCTAGTGAAGCAACTCTGGCACGATGTATATTACTACCGAGATTAGCAGCCGCATTCTTTGCTCTCTGACCATGAGGGAGTTCACAGGCCTCACTGATCGAGGATAACCTGATTTCTGCGGGAGGGATGAAGCAATCTAACGACAGTCCTGGGACATTGAACGCCACTTCCTCGATGGTCCATGCTTCCTCCATCCTGGTCTTGGTATGGCTCATGGCAGTTTCTCCAAACCTGAACAGGGTCACTACCGACCGCCCTGAATGTGCGATCATAATTCCCTCCACAGGCCTATAATCATCGAGGAAGGAGTTGATTGTGGTCTCCCAATACACAGCATCACCTCCGTTGTTCTGGATCCGGGTCAAGTGCGAGTCTTCCAAGTGAATGAGGAGCCCTGTTTTCTGGCTGAAGTACCCAAATAGAACGTGCCGTATGATTTCAGCTGGTCCGTCGCTCCTGGCCTTCAGGGTAACAGGGTCGGCGCAAAGCTTAAGAATGAAACAGTCCTCTCCGTTGACCATCTTCTCCCCGATACACCGCGCATTGGTAAACATGCTTGCCGTGGTTCTTGGATCAAGACCCTGATACACGACCGAATAACACAATTGAAATAAGACATGCAAACAGTACTCTTTTTCGACGAGGAATTTTTAGATCATTATCCCACTAATTGGGTCCGGCTATGCTAAGTATCGGACGCAAGATAATTCAATAATTGAGCCGATTCAATTCCTCTTGTTAATAGTCGGTGCAGAGAACCAAGAAGTGTTCACCTGGAGTGCACGACGGAGAGGCCTAACAGGTCCCTTCGCTGCATGCGCACCGAGCCATGGCGTGTGCCTCCATACAATCTTCCCATTGCAGCCGGCGTGAACCTTGCTGCCCCCAAGCGCCAGCTCGACATACCACATGTCGGGATTCATCTGCCAGAGAACGAACCCACCCAACTCAGCGGCCTTAGAGGAATTCTTGTTCTTGATGACTTTGTTGGGCGTCTCGAATTCGGAGGCTATCATCCGGACCTTTCCCATGGCGTATGCGTTGTTAATGGAGTTCTGGAGCTTCTGTCCTCCAGACGCTGCCATGTACTGCTGCAGTATGTACTGCGCGGACGACGATTCCTGCAAAATCGCCCTTAACAAAATCAGAAGAAAAATTCCGACTTGCTTCTTCAAATCGAAGTTCTTTTCCTACATAAATCTACTTTTTCTTTGGGTCGGAGACATATGCTGTATACTACTCTTACTAGTGGCAGTTTACTACATCACACTTCATGGAAGAAACGCAAAGAAAACACATGCGTTGGCGATACCATTTGACCGTTTTCAGCAAGTACCCCAGAAGCAGAGCATGCATAGTTTCATCACCTCCCCCATGACTCATTCAAAGAAAAAACAAAAGCCAAAATGCTAATCCCGAATTTCCTAAAAATGTTTCGAAACCTCGCAACATTACGGATTAGTCAACAGAAACACAGTAATTTATCGAACATTTTAGTAATTTTGGCGCTAGTTATGAAGCAACTTTCCCAGAAATATGCCAACCCATTACAGGGATCTAGAGAAAGAGAGAGAGAGAACTAACAATGGGGATGTTCTTGATGCTGAGGTGAGGGAGGGGATCGGAGGCGGCCACGTGCACGGGAGCGAGCGGCGCCCCGAGCACGCCGAGCAGAAGCCTCAGATCCGACTGCTTGCTAGCGGCTGCGGCGACGGCGGCGGAGGAGGAAGAGGAGGAGACGGAGGGCGCCCGCATCCAGTGTCCCCTCCTGGAGTCCCCGCATTCCGCGCCGTCCGGATCGGGGCCCTCCATCAGCGGGGAGAGAGCCTCGACGGGCCGCATCAGGCTCCCGGATCTCGAGATCAGCAGCTCGGGCGGCGCCACCTGGCCACCCTTCCTCCGCCTGAAGAGGCCGCTCATGGGCGACGCGCTCCTGCCGCGGGGGCTCTTGGCCCTGGAGCGGGGCCGGGACCGCGAGGGGGAGAGGCCGCGCACCACCTCGTCCTTGAGAGCGGAGAAGAACCCCTGCTTCTTCTCCATGTCACGAACCCGCCACCGAGCGTCCACACCCACGACGCGCGGAGACAGAGAGAAACAGAGGAGCTTCAGCGAGAAGCAGCAGCTGGGCAACAGAGTGAGGAGAAGCAAAAGGGGGAAGAGAGAGAGAGTGATGGTGTCGAGTTTCGAGCTGGAGAGAGCGAAACGGGGGGAAGGGGAAGGGTGGGAAAAACAAATGGCGAAGTGGCAATGATGGGTTGTTCTTCTTATTGCGTCTCGGTGGTTTTCTTTTTGGAATGCATAGCCGGGAGACAAAAGCCCCACCCCCTCTCTCTCTCTCTCTTTCTCACCTCACTGTGGAGGATGAATCTGGTGATGATGGGGTCGTAGCTTCTCTCTCTCTCTCTCTCTCTCTCTCTCTCTGTCTTTCTTAAAAAGATGGATACTTTAATTATGCTCAACCAAGGCCTCTGGCTCCTCTTCCTCTCCTTCTTCTCCTTCTTAGTCGTCCGCTTCTCCTTTACGTGCGTCTCGTCTCTCCTCTCATCATTACCCAAAAATACTTTTGGGTTTAGTTTATTCAGACGAACGCGTCGTCGTCTCCCCCTCCTTCTTCTTGAATCTTGAGAGAAAGAGAGAGAGAGAATTAGAGCAGGACAACATGGGAGAGAGAGAGAGATCTTTTGGGCAGGTTGCTGCTTTCTCGTGGAACACGGAGGGCAAATGTGGGGTTTGGCGCCGCTCATAACGGTCAAAGATTAGGGTTTTCCCGGTGGGTGGGTCAAACCGGATGTGGCCGAGTGCGACTAAAGTGAAAATTGAAAACCCCATCCCTCTTCCCTTATCATATCCAAAGTTTAATCCCCCCCCAAAAAAAAGGTACAAAAAGGAGAAAAACCCTTTTTTTATTAAAGAAAAAGATCCCCTCGTAAGACCTGAGGTTGATGGAGGATTAAAGAACCCGTTGGATTAAAAACAGATTCCGCGTCCAGAAATCACCTCGATTCTCGTTAGCGTCATGTTTAGGACGGCACCCGTCATTAGATTAATTTGAGGCTCATTCGAACGAGGGATGCGATGTCGATGCACCGATGCATAGACGTAGGAGAAAATGAAGGGGAGATTGACCTGTGCCTGCCTTCTTAATGTACCTTTTCATCATTGTGTACTTACATTTTATTACTGTCGCCACGGACGCCATTATTCTAATCCCAATTCGTGTTTAAAGCTGAACGTTGCGGAACATGAAGTGGAGACAGCATAAAATAAGTTCAAGGCCGTGTCGTGAGCGAGCTAAACCCAAGGCAATAATTCTACGTGCAAAAGCAAGCGGGTCTCATTTCCCATTGGCCAACCAACATCCTATTACTCCTACAACAAGGTATTATCTAATAAAGGTAAGTATATTGGAAGCCTTAAAATGCGTCATAAAAATACAATTGAGTTCTAAAACTTTCTAAAAGTATAACTAAATCATAAAATGTATCATAAAAGTGTAATTGAGTCCTAAAACTTTTAAAATGTAAAAAAACTTATCAAATTTATGAAATCAAATAATTTTATGGACATTTGCACATATATATATATATATATATATATTGTTTTAATTTACACTATGAATTTATGGGAGCCCCATGAGGTGGAACGCGGGGCCCAACCGGCGGAGAAGATTGGGCCACGTAGCCGCATTTAAAGCGGGAGGGAGGGAGGGAGGGAGGGAGGAGAGTAGCGTTGGTGGGTAAAAACTGAAAGCGGGGGACCGGAGCAGGTGCGGCTTAGCGTCGCGCGCCTTGTCTTCATCCGCACGACCGTCAAAACCCGACAAAGGAAAAAGGAGCACCAGCAGCAGCCGCCCTCCCTTCGTCCCCCTCTCCTTGTCTTTCGACCCGAAAAGGAGACGACGACGACGACCAGACAATTGGCTTCCACTTCTTCTCTCCTATGTCACGTCGCCAATCACGGGGATATAAAAAAAAAAGAAAAAAGAAAAAAATTCAACGGAAATTCCGCCCTTTCCCATTTTGTTTCGCTTCCCTACTCCACCTTCCTTCGCAAAAAGGGACACAGTCATAAATTTCAACGGACCGGATGAATGCGGCGCAAAATAGACCGGAACCGGAACGGAAATTGGGCTTTGATTGCCATACGTGAAAGTCTAACCCAAAAGCTTGAACCAACGATATGAGGAGACCACGTGTACTTAAAGAGCATATAAATCTATGACTATATCATTTTTCAAAACAAGAAAATTGAGTTGAACTAATGATATATGGAAATTGGGTATTGATTGTTGTATCCGAAAGACCAACCCCAAAAGCTTGGACCGACAACATAGGGAGACCTCATGCACTCAAAGGGCATATAGATAAGTAATTATTTCATTTTCAAAACAAGAAAATTATCAAGAGTCACGAAGAATAACGCCATTTGCTTATGCATGGAGAATTAAAGAGATGATTAGTTAAAACCTTTTTTTTTTTCCAAAGAAGCGCAAGTCGCGCTCAATTAGTCACGAGCAGCATGGAATTATGTGAAAATGTGACTAATCTAAGTTCTAACCAGCCGAGCGAAAGTCAAAGATTCCAACCAAACCAAATGGCTTCCAAAACACATAAAAAACAAAATAAAATAAAAAATCTCGAGATCTTCAAGAAAAACCTAATAAAATCTCGAAAATTATTTGTTTAGTGTTCTCTTTATTTTTACTTTTATTAATTCAATCGAAGATCATGCAGAGATTGGTTCGCGGAAAAAGTCAAAAGGAGGGGACTCGAGAACAAAGGGCTTTAGGGCCCGGGCCCATCTTGTCATCTTAGAGGTGGGGCCCACCGCCCTCGATCTTCTTTCATGATTTGGTTCGCTCGTGCTGTTCAATTTAAATAGCACCTCTTTTATTCCTTCCTAAGATGGTACATGAAGAAATCCTCGTATCACATCACTTGCTGCTGTTGCCGGAAATAAAATAGTCTTGTCAGTACATTGATCTCACAGCAATTTTAAAAGAAAAAGATGAATATTTAAAGAATTCAAATGCTTTCGTAACATAATCAAACCAGTCGAAAAGTATTGTAGATACGATGCATCGTCAAAATGAATTGAGTATATGCCATACATGTCTCGAAGTCGGAGGTAACCACTGGTCACTGGTATTTTTTAGGAGATGAGAGATATGTGGTTGGACATGAGGTCAACAAAGAGAGCAACTTGGTGGGAACGTGCACAGAAGAAAAAATCCGTGAGTCTAATCTCCGATCCATTAGTTGAGCGGGAAAAAAAATTGGGATTCAATATCGAGGAAAGTTGATGCTGGGGTACAATCCAAATTGATTTGCTCGTTCGAAAAATGGTAATTTAATTTTTGATATATTTGAAATCGAGCATAGATAAATTGGAAGACAAACTTAGTAATGTCATGTCATCCACTATACTTTGATTAGGGAGAAGGTTTCCTAAACCATATTGAGATGTCTATGGGCATTCTACTCGTTGCATAACAAAACTATATGCAAATTAAAGATTTACGAGAAAGTATCACAAATTCAAAGTAAAGTGCAAACACGCATAACAAGAGATTGTGCTTATCTCCATAAGAAAAAGTGTGATAGAAGTCCTAAACATATTGACTGGCAATCATTTTAACTAAGTTGATCACACTTCATTTTGGTAAAAAAAAAAAATGCGGAGAATGTTGTGGTTTCTCGTGGTTCTATTTATGAACACATTCAAACGCGAATGATGAAGTTGTGGGCTATTAAGAATTCTATGAAAGCTGGATGAGAGAGGGGTATAATGTATGCATAATCTCTTGCCATGTGGACTAATCATTTTTCAGAATGAAACAGGTTCTTTTTGTTTTTCCTTTTTATTTTTTGCCACGTGGGATTTGAAGCACTTTGAATTGAACGCTTTTTCCTTTATTTTCCTTTTACAGGAAATCACAGAGGCAAATGGAGATTGAATGAGTGACTTCCTGGCCAAGCAAGGTATTGGGATCCTAATGACCAATGGAACCTTCTGTTATTAGGTTCTTATGTTCCATTGAAGGCTGCTCCTCTGGACCGCCTTTAATAGACTTTTTCCGTTTCCATACCCGACTCTCGTGAAATAAGAGATTGTGACAATCTGCGAAATAAGTTGAGCGCTCCGCAAAACTCGAATCCTGATAGAACTTTTTCTCAAAAGCTATTTTGACATTGGGACCGGTATTGTTGAACGCCTGACATTTCCTTTTTATTCATTAACTGGTTTGACTATCAAGTGTCAAGAATGCTAATTGGAGGGCTACGGTTGAGTTTATTCTAATGAGGAAATTGCTAACTTCAGTTTGAATTTGTGACGTGAATTAGGTGGGTTGGGGTCGGTGGGGTATGTGTAGCCAGGCACTAAAGTCCAAAAATTTGGCACCTAAGTTCAGAAAATTGAGGCTTCATTGATGTGATCAGTGAGAAAAAGGCTGTTCGTATAGTCGGTAGCAATGGAATATGACTTTGGGTGTCTTTATTTTTCATAAACCTAAGTCCTTGGCCGGTTAATTTATGTTCCCTTTTTGTAACAGCATCCCATAAGGTTGCTTCACCTGAAATATTCATGCTTTCATGAAGAATAATACTAAAAATAAAGCAAATGTCTCTTGATATGAAGCTTTTATGCAGACAATCTTTAGCCAATGAATAAAATCACGTGAGGAAGAAAATTGAATAAATGAAGATCGGGTCATTGGTTAGGGCATCAAGAAATTTCAAGCTTAAATTTGAGAAGGTCAATTGTTTGAACCTTGCCAATTACATACTCTTTTGGAGATCTTACCAGTTGGCAAACCAAATCAAGGCTATTTGAAAAGCCTAAAGGTCCGAACTTATTTGGTTCATGGAACTTGTAGAGTGTTCCATAAGCCTCTAAATAATCGGTCTCTATTCTCATGCTCGAGTTATAAAACAAGTAAGAATAAAGTTGGTTGGTGAATTGATCAAGTATCATCGTTTTGCTTGAGGTAGTTGTGACTTTCAAACATGCTGCAAATCAGGAATTCACACATGAAATGTTTTAACATTCTATTTGAAATTGGTGAAATTCCACATTTGTCTTTGAACTTAGGTGCTTTTTTCATCTTAAGTCCTTGAATTTTTTAACTTGTCTAATCAAATTCTACTAATATTACCTTTATCATTCATTTATAGAAGAAAAATAATAATTTGATTGGTTGTGGTATCACGCCAATTAATTAATAGGGTATAGTTTCGTTTCGTTCAGTTTGAAACGATAGTTTAATTTAGCTTGGTCAATTTTTCTTTTCTCCTTTTAGTGCAAACTATATTAGTGCGACTTGGTCAAGATCAGATGCCAAATCTTTTGAAAATACATCGGATCACGCATGAATAATGACAACTAGCATCTGATATAGTGATATGTTCCTGAAATGGGCCTTGGTCGTAGCCCAAATTCCATGTCGAAGTCAAAGCTCTTTTTTAATAATGGGCCTTGCTCGTAGCCCGAATGTGTCTAAGCGCCAACCCTCATCAATCAATGGCAGCAATAAAGAAGGTAAAGCCCAATATAGCAGCCCAGCCCACCCATCACAGAGCGGGATCCTCTCCTGTTTGTATATAATAAAAATCTTATATTTTTTTTTTTGGTAAGAAATTTAGGTGTCGCCACTAAGGTGGCTGGCCTAATTGTAAATGGGGTCGCATTTCTATTAGGAGGTCACGAGTTTGATTTGCATCTTAAGCAGACCCTAAGCAGTTGTACTATATTATTCAAATACTATTAGTCATTTCCGACTGAGTTTGATCATTTTTTTAGTTGGTCAAATTGGGTCGCATTTGAATGGCTAGATGATTCAAATTTTGAAGGTTCGGTTTATTTTAGATACTTGTCGACAAGCTATAGGCTACTCTTAGTCAACTCATATTGGATTGGCTTTCAAGTGAGTCTAGTCGAGTCGGATTTTACATGTTAAGTTAGTTCTTGCCACCTCTAGTTTCAATGACATGAATACAAATGACCAAGTCCAATGATCCCAAAGTGAGAATCTTCCCCTATAAGAAACAAGGTCCTTACATGACATGAGCTAAGGTATAAGGTGTAGGGATGATTGATTCAAGGTGTGTTGCTTTTCTGCTTAGAACAAGAACCAACTCTATGGTCCTCGATTCCAAAAGATCGAAAGCAAGAACCAACTAATCGATTTTGGAAACTCAAGACCGACTCCTTTTTGTGTTTTGAGTAAAATGTCTAAAATGAAACATATATGAGTTATCCATTTGACTACCAAAAAAAAAAAAAAATTGGTGGTCAAGTGTTTATCTTGTCATTTGTTCATGTTGAAAACCATTGTCCTATTTTTTATGGGTGCAAAAGTACGTCGCTTTTCTAAAAGAGGTTTCAAAACCGGTTCAACTTGGGAAATTGGTGATTGCGGCCTTAGAACTAGAAATCAAATTAGTAATGAGTTAGTTCTAGGTTTGTGAAATTGAGAACCGAACCAGCTCTCTCTACAGCCAACCTTGAACCCTCGGTCCTAGCTCGTCTCCTCCAATTGTAATGATCGAGTCCGACAAAGGCTAGGAATGCTCGCCGAGGTCAGAGAGCTTGGACAAGGAACAACTCCTAATGAGCTTCTAGGATAGCAAGAGGGCAGGATTGAAACCAATTGCACACTGAGTATAGGGAGAGCAATTACACAATATATATGTCAAAAACTGAAATCAACTTTTGAAAGCACATTTTGACGTAATGACAAGTTTTGTTTTGGAACTCCAAAATTAAGCATGTTTAGGCTAAAGTATTACATGGATGGTGACTTGTTAAGAAAGTCTATGCTCATATGCTAAAGGATAAAATCATGATACTTGATATAAGATGGGTCAAAACAAATAATATCTCGAGTGAGTTAATATAGGGACGCGCCCTAACTCCCGGACTGAATTCAATGCTCACCTTCTAATAAGGAGCCACGCCATCCCACTTGCAAAGTGAAATGCACCACCTCGAAGGGACCAGAGTTGGCCCTACTTGAGTTTTGGTTACTATGGCACCAACTTCTTCCGGCTTCCCGCGGCGAAGTGACGCGAAGGGACTTACATAGTACGCTGATTGCTCTCAAAAGTGGGGCTACTTCCGACAGGCTGCTTTTGGCTAGGTCTAAAGATGATGTCGTTGCAACTGGAATTAAGGTCCCCCCGGCTTTTGAAACCGCGTGGGGACCGATTCGTCCGATTGACGAAAGGCTAAATAAGAGGGTCGGTGAGGGTGACGTTTCTTTGCCTCCCTGCCTTCCTTTCCTTCTGTCGGACTAAAGAAAGAGTCCGATGCGAAGACTCCTATTTGACTCTCCACAGTGTTAATCACCACGATGTTATGCCAATATCAATCAAAGAACATAAAGATAAATATGGGTTAATACTATAAAAAAAAATTCCAAATTGATATATTTATGATAAATTTATCATCCATTAATTTTCCTTAAATTTTATCATTAAATTGCTAAGTTGGATGATACATTAGTAATTAACTTAAGACACCCGTTTGAGGTTTTACCCTCTATTTATGATATGTGTATCAATTTGTGATTTTTTTTGTAATATTAATTCAATCTAACGAAAACTAATAAATGGTAAATTTGTCACAAATGTATTAGTTTTGGGTTTTTGATAGTTAAGTATACCGGCTTGAAGTTTTTTATGGTTAAAAAATTAATTTTAAATAAATTTATCAAGATGTATCAATTTTGGATTTTTCGTGGTATTAATTCATAACTTATTAGCCTAAATTAAGTATTTCAAGGAGATTGTTGAGTGTATTTCATAAGTCTGGTAACTTAATGAGAAGCTGTTCGAAGTAGCTCGAAAACCTGCCGGTAGATGTCCTGATATTTTTGAGAAATAATTTGATAGGGAAAGAAGATTTTGACATCAGCTAAATGTGGGCCGAGCATTAAGGGGTCGCAATACCGCGGTTTGGAACAAGTCGGTGGTACACGTCCTTCGCAAACTCTCCATCCCAACAATATGCCTTCATTCGCCCTGTAGCACGAAGTGATGACCTTCGAAAGTCCTCTGTGCTTTGGGTAAACTGGGCTGCTTCTGCAATCAATACAGAAAGATTTTGTGGATCGCAAAGCATCTTAAACGGCGCACATTCTACTGTAATTTCGATCCAGAACGTCGTATTGTTATACATACAAAATAGTTGAAAATTCCTCTGTAATTTTTACGATCCGACGACTGCCGACTCGAAAGGCGGGGCCCTTGATGAACCCTACATCACATGACTGACACCCTGTACTCCAACACTAACCTTCAACATGGGAGCTTCTCGCACCACCCCAAACCCTCTCTCTCTCTCTCTCTCTCTCTCTCTCTCTATATGGTACGAATTTTGTTGCCCAAAGAACAAGTCACTTTCACCTGCACACTCCATAGCTTTGCCCTTCTTCTTCTCATGTATAAATGACCACACCATTCGCATTACTTCCTCGCACACCATTCGCTCAAGCACACACGCACACACACATTCAAATTCGAAAGATCTCTGCTTCATTCACCACACTATGAAGATGGTTCGAGCAACAGCTTTCCTTCTCGCATGTCTCCTTGTCAGCTCCTCTCTGCTCAACTCGGCGATGGCCGGATCAAGTAAGCACGTCATGACTCGTCGTTGTTAGAGCGATGCTAACCTAAGAAAAACTGATGTGTTGAACCAAGAGCAACGGCTTTGCCTTATTCAAACACCCGCCCAAACTTCACTTAGACTAATTCGAGGTTCGGTTGAATTTTGCAAGGTTTCTGCGGGTCCAAGTGCTCGGCGAGGTGCGCGAAGGCAGGGCTGAAGGATCGGTGCCTCAAGTACTGCCAGATTTGCTGTGACAAGTGCAAGTGCGTCCCCTCCGGCACCTACGGCAACAAGCACGAGTGCCCGTGTTACCGTGACCTCAGGAACTCCAAGGGCAAGCCGAAATGCCCTTGAACATCATTACCGCCTTTAAGTATTCGTTAACTATGAATTATCAAAAAATAATCTCACCTATCTCACGTTATAGTGCTTATGAAGTGCCTTCGAGATATCATATGGTCGAGATTATAGATGGCTGGTTATCAACTTGTATTGGTCACTTGAGTAGGTTATGGATGTGGATAAGCCATGAAAATGGAGCATGATAATGCTTGTAGTTTAAAGCAGTTCGGGTGCGTATCTTAATTTCGTGGCTCAAAGAGTGAACTTTGACCATATACAATCTTGAATCTGGGAGAACATAATCCTTTCGTAGTAGCCTCTCTCTCTCTCTCTCTCTCTCTCTCTCTCTCTCTCTAATTTTTTCTATGAGTTCATTTGTTTCGCAACAAATGAACGGTCTATAACATATTTTCTTAAAAATAGTCATCTCTATAAAAGGGTCACGAGTACATAAGTGATGTAAAAGCTAAAGATTCACCAACAGATTAAGAGTTACAAGTACACAAATTAAGAGACACAAAACCACATAAGTTCTTTTACTGCACTTTATTGCAAAATCAATAGAAACTGATGCTTTCCTGATCCAACCATGTGATCAAGCACAATCTATGTCATTCACAGTTCACTTGGTTAGCCGCAAGGACAGTTTTTTTGTTCGACAATTTTCTCTCTTGACAAAAGCGGCACAGCTGCCTATGTTACACTCTGCAATCTTCTAATATTTTCGTCTGCCTAGTATGTTTTCTACTGTATAACCATACGAGGGACCCTTTGTAGGCTTCAACTATATACCTCCGGTAGGAACTGCTTCTTCACACACTACGTCGAATGTGAACTTCCTCCAACCGAAGATTGGATGGATGCAGTTAGAAATCCTTCCTCTATTGATGTATTTCGATAATTTATGCCAGCCAAAAAAATCATAAGGAGAAGATGGACATGCCTGAGTCAAAGCGGCGAAAGCTCTTGCTCAGGAATGGCAACACCTACAGGCTTGTATGCACCAGATTGTTGCCAGTTATTCTTCCAAACAAACCATAGTGCGATGCTCGTTAGGGTGAGCAACAGTGCTACGGAAGCTACTGCAGCCACTGCCAAATAATTACGCTGCCACCATGTGCTGCACCAATCAAGAAGAAGATACTGTTAGAGAAATAATAAGCAGCAAAATATGGCAGGCCATATTGGCACAAAGTTCCTAGACATCGACATTATCCGTCCCTCTCTGAAATTGAACATATCTTAGAAGTGCTAAATGTCCAAGAATTCCAATGCTGCGACAACTCAGCGACTCAATAACGATGTTTGTAAGTGGAGTCACAATGTTTTTTTCTTTCTGCAATCAACTATTTCTACTCCAACCATCAACAGCCCATTGTTCCCTGTATTCATACGGCTTCTCAAATTCATGAAGACAATTTAGTCCATCTAAAGGGAAAACCAACGGAGTTAAATCACAACTGAACATGTAGACATTGAAGAGGAAAATGAAACCTCACCGCTTCTTTTGAGGCTCAATTTTCCATTCAACTAGCCGATAACTACCGAAACTTTCGGGAAGCTGCACGTGATGATCTCTTAAGCGTGTGATTATGCTCTGCATGCAAAACACACGAGTCAGGAGTGAAGCTGCAACTACAAGAGCCTACTTGTAGATTAAATTCTATGAAAGAAAAGAAGCAATACCATTGCAGTGGTATTAGAGAAGTAATCAGCAGAATCTGCTGGAAAGATAGCCCACTCAACAAGGAACTGATTTCCACTGGAAGTGAAGTTCAGCAAATGGACCTGAGTATTAGGTAGAAGCAGGTAAGTTTGGAAGATTATTCTAAACACAAAACTAGATGAAGGCACATAGTTTTTATGGAGGTAAAATCCAGACAGCGGTCAATATCTCAAACTTGATAAAAGATATGACAAGGGTATACACCCTGACCGAAGAAAAAAAATTGAACATCTTAAAAGTGCAATGCTAGATTTAGAAGATCAGGTTGCTTCTTAAATTAATAAAATCGTTTTGTGAACTCAGGAGATAAGGTCAAGCATACTATTCAAATATAGATTATCAGTAAAGGTCCCTGCAAGATCTGACCCTTACCTGTGAGGTACTCACTCCCAACTCATGAGCAATAAGTTCTTCAAATTCAGTGAAGTTAGGCTTGCCACTGGAGCTTTTGATGCTGAATGACATGTTGAACGTTATGAGTCCTACTCGAAATTCAACTGAGCACCAAAAAATGGTAATGAAATCTTTAGAAGAATCCAACCCAAAAAAGAAAAAACTTCAGAAGAAAATTTTTGAAGTTGCAAGATGATAAGAAAAAGCACTCTGGAAAATCAAGCTATCTTATTCTTGTAATGCTTTCGAAAAATTAAGACAGTAAGAAAATCGGTGGATATGAATCTCAGTCAATAGGAAGGACCCAGCATTGTTGAGTCTTTTACAGTCTGACACATCTCAAGAACTAGAAATGGAAGGAGACCAAAATTTAACAGTAATCACACAGCAACTAATGCATTTAACTTCTTCCATCTTTCTTTTAAGCAGGATTTTAACGACTAGGAGGGAGATGCCAGAATTGACAGAGTGCAGCACCCATCAAGATGCATACCCTGCTAACTACATCTCATTCCAGTAGAATACTTAATGTACAAAAACAGCTAAGGGCATATAAATGCTTGTAGAAGTTACTCTTCTTACCCGGAGACGAATTTGGAGTCAATCCACTTGGAGCTATGCTAGGAGAAATAGCTGAAGTATTATTGTGCTTCTGTGGAACTAAAGGTGCAGGTGTAGGACTACCAGTATCTTGCAGTCGCTTCCACAGTTCAGAACAATTAGTTTTCCAAAAGCCAAGCTTATTTTTGTCCCTATCATAAGTAACAAGGATGTTGCGCACAAGTATACCTGCCAAACAAATAGAGTAGGCTGGATCAGGGTTTGCAAATTGCTAAGCATTCAAAACAAAAAAAAAAAAACAAAAAAAAAAGAGAAGGAACAGCAGCAAGAACCAAACTACATTTCCAAAAGCAGTCTGAAATATATAAATGCAGGGAAGGGAGGTGTTGGTTGGGGGGAGAGAGAGAGAGAGAGAATTTCGAACTAATAAAAAGTACCTCCTAGGAGAGTGGTTTCATCATTTTCGTTCTGGAATATTCCTAAGCAGTATGCCCCAGGAACCTTTGTATGCTACAAACCATTTTGGGGCAATAATGTAAAATCAAGAAGATATATCAGACTAAATAAAATCAAGAAAGTTTACAATAGTAGTCGAAATTATGTAATAAACAACTCGAGCTTCTAGGCAGCATTAATACAAGTAACTCCTGTCTATAAAGCATTCTTAGCCAACTAGTAATACATCCATCCATAGACAAAAGCATAAATAAAGCATCCTACGAGGTGATAACCTTGAACAAGTAGTTCTCAGGAGACAGCGACAGCTTTTGCTTGTCGCCAAAAACCATATCAACCTTTGGAAATACTTCAGATAACCTGGAGATGTCCCTAAGCATAGGTTGAGAACAAAATTCAGTTAAGCACAGTAAGAAAAAATTGCCAGTGTGCATATTAAGTTTATCTACCACTACCATCCAGCACCAGCAAAACAAACATCGTGGTAATTTGGATCGGGTCCTGGAATCTTTCTCAGGGATCGAACATTCTCTGTAATCTGCATTCGAAAATAAAGAATTGCATCATATATAGCATAGCTTTCAGAATAGAGCATGCAATGTACTTCACGGACAAGGCTTCTGAAGAAAATTTCAGTTTCTAGTGCTCCATTAACACTCAAATGCAGTTGAACTCATTGTTAAGCTATTTTAGCTGATGCTTCTAAATCTGATGCCGCATCAACTAATTTTGAACTTATTTGATGCTGCCTATTGTCATCTGTGGCAAAATCAATCGGCTCTCTTTAGATCACGTTAGATGATGTTTCTAAATCTGAAGTGCAAAAATCATCTCTAGTCATTGTTAATCAACTTAATTTCTACAATGTCCTAGCCTTACACAGGGAAAAAAATTGAGTCAACTGAGAATTCGCCATAGTAACTCTTGACTTTCAAGATCAGAGAAACACTTTCCCAAAGCCTTCTCATAGTCAAAATAAATACACGAGTCCTTATGAGTCGTCCTTTGAGCCTAATTATATTCAAGAGTTGGAATTACCAGTTAAGATAAAATTCCAGAAAACCCAAGAGTTATCATATTTTGAACATGGTTTGGCATTATAAGTTCCGTATAATGGGCATATGGGTTCACGAATATTAATGCCAGCAAATAAGTAAATAAGTTCCTGGAGGTCCTCAAGCAAGCTGTTCATGTTAGTGGACTTTATGCATCTTAAGCGTCAACTATGAGACAGGCTCAAACATTCTGCTTTATGAAAATATGAATGCTACCTAATGGAAAGAAAGATTGGATAAACTTTCAAAATCTAGCAATCAAACAAAATGTTTCTGAAATGGACACAGATATACAAGGAAAACTGTACTGTAGAATTTGAATTATTTAATTCAGGCTAAGAAACCTTACAGCATCCCTGAATGCCAGAAATGCCTTTGCTGGTAGGTATGCAAATGTGGTTCCACTATCCAAGACCGTTCCATGTCTTCCATCAAAAGTACTTGGTGTCAACTTCAATGGCTCCCCAGCAACATGTATTTCCTTCAGCTCGATATTGTAATACGGACTGTGAACATTCCAAAACTATCATAAATGTCTGAGATGCACTAATTGCATTTGCATCCTCAAGGATGTCAGCAATCTAATTCAATATGTCAAGGGGCTGTTTACCTGCGGTGAGGATCCGAATGTGAGAATACCATTCCTGTGGGGGGAACAATACTTCCAAGTATCATTGCACCACCTCCCATGCCCATTCCACCATAACATAATGAGAAAGAGTTATCAATAACATGCTTCTCAACGAGCTGATTCACAATGCTGAGATAACCACGTCCCAAGCCCATTATGCCATCTGCTCGTTGGCTGAACAGATCACCGGTTTCCACAATTTCACACCCAAAAACAGCCCTCTGGGGTGTGAGCTCACTTTCATTCCCAAATGATACAAGATCATTTCCCAGAATGCCGGTACTGGAGCTCATCTCAGCGTACCGTCTCTGATAAGTGCACTGCTTTCTTGCAGTGTCGCAGGAGCAGTGGGCATTGCATTTGACAGGTTGATAGGTGGAAGATAATTGAGGTTGAAATCTTGGATCCTGGATTATTGCAAGAGACAGTTACAAACAAACCAAAAGAAGAAAGAAAAAGATATCCTGGTCCTCCACACCAGTCAACAACATCTTATAACTTATCTGATCGTTCCAAATCCAGAAAAGATATGAAAACTGTCCATAACTGAACATTGAACAGCACAACAGAACAAAAAACGAAATTTCTTGGTAGAGGAGAAAAGGAACGTTACCATCTATTATTGCAGCTGTAACAAACACGACAGATCATTAATACCCTGTTCGTAACTTTCCAAGCTTTTTTGACATATATCAGCAGCATAAAAAATCAACCACCAGAGCAGACACCATCATTTTAATTACTTCAGTAACCAATCAGGCCTTTGAGAGAAGAAGTTAGACTTGCTATGTAGCAGTCTTACTAGAACTGCGGTTGAGAGCTCTAGACCATCTAAGCTATCAACAGAATCACCATAATCACGGGTATTCCGCCAAAAACTGCTAAACAAAATTTCAAACCGAAACTAACTAGAACTGCCCGGTTCAGCCATGATTGCTGAATATAATCCAAAGAAGCAAAAAGAAAAGAAAAGGTAAAAAAAAAAAAAAAAGCTGAAAAAGCGGCTGAGAAACCAGACCTGATGTTTACCACAACGCTGACAATTGGAACACGGAACGTAAGTGACGGTGCTTCCCGTGTCCACGATCAGCGCAAACTCCTGAGGAGGCGTCCCAATGGCGAGATGCGTCGTATAGTATCTGCAAGAATCGCCCCCGCCGAAAAAAAAGGAAACCCATCAAACATTTCAGCCGAAAAACATAGATAACCAAGACAAATTCAGCGAAGACTCGAAAAAATGAAGAGACTTGAAGATGACCCATTAGAGAGGAGGTCGTCGTAGAGCCGCATGCGAGCGCTGGGCGAGTGAGGGAGCTCCGAGCCGAGCAATCGCCGGCGGTGATGATCTCTCTCGCGAGAGGAAGAAGAAGAAGAAGAAGAAGAATCCCGGGGCGCTTTAGAGAGAGGCAAGATCAACGGGCGGTGGCGATCGCCCGGACGAGGGAGGGCGTGAGGGGAGAAGACGAGGAGCTCGGCCAGAGACAGCCAGGCAAGGAGGAGGGCGGCGGCGAGCCGAGACGCGGGCGGAGCCATGGGAAGACGGCCGCCGGCGAGAGAGAGAGAGAGAGAGAGATGGAGTTTTGTCTTCGGGCAGTCAACGAGGAGAATTGAAGAAAGAAAAACAAGCTACGAACTCCTTTGTTGATATTTGCAAGAAACTAATAAATTGCGGCGGATTATATTATACTTTATTTATTTATTTATTTATATATTTAATACTTTTTCGATTGACAAGAAAAAAGCCCAGAAAATAATAATCGGGAAATATAAATAAATGAAATTAGATTAGATTGCATAATTGTGATAAGGGGATGGATTGATGGAAGGAATATTTGTGCTCTTCAAGGGGTGCTGCCCACACGACAGAGCACATACGCTGCGCGTTTTTTGGAGGATTAGTCTAATCTTATCACGTCGTATCGTGTGTCGCATGGTTCGGCAAAAATAATGGAATTAAGATTTGTTCTTTTTTATATTTTCCTTAAAAATAATTTTCAGGAAAGAAATTTTGTCATAAAATTTGTTCAAAAAAAATAAAACCCTAAGAGCTCCTGCAAACTAGCTTTCTGACATTCACGTTTTTAGTTTGTTAAAAATGAGCTTTCAACAAATGAATTTCCTAAATTAAAAATGAGAAAATCTTCTGAAAAGTATTTTTATTTTATCAGGAAACTTTTCCTCTGACGCAAACATACCCACCTATAAAAATTCTATTTATGCATGCCATATGATTAGAGATGCCCATCGAGAGCATAATCGACAACCCACGCACACTTATGCAAATACATCACAGAACATGGCGAGCAAGAGCAAGCATTTGATTGGGATGCCCGGGAAGCCAATAACCTCCTTGAAGTATTTCGGCTAAAAAAACTTTATCTAAATGACATATTTAGTTATGTAGATTCGGTTAAAAATTCAGGTATTATCCATTTTAAGCACGCAGCATGCACATTCACCTTTCGATGTCGGTGCGTGAGTACAACTCCTTAAATACATTAGACATGCCAAAAGATATTCCATGTATGTGATTGTGTTTGATACTCTTTATGTAAGAAGCAATTCGAGTGAGACTAAAAATAATGCATCACAAGTGTCTAGGGGTGAGCATTTTAGATTCCATACAAATTCCATATCGAACTTGAAACCTACTAGTTGAAACAAATTTATTAATTTTAGGAACTTAGAATCTACCATTCTTAGAACCTGAAACCTACTCTGTTACGAGTTCCAATGTCGATTTCAGAGTTTACTCAAGTTCCACTAATATTATTAATTGAACGAGAGCAATGAATTAAAATCATTAATGACTATCACTTGTTACTGCAATTTACGGACCATAAAGATACATGAAAAACATGAATATTAATAAAGTAAAAGTCTCAGTTATAAAATAGAAATTCAAATTAGTACTTTTAGATTATACACTCATAATTGAATAGTATGGAATATCGCAAAATCGCACAAAAATATGAACCAAGAAAAACATGAAAACTTATTTTAGGTTTTAAATTACAAGTCATAGGTTCCTCCAACTAAATATCTAAAACTTACCAGTCAAAATAAGTTATTCATTTTTTAGAATTTGAAACTTATAGGTTTTTATCAATCTGAGTATTAAAATTGCACACTCATCCCTACAAGCGACAGCTGAATTGACGAACTAACGGTAATGACACTATTGGTTTGAATCTTATTATAGACCTGCTCTAGACTAGCGAGCATTGAATTGAAAAATCCCGATCCGACCCAAATGAGCTTTGCAAGAAGCCCGCCCGGCCCAAAAGTTTTCACGTACCTTTTTCCTCTTGATGGACAGGTCCCCGCAAAAAAGATGTGCTTGAGACGCAACGTGCTTAAGAAGACTTCTCTCTCGCATTGGAGTTCTTTTGAAAGTAATTTATTAGACTATTTATCAAGGTGGACTTCTCGGTGGGAAATCACTTTCAGAGATTCTTCCCTCGTTTTCATTTCGATTGACCAAAAAAAAAAAAAAAATAAACGGGCCAGAAAAGAAAATTCGGGAAATATAAATAAATCAAATTGAATTAGATTAAATAATTGTGATTAGAGGATTTGACCAATGGAAAATGCTTCGTTTTGGGAATATTGTACTCTTGAAGGGGCCGCTGTACATTCGACAGAGCATATAAGTTGCGTGTTCTTTGAAGGATTGATTTAATCTTACCATCCCTTGTCGCATGGTTTGGCAAAAACAATGGAATCAAGATTTTTCTTTTTACATTTTTTCTAAAATTGATTTTTCCATAAAAAAATATTTTCCTTTAGTCATAAAATTATCAAGAAACAAATTAACCCTGAAAATTTTTACAAATTAGCTTTCTGATTTTCATGTAATTAGTTTGCTAAAAGTGATTAGTCAACAGATGAATCCCTTAACTTGAAAATAGGAAAATTTCCCGAAAAGTGCTTTTTCTTTTCATGAAGTTTTCACATGAAACAAACATACCCGCCTACAAAAATTCTATTCACACATACTATATGATTAGATATATCCATCAAGAACATACTTGACAACCCACGCACAGTTATGTGAATATATCACTGAACATAGAGAGCAAGTATTTGTTCACTATGTACATGGGAAGTGAATCACGTCCATGAAATATCTCGGTGAAGAAAAATCTATCTAAATGACATATTTAGTTATGTAGATTTGGTTAAAATTCAGTCATAAACCATTTGGATGTTGGTGCCTGAGTATGACTCATTAAATACATTAGATGTACCAAAAGATATTCCACGCACGTGATTGCGTTTGATACTCTTTATGTAAGAAGCAATTGAGTGGGACAAAAAAGAATGCGTCACAAGTGATGACCGAATTGACGGACTAACAGTAAAAGCATAATTGCTTCTAAATCTTATCATGGACCCGCTCGAGGCTAGTGAGCATCGAGTTACAAAACCCGACCCAACCCAATTGAGCTCACAAGAGCCCGCGAGATCCAAAGGATTGCATGGACTTTCTTCTCTTGATGGACAAGCCCAAGCAAAACAGATGCACTTGAGGCCCAAACGTGCTTAAGAGTTCTCCCTCACAATGAAAGTAATTTGTCGGATTTCTCTGACGGCTACTCTGCTCAGAGATTGCTCGGTCAGTCACTATTTTAGGCTCCATTTATTATATAAAAAATAAATAATTTTAAAAATATTTTTTGAAAAATTATCATTTGTATCATATTTTAATATATTTGCGGATGATAAAATATCATTAGTTTATTCATTTTTGTATGTAACAGAAGTGATTA
This sequence comes from Eucalyptus microcorys, assembly GCA_014182515.1. NCBI lineage: Eukaryota > Viridiplantae > Streptophyta > Magnoliopsida > Myrtales > Myrtaceae > Eucalyptus > Eucalyptus microcorys. The sequence continues at coordinate 23,215,119 of CM024567.1, read as the reverse complement.
ATTTTAAAAATATGCTTTTTAAGTAATTTATTTTGCAACGGGGCTTTTTTCCTCCTTTTTAACCGTCTCTCCCCCGTGATGAGCTGGTGTGGCTAGCCTATGTAAACTGTACACCAATCACGAACTCACAAGTGTCGCTGACGTGGAAAAAAAATAAACTCTTAAATTTTTTTTTCTCTTGCCCCCCCTCGCCTTCGTCCTCCTTCAGCGGTCGGTTGAAGTTTCTGGGTTTCTTTCCTCTGCCATTACTTTCAAGAAGCCATCTTTCACTGGCTTCCCTTCATCTTTCTTCTTGTCGCATGCTTTATGAAGCTTTGCCCGTTCGTGGGAATTCTGCCCTTGCCATAACAGTTCCTGATCGAAGTTTCAGTTTCAAGCACCCAGGTCTGGAGCCATGGACCACGGCCGAGCCAGCCCCCGCCGTCGTCGCTCGCGACCGGGCTCGTCTGACCTGAATTCTTTTCTTCTAGGTCTCTCTTCGATTGTCTCCTCCGCAGGTTCTTGTGGGGTTCATTCATACACGCAGGGGATGGCCGTGAGCGGTGACGAAATGGGTGGCTCAGCCATGGACCGGCGACGGCTACGAGCCGCCGCGACGATGAGGGTGGCTCGGGCATGGACGCGCAGCAGTGGCTGGCCTGAGTGTTGTTGCGCCGGCGACTGCGGGTGGAGGAGGTAGCCGTGGATAGAGGAGGAAGAAGAGGGGAAAAATACAAAACAGAGTTTCAGATTTCAATGGCATTTTGTGGGAGACGGCTTCTTGAAAGTGACGGCAGAAGAAAGAATTCTACGATTGAAGATGGAGGACGAAGGGGAGAGAGAGAAAGTAGAGAAAAAAAGTTAAGATGTTTTATTTCTTGTTTCCACGTAGTGATTCATGATTGGTAAAAAGTAGATGAGGGCTTGCTGTGTCAACGTATGACGTGATATCATACAAACACGAGATATTTTCTCCTATTGTAGTCTCATGAATAATGAATAATTTGAAAATTATTTTTTTAAAAATAATCATTTATATTATTTGAAAAAATATAGGATTTTTTCAAATTTGAATAGAGACATGGAGAAGAATCGAGAACTACACAAACCACTTGGAATTGAATTAAACTAGACCAGAACTAGTGTATCTTAAGGGCACCGTCTAATTCTCGGTTCTAGATATGGAACCACCCACCTGGATCAAACCGTACCGGTAACATATAAATATATATTTAATTTTAAGGAAATTTTCCTACAAAAAAATTTAAGAATAATGAAAATCCTAAAATCTCTAATATGAAACTCAACACCCATTATCTAAGCATCGTCTTGTCTCACACTCACCCCATATGAGTCGTCTCTCTATCTCACACTCACGGTGTCAACTCTCAACTTTTAATATTAGTCTAATCCTTTTACTGATTTTGCAATTACAAATTACGCATGGACCCATTCGAGAATTACGTTTTTTTTTTGGTCAAAGAAATATTCCTTTCATTACTACGTAGGAAAAGTACCAGAACATTGTCCCAAGTCAAAACATAATAGAGATAAGAGACAATGGGGAGGTTTAGACAACCAATTTGTTGCAAGGGAGTCATTTCGGCAGGCCTTCGCAACCCAATCCACGGCCCAATTCATTCCTCGCGAACAAACGGCTACAGACACCCCAGCTAAAGAGCCCAGCAATTGTTGACAGTCCACCACTACCGATTGGACAGCCCATGGGATTTCAGCCCGGCCCAAGATAGTGTTTTCTGCTATCAAATTATCAATCACAAGTTGAAACTGAACTACTGTACTTGTTTGACTCTGTTCATTGAACTAAATTGAAGAGCTCCCATTCGTGTCATCCGAGAATTACTTTGACTTGCTAAAAAATGTTGCACTAAGTGTATACTATTCCATGGACCTATATGAGAATTGGACCAAACTAATGATTCGATTTCTAGGTGGTTCCCAGTTTCAAATTTTTGGAGTGGGTCCTTAGCTAGTCCTTAGTGGGCAATTCCCTATTTCAAGGTGAGAACCCCTCATCCAAACCATGCTCTCTCCTACTGTCGAGTGCAAAGAATCTCATGTTTGGGTGTTTGTTAGGTCTTATTTCGCAATTTACATTGATTAATGGCCTCTATATAGTTTTTAATTTATCCATAAAAATGTAAATAGCTACCATTAAAAAAAAATTTAAAGAAAAAGTTACACCAGGTTTAAGCAAATATAAGAAATGCTCCTAATTTATCACAAGAATTAGTGATGACATGAAAATAGGAACCATCGGCCTTTGGCGGAAGGAATAAGGCCGATTAGTGATTTTTTTTCTTTAACTAGTATAATAATAATAATAATAATAATAATAATTTGTTGTAGTTGTTAGGGATTCCTATTTTTAGGATACTTCTCGTTCCCTAATGAGGATAAATAGGTAATAACAAGCTATTCAAAGTTTCTTTTATTTTTTAAGAAGATATTTTCTTTTTCCCTTTTCCCAAAAATTCATTAAAAAAAGGCTTGATTTGTACATTAAGGATGAATGTTCCGGGTTTCGTGTTCTAGGTTCCATACAAGTTACACCTAAAATATAGAATCTACTCGTTGGAATATATTCATTATTTTTTAGAACCTGAAATTTACCCTACATGTCCTAATAACCAGGAACCTACACTGTTACAAGTTTCAAAGATCGATTTCAAGATCTACCCAGGTTCCGCACATATTATTAATTAAACGATTGTAGTGAATTAAAATCTTAATGATCACCACTTGTTATTATAATTCATTAATCATAACTTAATTTTAAACACGAAAAATATGAACATTAATAAAGTAAAAATCTCGGTCATAAAATAAAAACTCATACTAGTGTTTCCAAATTATACATTCATCATCGAACGACATAAAATATCGTAGGATCGTGCGAAAACATAGGCTAAGAAAAACATTAAAAATTGTTTTAGATTATAGGTTATAGGTTCAAACTTTCTCCAATTAAGAACCTGTAACCTACTCATTGAAATAAATTTCTCATTTTTTGGAATTAGGAACCTACCATGTGTACCTTGGAACATGAAACTTATAGGTTTCCACCGGTTCCGTTCTCAAGTTTTAGATTCTATACCAAAACAATGTTCACCTCTATTGTACACAAATAAGGAGAGATGTGAAATTCCACATAAAGAAAAGAGTAAACGTATAAAGAGTCAAGTGTATTACCATGATTTCACTTCTCAAAGAAAAATAAAATAAGCTCGGAAATGATAGTTGCTCAAACGACTTCTACTAAGTTCAAGTGTATTAAACCAAAAACAAGGATCTTAATTTTAAGGAATTATATCCCTTTTTGTATCTTCCTAAATGATCCATAATTATTTATTTCAACATATCACACGCATGGACAAATATGTAAACTACTTGCATGTTTGGTCCATGGAATGCCCATTCCTTTCCCCTCTTGTTTAGTTAGGACTTGGGAATGAAATGTGCATTTTCAAAGGGAATGCTAATTGAGTGTATCGTTTAATAAGAAAAAACAAATGAATGATAGACAAGAGATGGTAAAATAAATTATATTGTACATTACATAGTGAGAGCGATTTTCTCTTTCTTTCTTATTCTTTTACAGGCAGTTTGTTCTTCCTTTTTTTTTTTTTTTTTTTTTGGTATTGTTGTTCTTCCTTTTTTATTCCTAAGGTTTCATTTCTTTCGATTCAATAGATGTTATAATTAATTATTCATAAAAATTGAATTGAGAAATCACTTTATTATCGAATTTTATTTTAGATTCTGTTATAAACGTAATTTGAATAAATGCAAGTCAATATTCTAAATTTATTAAAGGGAATTCTCATATTCATTTCTTTTGCACTCGTTTCTTTTCCTTTATCTTTATTTTCACATGGTTTGTTTTAGTTCACCATCATAGGAATTAATTCAAAGCACTTCTTTAGTAATTCATGTACTGAAATGCAATGAGTAAAATTTACATCTCATTCCGAGGAAAATTACAAGAAAAAAATCAAGAAGAATGATCAATGGACGACTTAAGACTGCTCAGCAGACCTGAACCAGTATAGTCATTGTAGTCAAGCCAAGACTGCTCGAGTATCAAGCAACCTAAAGAACTAACCAAACGATAAATGGAAACGTTAATCAGGAGTAGTGATCTCCGCAATGCTCATAGTAAAAGAAATCTCGATCTCCTTGTATATGATGAGGTTGGTGACAACATAATGCGAATTGCCCATAGACTGAGATTTTCAGACAAGGCGGTGATTCATCGACAAGCACAGTACAGACAATCAGAGAGATGAACTTGGAGCAAGAACTATATTCGCAACAATTGAGTATCAGTCAATCCACAGTGGGCAGATCAATTGATTTACACTTGAAAAGGCAACTCCCCAAATTGCTTTCGACCTCCTAAGTCTGTGTGTGAGAGAAATAAGAAAACAACATCTCAATGAACTCCAACATGTCTCCCTATTTCACAAGCCACAAATGACAAGATGAACACTGGACCAAACACCGGCACAGAACATTTATTAGTCTAAGAACCCAACAACAACAACAACAAACACCGACAGAAAGGTTAGTATCAACTGGCAGAAATCAAAGTATGCAACTTCACTTCTGAACAAAATCATATCCCTCATCAGGGCAATATGTTTTGCTTCTCGAGCCGCGAGACTGCCTTCTTGCCATAAGGATTGCTCTTGATTAGTGGATCATATCTCTTGAGCTCCGCTGACAAAATGTAGTAGATCTGGGTCTGCCGCTGTTCCTGCATCAAATGAGGAAAGATACCACAGCAGGCTAGCAATCAGAGGGATTAATCAAGCAAAAAGGCATGAAGCTAATCTCCAATGTCGGAATGAAGTCCAGAGAACTGAATCTATAAGGGCTCAAAAACCTTGATAAGATTGACAGGGCTTTGTCTTGGGATGACACACGGATCGTAATTATTGCCATATCTTTAAAATTTGATTTTAGCAATTTACTTTTGTCTCTGTTTTTCCTGGAGGGGCTTAGGGATGGGCGAGGGGGACAAACCATAAAGAAAAGAAAATCTTTTGAAATTTTGGAGCTCAGTGATGCCAAATCGTTCATGAATGCTGATCATGTATGAGAAAGATACTGAACACATTATGGCTGGTCCAATGCATGTGAAAACTGACCTTGGACACCTCAACTGCCCTTCGGATGACGTAATTTCCATATTCATTCAAGAGGACTGTCAGAAACTCTTCAAGCAACTCCACAACAATTTGTTTGAATCGGTTGTATCCCATCTCTTTCAAGCATTTCTCCACCACATTGCTACCGTACTTATTGCAGGATAGAATTGCATAGTTGCCAAGGAACTGTCTATGAAGATCATCAGCAACTTGTGGGATCTCCAAAGTCAGCAGATGTTGTACCACATAGTTGCTGGATGGAAAAAACAAAGAAAAACCAATTGAATTGGAAGGAAGTTGAGTTTGGCATCGAATAGTAAGAGTAGGATGAAGAGGGTATAGAGAAGCTAACCCATAGCAGTTTTCAGCTAGCAGAAGGGCACGCGTTGTAATTTCAGTCACGAGGCGATCTCTTTGCTTCCCTTGAGCATGTTCAACACATTGTTGCAGAATGCAGCATCCACTTTTATCAGTTGCAATCTCATAACACTTGGTAGCCACCAGATCATAGAGGATCTGCACAACAAATGCAGTGCCGAAGTAAATGAAGCCAGTAGATACCAGGTAAGTGGAGGTAATCCATCGGAGAGCAAGTCCAAGAATAGTGAGAACAGTTTGAACCAAGTAGAGTAATGCCAGCACAAATAAAGGTTTGGAAAGTGGTAGTGCCTGCTGTCCCTGACCCAATAATTGATTTTCTTCATTTTCTTTTCTTAAGAGTCAGATCCAATTCTTATCATCATTGCATCTCTGCACGGTCCAGCAAAAAGGCTTCTAATCCATGAAATTAAACATCTTCAAACCTCAGACGTCTCTATGTTTCTTTTTAGTCCAAGGATACATTAACCAGATATTAACTAGAGTAGATCCAAACTGAAAATACTTTTCACCTAGCAACTGTTACTCCCATGTCTTGATTGGCATACATAAATCTCTGTGTCTGTTATCACAAGCAGCACTGATTCAACCTTCTAGATCAATCTCTGTTCTCTTTTCAGTTTCTTTCACAGAAAAAGGATTCCACTTTACAAAAATTACAAAGGGCGACATGGGTGTAGTATACAATATATTTGTATCGTCCCATCTTGTCGAGCTCAAGAATAATGTAACTTCGGGGCTAGGACACTAATGAGTCGATCTTTTGCCTAAATAATAGAATAGAATGCATTATTCGATGCTTTAAAGCTAAAGCAACCAAAATGTGACAATCCTTAGCTTATCTTCAATGACACAGAAAAAAACAGATCGTGACATGGTGAATTTTCCAGACGCATGACTAACTGCGTCTAAACTACCTAATTGGATTTCTCCTGAATAATTCTCGAATAGGAACATCAGACAGGAACTGATAGCTTCATTCTCTCATGCTAGAACTTCGTGCATTACTGGGCTGTTAAAGTCTTAGAGAGGAAATATTTCCTAAGAGATAGGTTCAAAAGGATGGTGCTCGACAACCCATATTTTGCTGCTTTCTAAAAGGAAGGCCACAAGTATGAGCATTGTTAATAACTCTCACAAATATTGATAATCTCCTTTCCCTAGGAAAAGTTAAGAGTCCGATAATTTAAAAAGAAAAAAAAAAAGCTACTAGTTTAATTCCTAACATATAGGAGCTTCGCAGGAGAGAAAACCAATGCAATGTCACACTACCTCATTATCTTCATTAGAGAAGACCTTAAGGCAGTGCCGGATAACATGATGACCAATAGCGTTCTTGATCAATTGATACATAAAAGGAGCGAGGGCGTGTATAACCACATTCTTTTGCCAACGAGTGGTAAGTGTGTCCATCAACTTCTGTATGGAACGAATCCTGCAAAAGAACTAGAGTATCAGTATACCAAACGAATTGTCAATCCAGGCTCGGACGTAAGACTTTTGAGGAAATTCCTGTGAAGCCGCAACATACCCGTATGTGCTAAGGCATATGCTAACAATTTGAGAATTCCAGGTCACCGCATACAAAATTTGCTTCCTCTGTTCCTCGCTGCAGACCTCAAGGAGACTCTGCACCACATGGTTCGCGAAAGGGTCGGTCATCAAGTAGCCGATGCGTTCGATAGTCTCCGAGAAAACAAGCTCCGCTTCATCCCTGTCCATCCTCTCCATCATGGAGAGTAGAACCCGGAAACCTTCTGGGTCCGTGGCGATGGACTCTATCCGGCCTCGCATAGCCTCTATAGATGTACAGTTCAACAACACTTGCGCAAACTGCGCCCTCCTACCAGTCAGGCTACTTCCGGAAACCAGCCCGTTTACACGAAAGCCATTATCAACCACACCCGAACAAAGCCTGGAATAATCGTTCAACAACCCGTTTTGCTGCGAAAGATTCGTACTTTGCGAGACTTGGCTAATCCTATCCGCATAACAGTCCGATGAACCATCGCTATACAAGCAGACCTGGCCATAAGTATTCAACGCCGGGCGAAGCGCCTCGGCTTCGGCCCCGGCCCCCGCCCCGGAAAATTCTCGCCCGTCGGGACAAGACCCCAGCAGCCGGCGGCGTTCCCCGCCGGGGTGGCGAAGCTCCGGGGACCAGATACCGAAATTCCGCCGACTGCTCGAGCAGCTGCTCAGCTCACTGTCCTTCCTCAAGGCCAGGCACATATCGTCCGCAGCGCCGCCGCCGTCCGGCTCGACGCCGCGGCCGCCACCCGGGTAGTACGTGTACATCCCGTGATCGGAGGGCGGGAGGAGGCTGAGGCGGGCCAGGGCGGCGTCTAGGGCTCGGGCCGGAAAGGGTTCGGCCGGGGGCGGTCCTGAGGGAAGGGGACCGCGGGGCGGGGGTTTGGCGGGGCGGGAGCAGGCGGGTGTCGTAGGACTCGACGGGAAGCGACATTGGTCGAGAGCAAAGAACCCCACGGAGGGGACAGAAGAGATGGGTCGCGGGTCGCGGGTCGCCGCCGCCGCCTGCTGCTCGACTGTCTGTCTGTCTCTACTACGGGAAGGCGAAGGGGAGAGGGAGGAGGAGGGCGAAGGAGAAATTTCTGGGGGTGGCGTGTTTATATAGAGAGAGAGAGAGAGGGAGGGAGGAGGGATACGGATGGGGGAAGTTTGGAAAAGACCAGGAAAGATAATCAAAGATGAGATCTTTTTTTTTTTTTTTTTTTTTTTTTTTTTTGGGGGGGGTGGGGGGAGGAGGATCGATCGAGAAGCGGAGAGGGAGAGATGATATCGCTTGGAGGAGGAGGAGGGTGGATTTGGGGAGAGAAGAAGGAAGATTGCGAAACGGGAAATCGGTTGACTGTGAGAGAGAGAGAGAGTGAGAGAGTGGGGAGGGGAGTCTCTGCATGCAGTATATGGAAAGTTTTCATGAAGGCGAAAGGGACAGGCTTTTTGGGGGATTTCCTCGGTTTCGTCTCTTGTTTTTTGTAATATAGAGAGAGAGAGAGAGAGAGAGAGAGAGAGAAAGGTGAGTGCCACGCGGCGTGGAGAGGTTGGGTGGCCAACGGGGGGGGAGGGACCGGGTCCCTCTTGTTTGTTTGGGGGCCCCTCCATCCCTTGGTGGGGTCCACTTGGGATTTTCTTCCTCCCTCCCCCCCTTTTGCAAATCTCTTTCTTCCGAGCTCTTTTCGAGGAAATTGGACAGAAATAGGTCCTCAACTTTCTTTCGATATTGAACGTTGAATGTCTTCACAAAGTCTGAAGTCTGGCTTGAAAATATGTACTCAAAGTCTAAAGACTACGTTGGATAATTCAAAAGTTTGAGAATGACATTGTATATTAAGTCGGTGTCCAAAAACCACAATACCTGTCGAGTCAATAATATTCATAAAATATTTGTAATATTATCCCAATTCTTTTTGCCAATTTTTCTTGATTTTAAATTTTCAAGTAACATTTTTTTTTTTGTTGAACCTTTATAGGGTTTGTTACTTTGCATTCATCCGCTTGTCGATTTTGTTTGTTTGCATTTACGAGCAATATAGGATTGAATTCAAGGGATTCGATTTAATGTTATGTAGGTACATAGATCGCCTAAAGTATGCACATAAAGCAGTTACCAAAAAAATTAAATGTGCACTTGAATAAGATGGATGTTATTGCTCTATCTTTCTTAGTTTGCATGGAAAGTACCAATTCTATTATTTTACCTCTTTGATTATATATCTATCCAAAGCAAACTCGTGTTAGTTTCAATATCAAAATAAACTAGTAAATTTCATGAAAGCTCATACTATATACTTCAACCATATCCGTATACTATCAATGGGTAAAAAGAATGTGTATAGCATAAGATGGGGGGAAAATTTTGTGATTTTATAAGTTATCAAAGATGGCAATGAGATGATTCTATGAATGTCTAATGCTTTCCTATTTCAAATTTACATCAATTCAAGATTGTTATTCTTCCAACATAGACAAATCTTCAAATATACGTTTTTTTCTACTTATACATGTATTGGTTTACTATTTCTCACTCCTCTTTTGCCAGTTATGTGGAATTGCAAATTGGAAACCATATCATTCTCTACATTATTGAATTTTAGGAACAATCTATTGGACACTGAAATTTAAGGTAGTCAAAAGTCCTTAGTCCAATTCATAATATCATCTATTTTATAAATCTTAACTACCCAATTTGTCTCTTTGGACCCTGATTACATTATCTTACCTAAATTAAATGCCATGATGTAATATTTGATAACATCACAGAAATCGAAAAACAATTGCATTTTAGGAATAGTAACTTCCTTCTTTAATTTTGAAAATTAATTTAGTCAAAATCCCTCAATTTAAAATATGTAACCAAAATCTTCCGTGCACACTTTAAATTATATGTGCAAGGGGGAATATATGTGTTAATATGGAAGAAAGTTAAAGGTCTCTCTCTCTCTCTCTCTATATATATATAGACATTAGATTATGGATGGGGCTATTTTCACTCTTTTTATTTAAAACATGGACTTTTTATATATACCGACCAAATTATTCTCAACTTTATCAAGCATGTACTAATAGGCAAATTACTGATACATTTATGGGCAAATTAATTATCAATGAATTGCTACATTCCTATCTCGATATAATTCAAAATTTTCCTTTTCTAAAAAAAAAATTCTTGAACCTAACTTGCAGAGAACAATTTAATTTTTCCTCAACAAAAGGGGAAAAAAAGTTGACTGTGCATTCAACTTGAAACTCAATTCAGGATCTTAATTAATTTTTCTTCCAATCTTGAAACATAAAGATTGGAATAAGATTAAAAAGAAAAAAGAAAAAAGAAAAAAAAAAAAAGAAAAAGAAAAAGAAAAGGAAGATAAAGATCAAGACTAAACTTCTTTTATTTTTTAATCATGGAGAAGGTTATCAATATTGCTCTTGAATCCTATCTTCAAAATTCTTTTTCTATGAGTACTTGTAAGTTTGAATGAAGGAGATGTAATTAGATTTGGAGTTCCATTAAAATCACTTAAAACGAGGACATAAGAAAGATTGAGCAATCTTCTAGCAAGTCAAATTATCAACATAATATCTTTTAACAAATTAATGAATTCATAATGGCAAAAAACAAATATATCTTCTGACTTGAAAGTATAGTTTTAGTCAGGACAAAGGCATCTTTTAGTTTTACCGAAACAAAAGGCCGTTCTACATAAGTTAATTAATCTATTTTTGGAAATGTGGCGCAAATATGGTATTAAATCTTATTAAGAGGGGGTAATTTTAACGAAATATTGAACCAAATCATGCGGTTAAAGGGTAGTTTATTCAATTAACATAAAAATGGGGGTAGCCCAAAGGATGTGGAAATAGCGCCACTCTAGATTATTTATTTCAATTTTAATTTTTCCAACACGTTATGTATGTGCACCATACACATGTAATTTATTATGAGAGACATGATGCATGAAGCGATTTTGCAAATGAGGGCTTCACATGATTGGGATTCACTCTTCATATCATTTGTGTGGAGTGATGTTTATTTTCTTATGAAATTACTTATCATTGAGCTCTATCATTTTCAGTAATATAAATAGTTTCTTCCCTTTTTTTCGTTTCACATCTCACGCATTAATGCTAGTTTAAGCAGTAATTGTAGGATGAGAAAAATCGACATTCAAATTCAAACTAGGCATGGCAGATATTTTGATATTACATGACAGTTACCTTGAGAAGTTCAAATTACAATTTTGTCCCACTTGATAAAAATACATTGTTATCTACTTAGAATGTGCAATATGCATGTGGATTCCTGAAATTTTTGGGGCAAGCGTTTTAGATTGAAACCCTCCAATTTTGCTTTACAATATAGAGATGTTCTCTTTTCTAACTTTCTTCATTAGATCAGCTTTCATGTGCAAAAATATGAAACATAGTTCATGTCGATCTCTCCATAGAATTACTTTTACAAGAGATGTCGCAAGTGATCGAGAAATATTATAGCACTGATTATCTTCTCAAATAGATGATTACAGTTAAAGTTTCTCTACATCTTTTGTTCACAGGGTTTGGTTCATATATTCTTTACGTTTATGTGATATTCCTCCACCTATTAATTAAGAATTTTGGGTTAGACTTTTCTTTATTGTATTTGCTTTGACATGCTCTCGTTCACACTATAGGAAATCACCTTACAAGTCAGACTTCAATATCCATTTATGAAAAGCATGGCCCTCAATTCGTAATAACTAGAGTAGTGATAAGTCCCTAGTAGCGCTTGATTAATCATTCACACATCCAACGTTGTCCCTTCGTGTATAAGTTGGTGGTGGAATGTGCTTTACATTTGATTTAACGATAGGGGGAAAACTTGATGATCGATCTACGTTTGTTGTTCAGACATATGACATAATTTTCAGGCATGAACAGCTCAAATTTTCACATGGAAAACAGTGAAACGTAGTCTATATGCTATATGTAGATATGAAAAGAATGAAAAGTTCGATTTGAAGGACTCTGCAAGTCACATTATAATCGGAAGAAATGACCTAAGATCATGCCCTTCATCTGCCAGTTTTCCAGGAACTTCAACCGTACAAACTGCAAAGGGCATTTGTAACTTTCATGACAAGACGGAAGCAACCCCTAAAAGAATCTGTCCGCTTTCATCAAATCAAGATTGATAAGACTAGATAATGTGCCTGACACACATGATCTCCAAATTAAATAGTGCCAAAGGGCACAAAGACAGATATTACCGTAAAACTTAAAAACAACGCAATATGCACTCTAGTCCAGTGTCCGACAAAGGAGTCATCAAATATCAACTAGAATTTGCTGCATCACTTGATAAATATGATTTTATATTCTTAAAATACAGGACTTAACAAAAGAAATGCCCATTATGCCAATCACAATGGTTGGGTGGTCCTCTTTCATCATACTCTCTGCTCTTCTATACACTCAGCAATCTATTGTGTTTCTTCATTTTCTCTTGGCCAGACGATTTCCAAATGCATGTTCTGTCCCATTTGCTATGTATTGCTTTCTGAAGAGGAAAGATGGAAATAAAGGAAAAAAAAGGCAATATACCAATGAGGTGTGCAAAACTTGATCGGAGCAAATTCACAATGCTTCTCAACAGCCGGGTATGCAGTTCCTTATAGGCTACTTGGGTCCGTTTCCCTCTTGGCTCCTCACAGAAAATTAGAGATTGCCACTTTGAATATGAACAAATTGCACATATTCAAGTGACACTCCAATCAAGGTCTACGGGCACAATTTTTCTCTGATGGGGTTTCTTGCGAGTGGAAATTTCTGACGATTCAATGTCCAATGCGAGAGAACTTTGTGCTGAGCCAAGCAGAGGAAATTATGCGACCAAACAAGAGGAGATATATGATGAAGGATATATAGGCTGCTGTGCCTATACAAACCAAGAAACCGATGAACAGCCCCTTCACTTCAGAAGTTATGAAATTCACCAACAGATAGCCATTGATCATTATCAAAATTGCAGCCACAGTCCAGGCCACCCTCTAGAAAACCAATAAAAAAGTAACAAGTCAATCATCAGGTGAGCATCAGCTGTAACACAAGTAGATCATGTCTAGTGTAACAATCTTAAGTACTTCTGCACAGAGTTCGACGAAATTTGGACCCAGAATAAGGTGGTGATGAGTAAGATGTGCACAAAAGTGCAAACCCTAAAAAGAAAGATAATTAAAACAAGAAAAAAAAGCCACAAAAAAACCCCAAACTTTACCAACTATGACACATTTATACCAAACTTTTTTTTGTGTAATCAAAAACCCCAAATTTTTATCCATGTGACACATTTATCTCAAACTTTTTTCTGTGACACCAAAAAACCCAAACTTATACTTGTGTGACACCAAAGACCCTAAACTTTTGTTTTGTAATACCAAAAATCCCAAACTTATATTCACGTGACATTTTTACCCCAAAAAATTTGGCATCATAGAAAAAAGTTTGGGGTTTTTAATATCACAAAACAAAAGTTTAGAGTAAATGTGTCACACTACACAAGTTTAGGATAAATGTGTCACATAGGTAAAAGTTTGGGGTTTTTAGTGTCACCAAACAAAAAAAAAAGTTTGAGGTAAATGTGTCACAATTGGCATAATTTAAGGTTTTTGGTGGCTTTTACCCTCAAAACAAAGAAAAACAGAACTCAACAACAAACAGCAGTCAGTTGTCTGGATAGTCAAACATGGTTGCTTGCTTTCCTTAGAGCAGTCCGTGCTTCAGATGCAAAGTAAAGTTGTCCAGTAAGCAGGGCAAAATATAAAAGATGAAGCAAAGTAAGATTGGTCCAATTGTTAGGAGCTGTTATTTCACATATCACTCTGACTAGACCTAAGTCTCAAGACTCACCAACCTTCCTGAACCATCTCTTAAGACTCACCATCCTTCCTCTACCTTATGCGTAAAAAAGAAGTTGGCCATCCTTCTTCTGTCCGATCAAAGAATGATCAGACAGAGAAAAAATTGACTTCTATTTTAATCATATCAACATTCAAGTCTCAGCACCCTTATTTCTATTTAACCTTTAATTGCTTCATTTCTTGCCAACTTTGCAAATGCTCACTGATTCATTCCTTCAACAGACTAGCAACTTTACTTTTTTTGGAACCCTCTAAACTTGTCGAACTTACTACAATTCCAAATGGCTAAGGGGACTATTGCAGCTTGAACAATTCTCACTAATTAACCCTCCATCTCTAGCTTTCTCCAACCATCATCTCAAGAGAAAAGCTAGCATGAACTCAAAATTGGGCACCGGCACAACACAATGTCAATCCAAGTCATTCACCCGAAGGGAAATATCTAAAAAGAAGCAAGCAGAATGGTGACTCCAGCACAATTATCAAAAGTAATTTCTTGTTGGATCCAAGACAACCTGCAAAGAGCACATGGAGAATATATTGTAACCAAAGGATGAGTAAAAAGAAATCACCTCGAGGAGAGGACCAATTTTGAAGGAACCCATTAGATGCTCCTGGGATACCATAGTGAGAAGAGGTATCAGCGCAAAAGGAATCTGTATACACTGAAGCACATTGAGCCATTCATTCAAAATGTCCAGGGAAGCTTCAGACGTGTTGAAGACAATAGCCACTATTATTGTGGGCACGATGGCAAGGCTCCTCGAGATAGTTGCCCTAAGCCATTTCTTAAGACGCAGGTTGAGAAAACCTTCCATAATGAACTGCCCAGCATATGTGCCGGTTATCGTACTACTCTGTCCAGCTGCTAGCAAACCGATACCCCATATATAAAGAATTGGAAAGAACCCTCCCCCATACTTCTCCTGAAGATAATTCCCAGCATTCACTAGCCCAATTGTCTTGGCTTCTTCTGTACCATAGAATCCCTTGGCAAAAACAGACGTCACAAGCAAATTTATTGTGAACATGACCAAAAGAGCAGCCGACGACTCGATGGAGTAGTAATTCAGCGCCTCTTGGACCCGGCCTTTATCCTGGTGATCAATGTTTCTTGACTGCACCAAGGCAGAGTGCAAGAACACATTGTGAGGGGTTATAACACAGCCCACAACTCCCACGGCTTGCCTAATCGTCTTTGAACTAAGTCTTGGAAGGAGAAGACCTGCAGGAAGGATCTGAGCCCCGGATAGCTACTAGTTGCATTTATAGCATCTTGTGGATGCTAAAATGAACCCACGAGTGAAGTGACAGGGAAAGTTTCTTACCGGTTATAAGCTCTTTCCCGCTGGGTTTTGTCTCCACAAACATGCAGGCAAAGGTCAAGGCCATTGTTGATATGAGAACTGCAAAAACAGCTTCTAATTTCCTCACTCCATAGTTCTCAAGGAATAAAAACATGAAACTAGTCATAAAGGGAAATCAGTCAATCATCGGTGCATATCAGATAATATCAATTTATCCAGTAAAAGAGAAGTGTTCAAGCAATAATCATAAGGAAAGGACATAAGCATGAACATATAATTGTCACAGTGACAATCCAGATTGAGAGAACAGTACACCCAGTGCATAGAAAGACTGAAAATGAAGAATGACCAGCTATTGGCAAGGTCTCAAAGTTCACCTACATCCAACAATGAGGTAAAGACATGAGAAACTGTCCACGCTGCAGCACATATAGCTAGGAACTAAAATTTATATATTAATACCAATATAACTACAACTGTATACAAAATAAAATTATATGTCAGTACACATAAAGATCTCATCCCCTCTTCCTTGTATCAGGGTCCCAGGTGTAAAAAAGTTGTGGTGAGGCGCACCTTCCAATTTGGTTCTTAAGGGATCTGCAAAATGTATTCCCCAAGCCAAACCACATTCACCTCAATGTGACCTAGGATGCACTACCATTTCTCTGTCACAGAAAGAAACTAATGATCTTGATGAACTCTTTAAACTTTTCTTTATTTGATAAGTCAATTAACTCCAAAACATATACTGCTATTAATAATAACACATTCAAACATTTTTCTTCACCGTGACTTAAGCTCCATTTCAACTTCTGAGTCGCAAAACATGGGATGCAATTCAGAGAGTTCTCTTTTGTCACTACCCTAATGACCACTATGGTGCTTTCCCTCAGACATGCCAATTAATTCTATCACAAGAAGCATAGATGTCAGTTGCCTGTCTAAGCTGCAGCAAAGGCAGCAAACAAGCTCCAGTAGCTTCAAGGGACAAACTATGGAATGATCAAGGTTCCTCCTACCGTCAAGAGCCTTTCACAAGTTGCCGAATACCACAATGGTAAACATGAAGCTGCGAAAGTTCCAACTGCCCACAAGATAACACACAGTAATATCGAGGAATAAGCTAATGCTTCCACTCACAGGGTCTAAACAATATCTGAGATACCCATGTTTTTGTTGCTTTGAGATGACTAATAACAATCACAGATGCACATTGTCATGTGGATTTATTTTATATACTTTCCAATGCTATATTAAGCAATGAAGAGAAACATAATCAACTATTCTATCCCACCACTTACCAATAAGCTATAGTTTGTTCGAATGCAATGCAACACGACCAGTTTATCTATGAAGTCAGCCCTAATATAACACTTGTTAAGACTAATGCTCAACAAACTAATAATGGTCTTCTAAGAATAACTTGAATAAAATAGTGTGGCAGAACTTAGTGAACTCTGCATTCCGCTCAGATTGTCAAAATGCCTGACTTCATCACTGTCGCTTTCGAAATCAATCTCAATATACTTTAGCGTTCGAACCTGAGGAACAAACAATTGAAGATCAATCGTCACCTACCAATCTGACGCAGTGATAATGACCCCGGCCCAGAGCGGCAGCACCCCGCGGCTGAGCACCTGGATCCCGATGGCGCTCCCAATAACCTCCTGAATGTCCGCAGCGACGAGGGTGACCTCGGCCATGACCCACAGCACCAGCCGCGTCCAATTCGGGTACTCCTCCCTGCACAGCTCCGCCAGGTGCCGGCCGGTCGCGACGCCGAGCCGGGCCGACAGCATCTGCAGCAAGAGCCCCATCAGCGTCGCCCACATCAGCAGCCAGAGAAGGGAGTACCCGGCGATGGCGCCGGCCTGGAGATCCCCCTCGAGGTTCCCCGGATCCAGGAACGCGATGCTCATCAGGAAACCCGGGCCGGTGAAGAGCCAGAGCTTCTTCCACGAGAAGGGAGGCGCGGCGGCGGGATCTGCGGGGAGGGCGGCGGCTGCGTCGACGTCGAAGACCCGGACCTTGGCCCGGGTCGAGAATGCGGACTCGGATCCGTACTCGCGGTCCCGGTCATCGTCGGACGACGACGGCGACGGCGGCGACGGCGGAGAGGGAGGATGGGGAGGCGAGTGAAGGGGCTTGGAGGGCAAGAGACGGTTCTCTTCGTCGTCGTCGCGGCGCTTGCCATGGTGGCGTTCTTGGGGGTCGGGTCGGGTGGCCGGAGAAAGCATCGCCGGAGAGTAGTCGGATCGGCGAATCACGGGTTTGCATGCGAAAGAGGATGCGGGACCGGTGGGGTACTCCTGTCTTTTGCTGACGTGCCGAGGAAAATCCCCATAAAGAGGAGAGAATAATTGGTGATGCGGTCGCGCCGTTCGAGAGCGGTGAAAGTTGCGCAATTGTCGGTGACCGGAAGCTTTTTTCTCTTTTTATGCCCGAGTTACTTAATTAGAGAAATGGTACCGATTAATGGGTGCTAGAATTTCTAAGGTAATCGCATCCCTAAATCTTTGGAGAAGATATTAGGTAATAGGTACCCCAATCATGCCATGTCGACAAAATTTTAGTCCATTTATTGTGCAACAAGTGTCACTTTGTGGGCTCACCTATCCTAAAGGAATATTTGACCCAATGCTTGCCGTGGCCATGGCTAGGGAGCTCCACCTCGAGTAACCGTGGTCATGAGCTCGAGATATGGCGACCATGGTTGCGAGCTCATCCCCAAGCGACCATGGCTACGTTGACCTTGAGCTCCATGGCCATAGCAACTATGAGATTGTAGATTAATTGTCCGTGGGCTCTTTCGATGCGGTGATCTAGTACTAGACTTGCTAAACAAGTGGGTTGGATCGGATTTGGGTCGAGTCATAAATGATTTGATCCAAATCAACTTATTTAACCCATTTATGACCCATTTATCGTAGTACAAAATTTTTGACTCAATACTCGTCCTGATCCATACTCGATCCATATCCGACTCATTTAATTAGACCTAAAAAGCTTATTTATTTTTCTTTTAAATGGTATTGCTAAAATACTTTTATGCAATACAAATTTAATGGACATTTTTTTTTTATAAATTTTTAAAAATCGAATTTTTAATTATTTTTAATTTTAAAAATTGAATTTTTAATTATTTTTATTTGGGTTAATACCCGAAAAACCCCAAATTGGTACACATGTGACAAATTTATCCCAAACTATTTTTTTAACCATGAAAAATCCCAAACTGATACTTCTGTGACAAATTTACCCTGATCAATCATAAAAAACCTTAAACAGATATATTTATGACAAATTTACCCTAAACTAATTTATTTAACTGCAAAAACTTTCGAACTGGTAAATTTGTGACAAATATACTCTTCGCTAAATTGAATTAATACCACAAAAAATCACAAAAATTGTAAACTGTGACAAACAAAGCATAAAATTCCAAATTGATATACTAGTTAACTGTCACGTGTCATTTAAATTAATAATTTGACAGTAAAATTTAATGAAAATTAATAGAAGGTAAATTTATCACAAGTGTACCAATTTTGGATAAATTTGTTAAAGATATACCAGTTTGGGGTTTTTGTGGTCAAAAAAATAGTTTGGGCAAATTTTGACATGTGTACTAGTTTGGGGTTTTTTTTAGGGTATTAACCCTTTTTATTTTTAAAAATTGAATTTTTAATTATTTTTATCTTTTAAAAATATAATTTTTCTTTTTCTTTTCTCTTTTCTTTTTTTTCTTTTTATTTTTCTTCTTCTTCAGCTGGCCGTTAGCCTTGACAATGGCCGGGGCTCGGCCATAAGAATTGGAGGCTCACCCGATGCTGGCGAGGTCGAGGCTTGAGCCTTACCAAATGTCGGCAAGACATTCGCCTTGCCCAATTTGGCGAGCTCGAGCCTCACCTGGCTGGTTGTCGGCTACCGTCACCATGCCGACCACTAGCTAAGGAAGGAAGAAGAAGAAAGAAAAAAAAAAAAAAGGGAAAGAAAAAGTAAAGAAAATTGAAATATAAAAAATAATTATAATTTTGATTTTTATAATTTTTTTTATAAAGTTAAAGAGGGAAGAGAAAGATTGTGAGGCTTTAGTTGAAAATGGGTTTTAAGTCCAATCCATTTAAGACCCATTTTTTTTAAACCTTCAATTTTTAAACTCATTTAACTAATTTCTTTAAAAAATAAGTGACCCATACATGATTCATTTATGATTTAAATGGGTCATATATGGATCTAAAACCCATTTTACCACCTCCATCAAGCATAATAAAAAAAAAAGATAGAGAGAACATCTATGTGCTTGAAACTCGAGCTGCCATGGCTACAATAAGCTTTAGGCTCGAGCTTGAGTTTCGTGGCGATGGTAGCCACGAGCCTTAGGCTCAAGCTCTGTGGCCGAGGACGAAGAAGATGTCGGTGATGCCGATTTGGATGAGCTACTAGGAGGCCCTCCAACTTCGTTTGTTTTTGGTGTCCATGGAGGAGCAAAGAAATTGCAAAGGGAGTTGGAGAGAGAAAGTCAAGAGGGAGTGAGTGACGGGAGGGGAGAGAGAAAAGTGGGCCCCACGCAAGTCCTTTCAATTGTAATTGACTTCAAGGTGGGCCAAAGAAACAAGTGTCACTTACTTAGTGGACATGCATAAAAATGACATGGTGACACTAGTGTACCCAATATTTTCTCCTAAATATTATAATCTCATATTCGTGAAAAGTAAAATTACTCATGCACTTTAATTAGACTCCTAATTGGCCAGACAAAGAAGTTAGTGGCGGCTATAGAATAATAAGGTTTAAAATGGACGAGAAACCAAATTGCAATCATTAAAGTTTAAATGACTAGGGCAAGGAATGTCTACTTAACAATCCGTTAAACCCCCTTAGAGCCTACCTCGGGAGGGCAACAACAAAGTATAACATTAGGTGTGCAAATTTAGGGATGGAACCAGGACAGGTAAAGTAAATTATACAACCCGCCCAATTCTCAACAAGACATTGTTTAGGAAAGTGGTTGGGATAAAATTCAGAATATAATTTTATCAATCATATATTTCTTTCTTGCCCAAGATAGAATAAGGTTGACTATAAGATGGATATAATCCGAATAAAATTATACCATGAGGAGGTAGGATGAAAGTGGATAGAATTTCTAATATTTATAATATAAAATAATTTTTCTCGAAAGAAAAATCTTAAATTAATAAAATTAAAATAATATTTTAATTCTAATATAAAAATTCAAAATAAAAAAAATAACAAATTCGTTTTTATTTATTATTTATATATTTGAATTTCCTTTTATCTTATAATATAAATTCAATAATATATATTATATATTTAGTATTTATATTTATTACATATTTGAGGTATTTTGATATTTTAGAAATATTAGTATGGTTTACTATTTAAAAAAATTATTAAAGAATGATAAAAGGGGAAAAAAGAAATAAACAAGAGGGGGAAAAATAATAATAAAAAATAAGCAAATAAAAATGAAGTAGGCAAAAGTATCATGAGAGATTTTTACCATCTCAATTTTTGCAATTTTTAGGTTCATTGCAATGATATGCCCTTCATATCAAATAATGGATAGAATATGCGATTCATTGTTAAAGGAACCATAAACATATTAATAAAAATAACCCCCACCAATCAATCTAGGATTATTGTATGATTTATATCTTAAATAGCAAATGAGCTCATTACAACTAAAGGTGAGTGGATCCAGATTCCACGTGTTCTAGATTTTGTATAGGTTTCACTTGGAAATAAGAACTTATAACTTACCTGTTTGAATAAGTTCCTCATTTTCTGAAACTTGAAACCTACTTTGTATACCCTAGAGACTAGAACCTACCCTATTACAGGTTTCAAGATCGGTTATAGGGTTTACTCAGGTTCCACTTTTATTATTAATTGAATTATCACTTTTAATAATCACCATTTGCTATTATAATTCACTTATATTTATCCACGTGAAAAATATGAAATATTAACAAAGTAAAAGTTTTAGTCATAAAATGAAAGCTCAGACTGATAGTTCTATATTATACACTCATCATCGAATATTATAAAATATTGTACGATCGTGCAAAAACATAGGCAAAAAAAGAAAAAAAGAAAAAACACAAAAACTTATTCTAGGTTTTAGGTTTTGAGTCCTAGATTCCATAAGTCTAGAACCTAGAACTTGATATTGCTAGTATATACACCTAGAGGGGGTGAATAGGTTTAAAAACAATTTCTCGATATACGAAAGCAATACTAGGCAAGCAATAGAACAGAAGTTCTTCAAGATAGATTATGATTAAAGTAAAAAGAGAGTAGGAAGAGAAAATTGAACACAGGGTTTATAGTGGTTCCGCTTATTCCAAGCCTTCATCCACTCTTCCTCACCGACAGCCTCTCCCCAGGCTGGATTTCACTATAAACGAGAGAGATGTTACAGCAATGCTTTCTCTTGATTCCACAGTGTAGATACTCTACCACACTTCCTCAAGATATCTCAAAATATAGTCTCTCTTTTGCGTACAAGATTTTGCTCAGTAATAGACAAAGAACAAGGAGCTTCAGACTTTGAAATTCTTCTATCGCGCACACACCGAAACAACTCGACATCTTCCTTATATACTCCTTTATGCCATCATACCCGTTGGCACTTACCAAAGGAATTCTTCCAATCTTCCGTTGGACAGAATCAATTAGAAAGATTACTCAAGCTATTAAAGGAACATAACGATAGCCCATCAATCCCGCTCGCCCATACAATCGGGATTTCGGTTTCCATAAGTAGAACTTTCCAAGTATACTTCGACAATCAACGGATCTCTAAAATCAATCTTGATGTTGACTAAAGTAATCCATTGTGTCATATCCAGCCAAGAGATATTCGTTAGACGACAAGATCAAATCCTTAACGAAACGCACAGTCATGGATAGACCTTCTTCGACAACTACAAACTGTCAATGAGAATAGACTTTGAGTCTTGAGTCTGATAGTCCGAAGGTCTTTAGACTTTAAATGGTAGAGTTTGCAAGTCTTCAGACTTTAAATGGTAGAGTCTCAAGACTTCGACTTTAAATGGTAGAGTCTCGCAAGACTTCGACTAGACCGATGGAAACGTTTTGTCGGTTTCGAAATATTCCGAAAGATTTCTCCAACAATCTCCCCCTTTTTGATGGTGACAAAACTTTCCTGCAGATTTGAATATCTTTGACCTGCAAAACATTACTCAAACAAATATGGATATCTCATAAAGGTTAATATCTTAAAAGTAACACTAGAATCTGCAACCACAGAAAATAGGTTAGTCTTGCATGAGAGTAAAGCTATTTATAAAATATCAATAGTTACTTGATGTAATCAGTCAAGTTCAAAACTCAAATTCAGTCCAGTCCACAACCATACTCAAAGTTAAACAAAGTCAGTCATCAAAACAAACACACTCAAAGATTAACTTCAAAGATTTCAAAAGCTCACATCTCTCCCCCTTTTTGTCATCAGAAAAAAAGTTTGAGATGGAATAGAGTCAAGTTTGCTTGGGAATACGAACAAGCTGGAAATCTCCCATTGTCTGGACGATGCCTTCTAGCTTTTTCAAATCTTCCTTTAGTTGAGCTACCTCTTCACTCTTAGCATTTGCTTGGACCTGAAGAGCAAGAGCTTGGATCTGATCATTTAAAGAAACTGAAGAAGCTTGTACTGCATTATGCAAATTCTGAATTTCGCTTCCCAGAGCATATATCTGACCCTGCATTTCCAAGAGAACATCAAGAATTCTGCGAAAATCTGTTGAATCATCAGTCTGCGTACTGGCGTTGGCACGATCAAATGGAGTAAAGGCAGACGATGGTACATCAACATAGTCACGCGGATTTGGCGATGAAGCATCATGTCCCTCTTCAGGAAATTGAGAGGCATGAATGTCCTCTGGATTTGCTGGAGAGCGGCTGACTCCCTCACTGGCAGCAGGATATGAGGATGTTTCTCTATTCTCACCATCTCCCCCTGTTTTGATGCCTTCAGGTGGGGAAGAGTGATCCTCATGCTCTTCTTTCTGGACTTCCTCTTTCTTCTTCTTCTTCTTCTTCTTCTTCTTGATTTGTCCTTCCTCTCGCATCTCTTCCTTGATTCTCTCTCCTCTCGCTCCTTTTTCTTGCTTCCTTCTCCTCTCGCTTCTTTTTCTTTCGCTTCCTTCTCCGTCGTTCCATTGATTCTCGAACAGAACGACTCAGATTTTTTAAAGCCAAAGCGAGAGATGGTGATGTCATCCTCATCATCTTCATCCTCAAGGATGAGAGCTCTTCTCTTTTTGGATGAAGCAACCATGGGCTCCTTCCCTTTCCTTTTTGCTGCAGAAGAGGCTTGATGAGGTTTGGCAGGGGTTGTCTCCTTGAATTTCTCCAACTCATTGTCAAGTTCTTTCAGACGCATTTTGGACACCATTTTCAATCCTACCACCATTTTATCACACGATCGAATACAGAGAATATGTGGAGGTTGAATATTCAAATGTCTGAATAACTTCGACACAAGACCTAGATAAGGAAGTTGACCCTTGTCCTTCACCACTGCTCTGTACATGTGGAACAGAATGGTATGAGGAAGAGAAAACTTTCTCCCAATAAGGATGTCATACATTAGCTTTGCCTCTGAGTTAGAAACATCAGTCTTTGAAGTAGATTTCGGTTTGAGGCAATTTATCACAATATTGTGAAGCGAGAATGTTGAATGCACGCATCCTTGAGTAGGAAATCCTTCCCTCTCGTCTTTCCGTCCTTAACAAGCTCCAACGTGGCACGAGCAATGGAGACATTGATAGGTTGATATCTTCCTCTCTCAACCCCTAATCACATCAGCCAGCATATCTACATCCACCACAAAGTCTTTATCTCAGACACTGAAAGAGATTCTATTCGCATCCAAGAAGCTAAGATTCGAATAGAAGTATGTAGTTAATTCAGTATAGGCTTTTGAAGTATCAGAACAAAACTGTTCAAGTTGAAGAAGACAAAACTTTTCCCTCAACTTAATGTTCCGCATCAAAGAAATCAAAATCCACACTCCTAGGGTTTATCACCCCACGTTTTAACGATCTGGAATAAAGATCCCTCTGTTCCTTCGATTGGAACAAATCTGTTCTTTTTCCCCGATTTTTCACCGCAACACCCATTCTCGGTTGAAATTGGCTGTACAATTTATCATCATCATTCCCATCTATCGGATTTTGTGCTCCAATCCGTGGATCACTAGGAATGTTTGCCAAGGCTTTTTCAGCCATTCCCTTAGGAGCAATTCCCAAATCCTCCATATTTCGCAGAAAGATATACTTATTCCCATATCCCTTGTTCTTGAGAAACTCGTCTATGTAGTTCAATGGAGTACCGGTCCTCTTTAAAGAACGGTAAAGCTTATAAATAAATGAGGGCTTTTGGGTCCTTACAAGATTAGCTTTTTCAATAACTTCTTCCTCTTCCCGATGCCCAACACCCTGTGGACTAGTTGGTGGAGAATGACGTTGCTGAGACTGTTGTGGGCTCAGTTGCTGACTGTGTAACTCATCTTCCTCGGTGAGATCGAAGTGAGTAGGCCCCTCACTCATTTGCCGTGGTCCTTTGTTTGCAATCCTCGAAGACTTCCTTGAAGACGACATCTTTCACAGTCTTGAAAGATTCCGAACTTGACTTTTCCCAAGAAAGAAGACAACTTTTTCAAAGATTAAACAAGTGAAGACGACAGAAAAGAAGATCGATGAATTTTTAGGGTTTCTGAACGAAAGAGAAACTGACTATATATAGGTCAGTCAAAGGGAGGCATACCAAGCGTTGCAAAGGAAAGTAAAATATGCCCCTTTTAAAAATAACTTCCCCCTTTTTAAAATCGATAACTGTCTTTTAAAAATATTAACCCCTTTTTGAAATAGAGAAATTGCATTTTATAACGGAAATTGAAAGTAGCAAAAATCAATTATAGATAGATGATCGTACCTTTCCGAGATGAAATATAGCAGACAATAAAATAACTTACAGTTAGGAATCGTCTGAGTCTGAGAGTCATTAGACTTTAACTTCTTCAAGCTTAAGGATGTTGAGTCGGAACGTATGATTTCAAATTGATTTTTCTCCAAAGGCTTTGTAAGTATATCCGCCGTTGGTTCGTTGAGTCGACAAACCGAATCGAAATTTCTTCATTTTGAACATGATCTCTAATGAAGTGATGTCGAATCTCTATATGCTTCGCTCTTGAGTGAAGGATTGGATTTTTGGTAAGATTGATAGCACTAGTGTTGTCGCAGTTAATCTCTGTGCATGAATCTTCAATTCCAAAGTCTCTTAGCTGTTATTTTATCCACAAAATTTGTGAACAACAACTTCCGAGGGATATATACTCTGCTTATGTTGTAGAAAGGGCTACTGTATTTTGCTTTCTTGAGAACCAAGACACTGTCCTGCTTCCAAGTAGTTGACAAGTGCTTGAAGTGCTCTTTCTGTCAACTCTGCAACCAGCTAGATCTGCGTCTCGAGTATCCGAGAAGAGTAAAGTCTCCCCTTTTGGATACCAAAGACCTATGCTTGAAGTTGAAGCAATGTATTTGATAATACGCTTTGCAGCACTTAGATGAGATTCTTTAGGGTCCGCTTGAAATCTAGCACAAATGCAAACACGAACAGAATGTCAAGTCTAGATGCGATAAGATAAAGAAGTGAGCCAATGATACTCCCGTATAGCTTTTGATCAACTTTCTTTCCTCCTTCATCTTTGTCTATCTTCAAGGAACTTGACATCGGTATATCAGTCTTTTTGCAATTTTCCAGTCCAAATTTTTTGACAAGATCATTAGCATATTTTTCTTGATGAATAAAAGTCCATTCCTTCCATTGTTTCACTTGAAGTCCAAGAAAGAAGGTTAGTTCACCCATCATGCTCATTTCAAATTCATCCTGCATCGTTTTAGAGAATTTCTTGCCTGAGACTTTGATTAGAGGATCCAAAAATAATATCATCAACATATATTTGAACAAGCAAAAAAATTTTGCTTTCCTTTTTGATAAACGGGGTAGTGTCTACTTTACCTTTGACAAAGCCATTTTGAATTAAAAACTTACTCACTGTCATACCAAGCTCGAGGTGCTTGCTTTAAACCATACAAGGCCTTTTCGGTCCGAATACCGAGTCCGGTTTCCTTGGGTCTTCAAACCGGTGGTTGTTCCACATAGACTTCCTCATGGATAAATCCGTTCGGGAAAGCACTCTTGACGTCCATTTGGAATAACCCGAACTCCTTATAACGAGGCAAAAGCAAGTAATAATCGAATAGCTTCTAACCTTGCTACCGGTGCGTAAGTCTCGTTATAGTCTATCCCTTCTTCTTGCGTATATCCCTTGGCCACGAGTCTTGCTTTGTTTCTTATGACTTTTCCTTCCTCGTTCATCTTGTTCCTGAAAACCCACTTAGCTCCAATAATAGATTTATCTTTCGGTTTAGGAGTTAACTCCCAGACATCATTAATGCTAAATTGTCTGAGTTCTTCTTGCATAGCTTCAATCTAGCTTTCATCGATAAAGCTTCTTCTATGCTTTTGGGTTCTATTTCGAAATAAGAGCCACAAAGCACTAGACTCTTCGCGCCTTTTGGATCTTGTGTGAATCCCTTCATTAATGTCGCCAATAATGAGATTTTTGGGATGACTGGACTTATGCTTCCGATTCTTGGTTGATTCGTCGGAGTTGATGATCACTTCCTTCATTTGAATCTTCAATAACCACTTGTTCTTTGGTCTTTTTGAGTTTGAGCTGCTTCTTTAGACTTTGTAGAGTCCGAAGTTGGTTGATTCTTCAAGATGAGTCGAATAAATTCATTTTGTGAAGAATCCTGGAATTTGACATTCATTGATTCCTCCACAGAATAAGTCTTCTTGTTATAGACTCGTAGGCTTTGTTTGAGGTAGAATATCCAAGGAAGATACATTCGTTTGATTTTTCTTCAAACTTGCCAACTCGATCATTTGCATTTTTCAAAATAAAGCATTTACATCCAAACACATGAAAATATGAAACAATAGGTTTCTTTCCTTTGAATAATTCATAAGGGGTTTTTTTTTCCAGAATAGGCCTTAGAAAAACTCTATTGATAATATAACATGCTGTTGAAACTGCTTCAGCCCAAAACCATGAAGAGATGTTACTTTCAATCAAAAGAGTTTTAGCCATTTCTTGAAGCGATCTATTCTTTCTTTCCACAACTCCATTTTGTTTTGGAGTATATGGAGAGGAGAACATATGTTGAAAACCAGATTCATCACAGAATTTTGTAAAATCTTGATTTTTAAATTCACCTCCATGATCTGTTCTTATACTTGAGATAATATACCCTTTTTCATTTTGAATCTTTTTAGCATACTTTTCAAAGTAAGAGAAAGTTTCAGACTTACTTGTCAGGAAATATACCCAAGTAAATCGTGAGTAGTCATCCACAATTACTAGGCAATATTTCTTACCCCCAATGCTCTGAGTTCTGGTTGGTCCAAACAGGTCCATGTGCAGAAGCTGCAATACACGATTAGTGGAAACTTGATTTATTGGTTTAAATGAATTTCTTACCTGTTTTCCCAATACGCATGGAGTACATAGATTGGTCTTTTGGTATGATAATTTGGGTAAACCTCGAACAAGCTTCTTTGCTGAAATTTTGGCTATCGCTTCATATTGATGTGCCCAAGCTTTCTGTGCCATAAGTTCGCTTCGTCTTGTAATGAGATTAGACATTTCGATTCATCTGGATTTACGTCCAAGAGGTAGATGTTTCCATGTCTTCGACCCATAAATGATCGAGTAGTATCTTTCTTTGGTTCCCTGAACAAATTCCTTCTTGAAAGTTTATTTTGAAACCAAGTATCACACAACCGATCGATGCGAGCGGATTGTAGTTGAGTCCTTCCACTAGGGAAACATTGCTTATCATGAGGTTTCCAATTTTTACAGTTCCAAACCCCACAATTCTTCCTTTGTTGTTTCCTCCAAATGAAACTTTTCCACCATTTGCTTGAACAAGTTTTATGAAGCATTTTGAATCTCCTGTCATATGTCTTGAGCATCCACTATCCAAATACCATTTTACCATTTTCTTGATAGTGACCTGCATTTAAAAAGAAACTCAAGCTTTCTTTGGTACCCATATTTTCTTGGGTCCATTGGTGTTAGTATGATATGTGGTTTTTGCCCATACTTTTTTAACAGGTTTCCAAACCATAGGACATTCTTTTTCAAAATGATTTGCACTTTGTTGCACCTTGAACATTTTAGAGCATTTCGACCTCTTTGGTTTCACAAAAACCTTTTTGAAATGATTGTTGTAAGCATCTCTTGTGAGTCTTTGCTTAATTCTTTCTTTCACTTTAGGAAAATCAATTAGAGGAATGATTTCTACGGTCATTCCCAAACCAGATTTATTAAAATAAGGTCTTTGTGTTGAAAGAATTTTTTCAAGTTTCTCAGATCCTATTGAAAATCTTTTTGAGATATTTGATATGTCATTTTTTAAGAATTCATTTTCTTTTAAAAGATTTTCTTCACTTTCTTTAAGAGTCGAAACATTCATGTCTAAACATTTCAACTTTTCTTTCAAAGTATTTTCCTGTTGTTTTAGTACAGAATTTTCCTTTTTAAGTTCGAAAATCTTTTTAAGAGAAATCTTAAAACTAGAACACATCTCATCAATGTATTTAGAAACTTTAACAGGGATTTTAAAATTACTTACCTCAAACTCACTATTTGAATCGAGTCTGTCTCGGAGTTTGAATCAATCCGATTTTGCCATCGACATAAATTGGCATAGTCATCATCACTTTCTTCACACTCGTATCACCCGTGTTTCGCTTTAAGAGTCTTTCGATACTTTTCAGCTTTTCCTTTCTTCTTCCGAAGAAGAGGACGGTTGGGTACGATGTGTCCATTTTTCTTACATTCAAAGCGGACTATGTCTTTGTTTGATTCATCATCCTCAACAGACTTAGTCCGATGCTTTTGAAAACTCTGTTTCTTTGGATTGAATCTTCTTCCTTTTTCGTTCAGCTTCTTGAATCTTCTTATCATGAGAGCAAGCTCCTCATCATCCATATCATCTTCAGAATCGTAACATCGAATCATCATTGGATTTTAATGCAATGGATTTCTTACCTTTAGGATCTTCATCTTCATTGATTCGTTCCACTTCATAAGACTAAAGAGTTCCAACCAACTCATCGACGAGATAGTGGCATGATTCTTTGTGTCTCTCTTATTGAGGTCTTTATGTGATTCCAATCCTTGGAGAGTCCTCACAGTAGCTTGTTTACTTTCATGGGATAGAAATTGGTTGACCTTGATTTTCAAGACCATTCACGATTTCGTAAAACGACTAAACATGTCGGTTATAGATTCTCCGATTTCATTTTGAAGGCTTCGTATTGACCAAGGAGAATGTTGATTCTTGTCTCTTTCACTCGATTAGTTCCTTCATAAGTAATATGTAATCTATCCCAGACTTCTTTTTTGCTGTAACACAAGAAGATATTCTGTTATATTCAGTAGGTGACAAGGCATAATATAAGGAATAAATTACTTTTGCATCAAGAGCTTGTCTCTTGATTATCTCTTCCTGAGTCATTTCACTAGACTCAACAGTTACTTTTCCTCTCTCTGATTCAGATGCAGCTTTAGGAGTAATTCCTTTTTCTACAACATCCCATTCCAGAGGATCCTTCGATCTTAGGAATGCTTTCATCTTGTTTTTCCGGATGTTGTAATCCTTTCCATCAGAGTAAGGAGGTCTGGTATTGCTTTGCCCTTCCACCAGCCCTAGTGCTAACATACTAGCCATTGATCTTTAACTCTGAAGTAAAACACTTCAAACAAAGTGAGTACACAGGCTCTGATACCAAATGATATTGCTAGTATATACACCTAGAGGGGGGTGAATAGGTTTAAAAACAATTTCTCGATATACGAAAGCAATACTAGGCAAGCAATAGAACAAAGTTCTTCAAGATAGATTATGATTAAAGTAAAAAGATAGTAGGGAAGAGAAAATTGAACACGGGGTTTATAGTGGTTCGGCTTATTCCAAGCCTACGTCCATTCTTCCTCACCGACAGACCTACCGGCTGGATTTCACTATAAACGAGAGAGATGTTACAGCAATGCTTTCTCTTGATTCCACAAAGTGTAGATACTCTACCACACTTCCTCAAGATATCTCAAAATATAGTCTCTCTTTTGCGTACAAGATTTCGCTCGTAATAGACAAAGAACAAGGAGCTTCGAGACTTTGAAATTCTTCTATCGCGCACACACCGAAACAACTCGAACATCTTTCTTATATACTCCTTTATGCCATCATACCCGTTGGCACTTACCAAAGGAATTCTTCCAATCTTTCGTTGGACAGAATCAATTAGAAAGATTACTCGAGCTATTAAAGGAACATAACGATAGCCCATCAATCCTGCTCACCCATACAATCAGGATTTCGGTTTCCATAAGTAGAACATTCCAAGTATACTTCGCCAATCAACGGATCTCTAAAATCAATCTTGATGTTGACTAAAGTAATCCATTGTGTCATATCCAGCCAAGAGATATTCGTTAGACGACAAGATCAAATCCTTAACGAAACGCATAGTCCTGGATAGACCTTCTTCGACAACTACAAACTGTCAATGAGAATAGACTTTGAGTCTTGAGTTTGATAGTCCGAAGGTCTTCAGACTTTAAATGGTAGAGTCTGCAAGTCTTCAGACTTTAAATGGTAGAGTCTCAAGACTTCAGACTTTAAATGGTAGAGTCTGCAAGACTTCAGACTAGACTGATGGAAACGTTTTGTCAGCTTCGAAATATTCCAGAAAGATTTCTCCAACAGAACTTACCTGTCAAAATAAATTCTCAAATTTTTAGAACCTAGAACTTGACAGTTTTCCATTGGTACGGTTCTTAGGTTCTAAGTACTACCCCTGAACCTTGCTTGCCCCTAATTGCAACATCTAGAGCCATAGGTTCGACTAGGACAAAACATGGAAACAAGTACTAGCATCAACGAGATAGATCAACCAGCATATGTCAAATTTAGAAATAGAGAGAAAACACGATCATTCACATTCTGGAAAAATAGTTAAATCTCATCCACCTTTATCCCATTTCCTTCATATAATACTCTTAGCTAGGTTATGCCCCTTTTATATTTAACTTTATCTTATCTTGGGCAAGGATCAAACACAATATAGGATAAACCTGTCCTAACTTTTTAACATAAGAGTTTGGCAAGGGCTTTTAATTTAATATTTGGGAAATTTGATACCCGAGCACAATATTATTGAGTCGCCAATATTCTTGAGTTGCCCCTACCATGTTAAAACTCTTGATATTATTTATAAACATGTAAAAACAGTGAGAATATAATCTAGAATAATATACTATCTTTTAATGACAATCACTATCTAATACTTAGATTGTTATTAGGATGGTGCTATTTCTATCCCATTTTAGCTAAGACACTTCTTTTTTCCTGTTAACTTACCAAAATACCCTCCTCTCTCTCTTGAATTTATTTTTTCTTTTTTTATCAGGCTAATCCACAAAGACAAAATTTATAATTATTAGGGGTGTCCACCCAAACTGGTTCTACCCTAGAACCGGATCGGAACGCCCGAAAAATAGGTTTGGTAATTGGTCTAGGAATAGGTTCCAAATTTTAGGAACTGGTTGTAACTGGTTCGAGAATAGATTTTGAGTGAATACCCACCCAGGAATCGGATTGGACTGCCTTATTTTGAAACTAGTTTTGGAACCAGTTTTGCAAGCTAAAAAACTAAAACCCTAATTGTTTTTTGCCCTAAATTAAACTCAGCACTCTTTCGTCCTTTATCATTGGGTTCCTCTACAATCTTTCCTATTCCCTTAAATTCTAATGGATGAATGGAAATGGAGTTTTGAAATTTATGTTTTATTTTATGTGTTTAAACTTTTTATCATTTATAATTGTACGTGGCTACATATTCATCCTATGGACATATTTTTGGTTAATTAGTATTTCTGTTGTTCATCTTTTACTTTAAATCGTTTTGTTACTTGTAGCCTCATATGATTTTGCTATTAAAAAAAATCAAAAAAAGGAAAAAATAAAATAAAACGGGTTCTCAAGTAGACCCTAGAATCGGACTAGAAATATAGGGCACGTTTCATAACCAGTTCAAGCAAATAGGGTAGGTTCTAGGGGCCAAAAATTGATAACCGATTATAACTTGGTAAGTTCTAGGTTCTAGCTCTAGCACTAATCACCCCGAACACTTATCATCTCTCTAATAAGCTTGACAATATGAATGCTCCATTACATCCAATAAAATATCATTTTACCATATTTTTATCATTTTGCCTAGATAATGTTGCCAATTTTAATTTAGGGTTAATATCCTAAAAAACCCCAAACTAGTACACCTGTGACAAATTTACCCAAAACTATTTTTTTGACAACCAAAAACCCCAAACTGGTACACATGTGACAAATCTACCCTTTGTTAGCTTTCGTTCGATTTTGCCGTTAACCTTGCTGACGTGGTTGCTGACGTGGCAAGCCATATGGAAATTCATATGTTTAATACCATTAAAACCCAAAACTGGTATATTTATGACAAATTTACCCAAAACTGATATATTTATGACAAATTTACCCCAAACTGGTATATTTACGACAAATTTACTCTAAATTAATTTTTTCGATCATAAAAAACCAAAATTGGTACATGTGTGGCACATTTACCCTCTTTCAATTTTCCCAAATTTGACCGAGTTGTGATCTCCAATCAATTTTATTTCCGGATTACTCAAACATTGCCTCAATATCATTAATACTTGATTTTTTTTTTCTTTTTATTGGAATCATTATTATAAAACCATTCAAAGACTACCAAATGTGCACGTCATTCTTTTGCCAAGAGGATGCCCATTAAGTAAAAGATGGACAGATTGCTTGCGCACATATACAAAAGAAGTGCTATTCATAATGAGCCAGAAGCAATATACTTTTCATCAGAATAGGCATAAAGAGAGAGAGAGAGACCCTTTTAGCATACAAGCCATATGCAATCAACCAAATTCATCATCAAAATGCAAATAACATCAACTACACAAAATGGAGAGAACGAAACTAAAGCCACATATCAATATATCTTTGAAATAGCTTTACAAAATAGCCTTCACACTAGACTTGAACAAGCTTTACAAAGCAGCCTTTACCCCAAACACCAACCAACCAACTAGCCAAAAAAGGCAATCCAAAAGCATGTTCTATATCAAATACTATCCAAAAAAAACAAAGCTTTACAAATCAAGCTTTACAGGGCAAGCTTTACAAAACAAGCTTTACACTTTAAAAAACAAGCTTTACAGGACAAGCTTTACACCCAAAATCCAACTCTCCCTATAGGTTCATTGCCCTACTTCACTTTGAGATTGTTCAGTTTAAGGAGGTCCAGAAACTTGGCTTGAAAGATCCACCGTATGATTTGCACCACTTTGACGAATTTCTTGAACTATGTTACTCCCAGGCATCTGAAAATTGAGGGAAAAACATAATCTTATTATGCTAATCATAGTGGATTAAAAAATGCTTAACAAAATAAAATCTTCACTCTCAAATATGAGTTTCCAGTGGCTTCAGATACGTAAAATCCATATCCTTGTAAAACCTATAAGAAGACAAACCATATTAACATTTTACTTTGGTATTATAAAAAATCATATGAAATCTACTTGTAGACTCCTCACCCTTCTCTTCTCAGAATTGACAATATTTGATTGTCCCGTTATAGATCTAGCTGAGGTACTTTCACTTTGTTTGTTCGATGCCCCTCCTTCGATGGTTAGTTGCTTTGGATGCTTCCTTGGCCTACCTCTTTTGCCCTGTATAATAGACATATATAAGGTATTCTAAGGGAAAATGTATCACATTTATGTTTAAATTTCCTTACAGGTAGTTTAATTTGGATATGTGGCGGAGGTTGGGGGGCATGTTGTCTTGTTGTGTCCAGTACCATGACAATTGGAGCATTTCATGGTAATACCAGATTTTGATATTTTAGTAGGATCAATGTTGGTGACCCTTGGCTTCTTCACTCTTTTGCTTTTCTCATCCTTTTTCTTCTCACCATTGGATCTCTTCCTATCTTTCTTGGGCCTCCCTGGAAGCTTTCTGAATGGCGAAGGCAATAAAAGCTCTTCACTAGTCGCTGGCCACATTTTCTTTCCATTCAAGGTGGGTAATGCAAATTGATAGCAACGCTCGTACACAACTTTCTTGAAACAATCAGCTACATAATCATTTAAGTTACACTTCATGAAGTTGATGCACGAGATAGCATGGTTGCACGGTATCCCCGATATATCCCACTGTTTGCAAGTACATGTCTTCTTATTTAAGATCAACCATAAAAGTATCATCATTCACTTCAACTTCAAATCTGGAAGCTGTAGATGGCTTTGGAATGCAAAACCTAGACTTCATCTTTTCCTCTTCAATCTTCAATCTGATTCTTGGACAAATCTCATCTCTTGAGCCAACCATCAATTGGCTTTTCTCATACATTCTTATCATAAGTAATTTTCTTATGCCCTCTAATATATCAACAATGGGAAATTCCCTTTCTCTGCATATATATGCGTTGAACGTCTCGCTCAAACTATTCTCGATAGCATTGCAATTTTGTCCACACTTGATGAATGCCTTGCAAAAGTGTTCTGGGCCATGTCTCATGAAGTCTTCATATGCATGAATAGACTCTTTTCTTCATTTCTTTTACTGCCATATTGAAATCAGCCTCATATGTAGAATATGCAGCTCTTCAAAAGCAATTCCTAAATGTTTCTTTCTTGTATAATTTTTTCCAGTTGGCATAAATGTGCCGAGCACAATTCCTATGCTCTGCTTGTGGAGAGAGTTTAGAAACTGCATTGAGCATGCCCTGTAACATGTTATTTGACATGCAAATAAGTTAGTTTACAAACAACAAATACTTTTATTAGCAAAGCTTGTGCGCAATCTTACCTTCTGTTGATCACTCATGAAGGTCCAGCCAAGACCTTGTCCCACATTCAAGTCTTTCACTAGTAGCTCGAGGAACCAAGTCCAAGATTCTTCAGTCTCAGATTCAACAACAGCCCATGCAATTGGAAACATTTGGTTGTTTCCATCTCTACCAATAGCACAAAGTAACATCCCCCTAACTAAAGTCTTCGTAAAGCATCCACCCAATCCAATTACTCGTCTACAACTTGCTAGAAAACCCTCTTTCAATTCTTTGAAGCACACATAGAATCTTTTGAATGTATTACATCGTCCAACTTCCAAGTCAAATGTGCTATTAGGACTACATCGAATCAACTCAGCCTTATAAGAATGCAGCAACTTATATTGCTCGACAAATGGACCTCTAATGATCTCAACAGCTCTAGTAATCGCTCTATAACAAATCCTCCTATTTAGTGTCAATGCCCACATCTCCATTGCATCCGCCTGCATTTGTGATGTTGTATACTTCAAGTTAGCTCTAATTTTAGGCAAAAACTGCTCTACAAGCCATATATACGATGCATTCTTATTTCTCATGCTCCTAGGGCAAGTATGTTATTTTCCAACAGTCTTTATGATGAAGGTCTTCTCACTCTGCATCCAACTAGCATAAACTCTCCATTTACAACCACTCTCACATCTACCATCCATTTTTTTCACTTCACCCTTCTTCCATCCAATGTTAAATTTGTTTATGATTGCGTAAAGTTACACAGCTTTCTTGAATTGAGCACGCGAGACAAACCTCATTCCTACTTTAAATTGTATGTCTTTATGATCAGATTTGGGGTCATATCTAATGGTTTTTTATCTTCTTTGGTCACAGACTTCTTCATCTCCATCAGAGTTGGGAGGGCTCAAATTCTCATCTCCTTCTTCTAAATCAATGTCTCCATTATTTTCACACCCATCCTCATTTTCAAGAATATTAACGGCAACTGTATTAGTAATAGTAGCAGCATCAGCCTCTCTTCTTATTTGCCTAGCAAGAAAGAAATCCTCGTTACCACAACCGAGAATGTAGTCATCATCACTTAAAGATAATGTACCAGCATCTTGCTCTGGTTCACTATCTCTATAGCTATCACTCTCACTTTTATGACCACTAGTAGAAGAACCACTATCATCACCAAGAGCAGCTCCTTCAATATATACTTCAATGACACCAAAACTTGATCCTAGACCCACCAATTCTAACACTTGATCATCACCAACAATCTGCACAAGACCACTTCTCAAGGAATCCCCAGGAGTCGCGTACCACAACTTTTTAACTGAGTATCCTAGATCAAGAACAGCCTTAACAATTGCATTATAGTTCACCACCATCGACTTACAACAATGGAGATATTCTACATGGTAGCCTGTGTACTTTGTGATGTCTCCAAACTCCATAACTCCACCTAGGTGAAGTGCAATTGTAAATTCATTAAACATCTGCAAGGGAACAACAAACAAACCAATTAGTTTATAAAAACCTCTCACAAATAACTAGCAAAGATGGGATGATCAAGTTTGACATGAAATGACAAAATCGAGTTTGCCAAACAAGATGCTTGGAAGCCTAGATAGGAAATATGAGGCACCTATGTCTAGAAAGAGACCCAGAGCTATTTCAGTCATAGCAAAATCCTGCAACAAGGTTAACCAAACTATGCTGATAAAACTCTGGAAATCTTGATATTAAAGGAACAAGAAACTGGACAATCACAACTACCAACTACTTGCTTACATTAGGCACTTAGATTGACACATATCTGCAATACTAGTTAGATACTCTAGGTTATGTAACAAATTGCATAATAAGTGGCAAAAGATACTGAGAATATACTCATTTTATGTTTTACAAGCAAACATCAGCTTTACGAATTGCCAATCAACATCCACCCTGCCTTATTTATAAGCAAACAAGAATTTCAATCTCGTCAAGTGGGGTTAACTGAGCTCAAGTCACTATTCCAAATAATATATTGGTACATATAAGTGTGTGCCCTTGTATAATTTCAATGACCAAAGAGTTCACAAAAGGAAAAAAGCTTGTCATTGTACCGTGACTATCACATCAGCTTCTTTAATGTCAATTAATTGATTATGATGATCTTGAGAGATTACCTGGTTCGTGTATAGGGCAAAGCTCAGCTGTGCGAGTCACCCTGGACTAGGAGGACTAGAGAAAAGCTGTCTTATATTCTATTTAGAGTAATGATTGAGATACAGAATATAACTTGTTTCTGCTGCAAAATCAAACCTTGAAACCTTAATCAAAATTATCCACGTAGATATGTATATTATCCACATACTAAAGTCAACGTAATATTATAATATTCAAATGTACGTGCTCTTTAGGGACTAAGCATATTTATGAAATCTCATGAGACATGTAGAATCACACTCAAAGTACACCTAAAATCAGTGACAAACATAAGTGATTTTGGTTCCAGCATTTCAATGAGCATGTGATGTATGAGTCAATCATACCCTTCACATGCAAGTTTCATGTTAAAATTTTGACACACTTACGATTCAAGGTAGGAAAGACTACGTAATGCTAATAAAGACATGAACTAACACGAAAGACCAGCAAGTAATCGTACAAACAGATTGCGGACAAGTAGTAAACCATGTGGGGCTAAGACATATAAACATAAAGCAAGTTTGTCACAAACCAAAAACGAGCAAAGCAACCACGATTAGAAGAATATGATTGAAAGATCCAACAAAAATGAAAGAAAGGAGGTCCTCAGAAACGTAGAGCTCGAGCGCGACGTGGAATAGAGAGCTCTTGTTTTCCTACCTTAATAACATGAAACCACTCAAGTAAATCCGCCACATTGGTCCTCAAATGACAGAACACCACAATTCCACTCACCAATCACAGGATAAACCAAAGGCACGCCTACTTAAAAACTCAAACTTTCCATGCCTGGGAGCAATTCACTCACTTTGAGAGCCTCCTCGGCCTGCGCCGACACCACGACCCCAATGAGCGACCGGATGAACTCGTCCAACTTCGACCAGAGCCACGCCCTGTAAATCACCTCAGGAAAGAAGAGCGTTTGTCGAGAAAGATGAATTGAACTGAATTTGTTGTTAGGGTTTTTTTGTGTTACAACGAAGAGAGAAGAAAGAACGTGAGGTACCTGAAGAAGGCGTGAGAAATGAGAATTTATTAGGGCTTTTTAAAATATCTTTTTGTTTTTCCCTTCACTGTTACAAAGTTATTATTATTTTATTTTGAAAAAAATTAATTTATTTCCAAATGGCTTGCCACGTGAGCAACCATGTCATCAAAATTAACTGCAAAATCTAACCAAACTAACGGAGGGTAGATCTGTTATAGGTGTACCGGTTTGGGATTTTTGGTGGTCAAAAAAATAGTTTGGGATAAATTTGTCACAGAAGTACCAGTTTGAGGTTTTTTAAGGTATTAGCCCTTTAATTTATGGTCTCATATTTTCAATCATAAGATATTTCTATTTATGATAGCTTATGAACACACAATTAATTGCCTTCTTTTTTATCAAATAGTATGAGCAAAATTATATTTCAAGGTCAATACTTAAAATTTAGTTAATTATCTAGCCGATATTGATAAAAAAAATGGAAAAGAAAAATTGTTCAAATATGAAAAAAGGTTAATTTGTCAAAAGCATGATCAAATGTCAAACATATTTATATTTAAATCATATCTAACGCTCCTTTCGTTTCACGAAAAATGTGGCGTTTCTTGAACATGTTTTCTAGGAAGCTATTTTCTAAGAAATTGTAATTATTTTCTAGTATTATGTTCAAACGTGAAAATGAAATATAAAATATTTTCTGCCGTTTGGTAAGAAAATTCGTTTCCTACATGCACTCTTTCTCAATATTTTTTTTATTTTAAAAATCAATTGTTAAAAATTTGATTTTTAAATTATTTTAATTTTTTCTTTTTCTTTTCTTTTCTCTTCTTTCTTTTTATCTTCCTCTTCTTCGGCTAGTCGTTGGCCACGGCGATGATCAACGACTTGCCAAAGGTGAGCTCAAGCTCACCCAATGTCAACAAGCCAGGCAAGCGGCAAGCTCGAGCCTTAGTTCACTGCTCGCTTGGCTCACCACCAATTGAGCAAGCGACGAGCAAAGGCTCCAGCTTGTCGCCGATCGAGTAAGCCTTGTGCTGGAGCCTTGCCTATAGCCGGTCACCGGCTGTCGTCTTGGCTAGCAATCGGCCAAGATAGAAGTACAAAAAAGGAAGAAGAAGAAAGCAAAAGAAAATTAATTAAAAATTCATTTTTTTTTTTTAAATTGAAAAAAATAAAAAGAAAGATGGAAAAGTTAACATGGGTGTAAGATAAGAAAAAGTGAGTGCCAAAAATGTTTTTCTTATCTTGAAAAGTAGAAAAATTTTATCATATTTTAGATGACTTTTTTTTTGCTAATGGAAAATATTTTTCCCAACTAGTTCATTTTTCTTGAAACAAACTTCGAAAAGTCTTGAATTTTTTTTTTTTTGTAAGTTATATTCTGCAAAACTAATGGAACCTCAATATTAGCAAAAGATAAGAACATAATGGAACAAAAAAGAATAAATTCTTCTCCTACTTGAAGAAAGTAATTAATATCGATTGTAGATTCAATCTCATATCAAGTGGATCAAAACTTTAAAATATGCTTAAAACTTACCTTTGAAAAATATGATTAGAATATGAAGGTGTAGGTAAATTTTCTACCCCCATATTTAATATATGCCCAAAACAATAATGTTTAACTTAAAACCTACAAATTTATTCTGGAAAAACACCGACAATGTCAAAATCCATTAGATAATTAGATTGAGTTTTAATTTCCAACTTTAAAATAAAGTTCCCTTCAAACTATTTGATTAAAAACAAGCAATTAACTATATGTTCATTATATCTGGAAATTTCTAACCTCCTGTGTAACTTTTGTGATTAAAAATATGAGATCATAAATTAAATTTAACAACCTTCTCTAGGCAAAGTGATTATAGGATGCATGATATTGTTAGATTTAATTTGAAAATTATATTATGACACTAATAATATAAGAAAAATGATAGAAATAAAGGTAGTTTGTGGGTTAACCTTATAAAAAAGGAAATAATAAATTTAAGAGCAAGAGAAGGGTATTTGATGAGTTAATTGGAAAAAAAAAAAAGAGAGACTGACTTAGCCAAAATAGGGGTGGAAATAGCGTCGCCCTTTAATTATTATTAGGTTTAGATTTTTAAGATCTGGTTTTAAGTTTTTCAATCTAATAGTTGAGACTCCATAGTTTTTTAATAGAAGAATTACAATACACGAGTTTCGAATAAATGGTCGCTCTTACAAACTTGAGACTATTCATTATATGTTTGATACAAATTATTGCTGTTTCAAAATATTATGGCAGGTAGAGAATACTAAAAGAGGATATTTACCATGTCTAAAAATCACTATCTAATACCTAGTTTCTAATTATTGTTAGATTTAGATTTTAAGATTTACTGATTTAAGTTTTTTAATCTAATAATTGAAACTCCATAGATTTCTAATATAAGATTTACAATACACGAGTTTCAAATAAATACTTGCTTTTACAAACTTGAGACTATTTATTATATTTGACACAAAATTATTGCTCTTACAAAATATCATGACGGGTTGAGGATAATTAAAAGAAGATGTTTACCATGTTTTAAAACCTATGTTGGAAGCACAAGTTACAAAGTTCCACGAATAAAACATGAAACTTGTCAGTTATCATATACTTTGTACAATTTCTTATTACACATAGTTTATCAATTATAGTTGCATGTGATATTAATATGTGTGTATTACCCGATGGAATCCATATTTTATGGTTATTTAGTAGAGTCATAAAATAACACGTGATCGCAAAACAAAATTGTATATTAATAAAATAGGTAGGAAATATTTAAATTCAGGGGGACAAAGAAGTGGTCATTTTATTCTCATTTTGAGTGAGAAACTTGCTATTTGAATAATCTAATCATTAAGATCGATGAATTTCATGTGAAACTCGTACAGGAAAAGAAAAGGGGAAATGATCTAAGACAAAAATATGCCTGGCGGAAATTCCCTCTAATTTTTTCAATTTTCCATTTGAAATGGCCTTTTCTTTTCATTTCGTGCCTACTTCTAACTTTGTGATACATATTTTTTTTTTTTTTTTTTGAAATAACTAATAAATTATTATAATATGTCAAAGTTTTAACTAAAGTTAATACCACAAAAAACCTAAATAGATACACCATGACAAATTTACTCTAAACTACTTTTTTCATTATAAAAAAATTTATATTGTTATATTTATGAAAAATTTATTGTAAATTAATTTTTTGATCACTAAAAACAAAAAATTGATACGTTTGTAACAAATTTACTTTTCGTCAATTTCCACTAAATTAGATTAATATCATGAAAAATGGCAAATTGGATGGAAGGGTAAAACCCTAAATCAGTATACTTGTCAACTGCCATGTGTTATCTAGCTTAGCAATTTAATGGTAAAATTTAATAGAATTTAACGGATGCAAAATTATTACAAATGTACTAATTTTGGGTTTTTGATGATAAAAAAATTAATCCAAAATAAATTTATCAGAGCTGTATTAATTTGAAGTTTTTTCGTTGCATCAACTCCTTTAACTAATACCTTGAGCTTTTTTTTTTTTTTTTTTTTTTGTGAAAAAAAAAACCAAAAACATTTGCTTCTGTTCTTTTTTTAAGCCAAAACGCTGTCTCATGACGGCTCAGGCGGCAAAACCCGACATTCAAACCCACAAATGGCGCATTTCTTCCTTCCTTTTCATTCTCTCTCTATCTTTCACAAACGCACACAGACGTACACAGAAGCTGAAGGGCGGGCGAGGAGACAAAGCCGCGATGGCGGAGAACGGGCGGACCCCGGCGGCGAAGAAGAGGGCGGCCGATGCGACGGCCGACGCTGAGCAGGAGCCAGCGGCGGCGAGCAGGAAGAGGGCGGCGCTCGGAGATATCACCAATTTACCCAATCCGACCGCCGTCCCGGCGAAGGGCGGCGGCGGCGGCGGCACCGCGAAGAAGACCAAAGTCAAGGTCGTCGGCGAGTCAACGGCCGCGGCATCCGCTCCTTCGACGGCGGCAGAGGAGGGTGGCGACCGCGGAGTTGATCCGCCGACGTGCGGAGCTTACGGTCCCGACATCTTTCGCTACCTTCGCAACATGGAAGTGGGTGCCATTTTTATTTATTTATTCATCGGTCTTTTTCTTGTTTTTCTTGACTAAGGTGAGCTTTCTTGCGAAGAAAATGAGTCGATCTGATGATCTGAATGACTGGACCTGAAGCTTTTCTTTTGAC
The DNA here is from genome assembly GCA_014182515.1 of Eucalyptus microcorys. Lineage (NCBI taxonomy): Eukaryota > Viridiplantae > Streptophyta > Magnoliopsida > Myrtales > Myrtaceae > Eucalyptus > Eucalyptus microcorys. The sequence continues at coordinate 23,172,424 of CM024567.1, read as the reverse complement.
GTTGCGGGAGCGTGTCTTTCGGGCAACTGAATGACCCGGTTTCATCGCTCCTTGCCCCACAACTGGGTCATTGCATTGTCCAAACGATTAGATGGGTTTCGAAGAGTTGGACTTTGGATGGATGATATTGCCCAGAAAACGTGATCACACAGAAAACATCAGTCACTGTGATAATGTTTTCCAGGATAAAATGATAAATGCCTAAGCTTTTTTAGGGAATTGCACATGAGCTTACAAACATCGATGTTCACTTACTTCGGTACCAACCCGACAATGAAATATAGTACGCTAGTTAGTGTGAAGCTGCCTGCTCGGCATTTAGCTCGGATTCAATTTGATAGTGGAAATGGGAAAAATGCAAAAGCTTTTTGAGCAGTTTGGATTTGGCGGTGATTTGGGTGTGTTGCTTGATGCAGATGGAGCCGAAGAGGAGACCATTGCCTGATTACATTGAGAAAGTTCAAAATGATATAAGTCCCAATATGAGAGGGATTTTGGTGGACTGGCTGGTGGGGATTGCCGAGAAGTACCAGCTTTTTTCAGACACGCTCTATCGCTCCATCTCTTACATCGATAGGTTCTTATCTTCGAATGCTTTGTCTAGTCAAAAGCTTAAGCTGCTTGGTGTTTCCGCAATGCTCATTTCCTCGTAAGTCGTAAGTAGTAGCAGCTAGCCTCAGCTTCTACCTTCTGGTTTGATATTTTGTGCCTTACCATTGACGCGGTGCTGATTTGCTGTCATCATTGTTTGGTTCTCTGTTCTGATGAGTAGAAAGTACGAAGAAGTCAAGCCTCCTCATATAGAAGATTTCCGTTACATGACAGACGACAGTTATACTAAAGAAGAGGTACAATCTCACTTCATTATCACACCATTATTATTTTTATATCGGTTGATGCATCTAGCCCATTCAAAGATGCTATATAAAGTAGTGAATTGGCATTTTTCTTTTCCTGATTTTAAGGTGGTTCAAATGGAGGAGGATATATTGAAGGCTCTGGACTTTGAATTGGGCAATCCCACAATAAGGACATTCCTAAGGCATGAAGTCACCTTCCTGTTTTTGTCAAATGGGATTATCTCCTCTGTAATATTCTTTTTCAGTTAGTTTGGAGTTTAAATTTGACCTACGTTGACCCTTTGTATCCTTCCGTTTTGCAGAAGATTCAGCACAGTTGCTCAAGAAGGTCACAAGGTAACCGTTTTTTGCTTATCTTAAGTTTGTCCAATTGGCTAACTACACATTAGAACTTGCAGACTATGAATTTGAAACTGGAGTTCTTGGGCTACTACCTTGCCGAGCTAAGTTTGTTGGATTACGCCTGCGTGAAATTCTTGCCATCTGTTGTTGCTGCATCTGTCACATTTTTAGCAAGATATATCATGCAACCAAACACTCACCCCTGGGTAAGAGCCTACTTTATGATGATGCTTATAATCGATAACATTCAATTGTTACTCTCAGTCTATTATGAAGATCATCCTACTTTTCAGACTTCAAGCCTACAGAGGTATTCAGGGTACACAATGAAGGACTTGAAAGAGAGCGTTCAGATCATACACGACTTGTACCTGGGGAGAAGAGGAGGCTCCCTGCAAGCTGTACGAGAAAAATACAAGCAACACAAGGTATTTGCATCATCTAATATCTGGATATATTGATGAACCCGTGATCATTGCTATGGAAATCGGTGGCTAACAAACATATCCAACCATTTTCAGTTTAAATGGGTAGCGGTCATGCCTTCTCCTCCAGACATCCCAGCGTCTTATTTCAAAGATGTCAATGAGTGATCAAACAAATGTTGGGTTGGGTATATGTTGGTGAACCGATATGGCAGCAAATATTTGCAATTGGCTATGCACCAAGCAAGTGTAACAACATACATGGACCACCATATGTTGCCGGTCATAGCAGAAAATGCTGATGAGGGAAACTATGTTGTCCATAATACAAGGAGCTGCTAACATTGATTTAGAGTTTTCCATGAGAAAGGTTTGCATTGATTTCATCGGCAAACAAATCACATTCTGTTGACCTAGATGTCTTTTGATTCTGCTGATTGCTTTGGAAGTCCGCAACTAAGACTAATGATATGGTCCTAGTGACTTAGTTCACTCCAATCATGTTCTAAAAATTGACTAAAGTTAACTATCCTTCTCGGCTGTATGACTCAGCAGCTCCAGTTGCTATACTTGCTTTTTTAGGGTGCACATGACAAAATTTATGGAATAGAAATCAATTTTTATTCCATGGATGAGTTTTTCAGTAAAGAAACTTGTTTGATAAAGATTCAAAATTTCTATTTCTAGAGTAAAAATTCGTTTGATAAGAGAATAAAATTTTTATTTTTAGGAGTGGCGACGGTCGGTATTCAATGGTCGGAGTCTGACATCCGACGATTGGCGTCCGGCATTCGACATGATCGACGTGGGTGGTCGGAGTTTGGCGTCCGGTGGGTGGCCAATGTCGACATTTGGAGGCGGGTGGTCGGCGACGGATCGGTGGTTGGCGGTGGGTGGCTAATGGCCAAAGTCTAATGGTCGACATTCGATGACCAGTGGTGACCAATGGGCGGTTGGCGGGGGATGTTCGGTGGTCGACGATGGGCCTTTGGTGTTCGGTGGTTGGCGATGAGTGGCCAACAACTGATGGGCGTCCAACATTCAGCGGCCGGCGGTCGGTGACGAGCAGCTAGAGTTCGGTGGTTCGGTGGCCGACGGCCGGCGTTCGGTGGTTGACGGTTGGTGGTGAGCGGATGATGGCCGGGGCCGATGGTGGGCGGTTGGCGATCGGCGGTGGCGGCATCAACATCCCATGGGCAGCGGGTGGGCGACAGGCGATGCCGAGAGTGAACGATGAAGAAAGTTTTGATTTCTCATTTTTATTCCAGAAATAAAAAAGTTAAAAATTTTAACTTCTGATTTCTACTCCAAATTTATTTATGGAATAGAAATTTGTTCCACAAATAAAAAAATGAAATTACATTATGAAATTGACTTATGTTCCAAATTTGTTTTGAGGAATAGAGAAATAAAAAATAGAGAAATAGAAACGTTGTCATGCACGCCCTAAGCACCAGCTTGTGATTTTCGATTATTGCTTCAATTTTCCCACATCGTCGTCATCCATGAAGGCCACTAGGCCTGTGCCAACTCAAATCTTTTCAAAAGCCGAATGGAAATTAACTTTTTCCTTTTCTCAAGATTGTCCATACTTTTTGATAAGTGTAGAGCAGAAAATAAAATTGTGAAATTTTCAATATATTCTATTGACCTATACATGAACTTATTTATAAGCTTTATAGAATGACTATTTATAGTAACATAATATTACAATAAATCATAATAATGAGATTATGATATGAGAGATACTTAGAATCAAATGGATCTTGTAATCAGACAAATACTCAGAATAAAACTTGGAATTAAAATAATATTCAAAATAATATTTAGAATCGGATAGATATCAGAATATATTTCTTACATGTCCCCTCAAACTTAATGTGACATGGAAGAAGTCAAGTGGAGTTTGGAGAAGAGATCTTGGAAATGTCCTAGTGGATGTGCCTTCGTAAATATATTTGCAGTTTGATTAATAGATGAAGTGGAGATAAGACGAATGGTGCCTTGATGCGTGTGAAAACGTATAAAATTATAATCTATCTCAATATGCTTGGTTTATTCATAAAAAGACATCATTATGTGCTACTTGAATAGCACTTTGATTGTCACAATGAAGTATTGTTCCACTGTTATGATGGATGCTTATGTCCTCTAATAACCATCGAAACCGTAATAATTCTGCCGTTGTATTAGCAAGAACATGATATTCTACTTCTATACTAGATCAAGCAACAATAATATGTTTCTTACTACACCATGAGATTATTAGGGTGCGAATGATAACACTTCTTGGCTAGGGAAGAGTTTTTTTTTTTTTTCAGAAATAGTTCTTTTCTATTTCTATTCTGGGGAACAATTTTTGTATAAAAAAACCCATTTGATAACTACACAAAATTTCTACTCTTGGAATAGAAAAAGAATAGAAATGCGTTTGGTAACGCAACAATTTCTTTTTTGTATTTATTTGTTTTTTATTCTTGCCCACGGATTGCCGCCGCCGCCGCCGATCACCGCCGCCTCCGTCCGCCGCCACCGCCGCTGCCGTTGCACGTCCGCCAGCCACCGCCGCCTCCGCCAACCGCTACCGCCCAGCCCATCGGCCGCTGACGACCGCCGGCCGCCGGCCGCCGACGAAGGCGGCAGTGACCGGCGGCGGCAACCGGCGGCAACGAGGGGCAATGGTAGGCGGCGGCAAAGAAGAGATGAATAAAAGAAGAAAAAAATTCACTTATTTCTGAAACTTATTCCGGGAACAAGAAGCAACTTTTTTTACTTCTCATTTCTATTTCAAAACCATTCCCGGGCTAACTTTTTGTTCCCGGGAACAAAAAACTAACTTGCCGTTATCAAACGGGTTTCTATTCTTTTTTTGTTCTGGGGAAGAAAAGAATATAAATTCTTGGGCTGGGGAAGGTTACCATGCGCAGCCGTACCTAGAAAGAAGCAGTAGCTAGTGGTGAAGCAACAATCAAGAGGCTCTCAAGCCTAATCAGCGTCATAGTAAGCCTTCAACTCCAAGGTTCATGAATTGACTAACAATACTATGTTAAAACTCTTAATATTATTTATAAATATGTGGAAACACTAAGAATATAATTTAGAATAATACACTATCTTTCAATGACAACCGCTATCTCACACCTAGGTTCTAATTATTGTTAGATTTAGATTTCTAAGATCTACTACTTTTAAGTTTTTCGATCTAATACTTGAGATTCCATAGACTTATAATAGGATATTTAGGTACGTTTGGGAACATTTCTGTTATCAAGAATATTTTTTTTTTCAAAAATAATTCTTTTCTATTTTTATTTCCTGTAATAATTTTTCAATAAAACAACACATTTAGTAACTACATAATATTTCTATTCTTGTAATAGAAAAAGAATAGAAATGCGTTTGGTATGATTCACAAGTTTTTTTTGCGACGTAGAATTTCTTTTAATTTTTCAATAACTTTTTGAGATTTTTTTTTTTTTCCCTCTCTTCTTCTTTCTCCTCTAGTTGGTTGCCGGGTGGTGAGGATGAATAAGAAAAGAAAACATTACTTATTTCTAGAAATTATTTCTGGAAATAAGAAGCTACTTTTTTTACTTGTTGTTTCTATTCTAAATATATTTTCAAGCCACTTTTCTATTCTAGGAAATAGTAAAATTAACTGACGTTATCAAACGAATTTATGTTCTTTTTTAATTCTAAGGAACAAAATAATAAAAGAATAGATAAATAGAAATGTTGCTATGCAAACCTTTACAATACACGATTTTCATAGAAATAGTTACTTTTACAAACATGAGACTATTTATTATATATTTGACACAAAATTATTGCTGTTACAAAATATTATGGCGAGTTGAGGATACTTAAAGAAGGATGTTTACCATAGTCTAAAACCTATCTTGGAAGCACACGTTACAAAGTTCCACAAATAAAACACGAAACTTGGTGGTCATCATATACATTGTACAATTTTATATTACACAAAGAGTCTATCAATTATAGTTGCATGTAATATGAATATATGTGTAATACACAATGAAATACATGTTTTATGGTTATTCAGTATAGAGTTGTAAAATAAAATGTGATTGCAAAACAAAATTGTATATCAATAAGATAGGTAGAAAAAACTTAAATTCAGGGGACAAAGAAGCGGTCTTTTATTCTCATTTTAAGTGACAAATTTGCTAATTGAATAATCAGATCATTAAGATTGATAAATTTCAAGCGAAGCTCCTATAGCAAAAAAAAAGGGGGGAAAATGATCTGGACAAGAATTTAGTTGGTCGAAACTCCCTCTTGTTTTCGATTTTCACTTTGAAATGGCTTTCCCTTTTTATTTCGTATTTACTTCTAAGTTGGTGGTACATATGTTTTTATTTTTATTTTTTGTAATGACTAATAAAATCTAGTAGTTTTTTAAAGCTATAACTAATATCTTAAATATTTTTTTGTGGAAAATAATAACAGTTGCTTTTTGTTCTTTTTTATGCCAAAAACAATGTCTCACAGTCTCACGTTACTTCAAGCGGCAAAACCCGACATTCAAACCCACAAATGGCGCACTTCTTCCTTCCTCTTCACTCTCTCTCTCTCTCTTTCACACAAGCACACGCGCACGTACGTACACAGAGGCAATGGCAGAGAACAGACGGACCCCGGCGGCGAAGAAGAGAGCGGCCGACGCGGCGGCCGATGCTGAGCAGGAGCTCGCGGCGGCGAGCAGGAAGAGGGCGGCGCTCGGAGATATCACCAATTTACCCAATCCGATCGTCCCCGCGAAGGGCGGCGGCGGCGGTGGCGGCACCACGAAGAAGACCAAAGTCAAGATCGTCGGCGAGTCAACGGCCGCGGCATCCGCTCCTTCGACGGCGGCAGAGGAGGGTGGTGACCGCGGAATTGATCCACCGACGCGCGGAGCTTACGGTTCCGACATCTTTCGGTACCTTCGCAACATGGAGGTCGGTGCCATTTTATTATTATTTATTTATCTGTCCTTTTCTTGTTTTTCTTGACTAAGGTGAGCTTTCTTGCAAAGAAAATGATTCAATCTGATGATCTGAATGACTGGACGTGAAGCTTTTCTTTTGACGTTGCGGGAGCGTGTCTTTCGCGCAACTGACTGATCCGGTTTCATCGCTCCTTGCCCCACCATAACTGGGTCATTGCATTGTCCAAACGATTAGATGGGTTTCGCAGAATTGGACTTTGGATAGATGATCATGCCCATAAAACATGATCACACAGAAAACATCAGTCACTTTGATAATGTTTTCCAGGCTAAAATTATATATGCCTGGGCTTTTATGAGGCAATTGCGCATGAGCTTTACATACGTCGAAGTTCGCTTGCTTTGGTACCGACCCGACAAAGAAATTTAGTACACTGGTTAGTGTGAATCTGCCTGCTCGGTCGGCATTTGGCTTGGATTCAATTTGATGATGGAAATGGGAAAAAATACAAAAGCTTTTTGAGCAGTTTGGATGGTAATAATTTGGGTTTGTTGGTTGCAATGCAGATGGAGCCGAAGAGGAGACCATTTCCTGATTACATTGAGAAAGTTCAGAATGATGTAAGTCCCAATATGAGAGGGATTTTGGTGGACTGGCTGGTGGGAGTTGCGGAGGAGTATCAGCTTGTTTCGGACACGCTCTATCTCTCCATCTCTTACATCGATAGGTTCTTGTCTTCGAATGCTTTGTCTAGGCAAAAGCTTCAGCTGCTTGGTGTTTCCACGATGCTCATTTCCTCGTAAGTCGTCGTAAGTAGTAGCACCAAGCCTCAGCTTCTACCTGGCGGTTTGATATTTTGTCCCTTATCATTGACCCGGTGCTGATTTGCTGTCATTCTTGTTTGGTTCTCTGTTCTGATGTCTAGAAAGTATGAAGAAATCACCCCTCCTCACGTAGAAGATTTCTGCTACATGACAGACAACAGTTATACTAAAGAAGAGGTCTATTCTCACTTCACTATCACACCATTAGTATTTTTATTTTGGTTGATGCATCTGGCCTGTTTGAGATGCTAAATAAAGTAGTGAATCAGCGTTTTTCTTTCCTGATTTTAAGGTGGTACAAATGGAGGATGATATATTGAAGGCTCTGGACTTTGAATTGGGCAATCCCACAATAAGGACGTTCCTAAGGCAAGAAGCCACATCTTCTTATTTTTGTCAAATGAGATGATCTCCTACTTAAATTAGTTTGAAGCTTAAATTTGACCTACAATGACCATTTTGTTTCCTTCCATTTTGCAGGAGATTCAGCACTGTTGCTCAAGAAGGTCACAAGGTAACAGCTTTTTTGCTTATCTTAAGTTTGTATAATTGGCTAACAACACATTGTAACTCACAGACTACGAATTTGAAACTGGAGTTCTTGGGCTACTACCTTGCCGAGCTAAGTTTGTTGGATTACGCCTGCGTGAAATTCTTGCCATCTGTTGTCGCTGCATCTGTCACATTTTTAGCTAGATATATCATGCAACCAAGAACTCACCCCTGGGTAAGAGCCTACTTTGTGATGATGCTTTTAATCTATAGCATTCCATTGTCACTCTCAGTCTGTTACAGAGATCATCCTACTTTTCAGACTTCAAGCCTACGAAGGTATTCAGGGTACACCGTGAAGGACTTGAAAGAGTGCGTTCAGATCATACACGACTTGTATTTGGGGAGAAGAGGAGGCTCCTTGCAAGCTGTGCGAGAAAAATACAAGCAGCACAAGGTATTTTCATCATCTAGTATCTGAATATATTGATGCACCCGTGATCATTGCTATTGAAATCAGTCACTAACAGACATACCCAACCTTTTTCAGTTTAAACGGGTAGCTGTCATGCCTTCTCCTCCAGACATCCCAGCCTCTTATTTCAAAGATGTCAATGAGTGATCAAACAAATGTTGGGTTGGGTGTATGTTGGCGAACTGATATGGCAGCAAATAATTTATCTATGCACCAAGCAAGTGTAACGTCTGACAAGGGCCGCCATATGTTGCCCGTCATACCATAAAAATGCTGACGAGGAAAACTATGTTGTCCATAATACAAGGAGCTACTAACATTGATTTATAGAGTTTTCCAAAGATTCGCATTAATTTCATTGGCAAACAAATTGCATTCTGTCGACGCAGATGTTTGATACTGCTGATTGCTTCGGAAGTCCGCAACAAAGACTAACGATATGGTCCTAGTGACCTAATTCCCTCAAATCACGTTCTCAAATTGACTAAAGTAACTGTCCTTCACTGCTGTCATTGCTGAAAACTAAGATGGGTCTGTGCTTTGTAAAGGAACGATTCAGCAGCTCCAGTTGCTATTCTGCTATTTAGTACAAAAGCCCATAAAAGTCTCACTTACTAGAGCAAGCACGTCGGTTCTCTGTCCCAAAAAGATTGCACAAGCCCAATCCGTCCTGTAGTTTGTGCTAGAGTCGAGTATGCTAAGCACCCAGCTTGTGATTTCGATGGTTTGGGTCGATCCACGTTGCTTCAATTTTCCCAAGATCATCGTCCTCCATGAAGTCCACTAGGCCAGTGCCAAATGGAATCATCTTTCATTTTCTTGGGATTTTCCATACTTTTAATACCAAAATAGTGGAGATTACGACAACTGATTCCCCAAATTTGTAAGACTTTCAAGTTTAATAATAATCCTTCTTATCTTACGATAATTTAAGTCCATTCTCTTAGCTTGACCGAGCCTTATAAAATGCTTACTTTTCTTGATGCTTTTAGAATTTTTTTTCTTCTATTTCCAAACAGTGCTCTCTCTCTCTCTCTCTCTCCACTTGAAAAGTGCATCCTTCGATTTCATGGTCACCTGACGTGGACAATTTCGTTGTTTATTACGCCCTTCCTTTCATCGCCTCTGGGTGTCTAGGAAGACCATTAAGTATTTCTTGAAGTTTGTTCTCTCCCTGGAAGAACCATATAGCCACGAACTAGGCGGACCAATGATTTGAGGCTGCGTTTGGTCAATCGGATAAAAACCAAGATAGGATATGTTTTATCATATCCCGTGTTTGGTAGATGTCTATGATAGGATAAGGTCGGATGTAGAAGGGATATAGGCTAGATAAAAAAAATCTGAGGAGGGTGGGATAAGGTTGGATAGGATTTCTTTTATTCGAAACATACAACCCTATGCTTTTTTTCTTTCTCCGTCGTTCACCCATATACGACTCCAACTCCTCTATTTCAAAAGTATCGACGTTGAAGCCTTCTCCTCAATAGCTCTCTGATTCACATCAAAATTTTACGAAAGCGACGAATTTTCGAAGATAAATAATCATGCTCTCTCTCTCTATGATGTAAAATATAATTTTTTATTTATTTATAATGTTCAAAGCTGCATATAGGCCCAATTTACTGCTATGATGTATGGGTGTGGACATGCCCTGGCTATAGATTGGTGCTTCTTCCTTGGTGTTTTGAGATTGAATTTGCATGTGACTTTATAGTGCCAAAAAATGCTCTCTTCTTGGTAATTTTGAATCTGTAGATTTATAAAGGCCTTTATGTTTTTGTGCAAAATATTTGATATCTTCAATGCGAATTGTTCGTTCTTGGTTTAGTTCTTTGATACCCAGAAATCATTTGATCGATATTTGATCAAAAACAACAAATTTGTTATTTGGGTATGCTTAAAAGATTGGCTTTGATTGCTTTCATTGCGATGGTAGGTGAGTTTGTGCTCGCGATACATTTTTGTGCTTGATTCTTGAGAAATTTGCCCGGATATGAGAGGGGAGTGATTTGGGCGTGGTGAGAATGCACGAATTATATACCCAAATGTTCGCTAGGTATGCTTGAAAGTTTGACTTTGAAAAACAACCGAAGCAAATCCACGAGATCAAGGATTTTCTCCTTACTGCAAGGAGGAAGGAGAACCTCCTTGAAATTTGCTGGAAAAAGATATTATTTTATATATTTTTCTATTATCTAACCTATTAATTTGTACTTGTCTAATGTTATTTTTTTTTTCTCATTAGAAATGGATCACAATGATAGAGAGGAAATTTTCACCATTCTTATATTAGAGGAGATGAGCCTCCAAATGTTGCTTTTGTGTATGATGTATGTGCTAGTAGTGTCCATTGCTGTTGAAAGGCACTACCGCAAGCATATATTGAAGGATCGGACATTTATTAGAATCCAAGCTCGTTTAGATCTCCTTGATCGCCTCATTAAGAGCAATGACTTGAATTGTGTGGAACAACTTAGGACGGATAGACGTACATTTACTCTACTATGCGAGTTGGCATGTACAATTGGTGGGTTAAAAGAAGATGGAATTGTAACTATAGAAGAACAAATGGCCATATTTCTACATATAATTGCCCATCATGTGAAAAATCAAGTCATTAAGTTCAATTTATGAGGTCTGGGGAGACAGTAAGTAGGTATTTTAACTTGGTTTTAAATGCGGTGATAAGAATGCATAGTGTGCTTCTTGTCTCACTTGAACCAGTTCCAGAGGAATGTGCCGACGAGAGATGGAAGTGGTTTAAGGTGAGTTTGTTATGCTATTTCATGGACTAATTTAATACTTTAAAGAGAATGTTATTTTATTAATTTTATGTTTCTAGGGTTGCTTAGGAGCATTAGATGGCACATACATAAGGGTACGTGTTCCATAGGTTGATAAACCGAGGTATCGAAATAGAAACGGTGAGGTCGCGTCCAATGTATTAGGAGTTTGCTCATGTGACATGAGATTTGTTTATGTTTTACCTGGATGGGAAGGCTCAGTAGTGGATTCTAGAGTGCTTCAAGATGCTTTAGTTAAACCCAATGGTTTAAAGATCCCCGTTGGTAAGATAAGCCTTTATCAATATATTTTTCATTCTATGTATTGTAGGTTTTAAAGGTTCTAAGACAATTAATAATATCATCATTTGTTATTAGGTAATTATTATCTTGTAGATGCTGGATACACAAATGGGGAGGGCTTTCTTACTCCTTATAGAGGTACTCGATACCATCTATTTGAGTGGACGTAAGGTCGTACACCAAATTCACCCGAGGAGTACTTCAACATGAAGCATTCTCAAGCTAGAAATGTCATAGAAAGATGCTTCAGTCTACTTAAGTTATGGTGGGCTATTCTTAGGAGTCCATCTTTTTATCCAATTAGAACACAAGGTCAAATAATCATAGCTTGTTGCCTTCTGCACAACTTGATAAGAAGAGAAATGGTTATTAATCCAATTGAGGCACAGTTAGATGAAGTTGCTACCACTATCGAAGATGTGGAAACAATTGATGTTGGCGAGCCGTTGGATCATTGGACAACATGGAGGCAAAATTTGGCAGTACAAATGTTTAATGAGTGGAATGCAAGTCAAGGACATGAAGGAGTTGTATGATTTTATATTATTTAAAAAAATCATTTGTTTTCCATTGTTACAAGACATGTGTAATATAGTGCTGGTTTGTCATTATTGAGACATATATTTCCCATATACTATTTGAATTATGACTTTATCATTTTAAATTTGAAGTACTATGTTGTATCTATCATTAAATTTTCTGAAATTGCAATTGGATGTTTAGGAATGGAAGGTAGAGATTTTAGTCAAACTCAAGGAAGGGGAACAAAGAGAGACTAACGTGTATGGACAATAGATGAAGAAAATGCACTTTTAGATGGTTTTGAAGAATTAGTTACGCGAGGAATAAAAGCCGATAACGACTTTAAGAGTGGTTATATGATTATGTTAGAGAAGTGGTTTGAAGAAAAGTTTCCTTGTTCTAGCATCAAGGGTAATCCTCACATAGAGTCGAAAATGAAAAACTTGAAAAAGTTGTATAATCAGATATATAACTTGATGAATCAAAGTGGCTTTGGGTGGGACCATGAAAAACATTGTGTTGATATTCATTCTGAGGATAGTTGGCAAAAATATTACAAGGTTTGTGTCACTTCTTCTCATTTTTCTTCTATATTAATTGTTTCATTTTTAACAAAATAATATATTTTCTTTGTAGACCTATCCAAGAGTCGTTTCTTTGAGAGGGAAGTCCTTCCCTCAATATGATCGACTAGCAGTCGTATTTGGAAAAGACCGTGCCAAGGGAAATCTCAGTGAAGACCCTTTAGAAGCTCATGCGGTTGTAGATCATGAGGAAGGTGAAAATCATGATAATGTGGCAACCAACGGTGTAAGTCAAAACTTACCGCCACTATCATCTTCTCAGACACAAAATGTTTCTGATTCTTCAAGAAAAAAAATGGTTAAAGCAAGTGACAAATGGGTTGCTGGCTTAGTTGAGATAGCAGGAACTTTTGGCTCATTCTTAGAAAAAGCTAACGAGAGAATGGAGATGATCGCTAGCCGCATCGGACATGCCAAGGATTTGGATAATGACAAACGAAAAATCAATGAGGAGCTTCTTCAAATGTCTTTAGGTACTATGGATAGAATAAAATTATGTAGAAAAATTGTGAAGGATCCTGAGAATATTAATCTATTTTTGGGATTTCAAGGAGACGACAGAAAAGCATTTGTGGAATTACTTCTCCAAGAGATGAGAGAAGAGAATGAGTGATGATTGGGAGTGATGGATCGCAGTGAATGAAGTCGTATCGGATTAGCACTTTAAGCTTTGTTCCAAATTGGACATCTGTCTTAGAGTCTTATATTTGATGTTTATGATTTTAGTTATATTGAGTTGTTTTTGAGTTTGTAGGAGATATGTTTTCTCTCCATACTTTTTCTTTTTTTCTTCTTTATTTTTTTAAAGGTTTTTTGGGGCTAGCTATAAGCTTTAATGTTATCTTTTTGGACCTTTCGGTTGTAGCCATGACTTGAAAAGAGGTAGATATGGCTTGAAACTTTATCTCTATGTTGATTGCCAAGAACGCCATTATCTATAATATTCTTTGCCTCTGACTTTTATTTTCCTAAATAGTTTCTTTGTCTTTTTGGCAAAAAACCTAGCCATGAACTTAAAAGAAGCCTTAAGTCAAAATAGTTCGCATCTACTACTTTATATGGACGTGAACATGAGTTTACTTTGGTCAAAATGTAGCTGGCTGATACTCAATAAATGTAATGTACTTTATAAATGTGAATTGTTCAGAGATCGTTCGTTAACGTGATTAATTGTCATTGCATCCTCGTGATGGCTGGAAAAAAAAAAGCGAATGAACTTTGGACTTTACGTTTTGTTCTAATTGGGCATTTGTTTGATTTGGTATTGGACCTGTAACAAAATGGAAACAAATGAAAAACTTGTAAGAGAGAAAAAGAATTCATGTTTCAAAGTGAATATATTGAAATTGAGGTTAGTCTAAAAACGTTTGATTTTGAAGGGGGTAACCAAAAGATTATTTCAAAGGAACGGAAAAGATTATTACGATGCGTAATCATGAAATTTGATGAGAATATGTTAATTTGAAAAAGATATATTATTTTGGATGATTTTGTGAATATTAAACCTGCAAATTTGTACTTGCCTAATGTTATTGTTTTTAAAATATCCGAATTTAAATCTGTAGTTCACCAAACGATAAATTGGATAAGATATGACGATATTTGACTTTAAATCCGTAGTTCACCAAACAGTAGATTGGATCGGATATGAGGATATCTGACTTTAAATCCGTAGTTCATCAAACAATGGATGGGATATGAAGAAATTCATGGATTTCTTATCCTATCTTATTCAGTCCTATCTCGTTTAGAAATTCAGACAACCAAACGCAGCCTAAGGGATATGTCTTGACTCGTTAATGGCCAAATAAGTTGATAGATTCGCCTGGTTAAACTTCCCTGTCATCCAGCTCAAGTTATTACACCGAATAAAGGAAAAAGGACTTTTGCTTTCAAATTCTCATAAAAAAAACCTCCAAACATAGACTCACTACTGAGAGGGATTGAAGAGTACACAAGAACGTTCATTGGTTGCTATTGAAGGAAGAAATGGATTTTGAAATTTATTAGCATTTTCCAAAAAAGGTGTTGTCAATATGGAGGTTACCTCTCTCATTTTTTAGTTCTACTTATTCAGAGGTCCAAAAAGTCATAAACTTATTTTATAGTGATTAATTCAATCATAAAATTTTTAATTGTGTTGCGGTCTAGTTAGCGTGTGACCGTCTTATGTGGTGCAGTTGCTGCTGATATGGACAATTTTTCACATTTTTCTTTAATTTGTACAAACATTTTGATTTTTTTTTCTTTCTCTTTATTCTTTTTTTCTCTTTCCTTCTTCATGTGGTTGGTTGTCGTCGGCCCTCGATGATGGCCGACAATCGGCTAGAGGCAAGGATTGGCAAAGCTGACCTCCTCGTGCCACTGGCGAGGCTCGACCTTTGCTCGATTTGACAAGGGCAAGCCTTGCCTAGTTGTTAGCAAGACTCAACCCTAGCCCGATTTGGTAAGGGTGCACCCTAGAGGCTAGCAAGGCCACTAGCAGGTCGACCTCACTTGAAGTTGGCAAGGCTAGTGGCTGGCGAGGTTAACCTTGCTGGTCATTGCCAAGACTTGGCGACCGGCCAAAGGAAGAAAGAAAGAAAAAAAGAAAGAAAAGAAAAAAAATATAAAACATTTAGAAAAATTATAAAGATGTCAAAAATTGTCTATGTTAGTACGAACCATACCGCATAGGACGGTGAGCGTTGATTAGATCGCCGCATCAGGGATTTTCAAGCAAAATTGGCATGAATGACTACATTGGCAAATCTTTAAAGGGTTTATGACTAAATTGGCACAATCGAAATGTTTACGGTTAAATTGGCTATTGTACAATAAATTTATAATTTTTTAAGCAATTTTCATTACCTACTCTTAAAGAGGAACCCTTGATGAGAGCCAAATTGGCCGTGAGAGTTGCCCATATCGAAACAAAGGATTTCGCATATGAGCCTCTTCAAATTGGATTTATTGCTATTGATTCGGCAAACCCTAGCTCTGCAAGCAGTGATTTTGCTGCTATACTATCATGGAAAACCAAGCAAAGTTGAATCTTACGATCCATCCCTCCTGTGTTGTCACAAGTAGTTTAACTTCTTCCTGTTGTTGCATAAAGGCAACTTTGAAATTAACATACCGTTGTGATTAGGGAGGGTAAAATATAAAGTTGATAAATCCTAGCTCCCACGAACACTTATGCTATCTTGGTGAGAAAATATTTGGTAGAATTGGAGTGCCTAGCTCAACAATGCATAAACTCATTCCGAGAGCAACAAGTGTTGCTTGCATGCCCACCTTTCAAAAACTTGTAGCTCCCTCTCTCTCCTTCATTTATCTCTCCTCTTCATTGTTTCTTTGTCTTATTTTTTTTGTTCTTTTCTTTCTCTTTGGCTTGTGGCTAGCGAGGGTGTTGTGGTCCTCGCTTGTGGTTGGTGAGGGTCATTTTTGTTGGATTTGGCGAGGGCTTGACCCTTATGACTGGGGCGAGAGTTTGGGAGGCGATAACATCAATGTGGGTGTTACGGCCCTCATTGGGCATAGATGAGGGTTGCTTTTGTTGGATTTGGCTAGGCCTCAGCCCTCGTGGCCAGAGCGAGAGTCGACTTTGTCGGATCTGGCGAGGGTTTAGGAGGCACGACATTGTAGCCATAGGGTACCTCGAGGGTGCATAGGTTGAGGACGACGGGGGCCTTGAGCTTGTTTTTGGACCAGAGACATAGGCGGCATGGTTTCTTGGGCATTAGAGTGGGGGAGATAGAGCGAGTTGAGAGAGCGACGGAGAGAACACACGGCATTGTTCAGTGTGGTCTCATTGGATGGCAGAGGCAACAGATAAGGCTAATGCGGAGGTAGCAGCATAGTTCGTCGGATGGTAGGCTCCATTGTGAGTTGGAGACAGAGCAGCACGGAGCAAAGAGGAGAGCAAATGGGAGAGAGAGAGTAGGGGAGGTGGGGGGTTTGAATCTTCACATTTTCAGGGGGGTTGGGTAGGGACGCTGTAGTTTCAGGATTGGGTTTTGACTCCCATGCCTTACAATGAGGTAAGGCAACAGTCTGAGAGTGAGCGTTAGAATAGGAATAAAGTAGGACCGAAAAAAAAAAAAAATCAACTAAGAGAGGAAGAAATGGGGCCTAAAGGCAACAAGAGAGTGGAGAGAGGTAAAATTGAAATCAATTAAGAGAGAGGGAGTGGTGGGGCCTAGGTAATAGATACTTCTAGCATGTGGTGGTGTGTCGCCCGGTAAATCGGGTGGTATTTTCATATGCTAGCATTGTAGTGGTATCTAATATTTTCTCATCTTTGGCCAGTCGATTTTCCTCTTCCCTTGACATGGGTCCTTCAATGTCTTGTCTCTGACATCAAATTCAGTTCTAATCATATATTTTGAAAGGCCATATCTATATTGGTATGTTCAAAAGAATAAACCTTAATTTAACAACATTTGCCTTTTGCCCAAAAGCATAGTAGAAAGATTCAAGTGTTTGAATCCAACCACGGGCAGCGTAGTTGGTGTGAGTTCTCTCCCTTATCGCAGAGGTCAAGGGTTTGAACTCTCTTATTACTAAAGTGTCTGAAGTGGGGGGTCCTGGTGTTGGGGTTCTAGGCTAGCCTCCCCCGACGTTTACGTCTAAATAGCGGCTTGCAGCGAGGCTCGACGGTGCCATCGGACACTAGAGGGTCATGTGATCCCCGAAGGGTGATCTCCGGCGGTTCCTCGGTTAACCAAAAAAAAAAAAAGATTCAAGTGTTTGAACAGTAGTGTCACATACCTACTCATCTGCTTTGCCAAATAGAAAGGAGATCTTGTGCAAAGAAGAGATGAGAAATGGCAAGACATCCTCCATCATAAGGTTAGATAGGTTTTCTATTACCGTTCTCACATTTTGTTTCTATCATTAGCGAAAGGACTTCCATGTAGAGAACAATAACATAAGGAGAGATGAGGTCTCCTTGTTTTGCATCTCTTGATGGATCGAAAGGGTCTAGGACACCACCATTAAGCAAAATGGATGTATTTGGCGAGGCTAGACAATTTAAAACAAGAGCCACCTAATTCTCAAGTAGATTTAGGAATGACCTGAGCAATCTCGGTCCTATCACGATATGAGCATGCCCTACCCTAGCTTGTGCCAGGAATTTTTCTCATTATCGAAGATTGTAGCAAAAAAGGTGGTGCCAAGCATGGTCTATTTGCTCATGAGCCATTGCCTGGCTAGGCCCATGGGCCATAACGGGTCGACCAAGGTCAAAATGGCTAAGACCAATTGAGCCTAAGAGGTAACAGTCCACATGTGTGCAACGGAGTTAGAAAAAGGATGGAGAAAGAGAGAGGGAGGAGAAAGAAATGGGTGTAGGAGTATGCATCCAAATCGATTCAACTAAGCTTTTTTTCTATGACAATTTAGATGGTCACGATTTTTTAATGGAAGGTAGGAGTATGCATCCAAACAACTTTATTGGGGGTGTGATTCGTATTCCCCATTAACAAGAAGGTATTGGGGTCTCGTTCTCTAATGAGCGGATGGGTGTTTGGGGCCACCGTAGTGGGGTCATAAGGGGCAGCGTCATGTGATGCCAGAGGGCTACTATAGTTTTGGCTTGTATTTTATTAGTAGTATGGATTTGAATCTACGAATAGCTATTGAGTATATATAATTTTTTTCTCTTATAATTGAGAGTTGTAATAGATATGTAAGACGATGCCAATTATGATGGAATCTTATACTGGATGTAATATTAGTTTAAGAGTAAATTGAGATAAATTTTGTACTTCAATTTTTCCTTTGTCTTTTTTCTTTATTTCGTTGTATTTGTGTGCCTAATCCTAACAAAGTCTATAGGTCCCGCTCCAGTTTTCAAATTCAAGGAATCGACCCTAATATGATAGGATCCAAATTCTAAATCCAAATTCTAGATTCCAAGTATGAAAATTAGCCCCACCGGACCGGTCACTCCCAGCGGAAGCTTTGTGCGGCGGAGTGAGCGTACAAGTGGACAACTAAGAATTGTCCTTCGAGTGCGATGTCGGAAGGGTGCACTGCTGTCCGACCGCGTTTCAAGGTTTTCATTGCCGTTTTGGAAGAGTACCTTTTCCTTTTCTTTTTTGTTTTTCCTGGTCGGAAAGAAAGAAGAGTACCTTCAAAGACAGTAAAAGGAGACGCAACTCGACGGGGAGCGGCCCGGCATCTAACGAACGAGAAAAGCTCAAACGTCGGCCATCAGATCCAACTACTTAGGTGACCCGTCATCTCAACATCTACAGCTGTCCTTAACCACGCGCGCGCGCTCACACCATAAATACGTGCTCCACCACCGTACCCAATCCTTATCCCAAAATACTTTAATCCCCAGGAAATCCCTTCGCCTTCCGTCCCCAAATAAAAGGCCACCTAAAATTAATAATGTCGGACTCAGACATCACCACCGCCACCGCCGCCGCCGCCGACGCCGACGCCGCCGACGAGGTCTCCCCTCCGCCTCCCCCGCCGTCCGACCCCAGCCCCCGCCCCCGCCGCCGCCGCCCCAGATGGAGGAGACTGTGCAGGATCCGGCCCTTCCGGAGCCCCGGAAGGAGGCCGGCGCCGCCCCCAACGTCGCCTTCAGCATCTGGCCCCCATCCCAGCGCACCCGCGACGCCGTCGTCGCCCGCCTCATCGAGACCCTCTCCACCCCCTCCGTCCTCTCCAAGCGCTACGGCACCGTGCCCCATGACGAGGCCGCCTCCGCCGCCCGCGCCATCGAGGAGGAGGCCTTCAACGCCGCCGGCGGGGCCGCCGCCGCCGACGACGACGGCATCGAGGTCCTCCAGATCTACTCCAAGGAGATCAGCAAGCGGATGCTCGACTCCGTCAAGACCCGCGCCGTCGCCGCCACCGCCACCGCCTCCCCCGCCGCGACGCCGGAGGGCGGCGCGTCCCCGGCCCCCGCCCCCGGCGGAGACGCCGCTCCCTCCGCCGCCGGCGCCAACGAGGAGTCCTCTTCTACCGTCGATTCGCAGCCTTAGGTTTTGCTCTTCAGCTCATGAGGGGGGCGCCTCCTTTTTTGTTGTTATTGTCGGTTTAGAGATCTAATGTGGATATTTATCGTGATACATTGAGGGTTATTACTTAGCATCTTTCTTGATCTGGCTCGCTTGGACTGAATATCGATTATGGTGGTCGTTAATGTGAGAATGTTGTCGTGATCTGTTCATATTCAGGTCTCCGCGATTGCCTTCGTGGCACCCGTGATCGTTATATGGGTATGATCACTTGATGCATTGTGGGCTTCTGTTCAAATTCAATTTACAATCCCGTAAAGCACCCGCATTTCGCTCATTGATCGTCGATGGTGTTGTTCTCTGTTATCTCTCTGCTCGCCAGTTCTTTCATTTTTGGCCCGGGTTCCTTTCGTTGGTGTCTTATGCCTTGTAAACCTTCTGCTCTGTTGTTGTCTTCTTCTGTGTTTGGTTGATGGTATTTAGCTTACTTTGGTTATTCCGGTATAGCAATTGCAATTTTTGGACGGTAAGCATCCTCTTCTTTACTTTTAATCATGTCTGTCTGCATAAACCATCCTACTTAGTCTGTTTGAGGAGCTCATACCCTGCGGCATTATATGGATTTTGCCTGTTTTCGGATTTTATTTCATCTGGTTTTTGTCACTGGAGCCAATTGCCTTTACCCTATTTACATATTGCATATAACTTTCTTGCTTCTTGCAAATTGTTGTCTTGTGGATTGCTCATGTTTTGTGTTCTTTGTTTTTCCCTCTTAAGTGACTTATATCATTGGATGCAATTGTTTTGACTTGGTACGTTTTTCATATAACTTTTTGGGTTGCTATCTTTTAGCATGCAGAGAGTTGCTTATTATATCACCGGATACCATTGTCTTTTCCTAATACATTTTGCATATAGTTTTTTAGTGCTGGTCTTCTGACTTTTCTGTCGTGCTTTCTGATGCTTGACTATTCACTCTTTGTCAGTTCCAATTCCATAAATGGCGCAAGTTTATGAAGTTGTTCTTCAGTTTTACTGCATATGCTTATGGGAACTTGTAATGTAGTCCCCTTCCTAAATTGTTATATGTGCAGAACTTAAGTTATCGTTATGGTGTAGCCATTGCTGAACTGTGAGTTTACGGAAATATGTTTTTATGTATATACCTGCTGAGGTCATTATCACATCTTCCATGATTTTTTGAAAAACCGTTCTTCATTTAATTTTGCTAATTTTGTTCTGTATTCTCTCTCAATTAAGAAGAGAGCAGATCCTTATTGCATCTTAATAAACCATTTTACATTCTAAAGGTGTTTGGATGTTTTACTCAGGAAGTCATGATTGTTATCTACTTTGCAGACAATATTTCCCCTATGTTTTTCTAAAAGCATGTCATAATGGTAATTGTTATCATCATTTTTGATTTAGGAGATCTTTAAAAGATGCAAATAATGCATTTGGGCTAAAATAGCTGCTTACTACATGCGTAAAAGAAGTAGATTAGAGTATCTTCCTTTCCTGTTTGCATTTTATGCTTAAGCCAGAACTATGTCATAATCTGCAGGATAGGGTAGCAATGTGCTAGCATGTTGTGTCAGTTTTCATGTTGGTTTAAACTTGGATATTAGTTGACACACTAGCTAGATGATGTTGGTACCAATTCATGTTCATTGTCTCATTATGTTTCTTGGAATTGTTGTTTGGATGGAGATTATCTTGCTATGGATATAAGATTCCAGGGACAGGAAAGGATATGATTGAGAAGATTTGTCCTGTTACCTGAATTCTCCTTGATCGTTCTTTTCAAATTTTCCTTTTTGCTGTCATTTGGTCTCCTTTAAAAATTGGATCTTCACTTTTTTGAGGGCAGAGCAAGTGTCTGAGCTCTTTTTTCTGGCTTGCCATGTTGTAGGGACTTAATTGTTTCTTGATAGGATTTTGCAAATCCTAGCTTTTTCAGGAGCGATTTGTATGTCTGCCGGTGCATTCTAAGAGTATTAGAATAACGCACTAAAGTTTTTGGTGCTTTGGGGTGTTGGGATTTTGTCAAGCTATGTGATGGCAAAGTTAGAAGCTTTATTTAATGATAAGAAATGAAGATTGTTATGTCTTCCTATTCATATTTGCGTTTGAAATGTTCGTGTTTCTAGATCAAAGCATAGTCTTTAGCTGGAAGGACACTGAGAGTGCTTGAGAAGGGGTGAATGTAATATTTGTAGTGTTCTCCAATGACCACACTAATCTGATGAGGATGCAAATGCTATTTTTTCCTTTTTAGTGCCATAATCGTCTCTCACTCACTATTACCTGTCCATGGTTCATTTGCAAAAAAATAAACCCTGGATGTATTAAACCGCATCCTTGATTGTTGTTCATTCTCTTATTTTACCAAACATAACTGCATTTTCCCAAGTAGCTTTGGGCTTTCAGCATTTGCATTGGACTCAAAGCCCATTGCAAATGCTGAACCAAACGCAGCCACAGTGTGTGCTTTGTTATGAACCGTGAACTTCATTTCAACCAGAATGATTGATGAGGCTGCATGGACATTTTATCTAGGCAGATGCATACCCACATAATTAATGCTGATACGAGGAATGAGATTACTCTGAGGGATTGGAAAACAGTAAGATGCACTTCATTTTGTATGAAGGAGCTTGTAGTCGCCTTACTCTCGGTGCCTAATTTGTCATTTTTCACTAGCTAGTTGTCATGTCTAGACAAATGGTACTAAACTTTAGCCTTTTGCCTGTCTTTTTCTGATTTACTGGCCTGATGTGACCCGTGGAGTGATTAACCATCCACAAAGAATATGATGGTTAGAACGTGGCTTGTTTCTGTAAAACCATATTACTTATGATTGATTTCTTAGGTGTGTATTTTCCTTGCTCTTCGCGGAACTCCTGTTTGTCAGTATGTCCTTATAATATGAATGGTCGTCAGTTGTTGGGTACGATAACGTCCACTCTAAGCCACTGATTAGAGAATTGAATTGCTGATGGTCATTATAAGGATATTGGATAAATGAGTTGGTTTTAAAAGGACTGTATACTCGTTGATTAATGTGTGGTATTTGATAGATGATTCTTTTGTTGGTTGTTCAATTTGACCTGGACAGTATTGTATCTGGGGCTTGATTAGAAGGAAATTTTAGTTGGAGAAAGGTTTTATCAAGGTTTAGGGTGTAATTGAGTTGACTTTTTATATTCCCCTTTTGGCCGTAGAACGAAATTGAGCGGACACACTGTACAGCCCAAAGTTGATTTCTCGACAAATTAAGAAGGATGCTCGACTGAAATTTAGACGCGACAGTGGATGATCTTCTTGAGTGATCAAGACTTCTATTGCGTTACTCAGTATGCTCATGCTTGAGCTTGACTCGTGATTGCCGCGAGTTGCGTTGTATCATTAGCAAACATGAGTCTAACCTGAAAAACCTGAGTCTTGAATTTTGGTATTGGAAACTCCGACAAAAAATGCAAGTACAGTGCTATATGAATTCAGGCGAAATGCACCCTACCATAACGAATTAAGTGGTAAAAAGAACTTGATCATGCTACTGAGCTGCTCGTCTGAGTTTGAACTTGGGCTTGCTCATCATTGAAGCTCATGCTCCTTGAACTGGACTGGAATGCCCTACGAGTTTGATGAGATCTTGACCAGCTCAACTTGTTTTGGTTTATTCACTCCTCGACAGGATTTTGAGAATCGGGGGAATGTTAGATTGAAACTTGTATGTGCCTAACATAAGATAAGATATAAGTGATGTTCTTGTTTGCTTGCTTTCTTCCGTGTGAAAGAGTTTCAACAATTTCAAGGGAAAATTATTCAAAAAAGTCTTAAACTTATTGCACTTTTGCCATTTTGGTTATAATATTCTAATTTTGCCAATTGAGTCCTAAACATTTTGATAATTTGTCAATTGAGTCAATTTAGTTAATTTTAATTAGAAATCAATGACATGGATATCGGCTATTTTACGAGACATGATTGATACTAACGTAGACAATTCTTATAATAATAATAATAATAATAATTATTATTATTATTATTTTATTTCTTTTTCATTGGCTGGGCCCTTTGCCTATGACTGATGAAGGTTTCATGGTGCTCACCTAATGGTAGACGAGGGCACTAGCCCTTGCCTGATGGTCGGCAACTACAAGGGTCGGTTGGCCTTTGCTAGACTTAGTAGGAAAAAAAAGAAAGAAAGAAAAAGAGAAAAAAAAGAAAAGAACAACAAAATTCATTTAAAAAAAATTATAAAAAATAGTCTACGTTAGCATTGGTCGCGTCTTATATGACATTATCAACATCCATATTAACGTTTTTATTTTTATTTTTATTTTTATAGATGTACTCAATTGATAGCCAAAAGGTTTAAGACTCAATTGATAAAATTGAAAAGTTTTAAGACTAGATTGACAAAATAGCAATAGGTTAAGAACTTTTTGGACATTTAGTCCATGCTTTCTACATATGCTTGGTGGGTCGATGAATCTTATCTTTGCTTGTTTGATCAAATCCCTTCTTCGATCTGGGGTGCAGATTCTATTGGTCACATTATATATCGATTACTTCCATAGACCAGCACTCTCTTGCTCAGGTTAGTCAAAATGTCGGGTCGGTTTGTATTTCTGAACGAATCATATCTTATGATCACCCATGAATGCATAAGATAATGCGAAATGTTCAACGCGGCCGTACAGAAAAATCGATTCACGCTGCCTCCATTTTTGCTTCGAAAGTCTACTTTGGCACCATTTCTGGTCAATGGTTGCTGCACAACGGAGATTGAAATGTGCGTGCGTCCGTTTCAGCAGTGTCGGTAGGTGCTGCTCGCGAAAAAGAAGCAAAACAACAAGCCACTGCGGTTTGGTTTTTGTTGACTTTTGTCCTCCCTTCGCAACACCTTTACTGTCATTCGGTTCTCTAACATTTTTTCGCCGGAAATTCAGTAATCAATCTTATTCGATGAAGAACATGACGTTTCACTGCTGGGACTAGTTTAGGTGGATTACTGACAAGATTATGGTATATTCTGCACGACAGAGTGTATAGTGATGACCGATTCGGGTCAATGTGGAATCTGGATGGGAGAAGAAGTCGAATGCAAAGGGACAAATGGTTTTGGTTGGAGATTTGGACCGCGTGCAGCTAGGCGAGAAGTAATGGCGATGCTTCCGTCCCCATCCCCAGGATCTTCTTGTTGACTTCGACAGGAAATTAGGTGGCAATTCCATCGGCCTATTATTCTATTTCTGACTAACATGCTCCGCTTTTGACGTGGTCGGTTTAACTAACCTTTTCCAGCTTAAAAAATGTGTATTAATCTCGTCGAAAAGTCCATTAAACCGTTTTCGCGTTTCCTTTCTTTTACCACTTTGCATCTTCTACTTTTAGAATCCCCGCTTTGCATCTCGATTTCCTGGCGAGAATAACTGCGGTAAGCTGAAAAGATCAGAAGTATGTTCCCACAATGAACAACGAAGAACCCTCTTCTTAAATCGCCATGAACACTGGCACCCTAACACCCCAGACCATACATTGCTACCACCGCCAGTAGCCATTCTGGTTTGCTGCTTCGGTTTGGTGCCGGTGTTGGGCAATGAAGAGGCTGACTTAGGCGAGGGAGTGTGCGCAATTACAGTTTTTGGTGGCAAGTTTAGGTTCAGATCCAAACTTCAGGAGAGTTCTTTTTTTTGGGTATTTTTTGCTAATTCTGAAGGTCTCAAGACCAGTATAGCTTTTGGAGTTCAAAGTAAATTTTCTTTTCCCGCTGAAAATGTACGAGAGAGGAGATAATGAGTGTAGAAGAAAGGGTGAGCCATGACTAAGCAAAACCTTATTTTTCAAAGGCACATTCCCACTAGCTAAATTAATGGAAAAATGCACCAGTTCCTACCTATAGATTTCGCTGGAGACTTGAACTGTGATAAGTTAGATTGCGTCTCGTCACTTTCGATCATTTTCGAGGTCATGAGTATACCGTGGTTAGTGAATAGTTGTGCATATCGTTCGTGATTAAAAGATTTTCCTTCCTTATTCAAATCAACTCCCATGGAGAATCTGTCAGTGCTCATGCTTCTCCAACTAGATACCCACAAAAGCATAAAGAACCCTACTTCTGAGATGTGAACATGATTTGCCTGTATGAAGAGGAATATGCACAAGCATTTGCTTGGCTACCCTCCAACAAGATGGTAATACGCGAACAAGAACTTAAGGTGGTTGTCTCATTTCAGTAAAAATCAGGTCGCGTCTCAGACATATGATCGTGTATGAGTATCAATCTTTTTCTCTACCAAAACAAAAAGAGCAAGGAAAAGAAAAATCCTAGTAAGAGACTATCAAAATCGAATGGAGCCGCAACTGTTTGTGCACGAAATTACAGAACGAGAGTGACGAGCGGTTGAGTGTATTAATGCCCAGGTCCTTTTTTGCTGGGTCCCGAAGCCAACTTCGCCGCCAGACTCTTCACGGAATAGGGACGGGTCGTCTCGTTGCTATTTGAAGAAAAAGCGAACGAAGCCATCGCCCCCATCGAAGCACCACGATGATCTCGGTCTCGATCTTCTCCGCACCCGGAAACCGTATCGCTCCGAAGAGTCCGACCATGGATGTGGCCGAACTGCGCAGATGCCACCAAGATCAGTAGACACAAGACCAAGCAGGAGCTCTTCATCTGGTTGGGTTCTGCTCTTTACCGGTTGCCTCTCGAACTCGCCAAAGCACCACTTTTTCGCGTCTTGTCTTCTTGACCTTGATGATTCGAATGCTTTGGAACTTGGGTTTGCGATCTGCGTGTACATATACAAGAAAGTGAGCATGGGGACCGAGGGACGGTGAAGCCTAGCCAAGACCTTTCGGTCCGTGTGGATGTTCGGTGGGGCCATTGAATCTTTCATGTAGAAATTGGTGTTTTGACTCGGCCTTCAGCGCGCACGAGAGAGAGAGAGAGAGAGAGAGAGAGAGGGAGAGGAAGTTTGAAACTTCATGTGCTGTCCGAATTTGACTTTTCATTCGCAGATGAAGTCACGAGGCAAAGCAGTTCTCTCTGCAGGAGTTCGGGTTTACCTTTTTTCTTTGCACGTTCGCGGCTTCGGTTTCACACGCTTTGTGGCCCCCGGAACGGGTGGTGTCCGTTGGCGAGCGCGCCCCCTCTCTTCCGCGGTGAGAAACCTCGGAAAGTTTGACAGAGTTTAGGTAGGAGAGAACAGAGTGTCCCGAGCCCACGCGTCGCCGCCACTGCAGAGATGGTTTAGGGACGGAAAAGGTGTGGTGGGGCGACCCCGACGACGGTGCGCTTTTGGACATGGAAAGGAGGCCCGGGGAGTTTCGCGAACCGTCTGTCCTCTCATCGTGCACGAAAGACGGTGCTCGCGGCCTGGACCGTCCAAACAATCCCTGTGGGATGATCGCGATTAATAATTCGCAAGCGCTTGGGACACTATTTAACGAGACTCAAATGCTAATCACTAAAATTTTTAATTGAAAAAGAGCACACGATTGGTTCGCTTTGGTATCATCGATGCATAAGATGCTTTCCCGCCCCGGAGGACCCGTGTTATGCTCCCTTCGGAAGAAATATTATCTAGACTTATTCTATTTTTTTACTGGACTTATTCTATTAGGTCAAACTAAACAAATATCAAGAATTTGCATAATTTGATCATTGGTTTCATTGAAAGAGCATGTCCTCGTCTGGTTTTTGCACCATCGCAATTCCTATCTCTTCATTCATATATGGGGTTATACTTGTATGGTACGTTTTTCATGAGAAGTATACATCTAATGCCATAAAGTCAACATCTTGTCAAACAATGTTGTCAACTCTATCGAAAGTAAGTTTGTCTCGCGAACTTTTACCATTTTACGACATATATATTGTCTAGATTAATTTCAATCGACTCAATTATTAATATTTGAAGAGAGTGCGGTTCACCTTGGTTTTGCACAAAACATACTCTTTTTTTTTATCCCGAATATATTACTCTATGGGGAAAATTGAACCAAGAGTCATAAAATTTTGCCCAATGAGCATTCAAGTCTTAAATGACGGCATATGTGCCATCAAAATCAAGACATTTTAAATGCAGTAAAATCAAGCCCTTCGAGTAATTGCTTAGCAATATAGCCAAGGGTGATTGTACTCTCTTGACGCATGCATTCAAATGCTTGACTGTCAACCGTGATCCTCCAACACGTGAAACCTCACATAATCATGCCAATTATGTCTAGTATAATGCTGAATTCGATTTCTCAGAGGAAGTTCTCTCAATTTTAAATCTGCGATGTACCCACTTCCCAGAATATCCGGCTTATTAGTACAGTGATGTCTAAAGAGCTTGGTGTGGTCGGAGGACAGATCCAATGCGTTCGTCGCTGAATCATATGCTTAGGCGATGTGAACAAGCCTGGCTGGTTGCATAGTCAAAGACTCAAAGTCTCTAAGCTGTCAATGTCAGGCGCTTTTTAGAGGGAAAAACAATTTTCAACTTTTCAATGGGTTCTGTCATGATTCCATGTTTTACAGTTGTCGAACATTCCTGTCTGTCAACAAAATATGCTGCGCTTTGGGGGATTTCCTTGCTTAAGATGGGGATGAACCATTTCCGTGTCAAGATCGTCCAACTCGACACTCCATCTACAAAAGTCTACATGTATAATTTTCACTAACACGAAATCATGCGACACTTGCTTTATGCCAAAAATATGCTGCATTTGACTTGAAAATGACTATTATTTCACCGGGGCAGATTTCCTGGCTTAACATGGCGATGTACCATTTCAGGCGTCAAGATTGCCGAAGTGAACACTCCATCTAAAAAAGTCTGCATGTACAACTTTCACTAGCATGATTCCATGCATGTAACGCTCGCTTTGTGCCACGTTCTCGTGGTCCACGTTGAAGAATTAGCCACAAGAAAAGAGAAAAACAAAGAGGTTTCTCTCTCTTTATTTGCCAAGGAATTACAAAGTGAAGGTAGACACACTGAAATCAAAAAGTAAAATTAGTATAGTAATCAATAGACATACTACAAGTGAATAGATGAACAAAAGTAGGCCATATTCAATATCTTAATAATAATTGGCCAATCAACATCCATATACTTTGCATTTCTCATTACATACCGGGTATATGAGAAATCGAAAAAAGGTAACTGATGAAAGTTAAACAAGCTAAAGCTAGGAAAATTGTCCAAACAATTTTAAAATCTATAGCAATTTTGTCAATTCGATGCCAATATTTTAAATTTTGTCAATTAAGTCCATTCAATTAATTTTGATCAGAAATTTCTGACATGTACATTGGTTATCTTACATGGTATGACTGGTGTTGACATGGATAATTTTTAATAATATTTTAATTTTTTAAAATTATTTATTATTTTTTCTCTACACTTAGGTGGTGAGGTGGCCGACTGATCCTTGCTTGAATGTGGGTGAGGGTGTGGAGGCTCTTGGCCATGGCTAACGAGGGCAGTGATGGCCCTCGACCAAACTAGGCAAGGGTCGATTGGTGGCCTCGCCATTTAGGGCTAGAGGAAAAAAGAAAAAGAAAAAATAAATATTAATAATATAAAATTAATTAATTTTATTAAAATTAACAACATCGGTGTTAATCATGCCACGTAGAATAAATGACATTCATATTAGTACCGGTTGCACCATGCAAGACTACTAGCGTCAACATCAACAATTTTTGGTCAAAATTGATTGGATGGACTCAATTGACAAAACATGAAAATATTTAGAATTCAATTGGTAAAATTAAAAGATTTAAGATTGAACTAGTAAAAGTGTAATTGGTTAGGACTTTTTGAACAATTGTGGATCGATATTTGATATTTGAACTTATTTATCTCCTGTAGCGAGTACCGGAGGAAGAATATGGAGCGTTATCACCATGCAATGCAATATATGCCAAGTTACAATCTCATGTTCATTTGTTTGTCCAAACTTTTTGATTGACAAAAAGGGGCATGATTGGTTTGCTTTGGTATCACCGATGCATAAGATGCTTTCTCGTGAAGAATGACGCCGTGTTATGCTCCCTTCGGAAGAAATATTATTTAGACTTGTTCTGTTTGGTCAAACGAAACACATATCAAGAACTAGTATAATTTAATCATTGCTTTCACCGAAAATTGTATGTCCTCATCTGGTTTTTGCACCGTTGCGATTCCCATCTCTTACCGCCCCACCCAATGGCTCACTCTCTTTTTTTCCTTTTCTTTTTTTGGCTTATTCTGACATGACGCCAGGTTAGTGCCACCTACACTTAAAAAAAGGAAAAAAAATTGACATTGGATTTTTGAAGTGACGAAAAGTATCAAAAACAATTATAAATCTATTACATTAGTACCAATTCGATTATAAATATTTTAATTGGATCAATTTAATCCTAATTAGAATGAAAATTATTGATGTGAGCGTTAATGGTTTTATGTGTCACGATCGACACAAATATAGACAAATTTCATAATTTTTTAAAATATATTTCAAATATTTTTCTCTTTTCTTTTATTTATTTTTCCTTACCCTTTGGTCAGCGAGGTCACTAGCCATAGGCTAGTTTTTTTGTCCTCATCAGCCATAGGCAAGGGCCTCCGTGCCCTCGCTTGTAGTTAGCAAGGGCATAGCAACCCTCAGCCATGGCTTGTGAGGGCATGAGGGCCCCTTGCCTAGACCGGGCGAGGGTTGCCGGCTGTCATATGTGGTTGGTGAATTAGTGACCTTGCCAGCCAAAGGGTAAGGAAAAAAAAAAAAAAAAAAAGAAAGGAGAAAAAAAGGAAAAATAATAAAATTGTGCAAAATATTAGGAAATTATAAAATTTGTTCGTGTCAGCATCGGTCGTGCCACGTCGGATCATTAGTGTCCACGTTGACAATTTCCAATCTAAATTGACCAAATGGACTGAATTAGTATTAATGGGAAAATGTTTAGAATTAAATTAGTCAAATTAAAATTTTATGACTGAATTAGTACGAATATAATAAGTTTATAAATTTTTTTTTATACTTTTCTCTTTTGAAGTGACATGTTAGAAAAATTGGCTTAATCAGTTACTTGAACAATTTATTGTATAGATTCAAAATGTTCCCGACTTGACAACACATTTTCAAACCCTACTTGATTTCGCATTGGGCAAAGCACTGCATCATCGATGAATCATTTTGTACATTGACGAACAGAATGCGAAGAAAAAAAGCCCTTCTCAATCTAATCATCACTGGGAAAAACAGAAAAGAAAAATCTAATCCCCACAAATGACAATCTTAAAGTTCTTACCTTTGGGAAACACTATATGCCACAAGTTCACTATTGGAAAGTTCAATCCTAGCTCCTCATGATACGCGAGTCTACTTTTTCCTTCAAACGTCTTCTCAACATCCCATTAGATTTATTATTAAGGTGCATGTTTGAGTAGTTTACAAAAGTCCAACATGGGAAATTTAGTGTGGCTTAGAGTAATATTACATTCTAGTCGACAAACTTGAGATTCCTCTTGATAATCTTTCTAATTGAAGGTATCGGACTTTTACTATGCAACACAACAAGTGGTCATAGTCGATGGTTGATGTTGAACCCAAAATTGGTTTCATTGTTTGATCGAAATATTTCTAGCAAGGATCTCGTTAAACATCGTGGTCGACAATTGGAGTTGCCATCATGGTTGGTCTATCTAAGGTTATGAGTGAAGGTGAGCGTTGTGCTATGACAATGTGGTCTTACCAAAATGTACATGTGAGAGGGGGAGGGAAGGAGGGGGTTTGTAGTAGGGGTGAGCATCGGTCCGTGGTCAACCCCGGACTGACCCTGGACCGGCCCAACCCTGCTGGTCCTAATCCGGTTCCTAAGGAGATTAGGTCGATCTTTGGTCCTAGAATTTCTGGACTAGCACTGTGCGGGTTAGTCCTCGATCTTGAGAGTTCCGGGTTGGTTCAATCCGGACCAACCTCGAATATATATATTTAATATATATTTTATAATTTTTTTTATATAGAGAAAACCTTAAAATAAACGGCGTCAACAATATTAAACAGCTTTTTAGTGAGAGTTCAAGTAATTTCAAATTGTTTTTAATAACTTAGATTTTTAATGTCTTTTACGGCGTCAATAGTCATAATTTACGAAGGAGGAAAATGTTTTTGTGAGGAGTCCTCACGGTGTCCAAAAAGGTATAAACAACTCCTTATTGCATCCTCCTCTAGTATTCGTTCTTTTCTATCTTATTTGTCTTCTTAGTCTTCAATTTACTAAAAATCGAAAGAAACAACTTC
Organism: Eucalyptus microcorys; assembly: GCA_014182515.1. Taxonomy (NCBI): domain Eukaryota; kingdom Viridiplantae; phylum Streptophyta; class Magnoliopsida; order Myrtales; family Myrtaceae; genus Eucalyptus; species Eucalyptus microcorys. Next base: position 23,140,609 of record CM024567.1, on the reverse strand, counting down.
TTCGCTCGCCACTCGACACTTGCCTCGCTTGCTTTGGATCACTTGTGTCGCTCGCCGCTCAATGCTTGCTTGGTTTGTTGCTTCCCGCTCGACATTCAATGATCATTTTGTTCGATGCTCACCTCACTTGACCCTCATCACTTGCCTTTTTTAGCTGACCTCGCTCATCATCGAACTTATTGAATCAGTACGATCCTCGATTACCCTTTCAAGGAGTACAAAAATGAAAAAAAATTATTGGTTAGTCCTTGATTGACCTTGAAACCGGACTGAACCCATTGGGTCAGTCCGGTCCTTAATCATTTTTTTAAGGAGTACAAAAAATGAAATAAAAAATTATTGATTGGTCCTGGGTTGACTTTGGAATTGGACTGAACCCATTGGGTCGGTTCGATCCTCGGTCCCAAACTTAATAGGGTCGGTCATCGAGTCCCAAAAATGAGGACCAAAGATCTGTGCGTGTTAGTCCTAACCCAACCCGGACCATTCTCATCCCTAGTTTGTAGGGATTGTTGAGGTGCAGGGATAGAAGTCTCATGCATCGGAAATATATTGTGGTTTGGAGCGATTTAAATAAGTTAAATGGATTTATTTGTTTAAGGTTTTGACTGAGCATAAATTTTACTATATATGTTGATCGGTTTGAAAATTCAGCTTTTGCCGATCTTTCCGTAAAGAAATTTCGCTGCACGGCAAAATAGTTATTATCACACTACATTGAAAATAGCCAAAAGTGATTGTACTCTCTTGACGCATGCATTCAAATGCTTCGCCGTTCACCGCGATCCTCAAACATGTCAAATCTCACATAATAACGCCAATTACGTTTGGCATAACGCTGGATTCAATTTCTCAGAGGAAGTTCTCTCAATTTCAAAGCTGCGATGTATCTACTTCCCGGATTATCCGGCTTATTACTACAGTATGTCCAAAGAGCTTGGTGAAGTCCGAGGACAGATTTTCCTTGGATCTGCTCCGACCAGTGCAGATCCGAAGTTGTCATCGTTTAACGCGTTCATCGCCGAATCGTGCTCAGGCGATGTGAACGAGTCTGGCCACATAGTCAAAGGCTCTCAGCTGTCAATATCAAGGCGCCTTTTAGAGCGACAAACAATTTTGAACTTTTCAATGGGCTTTGTCATGATTCCTTGTTTTACAATTGTCAAACATTCCTCTCTGGCTTAAAATGGGGATGTCCCACTTCGTGCACAACATTGTCCAACTCAACAACACTCCACTTACAAAAATCTGCATATACGACTTTCGCTAACGCGGAATCCTGTGACACCCTCTTTGTGCCAAAATATGCTGCGTTCGACTAGAAAATGACGATCCTTTCACGGGAAGAAAAGGGCGAGGGGGGCCATTTCGTGCCTGAACATGGCGATATACCATTTCGTGCGTCAAGCTCGTCCGAGTCAACACTTCATCTACAAAAGTCTGCATGTACAACTTTTGCTAGCATGGAATCATGCGACACTTGCTTTGTGCCACGTTCTCTCCGTCCACGTTGAAGAATTAGCCACAAGAAAAGAAAAAAGCAAAGAGGTTTTCCTCTCTTTTGCCAAGGAATTACGGAGTAATGCACACACTAAAATTGGAAAGTAAAATTAGTATATTAATCAATGGACAGACTACAGGTGAATATATGAACAAAAGTCGGCCACAGTCAATATCTTAATAATAAATGGGGAATCAACTTTCACATACTTCGCATTTTTCATTATATACCAGGTCTACGAAAAACCCAAAAAAAGGTAGCTGGTGAAACTCAAATAAGTTAAAGCTGGGAAAATTATCCAAAGAATTTTAAATCTATTGCGCTTTTTGCCAATTGGGCAGAAGAATAGATCGAGTGCCATAACTTAGCACGGAGGGATACTTAAGTGCCATAACTTCGGAAAGGTATACTTAAGTGCCAGTTTTGGAGTAAAGTGGAACACTTAAGTGCTACTCCGGCCAAAATTCGGCTAAATGGCTGATGTGGTAATTTTCCGATGAGTTTGGTGCAAAATGACGTCGTTTTGCACGCTAAGAGTGGCGAGAAAAATGCAAAAACGATATTGTTTTGTGTTTGATGTGTAAATAATTAATATAAAAATTAATTAAATTAAATTTAAACTTAATTTATTTAAAAAATTATAAAAAAAATAAAAAACTTAAAATTTAAAACTTAAAATTTAAAAAAAAACTAAAATTTAAAAAAATTAAAATTTAAAAAAATTAAAATTTAAAAAAATTAAAATTTAAAAAACTTAAAATTTAAAAAACTTAAAATTTAAAAAACTTAAAATTTTAAAACTTAAAATTTTAAAAATTTAACTTTAAAAAACTTAAAATTTTAAAAAATTTAACTTTAAAAAACTTAAAATTTTAAAACCTTAAAATTTTAAAAACTTAAAATTTTAAAAACTTAAAATTTTAAAAACTTAAAATTAAAAAAATTAAAATTAAAAAAAACTTAAAATTAAAAACTTAAAACTTAAAAAACTTAAAATTTAAAAAACTTAAAATTAAAAAAAACTTAAAATTTAAATATGGAAGTTTTATAAAATTTTCAAATTAGGTTTTTTAAATTTTAAGTTTTTTAAATTTTAAGTTTTTTAAATTTTAAGTTTTTTAATTTTAAGTTTATTAAATTTTAATTTTTTAATTTTTTTTAATTTTAGGTTTTTTAAATTTGAAGTTTTTTTAAATTTTAATTTTTTTAAATTTTAAGTTATTTAAATTTTAAGTTTTTTTTTTAATTTTACGTTTTTTAATTTTTAAGATTTTTTAATTTTAAGTTTTTTAATTTTAATTTTTTTAAGTTTTAATTTTTTTAAATTTTAAGTTTTTAAATTTTAAGTTTTTTTTAAATTTTAAGTTTTTAATTTTTTAATTTTTTTTTAATTTAATTTTTTTTTCAATTTAAAGTTTTTTTATTTTTTAAAGTTTTTTATTTTTTATTATATTTTAAATAAAATTAAGTTTAAATTTAATTTGATTAATTTTTGTATTAATTATTTACACATCGGACACAAAACGACGTCGTTTTTGCATTTTCTCGCTAGTTCGGCCGTACAAAATGACGCCGTTTTGCACCTAATTCGTCGGAAAACTGTCACGTTAGCCATTTGGCCGGATTTTGCCGGAATGGCACTTAAGTGTTCCACTTTACTCTAAAACTAGCACTTAAGTGTACATTTTCGATGTTATGGCACTTAAGTGTCTCTCCGTGCCAAGTTATGGCATTCCAGGTGTCCCAAACTCTTGCCAATTGAGTTCTAAATCTTTTTACATTTCGTCAATTGAGTCTATCCAATTTATTTTGATTGGGAATTACTAAAGTAGATTTCAGCTGTCTCACGTGACATTGCCAGCGCTAACCTTGATAATTTTTAATAATCTTGTGATTTTTTTTTTGAATTTTTTAGGGAAAATTTCAAATAAGGACCCAATGTGCCATCATTTTCTCAAAAGAGAACCTGAAGTGAAATTTCTCTCAAATAAGGACCCAAAGTGCCTTCATTTTCTCATAAGAGGACTTGGAATTGAGTCTGTCTCAATAAGGACCCAAAGTGATCATTTAGTCTCAAAGAGGGACCTCATTTGTCGGTTGGTGAATAGATGCATCTCCGATGCATATTCCGTTAGCCTGATCAGGGGTATCTTTGTCAATTTCTTTTTAAAATTTTTTTTCGATTGTCTTGTTCTTTATTATTATTATTTTTTTGGATTAATGTGGCATTGTTCATCATTTTCTTCTCAAGAACATCGGACTTGGGAAAGCCCAGCAAACGTTGGTCGTTGCTGAAGGCCGGCGAGGGTTGGACGCCCATTGCTGACAGTAGGCGAGGGCCACCAAGCTCTCGCCGGTCGTGGGTGAGGGCTTGTAGGCTGACCCTTGCCAGATCTGGCGAGGGTGGCCTCGATTACGGCTGGCGAGGGCCATTGAGCTCTCGCTGGCTGTGGGCGAGGGCTTGCAGGCCCTTGTCGGCCCTTATCAGTGGCTGGTGAGGTGGCCGAGCCCTCGCCCAAGGCCGGTGAGGGGTGACCTCACTGATGGCTGTGAGGGGCGACCTCCTCCACCTTCGCCCGTTGCTCCACCGACAACCTTGTCTTCTGCTAGGACTACGACTGGGACGCCCGCGTCGCTTTCTTCATCCCTTCCTCCCATCATTGCTCCCAGAACTATGACTTCTTCAGCTACCCCTGTTGCCCTCGAGGACCCTCTTGTAGGGCCTCGATTTGGACGGCCCCCCTCCCCTATGGCCAACGAGGGCTCGATGGCCCTTGCCCGCTGTCAACAATGGGCGTCGAGCCCTCGCTCGCTGCTGGCGATGGGCATCGAGCCCTTGCCAGCCCTTACTAGCAGTCGGCGTGTGACGCCCAAATTCTAATCTCTTCACTCGTTAGTTAGAATGGGCATGTTTGAGGCTAACTAAAATTTATTTTGGTAAAGACTTACTTTGTACATGAGAGAGTGGAAGGGGGAGGGATTATTTTAAGAAGAAATTTTCCTTTTTCCCCCACGTTGCAGCCAAGTGGAGTTGAGAAGGAAGGGGAGGCAACACTTGTACATCTTATATTATATATATTTTTTTATCATTCTCCTTCCTTGAAACGTTCGATACCTTTTCCCCAACAGACCCGCGTCTTCTCTTCTTCTCTCTACCGAAACACCCACTCCTTTTCTCCCATGTTCTCGTTTCGTTCCACCAAAACCGACCCAATCCCCGCCCCTCGTAGCCCATCGCCTCTGTTCAGTAGCGAAGTCATCACTTCCCCGTCCCATTCAAAGCTCCCGCCGTCGGTCGCGAAGACCCTAGCTCACCCGACACCTCCTCCCTTCCCCACCGGTGAAAGATCCAAGTGGGGCTGTGTTTAGAGTTTCGGGTTCACGAAAAGGCTGTTTCTAGTTGTGCATGTGAGAATCGGGGTAGATTTTGAAGTTGGGTGCGAGAAATTTGGGAATCAAAGCTCTGTTTGGGAGCTAAAATTTTGGGGACTCGAAGTTCTATTCCTTTGCACTAGACATTGGTTGTTGGATGAGGTACTATCGCATGTTATCTAGAGGATTTTCATCTCTTCCGATTCTGTTGTGGTTCGGCCTCACCTATGGTGTGCCGTTTGCAAGTTGTTTGTCTGGTTAATGGCCATCATGGGAGTAGAAAGTCTGCAAGAAAGCTGAGAAATATTGTTTTGCTTGGTAGAAGGCCGTGAGTGTTGTGAACATTTGCTTTGTACCGAGTTGTAGAATGTTTCTTGTGGGTAAAGACCTACTGTGATTAATTTTAGATGCTGTGGAAGAGTCTTGAGGTGTTGTAAAAGAGATTGGTAGAGAAATATGCAGTTTGGTTGAACTAAAAACAGAAGAAAACAGTATAAGATGCTTCTGTTTTAGAGAAATATAGATGGAAAGCCTTTTGTTTTGGTGTCGCCTTAAATTCTGATGATGTAGATAAGGAAAAGAACAAGTTTACTTGAGAGAACATTCATTAGATCAAGTTCAGCATCTAGTTATAGCAAGGTTAATGAGAAAATGTGTTGGTAAGAGCATTTACCTTGAACTAGTAAGCTGTACTTTAGAAAACAGCAATACCTTAGGTGATTCCACGAATTTTCTGTAATTTTCTAGAAATAATTGGACATTAAACTCTTAATGAAAGTTGTAGGAAACATCCTTAGGAATGACATATCAAAATTTGAGAGCAAATGGTCAAGGTTAAGGTGGTGAAATGATATTTCTTCTGTAGGTACTAAATCTGAGAGTTGCTGCAGAATTTTGAGGAGAAGACAGCAAATTAATGCTCTTAATAAACTGAGATTTAGGCTTAGATTTCTTCACAGAAAATGTTAATCTATGTCTCTTCTATAACATACTGAAATTTCATAACATTCGGATAAGGTTAGATATACTTTCTGTGTCTGTGATTGAAACTGCTCATTTCAGTCTATAGACTGCTTTGATCCGAGAATGTGCAGCAGTTGCTGTGTCGCCTTTAATGAGAGTTCCTATATACTTTGAAGTATTTAATGATGTGTGTTTAGACCTGTTTGTGGTTGTTCACATGCTGAGGTTGTTGGTGCTGCAACAAGGGAATTGTGAATGTGTGAAGTTGGCTAAGAGCCAATGTGAGACCCCGGGTGTCGGGATGCACGGAGAGGGGTGATGAAGAGTAGTGGTATTCTCTCCAGAGGTCTGAGAAGGGTTGAAGAGCTTCTCAGGGGACCTCGTGATGCCAGGTTGGGTGCGAGGGGGACAGGGTGGAGTGTCATCTCCCCCTGGGTGACTGTGGACCTTGTGATGCCAGGTTGGGTGCGAGGGGGACAGGGTGGAGTGTCATCTCCCCCTGGGTGATCGTGAACCTCGTGATGCCAGGTTGGGTGTGAGGGGTTCAGGGCGGAGTGTGGTCTCCCCCTGGGTGATTGTTGCAGCTAGATTTATGTGGTATCAGCAAATTGATGACTTATTTACCTATTTGTCTTGTTATTGGCCAAATCCAAGTTAGGACTAACCGCCCACTTGCTGAGTTTTTATTTTAAAAACTCATTCTTGTTTATTGTGTCTTTTCTTCAGATTAGAAGGTGATTGAGGAGCGCTCGAAGTGTGGGAGAGTTTTGTTTTTGTCGATCTATGTACATACTCGATAGGAGGCGGGATATTTAGTGTTTGTGGCTCCTATTGTTTTTTTTTTTTGTAGAAATCCCCTCCTTAGCCTCATCTCCTGATGTATACGTAAACACAGTTTTTGATAAATATAGTCAAGTGCAATTCAGTTTCTTATTACTCAACTTAGAATGAAATTTATTTTATTCCTGAAATTAATATCTCCCCTAATTTATAAAGCAAGTCATGTGAGTTGATCTTAGATAATGGGTGTCACATTCGGCGCTCGCCGGCCTTTCTCCAAGTTCGGTGTTCTTGATCTGGGCAAGAAGAAGTGAATAAGGGACGAAGAAGATGATGAACAGGGCAACCAAAAATGAAAAAAAAAAAAATGGCTGAAAATACCATACTTAGGCCACCGGAATATACATCGGAGATGCATCTATTCACCAGCCAGCGAGTGAGGTCATTCTTTGAGACTAAATGACTACTTTGGGTCATTCTTTGAGACAAACTTTACTTCAGGTCCTCTTTTGAGAAAATGATGATACTTTGGGTCTTTATTTGAGACAAACTTCACTTCAGGTTCTCTTTTGAGAAAATGATGGCACTTTGGGTCCTTATTTGAAATTTTCCCAATTTTTTTATCACTTATTTTATTTTATTTTAATAATATTCTAACCCTGGGCTGGTGAGGGGTTAAAAAAAAGAAAAAAAGGAAAAAGATGGCTGAGCAAGCTGAGCGCAGGGATTAGAGAAGATGGGGTTTAGGTTCCTTTTGTTTAGGCTAAGTTCTCTCGTTATCTTTTCCTTTGAGCGCATGCTCCGGCGCCGCGTTCTTGACGACAGCGCTAATGCTGATGCCTGGCTACACCATCATCTCTCCCATTAATTAAATTCATAGTTGGTTTGACCGGATAATTCGCGTCTCACATATTAGGTTAGGTGCAAATTCGACCCATACGATAAATAATTCATTAATCATATCCACATCCACAAAATGCACTCACTCGGATCTTGAGTGATGTAAAACAACATGCAAATGTTTTTATGGAAATATTTGAGCATCATAAGAGCAGACGGTCCTACAAATCAAAGAAGATTTCGTGATATTTGAAATTATAAATGAGTTACGATATTTGATTCACGTGTTTCCTTTAATTTCTGAGATGTCACAGATTTTAGATGCGTTTTGCAGATTTTCTAGTTGCGTTTCGGTAACTTTTCCTTTTATCAATATATTTTCCTTAACTTTGTTATTTGATTTCATTTATTTGGTTATTTTCTAGATGGCGACCTCTCTATAAATATATGCCTAAGATATTGTAATATGCATTTCATTCTTCAAAATAAACACTATCTTTTGGAATCCTTTCCAAGTATATCTTCCTTAGCATCATTTGATATCAGAGCATGTCTTTCCTATGATGATGGCTAATAAAGTTAATGACAATTTCCCCGTAGCTGAAGGCCATAGAAACGAGTCTATTACACAGGATGAGTTCAACCAATTTGCGGAGCAAACCAAATGGAGGTTTCAAGAATTACTTGTTGCCATCCAGCGTTTGTGTACCAACCCCATACCCGGTAATCTTCCGGTCGAACGTGTTCAGGCCGCTCGAGACTCGGAAGCAGTTATGGAATGTGGGGCAAATCCCCGACAGAGGAAACATGCCTTTGTTGAGGACTCTAAAGGAGAAGAAGAGTTCCTGGATGGGTCTGTTTGTGGAGGCCACCGGAACGGGGGATATCGACGAGCCCGCGAGCAATATCAACTTAAGGTTGACCTTTCGACCTTCAATGGCAATTTGAATATTGAATACTTTTTGGATTGGCTTTAGGAAGTTGAGAAATTTTTCGATGCCATGGAGATTGAAGAGGATCGTCAAGTAAAATTGGTGGCATACAAATTGAAGAGCGGCGCTTCAATGTGGTGGGAGCAAACACAACTGACCCCACATTGATAAGGAAAAGCTCACATCCGAACGTGGAATTGGATGAAGGAAATGTTGAAGGTTCAGTTCCTTCCAACTGAATATGAACAATTATTATTTCAACAATTTCAGAATTGTAAGCAGCTAAGTCGATCAGTCCAAGCTTATACGTAGGAGTTTCTCCGACTTTTCGCTTGTAACAACCTGGCTGAGTCAGAGGCATAATAGACCATCGGGTACATTAATGGCTTGCAACTTTATATTCAAGACCGTGTTTCACTACATCGTTTGTTCTCCATCGAGCACGATAATGACATACGCGAAGATGATTGGGTTGATGAGGAAGAAGTGGAGGATGAAGAGGGCGAGCATGTCAACTATGTCGTTAGACCACTATTGCTTGCCCTGCGAAGAGAGGACACACAATGGACTAGTCTTTTCTGTGCCTGTTGTACCGTTAATGACAAAGTCTATGATGTCATCATTGATAGTGGAAGTTGTGAGAACATAGTGTCCAAAGCCCTGATGGACCATTTAAAGCTAAAGACAGAGTCGCATCCCTCCCCTTATACAATTGGGTGGATTCGTAAAGTGACCGAACTCGAGGTGACGCAGGTATTTCGTTTACCTCTTTCAATTAGAAAGTCCTATAAGGACACTATTATTTGTGATGTAGTAGAGATGGATGCATGCCATGTCCTGTGGGGATGACCATGGTAGTACAACATTGATATCACTCACAAGGCTTGAGAGAATACCTACTATTTTGTGTGGAAAAATATGAAGATTATTTTGAAGCCATTGAGGAACATTCCCTAGGTTCCAAAGAAGCAAAGTGCAGGGATTATGCTAAATGTCCGTAAACATGAGGGCATGTACATGATTATGGAGAAAGACGATCACCAAGCTATTATTCACAATCCTGAGGCTCTTCAGCCCTTGTCGAAAGCATTCAACGACGTTATCCCGAATGATCTACCTATTGGATTACCCCACTTGAGGGATATCCAACATGAGATTGACTTTCTTCCGGCAGTGAGCCTCCCTAATTTGCCGTACTACAAGATGAATCTGAAGAAGAACCATATTTTGCAAGACCAAGTAGGAGAACTCCTTCGAAAAGGCTTTTTGCGTGAAAGCATGAGCCATTGTGTAGTCCCCGCACTCCTCACTCCAAAGAAAGATGGAACCATGCATATGTGTGTTGATAGTCGGGCAATTAATCGGATTACTGTTAAGTATCGATTTCCAATCCCTCGCCTAGATGACATGCTCGACTAGCTTGCGGGATCAAAGGTCTTTACAAAGATCAATCTATGTAGCGGATACCATTAGGTACACATTCGCTCTAGCAATGAATGGAAAACAACTTCTAAAACAAGTGAAGGTTTGTACGAATGGCTTGTCATGCCATTTGGCCTCACCAACACACCTAGCACCTTCATTCGTTTGATAACTTAGGTCCTCAAACATTTCATTGGCAAGTTTGTGGTGGTGTATTTCGTTGACATTCTCATATATAGTCCAGATGACCAGCAACATATGAAGCATCTAAGGGACGTTTTATCTGCCTTGTAGACGAACCAATTGTACATTAACTTAAAGAAATATAGCTTCATGACTGATCATTTTGCTTCTCAGGGTATATTGTCGGAGCAAAAGGCTTTCAAGTTGGTGTAGAGATGGTAGCTGCCATTTGCAACTGGCCGACTCCCCAGACCGTTGGGGGAGGCGCGTAGCTTCTGCGGCTTGTGACATTTTACCGATGCTTTATTCGGAATTTCAGTTCTATTATGGCCCCAATCATTAAGTGCTTGAAGAAAGGAAAATTTCATTAGGATAGGATAACGAAGTAGAAGCCAGCTTTGCTCTCATCAAAGACAAACTTTCCACCGCACCAATACTAATGCTCCCAAATTTCGAAAAGGTATTCAAACTAGACTATAATGCCTTTGGCGTAGGCATTGGTGCTGTTCTTTCCTAGGAAGGTAAGCCTATTGCTATTTTAGCGAGAAACTTAATGATGTTTGCAAGTGATGATCTACCTATGAACATGAGTATTTTGCTGTAGTATGAGCTATCAAGCATTGACAACCCTATCTTCATCAACATGAGTTTGTCCTTAACATTGACCGTTAGGTACTCAAGTATATCAAGAGCCAAAAGGCATCTAAATTGAATGCATGGATGTTGAGTCTCCTTTTTGGAGCAATTCAATTTCATGCTTCGACACAAGGTGGGCCATTTGAACAAAGTCACTGATGCACTTAATCGTCAAGTTGCAACACTTGTCACCATGCACACTGACGTTGTGGGCTTTGACCACCTCTATGCTCTTTATGTCAATGATGAAAATTTTTAGGACATTTGAGAGAAATGTTTTACGACAAGTTCTCATGGCAACATGATCGTTCGGGACAAATTTGTATTCTTTGGCAATAGGTTGTGCATTCCTCGCAGCTCTTTGTGGGAACACCTTATTCAAGAGCTGCATGATGGCTCTCCAGGAGGACATTTCTTGCGAAACAAAACTATTGCCTTAGTTGAAGAGCGGTACTATTGGCCTCAATTAAATGGGACGTTGGGTGATTTGTGAAAAAGTGCTACATTTGTCAGATTGCCAAAGGCCACTCTCTAAACACTAGTCTTTACACCCTTTTGCCTATTCCTTCTGGACCTTGGATAGACATTTCAATGGATTTCATGTTGGGGCTTCCCCGAACCCAACAAGGTATGGATTTTGTTTTCGTGGTAGTGGACAAGTTTACAGAGATGGCACACTTTATCCCTTGCAAGAAGACTTCTGATGCTTCTCATATAGCGAGTTTATTTTTTGAGAAGTAGTTCATTTGCATGGTGTACCCAAAACTATCACCTTCGATTATGACACCAAATTCCTTAGTCATTTTTGGAGGACCCTATGGCATTTATTTGGGACGGATATATAGTGTAACAGTTTCTTTCATCCTTAGATTGATGGTGAAACTGAAGTCGTCAATCGTACTATGATGAATATTATTCACAGTCTTTGTAGTGACATGCCAAAGCAATGGGACCCGTATTTTGCTTGTACTAAGCTCACTTTTAACAACACTATCAACTGCTCCATGGGCAAGTCTCCATTTGAAGTCATCTATGGGTAAATGCCACAACATACATTGGATCTCGTGCCTTTGCCCAAAGTCCCAGGATATAATGTTGCGGTTGAAAACTTAGCAACAAAATTACAAAAAGCTACAAGAGGGTGTGAAGCAACAGCTGGAAGCTTCCACTACTGTTTACAAAGCTACTGCAGATAAACATCGTTGGCTCAAAGTATTTGCTGAGGGTGACGAGGTGATGGTCTACCTCCGCAAGGAACGCTTTCTTGTCGGTACATATAACAAGTTGAAGCACAAGAAAGTTGGCCCCAGTCGAAATGTGAAGAAAATCAATGACAATGCTTATGTTGTTGATCTTCTTGTTGACCTCAACATCTCCCCGACATTCAATGTAGCGGACCTATTTGGCTATCATCCTACAGATACTCCTCTTTATCCTGACCATAACTTGGGGTCGAGTTCTTCTGAAGCAGGGGAGACTGATGTAGAACAACATGCAAATGCTTTTATGGAAGCATTGGAGTGTCATAAGAGCGGGCGATCCCACAAACAAAAAAGGATTGCATGATCTCCGAAATTACAAATGAGTTACAATATTTGATTCACGTGTTTCTTTTGATTCCAAGATGTCATAGATTTTAGACGCGTTTTGTAGATTTTCTAGTTGCGTTTTGATAACTTTCCCTTTTATCAATATCTTTTCCTTAATTTTGTTATTTGATTTAAGTTATTTGGTTATTTCCTAGATGGCGACCTCCCTATAAATAGGTGCCTAATGTATTGTAATCTGCACTTCATTATTCAAAATAAACACTATCTTTTGGAATCCTTTCCAAGCATATGTTCCTATGTGTTAGAGAGTCACGATATTCGAGATGTATGGGGTTAGCTTGAGTCTAACCGTCTGAGTAATGTCATATTTTTCGACGGTTCCCATGAGATACCGACTTTTTGGCATGAAAGGCTATTTTTTGGAAAATTATTCAAAAAATCTTAAATTTATTGCATTTTTACCAATCTAATTAAGTCCTAAACGTTTTTACGTTTTACCAATTAAGTTAATCTAGCCAATTTTGGTTGAAAATCGCTAACATGGACGTCGACTGTCCTACGTAGCATAACCGACGTGACATGAAAATTTATAATAATATTTTAATACTTTTTCAAAAAAATGTATTGATTTTTTTTTCCTTTCAATCTTGAGTGAGGTTTGCCCTCACTTGGATGGGCATAGGTTGCCCTCACTGGCCCTTAGCATGGGTAGCCGACAAGGGTCGCTCTTGCCTAGGCTAGTAAGGGCCACCTACACCCTTGCCTGATCTATGAAGGGCTATTCTCGCTAGGCCAGCAATGAAGACCCTTGCTTGATCTAGCGAGGGTGGTCCTCGCTAGCTCAAGCTTGGGAGTTTCTTGCCAAAGGTCGATGAGGGCGACCGTTGCCTAAGGTTGATAGCATTGACGAGGCTTGGTGATGGTCGGTGAAGGGAAAAAGAAAAAAAGAGAAAAAAAGAATTTAAAAAAAAAATAGAGAAGGAAAATAGAAGAAAAGAAAGAAGAAGGAAAAAGAAGGAAAGATTAAAGAAATAAATAAATAATACGAAAAATCATTGAAAATTGTTAACGTCAATGTCGATTATGGCACATCAAACGATAGACGTCTACGTTGGCGATTTTGCGAAAGGATCTCAACAAACATTGCACTTGACAATTGGAATTGCCATCATGGATTGGTCTGCCTAAAAACATGATGAGGTGGGCATTGTGGCATGATAATGTGGTCCTCACCAAAAGTATACCTTGATTAAGGGGAGCATGCCTAATATCAAAACACACATATGACGGGGGATTGTTGAGGTGCAAGAATAGAAGTCCCAAGCATTGGAGATATGTTGTGGTTTAGAGCAATTAAAATAATTTATATGAACTCATTTGTTTAAGGTTTTGAATGAACATGTTACCAACTAGATATGTTTTTTTTTTTGAACTATCCAACTAGATATGTTGACCGGCTTGAAAACTCAACTCTTGACAATCTTGACTTCTTAGAGGAAGTTCTTTCAATTTCTAGGTTGCGACATACCTGCTTTCCAGCATAACAGGCTTACTACTACAGTGATATCTAAAGAGCTCAATGTGGATGGAGGAGGATAGATTTTCCTTGGGCAAAGTACACGGCAAATGCTAAAATTTAGCATGGATAGACACTTAAGTGACAAAAGTTCTAAAAGATATGCTTAAGTGCCATTTTTTTTTTTTTGGGAAAATTGGGTCACTTAAGTGTCAATTCCGACTACAAGGATAGTCGAAATTCAATTATTTTAAGGATAAATTGGTCTACATGGCTCATCGGAGTGTGCAAAACAACGTTGTTCTGCTCAAAAATCGATTTTAAATATAAATATTAATTAAATTAAATTAACATTTTAAAAAAGGAAGGAGTAGCAGCAAATCAGCAAGGGCCGTAGTTTTTAATTTAATTTATATTAAAAATTAATTTTGGGGGCTTCTATCGCTAAACATTTTTTAAAAAAAAAATTGCCACGTAAATAATTTTTCAAAAGAATTGCCCGTGGATTTTTTTCTTTTTTAAAACCATGTCAATAAAAAAAAAAGTATCTGGAAAATGTCACATTAGTACTTTAATTGGAATTTCTCATCATTGGCACTTAAGGGCTTGTTTGTTTTCACTTCTTTTTTTCTGTTTAAAAACAGTTTTTTGTTTTGTTTTTTTGTTCCTAGGAACAAAAAAGGAATAGAAACGCGTTTGTTTGCGTTTTTGTTTCAAATTTTTTTTTTTGTTCCCGAAACACATTTAGAACAGAAACAAGAAACAAAAAAAAATTTTGTTTCTTGTTTTTGGAACAAAATTTAGGAACACTTTTTCTCTTTCTTCCATTTTCTTCTTCTTTTCTTTTTTTTTTCTTTGGCCGGCGACCTCGCCGGAGCGTCACCGGCCTTTGGCGAGGCTCGGCCTCGCCTTGGAGCTCGCCCAGATCTGGCGAGGCCGAGCTCGCCTAGCGGCCGGCGAGGCTTGGCGTCGCCGGGCCACCACTAGGTCGGCGCTCGCCCGGCCAAGGCGAGGCCGAGCCTCGCCAGCCTATGGCGAGGCTCGGCCTCGCCGGGGGCTAGCGAGCCTCGTCGTGGCCGGGCGAGGCCGCCGGCCCTCATCGGCCGGTCGCCGGCCATGGCCGAGGCGGCGAACGGCCAAAAAAAAAAAAAAGAAAAAGGAAAAAGGAAAAAGAAAAAGAAAAAAGAAAAAAGGAAAAATAAATAAGAAAATAAGAAAAATAAGAAAGAAAATAGAAAAAATTAAATAAAAATATTAAAAAATTAAAAGAAATAAAAAATTATACAAATTTACCAAACGTGTTTATATTCTTTTTATATTTCCGGAATGCATTTATTAAACGCGTTTTTTGTTCAAAAATTATTCCTTGAAGCATAAATACTTTTTTTCTATTTTTTTAAAACAATTTTTAAACGAAATGTTACCAAACGCACCCTAAGTGTTTCATTTTTTTCAATTTTGACGCTTAAGTGTATTTTTAGAACTTTTGAAACTTAAGTGTTTACTTATGTTAAGTTTTGATATTTGTGATATCCGCACCTTAATTTTGCTTTGATCTGCTCTGATCGGTGCACATTCAATGCGTTCATCGGTACATCATGCTTAGGCGATGTGAACAAGCCTGGCGGCATAGTCAAAGACTCATAGGCAAGCTGTCAATGTCGGGCGCTTTTTAAAGTGAAACAACAATTTTCAACTTTTCAATGGACCTTATCATGAGTCCATGTTTTTACAATTGTCATCATGAGTCCATGTTTTTACAATTGTCAAACATTCCTCTATGTCAACATAATATGCTGCGTTGGTGTGGGGATTTCCTGGCTTAACATGGAGATGTTACCATTTCGGGCGTCGGCCTCGTCCAAGTCAACACTTCAGCTACAAAAGTCTACGTGCAGCTTTCACTAACACGGAATTATGTGACATTCGCTTTGTGCAACGTTCCCCCATACCAAAGGAGGGTCGGCTGGCGATTTTGCTACCCTAGGATTAGAGAAAAAAAAAAGAAACAAAAGAAAATAAAAAAATTGAAAAAAATATTAAAATATAATTAAAAATTTCCATGTTAATGCATATTGTGTCACGGAAGACGGCTGGTGTTTATGTTGGCGATCTCTATTCAAAATTGGCCGGATGGACTCAATTGACAACATGAGAAAATGTTTGAGATTTGATTGACATAATTAAAAAGGTTTATGACTGAATTTTCAAAAATGTAATAGATTTAGAACCATTTGGACATTTTTCCCACTATTTTCACCGGAAAATAATAATTAGGTGAAGCCGGCGATGATGGAACTCCAATAAAATAATCACTGTTCAAGAAAACCAAGAAGGCTAAGAAAATTTTTTTCACACGTGTACAGGAATAGAAACCATGGCAATTGCTGTGCAATTCAAAGACCTAGTTGAAGCAATGATAATCAAACTTGTACATGCAATTTGCAAATGGCTTATTTATGCAAGAGCCGAAGAACTACAGCAAGGACTAATCTTTCTGACCTAGCCCATGCAGCAATAAGAAGAGAGCGGAGGTGTCGCAGAGTCAAGATGCTGCTTATCCAGGAGCAATTAATGCCGCATAAAATAATTTATCTTATGAAAAATTTAATATTTCTAAAAAAATTTTTGAGAAATCATTTTCAAAAAAAAAAGAAAAAATATTTTTTTTTTGGTTAAAATTTGAAAATGAGCTGGAAATTAATTTCCGTCGTTCGGAAATGAAATATTAGTTTTATTTTCCTAAAGAGTTATACTGAGATATAAAGACTCCACAAGCTAACTCATCAAATTTTGAACAAAGTTTTGTCGAACTAAATTTTTATCAGATTTTATCAGCATTTCACATTTTGTAGTCCAACTCAGAATTTCCCATTTCTCTCTTTTTTTCCTCTTCTTCTTCGTCCCTTTTATGTTGTGCCCAGTGAAGCCTAACGCCTCAAACCCGGTCACAACCCAACCACGATGGCCGTGGGATTGCTTGGATGGTTGTTTTGGCATGTCCGAGTCGGTAAAAGCATTACTTTCAGGTCGTGGTGAAAATTCAGTGCACTTGGCATCATGGCCGGTGGTGGCTATGGATTCTTGATGGTGGCTCCAAACGATGGTTGGTGGCGGCGGCATAATGGATGGTGGAATGTAGAAGATGATGATGACACTCGAACAATGGGAATGGCTGCGAAAAAGGGAAGTTCTACGGCGGTGAGAAATTGTTTCTCTTATTTTTTTATTTCCGGAGGTTTTGGATGGTGAAGAAGATGGTGATGATGGATGTCAGTACGGTGGCTTAATGACATGTGGTGGCTGGCGGTGGTAGTGCGTGGTGTAGCGGCTGACGATGGCGGTGGTGCAGTGGTGGTGATGATGCATGTAATATTTACGGAGAAGATGGTGGTCAACGATGGTGTGCCATGGGAGAGTGCGAAAATGATTTCCGTGTTTCAAAAATAGGAAATCGTTTCCCTTATTTTTCAACATGGATTTTCCGGTTCATGGAAGATGTTTTCCATGATTAACCAATTTTCCGGCACAAAGACCGGAAAAAGATGAAAATATATTTTCTTAGAATTTGTTATCTAGCAAATAAACGGAGCCTTATAGTTCTATTTATAATGCTTTAATTAGAAGTAAGCATGCAAGTGTTTAAATTGAGAACTGAAACGGTATCAATTTCTTCTTCTTCTTCTTTTTTATTTTTTATTTTTAAGTCGAGACTTTATGTTTGTTAACTTGTTAATAACATATTTTTTTCACCGGTTTAGAGCCTCAAAACTCGGTTCTAAACGTGAATCGGCCTGGTTGGTTCAGTTCTTGAGAACCAGCGGGCCCAAAACTCAATTTCAGGACCAAACTAAATGAACCTACAATGTTCTGCGAGGGACTGGCCTTGAACTGGACCGACAAGGCCGACTCCAATGCTTCTCAAATTGAATTTGGACTATTCTCACCACTGGTTTTCATGCTCGTACTAGATCTACTGGTGTAGCTGGGTATTTATTTGATATGGTAAGTTTTTTTTTTTTTCCTCAAAATTTGACCAATTCGGAACCCAAATTCGTTTCTATGTCCAGACTGCTTGCTCAACTTCATTTGGCAAACTGAGTTTAAGATGAAATTCAAAACCCATTGGTGTCAACTCTGATCCTATGGTGATAATCTCACAACCATTTTAGAATAATGTGATTTTGCGAATCCTTAAAGTATACTATAGAGGCCCATCTCCGGGGACCAAACCGAATGAACTTTTGCTAGGAGCTGGCCTTGAATTAGACTAGCAAGGCCGGCCCTAACACTTCTCAAGTTGAACCTAGACCATTGCTCACCCTTGGTTTTCATGCTTGTACTAGACCGGTTGGTGTAGTTGAGTGCTGATTTGATATAATGCGTTTTTTCCCTCCACAGAACTTGACCAATTCAACACCTAAATTCGTTTCTATGTCCAGACTGCTCGCTTTAACTTCACTTGGCAAATTGAGTGCGAGAGAAATTTCAGAACCCATTTGTGTCAACTTTGAACCTATGGTGGTAATCTCATAATCATTTCAGAATAACGCGATTATGTAGATCCCTAAAGTATACTATAGAGACCCATCTGCTCCGTTTTGACAACTAAGAAGAACTTGATCCAAGTTATCTAAGGATGGAAAAGCTATTGCGCTCATTTCCATAGTGGACTGGCATTTTCCTTCCAGGATAACTTTGGTAACTTTCTTTGCACTAGGCGAGTTCCCACCTCCGGCCCCACAATGATTAGAGGAGCCCCATTTCTATCAGGACATGTGATCGGAAATTTAAATTGAGATTAATGGAGAAAGTGTAAAACAATTGGCTGCAAGAGCCTATAGGAAGTGGCTTTTATTTGGAAAATCTTCACATCAAGAAAGAATGTGAGACAAATAAACCAAAGGCTCTACACGACTGAGGTTTTGGTAGTTTATTTGTAAAACAAACCAAGAGATAACTTGTCTCACATTGAAAGGATGCGAGTGCGCACGTGGACAAGACTTATCACTAATCAATTATTATTATTTTTTATTTATTAAAATTCGAATTTAACCAAAGTGTCCTATTGAAATAGTGCTATAGTTCATAAATGAGTTACAGCTTTTTTTTTAATTCTGAATTTCATTACTTTGGCCAACGGTTATCTCAGCGATTGTATTTGTACTTCTCAATCTTTGGAATGTTATTTTATTTGGATAACCTTTTGCCTTTTTCTTTTAATTACATAATGTGTTTGTTCAATGCACATCTTCTTCTTCTTCCCCTTTTTTTTTTTTTTTTCCAAAAGAGATATACAACAATTCTTTCAAATAACCGTAACTCATTTGTGAACAGTCGCATTGTTTTAATATGACACTATGGTTAATTTTTTACTATTATAAATTAACATCTTAATAAAATAAGAAAATAATTACCGTTGATTAGTGTCAAATTTTGTCCACGTGCACACTTACATCCTTTTGATGTGGAACAAGACACCTTGTAAGGGCGCGTTTGTTTGTGTTTCTGTTCAAAAAGTGTTACAGGGAATAAAAATAGAAAAAACTATTTCTGTTCCGGGGAACAATTTTTGACCAGAAAGACACGTTTAGTAAACTTGTTCCGGGAATAAAAAATGAATAGAAACACATTTGGTAAATTTAATCTTTTTTGTTTCTTTTAATTTTTTAATGTTTTTATTTTATTTTTCCTTTTTCCTTTCTTTTTACTTCTTTTTTTGGCCATGCCGAGGGCGACCGGTAGCCTCGCCTTGGCCGGGCGAGCTCGGGCTTGCCCGGATCTAGTGAGGCCGAGCCTCGCCAATGCCGGGCGAGCTTGGCCTCGCCCGGATCCGGCGAGGCCGAGCGTCGCCGGTGTGGGCGAGGCTCGGCCTCGCCTTGGCGGGCGAGCTCGGCCTCGCCCAGATTCGGCGAGGCCGAGCGTTGCTGTGGGCCGGCGACGCCGGCGAGGTCGCCGGCCCTCAACGGCCGGTCGCCGGCCATGGCCGAGGTCGGCGACCGGCCAAAGAAAAAAGAAGAAGAAAAGAAGAAGAAAAAAAAGAGAAGAAAAGAAAGGAGAGAGAAAAAATGTTCTTCAAAAGTGTTTTTGGAACAAAAAAAAAATTGTTTCTCATTTCTGTTTTTTTTTGTTTCTCATTTCTGTTCCAATTTTGTTCGGGAACAAAAAAGATTTTGAACAAAAACGCAAACAAACGAGTTTTTTTTTTTTTGTTCCCGGGAACAAAAAAACAGAAAATCTATTCATGAACAGAAAAAAAAAGAACACAAACATGCACGCCCTAATTGTTTTACTGGCATGAGGGGCCAAGTAGATGTGGTGGTTAGCAGAGGCATGGTTGCATGGTTGAGGTGGAGACCAGTTCAGACAAGGGGGTGGAAGAGTCCACGGCGACTAACGGTGGTGGTGGTGGCGGTGGTCTTTGTGTAGCGGCCAACGATGGTTTCCGCACTTTTTGTGTGTGGCTAAAAATGCACCAATTTATGTTAAAAAATCAAATTACCCTCCAATCACATGATTCGATTCAATATCAATAGTTAACATTGCCCCTCACTCTCCCTTTTACTGAAATCAATCTTATCATCTCTCTCCTTCATATACGGTATTTGCGCTGAGTTTCCAAAAAGGAATCAATCAAATTGTTTCTAGTGTTCTTTCGAATCATCTCCGGTGTTCTTTTGAATTAGTAAAATAAAACACGTTTTTTATTCCAAGTAAAACTATGTTTCAAAGTTGAAAAAACAATTGTCCTTTTTGCAATCATCAATTTATTAATTCGCTGAAGATATAACCTTGTTAAATTCGAGTTATTTGAAAACGTGCATCTTTCTTTTGTCTAAATTTTAAGTTATATTGATGGAAGTCAAAATCTAGCTAGTTACAGTTTTTTCTCATTCAGACTTCTATTTAATCAAAGAAATTTTTTTGAGGGCATGGTTCGAGAGTAATATTAATAACTTTCTTCCGATTGAATAGTAAAATAATTTAGTTTTGATCTCTTCCGTTCTTTTCTTTAATCTTCTTTTTTAGCCTTCATGTTTTAAAGATTAGAATTAACAATAAACTTAATTCTTAAATTTCGATTATGCTATTTTGGAGGAAAAGTAAACTGTTCTCCTCAAGTTGGGTGGAAGAAAGAATAGAACAAGAAAATTTGAATTAAATAAAGATATCAAAGTAGTAGCTCATAGATCATTAGTTTTCCTTAAAAAAAGTGTTATTGAATGTCAATGCATGCTTAACAAAGTGTAAGTCTGATACGACTAAACGCATATGCCTCAATAACATAAACGATTCGAGTATGATTTTATTTTTTTTTAAAAATAAAACCAGAACACAATTAGGGGTGAGCATTGGGTCCGATTCAACCTGAGAATTGGATCGAACTGGCCTTGATTGGTTATTTCAAGGTTGGTTCTAGGGAGAATTGAATCAACTATGGGTTCCGCAAACCTAGAATGTCTTAGGACTAGTTTGATTGTCGGTACAAAGTTGGAACCACCTGTTCAATTAAGGTATCGGTTCAACCAGTCCGGTTCTTGAAATGAATCGATTATAAATCAGTTTTGAAGCCTCTTAATTATTTTTTGCACCGATTAAGGACAAAATCCGTCTTCAGCATGAAAAATAAAAACACAATCATTTGACCAAAATGTTTATGTAATGAAATTGTGAAAGTTTCACGTTTTCGTACAAGAATTTAGCTCCAAACATAAAATGTTCTAGATTTCAGGTGAACTGAACATTGACGATTTTAGAATTGACCGGTTCGTTTTGATTTTCAATCTTTTGGAACCATAGGTCATAGGATCGGTTTCTAGCTCTAGGTCGAGAACCGATCCTAAATACAACATATTTACGTGTTTCGACATTGTGGTTACTCTAATGGGAAAAGATTGATGAGATCATTCCACTATATGTTTCTAAATCTTAGATAATTCCAAACTTAAAAGAATCAATCATAAAAGAGGGGTGTTCTCATGCTTTCAATTCTCTGAGATAATGGCTCTCAAAACTCTCTAGAGTTCTAATAAGTTTCTCCTCTAAAAATAAGCTTTGAAAATCGGGATAAAATAGGCTCGGATTGGGGCCGCCTGGGGTTGAGCAGCCACCAAAATAGGTTCGAGTGCCCAACTATTGCACTGAAAATCACAATAGCTGTCGGGCACTGTCTGGAAGACTAGCTAGCTTTTTTCAAGAACCCAAACTTGGTCAGATCCTTGGCTAGGCGCCCGCCTAGTGGACAATTCCAAATCAAACATTCCAAGTAGTCCATCAAACACATTTATGGGACAATTCCAAATCAAACGGGAATACTTCGAGCCACAATCAACAAATCTCCACCTTAGCGAGAAATCCAACTTTATTCTCATCGATTGACGTCTCTCCCGAGCCCCTTTAGCCTTCCCACCTGTTGCAGATGTTGACAAGTCCGAATAGTAATATGCTTTGTTAACGTGTATGCTAGATCATGCCTTGTGGACATTTTCAAACTATTTGGTTCCCTATGACACGTGGCACCTCAAATCTTGCATTACAAACTTATGTGGTTCAGTAGTGTGCGTACCTGGGAAGAGATTGATAAATGGTTCCACTAAAATTGGTAAAGAGAAAGATCACATACATATGAGCTGATCCCAAGTCAAATGTAAAGCTTCGAGCCATAATCAACGGAGGCTGACTTGATCAATTAATACAGGAAAAAAAAAGTGCATGCTAATGAAAAGAGGCTGTGGAAACGGCGTCCATATGAATCTATTGAAAAAATTGAGCCGGGCGTTACACGGACTTACGGTCACCCAGTTGGGACCATTGGGCTAGATGTACAATTTATGTGGACCCTTAAGTAAGCTGGTCAGCCAGTCGGGACCACTGCCTTCTCTTCTCTCGCATATAGTGAAAAATTGTTGGCGGGGACCATTCGAAGCTTTGTCCAAATCTTGATGAGAGCCGTTTGGGATCCTCCATCAATGGTGAAAGGCAGGACCATCCATGTGCTTCAAACTAGGGGTGAGCATCGGTCCGGGGTCAATCTCGACCGACCCAGACAAAGGCCCAACCTCGCTTGGGTCGTGGTCTGCTCCGGGAGACGGGTCGATCCTGGTCCCTGGGGAATCCCTGACCAAATGAGCAAGATTGTGCGGGTCGGTCCCTGGCCCCGAGAGTTGCAGGTTTACCCTAGGACCAACCGTAACTATATATATCTAATATATTATTTATAATTTTTTTATATAGATAAAATCTTAAAATAAATAGCGTCAATAACATTAAATAGCTCATTAGTGAGGAGTTCAATTAATTTTATATTATTTTTTAATAACTTAGATTTTTAATGTCTTTTACAGTGTCAATAGTCATAATTTACGAATGAGGATATTGTTTTTGTGAGGAGTCCTCACGGTGTCCAAAAAGGCATAAACAGTTCCTTATGGCATCCTCCTCTAGTATTCGTTTTCTTCTATCTTATTTGTCTTCTTAGTATTCAATTTGCCAAAATCGAAAGAAACAACTTTTCTGCTCGCCATTTGACACTCGCCTCGCTAGGTTTGGGTCATTCGTGCCACTCGCTGCTCGATGCTCGCTTGGTTTGTTGCTCCCCGCTTGACATTCGATACTCATTCTGTTCGACGCTCACCCCACTTGACCCTCACCGCTTGCCTTTCTTAGTTGACTTCGCTTATCATCAAACCCTTGGGTCGGTACGGTCCTCGGTTGCCGTTTCAAGGAGTACAAAAAATGAAATAAAAAATTATTGGTTGGTCCTAGGTTGACCTGGAAATCAGACCGAACCCATTGGGTCAATTTGGTCCTTAATCGTTTTTTTAAGGAGTACAAAAAATGAAATGAAAAAATTATCGTTTGGTTCCGGGTTGACCCTGATATTGGACCGAACCCATTGGGTTGGTTTGGTCCTCAGTCCCAATCTCAATAGGGTCGGTCCTTAGTCCTAAAAATTGAGGATCGGCACTGTGTGGGTTAGTCCTAGGGTTAGGGAGTGGACCGGCTTAACCCAGACCATTCTCACCCCTACTTCAAATAGAGACTCGCCCTGTTGGGCACGTCACGTCTTGGTCATTTGGACCAAGTCATTTCCTCGGCGCCCTTGTGGAAGAAACTTGGCTCGGGCACGCCACCGATTCAATCTGCCCACCAAGTAGTTGGTGCCATTTGTGTGCCCTCTTAGATTGCCATAGTGGACAAACGTGCGATACGTTTGGAATATACGTTTGGAGTGAAGAGACTTCGCGTATAGTCTGTGCCCATGGACCCTTATATTGTCTAATCCATTGATCACGATCAATCGTCGATTGGCTGTATGAATATGGTTTGTGTGCCTTTCTTTGACGTTTCTGCATATCTATGTATGTAGATGACATTTCAACATCCCCCTCGTCAAGTGACGTGGGAGAATGATTCAACATTTCACAAGCAGGTCGGATTGAGAGCGGTATGTGAAATTTGACTAATTGTGGTGAATGCTTATATATGGTAGGAATGAAATTGATTCTAATATCATGTTAGAAAAAAACTTAAGTCAAATAGGAGGAGAGAGATTACATGAATATAAATAGCATGTTGAATCAACTGTCAAGTGATGTAAGACAATATTTTAACATGCTTAATTATAAAGATGAACTATTCATCTAGGGTTAACAATGGATGCTAGATCTTCTTTTAATTAATTAATTCATACCACACCAATATATCATTCTAGTAGCCCATGTTACAATGTCACTACAGATCTTGCAGATCCAAATATATAACTACATTTGATTCCATTTTTTTCTTCCCATTGAGGTTGGGGGCCATAAAGAAGTCATTACCAAGCATCATAACATACACAGGTGAATCCAAGGGAGGATGGTAG
The DNA here is from genome assembly GCA_014182515.1 of Eucalyptus microcorys. Lineage (NCBI taxonomy): Eukaryota > Viridiplantae > Streptophyta > Magnoliopsida > Myrtales > Myrtaceae > Eucalyptus > Eucalyptus microcorys. The sequence continues at coordinate 23,116,047 of CM024567.1, read as the reverse complement.
ATGCGGTCGCCCCAGTCTCTAGATGTATCGTGGGATTTACATTCATTATACTTAAACGAAATCTCTTTGGGGTTCATCGCCTCTCAATAAAATTTGACCAGGTATGTTTACTCCGATCCTTTTTAATAAAAAAGTCTGCATTCCCCATTGATAAGATAGTAGAATATAGTCATACGTCACTACTTTTATCAGGGTTTGTCCTTACTTTCAAGATGCCCATCTCTTCGACATCCATCTTTTCGTTGTAATAAATGGTAGATAATCAAGCTATAATACTCCAAAAATGTCATCTTTGTAAAATATTGCGTTGTAAATATATAATAGAGAAAATAGAGAGATTGATTTGAGAAGTTAAACACCAAAGATCATAAAAAAAGCCAGAGGAGAAAATTTTATTTTCACTATATCACCCTATATCTATGACAAAAAACTAAGCTTCTATTTATAAGAAAATATAGATGCACTTATCATTAATATTAATGTATTAAATAATACATATATTGGATAGAGAGATGAACATTTATTGTAAATGGAGATATACTTAGAATGTAGGATATAAATGTACCATAATAAGTACATTAGATAAAATGCATATAATGAATATTCATTATTCATGTATTTCATAACACCCTTCTATCCTTTCCAGTGGAGAAAGTGGAAGGTCTCCCCCATCATGATGTGATATCGCCCCTTTGGCCGATATGGACGGTCATATTAGCCTGTTTCAAGTCCTCCATGTTTGTCCTAAAGTTGGCTCACCTGTCAAAATAGAATCATTCAATTATAATGACGAGATCTTAATTCATTCAAAAATTTGAGGCTTGTCAATGTCGAGCAAATTTGAGGTTAAGATTTTAGTGGTCCAATTTATTAAAGCATCATGCTACGCTACTTAAATATTTAGTTTGATTAAAGCTTTTATATACATGCGATCTTCTCTTTATTGACTAATATGAATCTTTGCATTGGACTTTTTAGTATGGTGTGAGAGCAAAGTTTATGCATTTCTCATGCGTTGAATTTATGTTCTACATGTGTGGCTCCTCAGCCTTCAATTGCACGTGGTTTCCTTGATACTCAATCTGTTTGTATGTTGGACAATGTACTAAAGTACTATGTCATATCGACACTTAGTTATCATACTGGACTAGAACCTTATTAAATACGATGTCCCACCAATTGATATCTGGAAGTTTTGTGGATTGGAACAATCAATACATGCGTCCAATTTTCGATGGATGACATTGCTACAGCAAATCATTGCGGGTTCACCTGGCTTCTTCCGTCGGTCAAGTTGTTTTCATAATTAGGGAAGAGAAAGGTACTAGTCATTGGTCAAAGTATGCTTTCTTGTTTCCTAAATAGATTTCCGTACGTTTATGTTTTTACCGAGACTCAGTCAGTTCCAATGTGGCACCGCCAAGTCCTATATAACAAATGAGAGATTTGGGAACGCGCAATAAGCGCAATAGCCCATGAGAGATCACTTGAAATCCTATGAATGCCATGAAAAATGCTCTTCTCTTGCTATGTTTCTCCCTCGTCTTACGTTTTCCACTCACAACTTCAGTTCGTCTCACTTTGCGCGAAGGCTCCTACCTTTCAGTTGATAAACCTGACGATACTCTGACGTCGGAAGATAGTGCTTTTGCTGCGGGCTTTTATCCCGTGGGAAAAAATGCTTATTGCTTTGCCATTTGGTTCAGCAAACCATCTTGCAGTATCCACAACTGCACCGTCGTTTGGATGGCAAACCCCGACCAACCCGTCAATGGAAGATCCTCAAAGCTTTCTTTAAGAAAGAATGGTGACCTCGTACTGATCGATGCTGATCGTACGGTTGTTTGGGCCACAAGCACCGGCTCATCCTCCGGGTCATCAATGAAGTTGCTGCAACTCCTTGACACGGGTAATCTTGTCCTTCGTGACGAGCAGCACGTCATTTCGTGGCAAAGCTTTGACACGCCGACCAACACGCTTCTTCCTCTACAAAATCTCACTAGGAACACCCCGCTTGTTTCCTATCGAAGCAAGAACAACTTCTCTTCCGGCTATTACAGGCTTTATTTTGACAACGATAACCTTCTTCGTCTTCTTTTTAGTGGCCCTAAGATTACCAGTATCTATTGGCCAAATCCATGGCTTAATAGTTGGGACGCGGGAAGAACATCTTGGAATGATAGCAGAGTTGCAATTCTAGATCCTTACGGGAATTTCACTTCATCTGACGATTTGAAATTCTTAACATCCGATTATGGTGCAAAAGTTCAGAGAAGATTAACGGTCGATTATGATGGTAATGTTCGAGTTTATAGTCGGTCCGAAGGAGAGGAGTGGTCAGTTTCATGGCAAGCCAAATTTGACCTATGCACAATTCATGGCACTTGTGGACCTAATAGTATGTGTACATACCACCCCTAGAGAGGGAAGAAGTTGCATTTGTGCTCCCGGATATGAAAGAGAGAATCTTTCCGACTGGACTCAAGGATGCAAGCCTAAGTTCAACAGCTTCTGTGACAGCAAAGTCGAAACCGAATTCGTCGAGTTACCACATGCCGATTTTTATGGGTATGACAAAGGCGTCTTTGAAAGGTTCACACTCGAGATGTGCAAGAAATTATGCTTGGATTTGTGCAATTGCTTGGGTATCCAATATAAAAACTATAAATGTTACCCCAAGTTGCTTCTGTTAAATGGCCAATATTCACCCAGTGTTGAAGGGGGCATCCACTTCAGGCTCCCAAAATCCAATCTCTCCTCTTACAAATTACCGAGGATAGAGTACGTTGCTCTGCAATGTCCAGCCAACGAAGTTTTGCTACCAAGAACTTACGTAAAAAGACAAGAGAGTTTGGCAATCAAGATTTTGCTGATTTTCGTTGGGGCAATAGCTGGAACGGAGGCCATTGTTGTACTCACGGTTTGGTGCTTCTTACATGGAACCAGCCGAGAGAAAGGTAGAGCTCACATCGATGGATACCACGCTGGACCAACCGGATTCAGACGGTTCACGTACGACGAGCTGAAGAAGGCAACACGGAATTTCAGTGAGGAAATAGGAAAAGGAAGTGGAGGAACCGTACACAAGGCTGTGTTGTCAGATTCCAGGGTTGCAGCGGTCAAGCGGCTCCTTGACGCTAACCAAGGTGAGAATGAGTTTCTGGCGGAGGTTAGCACCATAGGAAATCTTAACCATATGAACTTGATTGACATGTGGGGGTACTGCGTAGAAGGAAAGCACCGGCTTTTGATCTATGAATTCATGGAACATGGTTCCCTAGCGGAAAATTTGTCTTCTCCAACTGAACTCGATTGGTCCAAGAGGTTCGAAATTGCGGTAGGGTCGGCTAGGGGACTTGCTTATCTTCACGAAGAGTGCTTGGAATGGGTTCTTCATTGTGATGTGAAGCCACAGAACATTCTCCTTGATTCCATGTACCAACCGAAGGTGGCGGATTTTGGACTGTCAAAGATGCTCAAGAGGGAAGGACTGAAGGATTCAGGCTTCTCAAGAATAAGAGGAACAAGAGGTTACATGGCTCCTGAATGGGTTTACAATATGCCAATCACCTCCAAAGTAGACGTGTACAGTTATGGGATTGTTCTGTTGGAGCTGGTGACTGGCAGGAGTCCAACAGGAGGGCTTGCAAATACTGAGGGTGGTGATGAGAATGAGAGCAAAAGGTTGACTTCTTGGGTGAGAGAGAGGAAGAGAACAGGAATTCCAATGGAAACATGGATAAAAGAAATTGTGGATCCAAGGTTGACAGGGGAATATGACACTAGGATGGTTGGAGTTTTGGTTGCAGTGGCTCTTCAGTGTGTGGAGGAAGATAGAGATGCAAGACCCACCATGAGACAGGTGGTGGAGATGCTTTTGCGCTGCAGCGATGAAGATGAAGATGAAATGATCCTAGCATAGGTCCTCTATCCGTACCTCTAGAATAAATTATGATTATAAGGTAAAGATCTTCGCATGTTTACAAGTATAAAGTAATGATAGTCACTTAACGTTTCCAAGTATAGGGTACTAGTCTTTGGATTTATCATGTTATGAAGTGTGTTACTTTGCCTTTGTCTTTACGTTATTTATTGGGAGGATGATATAAACAATCCCAAAGTTTTTGTTGTATTGCATTTAATATATGCTATTTGTTATGATATTCACTTTGCGACCTAGACTTCGAAAAATACCACCATGTTATTTGTTCGAATTTTTAGAACAATAGTTGGCCATGGCTAGGCTGTTTGACATCTAGGCATGGCAATAGCAAAGCCTTGCAGCGGCAAAACCAGGCCAGGCTCTATGACTGGATACGGCCAAGCCAAGCTAGGCCTTATCCTGGCTTCCCTTCCATGCCATTTCCATGGCTGAGGCTAGGATAGACGTTGGTCCTCCCTTCGCCTTCTCGTAGCTCGTTGGCCCCCATGGATGGCCTTGGCGCACCCAAGAGAATTAGATGCAACATGCCTCGTCTTAGGCAAGTCAGTCAAGCAAGGAGTGCAAGTTATTTCGGCTGATTGAGGAGGAATCTTAAGAACAATATGGAAACTTAAACCAAAACTGAGTGATACCTATATTAATTTATCTCAAGAACAATAGAACAGAAAAGCCCATTTCGATGGAGTCGCATTTAATCAACACAGATCAAGTGTAGCTAAGTTTCGATCAATTAACTTACTGTATAGAAACTAATTCAGTCATCAAAGGTGAAGATATTTTTTTTCCTAACAAGAAACGTAATACTTAAGTCATTGGTATTTCGATTTTTTTTTCTGAATTATTGTTGACATATAAATTTTGGCTAAATATTTATAATTAAAATTACATAGAAAATTAAGAACTAAGTTGGCCCTACAAAAAAAGATTTTTTGCATCACCTAAGTATTAATATCATTCGCATCTACTAAGTTGTATTTTCTATTTACTTTTCCCTTATTTTACGCATCTACTAAGTTGTATTTTCTATTTACTTTTCCCTTATTTTACCCTATTTTCGGATAAATAAATTAAAAAAAAAGAAAAAAAAAGAGAAATGGCTTGGGGCTGGGCTTGACCCTAGCCCCTTTTTCTTTTCCTTGCAGGCCTAGGGCCCAGCCCCTTCATTTTCTCTCCTCCAGCCCGGCCTGGCCCCCCTCACTCCTCCTTCCTCCTTCCTCCTTCCCTTGCGTTGTGCCTTACGTGTAGAGATTGACGACGTGCGCAAGAACAAGGACATCGGCGAGAGACTTGGATGGATAGGATGTGACTTCAATGCGCTGAGGAGCTCGAGGTGGTAGGCTTGGCCTCCGCGGATAGGGCGGTCGATCGGATGCCAATTCAGCCGAGGGGAGGCCGGTCGACACACCAAGGATCGGCGGCCGAACCACCTCTGTCGATTGAGCTCCTCGCGTATAAATGGGACGAGTGTGAGCTTGGTTGAGAGACACAGAAGAGGCAGCAAACTCAGAGGACTTCCCCGGAGAGACGTCAAGGGAGACTCGAGAGTGAGCAAGTCGTCGAGAGAGGCTTGAGATTTGGAGAGATAGAGTGAGCGGCGGGGGGTTTTTGGAGATAGTAAGCCAGGGCTCTGATTTCGCCCTGTTTCAACCATGCCGTGCTGGAGCTCGCAGCTGTCCAACTCAATGGTTGAAGACCCGAGTCTTCCCCAACCCGGGAATCCAACCCAGGTCATTTTTATAACAATATAATATTATTTTAACAATAAAAAATAGAAAAATAAAAAAAGTTTTTTTTTCCAAAAATTAGAAAAATCCAAAAATAATTTGCATTTTTCCAAAAAATAGAAAAATGCAAAAAAAAAAAAAGGGCCTTTGAGTGGTTTTCCTTTAAAGCATATGTTAATCTTTAAAAGAGAGAGAGAGAGAAAAAAAAAAGAAGTTCGAAAAAAAGGAAACCATGTTTAAGTTTTTGAAAGCAAATATTGACTTATTCTAATTACGCCTTTATGATTCCGGGATTTCTATCTCCTTTAAATTGATGAGGAATTGAATTTTAGAATTCGTGATTGGTATAAAATGCTGCATAAATGCTTTACCTGATGTTTACACAAGATTAGGTACTAGAAGGACATTAATGATTAACTAATATAATCAAATCTCGAATCCTAATTTCTCTAGTTGCACAGAAATAAAATATTTCCCCCAATATTTCACTTGGATTTCTAATCGATATACCCAAAATCGATTAGTGGCAACTCCTATTTGAAATTAACTTGCGAGTTAAAAATTTGAAACATAAGTTGTGAATTGATGGGCTTGGAACAGCACGGGCTAAGCCCTATGCTTAGGAAGCCATTAGCCATCGCACACAAGTGCTGAGTTGTTGAATTTATCAAACATACTCACCCCCAGTGAACACTGGAAGTAGAACCAAATAAAGGAAACACCAATCAACTGTTGAGTTGTTGACATCAAAATTTTAAATTGGATCATAAAAGTGATGAGAACAAAACTAAAGCAAATAATACGCAATTTCATTTTTAGTTTGATAAGTTTTGTTAACTAAGGGTGTGTTTGTTTCACGGAAAACGTAACGATTTTGGAAAATGTTTTCCGGGAAACCATTTTCCAGGAAAACAGTTAGTTTTCCTTTGTTTGGTGATACATGACTGAAAATATTTTCTGGTGTTTGGATTGCATTTGAAAAATGATTGAAGGTGTAGAGGACGCCGATGAAGAGGAAGAGGAGGGAGTGAAGCCAATGGGAGCGCAGAAGGAGCTAGGGTTGGAGGAGGCGGCGTGACGAAAAGGAGGGGGCGAAGGAGAAGGAGAGAGGGGAGGAGGAGTTAGGGTTTACGTTCATAGGCAAAGAAAGAAAAGAGAAAACAAGAAAAAAAAAAGAAGAAAGAAAAAGAAAAGATTTAATAATAACAAATTCAAAATTTTTAATTAGAAATTCTTTTTAATAATAAATTTTTCATCAGGTAAGGACCTTAAAATATTTTGGAAAACGTTTTCCGGTTCTTTCAAAAGGGAAATCGTTTTCCTGAATTTAAGCTTTGGAAGGAAAATATTTTCCATTGACTAGGAAAACATTTTCCGTTGACTCATTTTCCTAAATGAACCAAATGCTGGAAAATGAGGAAAACGTTTTCCCGGAAATTGTTTTTCGCAAAACAAACACACCCTAAATTACATCATTTATTTCATTCTTAGCTAATATAGATTGGTTTATTAAATATATCGTTTAAGATACACTCTTTATTGTTTTATTTTGTTTTGAAATTTAAACTTAAGAAGAAAAGAAGTTTGGCATGACAGATCCATAGTTTGTAAGTCAAATGTCGGTCACGTGGCCGATTGGGTCGCGTAGGCTTATTTTTCAAATTCCCTTCCTTCTTCATGGGTGACCTGTCCTCCCCAATCTTTATGGAATCTTTTATGTTTGGATGCCCCTTCGTTGGGCTTTTTGTTTAAAGACTCTTGAGGTTCAATAATATTGAGAAGTGTTTTGACCAAAAATCCATTATGGCGCTTAGGGATTTATATTATGCATATTAAATCGAACATGCATGTTATATCATTCAGATATTTTCGACCATGTCATAATACATCCAGGTTGCATTCAATTTCATATAGACTAGATTAAATCGTGTGCGTCATGTTATGTTCCTCACGTTTCAATTGTTTAGTGCTGCGCAAATCTTTTTCTTCAAAGATGAAGAAAGACTTGTATTTGAGTGATGCTCGGATTTTCAAGAAGACTGACCAAAAGTCCATCACCGGTGCAGACTTCTGTTTGCAAGCTCGCCAGTTTTAGGTAATTTCTTTTATGATTACACGAAACATCATGTTACCTTTCGTTTTCGTAATGTAAGATGCTCATTGCATGCTCTTAGGCTTCTGTTAGTTTTGGATGTTCAATCGTTGCGCAAAAAGGAGCTTGGGAATGTTTTATCGCTTTGAATCTCTATCTTGCGTGTTTTCACTTTATCCTCAAGTAGGATACTTGTCTGTGCGTAGCACTCGGAAAAAAATAAAGTGGAACCCAAGTGTGAGATCCACGTCAATCTGCAAGGAAGGAGATATGCTGTCTTTTTACTTTTTAAGACAAAATAGTGCTCAAATATGAGATCCCATGTCAGTGAGAGTTTCTTAGTTTCTGGGTTATTGTAACGTAATTAGGGTTGTTTGATAAAAGAAAAAACAAAAGTTAAGGTGTTGAATAATGTTAGTTTGGTCCGATTGCACCCCAGGGAACTGAATCAAAAGGATGGAACCATGAATAGCCCAAAACCGTTTGGCCCAGTCCAGTTTTAAAATTGGACCGGTGCTCACCATTGGAGGCTAACTATACGACTTAGAGGGAATGTGAATAGGTTGTTTTAGAAAACTTGACAATCTTTCGTGAAAATGAGTTGATGTTAAGTAAAGATTAGGTTAATGTGATGTTTCAATGCTCGTGATCATAATGTGTGCTTATGAGAGTAAAAAGAGTGAAATAGTAGCACATAACTATATATAGTGGTTCGACTTTATCCTTAAGCTTATGTCTACTATTCAGACTAACAACCATAAGCCAGGTTAGATTTCACTAGTAATTTGCTCAAAAAGTTACAATAAATAAGCACTAATCCTATTACAAGATAGATCGCACTATCAAGACTTAGTTCCTACTCTTACTCTTGTACACGTAGTCTAGATTACTCAAACATCACAAATATATTACTCGGTGAAACAATCGAAATAGAGCTTATCGCTAAGAATAGCTAGAAGCAAAAATAGCATATTTGTTGTCCTTTTATTGCAATCTTTGATAGACCTATTAGACTATTTAGTGCCTAATTGGTAACTATCCCAACAATGTCTGATTCTGATTTTTTGTTCCCAGGAGCAGTTTGGGAACAAAATCGTATTTGGTAAAATTTTTGTTCCTGAAAACAAATTTATATTTTTTTTATTCCTAGAATTAGATTTGGAACAGAATCAATAAAAAAAAAAAAAGTTGATTCTTATTCCGGAAACAAATTTAAGAATCAAAACCAACTATTTTTATTCTTCTATTTTCTCTTCTTCTCTTTTCTTCTTCTTCATCCCGCCGCCACCATCCGCCGCCATCCGCCGTTGTACGCTGCCATCCGCTGCCGCCGCCAGTCGCCAGAGGCTCACTAGGACAAGACGAGGTCCAGCGAGCTCACTGGAGGCAAGCCCAGCCACCAGTGAGGCTCGACCGAGCTAGATTTGGCGAGGTTGAGCCTCGCCGAGGCTGGGCTTGCCTCGCAACGCCCAGCCCCACCGGTGGCCAGGCGGGCCTTGCCCAACCTTGGCGAGGCTCACTTGGCCACCGGCGAGGCTTGCCCAGCCCTAGCGAGGCCGGCCTGGCCACGACAAGGTTCGGCGAGCCTCACCTAGCTATCGGCGAGGCTCAGCCGACGAGGGCTGGCCTCGCCGAGGGCCGGCGATGCTCCGGTGAGGTCGTCGGCCGAAGAAGAGGAAGAAGAATAGGAGAAAAAGGAAAAAAAAAAAGAAAAGAAAAAGAATGGAAAAAGAAAAGAAAAAAAGGAAAAAAAGGAAAAAGAAAATAAAAAGTAAAAAAATTATTTAAAAATTAAAAGAATTTGATTTGGAACAGAATCAATGAACACAGTACCAAACACAATTCTATTCCAGAATCAGAAATTTTGAACAGTTATTAAACGGCTTAAAATGCTTAGAAATTGTTCTCGGGAATAGAATAAAAAATAATCATTTCAGATCAGAATATGTTCTCGGAAACAGAATCGTTACCAAACACGCCCTTAGTTACTTGATTATTGTTTCCACTTGAATTATGCTATTGTGCGAATCCACAGGTACAACGGCTATATTAATTGAATCAATAAACATTATCAACATGTACATTGTTACCACAGCACCAATGACCTGATATTGATATTATCGTCATAGACAATGACATCAATTGATCTTTTGGGTCCGTTGGTACTATTCATGGGAAATCCGTATCACGAAGTAATGCAATTTTCTGTCCACTGGATCATACCATGGATCTTGCTTGGTCCTTCGTAATAAACGTTTGTATATACCATAGTAAACATTATATTAAGGATAATTTGGACATCATCAAAATCAATTGAAGATATTTCAACAACACTCACCCCTACCAATAATGGGTGTTGGGGTAAAATTTACGTAACCACATCCCCAGACTCAAAATCTTTGGTTCGCAAGAGTAAGTCAGGTTCCCATGTCTTTCTTGACTCCTTATTGACCCATAATAGATTAGTGATGGCTCCTAAACTTACTATCCAATGAGTCAATTAAATGAAGAAACTAAGTTGTGTACGGTGGGATTTGAAAAAGCCCATGCCAAAATTAAGCATTCCAAAATTAAACATCACCTTGCAAGAGGGACCATTCAATGTCTACTTGGTAATCCATCAAACTCATATTCGGGTGATAATCTTACACTTAGATAGCCCGTTCAAGAGGATCGTGACAAGAAGTGATGCAAGAAATGGAGATTAAATGAGTGTTTAGAGAGTGCATGAACCAACGGGAAACAAAAAAGTCGAAAGGGTTGAATTCATTTATGAAATCAATCGGTTCAAGGGCTTTAGTGCTCATGTCAATTTAAATTCAGTGGTAGGGTTCAAGGTCCTAAAACTACGATACTTATAGTTCCTAAATGCCATGAATGCGGCAAGTAACGTGAATGCAAGGTCATGCAACGTGGATTTTTTTTTTTTTTTTTTTTTTTTTGGAGGTGAAATTTCATGATCCTTGACAAATATGATGTCTAAGTTATTAAGAGCGGTCCCCAATTCCTAACGTAGGATTCGACTTCCTAAAACTACAATGCCTCTAGTTTCTAAAAGTAGAGAGAGGTAGTAAGAAATGTGGGTTTAAGAGGGCGCAGGTATGTGGTTTTGGGTTGGGAGTTGAATTCTGCTGTCATCAGCAAATTCGATCCCTAATTTTTATTAATGCATGAATGGCTTATGAGAAGGCAAACTTAGGTATCAACAAGCTACAATGTCTCTAGCTTGTAAATGCAGAAGGAATGCAGCAAGAAAAGTGAGTGCAGGATTAAGTAAAATCCATGTTTTTAGTCGAGGGTCGTTGACTGTGAACTTGGTCCGTAATTTGCATGGAATGTATGAATGACTTATGAACGAAAATTTAGGTGTTAACAATATTCTTTGCATATGACTTGTGTACGAAGAAGATGTTTGTTCTACATACTGAAATACACATTACTGAGTGTTGATTATTTTATCATCTTTAAAATATCATAGGGATTTTTTCACTTCCATGCTAATGAAAATATAGCGGAAGGTACCCACCTCGCCGTGGGTGCATTAGTTCGGGCGTTCATCCTCTTCCAGTTGGGAGGAGGTTCGAGTCACCACATGCGTATTTACATGACTTAAGTGCGGCGCTGTGGGAGGTGGGTCCCTGCACTAGCGTCGCCTCGGGTTTATTTCGTTGGTTGCCGGCTGTACGGCAGTATATATATAGCGGAAGATTAACAGCTGAAAATTAAAAGTCGTGTAGTATTGTGTAACATTAACGTTTCGGAAAAATGTACATTGCCTCCGAATCTCTCCAGACTGAGGAGAGTTTTGTAACATTTCCTTCTTTTGTCCATGCATGGATTTGGTCCTCAAATGGAGAATCGCTCGTCAAGCACGTCAGATTCCTCCCTTCGGGGAAAGTGAGTTCCTCTTTCGCACCTGAGAAGAGACTTGACTCGGGCCATGCTGTCAAGTCAATGTCCCACCAAGTCGATGGTGCCACATGTACAATATTGGTTGTGCGCATTTAAAGGGCAAAAAGAAACCAACCAGATTCCCACACGGGGAGAGAGAGAGAGAGAGAGAGAGAGAGAGAGAGAGAGAGAGAGGTTTGAAGGCAACGTTTTTCGACTTTCTTCGGTCTTCTTCGATGGGCATTTGCTTCTGCGTTGGTGTCCTGGAAAATTCAGGTAGTCATTCATCTTGCGTTTTCTTTACGTCGTCCTTCCTCTTTTTTAAGCACCTTCGGAGAAGTTGTATACACTTTTATGTCCTTACTGGTTTTCTTTAAGTAAGGAGGAGATCAGCGTGACTTAGAAATCGGTGTAGGGGAAAAAGCTTGAGTAGCGTTCAAAGGAGGTCGTGTTTGAGCGGAATTCCGATCCATCCTGACCTTAGGAAGAACTTAACGGGTTTCGAAACTGGAGAACGGGCTCGAGATCCCGTCCAAAATACTGACGACATGTCCAACTTGGAAAATCCAGTTTGTTTTTGACTTCCCTAGTCATAAAGATGAACTACTCATTTTAGTTTTTGCAACTGATGCTAGACCTTCTTCTAATTAATCAGTTCCATACCACGCAAAATTGTAATTTAACTGGTCTCTGCCTTGCTATGTGTGAGCTTTCCCATAGTAGGCCATCTCACTAAATTTGGGTGTCGATCGACTACATCACACTAAGAAATATCTTAAGAATGCATGCAATGAGAATTCTTCGCCCCTAAGAACTTTTTGAGAAATGTTATTCAAAGACAAATTTATGAAGTTTGTATAACAAGTGATAATATCAAAACTTGTTATCAGGTGATGAATTTAGCTTGACTTGTTTAAAAGCTCGTTTTCAATCTACCACTATTATTAAATCGGATTTAGGAGTCAATTTAGTATAGCTGGCATTGCTTTTGCACCAATCCATAATGGCATGCCAACCTCAAAACAGGTTATTCCACCGCTGTAAATGGCTTCAGGAGTCAATTTAGTATGGCTCGCATTGCTTTTGCATCAGTCCACAATGACATGCCAACCTTGGAATAGGTTATTCCACCACTGCATATGAAATTTCACCAGTTTCATCTTCTCATAAATGCAGTAATAAACCTACTTTTGAACCAATGACTAGAAGATTCTTATATAAAGGATTAAAAAAAAAAATTATTCCTTGAGATAATCTCTAGACACCCTTACTTTTTTCATGTTCTATGAAATTGATGTCGTGGATAGTCGTGGTTATTTATTAGAAGTTAAGAATCATTTTGTTTGAAGGAAAAATATTTTCAAAAAAAAAAAAAACTGTCTTAAGTTTTCGGTGCTTGAATGACAGAAAAATATGCCCTGAATAGAAAAAAGGTTTTTACGTTGACTAATAAGCGCAAACCAAATCGGAAAAATGACTTCTCCTGCACGTAAAGAGGAAATCAATTTCCCTAAGAGAAAAAATTGCATATCAGATCTTATCGCGGGAATCTCTCTCTCTCTCTCTAAAATCCATTAGGTTTGATTGTTCCGAAATCTGTTTTTAAAAGATTTTCATTAGATTCTCTACTATTTTGTTGCACTGCCGAATGGACAACAAGAAGATGCCGAGTCAAAAGTTTTTAGCTGTCTTTGCTTAATATATATCCACCAAATCCAAAAATATGACTAGTCGATTCTTTTTTATTTCCCATCGACCCTTGAGGTTGTGTAATAAATAACTAATTATCGAGTGTCATAACATACACGGGTGGATCTGAGGAAGGCTTCCTTGCCTTTGTCTGTAGATGGATCATGCATTTGTTATATATTTATTTCCCAAAACTTCTTTATCATCCTATTCCTCTCCATATGATTTTAGTAAATATTTTTACACTAATTATCTTAATCATAAATTCTTTTCTTCCCACAGATAAGATAGTGCAACATAGACTGATGTCACTGCTTTTGTAGGGTTCTTAGCACGATCAAGATGTCCATCTCTTCAGCATCTTTGTCATTTATTTTCCTAATATTGCGCGTACTTTTAGCGGTAATCAATAGTAAATTGTAGATAATTAAGCTATTAAGCTATTGATACTCCAAAGATGCGCCTTCCTATCCCTATGGTCGTTGGGCCCGCCAGCCAATCCATCGGAACTAGTTTCCAAGTCCTCCACGGTCGTCCTAAAGTGGACTCACCTGTCAAAAGTGGCAAAACTTAAAATGAAATCATTTGAATATAATAAGGTCCTAATTCATTCAAAACTTTTAGATTTGTCGATATCAATCAAATTAGTGATTCCGAATTAAAATTTTAATAGTCAAGGTTGTCAAAATATTATCCTATGTTACTTGACTACTGAGATTGACTCCAAGCTTTATGTACGTATGATTTCCCACCATCGAATAACTTGTATGTTATTATTATTTTTTTGTCAAACTTTTTAACAATGTATTATAGCCATATTCCTGCATTCTTCACATAACGGGTTTATTTTGCTTATGTGTGGCTCCCAGTTCTTCAATTACGCGTATCTTCTTCACTATAATTTCAATTACTTAATTTGACCGAACCATATATATATATGCTCTCTCTCCCATTAATAACTTAATATTTTGGTCGAGGCTCTTTAATTAAAACAATTAGTACATATTTTTAAAGGATGACATTGCAATAGCATTTCCAATGCGTGGCCACGTAATTTCTTCCCTCGGTCCTGTTATTGTCATAGCTTAGGAAAGACAAAGGTACCGGTCATTGGTCAAAGTATGCTTTCTTTTCTTTTTTTCTCCCTAAACACGAAACGAACCCCCGATAAATTTTCGTCCTTTTATGTTTTTTTAACGAGTGCCAATCAGTTCCAACCTCACCAACTCTTATATAGCAAAGTGGAATTTGGTAACACGCCTTATGGGCGTTATAGCACCTGAGAGATCACCTGAAATCCCATGCATGCCCTGAGAAACCCTCTTCTCTTGCTATGTTTCCCACTGGTCTTATCTTTATCACTTACATCTTCAGTTCGTCTCACTTTGCGTGAAGGCTCCTCCCTTTCAGTTGATAAACCGGACGATGTTCTCACGTCAGAAGACGGTGCTTTTTCCGCGGGCTTTTATCCGGTTGGAGAAAACGCTTATTGTTTTGCCATATGGTTCAGCAAACCCTCTTGTAGTATCCACAACTGCGCTGTAGTTTGGATGGCAAACCGTGACCGGCCCATCAACGGAAGATCCTCAAAGCTTTCTTTAAGAAAGAAGGGTAACCTTGTACTGATCGATGCTGGTCGTACAGTTGTTTGGGCCACAAGGACCGAGTCACCCTCCGGGTCATCAAGGAAGTTGCTGCAACTCCTTGACACGGGCAATCTCGTCCTTCGTGACAAGCAGCACATTATTTCATGGCAAAGCTTTGACTCGCCGACCAACACGCTTCTTCCACTACAAAAGCTCACTAGGAACACCCCGCTCGTTTCCTCTCGAAGCAAGAACAACTTTTCTTCTGGCTATTACAAGCTTTATTTTGACAACGATAACCTTCTTCGACTTCTCTTTGATGGCCCGAAGATTACCAGTGTCTATTGGCCAGATCCCTGGCTTAGTAGTTGGCAAGCTGGAAGAACAACTTATAATGACAGTAGAGTTGCAATGCTTGATCCCTACGGGAATTTCACTTCATCTGATGATTTCAAATTCTTAACATCCGATTATGGTGCAAAAATTCAGAGAAGATTGATGGTCGATCATGATGGTAATGTTCGAGTATATAGTCAATCGGAAGGAGAGGAGTGGACAGTTTCATGGCAAGCCAAATCTGAACCATGCGCAATTCATGGCGTTTGTGGACCTAATAGTATGTGTACATACCACCCTAAGGACGGAAGAAGTTGCATTTGTGCTCCCGGACATGCAAGGTGTTGGGGATAACGGATCCCCGAAACCGGATTCGACACCAAATCGAACCCCTAAATGCAATGCGGAAGACAAGCCCGTGGAATTAACATGTATCACCGATCCTAAAACACACCACAGTTCGAGCGTACCTTGTTAGCCACAGATTAGACACCGACGCCGAGAAGAGGAAGAAATCTGGCCCTGTTCGATCCGATGGCACTTTGAATCGAAGAAAAACTTACTGTTTTTCTTTTTTCCCTTTTGAGAGAGAGAGAGAGAGCGTAAGGGAGGGAGAAGACGTACGTCAGTTTTAGCAAACCGTCTCTTCTCCCTCTCTCTCTCCTCCCTTTTATATGTCCCTCCATCCACGGGCCCTATTCCCGTGGGCCGGGCTTTTAGGCCCAACATGGGCGGACGGGCCATAAGCCCATTAGTCATATAAAACCATCATCTCCCACTCGCACATGGTGGGCTGAACAGGATTCTCTTTACCTCTCTTCAACATTCATACCGGTGAATAATCCGTGCGACCAGCATACTTTGAGAGCTCGTTACTATACATCGTTAGGAATATATAGCAGCTCATATTGGGCGTCTTATTCTGAGTAGATTCAGTATGCAGTACCCTAGATCGATCGATCACATTTTATATCTCTCTTGATCTCTTTTAAACATGATATATATATTGTATTCACAATTATAATTATCCCAAAGACAGTCATAATTGGTCGACCAGTGAATACAAAACTACAATGTGATTCTCCAAAATCAATCTTCCTCTTTCCTTCAAACTCTCAATTTCAGTTCAGCTTGCTTTTCTAGAAATGTCCCATTAGATCGAATCAACTCATGACCATTGGCAACATCCTAAGATAGCAAACACTAAATAGAAACCTTGAGAATAAGTAAAAAGTCATGAGGGCACTAAAAATTGAGGAACTCTTTTCCTCAAGAGTCTCACACGTCATAAAAGTTGAGATCAAACTTTTTGCCACTCTTATTGGTCGGCTTATGCATACGTAGTATGAAATACGTATTACGGTATTAACTCCTTTCCCATGGAGCGTATGTCTACACCTTTCAATACCGTACAGATGATAGTTCAGACATACCCAATGTCTAACTTGAGTTCACGTATCTACTCATTCACAAAATTCATCGAACTCACATCTGGCATCATAGACAGATAAAGTAAAATATGTGGGGTATTTTACTTTCGGACATAGTAAGTATTATGTCCTCATCTTAACACCCAGTTAAGGCGACATACGTATTTTAAGCTTTAGCTCTTGATTATCACCTAGATAATAAGCTTAAAACAGTCTCATCTCTATTTATCACACAGTAAATAGAAGCGATTACCCGTGTGAGTGGGCTAATCTTATATCTGTCCGACATACTTTCTCAACTTAAAATAATGCACTGAGCATTAAGATGCATAAAGATCAAACAAAGATTCATAGGCATTAATAATGAAACAACACTGGTTCATAAATGTGAACAACTCAAGGAAATTACAATCCAGTACATCAGACTCTACGCAATTCTAGAGATTTCATATGGCCACAAAACACATCTCTAGGTATTGGTTTTGTCATAGGATCTGCTACCATTCTATGCGTAGTATGTACTCTAAGTTCACATCTTTTCGTGCAATCATATTCTTGACAAAAGTATACTTGGTATCTATGTGTTTGGTCTTGCCATGATATTTTGGATCTTTGGTGTACTCTTTTGCTGCTTGGCTATCACAGTTAACCAATAATGAATCTGCAGCACTTCAAATAACACCTAAATGATCCAATAATCTCTTAAGCCAAACATCTTCTTTTATTGCTGCTGATAATGCCACGAACTCAGTTTCCATCGTGGACAAGGCTATACACTTTTGTTTCTTACTGCTCCAACATATGGTGCCATTATTCGGTAAGAAAACAAACCCAGAGGTAAATTTTATTTCATCTAAATCTCCTCTCCAATCAGCATCAAAATAGCCTTTGAGTTGCAGATCCTTTTCATAATAACTCAATGTATAATCAGCAGTCCCCTTTAGATACCTCAGTATTCTTTTAACGGCTTTCCAAGGTGCTTGACCTGGATTGGATTGGTATCTACTCATCATTCCAACTGCAAAACATATGCCAGGTCTTGTACACATCATAGCGTACATCAAGCTTCCAACAGCACTAGCATAAGGAACATGTTTCATTTGTTCCTTCTCTTGTGGAGTCCTTGGACACAGTCTATGGCTCAATCCTTCACCTTTTGCAATAGGAGTGTCTATGGGTTTACATTCCCATATCATTCATCTCAAAGTTGGAAGACAACCAACTTTTGACAGTATTGACAAGCTCCATTTTGCTTCCGGCAATTAGTATATCATCAACATATAATGATATGATCACAAATTGATCCTTGGATCTTTTGATATATACACAATGATCCTCATTAATCATCGTAAAATCATATGCCATTATGGCATTATGAAAACGTATATACCATTGTCTTGATGACTGCTTAAGATCATATATCGACCTCAAAAGTCGACATACCTTTTCTTCTTGGCCTTTCACTATGAAACCAACAGGTTGTTCCATATATATTTCTTCCTCTAATTCTCCATTGAGGAAGGCAGTCTTTACATCCATCTGATATAACTCAAGATCCATACTAGCTACTATTGCCAGAATAATTCGAATCGAGGTAAATCTCACTATAGGAGAAAACGTATCTTCATAATCAATTCCTTCCTGTTGATTATACCCATTCGCCACAAGGCGAGCCTTATGCCTTTCTATCGAGCCATCGGCCTTTCGCTTTATTTTGAGAACCCACTTGTTCCCAATAGCTCTGCGTCCTTTTGGAATATCAATCAGTTCCCAGACTTGGTTTGATTTCATTGACTCCATTTCCTCTTCCATTGCATGAATCTATTTTTTTTTTTACTAGGGCAATTCAGAGCCTCATTAATATTTCTTAGCTCATCCTTATCTTGTGGAGCAACCATAAAAGTTTCCCCTTCGATGCCAAAACGTCGACGGGGAATACTTTGGCGACTTGTTCGCCGTATGGGAGATTGTACACTTTGCACATCATTCCCATTTATGCTCCCACTTGGATTAGATAATGACGATATCATCTCATCATGTGGTTGCAATTGAGAATGAGTTGAATTCAATTCATCACTTCTCATATTACTCCCACTTGGATGAACTCCATTAATATCATTATCTTGATCCAAGGTTTCAAATATGGGTAATCTTCCCCTATTTCGCCCTTCTTAGGAAATTCATCCACTAATAATGTGACATCCCGTGATTCAAATTCAGTTATACTCCCACTTTCCTGCTCACCAATGAACACATACACTTTCGAGTGTTCGGAGTATCTCATGAAAATACTCTTATTTCCTTTGGGACTCAATTTCCCAAACTTGTGAGAGGACTCATGAATATAGGCAGCACAACCCCATGGCTTAAGAAAACTTAAGTCCGGTTTTCTACCTGTCCATAACTCATATGGAATGGAAGTAACTGATTTGGAAGGCACTCGGTTAAGTATATATGCAGCAGTTAACAACGCATCACTCCAAAAAGTGATATGTAAGTTAGCATGCGCCATCATGGATCTAACCATTTACAGCAGGGTTCTGTTTCTTCTCTCTGCAACACCATTTTGTTGAGGAGTATATGGAATAGACAACTGTATTTATATTCCTTTTCATCACATTATTTTCTGAACTCATCAGATAAATATTCTCGACCTCGATCGGATCTCAATACTTTTATTTTCTTGTCTAATTGATTTTTTTTTTTTTAAGTTCATAAACCTTTTGAAACAACATAATGCTTCAGATTTATGAGAAATCAAAAAGACATATCCGAATCGAGTATAATCATCTATAAAAGTGATGAAATAAACAGCCCAATGCCTTCTTCTCACATTCATTGAACCACAGACGTCAGAATGGATTAAATGCAGAGGAAATTCAGCTCTTTTATCTTTTCCAAATGGTTTCCTTGTCGTTTTCCCTACTAAGCAATGCTCACATATGGGCAAATCGACTTTTTCAATGTTGCCCAACAAGCCCTCTTTGGCTAGTCTATTCATACATTATTGGCCAATATGACCAAGTCTAGCATGCCACACATTCACATCATTATCATATGAAGTAGAAGACGTGAAACAAGGGAATAACATATATTGACATCACCACAGTCAACATTTAGTACAATAAAACCATCTAGAAAGTGACCACAATCATAATAGTTTGTATCCAAATACAAATCTACACTGTTATTACGGAAGTTCACACTAAAACCAAGCTTAACCAACATCAAAACAGACACTTAAATTTCGACGAATCTCCAGAGCATTTAGAACATCATGTAGGAACAAGGTGCACCCACCACACATGTTCAGTTGGCAGGTGCCAATCCCTTTAACTTCAGCTTTGGAGTTGTTTCCCGCATAGATCCACTTAGTTCTAGTTGGTATTCGTCGGAATTCCACGAAGGATCCTCTATCCTTCGCTACATCGTCTGTTGCTCCTGAATCTACAGTCCACAAAGGATTGGATTCAGCTAATAATACAGAACTTGACACAAAAGTAAAGTTCTCAAATATACAAGAGGTGTTTACCTTCTTTGGCTCACGACAGTCGCGAGCATAGTGACCTTTCTTGTCACAATTGTAACACCTCACCCTTGACATTTTCTTCACTTGAGGACGTTTTCCTCTCTTGTGTTGTTTAACTCTTGATCTCTTGCAATAAGGACTTGATCCTTTGCATTCCCACATATTGAACGAATCAATACGCTTGCGCTTAGAGCTCAAAGCCCTTTCTGAGCTAGAGCCAGTATTGTAAATTTTTATTTTCAGCTCACATGCCGTTAAGTGGTCCTTTACCAGCTCAAGGTGGTGCACAGCATCCTCAAGATCTTCCATAACATGGTCAAGAGCTTCTAGTGCTTCTTGCTTTTCCAGCACATATTGAATCTTCATATTCAATATTTCACAATTGTTGCCGTTCATATCAGCAATTACGTTCTTAGTTGCTGAAAACATCGATCTGAACACATCGACATACATGCACGAATAATTAATGCCTATCATTTATGCATCCCTATTTGCACTGAGACCCATCATATTAATGAATAATTTCAAGTAAGGTTTCAGAATCAAAAGGTCACTATGTTTCCAATCATCCTCCAAAATCCTAACTTAAAACTATCATTAATATAATTGTCTTATGCAAAACAAATTCTATGAAGTTACAAAAAACTTCTATAACTACCCACAGCTAACTACCCACAACAATCAGCAATTAACAGAAAGCAACGGATAATTGACATTCAATGAAATAATAATGCTTTCAACTAATACAACTAACATATAGGTTGCTACATCAATAACAATCAGGTAGTAAGCATTACATAAGATGTCCACAAAGCACACTTAACTAAGAAAACAACCAATACATCTAACACCAAAACAGCACACGAACTGAGAAAGATCCTCTTTTGTTCAATTTCTTGATCTTTTCCCTTGTAACAATGCAGTAATATTCATTTACAAAATCCATCACAATTTTCTTATATGAAGCAGCTCCGTTGACATCCCATATGCGATTCAACACATCTTGCCATTCAGGTGGAAGAGTGTTTATAAAAAAATCGCACCATCTCTGACTGTGGCATAGGACGACCATTCCATATGACCTGTTGAATTTTCCCATTGACTTCCGGACGTGATCAATTAAGTCACCACTCTCCCATCGATGATCGATCAGCTCGCCTATCAACATAGACAGCCTATCCTTTTGTTCATCGGTAGAATCGCGCGAATAGGTGTGCGCATCCTCTCGGGGAGGCATTGTTCGTGCAACAAATGCAGAACTATTCCTGCAACAAATGCAGAACAAATAATCCACATAGACTTAATTGAAAAAGAAACACATTCTTTTCCTTTTTTTTTTTTTTTGGGGTCAATGGTCAACGGTCGTCGGTCAACGGTCAACGGTCGTCGGTCAACCGTCAACGATCAGGTCAACGGTCGTCGGACCGGTCGGACCGGACAGAACGGTTGGACCGGACAGACCGGTCGGACTAGTCGGGCCGGTTCGAGCGAACCGTGGGCACGTGCCGTGCGCGTGCGCGGAATGACGTCACGCAGACGTCATCCGGCACGTGCCGCGTGTGTGCCGGGCGTCCGCGGTCCGGGTCGGGTCGTCGGCCGGTGACCGCCCGGCCAACCGTCGTCGTTCTGACGTCATCGATGACGTCACCCCGGTTATCGACCGTTGGGTGACGTCATGCCGACGTCAAGACGCGTCGGTTCGCCGATCGCGCGAACCGATTCGCCGGCCGCGCGCGTGTGTCGCACGCGCCGGGCGGCGGCGATCGCTTCCGGGCGCGTCGCCCCCACGCGCAGCGGCTTCGGCGCGCGTGTGGGGCGTGCGGTGTCTCCGGCGGCGTTCGACATATCGCCAGACTCGTCTCGACGACCTCTTCCTTTCTATGCCATCAGAATTGAATTTCGACATACGAAAACACAGAAAAAAGGACGAAGAACACTCGGGTGTCGGGATTTCTGGCCCGATCCGTACGGCCGAAAATTTTTTTTGAAAAAAAATCAAAAAATTCAATCAAAAAACACGATAGGGGGTCGGGAAAACATGAATCTGGGCTCTGATAACAATGTTGGGGATAACGGATCCCCGAAACCGGATTCGACACCAAATCGAACCCCTAAATGCAATGCGGAAGACAAGCCCGTGGAATTATCATGTATCACCGATCCTAAAGCACACCACAGTTCGAGCATACCTTGTTAGCCACAGATTAGACACCGACGCCGAGAAGAGGAAGAAATGGCCTGTTCGATCCGATGGCACTTTGAATCGAAGAAAAACTTACTGTTTTTCTTTTTTCCCTTTTGAGAGAGAGAGAGAGAGAGCGTGAGGGAGGGAGAAGACGTACGTCAGTTTTAGCAAACCGTCTCTTCTCCCTCTCTCTCTCCTCCCTTTTATATGTCCCTCCATCCACGGGCCCTATTCCCGTGGGCCGGGCTTTTAGGCCCAACATGGGCGGACGGGCCATAAGCCCATTAGTCATATAAAACCATCACGAGGGAAAGCCTTTTGGACTGGGCTCAAGGATGCAAGCCTAAATTCAGCAGCTTCTGTGACAGCAAAGTCGAAACCGAATTCATCAAGTTACCACATGCCGATTTTTATGGGTATGAGAAAGATTTGTATAGGAATTGCACTCTTGAAGAGTGCAAAAAACTATGCTTGGGTATGTGCAATTGCTTGGGTATACGGTATAACGACTCTGTATGTTTCCCCAAGTTGAAACTGTTAAATGGCCGACATTCACCCAGTGTTACTGGGGACATCTACTTCAGGGTCCCAAAATCCAGTCTCTCCTCTTACAAAATATCAATGATAGAGTATGCCGCTCTGCAATGTCCAGGCAAAGAAGTTTTGCTACCAAGGACTTACGTAAAAACAAATCGGAGTTGGGAAATCAAGGTTTTGCTCGTTTTTGTTGGGGCAACAGCTGGAATGGAGGCCACACTTGTACTCATAATTTGCTGCCTGTTATATAGAAACCGCCCAGAGAAAGATGGAACTCACATTGATGGATACCACATGGGGCCGACTGGGTTCAGACGGTTCACATACGATGAGCTAAAGAAGGCAACATGGAATTTCAGTAAAGAAATTGGAAGAGGAAGTGGAGGAATTGTATTCAAGGCCGTGTTGTCAGATTGCAGGGTTGCAGCGGTCAAGCAGCTGCATGAGGCTAACCAAGGAGAGAATGAGTTTCTGGCAGAGGTAAGCACCTTAGGAAATCTTAACCACATGAACTTGATTGACATGTGGGGATACTGCGCAGAAGGAAAGCACCGGCTTTTGATCTATGAATTCATGGAACATGGTTCCCTAGCGGAAAATTTGTCTTCTCCAACTGAACTCGATTGGTCCAAAAGGTTCGAAATTGCGGTAGGGTCGGCTAGGGGACTTGCTTATCTTCACGAAGAGTGCTTGGAATGGGTTCTTCATTGTGATGTGAAGCCACAGAACATTCTCCTTGATTCCATGTACCAACCAAAGGTGGCGGATTTTGGACTGTCGAAGATACTCAAGAGAGGGGGCCTGAAGGATTCAAGCTTCTCAAGAATCAGAGGAACAAGAGGCTACATGGCTCCTGAATGGGTTTACAATATGCCAATCACCTCCAAAGTAGACGTGTACAGTTATGGGATTGTTCTGTTGGAACTGGTGACTGGCAGGAGTCCAACAGGACGGCTTGCATATACTGAGGGTGGTGATGAGAATGAGAGCAAAAAGTTCACTTCTTGGGTGAGAGAGAGGAGGAGAATAGGAGTTCCAATGGAAACATGGATAAAGGAAATTGTGGATCCAAGGTTGACAGGGGAATGTGACAATAAGAAGATCGAAGTTTTGGTTGCAGTGGCTCTTCAGTGTGTGGATGAAAACAGAGATGCAAGGCCCACCATGAGCCAGGTGGTTGAGATGCTTTTGCATTACAGAGATGAAGATGACATGATACTAGTATAGGTTATCTTACCTCTCTCTCTAGAATAAATTACGACTATAAGGTAATGATCTTTGCATATTTACAGGTATAATGTAATAACATCACTAAATATTTCCAAGTATTAGTTATTAGTCTTGGGATGTATGAAATCATGAAATTACGTTAATTTACCTGTGTTTCTGCTACTTTTTGGGAGAATAATATAACAATCTCAAACTTTTTATTTTTTATTTTTTATATTGCATTTTCATCCGCTATTTTTATATATTTGCTTTGTGACCTATACTCTGAAACAAACCAACACTTCAAATGTACATATCTTACACGTATCAAATATCCAAAAAGCTATAATAAAAGAGCCTAAAACATTGTAACACCGACATGGAG
This sequence comes from Eucalyptus microcorys, assembly GCA_014182515.1. Taxonomy (NCBI): domain Eukaryota; kingdom Viridiplantae; phylum Streptophyta; class Magnoliopsida; order Myrtales; family Myrtaceae; genus Eucalyptus; species Eucalyptus microcorys. The sequence continues at coordinate 23,091,511 of CM024567.1, read as the reverse complement.
ACTTCGTTAATAGAACCAATTCAGTACATATAATAAAAACAGTACCGGACGAATATCATGACAAACCTAAATATACTTTATAATCTTCGTACCTAGATTATCTTTCATATCAAGAGAGACATATAGTTTACAAGTAGAAGACCGGCAAGTTATTGAACGATCTTTTGGAATTATTAACCTGAAGATATTAAGAAAATTCCTTAGTTTGCATCACAACTATTCCCCTTTTCTGAACGACTTCAATTTTTATTTTTTATTTAAAGGTTAAGCCTTTTTGTCTAGCTGAAACTTACTTTAACATAATCTATGTCTTCCTTAACACCTTTCTTTTATACTCGTAAATCAATCCTTTTTTCACAACAAAAAATGTTTTGTCACGAACTTATACTGTTCATTTATTCAACAATTTCATATAGTATTGTAGTGTTTTATGATAAGTTATAAATTGTTCTCTTTTTTACGTTATTTATGTAACAAATGGCCTTTTTGTTTAAAAAAGAAAGGACTTAGGCCCAAGAGACTCAATTCTCATCTCTTACACGCGTGAAGCTGCACCTTTGAAGCCCAGCGAAATAACTTCATTCAGCCAACTCATAATTGTTGTAGCTAGTTTAATAGGCCGGGTTTTATTTGGCTCACACAAGCCAGCTCCTTATTAGACTAATTAAAAATCTTTATATTTCACCTTATTAGACCAACTTTGTAAAACAGTGAATTGTGATATCAATTAATATAACTCACATCAGAAAAACTCTTATGTATCTATTATATAAGAGGAGTATTTTCATGCTCTCAATTCTCTCGAATGATGGCTCTCTAGCTTCCTCACAAGTTTCTCTTCTAAAAGTAAGGTCTAAGAATAGGATTTCATTCAATCTGGATTGGGCTCACTTGGGTGGGATCCAGCCAAAATAGATTTGGGTGCTCGGCTACTGCGTCGGAAAAACACAATAGCTTCTGAACACTATTCCAGTGTCCGATCAGCTTTGGCTGGGTGCCCGAACATGCTCAACAGCTTGGCCACTCCTTCGCTGAGCGCTTGCCTGGTGGTCTGGTTCGCCCAAGTGCTTGGCGGGGCGGTTCCTCACATCTTCTGTTGTTTGCTTTCGTCTCCATGCCCTCACAAACACTTCTAGATACATGAGCCGATTTCGAGTCAAATGGGAAACTTCGAGCAAAATAAACAGAAGCTAATTAAGTCAATTAATTTTAATATTTTATGTTCCAACTAAAAGGGGCATAAAAGTAGCGCGACTTAATGATTGATATAGTCAGGTTCTGTTCATTTTACATAAGATGTGATATTTCTGAAAAATATTTTCCATAAAACAATTTTCCAAAAAAATGACAATACTTTTCGACGTTTGGCTGAAATTTGGAAATGAACTGAAAAATAATTTGTGCCATTTGCTATCTAATTTCATTTTCTGGAGAAAATTATACTAGTCAAATTTTTAATTAGATTTTACTTTTAATTATTTTTCCTTTCCTTTTCTTTTTTTTCTTATTTTTTCTTCCTTAGCCTGCCGTCAACGACAGGCGAGCTCGAGCCTCGCCTGATCTGGTGATGTCCTTCGTCTTTGCTCTCTCCTTTAAAATCATGCAGAGGCCCAAGGCCAAGCGATCTTTGAAGGAAGGTAAATTTCTGAGGGGAATGTGTGAGAAGAAGGGAGGGAAAATTCGTCAAAGTTCACGTGAAATCTGTGAGGTTGGGGGGCCTTGGCCTTGCAATGCTGAAGAGGCTTCGCTTTTGATTTGCGCGTCATTTTGTTGTTGCTTCCGTGTGAAGTCTTTTGATTCTTGAAGGACACGAGTGAATTGGATCGATTTGGACGCATAGGGAGGGAGTGATGCAGACGGAGGTGGGAGTCGGAGTTGCGGTGGAAGGACGTCAGAGATGGATTAGCCTGGGACATGGAAGCGTCGCGGCGGCGGACAAAGCTGCGCACAAATGCAAGTGCCAGCGGAAAGAGTGGAAATATTTAAATATTAAACCACGCTTTACTCTAACAATTTAAAATTTTTAAATGAATGGCATTGATCCTACACAAAATTCACGGACGTAGTGGTGGTCCATTCTGATTTTATAAAATTCTGGAATTTGAAGAGTAGAAAATAGTCTTTGTGAAAACTAATATTTTTTTATTTATTGAAAATATGAGAACAAGCGAGGACACTCCTATGTTTTAGATTTGATTGATCAGATTCTTGATGGTCCAAAAGCTCATGATTTGATTTGTTACAAAAATGATGTTAAATCATGACATATTCATGGAATTTGCTAACTGTCATCAAGATCGGATGACACAAATCAAAATATGCAATATCTTATGACCCGGAGATATTAGATTGGGGCAAACTGAGTTTCATCCGAAAGCTCTTGATCAATACTATCTAATTACATCATCTAATTGAGTTTTCAACGAGGTTCAACTTTGAGGTTCAACTTTGAGCAAAGTTGAACAATCCTAGGCCATAATTGGAATGTCCATCCTTGGATAATCTTCATGCAAAATGTCAACAGATAATTTGAATAGTAATCTTCTTCTTCTTTCTCGGTCAAGACCTGGACTAAATCACCAGCTCGCACATTTGATGAGGGAATGTCACGATCATTGGTGATTAATCGGGCCATCGATGAGTCATGAATTGAAAATTCCTCATTCTTAGAAAATGAATAATTAATATAATCGAAAAGGAAAGGTAGAAAACAAGAATCCAAAAAGTACCAAACATTATCCAATCAAATTTTAAAGCCGGGTTGGGTATAAAATGTCCAAAAGGACCCCCCAAAAAAAAAAAAAAAAAAAAACCACCACAAATAACTTGCTCATCACGCAGCACCAGGAGAGAGGAAAGAGCATGATCGACCGATTCAGCAGATTTTTTTTTCTTTTTTTGGTCGAATATTCAGCAGATTCACTCTCCGTGTAATCAGCAAAACCCTAGTCTTTCTCTCCGAAATCCTCGTCGTACCTTCTTTCCAAACAACAACCGGTCCCATTCATGCTCTGCAGATATAGATAGGTATCTAATTTGTCTCCCTTTGATCCCCGTGTCAGGAAAATTACACACTTTCTTCTTTTCTTCGCTCCGTTTCCTGTCCCTGAAGCTCTTGAGGTTTTTCCTCCGGAATTTTGGAACGAGGGTTTGGAATTTCTATCGAATTTCTATCGAAGTCGTAGTTTCTCGTTGAGTGAGCCTCCAAGGGCGTTATCTTATCTGCTGAGTTACGTGCCTGGACGGTTTTGGGTCTCAGCAACGTTTTTGTTAGGAATTTGGTTCTGTTAAGGCTGTTATTCTGGGTGTCTGGAATTTGTTAAAGGTTTTGGGTGCGGTTTTTTCCTTTGGGTTTGGTTTCGTTGAAATCCAATTCGGGATAAAGGTGTTCTTGCTTTATGTATCCCGCATTTTGGAGGTAGGAGTTTGGGCTGTGGAAGAGAAATTGCCCATATTGTATCTGTCCTTCTGTTTGGTGTGGCTTGAATAGACTGGAAATCCATCTTGGACATCTTTTGAGTGGAGGCAAGGCAACAAAGAGCTAGCTTAGAGTCTTGAGTGACGTGATTTGCTGCTTGAATTTAACTCAAATTCAACTTGAAAAGCAATGGCTCAACGTTGGGCTCAAGTCACGTTGAGTTAGAGCTGCGTTTCTCAAGCTCCACCTCAAGCTTGAGCTTGTTATATGTGAACGGCACGATTGGGCTATACAGCTTTTGAGGCTTTTTCATGTCGGTGCGGCAATTTTGAGCCATATAGCTAGCCTCTAGGAATCTATTTTGGGAATTGGTGGTGTTAAAATGTTCGTTTGGCATGAATCATCAATGCTAATCAATTGGAAAGTCCCACGTCTGTCTTGCCAGCTCAGGTTCTCTTGTCAGACTTCTTGCTTCTAAGAAGCTGGCTGTTGTCATGCTGTTTAGAGGGATTAAGGCACTTTTCTCTTCTGATACGCTGGGGTGTGAATTTAATAGCAATGAGATGATGCATGAGTCCTGATGATTTAGTTTAATTGTATGGACACAGTTGAGTGAGAAAGAACCTCTTACTGCTCTTCACTGGATCCACGCATCAATTTATTGCCTGTGCGATTAGCTTCAATTTAAGTCTGTAGTCTGCCTTTGCTTTTCATGTTTGATGCTTAGAGCAACTTCCTGGCAGGATTGATAGTTCACTTTCCCGCACCTGCGCCTTCATTTCTCACTTACATGCTCTATGATTAAGTTCATCTGATATTTGTTCTTGTGCCTAACAGACTACCTGTGCTTTTCATCTCAGACATGCTTAGATCAACTTCTTGGCAGAATTGATAATTCACTTTCCTCTGATGTATTCTTGTGTCTAACAGATCTTTGCCTATGGAGGCACAACATATTTATGTTGATTTAGAGATGGTTACTAGTAAGAATTTGGTGAATAAACTGGGAACTGCTTTTGACAAGTGTGTATGCATTCAAAATGCTCATGAATTTGAAAGCTCTTCTGATGGGGTTGATCATAGTGATGATGAAGATGCTGATGAGCTTGAGGAATGTACACGATCTCATCAAAGATGCTGGACAATGCAGTCTGGTCTTCTCCAAGCTTATGTCTCCACATATATCTTTCGACGAAGATGATGAGGAAGAGCAACCAAACATAGAATTGCAGGAACTCTTTTCTGAAGAAATTGTGCATAATCCGGCCCTTGGATGCTCAGTATTCTCGAACTCGATCGGATCTTGATGCTTTTATTTTCTTATCTAGTTGATTATCTACCAAGTTCACAAACTTCTTTAAATAACTTAATGCTTCAGATTTATGAAAAATGAAATAGACATGTCAAAATTGAGTATAATCATCTATAAACGTGATAAAATACATAGCCCCATGCCTTAATTTCAAATTATCACCTTTCATTCACCTTTCCAGCTCCTATGTTAATGGGACCTAGGTAAATATTTTCATTGGCGAGGAGTAGGATTGATAAGCATGGAGTTGCAAAAAACCAAGTAAACTGTTGTATAAGCATTAAATCTAAGAAAAGGCTTTTGTAAATGAGTGTAAATTTCGTGCCATTCAAGTAAATGTTTGGGCTACTTATCAATGACAAAGCACAGTAGTGTAGGTGGATCCATGCAATTGACTTCGTTTAGTGGGAAAAGGCTATTTTGTTGTCGTAGTAATTGCAATCGACATCTGAAGAACTTTTTCATGATTTTTCGCCAATAAATTGTGAGTTTTTCATTGGAACATGTTATAATGGAGATGTTTACGTGAAGTGAGCAGCAAGACTTTTCTTAAATCACAATTATCATGAATTTTCGGCACCATTACACCATGTAGGAATCAATTTGGTTCAAATCTGTTGGTTTGGTTTATCCACAATTATCTTGTTGTCTTGCATTGCAAGAACCCTCATCTCCATATAAAAGAAATGAATTGTTCACATCACAGTGTGGGGAATTGCAATGCAAGACAACAAGAAAATTGTGGATAAACCAAACCAACATATTTGAACCAAATTGATTCCTACATGATGTAATGGTGTCGAAAATTCATGATCATCGTGGTTTAAGGAAAGTCTTGCTGCTCAGTTCATGTAAACATCTCCATTATAACATGTTCCAACAAAAAACTCACAATTTATTGGCAAAAAATCATGAAAAAGTTCTTCAGATGTCGATTGCAATTACTATGACAACAAAATAGCTTTTTCCCACTAAATGAAGTCAATTGCATGGATCCACGTACACTACTGTGCTTTGTCATTGATAAGTAGCCCAAACATTTACTTGCATGGCATGAAATTTACACTCTTTTACTAAAGCCTTTTCTTAGATTTAATGCTTATACAACAGTTTACTTGGTTTTTTGCAACTCCATGCTTATCAATCCTACTCCTTGCCAATGAAAATATTTACCAAGGTCCCATTAACATAGGAGCTAGAAAGGTGAATGAAAGGTAATAATTCGAAATTAAGGCATGGGGTTGTATATTTCATCACGTTTATAGATGATTATACTTGATCCGGACATGTCTATTTCATTTCTTATAAATTTGAGGCATTAAGTTATTTCAAGAAGTTTATGAGCTTGGTAGAAAATTAATTAGATAAGAAAATAAAAGTATCAAGATCTAATCGAGATTGAGAATATCTATTTGATGAGTTCAGAAATATATATGATGAAAAGGGAATAAAAAGCTAGTTTTCTATTCCCTATACTCTTCAACAAAATGGTATTGTAGAAAGGAGAAACAGAACTCTACTAGAAATGGTTAGGTCCATGGTGGCGTATGCTAACTTACCTATAACTTCTTGGGGTTGACTCTTTATCATTGCTACCTATGTATTTAATCGTGTGTTTTCCAAATCAGTTACTTCTATTCCATATGAGTTATGGACATGTAAAAAACCCGACTTAAGTTTTCTTAAATAGTGGGATTGTGGTACCTATGCTCATGAACCCTCTCACAACTATGGGAAATTGAGTCACAGAGGTAAAAATAGTATTTTCATAAGATATTCAGAGCATTCGAAGGGATATGTGTTTATAGATAAGCAAGAAAGTGATAGTATAACTGAATTTCAATCACGGGATGTTACATTCTTAAAGAATGAATTTCCTAAGAACGGTGAAATAAGTGAGGACTGCTCCATATTTGAAACCTCAAATCAAGATAATGAACTTAATGGAGTTCGTCCAAGTGGGAGCAATGTGAGAAGTGAAGAATTAAATTTGACTCAATCTCAATTAGAACCACCTAATGAGGTAATATCGTCATTATTTAATCCGAGTGGGAGCATAATGAAGAATAATTTACGAAGTGTACAATCTCTCGTATTGCGAACAAGTCACAAAAGTATTTCCGGTCGATGTTTTGACATTAAAGAGAAACTTTCATGGTGGCTCCACAAGATAAAGATGAGCTAAGGAATGTAAATGAAGCTCTAGATAGCCCTAATAATGAAAAATGAATACGTGCAATGGAAGATGAAATGGAATCAATGAAGTCAAACTATGTTTAGGAATTGGTTGATCTTTCAAAAAGACGCAAAGTCATTAGGAACAAGTGGGTTCTTAAAATAAAACCTAAAGCTGATAGCTCAATAGAGAAATAAAATACTCGCCTTGTGGCAGAGGGGTATAATCAATAGGAAATAATTGATTATGAGGAAAATTTTTCTCCTATAATGAGATTTACCTCAATTCGTCTTATTCTGGCAATATTGGCTATAATAGATTTTGAACTATACCAAACGGATATAAAGACTACTTTCCTCAATGGAGAATTAGGAAAATAAATTTCTATGAAAAAACCCGTTAGTTTCAATTCAAAAGGCCAAGAACAAAAATATGTTGACTTTTGATATTAATATGTGACCTTAAGCAGTTATCGAGACAATAAAATATACGTTTTCATAATGTCATAATGACATATGATTCTACAATGAATGATGAAGATCATTGCGTATATATCAAAAGATCACAAGATCAATTTGTGATCATATCATTATATGTTGATAATATACTAATTGTTGGAAGTAATATGGAGTTTGTTAATACCGTTAAGAGTTGATTATCTTTGAACTTTGAAATGAAAGACATAGGTGATGCTTTATATATTCTTGGAGTTAGGACTCCAAGAGATTGTTCAAAAAGATCATTGTCTCTTTCACAAGAGACGTATATAAAGAAGGTTATTGAACGATTTCATATGTAAAATTGCAAACCCATAGATACTCCAATAGTAAAAGGTGAATGATTGAATCATAGACTGTGTCCAAAGACTCCACAAAAGAAGGAACAAATGCAATGTGTTCCTTATGCTAGTGCTGTTGCTTCAAATCATTTTATTTTAATTTTTTAAATAATTTTATTACTTTTTTTCTTTTTTCTTCTTTTCTTTCTTTTCTTTCCTTTCTCCTCTTCTTCTTCAAGGGTTGTGGGTCGCCGGCCTTAGGATTGACTAGCAACAGGCCAAACTAGGGCTGACGACCTCGTCGAAGCATTGCTGGCCTTCACCCAGGCTGTACCTCGTCGGTCGAGTCTTGGCTGGGCGAGCGGCCTCACCCAGATCTGGTGAGACTGAGCCTTGCCTAGTCAAGTAAGGCTCGCCGATGGCTGGGGGAGGCCTGGGTGAGGCCTGCTTGGCCACTGACAAGTGTCCGGCGAGATTATTATCTGGGTGATAATCGAGAACTCAAGCTTAAAAAATAAATATTGTCTTAAATGACTGTTAAGATAATTACACAATATTAACTATATTCGAAAGTAAAATAACCCACATATTTTATTTTATTTGTCTTTGATGCCAGATGTGAGTTCTAATGGATTATTTGAAAGAGTGGATACATGAACTCAAGTTAGACATTGGGTATGTTTGAACTATCATCTGTATAGTATAGAATGTGAGGACACACACTCATTGGGAAAAAAATGAATACCGTAATATGTATTTTATACTACGTATGCATAAAACGACTAATAGTGGCAAAAGTTTTGATATCAACCTTTATGCCACACGAGATTCTTGAGGAGAAGAGCTCTTTAATTAAGTGCCCTCATGACTCTTACTTGTTTTCAAGATTTCTATTCAATATTTGTTATCTTAGATTGTTGCAAATGATCATGAATTGATTTGATCTAATATGACATATCTAGAAAAGCAAGTTGAACTTAAATTGAGAATTTCAAGGAAGGAGAAAGTTCGAGTTTGGGATATCACATTCTAGTTTGTATTCACTGGTTGACCAATTATGATTAGTTTGTGATAATCATAATTATGAATACAAATATCATAATTAAAAAGAGATTGAGATAGATATAAATATGATTAATCGATCTAAGGTACTACATAATATCTATTTGAAAATGTTATGCCCATTTTCAGCTACTATATATTCCTAACAGATGTATAGTAATGAGCTCTCGAAGTATGCTGGTTACACGGATTATTTGCCGGTATGAATATTGTAGAGTGAAGAAAAAAGAGTAGTGTTCAGCCTATCATGTACGAGTGAGAGATGATGGATTTTATAAAAAGGTGTTGGGCTGCCCTTTTTTGTTCCACAATTGTTGCCAAAACAATGATGCATTTCATGTGCACACCTAAATCCATAAGAACGAATGAACAGAAGGTGAGACTTAAAGAGCTAAAAGCGGAATTAGCTCATTATTAGGGGAATGACAGTGATATGGTGGACCATGTGATCAAGATCAACAGGATGATACAAGGAATCATCTAAAATAGTTACCCCATGCCGAATTTTGAGAAGGCACCTGCCATAATGAATACTCTTTCATTTGAATGGCAAGCAATGCTAAATACCCTATGGGAGGCCAACGTGGTTCCAACTTATAAAAAACTTGCAATAAAGTTTCTGAGGGAATACTATAAGATTGAGGTAACGAAAATTTCAACCCTTGGATTAAATATAAATTGGCGTAGAATGAATGTGCCTTAGAGGGGCCATAAGGGATCTTTGAGAGTCTTTCTGTGGTTAACCAACTTGTCTTTAGAATTTTCAGAGGAATTTTCTAAGAAGCTTGAAAAGTCTTTTTCTATTTATGAGATAGTATACTAATGTTGAATTTATTTAGGGATAAGTGCATTAGAAGTCCTAAAACTTATCATGAAAATGCAATTGAGTTCTAAACTTTCAAAAAGTGCAATTAAGTCATAAAACTTGTCACGAAAGTTCAATCAAGTCCTAAAACTTTCAAAAAGTTCAATAAAGTCTTAAAACTTGTCTCGAAAGTGCAATCGAGTCCTAAAACTTTCAAAAAATGCAATCAATGGAAGGACTTAGATTGAACCACTTTGATAAGTTTTAGGACTTGGTTGCACTTTTTGAAATTTTTAGGACTTAATTGCACTTTGTGACAAGTTTTAGGAGTTAATTGCATTTTTTTAAAAGTTTTAGGACTTAATTGCATTTTCATGACAAATTTTAGGACTTCCAATGCACTTATCCCATTTATTTATTTATTATTTTTCTTAGGTTGGTTTATGATATCTTAGGTGTAAATATTTATTTCCATATTGATGTTGATATATTTCTACTAGACATATTACTTCGTGTAAATGACATGTTTAGTTAATGAAAATTAAATGTTATTGCTATTGTAAATTATTATTTTAATTTACAAATATTTGTGGGAAGTTCAAGAAAGTTTTAGTGTCTTTGGAGAACTCATTTTTACATAAATGATTATATTAATGATAATTTCAAGTTAAGAATTTTGGATGATGATTGGAAATAAAGTGACATTTCAACTATAAAGTTTTATTTGATCTTATTCATTAATATGATTAATTTATACAAAAAAGATGCATAAATGTTAGGCATTAATAATTCGTGCAAATATGTATGAAATGTTCAGATACAATTGCTTTAGTTTCTAAAAATATAGTGGCTGAATTGAACAGAGGAGAGAAATTGAAGGCGAGAATTATAAGATATTGAATATGAAAATTCTATATGTGTAAGAAACACAATAAACATTAGAGGCTCTTAACCAAGTTATGGAAGAACTTGAGGATGTCGTGTGTCACCTTGAGCTGGCAAATGACCGCCTCTTGGTGACTAAGCTAGAAATAGATATATATTATGCTGGTTCTAGCTCACAAGGTGCTTTGAACTCTAACTGCAAGCATCTTGATTCGTTCAAAAGGTGGAAAGGGAAGGGAGCAAGCTCTTCAAGCAAGAAACCAAGACTTGACCAACATGAGAGAGGAAAACATCATCATGTTAAAGAATGTCAATGGTGAAATGTTACAACTATAGCAAGAAGGGTTACTATGCTCACGACTATGGTGAGCCAAAGAAGGTAAACACCTATTGTATTCTTGAAAGCTTTGCTTATGTATGAAGTTATGTAGTTCTAACTGAATCTAATCCTTTGTGGATTGTAGATTCGAGAGCAACAGACCATGTAGTGAATAATAGATAAGCTTTTGTGGAATTTTAATGAATACCAATCAGAACAAAATGGATCTATGTAGGAAACAATTCAAAAGCTGAAGTTAAAGGGATCGGCACCTACCAATTAGTTATGCGTGGTGGACGCACTTTATTCCTACATCCCCGGAATTTCTTCAGAACTTAGTGTCTATTTTAGTGTTGGTTTAACTTGATTTTAATTTGAACTTCCATAATAGTTTTGTGGACTTGCATTTAGGTATGAGTTACTATGGTTATGGTTACTTTCCAGATGATTTTATTGTGTTGAATGTTCTCTATAATAATGTCAATATTTGTTATTCTCTCTTCACGTCTTCTAATTTATATGATAATAATATGAATATATGGCATGCTAGACTTGATCATATTGGCCAACAACGAATGAATAGATTAACCTATATGTGAGTATTGCCTAGTAGGGAAAACAACAAGGAAACCATTTTGAAAAGGAACAAGAGCTTAATTTCCTTTTCATTTAAGCTATTATGACATTTGTGGTTCAATAAATGTGAGAGTGAGGCATGACGCTGTATATTTCATCACATTTATAAATGATTATACTCGATTTAGACATGTCTATTTGATTTCTCATAAATCTAAGTGATCGAGTTAGTTCAAGAAATTTATGAGCTTGGTAGAAAATCAACTAAATAAGAAAATAAAAGAATTAAAATCCGATCGAGATTGAGAACATTTTTCTGATGACTTTAGAAATTTATGTGATAAAAAAGGAATAGAAAGATAATTGGTTATTCTCTATACTCCCCAACAAAATAGTGTTGTGAAAATGAGAAACAGAACCCTACTAGAAATGGTTAGGTACGTGATGGTGCAAGCTAACTTACCAATCAATTTTTGGGGATGCTTTGTCAACTATTGCCTATATACTTAACTGTGTATTTTTCAAATCAGTTACTTCTACTCTATATGAGTTATGGATAGGTAAAAGATCTGATTTAAGTTTTCTTAAACCGTGGGGTTGTGCTACCTATATTCATGAACCCTCTCACAGGTATGAGAAATTGGATCATAGAGGCAAAATGGTATTTTCATAAGATATCAGAGTACTCAAAAGGGTGTGTGTTTATAAGTGAGCAAGAAAGATAATATAACTAAATTTGAATCATGAGATGTTACATTTTTAGAGAATGAATTTTTTAAAAAGAGCGAAATAGGTAATGACTATTCCCTATTTGAAACCTTGGATAAATATAATGAACTTAATGGAGTTTGTCCAAGTGGGAGCAATGTGAGAAGTGAGGAATTAAATTTGACTCAGTCTCAATTACAACCGCGTGATGAAATGATATCATCATTATATAATCCAAATGGAAGCATAATGGAGAATAATGTGCAAAATGTATAATTTCCCGTATGGCGAACAAGTCGCAAAAGTACTCCCCATCGACATTTTAACATTGAAGGGAAACTTTCATGGTCGCTCCACAAGATGAAGATGAGCTAAGAAAGGTATATGAGGCTCTAAATTACCCTAATAAAGAAAAATTGATGCGTACAATGGAAGAGGAAATGAAGTCAATGATGTCAAAGTATGTTTGGGAACTCGTTGATCTTCCAAAAGAATGCAAAGCCATTAGTAACAAGTGGATTCTTAAAATAAAGCGTAAAACTGATGGCTCAATAGAGAAATATAAGATTTGCTTCGTGGTGACGGGGTATAATCAACATGAATGAATTTATTATAAGGAAACATTTTTTCCTATAATGAGATTTACCTCAATTCACCTTATTTTAGCAATAGTGGGTTGTATGGATCTTAAACTATATCAAATAGATGTAAAGATTGTTTTTCTTAATGGAGAATTAGAAGAAAAAAAATTTATGGGACAATCCGTTTGTTTCATTTCAAAAGGTCAAGAACAAAAGGCATGTCAATTTTTAAGATCAATATATGGCCTTAGACAGTTATCAAGACAATGGTATATTCGTTTTCATAATGTTATAATGCAATATAATTTTACAATGATTGATGAGGATCATTATATATATACCAAAAGATCTAAAGATCAATTTGTGATCATATTATTATATATCGATGATATACTCATTGCCGGAAGCAATATGAAATTTGTTAATACCGTTAAGAGTTGGTTATCATTCAACTTTGAAATGAAAGACATGAGTGGAGATGCATATATTATTGGAGTTAAGATTTCAAGATATCGTTTGAAGAAATCATTGTCTCTTTTGCAAGAGATGTATATAAACAAGATTCTTGAATGATTTCGTATGCAAGACTGCAAACCCATAAATACTCCAATTGTAAAAAAGTGAAAGATTGAACCATAGACGGTGTCCAAAAACTTCATAAAAAAATGAACTAATGTAACGTATTCTTTATGTTAGTGTTGTAGGAAGCTCAATGCACGTTACGATGTGTACAAAACCTGACATATGTTTTGCAGTTTGAATGATAAGTAGGTACCAATCCAATTCAGGTCAAACACATTGGACACTCGTCAAAAGAATACTGAAGTATCTGAAGGGTACTGCTGATTATTTGATGAGTTATCAAGGAAAAAAGTTGCGGCTTGAAGGCAACTCAGATGCTGATTGGGGAGGAAATTTACATAAAATGAAATCTACTTCTAGACTTGTTTTCTCACTAAATAATGGTATAATATCTTAGAGCAGTAAGATGCAAACGTATATAGCATTATCCACAATGGAAGCCGAGTTCATGGCATTATCATCAGCAGCACAAGAGGGTATTTAGCTTAAGAGATTTTTGGAACATTTAGGTATTGCTAAGAATACTAAAAACTTATTGTTGGTTAACTGTGATAGCCAAGTAGTGATACCGTACACCAAAAATCCCAAATATCATGACAAAACCAAACATATAAATATCAAGTATAACTTTGTAAAAAATATAGTTGCACGAAAAGATATAAACTTACAGTATATATCTATCCATAGAATGGTAACAAGATTTATGACGAAGCCAATACCTAGAGATATTTTCTGTGGTCATGAAAAATCTTTAGGATTGTGTAAATGCTAATATACTGAATATTTTAATTTCCCTAAGTGTTAACATTTAATGAAGTTATTTTCCATTATTAATGCCTATGAGTTTTATGTGATATTTATGCATCTTAATGCTTAGTGCATTATAAAATTGAGAAAGTATGTTGGACAGATAAGAGATTAGTTTACTCACATGGGTAATTGCATCTATTTACTGTGTGATAAATAGAGATGGGACAATTTTTAAGCTTATTATAGATGTGACAATCGAGAGCTCAAACTTAAAATATAGATGTCACCTTAACCGGGTGTTAAGATGATGACATAATATTTACAATGTCCAAGAGTAAAATAACCCACATGTTTTATTTTATCTGTCTTTGATGCTAGATGTTAATTGTGATTTCTTTGAAAGAATAGAGACTTGAACTTTGGTTAGACATTGCATATGTTTGAACTATCATCTATACGGTATTGAAAGTGAAGACATATGCTTCATGAGAAATGAGTTAATACTGTAATACGTATTTTATATTACGTATGCATGAGACGATCAATAAGAGTGGCAAAAGTTTTAATCTCAACTTTTAATACCATGTGAGACGCTTAAGGAAAAAAGTTCTTTAATTAAGCACCCTCATAATTCTTATTTGTTCTTAAGATTTCTATTCAATTTTTGTTATCTTAGAATGTTGCAAATAATTATGAATTGATTCAATTTAATGTGACATTTCTAGAAAAGCAAGTTGAACTGAAATTGAGAATTTCAAGGAAGGAAGAAGATCAAGTTTAGGATATCACTTTCTATTTTTGTATTTACTGATCGACCTATTAAGATTAGTTTGGGATAATCATAATTGTAAATACAAATATTATAATTAAAAAGAGATTGAGAAAGATATAAATGTGATTGATCAATCTAAGATACTGCATACTATATCTTCTCGAAAAGGTTATGCCCATTTTGAGCTGATAAATATTCCTAACATATGTATGATAACGATTTTTCAAAGTATGTTGGTTGTATAGATTAATTGTTGGTATGAACGTTGTAGAGAGGGGAAGAGAGTTACGTTCCACCTATCATGTGCGAGTAGGAGATGATGGATTTCATAAAAGGTGTTGGGCCACTCATGTTGGGCCAAACCCGGCTAGTAACTAAAAAAATGGTCAAAAGAGAAGGTAGTTATTTTTGTGTAAAAGAAACTATAATATAAAAGAACGTTAAAAAGAAAAGCAACATTCAATAAGTTCATTTTGGTGGATTATGTCTCTCAAGAAAAAGAGTTGAGAGGCTTCAATCGACAATCAAAGGATCGATCCTTCTTGAGATTGCAACTGCATTTAATCCATGGAAAACAAGGAATGTCCGTCTTGATGATGTGCTTTACGATCGGTGTTATGAGTGAGCCAAGTCGGGTCGGTTGAGGGGTAAAATGGTAATATCAATGAAAAATGAAGGACATAATTGTAAAATTGCTGATGGGGCCAAAACCGCAATTTTGCAAAAAGTGAAGGGCAAAATTGTAATTGCGAGACAGGCGGTTGCCGTGCATGCGCTTAGGAGTCCCTCACAATGTTGTACATGTGCCGCTGACTCGAGTCTCTTCCAGCCATGTGTGGAGGTACGTTTGGCCTCCTCCGACGGCGTATTGCCGCTCATTTTTCTTGTCTCGATAAGAACTACGACCCTACATTTTCAAAAATAAATTTTGTTGCATGGAATATCGAGAAAGGGCGTTGAACGAAATAGTTGGGTGACGGGTTTTTCGCCCTTGAGCGTTCATTAGCACCGTTTCACGAATTCTGGCTGTTAATTCAATTATAAACAACAACAATGATAAGGAAACAACAACACTACGCTCTTATACCAATGTAGAAAACGGATTTCTAATAAAAACAAATACTCAAACTATCAAGTAATACTAGAGCACAAATGCAAATACGTGCCCAAGGATCCTTGTAACACCAATTATAAAGTATATCACCAAGACGAATGTACTTTGTTTTCCACGGATTAAATGCTTGCAATCTCGAGAGGCATCAATTCTTCGTCTCAATCAAAGCCTCTAAGTTCTTTTACTTGAGAGAGAATCCACCAAAAATCAAAACTCACAAAATATCGTCTCTTATATTCCTTGTTTTATTAACCTCCTTTTATATTGCAGTTTATTTAACACAAAAATAACCGCCTTCTCTTATGGGCCCTTTTTTGAGTTACAGGCCGAGTTTGGCCCAACATCTTTTATAAAACCCATCATTTGATTTACTCGTTTCGAAATTTAACAGATTACCTTCCATCAATATTCATAACTATATGATCATTGGTTTATTTCTAGATAACATCGGTTTGTGGATCGCGTTATCTAACCACGTATTTATCTGTTGTTTGATTACTTTCCTTAAAAAAGAAAACTCAAAATATATTCGAATTGGATTTGATTTTTGCTAGAATATTGCTTAATTTATACTAGATTGCATGTGTAAATTCGGCAATTTCTTTATTCCGATTTGTTAAATAAAAATCCAAAAAATATTGCTAGATGAATTAGGGTTCCTTTCTTAGAATAGTTGGCATGTTTAAATATTAAGCATTTTTAAATTGAAATTTTAATTAAATAAAAACTCAAAGAGATGAACAATTTTTAATAATATTTTTTCGACTTTTTTTATTTTCCTTTTCTTTTCTTTTTCCTTTTTTCTCATCTATTATTCCTTATTTTCCTTTTTTTCCCCACAGTGGCCAACGAGGCTTCGACGAGGCTCATCAGCCATTGTCACCCAAATCTGGACGAGGCTTGCGGCACGTACCATTAGTTTGTATGTTGCATGTCATTTATTATGTCACATGTTTATGGTCACTTAAATTAAAATGTGTGACATATTAAGATACTTGCATTTAATATTTTCTCATCATTAGATAGGTCATTTAATTAATACCGTGTGATACATAACATGTTGCATGTCACTTTAGCTAGGCATTTTTGTATGTTAATGCATTGCATTGCACGTAGTTTGTAGGTTTTATTTAAAAAAGTGAAAACCCCAAAAAAAGATTGAGTGATTGCATGCTAATTAAAAATTATATCTAAGATTGTTGATGTATTTTTTTAGATAAAATCGTACTTGCTTTCATTGAGGTAAATCCTGTATTTTATTTATTGTTTTATTGGTGATTTGCGCATCGCACGGTCACCTTGTATGTTATAAATAATAAAATGGATTTAAGTTGCACACTAGAAATTTTTTTTTCCCATAAAAGAACTATATCTGAAGGGCACTAGAGAAATCTAGTGTAACCAAGTGGCCGAAAAAAAAATATTTCTCTAAATACTTTACTTGGGTTTCTAATTGACTCGCCTCAAACTTATTAGTAGTGACTCATAAACGAAAATGGTTTGCATACAAAGAACTTAAACCCTAAGTTGTGAATTGGCACGTGTTTCGAATAGCCTAAGTTAAGTCTAGGCCTAACAATCCATTAGCCGAACCCCTAAGTGGTGCATTGTTAGAGTAAATCACAATAGCTTGGTGACTCCATTAGGGAACCTTTCATTACAAGGTTATCTTTTCTTCTTTTTTTTTAATATGTAAGGATTATAGAGCAAATGAAGTACAACAGCTTAGGGGCATCCCCAGCATTATAAATAGATCTAATAATTCAAAAAGATGGAGGCAAGAAGTCTCCACAGAAGGTCTAATTTTTTGATAAAGTGAAGTTCTATCTCTTATGTTTTTATGCACTTTAGCTAAAATAATATGGATATTAGTTGATTTTTTTTTTAAACCTTCTATGGTTACGCTCCATCCAAATGCAATATATGATTGCTAGGAAAGACACTTTGAGGAGTCTTGTCACCAAATCTTTTCCCTTTGTTGCCCTAATCATCCATTGAATTTCCTCATTTCATCCTCCTAAAGACCACTTAATCTGATATTGCGCAAGGACACTACGCCAAATGCTACTTGTCCATTTGCATTTGAAGAATAAATGAATTATGTTTTCTACCCTGCAAAAGTTACACTAGGTATCAACTGAGGTTATCCATTATGCTACAATCTCTACCATCGGTAATCTATCTCTATCTCTACAAACTAGCCATCCAATAAAATTGTGTTTGCTAATGCCGCTACTTCAAATTAGATTGTACCACTCCACAACCAGACCCCTATGATTGAGTTCATTGTATATGTCACGATAATAGTATCCTGAACTAGAAAGCACTGAGGTTAGAGCATGTTGTAATTTAAGAAGACATCGCCAACTCCAAGCCATACTACCCCTAATGTCAAGCTACATAACTGAGGTGCCTCTACATTTAGTGTTGTGAACCCAAATGCTCCAAAGGGAAGAAAAAGTGTGATTAATAAGGTTCTACAGGGTGCGGCCTAATAAAATTTTATTCCATATGTGCAAATCGGGCAATCCTAATCCTCCTTCCCTTTTACGTGAGCAAACTACTTACCATGCAACCTTGTGCGATCCATGATTTGCTAGAGAACCAGCCCATAAGAAATGTTGAATCCTCTTCTCAATCTCGTATTGGAAGTAAGAAAATTTGCATCTAATAAGAGAAAATGGAGATAAGGACTGATTTAGTTAGCTGTAGATGCTCTACATAACTTATATGCTTCATGCCTCAACTTTCAAATTTTTTAAAGATTTTGTTAGTAAGACTCTTGCAATATGTATGAGTGAGTCTTCTAGTAACAAGGGGAACGCCCAAGTATTTGATAGGTAGGGTGTCAATGGAAAAAGGTGTGTGGTCCAGTATAAAATGCTTCTCATCCTTGTAGTCCTGTGAGAGTAGCGAATTCTTCAAGTGCATCTACTAGGAAAAGAACGGAACCTACATCTCCATGAGAAAATAAGAATAAGTCATCTGTGAAGCATAAGTGAGTAATCCTTTGTGTTTTACAGTGCCAGTGGTATTTGAAGGAAGAAGCAACTTTCGTACTAACAATTCTATTAAAAATTTCCATAACTAGGACAAAGAGGTATGGAGAAAAGGGTCACCCGGTCGCAACCCATTAGTGTTATTGAAATAGCCAACCTGTTTGCCATTAACGTTCATTGAAAAACTCAGAGTAGTGATGCACTCGATTATCCAATCAACCAAATACTAGGGTGTATTTAGGGCTTTAAGGACCCCAATGACTACATCCCATTTGACCATGTCATAGGCCTTCATGAGATCAATCCTTATGATCACACGTTTATCTTTGTCTCCCTTATGATAGTTGTGTAGTAGTTCTTGGCACAGCAGGATACTCTCTGAGATCTGTCGTCAAGTGATGCAAGCAGTTTGGTTAAAGTCGACGATCGGAGCAAGCATAAACCTTATTTGTTTTGCGAGTTTGGATTTAATCTTGTATAGGATATTGTGGCATTAAATGGGTCTGAAATCCTTGAGGCGAGATGGATTCGAAACCTTCGGGACAAGGGTAATCAGGGTGAAGTTTATAAATTTCAGCAATCTTTTCGTCAAAAAAAATTCCATGATAGCTTTCCTTAATGTCTTGTTCTATGATGGATCAAGCACTTTTGTAGAATTGACTGTTAAAATCGTCTGGGCTTGGAGCTTTGAAATTGTTGAAACCCTTTAAAACTCTGAGGATATATGATATTTGAAGTGTTGGAAATGTAACAAGAGTATTGACATCTTCATGAAATAAAGAAACATACCTCTCATAAGGGACCCATGGACGCCTCGAATTACCAAGGAGGTGCTGGTAATATGATATAATTGCATTGCACTTCTTCGCATCATGGAAGCAAAGAAAACTTTGCTGTTGTTGTCACCCTTCTTAAGTTGAAGGTTTTTAGATTTCTGTTTGAGCAAAACTTCTTCATGTTTACTATGAGCAAGAAAAACCTCCAATTGTGCCTTTTCTTCAGCCCGAAAAATGGAATCATAAGGGTCAGTCACAAGCTCTTGTTGAATTCGTTGAAGGCTCTCCTTAGCTTGCTTAACCTTTAAGTGTAAGTCACCAAACTGAGTTCTATTCAGGTCCCTGAGTTGCCGTTTCAATGCTTCGAGCCTCATCACCACCATGAAAATTCTTGATCCTTTAACTTCTTGTTGCCAGCAAATGGAGACCATTGGCGAGAAAATAGGGCTGGTAGTCCAGAAATTGAAGAATTTAAAAAGAGATTTCCTTTTCCTATATGTAGTGTCCAATCGCACCAAACATGGGGAGTGGTCTGAAACCCTTGGAAGTAAGAATTCAACTAAATAGTGGTTATACTTGTTCTGCCATTCTGCATTGATCAGGACTCTGTCAATTTGGCTTGCTAAGATTTTCCTCAGAGCTTTTGTTCATCCATGTGAAGAAAGGCCCTATAGATGGAGGTTCAATTAGTGCCAGCTTCTCAACAATCATGTTGTTAAGCTCCTCCATACCCAAAGTCCAATGAACAGTGGAACCAATCCTTTCACTAATGTCCTTAGTTTCGTTAAAATCACCCATAAGTAACGAGGGCATGTTTCTAGTATGTCTGGTAGAGAAAGTTGAAATATTGTGCCATAGATACCCTCATTCAACTTCAGAGTTGGAGCCATATATGGCAGAAAGTGAAAAAGGGTCCACCCCAGGTTTTTCAATGAGACAATGCATGAGTTGAACAGAAACTTCCAACACGGTAGGCTAAGAATGGACGGCTTCCATAAGATCTAGATTCGCCCTAGGCTGCTGCACATATAGTTATGAGTATATTTCCCATTACAAAAGCTACTATCAACAACAAAACTAGCATTCTCTTCTTTAATTTTGTGCTCAATCAAAATAAGAATATGGGGATCCTGGGACAGAGCAAACTCCACCAGTTCCCTTCTTTTGGGGCTGTGATTAAGGCCCCTCACATTCCAAGACCCCTCACATTCCAAGAGACAATATTCATAAATCAGGAGGCTTTGTTACATCTCCCAAACCCCCATTACATCCACCCCTTCCAAAAGAGCAAATCTATTCTCAAAAGACACTAAATTGGAAGCATTTATGCTTTTATTGATTGAGTCACAATCCTTGCTACCAATTTGTTGTGAAAAGGAAGGATCGGATATTACAATTGGAGGGCCAGTCGTCTGGGGGACCGAGGAGTTAGGAACTTCTTTTAGATGGGAGCTGGCCTAGAAAAGCCAGAAGTAGCCCCTACAACTTCTCCATTTGTTTTGGGCTCCTACTGGCTAGATACCGAGTTAGGGGGGCAGCAGATTTTTGGATCCTAGGAACCCATATTTCTTTGCTTCTACCAATACAATCTTTGTGACCAAAGCAATTGCACTTCTTACACCTCAATGGCACCCAGTTATAGTACACCATGGCCTAAAAAATTTCACCATTACCCATGCCGATATCAAATTTTTCTGGGAACGTGCTATCAACGTTTATGAGGATGCATATCTTCGCATAGGATAACCGTTGTTTTTGTTCAGTGGTTGCATCCATGTACAAAGGTCTTCCAATAACACTACAGACGTAACTTAGGCCTGTTTTGGTCCAAAGAACATGAGTTACATAATAAAGCCAGACCCAAATAGGCACGGAAGTGATCTTCTCTCTCTCTCTCTAATGTAATAAGGGGGTGCCACTTTTGTAGAAACATAGGTTTTCTTGCAATGTTCCAGACCCCAACCTCCATAACTTTCACCATTTTCACAACATTTGAGAAGCGAAAGAAGAAGAAACCATCCACCATGGCAGTAATATCTAGAAGATTCTCTTTGCCCCACAGTTTCTCAATAACTCCTATGATTAAGCAAAAGGATGGATTGGTAGCAAGGAAGTATCCAACAAGGCAATTTTGGTAATGTGACTTTCCTTCAGCTATAGCCTCAAGCAGAGGAACTGTGATAAGTTTATTTCCATTTTGGACAGGTGGGTGAAAATTCAGTTTAGCAGACCATGCAAAGTTGCCCATAGTAATATCTTTCCAAGGCATACCTGAAGTCGCCGTTGCAATAGCTTTCTGATGAGGAACGGTGGTAGCTTCTCATGCTATACCATATTTTGACGTACAAATGCCAGCCCCATCATCAATATCACCAAATTTCCCATCGCCAAAAACAGCCTCAGCATCACATATATGTTTACTAGCAGAATAATTATCTGCAGCCAAAGTATCTTCATCATAACTAGGGAAAGCGATACAGGTTGTACCTGGGAAACTTGTATCCTGGTAAGCCTGGGCTCCTGCATTTAGTTCCTCCTTCTTCGAACAGAAGAGGTTGTTCTTTATTTCTGTAGAAATAGTGTCGAGTTATGGGTTGATCAAAAGAGTGGCTTTCCGACTGCTACCTTTTCTGCACTGTGTACTCATCACCATTATCAAAATAAATCCCTGAGAGATGGGTCGAAGCCTATGGGCAAAAGGGGTTGGGTCGATATGCTTAAGAACCTGGACCATGAACTCTGAAGCGCCAACTAAAGACCTCGCCCTCAACCCTCATCTGACTTAGAAGAGCTGGCCCGCAGCCGAAAGGCTACTCAGATTCAAGCCGGCAAGAGGATGGAAGGCTGACTAGGTGAGTGGTAGGCGAGCTCCTAGAATCCCTTCTCATAGGAATTATGTCAAACACTCGTTGTGCGCTCTTGATTTAGCCGATAAAGTACACAACTGAGGGGGGGATTTCGATTATGGTTTTGGAGAGGAAATGGAGAGTGGCTATGGAGATGGAGAAGAGCTGGAAGTAGGGATGGTAGTGGCGGAGGTCTTGGGAGGTGGAGGATCAGAAACAGAGATTTGGTAAGGGTCAGCTTAAGCTAAGGGATGGAGAAGGAGGGTGGAAGACAAGGATGGGCGGAAGAGCAAGTGGCGGCAACAGGTGGATGGGCGGAGAACACTGAGATGGCAACTCAGGCCATCCTTAGGGGTGGTAGCACTCAGCCCAGGCCAACACCTAGCTCAGGAGTTCTCACAAGAATTTTGTCGAACAATTGTAGAGGCGGAGGACTATGGGAGGAGGTGGAACAGAAATTGAAAATGGGTAAGGTTCGGTTTAGGCTAGGGGATGGAGAGGGAGCGTGGAGATAGATGGCGGAGGAGAGAAGTGGTGCCCAAAAGAGCTACATTTTTGTGAGGGAATCTTTGATTCAAGAGAGATTGGATCAGCGGAGCCACCCTCAGAATACCAAC
Organism: Eucalyptus microcorys; assembly: GCA_014182515.1. Lineage (NCBI taxonomy): Eukaryota > Viridiplantae > Streptophyta > Magnoliopsida > Myrtales > Myrtaceae > Eucalyptus > Eucalyptus microcorys. The sequence goes on along the minus strand of CM024567.1, from coordinate 23,068,435 downwards.
CCTGTTAGTTCGGAGGAAGAGGAGGGGGAGGCGAGCGACAAGAATTGGGGGAGCGACTTTTTTAATTATTCTTCTCTCTTTTGAAGAGTCGTAGGATGGGTGGAATGGGAAAAGTTGACCGTTTGAAGTTACAAGGTCATCCTTGGTAGAAGAAGTATCAACGGTAATACCATTAGGGTTGTCTCTAGTGAGCCACCAAGCTTTTGTGACCTTACCCTTGCAATGTATTGCCTCAGGATTTGACTAATAGATTACTAAGCCTAGATATGAGTTGGACTCTTCCAAGTCCATATCCATTCGCAGCTTATAGTTCAAGTTTTTATCATGCAATTAAATAGTCATTACTAATCAGTTTATGGTGGGTTGATTAGAAATCTAAGTAAAATATCAAAGGAATTACCATACTCCTTTGAACTAGATATTTTGGATATGAGACTTGATTACACTAGTTTCTCTAATACTCCATTGATACTATTCTTTTATAAAAAAAAATATTTAGTAGGCAACTTTAATTCATGTTATTATTCCTGAACATGTGAGGTGATCATGGGGGTGTGTGAACCACTAATTTAACAACTAATAAAGTAATAAATAAATTTTAGAACTTACCTCAGCATCTGCTTGGTTAGCTTAAACTAATTAATACATAATCACTCAAATTTGGGGTACTTATTTAAATGAAAATTACTCTACATGTAATGCAATAACGTGCAATAATGTATCTATATAAATGATGTGTGACATGTAACAACATGCAAACTATATTTCATCCACTTCTAATTAAATGACCTAAGTCTAATGACAGACAAATAGTAATGCGACTATTCTAATATGTCACACATTTTAATTTAAATGACCCTAAACATGCAACTATTAAATGATGTGTAACAGATGAAGTAATTTTGCATGACACGCGAATAGTTTTTTTTTTTTTTGGGTATATTTTCTTTTTAAATAAAATTCGGAATTAAAAATGCTCAATATTGAAACATGCAATTTAAATTAAAAAAAAGGATTCTAATTTAATCTAAAGCAATATTTTTGGATTTTTTATTTTAAAAATTCGGGATAAATGAATGACCTAATCTAATATGCAATCTAATCTAAAAAATGGAATGTTACTAGCAAAAAAACAAATCAAATCCTATCTATATTTTTGGATTTTCTTTTTTATGGAAATGATCAAAAATGGATAAATATTCCACTAGATAATGCAAGCCACAAACTTATATTATCTTATCTTTGAAAACGGAATAACCCGATGATCATATCCAAGTGGTTATGAATATTGATGAAAGGTTATCCATTAAATTTGGAAAATTGCTAAATCGACAATTGTATCAAAATAGTTATGGGTATGATGAAATTTTTTTTATGCCATTGGACATCGTATCTCTTAGTTAGATATAGGATGGCCGTCCACACGTTATTAAATTAGGAAAGTTTTCTAAGTCGAGTTGATTTTTGAGGATTTTGTGGATATACCTTATCTAGCGAAATATATAACAAATTATATCAATAAAAAAAGGAAATTAAAATCTTAAATCAAATAAAGATATGGATCTTACCTAATTTGAAAAATTGAGCGGCGGCAAGCCTACGGTGGTGACAACGGGCTCGTGGCCAACAAGGAGAGGGTGACTGGCGTGGCATAGCAATGAGTCCTCCGGTCACGGATGGCGTGGCGAGGAGCTCAGGAGTTGCTCATGTTGGGGACGTGGTGGGCGGCCCGGGGGCTCCACGACAGGGAGCAGCTCGGCTCGTACGATGACACAAGGGAGTCGCCTCCGTTCGGCTCTATTGCTCGTGGTGCATGGTCAAGGGAAACCTGGAAAAATCTGCAAGAAAATCGTCAGGTCCGACTGAGCTGCGTGCATACGTTAGAAAGAGATGGAGTAGCGTTGCAAAATTGTCCGAGTTTGCTGCAGATTGCGAGTGTTGAAGTGCAAGTGCAGACGTGCAAAGAAATTGACTGGTGAGATTTTTGCTATGGTTCAGAAATATGTATTTTTTTTTCTCTCCCTCATTCCCCGTTGATCTCCAAGTGCGGCCAAGTGGATTCTTGTAAGAGCCACGAAATCTGATTGTCGGGGGCTTTCTTTTGAAGTAATCCAGCGACGTCTTCTCGATTGTAGTTGGCGCGGGAGGCTCCTTGGCAAGTGATCGCCGTCGAAGATCTTACCTTGGCTGGACAGCAAATTGTCGTGGGGTCTCGGAACAGCTAGGACAGAGACGACTGGTTGGGTTGGCTGGATGCAGTCGTTTGCTGAAGAGAGGAAGCAACGGCCTCGGGAGGACTGAGCTCGGCGGTTCAATGTTGGCAGGACTCTTGGTGGATCAGCAATGGCGATGGCGAGGGCTGGTGTCGTGGTGGGGGTGTGGCTCCGTGAGGATCGGGGTCACGGCCGTGAAAGGGACTCGGCCGTCAACCAAGCCCCCTGGTTATGACCCAAATAAAAACATAAAAAAAAAGGCCTCCTGGTGAAATTCCATTGCTTCTATTTTATATTCCACCCACCAGCTCTTTCCCCATTAACTATAGCATATTTTCTTTGCTTTTTTTTTTTTCTATAGTAGAGATATTCGGTCAATCTTTGGATGGATTGACTGAATTTTCAATGGTTAAATATATCTTCTCTGTGGATTTGCCATTCATGCGGCACCCCCGAAACGACCCCCGATTCGTCAGGATCGCCACAGTTAGCTTACCTTTCACTTGCCTTAATAATATGTCACTCTGATACCATAGAATTATAGTAGGTCCATAAGTCCCAGGGGTTTATATCATTCAAATCAGTCCCATCGCAATTCATATAGTGGAAGCATATTCAAAATCTCCTTATCCCATACTCCAACAAAATAATGCAATGCACACCAACTACACATCTTATATAAGTTAGAGCCGAACACTTTTATTTACATAACTTTGATGGACATCATGAGTCGGTACATCAAAAGCCAAGGCTTTTCTAAGCTCGGCTATAACCAAAAGTACCCGACTCTACAGTAGTCATGTACATCGGTCCATCATTCAGTGTCGGCCGTCCTAAAAAGAAGCTTCATCCTCCCTCCATCGCGCTTAGTCACACCCAACCTGGTCCGTCAGCCGGCGGCGGCAGCAGCATCCCTAGCATAACCTCGTCGTGGCGGACATGGACGGACAAGAACTCCTGAATGACAGGGCCTGCGGGTGATCCAACGTCATACATAACTAGAACCCGCACACGAACAAAAACTAGCCCCCGTATCTCGGGGTGAGGATGCTCCGTACACTCAACCTCGACGTTAGTCGGTATGCCATAGAAGTACCGGGGGTGACTGGCGACGGAGACAGAACTCCTAGTCTGAAATGTTAATCTCCAAAAGGAGTGAGTACAACCACTCAGCAGTAAAAGATCCATCAAACTACACAATGCAACAAGCAAGACAACCAAGATTTCATGTGAAATGCACATATCATCTATGCCATCATGCATACATCTCCATGAGATCCATTCAATACCTTAATGACCACATTTTCCATGCCAAATAGTACTAACTCAAGTTCATAGACAATTTATGACCCATGCCATATTCACAGACATGTACATGATTTATTTTCCATTTTGATTCTCAAAAGGATCTCATTTTTCCCAGGGACCAATATTTGCATCCCTCCTGATTCTCGCACCCAACCTTGGCATCACGAGACCTCCGGCACACACCTACGGGCATCTGGTACACACCTTTGGGCATCCCGCACCCTAACTGGCATCGCGAGGCCTCCTGCACACACCTCCAGGCATCCCGCACACACCTCCGGGCATCCGACACACACCTCCAGGCATCTCGAAACTCCTGAGGACATCTGGCACACACCTCCGGGCATCTCGACACTCCCGAGGCATCGTCGACTTAGCCGTCCAACGGTATCATTAACATCACAATATATACATATATGTCTCACTTTGAAAACAACCTTTGATGCAATACAATCATAAGTTTCAATGAGTTTACTAAGCCTCATCAATTTCATTCTTGATGTCATATGATATGCTAAATGTCACCGCATATGGTGTCTAAATAACAACCCAAGATATCACATCTCATAGAGCAATTCATTTGTTCTTGAAAATAAAACAATTTTCGGATAAAACAGAATGCACTCCTTTAATTAAAATTCTGGAAAAATTAGTAAACGATCTTAATAAATTCTGAGAATTTAACATGTTACAAACGAGATCTAGAGAAAAAGGTTTTATGAGGAACACCATGTCAAGAGAACTTCGTACGAGTCACTATGGTCCCTACATCACAGCCATAAGACTTCAAACATCACTATTGCACAGTTTTGATAACAAATTCGGTATAACCCTTAAATAAACTCAGAAAATTCTGAAATTTTGATATGTTATAGAAGTAAAATTTTATTAAGGAACTCGAAGTCAGATTTATTATAGATCATGAGCTATAATCACTATAACTCTCCCTAACCCTCAGTAACGATTTCCAGATTTAACACTTTCAAAGAAAAATCGTTTCACCGACCAATACTTGTCCATTTATTCTCAAATTTTAGTATGTTACTCCTTAAGATGTCATCTACAACTTTCATCAAGAACACAAAGTCAAATTTCAACTGGATAATTGCATAAAATTCACGGAGTCGCAAAAGCTCAAGCTGTTTTTCCATGAAACAGTTTACTAATCCTAAAGAACTACTTCTGTTCTTTCGAATTCCAGCATCCAGCATCGCAACTCAAGTATCTCCAAACTCTATTACACTTTACTAAACAACCACAACATAGCCAAATGTAGATCAATGGACTCTCACTTGCCTTAAGTCCAACGCAACCACAGCATAGCAAACGGCGATTTGAGGGCTTCGGGCACGGCTCAATGGACGGCGAAGCTAGGCGGCGTCGACGGCGGCAGCTGGCGCACGCACGGCGGAGCTGGTCTCCTTCTTCCCCTTGCCGAAGCACCCTCACGAACTCTCTCTTTCTCTCGGGCTTTCTCTCTTTCTCTCGGTCACTCTCCCTTTCTCTCGGTTACTCTCTCTCTCTCTCGATCACTCCCTCGCTCACTCCGCCCCTTCTCCTTTTCTTTTACTCTCATGATTAGCTAATAATCATGAGATTTTGCATGGAAAACCTCCGGTGAAGCAATGAGGGCAGCGACACTTACTTAATCTCTCTTGCCACTTGTCAATCTTCATGCAAGGATGATGGGCCTCATTCAGCCGGGCCTTGGTCGACCGAATGATGGGGGAATGTGGGCTGCTTTGGGCTGTTTTGGGCCTTAGGTATCCAGCCCACACTTGCTCCTAATAATCCACCTTAATCCCCACTTATATATACATAATTACAAATACTCACATGGCCATATAATATTGCAACATTAATCAATGATAATCCGACTTATAGTGTACACGGCCAAGAATAGAAAATTCCTTATCAATTTATCCTTTAGTACAACCTAGATCACACATGGACATAGGATATATTTCCAACAAAACAAAAATCCATTCAATGCTCGATCTTGTTTTATTGTAATCCATTAGTCTAATGACTATAATATAGTCTGATGGCGCTTCCATTACCTATTCATGGGTCGTAGTGCATTTATGGATTGTTATGAAATTTTAGGATGCCACAATTCATGTGCAATCATGTTGCGCCAACTTATTTTCTTTATACAAAATATTTATTTCCTTTTCATTCCCTCATATTGACGACATCAACAAAATACGTCCATATTATTTGCAAGTTTAATAATGCAATATCCTCTTGATTACACATGAGTTTCAAATATCCTGTGCAAAGCACAATGTGATTCCCATCTATGGGCTTGTCCGAATCCTCTTAATCTTGTGGGCCTAGTCCAATTTCATTAAGGCTGTGTTTGGTTCATTTTTGAAACTAGCTTTCAGCTTTCAACTTGCCTTCATAATATTGAAAGCCTAAAGCTAGTCCCTAAAATTAATTTTTCCCTTCCAAAACTACTCTCACTAATTCTTCATATTTCCGATTTTGCCCTTGATTTTTTTTTTTTAATTGAAAAAAATGGCGAAGGGCTACGGCCGCCGACAAGCCAAATCTGGTGCCGGCGGCCGTTGGCTGAGGTCCCCCAAGGTTGGGCGACCTTTTGTGAGGGTTGCGTGACCCAGCCGAGGGCCGCCGGAGGTCGCCCAACCTCGGGTGACCCTTGGTGAGGGTCGCTCAACCCAGGGGCCATGCGACCCGAGCGACTGCCGTCTACGAGACCCAGGCGAGGGCCGCCTATGGCCACGAGACCCAAGCGGCATTCACTTGGGTCGAGCGACCCTCGCCGAGGGTCCCCGAGGTCGGGCGACCTCGGCGGCCGTCGACCGGGTCGTGCAACCCTTGCTGGAGGTCGCCCGACCTTGGGCAACCTCAGACAACAGCCGTTGGTGCCAGATCTAGCTCGCCAGCGGCCGTAGCCCTTCGCCAGTCCGGCAAAATGTTAGTTCAATTTTTTTTTTAAATATATATATACACATATATTATACCCATCAAAGCCTATTGTGAAAGTTTTATTTACCAAACGCACATTCAACTCAAAATCCATTTGCAAAATTTTTTTACCAAATACAATTGCATTTCCCCAAATAGCTTTGGGTTTTCAACATTTGTATTGGACTCAAAGCCCCTTGCAAATGCTGAACCAAATGCAGCCATAAGTCTAGAGCCATCTATTTAAGTTCTCTGTCACCAATCCAATGTAAATGGAATAACTAAACAATAAATGCTCCTAATAACTATATGCAATTTAAGTTAATATTTTTGCTAGGGGTTGGGGTTGGGGTCAATCCCTAATTTTCTATTCAATGAATTATGAAATGGGGCATCAAAATTTAGATGTCAACACACTTGATACTCATGCTATTCTTAATTAGGTTATTGTTAATCTCAAGATACATTTTTTTGTCGATAAAAATGATTGGATTTCATAGATTTGAAACCTTCCCCCCCCCGTTCCTTTTCTCCCTTTGGGACTTAATATATTTTGAGAGTTTGATACACTCTCAAAGCACGTGTTTGTCCCAAGAAGGGCGATCCTGCTAGTAAAGTCTTCATCAGAATTAAGTAATCTAACTCCACCTAAAAACTTCCTTCAGTTCGTGCGAGGAGATATATATAGATTTTCAAGAATAGCTGAGGTTTCTATTGGAAGCGCAGATCCGACCCTCACTAAGTGAGCAAATCTCTCAACCAGCATCTCAGAGGGAGTCACGATACATCCACGAGATGGCCTTATGGTTGTTCCCTCCAGAAGAGACATCCACGTTAATTTTCAAAATGCCCCACTTCAGCGAGAGCCAAGTCAAAGGTGGATAGTCTTTTTCCATTTTAGTTCCTTTGCTTTCAAGTACCATATGTTTGATTGTGAGAGCCGCTTCTGTTATTTTATTTGGATCTGGTTTGATAACTCTGAAGATGAACTTGCTCCTAGCCTTCCAGACGTGGTAGAGTACCACAGCCACGAGATTAAAGGATGGTATGTTGAGTTACTGTATTTAAAAGCGATTGACTCGAGATGGTAATCTATATCTGTGGATCTGGTCATATCTATTTTGTCCAGGGACAAAGAAGAAGGGATAAAGTGGATCGTGTATAATTTTCCTTTTGAGCTGGTTTTCTCTGGTGGCAAAACATTCCGACAAACATTCCATAAGAACATTTTCATTTTGGGATATTTATTCAACTTCCATAATTTGCACCATAAATCTCTTGGATTTGATAGGAAGAAGATGCCGGATGCATGTTTGGTTTACCCGCTTCTCCTCTAAGTCGGTCATACCCATTTTTAAATGAGTACAATCATGATTTTGTCCTATCCAGACCAGCTTGTCTTCTACATTGCAGATGATAGGGGAATAGAAATCATTTCATTTATAGCTTGCTCGTCAAATTAGTTTCTAATACTCTGTTTATCACAAGTGGGGTTACTCTTGTCGGTTAATTCAGCAACCATCTGAGGATCATTGCATTTTGTATGTCCTCCAATCACCCACCATTTTCAGCCACTTATCCTCCTAAACACTAATATAGATTCCCCATTACCCTCTGACCATAACATAAAGTGCAAGAGAGCCACTCTTCCCATGAATAAACTTCTTTTGCCGCGATATGGTCTGTATCCTTTCCTAGGGTGCCAAAATCAGTGTGAGGAACATAAATCTCCTTTAAGAGTTGAATCCAAAGTGTTGATTGTGACTCTGTCATTCTCAAGACTTATCTACCCGCCGTAGCTCTATTAAAGGAGATCAATTCCCTAAACCTAGCCCACCATGATCGTTTCTCATCTTAAGCAAAAACAAAAACTTCTGGTGGATACCCGATTTTGGATCACTGCTTTTCCACGATGGCTAGACAAAAACGAGTGTTTAAATTGACATTGCATATTACAATAGAGCTTGAACTACTTCTTTCAATAAGATTTCCTTGCCTACTTTTGACATAAACTTTTCTTTCCAATCTTCCAATTTCTTGTTCACCATAACCAAGATCTAGGAAAACATATGTTTTTTCAGATGATCCCCAGTTAGATGGTAAGCACAAATACTTCTGTCTTTTCAACTTCAGGATTTCCCAATTCATTGGCCATATTCCTTCTCAAGTTTCGAGGGCAGCCCACACTGAACAAATTTCTTAAATTGGACAGTTTAATAGCCTGATCCATAGGAAAACAATATATATATATATATATATATATATATTTTTTTTTGATGACTCGGGAACCGCTGTACAACCAGCAGCCGGCGACGTAAACCCAGAGCGACGCTAGCGCGGGGACCCACCTCCCACGGCGCCGCACTCAAGTCGCGCAAATGCGACCGTGGTGACTCGAACCTCCCCCTACCGGAAGAGGGGGGAACGCCGAACCAACGCAATCACATCGGGGTGGGTATAGGAAAACAATATTGATATAAAGCAGAAACTAGGTTTGGCATCCTTTGACCTTTCCATCGTGAAAAATATGGTGTGATCTGCACATAGCAAGTGAGATAGAGTTTGATTTTACCATACATTCATTATCCTAAAAACGATACAATAAAACATGAATAGCATTATTATTTTTGATGCATCATTATCGAGTGATTAGTTGCTAATTTTGTATATAGTGGAGTAATGCACACTCTTTGACCATTATATTAAAAAAAAGTTATATTTTTCCATTTGATATCACGATTAAGTGCCTAAATTAAAATATTGATTATTTGGTTTGGCTCTTTAAATGGGTTTAAGTTTACTTTTTGTTTGAATGAAGGAGTCATCATTACTTCAATTACTAAACTGAATGATTCATAGTACGTGGACAAATGAATTTTGGCAAAAATTACAGGGAGGACCAACATATTCTATAGTTTGTAAAAAAAAAACAAAATTTGTATTATACTAGTAGGAATCTAATGGTAAGACTCGAGTGCTGCGAATACCATCAAGCACAAAGGGAAAAAAATCCAAAAAAGGTCAATTTTGGGTCAAATATATAGGGACTAAAAGCATATTTGTCACCAAATATGTTGGAAGTAAATGCATTATTGACCAGGTTTTCATGTATAAATTCACTTTTGGGCTTATAAAACAAATTATCACGGACTACGTTTTTATTTTCTATTATTTTGGAATTTCAGATATAAAAGAGTTCTAAGAATGTTGTTTTGTCTTCATTCCTCAAGTAATAACAAATTTCTTGTTTCAGTTATTTGCTGCATATTAATCTAATACATGATAGAATCGTCTTGACTTGTGTACGTACAATATTAGTCTTGATATTTATCTTTATGATTGTAAATACTGTCTATCATATCGTATAGTTTGTGTAGGGAAGATATATAAAATATATTTTAGAAAGTTGTGTTCCATATCTTTAACGTAAAAGCTGAAAACATTCCTCTTGAAAATTTTCTATCAAAAAGAGTCCAGAGTTGATCCATGATAAAGGTTCATATTTGAAAAATTATTTTTGCAAAATTCAAAGTACATAATTGGTGTGACCAAATAGCATCAAAATTATACTAAATGTTTCATTTAGTAGTAAGGCAAAATACTTAATTTGGGATAGATGCAATCAGGGAAAAAAAAAAATCCAACTATGTCAGTTGGAAAAATAAACTTCATTGAAATCGATCACTAGTAAACTAACGATCTATATCTTGTGAAATAATTTTTAAGTTGACCTTGTTTATCAAAACAGTATTTAGGAAAGAGTATTTGTTATTACATATAACAAATAGCAATGATAGTATAAATTTTAGCATAATTTTTATGTTAATTGACCATTTAATTCCTTCAAAAGGTCGATATGTTACTTTGATATTATCTACGATATGCTTGAAGTGATTTCTATTTATTAGCTCTTCGAATCCCACATAGTAACAAATCTCAATGACATATTATAGAGTAACCCAAATTACTTATTTGGCCATACAATGAAAATGAGATATAGTCATTGCAAGTTGTGGTAATTTCAGACCTTTATTTCCCAACAGAGATTTTTGCCCAATTTGTGCTTCCAATGGAGCATATGTTTTAGATGTCTTACTCAAAATAAGAATTCTTATTTGGCTTTTTCATTATAAAATATGCACTTATAGACATTATATTTCAAAGGCAAATATGGTGAGATATACAGAGCTAAGCCTTGAAGATAGGAAAATAGTTATTTACATACACATATTGGTAAATCAACCTTTCCATTTAACGATACTTACTTTTCTTAAATTTCTTTTGTGTGGAAGGTGACAACTTGAAGAGATTATCCCAAAACATTGGATACCAGATTCGACATCACCATCCCCTTATAAATAGGTACATTCTGTTCATTATGCCCACACTGAATTTGCCATTAGTATCAGATCTTTACTATCTCGCAATTGCTTTAGGATATTTTCTTTAATCTGGCAGGGAGGCGGACAAGTGGACACCAGAGAATCGAGATGAGACAAATCGAAAATGAGGAGGACCAGCTCATGACCTTTTTGAAAATGAGGATGAAATGCCTCTCCTCGAGTTGGTTGATTGATTGGCCTCCGCAAGCTCCCCCGAAGGTCCTCCATTCGCACCCTCATTTGGCTGATCTCTTCTTGGTTGACCTTTTCTATGGGAGCTTCCCACCATGCCACGTCACTTTTTTCCATCAATTAGTCGCTTCAGCACTTTGCCTTATGCCTTCTCAGCTTTGGCTTAAGTAATGAGAGCTCATTAAGCCAGACTTGACGATGGGACTCAACCAAAGCATGAGACCTATCATTGGGCGGAGGGTTTCAGTTAAGGAACCGATTGGCGAATATATCAATGGATGGATGAGCAAAAGAAAATGGTTTTTCGGTAAAAGAGAGCACTGCTACTCCTACTTGCGCCCCACAGAAGATTACAAGCTTGCTTGATATTTTCTATTAGATTCCGGATCTACACTTTGCGGATGTAATAAGCCCGTCATTCTCATTTTCAATTTGTTTCATCTCAATTCTTTGGCGCTCTTTTGTATGGTTTTCTGTCTTAATCAAAGAAAGTAATCTAAGACAATAGCAAACAGTAAAGTCGTGATATTGGTTATATTGGTTATGCTGACGCCTAAACTTTAGCTACCTATTTAATTGCTTATTGCATAAGAAAATTAAAGATCGACCCAACCCATAAATAAAAATATTATAGTTTGCGTTTATATTATATTTAAACCGTGCATCATATGCAAGTTACATGATCTTCCTATGTTACATCAACGAACTAGTGATGCGGGATCTTTCTTCATCAATGGCGCCAAGATATGGTGGACTAGTGCACATATAGTCTTTCTCTTGAGTGGCGTCAATTGAGGTTTACCGGATGTGGTTTGAAAAGAGATGAACATGCTATTAAAAGGAAAGTTGGGATAGTTGAGATTTGGAGTGGTGATATTTGAATTTTTGTTGCTGGCGTGAAATTGGATGAAGTTCTTAGCCAACCAGAGGTTTTTCAATAAAAAAATTGCAAGAAGTCATGGTCAAACGGAGATTTTTACTTGGAGTAAATAAAAGCTAGCCACAAGGAGAAGTTTAAAAAGGGAATATTTGGTGGACACGGATCTTCAACTTCGGAGGAGTCCACACTCACCAGCTTTATCTCATGATTTCGCCATCGCTATTATCTTATCTATCACTCCTATGTATCCCTTGAAATCCTCATCATGATTTGGTCTCAGTTTTCTTCACCACGCATTCCGGTCCTGAACATTATTGATCACGCTCGCCATCCCCGCTACTGGTTTTTAATTGGTTTCGTTCGGTGTTGGTCCTTTATCTGTTAAAACTCCACAATAGCCTAAATACGTAGGACCTCATCATCTCACGTTGAAAAAGGGGAACTTCAGAGAAAAAAAGCGGACGTGCAGAAGAGAGAGAAAATACAGTTCACAAAGCTTTTCTTCCTGTAGATACGTTCCGTGGTCTTCCAGGAGTTTCGTTTCGGACACGATTTACTTACTGGAGCTCCACGCAGTCCATGGTTTATTGATCAACCTTGCCGCCACAACCCTACGCTTGTCCCCCGCTTTGCCGTTGTGTCCTGCGCTCATCCATATCCCCCGTTTCACGTCGGGAGTTCCTTGTCAGTGTTGGGTATTTGAATAGTTTTGAAATTTTGAAAGCTATTATTTTTGTAATGGTTTTTCAACCGTCATCAATTTGTATCTGTTTTTCTCGGCCAATAATCTATAGGATTAATACCCTGAAAAACTCAAGCTGGTACATTTGTGACCAATTTACCACAAACTATTTTTTTGACCACCAAAAACCCCAAACTGGTACACCTTTGACAAATTTACCCCAAACTGGTACATTTGTGACAAATTTATCCTTTGTTAGTTTTCGTTAAATTTTATTGTTAAATTATTAAGTTAAATTACACGTGATAATTGACTGGTATACTAATTTTGAATTTTACACTTTGTTTGTCACAGTTTACAATTTTTTTGATATTTTTGTGGTATTAATCCAGTTTAGGGGAGGATATATTTGTCACAAATTTACCAGTTTGAGATTTTTTGTGGTCGAATAAATTAGTTTGGAGGTAAATTTGTCATAAATATACTAGTTTAGAGTTTTTTATGGTCAATCAGGGTAAATTTGTCACACGTGTACCAGTTTGGGGTTTTTTATTGTCAAAAAAATAGTTTTTGGTAAATTTATCACAAGTGTACCAGTTTGGGGTTTTTTAGGGTATCAACCCTAATCTATAATTGTTTTGTAACATTTTATAATGGCTTTGTAATGACTGTGTAATGTGTGATTGAACCCTCCATTATTTGTAATGGTGATCTATTAATTATCAATGTATTTATAACGGCTCTCTCTTTCTTTTACGTTTAAATAGTTACTTTGAACATAATAGGAAAGCGACATCGATATATCAAACTAAGACTATTCCTTTTTTCTCTATGTATCTTTCCTTTTTTACTGGGTTATCATGTCCCTTTTATTATCTAGTGCATAGTATAGAATAAGGTCTATTGTATATGGAGAGGATAGCCATTAGAGCCAAGTTACGCACTAAGTTTCATACTTCGAGGAGCGGAATTAATTTTAAGAAGTAAGAATAGTATTTGCACACCTCAAACGATTAATCTTATTTTCTCATCTTTTCCAACAAATTTCTGACCATTTTTATTTTTTCATATTATCTCACGTCTTTCCAACAATTAATTTAGGACAAATTTTAAGCAACAATTTTGGGTTTCCAGGAGCACAAATTATTTCCTGTTACTGGAGGTATCATTATTTTAGTACAAAATCAATGATGCATTGTTAATTTGTTGCTCAAAAAAATTTGAAGGTTTATGAATTTTACCAGGACTCCCATTTTTATTCTAGGAAGAGATGATTGACTTCCTTAAGAGTTGTCTAACAGAGAAACCTTTGCTGATAAATTAATGAACTCATTATATAATGATATGAAAATATTTCAACAATATATTTTGTTTCTATAGAAATGTCTCGATTGAAAATGGTCTATTTATGTAACACTACACATGTTTGGCTTGTCAAATCAATGAAAAAAAGTAAGTCAGAACAACATTCATTATACATTCCGTAAATATGGATGATGTATTATGTAAACTAATCTAGGTAACATAATTTAAGAGACAAAAAGAGAAATCTCTCCCTAAAATAAAAGTATAGATAATGAACTTTCTGAGTGTAGGCAGATTCTTAATACTTGTGGGGCCTATGACCCCGTCCAATCAGGCCCATACAATTTTACACAACCATACCTAGTTAGGTTATAGGGCACTCCATGAGCCCAATCATTCATCTTGATATCATTCGGCCCAAAATTATTCATCTTTGTTACTTATTGCATAGCAATTGAAGCAACAATTACCCGCATGGACTCGCTAAGCAACGACAAAATTTCCATGAACGATATACATCATGATGTTTTTAATTATTAATGTGATGGGCCTAAGTTGGCCCGTCGGCCCATGTTGGGCCTAAAAGCCCGGCCCACAATATTAGGCCCATGGATAGAGGGATATGATGAAGGGACACGTTTCTTTTTGGAGGGGACGTATATAAAGGGAAAATAAAGAGGGAGAAAGGTACCTTTTGAAGCAACGTACGTTCCTCCTCCCTCTCTCCCTCAAAAACATTTCCAAAAGAAAGAACAGTAAGCAAGAGGCGACACCCTTCTTCCCTTCAAGGTGAATTGGCGCCATCGGATAGAACAGGGCCAAATTCTCTTCCTCATATTGGCGTCGGTGCTTAATCTGTGGCTAACAAGGTACGTTCGATTATGTGATGTGCGTTAGGATCGGTGATGCGCGTTAGGATCGGTGATGCATGTGTTTTTCCTGGGCTCGTCTTCCGCACAAGTTTAGGGGTTCGATTTAGTGTCGAATCCGGTTTTTGGGAATCCTACAACCCCAACATTGGTATCAGAGCCGTCGTTCTTGTTTCCCGATCCTTTTCCATGTTTTTCTCGACCCCTTTCATGTCTATGGATGATTTCTTATTAATTTTTCGTGAAATTAATCTGTCGACACTGATCGGGGCTGAAAAATCCCGACACCCGAGCATTGTTCATCCATTTTTTCGAGTTTCTGTAAGTCGAAATCCATTTCTGATGGTGTTAGATGGAAGGTCTCGTCGAGAAGAGCGCAACGAGTGGCGAAACGCCTCCAAAGGCCGGACACGCCCCCACGTGTAACCGGAACGAATGCATGCGCTGATTCGCAGGGGCAGGCGCATGCATCGCGCGTGTGCGTACGGCCGACACGCGCACGTGCGCGTGTGCCGTCGCTGGCGCGTTCGAGGCACGCGCCAATTGACGTCATCGTGACGTCAGCTGCACGCGTGCCGCACGTGCCGAGTCAGTTCGTCCGACCCGGCCCGGCCCAGCCCGGCCCGTCCCGGCGACCTGACCTGGCCCAGCCCGGCCTGTCCCGGTGACCCGACCCGGCTGACCTCAACCGTTGACTTTGACCGTTGACCAAAAAAAAGAACGTGTTTCTTTTTTCCAATTAAGTCTATGAGGATTATATGTAATCCCTTATTTGTTCTGTATTTGTTGCAGGAACAATGCCTCCCCTTAGGTTGCGCACACCTATTCGCGCAATTACCGATGAACAAAAGGAAAGGCTTTCTAAATTGATAACTGAGCTGACCGATCATCGATGGAAGAGTGGCGACTTAATTGATCACGTTCTTGAAGTCAACGGGAAAATACAAAAGGTCATATGGAATGGTCGTCTCATGTCACAGTCTGAGATGGTGCGATTTTTCATGAACACTCTTCCACAAGAATGGCAAGGAGTGTTGAATCGCTTATGGGAAGTCAACAGAGCTGCTTCGTATAGGAGAATTGTGATGGCTTTTATAGATGATTATTACTGGATTATTACAAGGGAAAAGATCAAGAAATTGAACAAAAAAGAATCTTTCCCAATTCGTATATTGACTTGGTGTTAGATATTTTGGCTGGTCTTTATTAGGTGTGCTTTGTGGACATCTTATATAATGTTTTCTACCTAGTTGTTATTGGTGTGGCAACTGATATGTTAGTTGTATTATGTGAAAGCATTATTATTATATCATTGTTTGATATCAAGTACTATTTGCTTTCTGTTATTATTAACTATTGTGGGTAGTTTATAGAAATTTTTGTAATTTCAAAGAACTTATTTTGCATAGAATGTTATATTAATAATAACTCCAAGTTAGGATTTTGGATGATGATTGGAAACATAGTGACCTCTTGATTCTGAAACCTAATTTGAAATTATTCATTAATATGATGGTTTTATGCAAAATAGATGCATAAATGATAGGCATTAATAATTCGTGCATATATATGTGATATATTCAGATTGATGGATTTAGCAACTAAGAACATAATTGCTGATTTGAATAAAGAAGACAAAATGAACGGCGAGAATTGTGAAATATTGAATATGAAAATTCAATGTGTGCTTGAAAAGCAAGAAGCACTAGAAGCTCTTGACCATGTTATGGAAGAAATTGAGGATGTTGTACGCCACCTTGAGCTAGCAGAGGACTGCCTCAAGGCATTTGAGAAGGAAACACATATTTGCTATATTGCTTCCAGCTCAGAAGGAGCTTTGAGCTCTAAGCGCAAGCGCATTGATTCGTTCAATATGTGGAAATGCAAGGGATTAAGTCCTTCTTGCAAGAAACCAAGAGCTGACCAACATAATAGAGGAAAACATCCTCGAGTGAAGAGTATTTCAAGGGTGAAGTGTTACAACTGTGACCAGAAAGGTCACTATGCTCGCGACTGTCACAAGTCAAAGAATGTACTCACCCCTTGTACTCTTAAGAGCTTTGTTAATGTGTCAAGTTATGTATTCTTAACTGAATCTAATCCTTTGTGGACTGTAGATTTGAGAGTAACAGATCATGTAGCGAAGGATAGAGAATCCTTCGTATTCGACGAGTTCCAATTGGAACTAAGTGGATCTATGTAGGAAATAACTCCAGAGCTAAAGTTAAAGGGATTGACATCTGCCAATTGAACATGCGTGGTTGACGCACCTTGTTCCTACATGATATTTTATATGCTCCGGAGATTCGTCGAAATTTAGTGTCTGTTTTGGTGTTGGTTAAGCTTGGTTTTAGTGTGAACTTCCATAATAGCGGTGTAGATTTGTATTTGGATACAAACTACTATGGTTGTGGTCATTTTCAGGATGGTTTTATTGTACTAAATGTTGACTGTGGTGATGTCAATGTTTGTTATTCCTTTTTCACGTCTTCTACTTCATGTGATAATGATGTGAATGTGTGACATGCTAGACTTGGTCATATTGGTCAACAACGTATGAATAGACTAGCCAAAGAGGGCTTGTTAGGCAATATTGAAAAAGTCGATTTACCCATATGTGAGCATTGCCTAGCCGGGAAAACGACAAGAAAACCATTTGGAAAAGGTAAAAGAGCTGAATTTCCTTTGCATTTAATCCATTCTGATGTCTGTGGTCCAATAAATTTGAGAAGAAGGCATGGGGCTGTTTATTTCATCACTTTTATAGATGATTATACTCGATTCAGATATGTCTATTTGATTTCTCATAAATCTGAAGCATTAAGTTGTTTCAAAAGGTTTATGAACTTGATAGAAAATCAATTAGACAATAAAATAAAAGCATTGAGATCCGATAGAGGTCGAGAATATTTATCTGATGAGTTTAGAAAATTATGTGATGAAAAAGGAATAGAAAGACAGTTGTCTATTCCATATACTCCTCAACAAAATGGTGTTGCGAAGAGAAGAAACAGAACCCTACTGGAAATGGTTAGGTCCATGTTGGCGCATACTAACTTACCTATCACTTTTTGGAGTGATGCGTTGTTAACTGCTGCCTATATACTTAACCGGGTGCCTTCCAAATTAGTTACTTCCACTCCATATGAGTTATGGACAGGTA
The DNA here is from genome assembly GCA_014182515.1 of Eucalyptus microcorys. Classification (NCBI taxonomy): domain Eukaryota; kingdom Viridiplantae; phylum Streptophyta; class Magnoliopsida; order Myrtales; family Myrtaceae; genus Eucalyptus; species Eucalyptus microcorys. The sequence continues at coordinate 23,050,507 of CM024567.1, read as the reverse complement.
GAAAACCGGACTTAAGTTTTCTTAAGCCATGGGGTTGTGTTGCCTATACTCATGAGCCCTCTCACAAGTTTGGGAAATTGGGTCCCAGAGGAAAGAAGAGTATTTTCATAAGATACTCCAAACACTCAAAATAGTATGTGTTCATAGGTGAGCAGGAAAGTGAGAGTATAACTGAATTTGAATCACGGGATGTCACATTCTTAGAGAATGAATTTCCTAAGAAGGGCGAAATAGGTGAAGATTACTCCCTATTTGAAACCTTGGATCAAGATAATGATATTAGTGGCGTTCGTCTAAGTGTGAGTAATATGAGAAGTGATGAATTGAATTCAACTCATTCTCAATTACAACCACATGATGAGACAACATCATCATTATCTAATCCTTGTGGGAGCATAATGGGGAATGATGTGCAAAGTGTACAATCTCCCATACGGCGAACAAGTCGCAAAAGTATTCCCCGTCGACGTTTTGACATTGAAGGGGAAACTTTTATGATTGCTCCCCAAGATCAGGATGAGCCAAGAAATATTAATGAGGCTCTAAATTGCCCTAGTAAGGAAAAAATGATTCATGCAATGGAAGAGGAGATTGAGTCAATGAAGTCAAACCAAGTTTAGGAACTAGTTGATTTTCCAAAAGGACGCAAAGCTATTGGGAACAAATGGGTTCTCAAAATAAAGCGAAAAGCTGATGGCTCGATAGAAAGGCATAAGGCTCGCCTTGTGGCGAAGGGGTATAATCAACAGGAAGGAATTGATTATGAAGAAACATTTTCTCCTGTAGTGAGATTTATCTTGATTTGCATTATTCTGACAATAGTGGCTAGTATGGATCTTGAGTTACATCAAATGGATGTAAAGACTGCTTTCCTCAATGGAGAATTAAAGGAAGAAATATATATGGAATAACCTGCTGGTTTCATTAAAGAAGGTCAATAAGGAAAGATATGTTGACTTTTGAGATCGATATATAGCTTTAAGCAGTCATCGAGACAATGATATATACGTTTTCATAATGCCATAATGGCATATGATTTTACAATGATAGATGAGGATCATTGTGTATATATCAAAAGATCCAAAGATCAATTTGTGATCATATCATTATATGTTGATGATATACTAATTGCCGGAAACAATATGGAGTTTGTAAATACTGTGAAGAGTTGGTTATCTTCCAACTTTGAGATGAAAGATATGGGTGAGGCTGCATACATTCTTGGAGTTAAGATTTCAAGAGATCGTTCGAAGAGGTCGTTATCTCTTTCACAAGAAACCTATATAAATAAGATTCTTGAACGATTTCGTATGCAATATTGTAAACTCATAGACACTCCTATTGCAAAAGGTGAAGGATTGAGCCATAGACTGTATCCAAGGACTCCACAAGAGAATGAACAAATGAAACATGTTCCTTATGCTAGTGCTGTTGGGAGCTTGATGTACGGTGTGATGTGTACAAGACCTGACATATGTTTTGCAATTGGAATGGTGAGTAGATACTAATCCAATCCAGGTCAAGCACATTGGAAAGCCGTTAAGTGAATACTGAGGTATCTAAAGGGAACTGCTGATTATATGTTGAGTTATCAAGGAAAGGATTTGCGACTCTAAGGTTATTCTGATGCTGATTGGGGAGGAGATTTAGATGAAAATAAATCTACCTCTGAGTTTGTTTTCTTACTAAATAATGGCGCCATATGTTGGAGCAGTAAGAAACAAACATGTATAGCCTTGTCCACGATGGAAGCTGAGTTCATGGCATTATCAGCAGCAATACAAGAAGGAGTTTGGCTTAAGAGATTTTAGAATCATTTAAGTGTTATTGAAAGTGCTGCAGACTCATTGTTGGTTAACTGTGATAGCCAAGCAGCAATAGTGTACACCAAAGATCCAAAATATCATGGCAAAACCAAACATATAGATACCAAGTATAATTTTGTCAAAGATATGGTTGCACGAAAGGATGTGAACTTACAGTACATATCTACGCATAGAATGGTAGCAGATTCTAAGACAAAACCAATACCTAGAGATGTGTTTTGTGGTCATGTAAAATCTCTAGGATTGCGTAGAGTCTGATGTATTGGATATTGTAATTTCCCTGAGTTGTTCACATTTATGAACTTGTGTTTTTTCATCATTAATGCCTATGAATCTTTGTTTGACGTTTATGCATCTTAATGCTCAGTGCATTACATTAAGTTGAGAAAGTATGTCGGACAGATATAAGATTAGCCCACTCACACGGGTAATCGCCTCTATTTACTATGTGATAAATAGAGATGAGACGGTTTTTAAGCTTATTATCTAGGTGATAATTGAGAGCTCAAGCTTAAAATATATATGTGTCGCCTTAACAAAGTGTTAGAGATGAGGACATGATATGTACTATGTCCGAAAGTAAAATACCCCACATATTTTACTTTATTTGTCTAAGATGCCAGATGTGAGTTATGATAAATTTTGTGAATAAGTAGATACGTGAATTCAAGTTAGACATTGGGTATGTCTGAACTATCATCTGTACGGTATTGAAGGTGTAGACATACGCTCCATGGGAAATGAGTTAATACCGTAATACATATTTTGTACTATGTATGCATGAGACGACCAATAAGAGTGGCAAAAGTTTGATCTCAACTTTTATGCCGTGTGAGACTCTTGAGGAAAAGAGTTTCTCATTTTTATTGCCCTCATGACTTTTACTTATTCTCAAGATTTCTATTTTGTGTTTGCTATCTTAGGATGTTGCCAATGGTCATGAGTTGATTCGATCTAATGGGACATTTTTAGAAAAGCAAGCTGAACTGAAATTGAGAGTTTGAAGGAAAGAGGAAGATCGAATTTGGAGAATCACATTGTAGTTTTGTATTTACTGGTCAACCAATTATGACTGTCTTTGGAATAATCATAATTGTGAATACAATATATATATATATATATATATATATATCAATCATTGTTTAAAAGAGATCAAGAGAGATATAAATGTGATCGATCGATTTAGGGTACTGCATACTAAATCTACTCAGAGTATGATGCCCATTATGAGCTGCTAAATATTCCTAACAGATGTATGGCAATGAGCTCTCAAAGATGCTGGTCGCACGGATTATTCACTGGTATGAATGTTGAAGAGAGGTAAAGAGGATCCTGTTTGGCCCACCATGTGCAAGTGGGAGATGATGTTTTTAATTATTAATGTGATGGGCCTAAGTTGGCTCGTCCGCCCATGTTGGGCCTAAAAGCCCGGCCCACAATATTAAGGCCCATGGATAGAGGGATATGATGAAGGGACACGTTTCTTTTTGGAGGGGACATATATAAAGGGAAAATAAAGAGGGAGAAAGGTACCTTTTGAAGCAATGTACGTTCCTCCTCCCTCTCTCCCTCAAAAACACTTCCAAAAGAAAGAACAGTAAGCAAGAGGCGACATCCTTCTTCCCTTCAAGGTGAATTGGCGCCATTGGATCGAACAGGGCCAAATTCTCTTCCTCATATCGGTGTCGGTGTTTAATCTGTGGCTAACAAGGTATGTTCGATTATGTGATGTGCGTTAGGATCGGTGATGCATGTGTTTTTCCTGGGCTCGTCTTCCGCATAAGTTTAGGGGTTCGATTTAGTGTCGAATTCGGTTTTTAGGAATCCCACAACCCCAACACATCATGTGAGGGATATTGATTCGGTATCATCCATTCAATCATAGAAGTAAAATATTATCATTTGTCTTGATTTTCTAGATTATACTGTTGAAAATACTTGATTGAATGGTGACATCATGCTAATATGTCACATGATATAAGGTTTACGTATTCGATTTTTCTCGGGGATAATTTTTTATAGGTTTTAACGAAATGAATCCTTCACTTAGAAATATCTTTAGTGAAACTAGGCTAGACAGAAGGTTCAAATAAATTGTTTTGGTAGAAAAAGGTTAAACTTTGAAGTTTGTACTTGGTTGGACAATTTTATTTTATTATTTTTTTTTTTTTGGGTAAGAGTCAGATAATATTTAGCTATGAAAGCTAGTGGGTGAAACGACCCCAACTCTATCGCCAGGGTAACAAGCAACGGGGGTTATTTTGACGACGTCCTAGGCATGTCGCAGTCCCGTTTCCTTTTTATGTTTTCATTAAACACATGCGAAAGCGTTACAAACAACACCTAGACAACAACAAACAATCAGGAAAACAACCATTTACAACACATAAAATTACATCAGTTATATTTGCAAACCCTTCTATCTCGGGTCGATATATTTATAATCACTACATTTTCAAAAGACCGGGGTAAATCTTAGCTCTTCTAGCAAGACTGCAACTCCTCCATACCTACAATTCCGGAAAAAAAAAACAGGGTGAGTCATTGACTCAGTAAGTAAAACCACTAGATCATGGTTAGGATGACACCTCATCACCGAACCAAAACATGCAATTCTCGACTTCGAATAAGTGCTGGTGGCAAATCAACAGTATAACACATGCTTTCCTTGACTAAAACAAGCAAGAGTCCTCGAATACTTATAAAACAGACATGACCAAGATCATATAATGGCATACAAGATATGCATGTGACTCTCAAGACCCGAATAATAGCATATATAATATGTACGTGACTTTCAATGTCAAGGCAATGGAAAATAACATATGCACATGATATTATATGCTCAAACACACGGGATTTATTTATTAATTAACCGAAATCCATCAGTTCTTCCGGAATCCACCAGGTATCGCCCCAAAATCCATCGGTGGCAAAATCGTCCCAAAATCCATTGGTGGTGGTAACGTCTCGAAATCCATTGGTGACGGCTAGTTTCTTTATGTGACCACACAAGCAAGCATTTACACAAGTTCAAATCTTATCTTTGATTGTTAGCCCTTGCAAGAAAAACTCGAAGGCATGCTTATGCAAGTGTATGTCATGACCTAGAAAAAATAAATTGAATGATGACCTGAGTGCGTACGTTACCCGCGGCTTGAGCCAACCCATCTTAGCACCGGCCTGGAACTACATAACACTCGGAGTTGGCACATCTCAATACTGACCTGAGACAAAGCAAGGCTCCTATCGTCACGCTTCGATGCCGGTCTCACAGCCAAGTAGAAACCCGTCGTGACCTAGGGTGTATTCACACGTGGACAATTAAAACATGAGTAAATCATACAAAAGACACTCGATGACATCATACACAATGTAGAACAAGAGTGAGCTCATGTTCAATTCAGTAACGTAACGTGTCGCCCTAGCCAAGAGTTAAGGGTTCTATTTACCTTCAATGAACCTCGATGAACTATAGGTGGTTTTACCAAGAGAGGATCATCTTGTGAGGTAATGGGCGAGCAAGGCCGAGAGAGGAAATGGATGAGGAAGATGGGCGAATGGCAAGGGGTGTAAGGTGGTGAAAATGAATGGGAGCTCCTCCTATTTATAGGCCAAGCTTCATTGATGGCCCTAACTTATTCGTCAAGGAAGATCCTATCGTCATGATTACCAAATCTTCTCATTGCTACCTAAGTTAGTGAGTCATACCTTCATTTAAGGACTAGTCTTCAAGGAACATGTGCTACTTATTCTCCAAGCCAATCCTAATTGGTCCACCTAAGTTTGTGAGTCACCATTTCATCATTACTTGGCCTAATGTAATCTCCAAGGAAAATCTTATGTAATGATGATTAAATCCTCAAATGGCCACCCAAGTTAGTATTCATCCCTTCATTTAATGATTAAGATATGACCAAATAAGTCTTGGATTTTTGTCATATTTTTCATGCTTTTTCTTGCTCATTAAGCCAAGCATTCTAGAACCTTCCATGGTATGGTTCACTTAAGCCATAAATCACTAACTTATTCACCAAGGCAAATCTTTTGGCATTATTACATAATCTTAAGATAGACACCTAAGACATTGACAATGCTTCCTCCCATAGTTAGGCATGCAGCTCTCTTCCCCTCTAAGTTGGGCATGTGGTTCTCCAATTCTAAGACGAAAATAGTTTTGAGTAACTTTCAAAATCAGTACCATTACCTTATCAAACGTGCTTGGAAAATTATAAAATTTTAATATATTGTAAGGAAGACCTTAGAAAACATTTTCATGAGGAATCCAAGCCAAATTTGTTCTGTGAGAAGAACAACAAATCATTGAACACAACCCAAAAATTCGTCCATCGAGCAGATTCAACGGTCATAGAGTGAGATTCATTTCGAAATCCAAATCTTCACAAAATCTTTGAAATTTTAATACGTTGTTGATATGAATGTCATTTAAAACTTTTGTGAATGAAACATGTCTAAATTTGAAATGGAAGATTTTATAAAAATTCAAGAAAGCAACTTGGTTACTATTTTCACTATACTGGGTGGGTTCTATATAGTAATTGGTTGGGCCTTTTGTCTAACCATATCATTTCAGAAAAATATAAAATTTAAGTATGTTATAGGTTAAGATGTTTTGAACAACTTCCATGAACTATTTTTCTTCAAATTAAAAGCACAAAGCGCTCTATAAAATTGGAAAGCAGGAAAAGTCCAGTAGTTTCGAAAAACTGGGAAGTCAAAACCTATGAAACTCAAGGTGACAAGTTTATGGAGGAGAGGTGGTGCTCTACTGGGCTTGCAAGATCACTTGCTATCATTTCTTTAGGTCATAAGTCACCCTCCCTTCATTAATTACTTGGGACACATAAGCCTCCACACTCATCATCCTCATTTAATGTTTTTCACACTTGTTCACACTTATTTTCTAGGAAGGCTTGACTAATCCAAGGCCTATTTAGCTTAGCCTCCTAGTTGGGACTAAAATAGGGGTTGGAATCAAAGATGTTACAATTCCCCCCCCTCCCCCAAAAAAAAAATTCGTACCCGAGATTTCATAACGTACCTGAGTACTCAAAATAAGTGAGGGTACTTGCGCCTCATGATTTCTTCACTTTCTCAAGTAGCCTATTTTGTTCCATGGTACTTCCATAGGACTTTTACTAAGGGAATGATCTTGTTTTTTATTACTTGCTCACGTTTGTCCACGATCCGCACTGGCTTCTCAATATATGACCCTTGGTCGTCTACCTTAATCTCTTTGAAGTTGGGCACATGTATTGGATCTGGCTCATATTTTCTCAATATGGACACATGGAATACATAATGTACCTAAGCAAGTTTCGGTGGTAATGCCAACTAATAGGCCATATTCCCTATCCTTTCTAGGATTTCAAAGGGTCCTATGTACCATGGACTTAACTTACATTTCTCACCAAAACGAGACATACTTTTTAATGGAGACACCTTATGGAACACGTGGTCTTCTACTTAGAGTTCTAGAGGCTTTTGTCTCTTATTTGCATAATTCTTTTGCCTGCTTTGGGTGGCTCTAAGTCTCTTTCTAATTACCTATACTGCCTCGGTAGTAAGTTGCACCAACTCAGGACCAATAAACTTCTTTTCCTGACCTCATTCCAACAAGTTGGAGTTCTACAAGCTCAACCAAACAGTGCCACAAATGGAGCCATGCCAATGCTTTGCTGGAAACTACTATCATAGGCGAACTTAACGAGAAGTGGGTGCTCATCCCCACTTCTCTTGAAGTCGATAACACAAGTTCATAACATGTCTTCTAGCGTTTGAATGGTTATCTCGATTTGACCATCTGTCAATTGTAGTACATTGATTTTCAGTTTTATTTCTGGCTCAATCACACTTTCACTGCGCACTCTAATAAAATAAGGTATTCCTTAAAGATAGTCTATTCTTATAATGATGTCGGTGTCGTACATGGCTTACACAACCAGATCCATTTCTTCCTCTTATTTATTTATAACAGTCTTACACTCTTTGCATTCTATAGTGAATAGTACTTCATTTAGTAACAACGGTCTTGGTGTTTTCCATTTCCTCCTGAGAGATTGCATAAACCTTTCCTTGCATTGGCGGACGTTGGAAATTGTTGTATTGCAGTGCTTCATTTTGCAACATTGTTTGCAATTGCTGCAACGGCAACATTTGCCATCGCTGTGGGCATTCTCTGATAATGTGGCCTTGCTGACCACAATTGAAACAAGCTCCCGTTCGAGTCAAGCATGAAGTATTACCATGTTGTTTTCCACAATTGTGGCATACATCCCTTGGAGTGAAGGTTGGCCTCAAGGTCTTACTCTTCTTGTTGGAAGCGAATGAATGCTTTGTTTTCTTCTTGTCTCAATCTCTTTGTCACGATGTTGATTAACTTGAGAGGTTGGATGATAAGGCCCTCTTGGATAATTGATTATAGCAGCTCGCTCTAAGAAAATCTCTTCCTATTAGCTAGGCTTGCTTATATAGCTCGCTGTAGTTTTTGAGGTTCAGTGGCACTAATTAACTCCGAATTTCTTGTTTCAGGCTATCTTGAAATCTCTTTGCTATATCCATTGGATCTTCAACCAACTTGGGGGCATATCTTGACAACTCGGCAAATTTTGCCTCGTCAGATCAACTATCATGTTGATTTGTTGGAGTCGCAAAACTCTGCCATCTCGTTGTCACGAGCACATTCATAAAAATATTTTCCATTGAACGCCTCAATAAATGCATTCCAAGTTATAGCACTATCAATAGGGAATACCATTCCTTGCGTTGCCTTCCATTAATGACTGGCGTTACCTTCCAGCTAGTACATCGCCAAGGTTACCTTATCTTTATCAAAACACCTTAAAAGTACAAATATCTTTTCTAACCTATTGACCCATGATTCGGCTTCTTCAGGATCTCCTATACCAGCAAAACTTGGGAGTCGCAACTTTAGGAATTGCTCCACTAGTCCTTGCATAGGACATTCGCCATTTAGCTTCTGTTTCCAGCCATATAGGCATTCCTAGAAGCAGAAGTCGCTTGGTGCTATGCTTGTTGCCCCATTATACTTCCAATGGTCTCAAAAGCTTGCAGAATTCCGTATAGTCGGGAGTCCTTTTTTGACTTCCCTTTGGAACTCTCTTAGCCCTGAGTCGACTTTCCTCTCGTGGCCACCTGCCCCTAAGTACTCATGTTGCAATTACAGGAATTCTAGAAAAGGCTTTCTACAACACAATAAGGGGTTAGGGATCAAAATCTTCTATCAGAAAACCAAGTAAGTAATAATCATATGCACGAGGTGCTTTCCTAGCTAACTATCCCATGACTCCCAATGCACCTTATCACTCTAGGTAATAACTTGGCTCTGATACAAAAAATGTAACAACCTTGACTCCATCCCTAGGGTCACGAGTGATGGGGGTTATTTTCACGACGTCCTAGGTGTGTCGCCATCATGTTTCCTTTTTATTTTTTCATTAAGTACATGTGTGAGCGTTACAAACAACACCCAGACAATAACAAATAACTAGGAAAACGACCATTTACAAACATATAATTACATCAATTATATTTACAAACCTTTCTATCTCGGGCTGATATATTTATAATCGCTACATCTTCAAAAGGTCAAGGTAAACCTTATCTCCTCTAGCAAGATTGCAACTCCTCCATGTCTACAATTCTAAAAAAATAACAAGGTGAGTCATGGACTCAGTAAGTAAAACCACTAAATCATGGTTAGGATGGCACCTTATCACCAAACCGAAACATGCAAGTCTCGACTTCGAATAAGTGCGAGTGGCAAATCAACATTATAACACATGCTTTGCTTGACTAAAACAAGCAAGAGTCCTCAAATACTTATAAAACGGACATAGCCAAGATCATATAATGACATACAAGATATGCACGTGACTCTCAAGACTCGAATAATAGCATACATAATATGCACGTCACTTTTAAGACCCAAATAGGAGCTTATAAAATATGCACGTGACTTGCAAGGTCAAGGCAAGGGCAAATAACATATGCACATGAATATTATAGGGTCAAACGCACGGGATTTATTTATTAATCAACCAAAATCCATCGGTTCTTCCAGAATCCACCGGGCATCGTCTCGAAATCCATCAGTGACGGCATCGCCACGAAATCCATCAGTGGCTGCTAGTTTCTTCGTGTGACCACACAAGCAAGCATTTACACAAGTTCAAATCTTATCTTTGATCGTTAGCCCTTGCAAGAGAAACCTAAAGGCATGCTTATGCAAGTGTGTGTCATGACCTAGCAAAAATAAACTGAATGATGAACCAAGCGCGTATGTTACCCGTAACTTGAGCCGATCCATCCTAGCGCCGAGCTGGAACCGCATAAGGCTCGAAGTCAGCACATCTCAATACCAACCTGAGACCAAGCAAGGCCTATATCGTCACGCTTCGAGGTTGGTCTCACAACCAAGCAGAACCCTGTTGTGACTTGGAGTGTATTCACACTTGGACAATTAAAACATGAGTAAATCATACAAAAGATACTCGACGACATCATACACACGGTAGAACATGAGTGAACTCATGTTCAATTCAATAATGTAACGTGTCGCCTTAGTCAAGAGTTAGGGATTCTACTTACCTTCAATGGACCTCGATGAACTATAGGTGGTTTTACCAATAGGCATGAGGTATGGGCTTGGGAGAGCTCATGCCTAATCATGGCCTTAGGTCCGTCCTTTTGGCAATACCCCTAAACCTATTCTTTCCTCCGAGGGGTAGGTTGCGACAATGACTAATTGGGCCGCTAGAATTTAGGTGTCGAAAATATGATACTTTGACTATAGCTTTCAATTTAAAAATAAAATCAGTTTCAGTTTAACTAGAAAAAGGGAAAGTATTATATATAAAATGTATTTTTATGTATCGGGACCTTTTGATATTAGTAATTATGGTGGAAGATGCGAAATGTGTAGGTAGTTTACGTAGCATGTGTAGCTTGAATACAAAAATAACTATAACATGAGCGAGGTATTCATTCTTAAATTACAGAAGACATCTTAGTTGTCCAATAATGGACATTATGGGTCAGTTGCAGGTACTCTGTGTGGACTTCTATGGATAAATGACCATGACACATCTCCAAACATTGACATCCCTATTTTTAAAATAAGAAATACTCTGACATCACAGATATATGTAGAAAATGTCACACGTTAAATTATTGGTACAAAATAAGCTAATGAATAAACGATTTCATATATGTCGTATAACAATGAATAATTGTAGCTTAACGGTGTTGCTCTTCAATAAAAATTCCCAGTTGCCATAAAAAAATTCGTTGACTTTTTGAGAGGCATTATATACGATGGTCTTTAAAAAAAATGCCCATGATTGCGCACTATTTTTACCTAGATTGTGCAGGCATGACACATTATGAAAATATATATACTTACGATGGCAATAGTATATATGTATTTTTGCAGAAGACCCTGCTAAAAAAAATGATACAAAGTCATCAGTGGGCTTTTAATACATTCATATGGTTCTTAAACTATTTCTAAATACTTAATCTAATCCATCAATTCTCATTGTATTCACTTTAATCTCTCAGCTTTCATAACAAAGTCAAATCAGTTTGCTGGTACTATGAACACGTTTATATAATTATTATAGAATATCATTTCATTTCAATTTATTTCTTAAATTAACAAAAAAAAATGTTATATTTTTACGAAATTTTTACCATTTGGTCTTTATAAATATTACTATAATTCTATTTAAGTTTTTTTTTTTTTTTTAAACCTGTGATCTCTATAATACTAAGAATATAACATCATTTATAGTTATATTGGATTCATATTTTGAAAACATTTTTTTCCATAAAATTTTTTAATTAAGATATTAATTTATCTATAGATCTTATAGTTATATTAACATAGATTTTTTGCATAATTTTTAGATAGATAAAAAGTTTCATTTTTTTATGTTTTGTGTTTACTTAATTAAATTTAATTACATCTGTAAATTAAGAAATTAGAATAGTAGGAATATCCACCCCGGGTAACTTTAAATGAGGCTCCATTTATACGATTGTAGCGATCTTAAGCTAAAACAAATTTAAATGGAACTATCGATAATACTTTTAAACAAAAAAAATGGTAAACAAGTGATAAAAAAGATAGCAATTCTTTTTGTTGATTTAGGAAATGGATTGAAATGAAACAATACTCTAAAATCCGTGCAATTGCGTAATTATCGAGAATTTTGTTTTTTGTTTTTTGTTTTGGAAAGTTGAGGGACTATATTGAACAAATTGAAAGATTGGGACTAAATTAAACCTTTAGATATAATAAAATGATCAAATGAATGAATTAAAATAATATTACAGATCGGGTAAAAATGAAGAAATTACTTGTGTCATTTCCCTTATTAAAAAGGAAACAAGCTATGAATACCGAGTCATGTGCCCTTCTTAGGCTTTACTTTCAAACTAGATTGTCTCTGCAATGCCTATGACTCATGACTGGACTCGTATCTTGTCTTTTGGTTACTATCAAATAATTGATAGTAAGCTGTGGCTTCAAGGATGTGTTTGTTTAGAATTAAGTTTATGCAAAAAGTAATTTTCTACATTCCCTTCAAAGTTTAAGGCTCTTATTCAAATTTCAAATAATTACAAATTATAAATAATTTATGGACAGAATGTTTGTTTCAAACTGTAACCACTGTTCATTTTACACGAGCAAGTCATTGCCGCACCACGGAATACAACTTAGAAGAGAACCTAAAACATCCTACACCTGGTGGTCAAGCAGTCTCTCCACAGTAGAAGAATTAGAATTCACTGGCGCAGACTCAACTGCCAGTGATGATCTTGTCAATAAATGACAATCTCTCTCTCTCTCTCTCTCTCTCTCTCTCTCTCTCTGATGACTTTCAATTTTGTTGTGCAACTTGGAAAGTCTCCTACCTTCCCGATGGCGGTTCCCTATTACATATATTAAGATCGATCTATTAATCAAACCAATATCCTATATGATGCAATTTTTTATTGATTGTCAAATATGAAACCTATAAGATCCATTTCATTCAATTTGACGAACTCTGCATCTCTCCTTGAAGTAAGAGTCATAACTAGCCATAGGCCAAGTGCTAAAAGTTAAATCATAACGACGTACATCAATCGAAATTTGGACACATAACTATGCAGCGAGATTATTTGGAGCCGTCATTTTAGGGGTTAATTTGGTTAGTATAAATCTAACTAGTGGACAATCGTCGAATTTTGAATGGAAGTCTTCGCCGTGATAGGACAAATTCAGCAACCATGGGAACTTCTTCCATCGTCCAAGAAATGAGGGCGGCTTGGGAGGAAAAAAAATGTTCTGGTCAGCAATTGACCTGTCAAAAGTATGCCTTGGTGTTCTCACAGAATTCTCTCTACTGTGATATTTTTAATCAGCGCCCATAACGCCAAATCTCCCCACCAACATTGTGCTATATAATTGAAGTACAATCTCTTATCTATCCCGCCCATAACCCCCACAAGAGAGTTCACCAAGAGAGCCAATGAATGCCATCCGGAATTCACATTTTTTCCTTGCTTTATCACTATTCTTATCCTTCTCGTTCATATCTTCTACTCGTCTCACTTTGCATCAAGGCTCCTCTCTCTCCATTGGGAATGCGGGCGACGTTTTGACTTCGAATGACGGTGCTTTCTCCGCAGGCTTTTTTCCCATCGGACCAAATGCTTATTGCTTCACAATTTGGTTTAGCAAGCCATCTTGCAGTATCCCTAACTGCACCACAGTTTGGATGGCAAACCGTGACGAGCCTGTCAACGGAAGATTCTCCAAGCTTTCTCTAAGAGAGAATGGTGACCTTGAGTTGATCGACGCTGGGGGGACGGTAGTTTGGTCCACAGACACAGGTTCCTCTGCAAGGTCCTCCACGAACTTGCAACTCCTCAACACGGGCAATCTTGTTCTTCGTGACGACAAGCATGCCACTTTGTGGCAAAGCTTCGACTCCCCAACCGACACGCTTCTTCCAGAGCAAAAGCTCACCTCAAACACACCGCTCGTTTCATCTCGAAGCAAGAGCAACTTTTCTTCTGGATATTACAAGCTTTACTTTGATAACGATAACCTTCTCCATCTTCTCTTCAGTGGCCAGACTACAAGCGTCTACTGGCCAAATCCATGGCTTAATAGTTGGCAGGCTGGAAGAACCAGTTATAATGATAGTAGAGTTGCCATGCTTGATCACTATGGGAATTTCATTTCATCTGATAATTTGACTTTCTTAACAGCTGATTATGGTGCAAAAATTCAGAGAAGATTGACGGTTGATCCCAATGGTAATCTTCGGGTTTACAGTCGAGCTGATGGAGGGGAATGGATGGTTTCATGACAAGCAAAATCTGATCCATGCACGGTTCATGGCATTTGTGGACATAATAGCCTGTGTACGTACCATCCTAGTGAGGGACGAAGTTGTATTTGTGTTCCGGGATATGAGTGGGAAAACCTTTATGACTGGACTAAAGGATGCAAACCCAAATTCAACAGCTTATGTGATAGCAAAGTTGAGACTGAATTCGTGGAGTTACCGCATTCTGACTTTTACGGGTATGACAAAGGCTTCTTCCCAGGTTATACTCTTGAGATGTGCAAGAAGATATGTTTGGATTTGTGTGATTGCTTAGGTTTCCAATATAAATTCTCTAACTGTTACCCCAAGTTGTTGTTGTTAAATGGCCACTATGCACCCAAGGTTAACGGGAGCATCCACTTCAAGCTCCCAAAATTGAATGTCTCTTACGACATACCAAAAATAGAACATGCTACTCTGCAATGTACTGCCAAAGAAATTATTCTACCAAGGACTTATCTAAAAAGACGAGAGTGCGGCAGTCAAGATTTTGCTCACTTTTGCTGGGGCAATAGCTGGAGTGGAGGCGATAGTGGTACTAATGGTTTGGTGCTTCTTATACAGAACCCGCCCAGAGAAAGGTGGAGCTCATGTTGATGGATACCATGCAGGGCCGACTGGATTTCGACGGTTCACGTATGATGAACTAAAGAAGGCAACACGGAATTTCAGTGAAGATATTGGAAGAGGAAGTGGAGGAGTTGTATACAAGGCGGTGTTGTCAGATTGCAGGGTTGCAGCTGTCAAGCGGCTCAATGAGGCTAACCAAGGAGAGAATGAGTTTCTCGCAGAGGTGAGCACCATAGGAAATCTTAACCACATGAACTTGATTGACATGTGGGGTTACTGTGCAGAAGGAAAACACCGGCTTTTGATCTATGAATTCATGGAACATGGTTCGTTAGCAGAAAATTTGTCTTCCCCAACTGAACTCGATTGGCCCAGGAGGTTTGAAATTGCCGTAGGATCAGCCAGAGGGCTCGCTTATATTCATGAGGAATGCCTAGAGTGGGTTCTTCATTGTGATGTAAAACCACAAAACATACTTCTTGATTCCACATACCAACCGAAGGTGGCAGATTTTGGGCTCTCTAAAATACTCAAGAGAGAGGGCCTCAAGAACTCGACCTTCTCAAAAATCCGAGGAACAAGAGGTTACATGGCTCCCGAATGGATTTACAATTTTCCAATCACCTCCAAAGTGGATGTATACAGCTATGGAATTGTCCTGTTGGAGATGGTCACTGGAAGGAGTCCCACTGGAGAGCATGAGAAGATTAAGGGCAGTGATGCGCAGGAGAACAAAAAATTTACTTCGTGGGTACGAGAGAAGAAGGGACTCGGCGTTCCAACGCGCACATGGATAGAGGAAATTGTGGATCCAAGAGTAAGAGGGGAGTATGAAATTAGGAAGATTGAAATTTTAGTTTGCAGTGGCTCTTAAGTGTGTGGAAGAAGACCGAGATGCAAGACCCACTATGAGACAGGTGGTTGAGATGCTTCTACGTTGCAAAGACGAAGATGTGTAGTCAGAAATGATATGAGTTTTGTTCTTTAGTCGTGTCTATATAAGACATCAATAACAATACGATTATAGGGTCACAGTCTTTGCATAATTACAAGGCAGTGGTTTTTGGATGTACGAAATCATGAAAGATAGTGTCACCTTGCCTGCGTATATTTTGAATATCTCCTGTTAAAATATGTCTTAAATTTGAACCGGTTGGATGAAACCTTAGCCTGAATAAGTTGTTTCTTGATCGTGGAAGTTGGAAAGAAAGAAAGATGGGCACATTCTTTCTCTTTATTACTGGAGTCGGTCAAGCTATAAAAGAAAGGAAATCCCGCGAAAGTTGAAGTTTTCTATTTGTGGCTGTCTTGAATCCAGCAAATTACAATTTGAAGTGAACGCAAGAAAGAAAATAAAATAAAATGAAGAGGTGTTGACCGAATCCTACTATGATTCCGTGTCCTTGTGCAGAACGTGTGGCTACTACACTTCTTTAGGCTGTACACATGTGAGCGCGCGCATATATATAACAATTGGGAGCACGTTGCTTTTCCTTTGACTTTCTCACAATTCCGTCTTCTTCTGCTTTTGCTTGACTATAACAATACATGCGTGATCAATTCTAACGAATGAATCAAGAAAAGCTATAATTCTTAAAATACTATTTATTAATTTATTAAATTAATTTGTTTATGCATATAAGATTGAGGATGTCAGCATGATTCACTTTTATCCAGACCAGTCAAAATGGATCACAAACCCATTTATCAAAACAAAATTATCGAAAATTGGTCATATATGGGCCACCTCAAATTTGGGGAAAGTACCAAAAAATTCATAAACCTATTATATTGTATCAATTCAATCTTAAGTCTATTTAGACAATTTTGTCTAGAAATCCTAATGTGGACGCCAACCATATTATGTGACATATTTAATAATCTTTTAATAATTTTTATGACACATGAATGAATGTAACGCAAAGGAGAAGTTTAATCTTATGTGACTGATGAATGAACGAAATGCGACAGAGGAGTTTCCTCCTTTAAATCCTTAGTTGACTACCGCAAATTGCCTCCTCTTTTACATCCTTTGTTGACTACCACGAATTGATTGGGCCCTTGGTGTCAAGGTCCGACTTTTCCCCATTCCATGAAGTCATGGAGGTGAACTTCGTAATTTCAAGAGCGGCATAAGTGATGCAAGATGGGCGATACAACTAGGTGTGGGAGCAATAGTAGGAAGCTTGTGTTAGGAATCTACTTATGAAAGGAATATCATGTAGAAGATGTTTGAATATTGGATTAAATCACTGGTGCGCAAACTAGTCATGAGCTAATACTGCTCACCTGATGAAAGCAACAACAGATCAAAAGTAATTATTGATATCTAAAATTTAGCATTTCATTTAGTAATTTATTGCATAAAAAATTAGGGATTAGCTTTTAACCCCTAAACAAAAATGTTAAAATTAAATTGCATAGCATATAGTTTTAGGTGTATTTATTATTTTTATTAATTACATTATAATTGGACCGACAGTAAATGGACTCAAGAGTTTGAACTTAATTGATATCATGGCTGAAAATATCATACGAAATGGAGCGCTAAATTAAGGAGAATCGATCTCGTGATTAAATTTGCGCGAGATTACTCGTATGTGCAAGATATGGTGGTTTGCATGCTAGCATATCTGCAAGAAGACAAGAAAGGAAAGTGGGTTAATGCGTGGGATTAGTCGACAGAAGAAAGAAATACTCGGTCGAGGAAGAAAAGGAAAGAAGACATGTTCGTCCACTGAAAAATCGGTGACTGAAGGAAAACTAAATTGTGTCCTTGGCCGCGCAATTTGATTTTTGTTTCTTTTTTTGATGGGCTCCGTTGCTTCGCATCTAAAAGGGGGCGTTTCCACAGAATAAAGGGGAGGTCGGCAATTAGAGTCTCACAACACAAAGCACGCTCACGTAAGGAATAGAGAGAGATAGAGAGAGGGGGAGATCTCGACCTGCCTTGGCCAAGACCTCGCCACACGCCGTCCGACTCTCAACACAGGTCAGGGTTGTGAAGATGAACAAGATGAACGAACACTGAAGAAAGATTACGAAACTTTCTTCTCTTTTATATTTTCTCAGTATATGCAATACAACACAGAGCACATTTCAATGGTGTGCTCTACCTCTGTTTCTAACTTTTCTGTTACATCAACTCAATGAAGAAGAAGAAGGCGAAGCTCTTCTATATGACTCGGAAGCTAAATGAAAGAACCAGCAGTTATACAAAACAGAACCACCGAAAGACTTAAAGAAGAAAAGAACTATCTCATCTATTCTGTTATACATCAAAAACTGAACTAACAACAAACTTCTCTTCTCCTTTTGAGCACATGGCACGTGCTGTTTACACCGACTTATTTCCATCGCATTGTGTAGGCACATGGCTGATAACATCCCTGGCCCTGACTTGTGCACTTCGCTTCTTCTGACCTTTTTCAATGACAACAGTCTCTGTTTCTGCAATGCTTTCATTCTCTGCCTTCGTTAACTCCATAGCAGCATAATAATCTTTCTAAGTTTGTGTTCTCATGTTCTTAACATCCCCCCTCGAATTGGGAAGGGATAAGAATCCCATACCCAATTTGGTGCGAAGAGTAGAATGAGCAAAGTGCGACAAAGACTTTGTAAAAATATCTGCAAGTTGAAGATGGCTGGGAACATAGCGAACACTGAGTGATCCTGAGGAGACTTTCTCCCAAACAAAGTGAAAATCAACTTCGATATGTTTGGTACGGGCATGTAGGATTGGATTAGCTATAAGGGAGATAGCAGACTTATTGTCACAAAATAAGAGAGTTGGAGACGGAAGAGATATACCAATATCGCGCAAGACAAAACTGATCCAAGTAAGATTAGCAGTAGTGGAGGCAAGAGCTCGATATTCAGCTTCTGTGGAAGAGCGAGAGACAGTTGGTTGCTTCTTAGCTGACCACAAGAGAAGATTTGAGCCAAGATACGCACAATATCCAGTTGTGGATCGCCTGGTGTCAGTACACCCAGCCCAGTCAGCATCTGAGAAGCCATAGAGGGCTATTGAGCTATTAGAATGGAGAAAAAGGCCAAGATGAGTGGTGCCTTTAACATATCGAAATACTCGTTTCAATCGATGAAGGTCTGCAACTGTTGGATGTTGCAGTTTCTGACACAGAGTATTCATTGCATAAGCAAGATCAGGACGGGTAATAGTTAAGTATTGAAGACCACCCATGAGACTTCTATACTCAAGTGGATTAGAGAGCAGAGCAGTATCATCTGTCATAGCAACTGATTGAAGTTGAAGAGGAGTTGATACAGGTTTGCAATTGGTCATATGAGCTCTGGTCAGAAGATCAATGGCATACTTGGTTTGACAGAGAAATAAGTCATGAGAAGAACGTTTGGCTTCAATGCCAAGAAAGTAATGAAGATGGCCCAGATCTTTCATGTGGAAATGAAGACTCAGTGACTTGATCAAAGTAGTTAGTAGCTGAGCTGAGCTACCTGTCAGCACTATATCATCGACATATAGGAGTAATAATACTGTGTCTGAACCAGTGTGAAGCACGAAGAGAGAAGGATCAGTGGTACTACAGAAGAATCCATTCTCCAGGAGAAAGTTGCTAAATTTATCAAACCATGCTCGTGGCACTTGGCGAAGCCAGGGGGCTGCGCCATGTATACTGTCTCATTTAATGTACCATGGAGGAACACATTTTTAACATCAAGCTGATGTATGGTCCAATTCTTCATCATTGCAACAGAGAGAACTATCCGAATAGTGGCATGCTTAATGACAGGACTAAACATTTCAGTAAAATCGACCCCTGCTTCTTGATGAAACCCCTTCGCAACTAAGCGAGCTTTTAATCTATCTAGACTTCCATCAGGTGTTAGTTTAGTTTTAAACACCCATTTACAGCCTATAACATTCATCTGTTTAGTTCTAGGAACTAATAGCCAGGTCTGATTTTCATGCAGAGCATCCATTTCATCCTACATGGCTTTGTACCATCCTTTATCAGCTAAGGCTGTTTTAACTGATTTTAGTTCCAAAGGTATTTTATAGTCAGCCAAATATGCATATTTGGGGTTTGGTTTGATGATGCCAGATCTCAGTCGAGTTTGCATATGATGAGCAGAGGAAATACCTGAGGAAGTAGCTATTAAGTTTGGTTGCTCTTGATCAATGTCAAGTTTAGCTGGTTCGACAATTGTAGACAGAGGATCTTGTTGCTCTATGGCAACAGAGTCAGACTGTAGCTGTGGAAAAGATGATATATGTGGCACACCTTTAGACTGTGATGTATGGGTGTGATCAACTTCTAAAGGAGGAGGTAACTGAAAATTTGTTGTATGGTTATTGGAGTGACTATCCATTGAGATTGTTCTGCTGCCCATTGTTTATACAGAGTTGTGTACTGATCATAGTCAGATGTTACCTTCTTTGTAAAGGGAAAGAAGGTTTCATCAAAAACCACATGGTGACTAATATAGATACGACCATCAGTAGGTACAAGACAACGATACCCTTTATGTCGTTCACTATGGCCCAGAAATATACAGGTATGAGATCTGGGGTCGAACTTATGTTGTGCATAAGATCGAAGACAGGGATAGCAGGCACATCCAAATACCCTGAGATGTTCATAGCTGGGCTGTTGATTATGAAGTCCGTAATAGGGAGAGACCATTTGTAACTTTGGTGTAGGAAGAATGTTGACAATATAGTTAGCTGTTATGAAAGCATCTACCGAGAATTTCAATGGAACTCTAGAATGATACAACATAGCTAACCCCAATTCAACTATATGGCAATGTTTCCTTTCTGAGATTCCATTCTGTTCTAGTGTATGAGGGCAAGACATACTCTGCTTTATACCACAATTCCGTAAATGATTCTGAAATCTGTTACTTGTGAACTCTCCTCCACCATCACAATGAAACATTTTGATTTGATGATCAAATTGCTTCTCGACTAGTTTCTGAAATATGATAAAGATATCATAAAAGTCTGACTTCAGCTTCATTGGATAGATCCAGCTATAGCGAGAGAAATTGTCTACAAAGATGACATAGTATTGAAAGTTCGAAAAGATCTCACCGGTGAAGGACCCCAGATGTCACAGTGTATCTTTTCTAAGGGTATAGTAGATGTAGAGTCTGATAATGGAAAAGGTAAAGCTGTACTTTTTGCTATTTGACAACTGCTACATATGGATTCAGATTGTGCATTACAGGAAATCAAGTTTTGACTTTGTAAATGCTTCACTATTTTCAAGTTTGTGTGAGCTAGTCTCTGATGCCACACATCTGCTGCTATCACTCTGTGTCTTCGAGTAAAGTATGTTGCTGTAGTTTGTGGATCCACACAGTAAAGTCCTCTAATTTTCCTTCCGAGCATCTCTGTTTTGTTGGTTTGGTTGTCCTTTATATAGACCCCAATTTTATCAAAAACAAACGAACAAGGATAGTCATCTGTCAGTTTTGAAACAGAGATAAGGTTCTTTTTTATTTCAGGAACAATCAAGACATCGTTTAAAGGTAATGTGTTGTTTTCTGTATTCAACTGAGTATCACCAATATAAGCAATAGGTAGACACGAGCCATTACCTATCATGACCGTATCGGTTCCAGTATATTGAGTAGAGTTGAGAAGAATACCAGGATCAGCACTGATATGTCTTTGTTGCTCGAAAGATCGGTACCACTCACTTCCTCTTGGATCCTCTAGATGTACTGCTGCCAAAGCTGTTGGAATCTCTTCAGCCTGATATGAATTGTCGCATCGATACCAACAACGAAGAGCATCATGTCCTAGTCGTTTACAAATTTGACATTCTAACCGAGGGTTTTCTGTTGTTTTCTCATCCTGCAAGTGTTTCTGAGGCATTAAGATTGGAGTTGGATAAGACTTGGTGTCTTGATACCTTTGTGAATAACTTGCATATGGTCGAAACCCCTGTCCAGGACTAGAGTAATCAATCCTCTACCTGAATTGTTGATCTACTCGATCCCGATTCAAGTTGTTCGGTCTGTAGTGCTGATTTCTTCATGAATAGCCATAACTATGACCTGCATTGTTCATTGCACGACCTCGACCAAAATTACATCCTCCTCTGTTGCTGCCTCTTTGACCTCCAAAACCAGAATTCTGAAAGCTATATTCTCTTTTAGAGTTCCCTTTCTGTTGTGTCTCAGAATTTCTTTGTCCAAAATAGGCTAGATTAGGGTTAAATTGATTCATCGAATATGTCTTTAGCCTTGTTTCAAATCGTTCAAGCTGTGCTATCACTTCATCATAATCTGGCTGGGGTTTCAGGCAGTAGATAGTAGTTCGAAAGTTCTCATACTCGAGCCTAGTCCTTCAAGAACACCAAACATTTTGGTTATCTCATCTATAGGTTTTCCAATCGCATTCAGCTGATCACAGATGGACTTATACTCTCTTAGATAAACAGAAAGGACTCGATCTTGTTTCTAACATGCTTGCAGTTTTCCTCTTAGTTCAAACTCTCGAGCAACTGATTTCTGAGTAAAGCGATTGAGAAGTGTTTGCCATACCTCGTAGGAAGTTTCTAAGCCAATGATCAAGCTCAGAATATTTTCAGATACAGCTCCACTAATCCATGATGATACAAGCTAATTAGTTCTTGTCCAATCTGTGTAATCTGGATTTATGGCTTTAGTTTCACAGTTTTCAGTTTAAGCTTGTAATGTTCGAGGAGGTGAAGGAATTTCACCACTAATGAAACCAAAAATTTCTTGACTTCGAAGAAATTTGTGAAACTGTGCTTGCCACAACAGGAAATTATCTTCAGCAAGTTTGATTGTGACAAAATTGGAGATGTTAACATGTATTGGAAAGGGATACTTCTGTGTTCTTGCTGCCATTTCTGTGTTCGCAGAGGTTTGATGATGAAGAAAGATGATTCTGTGACTGAAATCAGGATTACCTGTTGATCTTACAAGATGACGTTTTGTTCGTGTCACCAGCAAACAAAGAATAGTTGAATCGAATGCAAAACACTTTGAAATCTCCAAAACAACACACGAGAATGATCAATAGCTACTTTGATCTGCTGCGATCATTGAAGTTCAGAGGCCACTTTCGATCTTTTGCATCTTCAGCACCTTCGATTTGATTTCACGAACGATCGAGTATTCATGCAAACTATTCAACACAGATGATCGACCATGGCTCTGATATCATGTGAAGATGAACAAGATGAACGAAAACTGAAGAAAGATTATGAAACTTTCTTCTCTTTTGTATTTTCTCAGTATATGCAATACAACACAGAGCACATTTCAATGGTGTGCTCTACCTCTGTTTCTAACTTTTCTATTACATCAACTCAATGAAGAAGAAGAAGGGGAAGCTCTTCTATATGACTCAGAAGCTAAAAGAAAGAACCAGCAGTTATACAAAACAGAACTACCGAAAGACTTAAAGAAGAAAAGAACTATCTCATCTATTCTGTTATACATCGAAAACTGAACTAACAATAAACTTCTCTTCTCCTTTTGAGCACATGGCACGTGCTGTTTACACCGACTTATTTCCATCGCATTGTGTAGGCACACGGCTGATAACATCCCTGGCCCTGACTTGTGCACTTCGCTTCTTCTGACCTTTTTCAATGACAGCAGTCTCTGTTTCTGCAATGCTTTCATTCTCTGCCTTCGTTAACTCCATAGTAGCATAATAATCTTTTTGAGTTTGTGTTCTCATGTTCTTAACAAGGGTCACCCTCCCAATGACAGTATTGGTCTCGCTGCGATGGCCTGAGCTGCTGTCCCTCGTCATGCACTTTACCACCTTGATGACCTGAGTGTTGAAGATCACCGCCTCTCTCTCTCCTAGAGTTCTCTAGATCTCTCTCTCTCTCTACTTCTCCAGATTTCTCTCTCTCTCTCTCCAGACAACTCCTCATCCGCAATTGTTGACAAATGGGTCAACAACTTGCAATAAAAAAATAGGAAGAAGATGGTGTGGGAAGTCGGTGGATGTGCCGACTTTGTCCCCTATAAATAGGGCTCTTGCCCATTGAGCGTGAGAGGTAGGGGTGATAGGGGTCTTGTGTAGTAATGTGTGTGAAGTGGTGTGGAGTGCATGCGTGAGGTGTGTGTAGTTAAGTGTAGAGAGATAAAGAGTGAGTGGTATGTGTGCAGGGGTCCTGAGAGTGTGTTGCGTAGAGTGTGCTATGTATGCACGTGAGTGTGAGAGGAATTGTGTAGAGTTGTCCGAGTATTGTATGTGGTGTTAGGAAATATTGTAATAGTTAAATTCTTATTTTGTGAGTTATATTTGTATCACGTTTCCGTAAGGTTCAACATTGAGCCCGCGACGATGTTACTGCTGATCCACTGCAACAAGCTGCTCTTTGTGCAGTGCTGTCATCGTGCCTGCTGCTGGCCCTCGACGACGCCGTGAGCTACCCTGTGACGTCCCCGCTGTCCCACTGTGCTGATCTGTGGCTTGGCCTAACAATCTATGTCGCCCGTGAGCCGTCTCATCGTCGCTGCACTGCTGTTCGTGTTCTGGCTCAGCCGCTACCCGTTTGAGCCGTGAGGTCCCGACGGACTTGAACCACGGAGCCGAGATGCTGAATTGCTGCTTTCCCGGGCCCGTCACCGTGTTGTCGTAAATAACGTCTGAGATATATACCCAACTATAGATTCGTCTAATCCACTCTAGCCCGTGAGTTCCTGCAAAGCGAAACGGCACGTCGGCAAACTAACGAGCCCAACGACGTTCAAAACCTTGTTGTATTCTGCTCGTCCAGTCGTTTCCGATCTATCATCGGCGTGTCATCCCTAAAGTTCACCTTCCGCGTGCTTGCTGGCCGTGAATCTTGTTGGTCAACTTAGAGGTCCTCGTTGTCCAGGTGTTGATGGTCTTGCTGCCAAACGGGCGAACGTGTGTCCAGAAGACAACCTCTTGCACCTTCAATGTTGGGAAACCAGTTTTCTTTTCCTGGACAAATTCCAGATCAACCCGAGGTCCAAGCAATTGCATTGAGTTTTTGCACGATTCCAGCTGAGCTCTTGCCGTGAACCGCGGTTCACCATTGTGTCTGTGGGGCCCCGCTGTCGACACTGCCATTGCTCGTCGTGCGCTGCTTGCCGGCACTGGTGCCGCCCTGAGGAGCCGGTTGCAATCCCGGTACAATCACACTTGATTTGAATTTGGAAGCATATCCACAAATTAGGTAAAAATCTTGCCCAAATTTGATATAAATATCATATTGTCTAGATTGATGAGATTAATACTCAATTTAAACCTTTTGAATGTTAGGCATATTATTCATTAGGATATAGATTCTAATCTGCAACCGCATGTGATCTTTAATTTTTTATATAAAGTTTTAGATGTAATTATTGATTGCATGGGTATCCTTAAAATTAATATTTTGATTTTTAAGCCTTAAGATCAATTTATCGATTTTATTCTCGAAATTTCATATGATTAGATATTGATTCCGTATTTAAATCAATTGGATGATACCTTAATGAATTGAGTGGCTTGAATATTTAAGTCACTATTTTCATCCTGAATATACAAAAAATAAAAATAAAAATTGCATTTCGTGTAATGTGGTTTAGGATTGGTTTTCTAGATAGAATTGCATGATAGAATAGTTTAGATACTTTTCTAATTAAATTAGAATGCATGTTAGATAATCTCTTTGAATTGAATTGGTTGTTGGGATAAGTTTCTAAGTTAAGGTAGGATTTAGGTTAGTCTATTTCCTAACTTAAAATAGACAATATCTCATTTTAGATAGATTGTTGTTTTTAGTAATTTTTAATTACAAATTTTAATAAAAAATACAAAAATATCATGTCCACGCTATATTTAATTAGATTCATAAAATGCATGCCATTTAGTTTGTTGCTAGGTCCATTTAATTAGAAATTGTTTATCATTAGAATTATGCCATTTAGTTAAATTACATGATATATAGCTTAGTTTTCATTTAAAAAAACCAAAAATAGATTAAAGTGTAATTGCGTATCAATTTGAAATCATATTTAGGTTAATTAATGTGGTTTTCTAACTAACCCTTCAAATGTTCGCGTTGCATCAAGGTAAGTATTTCCTCCCCATGCATGCAATTTATTTGTTGCCTTGCTTTATTGAGCATTCAATAATGGTTGTGCACTTGCATGACCACTTTGCATGTTAGAGATAACTTAAAATCAATGTAAGCTACCTGCACAACATTTTTTTTTTTTTTGAAATAAAAGAGAAATGGTATTGAAAGAGCATTAGAGAAATTTAGCGTAATCAAGTCCTTGAACTCATTAAATCTCTAGTTCATAGAATTGAGTAATCCTCACATTATTTTACTTGGATTTCTAATTGACCCAATAAAAATAGATTAGTGACAACTCCAAAATAAGAATCATTTGCACTATAAAGAATTTGAACTATAAGTCGCGAATTGGTATGGGCTTGGGAGAGCTCGAGCTAAGTCTAGGCATAGTAATCCATTAGCCAAACCCCTATGTGATCCCATCTAAGGTAAGGTCGCGACAGTAGTTGTTGTGTTGAATCGGAACACATGCCTCGCTTGGGACATGAGCTGATCGAGTTAGAGGGAAACGTGCTATGGTCGATCATTAGGAAGCATTTAATAATACAAGCAATGGGAACAATCCCTAGATGGAGTAGCTCGTTGGTGAATCGGCTGGCCAAGCATCCAGAGTCCCATGACTGAGACCACTCGGCCTCGACCATGGCACCTGCCAATGACCATACGCACTAAATTAGGGTTTGCTCTTTTTTTTTTTTTTTCATACTACAAATCTTTTAGAATGCCTTTCATTAACATCGGTCAAAATTCGGTTTGTATCAAACCCAATCCCATGTCTTCTCAGATTTTGATCCATTAATCCTATTTCAATCAATTTTATAACAGTTAACTAACCCAAATACTACCTCACCTAATAATTTTGAAATGTAAATTGGGTTCATAGCCTTGTTTAGCTTCATTTGTGATTTTGTGTATTGTCGCGACCTACCCTCAAGAAGACACCCTTGGAGAAATAGGTTTAGAGTTATTTGCTTGTCAATTACAAATATAGGCTCTCCCAAGCCCATACTTCACGTGATGTTGGATTTTTTATTATAAGTTCCAATTAACCCTACAAAATTCTGTGTGAAGAGTCACCACTAGCTAATTAAGGTTGGTTAGAAACCAATTGAGAAGTGGGAGTGTCGTCTCAATTTTTACGAAATCAGAGATTTCTGTTCGAAGACTTGATTACATTAGTTATACAACTAATGCCTCTTCAATACCTAAACTTGATTACATTGTTAACTAAAGTGTTCTTCATGTAGTCTTTTTATCAATTTTAGAACTAATCCACTAAGTGTTCATGCGATTCTTTTTTTTTATTTATTGAAAATGTAACCATTCTAAAAGGAAAACAATAACCAATGAATTGAAAATTGCGCAATCAAGTATACTCGAATTGAAATGTGCGAGCAACACCTAAGTATCATTTCTAAAAAGAAAACAACACAAAACAACTCCTATTGTAAAGCTCTAAGAGCTTATAATTGGGTTTCCAAAAAAATAATTTCTAGGATTTTGAAATTTTATTTAAGACTAAGAGAAATCTATTTGAAAAGGATTTTCTAAAATATCTTCAAGGCTCTAATGGAGTCAATTAAGGTCAATGCTGACGTGGATATTTTTTTAATAATATTAAAATGTTGAATATGTATAATTATTTAATCTAAAAGGCAATATGACATTGGAATCGCCTACCTTCCATGTGGAAAATAATGTCAGTGAAACCGGCATATATCCCTCTTCAATTTTTTTCCATAACCTACAAAATAGAGCTTAAAATGGGTCCAAATGCATGCAAACATAACTAAGGATGTAATGAACTACGACTATCAATGTGGCGTCCCAGAACGCCACTTTCTAAGTATTATCTTACCCTCGTTTATATTATCACGCAAGCAGGGGACATTAATCATTTTAAGCATTTATAACATGAATTATGCATAAATGAGAACTCATTATTACTAGCTAGAAGGGAAGGGAAACCGTACATTTATTTCACTAAAAACTTATTTACGTACATCAAGCGGTCGATCATACTACAAAAGAAACTTACACTAGGAGAATCAAAAAGGTACTCCACTTCCTATCCTCCAGTATACATGCATCCCATAACTACCACTATCCATCACCACCCGAAATCACAGTCGAAGCCAAAAAATTACGACTATCATACCAAAAGTGGTTTTCCCCGACATACTAGGCCATCACCTAACTGCTACTCTCCACGGTTGTGTCCCTTTCTACCGTTACCATCAACCATAAAAAAAAGGATGTCCTTTACAACTTTCATAAAAGAAGCATGTCCAAAAAGTGAAGGGGAAAATTCTATAAAAATTTGAGAAGACAACAAAGTCTTGGTTTTTACAGTACTGGGCAGATTTAACATGGTGAGTAACCAGGCCCTTAACAAACCATTTCAACTCAGAAAAATCTGAAATTGACATTTTATAGACCAATGTTTTTTGCACAACTTTCATTGGGAAATTTCTCCAGATTCGGACCATAAAGAGCTCTATAAAATCGGGAAACAGTGAGGGTCTAGCGATTTTGAAAATTGGAAATAAAAGTCAGAACTTAAGAAAATCACTCAAGCTCGAATCTCACGAATCTCAATTCAAGAAGACACCAAAACTAGGAGTTATTTCCACCTGCAACATCCATTTGCAACAAAATTTCACAAAACGAACTCATTGAAACCATCTACGCCACAAATCTCACGTGCAACACCACAAAAGCTCCAAAATCCAACATGCAGAGGTTCAACTTCCTCAAGCATGCCTCTACGACCTATTTCCAGCCACCACTCGCAACTATTACACATTTTCCAGCCCAAAATAGAAGTCCACATCAAGAACACCGAACGGCAACAAACCACAAACCCAAAATCGAACATGCAAATCAAGAAAACCAAACAACCGCAAGCGACAACACAGAACCGAGTATCTCAAGGATTAATGAGAGTAGAAACTAGCCACTTCTCCTTGCCTTGATAGTCACTTGAATCCTACTTCTTTCCCCTTGCTTGCTATCCATGAGAAAATGGAAAGAAAAAGAGCTTGAGAAAGACTTGAGGTGCACGGCCGAGAGAGAGGATGAGGGTCAGTGAAAATGGAAATGAGAGTGAGAGAAAGTAATTTAGAGCTAAATTATCAATCTCTATATTGGAAGGAGAATTTAATTTTATCCTTTTGGGATTACAATTGATATAGTAGATCATAGACATAGAATATTTTAGGAAAAACAATATTGTGCATATATTCTTTTTTATTCTTTTTCTTCTCTCTTGTATTACAAATACCGACACTTCTTGTACATTTTGTAATATAGAATACACAGAATAGCATTTTCTCCATTGTTCTACATTTCCTTTCGTGGTATCAGAGCAACCTTTCTGATCCACCTTCCGCACCATTTCTTTCGAATTGCCTCCAATTGTCTTCTGTTTTTGTTGCTGCAAATCACTACCTGCAAAACAAAGACAGCACATTGAAAAGAGGAATTCAATAT
Source organism: Eucalyptus microcorys (assembly GCA_014182515.1). NCBI lineage: Eukaryota > Viridiplantae > Streptophyta > Magnoliopsida > Myrtales > Myrtaceae > Eucalyptus > Eucalyptus microcorys. Next base: position 23,021,119 of record CM024567.1, on the reverse strand, counting down.
GCAGAACCCCAACGACTCAGAAATCCAAAACCCATATCAACCCAGAAACACAGATCATCTCAGAAACACAACAGAGGAATCGTTTGACCAATTTGCATCCACTCCAGTCACCGGACAACTTCCTACTCCAACTTCACGGCCTTATGTACCATGGGTTCCAATTCAAGGACCATGAGCCATTGGGCCAAGTTCGGGCGATAGACCCGAATTCAATCCGGGTGGGTCGGGAATGAATCCCTACCTGAGTTTCCCACCTGGGTTTGCGCCGTTGGTCCTTTCTCGCATCGCCGGCCGTCCATAACCAGGAGATGCACTATACATGTCATCAGCCGATGGCCTGAAGCTGCGACTCATCACCCTTCAACTCACCAGACCGAATCACTACTCAGTATGGGCGAGGGATTTTCGGCGGGCTCTTGTTACCAAGGATAAGGACGGATTCCTTGACGGATCCGTCCTTTTCCCAACCAATAAATGCCTGTAGCGCCATTAGCGTAAATGCAACCAATTAGTGCGTACATGGATCGGAAATTGTGTGTTGCCGGAGGTCGTAGCTGGGCTTCCTCCAACTAAAGACGCAAGATTAACGTGGAATAACATAAAGGAAATGTACGGGAAGCTCGACAGGGTGAAGATTTTTTCGCTCACTCAAACCCTCGCCAAGTTGAAACAAGGGAACCTCTCGGTTACCACCTGTTTCAACCAGCTCTCAGTGCTCTAGAACGAGCTTGAGGCGGCCGAGGAGCAGCTTGAAGGACCGGAGTTGACACTCAAGCAATATAGAGAAATCAAAGATCGCGAGAAGGTGACTCGATTCCTATTAGCCTTAAATGAGAGCTACATACCTTTTCGTTCGCAGATCCTCACCATGGAAACCGTCCCACAGCTCGTTGTCCAGGAGGAGAATCAGTGAATGGCTGCCGCCGGAACTAAAAAGGAAGGAGAAAGCATGGCCCTCACTGCGCCGGCAAGGGTTTCCAGCCGTTTTCACGGCGGCCTCCGCGCGCCGCAGCGAGTCTGGACTTCAGGAGGAAACCCTCGCTCTTTCGAGGAAAATGAAGAAGACGAAGGAAACCCTAACTTTAGGGCTTACATAATGGACGGCCAAGATTAGAAGTTTGGATCCGACGGCCCCTATCATTTCGGCAGAACCGACGGTAGAGATAAATAGGGGCGCGGATCTAACGGCCCAAATTTCATCCGACCAGACGGTGTAGATCAAAGGTGAGGCCGCGGATCTGACGGCTCTCATTTCATCTCACATGGGGCCGAATTCGGTGGTCATTATAATGCCATGTCATCACAGAAGGGAGGAAGCCAAAATTATAAATTTAAAGGTAAATATTGTGAATATTGTTGGCGTCTTCATCATACCATTGAGACATGCTGGAAATTACATGGTAAACCAACTGACAAAGAAAAGAAAGGAAAAGAATTTTCTGCTTACCAAGTGTCAACACAAGGATATAACAAAGCTCATCAACCTATTTCCCAGGATCAATATCAGAACATCATGAAGGCGCTAAATCAGCTACAGACAGTTGACAAAAGTGCAAATTTCTCAAGTACTTTATCAAGCAAGACTAATAATATTTCAGTTGATGCATGGATTATTGATTCAGGCGCCAGTGATCACATAATTTGTCATGAATATTTGTTTTCTAGTACCTCTACAAAGCTTGATTCCATATATGTTCGACTTCCAAATGGGAATATTACTGATGTCAGAAAGATTGGTACTGTTCACCTTAGCCCAAACATTGTCCTTAAAAATGTTCTCTATATCCCAAAATTTGAATTCAATCTCATAGCTGTTTCCAAAGTCTGTGAGGACAATAATTGTCGAGCCAATTTCAACTGCGAAAATTGTTCCTTTTAGGACCTTTCGACTGGGAAACTGATGGGCTTGGATAGAATGGAACAAGGGCTGTACTTTTGGATAAATTTCCCCAAAGAGATCTTTCCTCTTTGAATAAAGGCATTTCTTGTAATGCTATTGCTGCAAATAAAATTTCACTTTCTCATAAGCATCTGGGTCATAGTGCTTCTTCTCCTTGTTCTGATTGTAAAGTACGCCCCTTGGCAAAACAAACAAGACATCCATTCCCAACTACTGTATCTCGAGCCACTAGTATTTTCTCATTAGTTCATATGGACATTTGGGGTCCTTATCATACACCACATCATGATGGATCCCGATTCTTTCTTACTATCGTGGATGATTATTCTCATGCCACTTGGGTATTTCTCATACAGTCCAAAAGTCAAGTTTTCTCATGTCTGTCGAAATTCTTATCTATGGTTAAAAATCAGTTTGATACGCATGTTAAGAGGATTCGTACAGACAATGGAAGTGAATTCTTTTCCACTGAGTGTCAATCTTTTCTGTCATCACAAGGAATTCTCCATGAGAGTTCTTGTGCTTACACTCCGCAACAGAATGAAATTGTCGAACGTAAACATCGACATCTCCTATAAGTTGCTTGGGCACTGAAATATCAAGCCTCCATCCCTGAATCTTTTTAGGGAGATTGTGTGATCACGGCAGCCTATTTAATTAATCGCATGCCAACTAGAATATTAAAAGGTTGCACCCCTTTTGAAATGCTCTTTGGTAAGAAACCAGACATTAGTCATCTCCGAGTGTTTGGTTGTCTTTGCTACATGACGAATGTTCGGTATTGACATAAATTGGACCCTCGTGCTCTTCGATGTGTCTTTATGGGATATGCCACCCTGCAAAAGGGTTATCGGGTTATGGAGATATCTACAGGTCGTTTCTTTAGGATATATTTCCCTTTCAAGAAATGGCATCTTCACATGAGGCGTCCATGACAGAATCAAGCCATCGACAATTTTTATCTGTGGAGGATATTTCTCTGTAGCCACAATGCATCTCGATTGGACCAGATCAGTCGTTTCCTGACCCATGTTCTACAACGACATGTCCTGGATCTTTTACTCTCGCTACTGGATCTTCTAATTCTCCAACAAGACAAATTAGTAATGAATCTCCAGCAACATGTCATGAGCTTCCTTTGTCACAGCACCAACATATTGAACCATCATCCCCAACAGTTGACAAGCCTAGGCGTTTAGGACGACTAGTTCATCCTCCGACATGGACAAAGGACTATATCTGCTCTACCTTGAGAATTTCAGGTACACAATATTCGGTATCCTCCTATGTTTCTTTCGGTTGATTATCGCGGGAACACATGTGTTGCATCAGTTGGATATCCGAAGAACAAGAACCGTCTTCTTATGAGGAAGCAGCGCGTGATATCCGTTGGCAAAAGGGCCATGAAAGAAAATATTGCTGCTCTCCAAGAGAATAACACTTGGGACATCGTCCCTCTGCCTCCTCAGAGAAGACCCATTTGCAAATGGGTTTATAAAATAAAATATAAGGCAGATGGTTCAATTGAGCGATACAAAGCTCGGCTTGTCACAAAGGGATTCACGCAGCGTGAAGGATTTGACTATCATGAGACTTTTTCTCCAGTTGCTAAAGAGGTAACTATTCATTCTTTTCTGGCAATTGATGCATTACATAATTGGGACTTACATCAAATGGATGTCAACAATGCTTTTCTTCATAGAGACCTTGATGAAGAAATTTACATGGAGGTTCCACAGGGATTACGTAGACAGGGGGAGTCTCGAGTGTGCCGTCTCCGTAAATCCCTGTACGAGCTTAAACAAGCCTCTCGACAGTGGTATGCAAAATTTACTGCGACACTTACAAATGCAGGTTTTCAACACTCAAAGCATGATTATGCATTGTTCACATGATCAAAGGTACTTCATCGATCTACCTATTGATTTATGTTGACGATATACTTATCATGGGAAACGATAATGTTGCAATCCAAAAGTTCAAAGAATACTTGCATTCGGATTTCCATATTAAAGATTTGGGTCCTCTAAAATATTTTCTTGGTATCGAAATAGCTCAATCCAGTGAGGGAATTTGTCTCAGTCAGCGAAAATTCGTCCTGGAAATCATATCAGACGTTGGATTATCGAGGTGCAAACCAGCTGCTGTACCTATTGAGCAAAATATCAAGTTGACAACATATGAATATGATGTAAGTTCTTCTTCTCCAAATGAAGATCCACTACTCAAGGATCCATCAGGATATCAACGACTTGTTGGCAAATTAATCTATCTCACCATGACCAGGCTTGATATATATTATGCAGTACAAATATTTAGTCAATTTATGCACAACCCAAAGCAATCACATATGAATGCAGCGCTGAAGGTTGTAAAGTACTTGAAGGGATGTCCAGGACTTGGAATTCTACTATCTCGTGATTGCAACAAGAAGATGACAGCATATTGTGACACAGATTATGCTACTTGTCCTATGACAAGAATATCCATCACTGGCTTTTGTATCAAGCTAGGAAAATCTTTGATTTCGTGGAAAATGAAGAAACAGTCAACAGTTTCATTGTCATCAGCAGAATCAGAATATCAAGCCATGACAAAGACTGTTTGTGAGATAGTTTGGATACGAGGATTACTTCTAGATCTTGGAGTGAAAGTCAACAGAGCAAGCGAATTATTTTGTGATAATGATGCTGCGCTGAAATTAGTGGCAAACCCAGTTTTCCACGAGAAAACAAAGCATATTGAGGTTGATTGTCATTTTACTTGAGAAAAAATTCAAGAAGGCGTCGTTACAACTCGAGGAATTGGAACTGTAGAATAGCCAGCATACATCTTCACTAAGCTGCTATGCCGGAGACAGAATAGATATTTGTTGAGCAAGCTTGGCGCCTTTGACATTTATAGGCCGCCAGCTTGAGGGGGAATGTTGGAAGGAGAATTTAATTTTATCCTATTGGGATTACAATTGATATAGTAGATCATAGACATAGAATATTTTAGAAAAAATAATATAGTGCATATATTCTTTTTTATTCTTTTTCTTCTCTCTTGTATTACAAGTACCGACACTTCTTGTACATTTTGTAATACAGAATACACAGAATATCATTTTCTCCATTGTTCTGCATTTCCTTTCACTCTACCACTACCTCGTGTCTAAGAGAGAAAGTAATTTAGGGCTTCAAAGAGAGCTTGGGCTTCTCCCATGGATGTCCAAGACGTAGACACCGCATGTGCAGCTCCATCCAATAATTTCCCAGTGGCTCAATAGGCGTTTGACGCTTTCCAACTCCCCAAAAATCTTGTTGAGGGAAATAGAGGCCTTTGAATAATTAGCTCTAAAGGGAGTTCGGGGTGTTACTCAGTGGCCAAGACTGTTTTGCTAAAATGGCTTTGTTGAAGTCAAGCCAATCTCGGAATTCCAACCGTCCCCTATACTTTCTCGTCTTTTGAATATCCATTTTTTCGAATGAATTCAAGTCTTAGTTCCATTTGTTCTCCACCAAAATGATGCTACTTTCGGCTCAATTGCCTTACACACTGATAGGGGGATTTTGAAAACATATATGGCATATTGTGAGAGGGCATGCACTATTTTAATTATGATTTCAATCTTGCTTTTGACATCAATTTCTCCCTCAATCCCTCCAACTTTGTGCTTACCCAGCCCAAATCCAAGCAAACGTCTGTTTCTTTGATACAACCCAATCCAAAGGAATCCTAAGATATTTTCCCATTTTAACCATTATAGGTACTCTTAATGCCCTCTCCATATTCTCTTTTAAGTTGTGGGCATAATCCCTACAAAAATAAATCCCAGATTTGTTTAGATTTACCTATTGTCCAGACACTACGTAGTATTGATTTAACATTGCTGCCAAATAAGATGAAGTCATCTGCAAAGAGTAAACAAGAAAGGGTAGGGCACCATTTATTAAGTTTAATCCCTTTGATGCTGCCAGTATCAACTTCAATAGTGAGGATAATACATTAGTCACCATAATAAATAAGTAAGGGGATAGTGGGTCCCCCTTACCTAATCCCTTGTGCTGGCTAAAATATTGATGTGGCTCTCCATTGAACTTGACATTGAATGAGATAGTTGTAATGCATTGTATTATCCAACCCACCCATTTTTCATCAAAACCTATTCTAATAAAGGGCCTCTCCAGGAAATCTCACTCCTTAGTTTATGCCTTTTTCATATCAAGTTTCAAAATAGCTTGGAATTTCTTTCTTCTTTTGTATTCTAACTTGATGTAGCACCTCCTGCACAATGAATATGTTATCTTGAATTTGCCTTTCCCAATAATGTACTCTGCTCTATAGCAACCATATCTGGCAGTAGTGATTTAAGCTTATTCATCATCACCGTGGAGATAATTTTATATTCAAAGTTGTGCAAGCTTGTAGGACAATATTCATCTGACCTCTCAAGATTAGGGACTTTATGGATGAGTGAAATATGGGTCTTGTCAAGCTCTGGCTGCAGGGACCTACTATTGAAAAATTCCTTCACTGCTTGGAAGATAGCACTCTAGATATTTGCCTAGTTCAAAAGGAGTGCATAGAGAAAAATCAAATCAAATACCAAATGGCGGAAAATATTTTTCATTCCAACTATAGGTTTCAATCGAACACGGGAAAATATTGCTATTTTTCTGGAAAATGACTTCCTTGAAAATATTTTTCAAAACGCCACATTTTCTGTGAAATGAACTAAACCTAAGATAAATCACAAACAACTTCAAAATAAAACAAACTCAAGATAATAAAAAAATCATCATAATAATATTAGCGGTCACATGCTCAAAGAGTAGATATGTAACTTCTTTAAATCAAAATCAGCAACCAATCACTAAATATGTAATCATAATGAGCACACATTGAGATCTCCAATTGTTACTATGGCTTTGTCTTTCAGCATTGCGTGCCTAATTTTGGTGTCCCCGACACCATTGCCGTTCAAAATTACAAGATTGAACGGGGACGAATTTGACACCTGTGAGAGTGAGACATTCACGAAACTCCTCAGATATCCTTCGAAAGTAAACTTATACATCAATGAATTCTAAGGGAAGTGAAACCTTGAAATCATACGCATAAAATTACCTATCTAGACTAGATCGAGGTAGAAATTTCTCCAAAATGGGAGAGAGAAACTTCTATATCTAGATTAGATCATAAAAAAATAGCTCCATGAAATGAGAAGAAAGCAAGAAAATAAAAACAAAGATCTAAATCAGCCAAAGAAGAAAACAGGAGAGGGGTGAGAGATCTAGCTCAGGAGATTGAAGAAGATAACAATGTAAAGATGAGAAGAGAGCAGAGAATCCTATAGGTCACATTTAGTCCTAAAACTCTTTTTCTTGATTATTTAAATTCTAAAAGTTGTTATCATTCGTCAAGTTGGTCATTCCATTAACTTCCCTTTTTTAGTGGATGGAAAAGTCCAAAGTTAGCCTTTTTTATTATTAGTTTCATCCACATGGCCGAGGAGCTTGTTAAAATCCAAAACGGTACTGCTTAGCGTAACATACTTCATGTTAATCCGTTTACTTTTTTTATAAAATATTTAATAATGAAAAATGGACTAATTTCTTTTAGCTTGTAAGATTAGCAGGAAAGTGGGGCGAAAGTGCGTTGCCCCCTGTGTAGCCGGCGACTCTCGCCATCGCCGGACAAGGGCTGCAGCGATCATAAAGCAAGGGCTGCAGCGATCATAAAGCAAGGGCCTTTGCCCACCCAAAGCAGGGCAAGGGCAAGCAGGAACTCGCCTGCTCTTGGCAAGAGTGGCAACCCTTGCCGGCGGCAAAGAGGCACGCCACCCCTGCCCTTCCTGCCCCCTCCTCTTTTTCTCTCTGCTTTCTGCCCCTTTTTGTGACTTTAGACTTTTTTATCATTAGGGTTTTTTCCAATGAGTCACCTTAGCGCCACTTGTACAAAAAGAAAAAGAAAAATTAATAAAAAAAAATACCCATATGGATTTTCCGCTAAAAAAAGAAAAAGAAAAAACCATACGAGGTGAGAAAATTTTATGTTTATGCAGAGGTGATGGACAACAATAGCTGATTATAATATATAAGTTATATCGAAACTTGTAATTTTTTAAAGAGGAACTCTGAATCTAGACTATTTTTCCAAAGGTGACCGATGAGACCTTTCAAAATTAAACTAAGCAATGTTTTTTTTCTTCTAGGTATGGCTCATTAAAGCTGAATGGTGGGCAGATGCATTCAATGGCCCTCTAAAATAAAGATCGGCTGTCGAACTAAGGAGACTCTTGTGTCGGATTCATGGTATCCTACCTTTGAGGTAACGATGGTCCAAGAGTGGCTTGCCCGTTGCTGTCACCTTATTGCTTGACTCGAATCTCCGTCGTCCCCATAACTTTATCCTTCGCTCATCCAGATCAAATATATATGGGAAGCGCAGGGACTGTTCTCAGGAAAAATTATAAAATCAATTCTAGATTTATTATACAGATACTAATTCAATCATAAACTTGTCGATTTTGCCAATTTAATATTAGACTTTTTCACAAAATTCCATTGCACTCCTTCTAATCAAACTTTGCTGAAACTGCTGGCATGGCTGTCATTTGTGACATACTATCACATCAGCGATTTTCGACAAAAATTAATTGAAATGATTATAATAGAATTTTTGCATAAAACTTTAGGAATAAACTAATAAAATCAAAAAATTTAAAATTAAATAGGCATCGGTACAATCTGTTTAGCATTAATTGGACAATTTCTCTGATGTTTCCATTCTAGTCCAGACTTCTGCTGAAATTATTCAGTCCTTTCAAGAGGCAAAATTACAAGAAAGGTACGTACTTTTTACTCTCGTATCGAAGGAATTTCACCAGAGACAAGTGCATGTCCCCTCGAAATCCCCGTCAAAACAGCTGGACCATGCCTTCCCTTTCCCCTCCTCCCACGCCATCTCTCCGCCGGCAACGAGAAAGAAGAATTTCTTAAGATGTGGTTTTGCTCCCCCCAAACGGACAAAAATACTAGGTGGGCAAATTTTATATATCCATAAACTAATCTTACAATTTCGTGATGCTTGTAAACCAGCAATCGGGAGTTTGATTCCTTCGGACATAAATAGAGAAAGATCTTATAATTTTATATCTGGCTTTAGTGTAATGAGATATTTGCAAAATTATACTTTGTACCTATTAGCAATTTTATATTAGGATTGTGCAACCAAACCGATTCTACTTAGAAATTGAATCGAACCATCTTGAAAACTAGTTTGGTACCAATCTGATTTCCGGTTCCAAGCTTGTGGAACTGGTGAAATCGGTTTGGTTCCCAATTTTATGTGAAGAACCAATCGGGACTCAGATTGGAACGAATTTGGAACTAGTTTCATAGAGCCTTAAAATCCCAATTTTTTTTTTTTGGTTATCTTTTTCTCTATTTCTCTCTTTATTTTTTCTATATTCTCTCCAACCTCACTCAGACACTTCACAACTAACTCTCTCTCTCTCTCTCTCTCTCTCTCTCTCTCTCTCTCTCTCTCTCCCTCCCTCACAACCCTCTCTCATTCCTAACTAGTATTTGCTCGCTCGCCCTCATTCATGTTTTACTTTGAATTATTTTGTTACTCATATTATTTTGCTATAAAAAAAAATGAAATCCAAGGAGAAAAAAGAAAAACAAGTTCTTCATAGACCTTGGAACCGAACTAAAAGATAAGGACGGGTTCCAAGGTCGGTTCTGAGGCAAATAGGATAGGTTTTTCAAAAACTGAGAATCAATTCTGATAGGGTAGGTTCCAAATTTGTAGTTCCCAGTCTGAAACATGACTTTCATTATTAATTATTTATCAAAATACAAGGTAGTGTAATATAACAATTAAGGGAAAAAATTGAGAGTTCATTAATAAATTGAGTGCTAAAATTACAACATCAGATGCCTGAAAGATTTATTTTAGATTGATGCTCTTGAGGATGTCCTCAAGAGAAATGTATAATGTGGCATCCCAAAATTCAAAGTCAAGCCATAAGGTGTGTTAAAGTCTCTAATTAGGTGATAAAAATTTCCATGGCTTATGCTTTAGCCATTAGTCTTTTAATTAGATGATTTGTGCATATGATTTTGAAAATTTAAATTTGATAGATTAATAATTTATGCTTGGCCATGTACTTTATAAAGTAAATTTCAATAAACAAAATGTCACAAGACTTTGGCCAAGATGAAAATTGAAATTTAAAAAAATATATATATATTTATAGAAGAATTTCAAAAAAAAAAAAAAAAAAGGGGGAAAAAGTTAATTTTTGGGATGGGACTTAGGCCCATTGGCCGAAGCCTTGATGGGCCAAGTTAGTCGGCCCAATTAGGCCCACTAAAAGGGGCTGTCGCCGGCCCAATAAAAGCCCAACTCCAAGGCCCATGATGCATGCAAGTGTTGTAACAAGTGGCACAAAGAAGGGCATGCATTGGCCATGGTTAAGGCAAAGCAATCATTACAAATGATGAGCTTTAGGGGGGATATAAGAGGGAAGAGAGAGAGAAGGGTGGCCGGTCATTTGCTCGCCCAAGGAGAGAGAGAGAGAGAGATCGTGCGAGAGAGGGGGAGCGGCCGAGAGAGAGGAGGAGGAACCGCCATGTGCTGCCGTGTTTGCCGCCATGTTAGCCGTCGACCGACCGATCTAGAGGCAAGTGGGAGTCCTCTAGCTTCTCTTGCATGCTTGAATGTTGTTTGCATGTTGAATTTTTGGGTGTTAGATGAGAAATACCGAAGCATGGATGAGTTGTGTGTGAATGGTGTGACTGTTCTTGCTCGGATCATGTGAGTCAGAATGTTGTTTGAGCTTGCATGTGTGTTTAGAGTCCGATTTTGGCTTCTATTTCTTTATGAGAGTTGTAGCTAACATCTTGAACTACAACATACTGAAATTTCGTGGAAAATGATGGATATTTTAGGGGTTAAAGTCTCATCCTACGGAGACCTCAGATCTGGAGAGTTTTTACTGACCTCTTGCTGGATTCGTGGTTGCATGTTGGTTTGTGTTGAGAATCTCAATTCGATTTCTTCATAAAAGTTGTAGGAGACATCTTAAACTACAACATACTCAAATTTTAAGGGAAATTAACAAGTATAGCCTAGTAAATCAACTAGATCTTGAAGACGATGATTCTGGTGATGTATTCCGAGATACCCGAGACTTAATTGACATAGATGATGATTATACTCTGGTTATTTGACTTAGATCTCTTCATGAAACTTGTATAGGACATCTTAATGTATAACATATCCAAATTTCAGAGGAAACGAAAGAGAATAGGTAGGTGAAATCTCAATATTTCGGAGATGTGTACACTGGACGATGCGGTAATGGATCCAGAAGCTTCGTGAGACTGTATAAAATAATCTAAAAATAATCTGGCTTGGAGTTCTTCATGAAAGTTGTACGAAAATGTCTTGGATATAACTATGTAAAATTTCGTAATTTTTGGAGGCCATATGGATATTTTAATCGAATTTCTTCGGAAACCGTGCATTCTGGTTTCATCCGAAAATTATATGATGCTTTGTGAAAATTGGGAAATTTTGTGAAATGCTATTTGGCCATGTATTTTGTATGAAATTATCATCCTATTGGCTTGTTTAATATTTGCTGTAATTTTCATAATTTTTGGAATTTGTTGATATTAAATTTATGGAAATGACAAAAGTTGGAATTTAAATAAATAAATAATTAAATAAAAAGAAAAAATAAAAATAGATTATTTTATTGGCTATAAATTCCATTAAATTTATCTTGTTGCATGTATGATAAAGTCTTGGTATATGTATGACATTGAATCGAGATGCATATGATAAAGTCTTGGTATATGTATGACATTGAATTGTGATGCATGTGTGAATCCTATGCCAAGTATGACTTGTTTGATGTCACGCCATATGCCATGTTAAATTGAGATCAAAATAATGGTAAATGTGGATAATGATAAGTGAGGAAGTGGTTGTGGTGGAGGATGAGGCCGGAATGTATAGAGATGCATTGCCGGATTTCCCGGGAGATTCGGGATGCCCGGAATGTGGGGGTGCCGGAAGCCCTGTCGGAGGTTTTTGCCCGAAGGGAATGCCTCGCGATGCTAGGATTTGGGGTGTGGGATGCCCGGCCAGGGAGTGTAAATGCCGGAAGCCCTGTCGGAGGTTTCTGCCCAAAGGGAATGCCTCGTGATGCCAGTTGGGATGCGAGATGCCCGGAATGTGGGGGGCCGGATGCCCGGTGGCCTAGGAGGCTGAATGCCAGAAGCCTCGGAGGTCTTTGCCCGAGGGGATGATGAAATTGATGATTTGAGGAATGGGTGATGTGGTGATCAAATTGAAAGCTAAAAGTGGAAATTAAACCATGATATGATATGCATGATGATATGCATGATGAAGATGATGATGATGATATGTGATGTGAAATAATGATGATCACCCATGATATGATATGCATGATGATATGCATGATGATGATGATGATGATGATATGTGATGTGAAATAATGATGATCACCCATGATATGATATGCATGATGATATGCATGATGATGATGATGATGATGATATGTGGTGTGAAATAATGATGATCACCCATGATATGATATGCATGATGATGATGATGATGATATGTGATGTGAAATAATGATGATCACCCATGATATGATATGCATGATGATATGCATGATGATGATGATGATGATGAATATGTGATGAGAAATAATGATGATCACTCATGATATGAGATGCATGATGATATGCATGATGATGATAATGACGATGATATATGATATGGCACGATGACATGTATGATGTGATGATGTCATGATGATGATGACATGTATGATACGATGATGGTACACATGTATGTGTTATAAATTGATATGATGATGCATGATAGTATGCGCATGGCTTCAAGGTAAGTAACGCCTGCAATGCATGTATGATTTGCATGATGCATTGAGTTGTTATTGGATTCCTTATCTGTTGAGTGGTTGTACTCACTCCTTTGGAGACCAACATTTCAGATTAGCAATATGCCCCTTCCTGCCGTCACGCGGGGTGCATTTTATGGGTTACCGTCCGACGTCAAGGTAGAGTGTGAAGAGTTCAGCTGTCCTTCCGTACCTGGACTCACCTACATACGTGTGCGCTGTTTTGTCTCGTACGACAAAGGCCTGGCTGGGGGCCCGATTGTCCAAGAGTTTGTTTCTGTCCACGTTCGCCGCGATGGGGTGATGAGAGGGATGCTGCCGCCGCCGCCCCCTGACGCACCGGACTGGGTGTGAGGCCTGTGCGTGACGAGTAGGGGCTGTTTCTTTTTGGATAGTTAGCCGACACTTATGATGGGGGTTGTACACATGCGATGTAGAGGGTCGAGGGTTCTTTTTGAGGTTTTAGGCTAGACATGGCTGAGTCCTAGCTTTTCCTTTTTGATGTACCGACCCAAAAGAAGTCCTATCTTGAAAATATATGTAAATAAAGTGTCGTGGCTTGTCTATAAAAATTATGGTGATTAGTGGTGTGTATTTGTATCATGGTTGGTAGGGGGAGAGATGGTGATGTTTTAATTTTGCTTCCGCTAATGAGTCGCGCTGGGACCGTTTTGTTTTAAAAAAAAAATGTGTCTATAAATTACGACGCATCTTCTAAGGAGAAAGGTAATAAGGTGTAACATTGGCGCTGGTGACGACCTGCGAAGGGTTCGGGGTGTCACATATAAGGATAGTGATTCGAACCTAGAAGCATGTCCTTGTAAAAATTAGACTCTAAGTTTGAGCATGTGTTTCCTTTATCCTTTAACTCTAGTATAGCATTTGTATTTATAGAGTTTACTCACTAGCCGTTACAGTAATTACATGAGATATACATGGATTAATTCAAAATAATTTTTTTATTTTTTTATGACAAAAAATCAAAATAATTTGAATTTTGAATTAGTTCGACAGTAATAACTACAGTAATGACTACATGAGACAAGAATGGACTAATTCAAATATTTTGAATTAGTTCGTTATAGTAATTATTACAATAATAATTATGTGAGATAATAATTAATTGATTGAAAATATTTTGAATTTGAACAAGTCATGCATTATTATACTTAATAGGCCCTTGCAAGTTGAAGGTGGTTTTTCGGATGATCTTCAACTTGGTTTTGAGAATATCATGGTAGTGAAAATATCCGCTATTGGGTCACGTGTCGATATGAAGCGAACCTCGAGTTTGCATTGTGATACTAAATGGTGGACAAAGTGAACATCTACCTCGACATGCTTTGTTCTAGCATGATACTCAAATTCGGTTGAGGAAAATGCAATGGTATGCTGCTTTTTGGCTAACCAAGAGACTAGATTTTGACCCATATAAATTACATAACCACTTGTTGAGCGTCTATCAATGGGGCAACCAATCCAATACAAATCACTGTATGCATGGAGTTTTATAGTAGATTGAGAACTAATGAGTAATCCATGTGTAATGGTTTGCTTTAAGTAGCATAAGATTCGTTTCATTCCCCTTGAGTGGTCTTCGATTGGTTCTTTCAAAAACTAGCAGACTTTGTTTGCCACATAAGAGATATCTGGCCAAGTCAAGTGGCATATTGAAGAGGTCTTACAGTGCTCTTGTACAAACTGGCATCTTCAAGTTGCTTACCTTGATTGATTAAATTGGAATTTGTAGCAATGGGCGTGTGAACTGGTTTAACACTGTCCATTCTAGTTCAGTGGAGGAGATTTGCAACATACTTCTGTTGTAACAGAAGCAGCCCAAAAAGATGTTTAAGCACCTCAATTCCCTTGAAATAATTTTCACCCAGGCCTTGTATGGAGAACTCCTTATTTAAGCGGTTGATGGTGTCTTGAATAAATGTTGAATTGGACCCCGTAATAATAATGTCCTCAACATAAATGCGGGATTGGACACTATAGAATTCATGTGACAGTGATTGCAACCATACCAATTTTTTCATGGTATTTGCCAATGCTCGATACTTAGATTCGGTTGAAGAACATGTAAAGGTATGCTGTTTTTTTGGTTGACCAAGAGACTAGATGTTGACCCATATAAATTACATAACCTGTTGTTAAGCGTCTATCATTGGGGCAACCAACTCAGATTGTATGCATGGAGTTCTATAGTGGATTGAGAATTGATGAGTAATCAATGTGAAACGGTTTCCTTTTAGTAGTGTAGAATCTGTTTCACCACACTCGAGTGGTCCTCAATTGATTCTTTCAAGAATTGGCAAACTTTGTTTACTACATAAGAGATATTTGGCCAAATCAGGGTGGTATACTAAAGAGCTTCCACAGTGCTCTTGTACAAACTGGCATCTTCAAGTGGCTTACCCTAATTGATTAAATTGGAATATTTAGCCATGGGTATGTAAATCAATTTAACACCATCCATTTTGGTTCAGTGGAGGAGATCTGTAACATTCTTCTATTATGACAGAAGAAGCCTTAATGGATGTTTAAGCACCTCAATTTCTTGGAAGTAATTAAGTTCACCCATCCCTTATGGAGAACTCCTTATATAAGTAGTTGATGGTGTGTTGAATAAGTGCTAAGTTGGACCCTGTATAAGAATGTCATCAACATAGATGAGTATGTAAACGCAGAAATTGGGCCAATGTAGTATAAAGAGGGAAGAAGTTTTTTATTCGATAAATCCCAGTGATTCTAAAGACTGCTCAACCAATGGATTGTTTCAATCCATATAAGGATTTTTATAGCTTGCATATATGTTTTGGCCTTTCTCTATCAATGAAGCCTTGGGGTTGGGGTATGTGGACTTCTTCAATCAAGTTACCATCTAAAAATGCATTGCTAGATCAAACTACCGAAGTTTCCAATTCTTTTTCAAAGCCAATGAAATAACTGTATGGATGGTAGTTGCTTTAATCAGAAGACTAAATGTTTTCATATAGTTGATACCCTCTTTGCTGATTGTAGCCATTGGCCACTAGTTGGGCTTTGTACTAGTCTATTGAACTATTTTGATGTGTCTTTACTTGATAAACCCATTTGGAGCCCATAACATTTGCTTTGGGATTAGTTGGAACCAAAACCCATGTTCCATTACGAACAAAGCATTAAATTCTTAGAGCATCGCCTCCCTCCATTTTTCATGTTTATAAGTTTCGATGAAGCACTGTGGCTCTTCTGTAGAGTTCATTTCAATCAAGTTCACATCTGGTAATAAATATTTAGTGTTGGGCTTTGGGTTTTGATGAAGTCACATTGAATGGGTTCTTGGTTTTTGATAAATCGGTTGTGGAGATATAACAATAGCTTGCTATAAGGAGGCATTTGAAGAAGCCTCATCAGAAATTGCACCAACATTAGACAGACTAGAAACCAACATTTTTCGAACATGGGTGGGGAGGTGTTAGAGGATGTGGTTGAAGGTAAATTATTACCATTAACACCATGGTTTGCATGAGAGAATATCCCAGCCATGGAGATCGTCAACCAAGAATATGATGATGAGGGTATTTTAGAAGGTTGTGAACCAAGTGTGGCGAATGGAAAAATATTTTCAATAAAATGAGCATTTCTTGCAATATACAAGCACTTGATTTTGTAATCTAAACAACGGTAACTAACATGGACTATATCCTAAGAGCACACATTGAATAGAATGGAGTGAAAGCTTATGCAAATTGTATGGCCTTAATAAAGGGAAAACAGCACAACGAAATATTTTCAAAAACTTGTAATCCAATTGTTAATGGAAAAGTGTTCGAAAAGGTGAGATATTGTTTAAAAGTTGTGTGGGTAATCTATTAATAATGTAAATTGTTGTTTCAAAAGCGTAAGACCAATATTTAAGTGGAAGAGATGCATGGGCCAATAATGTAAGGTCGGCATCATCAATATGGCGAATTTTTTGCTCAATTGCTTAGTCCTGCTCATGAATGTGTGGACATGCTACTTGATGGATAATTCCATCTTTTGAAAAAAAAATTATTCAGGGTTCTGTATCCCCCACCCCAATTAGACAATACAGCTTTGATGGATAACTCAAATTGTTACTCAGCCATGTGGTTGAGTTTTTTGAAATTGGAAGGGACCATAGACCAATTTTGACAAGGATAGGATTGGGTATATTTCGAAAATTATTAACAATTAAAACAAAATACTTATAATTGGAAACAAAATTAATTAGAGCAAGTCCCCACACATCAATAAAAATCAAATCGAGAGGTATTTTACTAATGCTATGAGAGGGGGTAGGGGTTTTTATGAGATTTGTCTAATAAACGGGAAGCACATTTATTAAAATTAAATGCAGAACATGGCAAATCATTTGAATGAATCAAAGAGCGAACTTTGTTTTGTTGGGAATGACCTATTCGAGCATGCTAGGTGGTGGTAATGGCAAAAGTATCAAGTGAGATGGTGTTGGTGGATAAAGATGTGATATAAAGACTTGGTAGCCAGTATAGTCCATCCTTAAGCAAACCTTAATCCTTCATAACAATGCGAAATTGATGAAACTAAAAAAAAAAAAAAAACAGTTATTATCACATGTAAAATTGTGTACATAAAGCAAATTTTATGTAATGGTAGGGACATGAAGGACTTTTGAGAATTTAAAAGACTTGTTAATGGGGTTTTAAGAGTGGAAAAATCGACATTAACTATGTCTAAAGTTTATTCATTACCTACGCAAAGATATTCGTTACCGTTATGTGGTACAAGGATCTATAGATTGGTGATGCCATGCATCACATGGTGAGTAGTTGCAGTATCTAGAAATCAATATTGTTGCGATGGGTTAGGAAGAATCCCAATCATATTAGTAGTAGGTTGAGGTCCACTGTTGTTAGACTATGAATACCTCAAAAGATACAATTGTGTAATTATAAAGACTTGATTTTATTTTATTTTTTATGAAAAGTTGAGGGATTAGATTAAACAAATAAAAATTTAGATCTAGATTAAACATTTAAGAATAGTTTAAGGATCAAAATGATGATTAAAAGTTTAAAGATAAAATTGCATATTAGGCTAAAGTCCCGTATGGAGTGTTGGAGAAAACTTCCCTACTTGTTTTGAAGCTAACAAAATGTTTTCATCAGTCTAGTCTGAAGATTAGAAGACTCTTTCGTCAAAAATTGAAGACTGTCAGACCGTTAGACTCAAGACTTAAAGTCTGCCCTCATTAACTGTTTTTAGACCGTCGAAGAAAAGACTTATCCAGGTTCGCATAAGGATTTGATTCTAGCGGTTAAAGAAGATTTCACGGCTGGAGATAGCATCTTAAGATCTCTTATTCAAATTAAATCGAGTAAGTTTGATCCGTTGATTGGCAAATCATACATGGAAGGTTCTACTTATGGAAACCTAGATCCCGGTTGTATGGGCGAGCAGGATCGGTGGGCTATCCTCACATTCTTTTAGTAACTCGAGATCTTCCTAATTGATTTCATCCAACGGGAATATTGGTAGGAACTCATTTGGAAGGTGCCAACGGTTATGAAGGCATGGAGGAGTATTTAAGAAAGACGTTCTAGTTACTCGAGGGTGCTCGCGATAGAAAAATTTCAAAATCTGAATCTCCTTGTTCTTTGCTGATTCAATTGTTGAGCGAAAGTTTGTACTCAAAAGAGAGTCTAGACATTTGTAAAGCCTTGAGGAAGTATAGTAGAGTCTCTGCACTGTGGAATCAATGACGTGATATTGTAACGACTCTTTTGATTTATAGTAAAATCCAGCCGGTAGGCTGTTAGTGCGGTAGAGTGGATGTAGGCTTGGATTAAGCCAAACCACTATAAAACTTCGTGTTCTTTTTCTCTTCCCTGATCTATTTAATTTAGTTCGTAACTTTATTTGCATAAGTGTGATTTCCTTGCAGAGCCTATTGTCTACCAGACTTAGGTCAAAAGTAAGATCGTATCTTATATTTCGCAAAATTTGGTTTAAGCATCTATTCACTCCCCTCTAAGTGCACATACTAGCACTTTCATGGAGAACTCCTTATCTATCAAGCTGGTATGTGACAAATTTACTTTTCATTAAATTGGATTAATATCATGAAAACTACAAACCAGTAAATATATAACAAAAGGAGGATAAAAACCCAAATCGGTATACCTGTTAACTACCATATGTCATTCAACTCAACAATTTAACAGTAAAATTCAATAAAAACTAACAGATGTATAAATTTATTACAGATGTATAAATTTGGAGTTTTTAATAATAAAAACATTAGTTTGGGTAATTTGTCATAAGTATATCAGTTGGAAGTTTTTCATGGTATTAACTCTAAAAAATATAAGTGAATCTATGAATGGAATGTTCAATTCGAATTGTAACTGCTGTTCATTTTACGTGAGCAGGTCGTTGGTGCACCAGGAGATACTTAACCTAAAATATCCTACCCCTGGTGGACAAGCAGTATCTATGCAGTTGAAGAGTCAGGAGTACGAACTTAGCTGTCAGTGATAATCTTGTCAATAATTTACAATCTTTAATCTCAATTATGCGAGCACGTCCTTGCCACACCACTGTATATAAGTTAAAATGAAACCTAAAATATCCTAAACTTGGTGGTCAAGCAATTTTTATGCGAGCACGTCCTTGCCACACCACTTAACTTTCAGTGACCATCTTTGTCGAATAAGTTACAATCTCAATCTCTCTCTCTCTCTCTCTCTCTCTCCCCCCCCTCTTTTCTCTCTCATATATTTAAATTTTAGCTACAGAAGCTATTAATGACTCGAGGATTACTCTTTCCATTTTGTTACTTGGATGTAGGAAAGTCTACTACCCTCACATTGGCTGTCCCCTATTACATATATTAAAATAGATCTGTTAAGCAAACCAATATACTATGTGATGCAAGTTTTTATTAAGTGTCAAATCTGAAACTTATAAGATCCATTTCATTCAATTTGTCGCACTCTATATTTCTCCTTAAAGTAAAACTAAACTAGCCCTACCCCATGTGCTAAAAGTTAAATCGTGTTGAGATCATCTAGCTATAACGGCGTACATCAATCGAAATTGGACACATAACTGTGTGGTAAGCTTATTTGGAGCTGTCATTTTATTTGTTAATGGGGTTAGTATAAAACTAAGTAGTGGACAAGCGTCGAAATTTGAATGGAGGACTTCGCTGTGATAGGACAAATTCAGCAACCATGGGAACTTCCATCGTCCAAGAAATGATGCGGCCTAGAAGGAAAAAAAGGTTCTGGTCAACGATCAACCTGTCAAAAGTATGCTTCGGTATCTCACAGAGTTCTCTACTTTGATAGTTTTAACTGGAGCCAGTAACTCCAAATGTCGCCACCAACAGATGGTGCTCTATGACTGAAGTACAGTCTCTTACCATCTTGCCAAAATTTCCCATAAGAAAGTTCACCAAGAACCCATGAATGCCATGGGGAATTCACATTTATTGCTTGCTTTATCACTATTCTTATCCTTCTCGTTCACATCCTCGGTTCGTCTCATTTTGCATCAAGGCTCCTCTCTCTCCGTTGGGAATGCGGACGACGTTTTGACTTCAAATGACGGTGCTTTCTCCGCTGGCTTTTTTCCAGTCGGACGAAATGCGTATTGCTTTGCGATTTGGTTTAGCAAGCCATCTTGCAGTATTCATAACTGCACTATAGTTTGGATGGCAAACCGTGACGAACCTGTCAACGGAAGATCATCCAAGCTTTCTCTAAGAGAGAATGATGACCTTGAGTTGATCGACGCTGGGGGGACGGTTGTTTGGTCCACAGACACAGGTTCCTCCTCAACGTCCTCCACGAACTTGCAACTCCTCAACACGGGCAATCTTGTTCTACGTGACGACAAGCATGCCACTATGTGGCAGAGCTTCGACTTTCCAACCGACACGCTTCTTCCAGAGCAAAAGCTCACCTCAAACACACCGCTCATTTCATCTCGAAGCAAGAGCAACTTTTCTTCTGGATATTACAAGCTTTACTTTGATAACGATAACCTTCTTCATCTTCTCTTCAGTGGCCAGATTACAAGCGTCTACTGGCCAGATCCATGGCTTAATAGTTGGGAGGCTGGAAGAACCACTTATAATGATAATAGAGTCGCAATGCTTGATCACTATGGGAATTTCATTTCATCTGATAGCTTGACTTTCTTAACAGCTGATTACGGTGCAAAAATTCAGAGAAGATTGACGGTTGATCATGATGGTAATCTTCGGGTTTACAGTCGATCTGATGGAGGGGAATGGATGGTTTCATGGCAAGCCGAATCTGATCCATGCACGGTCCATGGCATTTGTGGACCTAATAGCCTGTGTACATACCATCCTAGCAAGGGAAGAAGTTGTATTTGTGTTCCAGGATATGAGTGGGAAAACCTTCATGACTGGACTCAAGGATGCAATCCCAAATTCAACAGCTTCTGTGATAGCAAAGTGGAGACTGAATTCGTTGAGTTACCACATTCTGATTTTTACGGGTATGACAAAGGCTTCTTCCCAGGTTATACTCTTGAGATGTGCAAGAGGTTATGTTCGGATTTGTGTGATTGTTTAGGTTTCCAATATAAATTCTCTAACTGTTACCCCAAGTTGTTGTTGTTAAATGGCCATTATTCACCCAGTATTGCTGGGGGCATCCACTTCAAGCTCCCAAAGTTCAATCTCTCCTCTTATGACATAACGAAAATAAAGCATGCCGCTCTGCGATGTACTGCCGAAGAGATTTTGCTACCAAGGACTTATCCAAAAAGACAAGAGAATGCGTCAGTCAAGATTTTGCTCACTTTTGCTGGGGCAATAGCTGGAGTGGAGGCGATAGTGGTACTAATGGTTTGGTGCTTCTTATACAGAACCCGCCCAGAGAAAGGTGGAGCTCACGTTGATAAAAACCGTGCAGGGCCGACTGGATTTCGACGCTTCACCTACGATGAGCTAAAGAAGGCAACGCGGAATTTCAGTGAAGAAATTGGAAGAGGAAGTGGAGGAGTTGTATACAAGGCGGTGTTGTCAGATTGCAGGGTTGCAGCTGTCAAGCGGCTCAATGAGGCTAACCAAGGAGAGAATGAGTTTCTCGCAGAAGTGAGCACCATAGGAAATCTTAACCACATGAACTTGATTGACATGTGGGGGTACTGTGCAGAAGGAAAGCACCGGCTTTTGATCTACGAATTCATGGAAAATGGGTCGTTAGCAGAAAATTTGTCTTCTCCAACTGAACTCGATTGGCCCAAGAGGTTTGAAATTGCCGTAGGATCAGCCAGAGGACTCGCTTATATTCATGAGGAATGCCTAGAGTGGGTTCTTCATTGTGATGTGAAACCACAAAACATACTTCTTGATTCCACCTACCAACCGAAGGTGGCGGATTTCGGGCTCTCTAAAATACTCAAGAGAGAGGATCTCAAGAACTCGGGCTTCTCAAAAATCCGAGGAACAAGAGGTTACATGGCTCCCGAATGGATTTACAATTTCCCAATCACCTCCAAAGTGGATGTGTATAGCTATGGAATGGTCATGTTGGAGATGGTGACTGGAAGAAGTCCCACTGGAGAGTATGGCAAGATTGAGGGTAAGGATGCGCAGGAGAATAAAATATTGACGTCGTGGGTACGAAAGAAGAAGGGACTCGGCATTCCAATGCAGACAGGGATAGAGGAAATTGTGTATCCAAGAGCAAGAGGGGAATATGACATTAGGAAGATTGAAATTTTAGTTGAAGTGGCTCTTAAGTGTGTGGAAGAAGACCGAGATGCAAGACCCACCATGAGACAGGTGGTTGAGATGCTTCTACGTTGTGAAGACGAAGATGTGTAATCAGAAAATTATAAGAGTTTTGGTCTTTAGTTGTGTCTATGTAAGACATCGATAAGAATACAATTATAGGGTCATAGTCTTTGCAAAATTACAAGGCAGTGGCTTTTGGATGTAATCTTTTTGGATGTACGAAATCATGAAAGTTAGTGTCACTTTGCCTGTGCGTATTTTGCTTATCTGCAATTGCACATCTAATAATGGACATTGCTTTAAATCGAAAAGACACAGTAGAAGTAAATCTATTATGTAGTTAAAACCGAAGTTAAGAAAATACTCGTTTCTATAATCATCATATGACACTTAACTCCATGGTTGCCACATGATGAGCCACAAGGTATACACATCCACTTGTTAAATTAGCATTAGTTTAGTGGCTTGCCATCCTCAACTTGCATCACTTATTAAATTTAAATTAAAACATTGATACAAAGAAAGTATCTTCAAATGTATTCTTGAATGCACTCCTCCAGAGCAAAAATTGTAACTTATTTGAAAGTTCACATTTTTTTTAGTTTTATGTCCTTTTGAATTCCACTATTCACATATAGCTTATATGATTTAATGCATACCTTCAGGTCTTATCCATAAAGAGGATCCATTGTTCGAAATGTTTGAATTCGGGTTAAGCTATCAACATATTTAGATTTTGTTACTTTAATTTCTACTTTGAAATTTTTTTATTTTAAAATATATATTTAATCCTTTAAATATCTATTTTGAAGAAACCGAAAGTGAAAATAGCTTTTCCCAAAGTTCACTCCCTTTGTAAAAAGCAAAGAAGTGAGAAGCCCATAAACTTAAATTTAAGAGCCAACTTCAAATAGTGAAAAAGGAGATATGGTCTCGACTTTTAATTTAATATAGAAATTAAATGAAAATGTCATTTAAAACATAACATAAGAAAATTCACATACTCCAATATATATATATATATATATATATATATATATATATATATCCTTGATTTTGTGAAGAAGCTAAGAGTTTCAAACTCTTCTTTTCTAATTTTTTTATTGTACAACTATTTAGCTAAATAACAAGTTCACATTTGTTGGCTGCATTTTGTAAGTCCAATTCGAAAAATGATTTATTTGATATTTTCTACACTCAACGGTTAACAGCCCTAAGAAAAGTAAATGAATTATTATTAACGCAATAACATCAATAAAAAATAAATATATGTTAAATTACGTTTACTTTAGGACCATGCAAAGCCCAATATCATTATATTGGGATTCCGCTAGCCTCACGTCGAATTTTGTTCAATCGCAATTGTTACTATTGTCCAATAAACATTTGGGATGGCAAGTGCTGACATTAGTAATAAGTCTAACATTTACTTGTCCTACACTTCCTTAGATTTTATATAACAATAGGAAGCACGCTGCTTTTCCTTTTGACTTTCTAACAATTCTTTCTTCTTCCAGTTTTGCTTGACTTTAACAGTACATGCGTGATCAATTCTAACGAATGAATCACGAAATGCTATAATTTTTAAAATATCATTTATTAATTCATTCATTTAATTTGTTCATGCATATAAGATTGGGGATGTTGGCATGATTCACTTGTATCTAGACTTGTCAAAATGGGTCACAAACCCATTTATTAACACAAATAAATCAAAAATTGGTCATATATGGGCCACGTCAAATTTGGGAAAAGTACCAAAAAATTCATAAACCTATTATTTGGTGTCAATTTAGTTTTTAACCTTTCAATCTGGCCAATTAAATCATAAACATTTTTATATTTTTCCAGTTGGGTCTATCTAGACAATTTTTGCTAAAAAATTCTGAAGTGGACGCTGGTCATCTTATATGGACATTTTTAATAGTACTTCAATAATTTTTGTGACACATGAATAAACGAATGCAAGGGAGAAGTTTACTCCTATGTGTCTGATGAATGAACGTAATGCGACAGAGGAGTTTCCTCTTCTACATTCTTATTTGACTACCACGAATTGATTGGGCCGCTAGTGTCATGATCCGACTTTTCGTCATTCCATGACGTCATGGAGGCCAACTCCATAATTTCAAGAGTGACATAAGGGATGCAAGATGAGCGATACAACTAAGTGTGGGAGCAGTATAAGAAAGCTTGTGTTGGGAATCTACTGATGAAAGGATTATCATTTAGAAGATGTTGATACATTGGATTGATTATTCGTGCACAAAGTAATCAAGAGCTGATGTTGCTCTTCTAATTAAAGCAACGACAGATCAAAAGTAGTTGTTGTGTTGAATCAGCACACATGCCCCGCTCGGGACATGAGGTGATCGAGTTAAAAGGAAACGTGATATGATCAATCATTATGAAGCATTTCACAATACAAGCAATGGGAGATATCCTTAGATGAAATGGCTTGCTGGTGAATCGGCTAGTCAAGCATCGCATAGTCCCACGATCGAGACCACTTGGCCTGGACCATGACACCCAGCAATGACCATGGACACTAAATTAGGGTTTGCTTTCTTTTATTTCATATTAGAAATTTTTTAGATTGCCTTTCCTTAACATCGATCCTTTCGTTAAAATCGATCAAAAGTGGGCCTGTATCAAAACCAATCCCAAGTCTTCTCAGATTTTGATCCATTAATCCTATTTCAATCAATTTTATAACAGTTAACTAACCCAAATACTACCTCCCTAATAATTTTGGAATGTAAATTGGGTTCATGAGCTTTGTTTACCTTCACTTGTGATTTTGCTCCTTGTCAGGACTTTCCCTTGAGGAGCCACCCTGGGGGAAATTGGTTTAGAAGTATTTATTTGTCAATTACAAAAGCAGGCTCTCCCGAGCCCATATCTTATGTGATGTCAGATTTTTTTTTATTGTAAGTTCGAATTAGCCTTACAAAATTCTGTGTAAAGAGTCGCCACTAGCTAATTAAGATTGTCATCTCAATTTCTACAGAACTAGAGAGTTTAGTTCAGGGACTTGATTACAATAGTTATACAACTAGTGCAATTTCAATACCTAAACTTGATTATATTGTTAGCTAAAGTGCTTTTCCTGTAGTCTTTTTTTTTTTTTTTTTATCAATTTTAGGACTAATCCGCTAAGTGTTCATGCGATGTTTTTTGCTGAAACCCTAACTATTCTAAAAGAAAAACAAAAACCAAAGAATTGAAAATTGCGCGATCAAGTATAATTAAATTGAAATGCACAAACAATGTGATGTCCTGAAATTCGAGCCCTTTGAGGGATGAATGAACGTGAATTTCGTTAATGCATTATTGGTTGATCTCACTTGGAATTGATCACTCCCGAGATACTGACCTTGAGGGGAAAGGCTAATAAGGACAGAACTCGTGCGACTAAAAAACTTAACTTGGGAAAACGATTTGACCGTGAGACTTGTGTGAGGACGATCTTATAGATAGGCATGCCGATTTCAGGGACGACTAGAAGTTGATTCGCGGACAGAACATAATAGGACGACGGGTGATTCTGTTTACTATTATCAAGCCTGCAAATGACCCTATATCGATTCTCAGTAATCGTGTACTTTGAAAGAAGAATCTATCCTCCACAATTTCATGTAGTCAAGGGCGTCCATGTATCGAGATGTCTTGAATGTGATTTGGCATGAGTCAATTACGCATGAATCCTCAAAGCCGCCTGTCAGTTTGAGTTGTACCAAAATGGCATTCGAGTGAAATTTACTTGGCATGAGAATCCAAGATTGGACTTAGAATTTTCGGGAACATCTGAGACGGACTTTTGGATGATTCTACTTTGACAGTCGACAGCGCCAATTAAGCCGAGTATTTGGAAAAAAAAGATTTACGGATCGAGGAAACAAGCCTATGAGGACGTGGGCTAGACAAGGCCAGTGTGGGCCTCATGCCCAAGGTGGGACAGTCACCATGGAAGACCTAAGACAAGCAAGTGAGCCTATTGGACCCAACTGACTAATTTACCCTTCTAAGCTCATTGTCTAACCTTGAGCCGTTTCGAGCCCAACTAATTCCCGAGCCCGTTCCTATTCATTTCCTAGCCTGTTTCTTAGGCCCGCCCTTCATTTCAGTCCAAGGGCAGATTGGGAAATGTGCAAGGTGGAAATGACCATTTTGTGCCTAGATATTATGGGGAAAAGATAAAAGAAAAGAGAAGATGATGTCATGTTGCATGGGGAGTTGAAGCAAACATTAATGGCCTTAATGAGGCTTGACATTCAGCCTTCACTTCACTCTCTCTCTCCTCTTCTTCAGCCCCTCTCGACCGCACCCTCTCTTTCCCCTTGTTTCTCTCACTCCTTTCTTCTTCTCCTTCAAACCTTCCTCCAAAAACTTGAGTTGTTCGTTGCCTCCTCGTGCTAATCACCACTCGTGCCACCCACCATCGTGCTTGGGAGGCCCAATCCATACGCCCCTCGGTGGCCATTCGCTGAACGGAGTCGCCGGACGGAGCCGCCAGCCGGAAGTCAACTTGTCCTGTCCGCCTGTCCCTACACTGCTCCGCCTAATGCAATTGTTTTCCTCTTATTCTGACCCAACCACCGCCTAGCCTAGCCACCAGCAGGTCCCCCTTGACCCTAGGTGCCATAGGTGTCCGACCAACCGCTTGTTGGAGCTTCGATCAGCCCGCTCAATCCCTTTCCTCCTCCGGCAGTTCAATTTTCCAGTGTTGTAGAGGGAGTCTGAGTTGCTTGCTACTGTTTTGACCCCGGGACTGCCATGGATCGCTGTGGTCGAGGTCCCTGTGTGTCGCCTCCATTGTCGGCGTCGCGTCCGTGTCTCCGGCCCGCTTAATAGGTGAGTTTAGCACCTAATCCTTGTTTAGTGCATAAACTTGCTTAGGATTGGTTTAGTTATGGTTAATTCTGGTTTAGGAGGTTTAATTAAGTTATATTAGCCCTAAGATAGGTGGTTAGATAGATGGTTAAGATTAGCTTAGTTTAATCTTGCTTTATCTTGCTTAATGTTGTTTATTGTGGCTTATGTGTTTAATTAAGCATGCTTTGCCTTGATTAATTAATTGTTTGTCTTAATTAATGATTTGCTTAATTTTTGAATTTAATTTATTAATTATTTAATTATGAAATTACACTGTTCATAGTGCATTGTTCACAAAATACTGTTCACATGCATTGTTCACGCGATACTGTTTACGTGCACTGTTCATCCAAAAGTGAAAAATTCTCTAATTTCATGTGTTTTGATCTTATGAGGTGAATTGGATGTGTAAATACATGGACATCCGCATGAATCGTATGGTTTTCATAAAAAGGGGAAAATGATTTGTCCGAGGGACATTGGAAATTGACCGCTTTTATGAGAAAACGAATTGAGGTTGTATATACAAGCATGTGTGCATTGGCTAATGCTCAAAGATAAAAAGTGGGCTGTGGTGATATGCTTGCGTGATCGCTAAGTTGAACCCGCCGCCTCAGCCGTAGTTCGAAAGGGGGGGTGATAGTTCGATTTACCGGAAACCCGGCGGGGGTCCGGATGTGGAGTCGTAGTAAAGGTTGGGCCCATGCTCCTTTGGGAATACCTTCTTGGGAGAGAACCCTCGACGTCGCCACGCCTCACGGGGGAGGGCGATGCCTGGTTATGCCAGTAGACATCGGCCGGGGTTCGGTTGTAGCCTTGAAGGGCAGTAATAATCGGAACACGTGTGGGTGTGAGAGCGTATGAGAAACAAGGCATCATTGGTTCTGATTATGCATGAGTTAATCACATTGTTTATGGCACGTACGCATGAATCGATAACGTGCAGGGTGTGACAATGGCCATATGAGATCACTTGTGACATAACTCGTATATGATTGATTAACTGTATCATCTAATGGCCATGTGCATTGCGTGTATTGTGCTAAAATATAACATGCAGAGTATGGCATATTGGGTAAAGTTGCATGCGAACCGACTATTTGATTGTTGGTTGGCCCTGGCTGTTGTTATTTGTTGATTATTGGTTGTTGGTCGTTGGTTTACTTGTGGGGTGGTTTTGGAGAAATACCTTGAGTTGAGTTGGTGTACTAACTGGGGCTTAGGGGGAGGACTAGCTGAGATTTTATCTCACTTTTAGGCCCTTAGAATGGCGCACTCGCCGGTGCGATTCGGGATCCCTAAGTACTGGGAGACCGTCGTGACGCGCCACCGCTTCCTCGGTCGGGTGCATCTTTACGAGAAGTATCTCTCCACCATTTGGGTGAATGAGGGACTGGGGCAATTAATACCCCCATCGGTTCTTGGCGGGGCACATCCGGGAGGACGATATGCTGATTGGTCCTCTATAAGGTTTTGATAGGCCGCTCGGTAAGGGTCCTGAGGACGCCGACTGCGATCCCATGGAGTTGAACCTTCCCAACGGTGCAGTGGAAAATCCTGCCCCCGCTCCACCAGTGATAGACCCGAATGCCTTCGACTACGACCCGATGGAGCCTAAGTCTAATGGGTCTGAGTGATAGTGGTGCCAAACCCAAGGGTTCTTTTTGTATAGTTGGATTAGCCTAGCCTAGTTTCTTTTTGGTCTGGCTTAGAGGATGGATCGGTCCCTCTGGTGGGCTTGTAAATCGGAAACAATCCTCCGTTGGTTAATCCAATGAAAATGTATATATGAGTAGTTGCTGTTGTTCTTGCTGTTCATCCCTCTATCCCTATTTGATTGCTTGATTGTCTGTTTGATTAGGGGATGGTTTGCTTTCTGGTTGCACATAATGAAAGATTAAGATGAATGGTTGTCGACGAGTCCTGGGACGTCACTTTCTATCGACCATGGGAAGGGGTTGTTGCGTGCCCAAGGTTTGGGGCATGACAAACAACAACCTAAGTATTGCTTCTAGAAAGAAAATAACACAAAACAACTCCTATTGTAAAGCTCTAAGAACTTATTCAATCGGGTTTCCAAAGAAATAATTTTAAGGATTTTTAAATTTTATTCAAGACTAAGAGAAATCTATTTGAAAAGAAATTTCTAAAGTTGCTTCAAGGCTCTAAAAGTCTAATTAGGTTAATCAAGGTCAATGCTAATGCAGACATTTTTTGATAATATTAAAATGTTGAATTTATATAGTTAATTAATAATAATAAAAAAAGGCAATATGAAATTGGAATCGCCTACCCTCCATGTGGGAAAATAATCTTAGAGAAACTAGCATTTATTCCTCTTTAATTTTTTCCATAACCCGCGAAATAGAGCTTAGGATGAGTCCAAATGCATGCAAACATAACTAAGGATGCAATGAATTACGACTATCAACACCTAACTCTCGCCAAGAGCACTTTGAAGAATGCTTAGGTTTGCTTAAAAGCATGGTTGGGGCGCTCAAGAAGGTGAAGATGGAGGGTGAGTCAAGAAGTTGAAGGATGAAGAGACCAAAGAGATATCGAAGGTGAAAGCAAAATAATGAGTGCTTGTGCTAGGGTTGATCGAGAATGAATAAGAAAAATTAAAGGGAAGAGCTTATTTGAACTCATTGAGAAGATTAGAGTTCTTGAAAGTTTTTATTTTGCCCTAATTCGTTAATTTGGGGTAAATAGATATCTAAACAATGTCTTTTTGAGGCTCAAATAATGACTTCATCTTTCCGGCTAGCCACGTTAGAGGTTATACGATGAATTAATGCCATGTAAAATCTTTTGGCCTGACAAATCGCCAATGGCACTCAAACGAACATTTTTTAATAAATGTGGCAGTCAAGTGATTGAAAACTTGCAATGATCGTGATCTTGTTATGGAAGGTAGCAGATTCAGAACGAAGTATGTTTAGAACGAAACAACTTGACATAACGTAACACAAGCCCCAAACATATAATGGCTAGTGATTTGGTTTGAATTTCATATCAATATAGATTTGATTGACTCAATCTAATTGATTGACAATTGGATATTTAAGACAAGATCTTTCTAAACGAAAAAACTCTACTTATGGAAACCAAGATTCTGTTTATATGGGCGATCAGAATCAATTTGGGATTCTACTTTTGTCACTCAATGACTATTAAATCTTCTAGATACAGGTCTGTCCAATGGGTAGATTAGAAGACGATCCTTGAGATACTGTCCAATGGTTAGTTTGGAAGTAGAGGAGTATTTAAGGAGATCAAGGACTGATGATCAAGTAAGAGACGGAGCATAGAATTTATAATTCCAAAGTCTGAGCAAACTTCGATCATACACTTGTCTTTGGTGAGCTTAAACGTTTGTGATCATGAGAGAAATACCAAATGAGTGACTTAGTGAGATAGTGTGATCTACCAATGAGTGTTTGCACTCAAAGTTGTAATCTCTTGTTGATCGCATAGTAGAATCCAGCTAGAAGGTTATTAGCATGGGAGAGTGCACGTAGGCTTAACCTAAGCCAAATCACTATAAATTCTGTGTTCTTATTCTCTTCCTTGAACTCCTTTATTTTGTTCGTAATTCTATTTAACTGCTAAAATCTAAACTCGCTCAAAGTTTATTATTCTTCAAACTCAGTTTTAGAAGCAAAATATTTCCTCTGGTACTTGCAAAAAAAAAATTGTCTTCACACCTATTCACCCCCTCTAAGTGTTCATACTAGTACTTACAGCTACCTATCATGCCTCGAACTACAAGTACGCGAACATCCCTCAGTGGTTGATTAAAAATGCGACATTCCAAGACGCGTCGCCGACCCATTTTTTTTATCTTTCAATTAAACGCATGCGGAAGCGAATTAAATATACCCCCGATCAATAAACAAACAAGAGGGATAGTAAAGCACAACAAAAGTTGCCGAAAACAACTTATTTATTTATCCATTATTGTCCCTAGGAAGTCTGATAATTACAAGCCTTTCTATGACCACTTCCTATCGATCCTATCAAAAACCTTCAAGGATTAGGGTTAACCTAAACATCACTAATGGTAGGGCCAGCCAAAAAGTGTCGCATCCTGTGCCCACTACCTCCGCACTCAGCAGATCTCCACGCTACGACCCTGAAAAAGGTTAACCACGACGGGGTGAGTTAAATCTCAGCGAGTCCACTTCCTAAGCCTCGATTAGGACGCAAATTCGCCTTAGAGGTAGCCTAAACAGGCACCACAAACAACTTACCTCGCATTGGCACACCCTTGCATATTAGCACGTCACATATGCCATTATCAATATCATAAACATAAACAATAATCTAAACACACAATTCTCATTCTCCAAGCATCCACACGGGTCCCGACTATAAGGTAAACCCATTTTGGCACATCCCATACCATGCCTAATAGTTTTACCCCACAATTAAGTACAATGCATCGCAATCATTCACACGTGTTTTGATTATTATGACCCCTTGGGCCACAGCCAACACACAAGTTGGCAGTCTTCCTGCATAACCGGGCATCATCCCCATCGAGCATGGCATCATCTCCCGTATGCATACGCCTCAGGACAACATTCCAATAAGGAGCTTCGTTCCAAAATCCATCCGCGAATGGCATTACATTGACTTGGGGGCATCCGAACTTAATCGGGCATCGTCCCACATAATCATACGCATCAGGACGGGTTCATTACCCCGCATAATCATACACATTAGGGTATTTAGGTGATCACACGAGCATACATTCACTTCAAACTTAATTAGGCGTCATCCCGCATAATCATACACATCAGGATAGCCATCCAATAAAGGAGCATTGGTCCAACATCAATCGCGACTTGGCTTCCAGACCCCCGCCGGGCATCCGATATAATCGGGCATCATCCCCAACCTCCCATTGGGTGACGGATTCGATTACGTGACCACTCAAGTACATCATCGATCAAGCCAACCTTTTTATTACTGTTATTTAGCCAAGAATACCAAAATCCCTTTGCAAATAATAGACTTGGCAACTCTTTTTTTTTTCTTTAAAACTCTCCAAAATAAATTCGTACGTGGTCACGTACTTAAAATCAACCCGTCAAACTTTGCACACTTCTACTTTAAAACCTCCTTGTTTTAATGAGCACATAAAATTTGGCGTCCAAACCCGACACATTTTTTTTTCTTTTTTTTTTACCAAACCATGCTTTTTGGAAATAATCTTGGGCAATCCCCTTTTTTTCTTTAAAACTTTTAGAAAGAAATTCGTACGTGGTCACGTACTTGAAATCAACCCGTCAAACTTTGCACACTTCTACTTTAAAATCTCATTGTTTTATTGAGCACATAAAATTTAGCATCCAAACCCGACACCCTATTTTTTTTGTATCTAATAGTCTATCACACTGAGTTTTGTATAAAAAATTGGAACCTACCATAGAGCAATCAATTGCATAATTTCACACGTACAAACCATCAAAATCATGCATAATTGCATCCAAGAAAACGAGCGTAAAATTCTACGTAACGCCTAATCTGTTACTAATTACGCTAATTGTGATTAATTAAATAAATTATGATTAAATTAAGTAAATTACGATTAATTAAACTAAACCCAATTAATTAATCTAACTATGATTAATTAACCTAATCATAATTACTTAGACTAATCGCAATTAAAATTAAACTAAACCATTCTTAATCTCAATTAAACTAAACCAAGCTTAATTAAGACTAATATAGGCTTAACTAAGACTAACCTTCATTAGCACTAATATAACCACCCCTAAGCGTAATTAATGGCCTAATCAAAGAATAAGGAGTTAACTCATGGCTTTCGACGGTGGCGGGCTTGCAGCGACGGCAACGCGACAGCAATGAAAACACAAGACAACCATGGCTCGAACGGAGGCTCGATGGCGGCGGTGTCGGCCCCTCAAGCTCTCAGCCAAAGGGGTGGCTTGGCTTGGTGGTGCTGTTGGCGATGATGGGGTTGCTAGTGGATGGAGCTACGGTGATGGCTGGGCGGTTGTATGGCGGTGTGGAGCTGCGGTGGGCTAAGGCAGCTCAGCAGGCTAACGCAAGGTGGTTGGACATGGGGTCATGAGGTGTTGGTGATGGGAGCTAGACGGTGGGCTACAGTGGAATAATGGAGCTACTGGGTGGATTGACACTGGAGATGGAGGGCTAGTGTTGGAATGATGGGGGCAATGAAGATGACGGTGTGAGGAAAATTTGAGAGGAAATGGGCTGGCTGCAAAATAAAAGAAGAGAAGAGATGAGGAAGAAGGGAAATGGAGAAGATGGGATGGTCGGTTGCAGCAGGAGGGAGGGAACGCACGCATGAGAGAGGGAGAGAGAAAGAAAGAATAAGGAAGTCAATGGAACCACCAATCAAAACCTTAACCAAATATCTAATTCATCATCACCTAGCCACAAAGTCTTCATGCCTCAAAAGTCCTAAGCTCATCCAAGGTCACCCGATCACAATTTACTTCCAATTTCCCACAAATTTAAAGCCTAATTGGAGTAGAAAAATCTAATTTCTCTACCCATCCAAATTTCATTTCTATTTTATTTTTGTCCGAAAATCGTTTTTCTGCAAAATTTCAGATGCATTGAAATTTCGCCGAAAGATGAGACGACATCCAATAAATAATTCGTGACACGCTCGAATGTTCGATTACAGAAACCGAATTAAATTTCGTGGTTAAAATCGATTAAACGCGACTTTAGTACCACCTAATCTATCGAGTAGCTTTTAGGGGTTTTAGCGTGTTTGACCCATGGTCGATAATTTTCAATCCACGTTTGTGCATCTTCGAATAGTAAATGACCCTCGATTGTCACATAATCGCGAGGGTTCAATTACGTATCCCGATATAATATTGACAGAAAATCGGTTTATTGCCGTTTGACGCGAATATTGCAATCGTGTAGAACCACCCGCAATTCAATTACGTACTTCCATCAAATCGACTTATATTCGTTTGCTAATCAATTTATAACGGCGTCGTATTGACCCTTACCAATTATTATGGTTGAGCGGTTGATTTCTGATCGAATTCTCTAGTCTATCACGTTTATATCCCTTAACAGCCTTACATAATAGATTAGTTAACTCGTGAGTATTCAGTTCCGAGTAAATGACTGTAAGCGCGTCGATGAAATTACCATTTCATATATTCGAATACAAGGGTCAAATTTTAGGTTCTCACAACACTTCCCCTCTTGCAAAAATTTCGTCCTTGAAATTTAAACCACTACAATCCTTCCACAAAAAGGTGAGTGTATTGACCTCTCATCGACTCTTCGCTTTCCCACGTGGCTCCCTCCGTTCCGTGGTGTTGCCAAACCACTTTAACCAAGGGGATCGTCTTGTTGCGTAGCACTTGCTCTTTTTGATCCATTATCCGAACCGGTCTCTCCACGTACGACACTCTCTCGTCCACATCTATTTCCTCGAAATTCAGCACATGGGTTGGATCAAGTTCATACATTTTCAATATCGACACATGGGAGACGTCATGCACTTGAGCAAGTCTCAGTGGCAATGCAAGACGATACGCTAAAGTCACAATCTGTTCCAAAATTTCAAAGTGACTGATGTACCTCGGGCTTAACTTTCCTTTCTTGCAAAAGCGCAAAATACCCCTCATCGGTGACACTATAAGGAATATGTGTTCACCTACTTGGAACTCCAATGGTCTATGCCACTTATCTACATAACTTTTATGATTACTTTAGGCGGTCTTGAGTCTATCTCAAATGACTTTGACGATGTCGACTGACTGTTGAACCAACTCATGGCCCATAATCTTACGTTCTCCAACTTCATCCCAGCAAACAGGAGTCCTGCAGGCCCTACCATGCAACGCTTCAAATGGTGCCATCTTGATACTCTGCTGATAGCTGTTGTTGTAGGCGAACTCAACTAGATTAAGCTATTCCTTTTAACTTCCTTTGAAGTCCAATACACAAGTTTGCAGCATGTCCTCAAGGTTTTGAATAGTTCTCTTAGACTGACCATCCGTCTGTGGATGATAGACCATGCTATACTGCAGCTTCGTTCCCAAGGCAGTTTGTAAACATTTCTGAAAGGCGGCCGTAAACTTTGGGTCTCAATATGATGTGATCATCACTAGCACTCCATGAAGAGAACAATCTGTCGCACGTATAATTCAATATATCTGTCTAATGCAAAATCCTTTTGTACGGCGATGAAGTGAGCAGATTTCGTCAACCTGTCAACTATGACCCATATAGAATCATTACCTTACTGACTCCTCGGTAATCCCATTACAAAATCCATTGTGATATATTCCTACTTCCACTCAGAAATCTCGAGAGATTGCAAAAGTCTTCTAGGCTTGCAATGCTGTGCTTTCACTTACTGGCATGTCAAACACTTGGCAGCGTGTTTGGCGATATCTGCTTTCATACCAGTCTACCAATAGTGTTGACACAGATTCTGATACATCTTTGTGCTGCCTAGATAAATGCTATAATTACTACGATGGGCTTCTGACAAAATTTCCTCCTTAAAGCTCCTCATCGTTGGGTAAGCATAATTGCCCATGAAACTTTAGTATTCCATCCTCGGTAACTTGAAAGTCAGCTTTCCTCTTTTCCGGATCCTCCTGCTAGATTTTCTAGATTTAAGGGTCTGTCAACTGTAACATCTTAATTTTCACCTGCACTTCCGGTTCAATTCTAAGGGTAGCCATGAGACTTGAAAGGTGGCCTACCTCAAACTTGAAATCCAAATCTCGAACTCTTTCGAGTAGAATCTACTCCTGAACCATCATCTATGCAATCAATGACTTTCGACTTAACGCATCCGCGACCTTATTGGCCTTTCCAGGATGATACAAGATGTTGGAGTCGTAGTCCTTGAGAAGCTCTATCCAACGACGTTGCCTCATGTTCAGTTCCTTTTGAGAGAATAAATACTTCAAGCTCTTATGGTCCGTAAAAATCTGGAACTTTTCTTGGCATAAGTAATGTCTCCAAATCTTCAAGGTGAAGATGATCGTTGTGAGTTCCAAATTATGCGTTGGATAATTCAATTCATGAGGTCTCAGCTAACGGGACGCATATGCAACAACTCTCCCATGTTGCATTAAAACATAGCCCAGTCCTTTGTACGACGCATCACTATAAATCTCATATCCTCCAGGTCCAGACGAAATTGTCAACACGAGTGCGGTAGTCAGCTTTTGCTTGAACTCTTGGAAACTACACTCGCACTTATTTGTCCATTCGAACCTCTGTTCCTTCTTCAGCAATCGAGTTAGAGGCATGGTTATTACATAAAATCTTTCCACGAACCGTCTACAATAGCTTGCCAATCCCAAGTAACTTCGGATCTCTGTCACTGTCATTGGTCTTGGCCAATTTATGATAGCTTCAATCTTGGTTGGGTCCACAGAAATCCATTCGCCAAAAATCACGTGGCCTAAGAAAGCTACACAAGTTTGGCAAAATTCACACTTACTGAACTTGGCGTACAACTCGTGTTCTCGTAGGGTCTGAAGCACCGTCCTTAAGTGTTGTTCATGCTCCTTTGAACTTCTCGAATACACCAAGATGTCATCGATAAACACAATCACGAACTAGTCCAAATACTCCTTGAACACTCGATTCATCAAATCTATGAAAGCAATTGGGGCATTGGTCAGACCGAACGGCATTATGGTAAATTCATGGCCATAACGCGTACGAAAAGCCGTCTTCGATATATCTTCTTTCTTAATCCTCAGCCAATGATAACCTATCCTCAGGTCAATCTTGGAAAATATCGAAGCTCCCTACAATTGATCAAACATGTCATCAATCCTCGGTAACGGATACTTGTTCTTGATCGTTACTTGATTGAGTTGCTGATAGTTGATGTAAAGACTCAATGAACCATCATTCTTCCTTACAAACAAAACTAGCGCTCTCCAAAGTGATGCACTAGGACAAATAAATCCCTTGTCCAACAACTCATGCATCTATACCTTTAGCTCGTTTAACTCTGATAGCACCATGCGGTAAGGAGTCTTAGAAATTGGCTTCATCCCAAGGGCCAACTCAATCACGAAATCGATTTCCCTTTCTAGGGGCAAACTGGGCAATTCCTCAGGAAACATGTAAGAAAACTCCTGCACCACGGCAATGTCTTCCATTCTTGGCTCCTCAATCGACGTATCAACTACGGTTGCCAAATAACCTTGGCAACTCACTTCTAACAACCGGGTGGCCTCAAGCGACAAGATTAAGGTAATCAAAGGTCCTCGTCAACTTCCAATAAACTCGAAACTTTCACCCATTAATGGGTTAAACTGAATCGTTTTACGATAACAGTCTACAGTAGCTCGGTGCTTGGTGAGCCAATCTTTTCCAATTATGACATCAAAGTCATATATATAAAAAATAGTTATAACTCTAGCCAATGGTCCTCCTTTCTCCGACCTCATTTTAATAAACCGAAATTCTACAAGCTTAACCATACTTTTGCTGCACCACTCTGATAAGATTATCCCAGAAATACTGCTGTGACATCCTGATTTTCAGATTCTGATTTCGATTGGATAAGTTGGGCGTTTCATCGACACGCTTATAGGGTTGTTCTCAGAGTTGATCACTCTTGAGATAACTAGATTAGCTGGGTAAGTCATTAAGGAATTTTAAGGCAATAAACTTGAGAATTCGACCAGGAATCGGCTTCTCGACCGTGCTCATCTATAGAGGCCATTATGGCACAATATAAAACCGATTTGAGATCAGAGATAGGTCGGTTTGACTGAGATGTGTGGCCGATTGTGGGTGACTCCACTAAATTTGAAAATTCTCATCGACCAGCACTAGTTTGATTTTCTTATTGTTTTGGTACCCTATGTCCGTATTGAAATCCTTGAAATTTTCACGACAACCGAGAGCCACCAATGTGTCGAGTGGGTTCATTGTGGCTCGAAGAAAATCGACCATGGGTCATTTGCCCTAAAAAGTTCCGAAAACTACCAAGTAGCTTAGGTCACGCTAAAAACGCGCCAATTGGAAATTAACTGCCAATTTGAATCCGATTTCAGAAATTGAAGATTCAGTCATGTCATAATAAATTATAAGACCCATGACTCAGTCTCAGAAGATTTTTTTGACAACCGAGACTTTTTGGGAAAAAGTTAGCATAGGACCGTTTTTTATTCAAAAGATGTCGGGGATTGTTTTTGCTTTCAAAATTGGGATGCAAGTGAGATATATTGGTGAGGAAAAAATACTAATTTAATCGAGGATTCGATAGTCAAATTTTCAGATGCCATTTCCCTTCCAAATTCGTAGCACCCCATTGGACCCAATATTTGGACCCCTTAAAGCTTCTAGAATAAGGTAAAATGGTCTAGAATTTGTGGGTGGAGGACAGCTCACATGGTGGGCCATGTGAGAGAGACCAAAGAGAAAGAAAGAACCGGTTTTCCCCCCTCTTTCTTCTTTCCCTCTCTCGTCGCTGTCTCTCTCTCCTCCATCCTCTTTTTGCTGTGCGACACCACTACAAGCCGAAGACTAACGAAGTAGCAAATCCTCTCGCCGCCGTTGTCGCTCACCGAACCTGGAGTCGCCGCCACTTCACGTCGCCGCAACCTCGTGCCTCACCACTCGTCCTCCGCCTCCCTCTCTCCCCCTGCTGTTCGACCGTCTCTCCTCCTTCTTTGGTGTTCCTTGAAGGCTTCGAATCCTAGCAGCAAACCAGAGAAGCTCTGTTAGAAGTCGTACGCTGTCGAAGGAGCCTCCACCACCGCCCGTCACCATCCTCGCACGCCGCTGCTGCCACGAGTCTCTGCTGCCCTCAGCCATCGTCCCTACTCATCCTTGCTTCCAAGCGGCTATTCGGCCAGCTCAAGCCATGGTTCAGCCACCTCCGACCATCGTTCGGGTCTCGCCTAGGTCCGGTTCGACCGCTCAACCTTCTTCGGCCCATCCTCACCTCAACCCGAGCTTATCTCCTCCTTTTTCCAGCCAAGATCAGTAGCTCGCCGAGTGGGTATCACAGCTCGGTTTTGGCCTGTTTTGGCCAGCTTCCTGACCCTGGATGCTTGGCCCGCTTTGAGGAGAGTTGTTCCCTACACCGTTCCCATTGAATTGATCCGACTCGCGCGTTATTCTAGTGACTTTTGCTCACTAATCCTTGCTTAGTTTACTAATGATGCTTAAGGATTGATTAGTGTCAATTAAGTAGGATTAGGTGGTTAAATTAGAGTAGATTAGTGATTATTAATTAATTATTATGCATGTTAAGTATTTGACTAGTGCAATTAGCTAGAGGATAGCCTATATTATTTATTGAATACATCTTGGGATTTTTCCCGACCCATCTTGGGCTTCAATTAGGCATTACGAGCCTAAATTAGATTTATTGTATTTATTTATTAATTTTCGAATTTATTTATTTATTTATTTATTTTTCGGAAATAAGGTTGGGATAGTTGATGACCGGAATTTTATGCTGATTGTCGTGGTGCGGTCCATTTATTTATTTAAGCACTACGTTGTGTTGAATTCAATGGATTGTGCAATTTGAGGAATTATTCCTAAATTGATTGAAATTAAATGGAAATTGAGTGATTGATTGGTAGATGGCCGAATATAATTATTTAGAGCCAATAATGCTTTGATGGGCTAAAGTAGAGAGAATTGTAAGAGTGAAATGGGAATACTCTTGGCTAAGACCAATCAGGTACGATGTTATGGACCTACGTGGTTCAGTGATTAAAGATATCACTGGCGAAAATGGCACCTTAAAGAACACACGTAACGGTCTAGTACATACATCATTATGGACCTACGTGGTTCAGTGATTAAAGATATCACTGGCAAAAACGGTGTCTTAAAGAACGCACGTAACGGTCTAGTACATACATCATTATGGACATACGTGGTTCGGTGATTAAGGATATCACTGGCGAAAATGGCGCCTTAAAGAATGCACGTAACTGTCTATGATATACATCACGTTGGCAAAAACGGTGCCAGAAAGAGAAAGAATGTACGTGATTTACTGACATACTTGGTTCGGTGATTAAGGATATCACTGGCGAATACGGTGCCTTAAAGAATGCACGTAATTGTCTATTACATACGTCACCTTGGCAAAAAGGACATCCGAGAGCATTAATGTAGCTCTATGACTAAGTATACTATTGGAGGTTATATAGTATGGTTGGGAATGACCAAGAGATG
Organism: Eucalyptus microcorys; assembly: GCA_014182515.1. Taxonomy (NCBI): domain Eukaryota; kingdom Viridiplantae; phylum Streptophyta; class Magnoliopsida; order Myrtales; family Myrtaceae; genus Eucalyptus; species Eucalyptus microcorys. Next base: position 22,980,412 of record CM024567.1, on the reverse strand, counting down.
GTCCGGCTGACATGTAATCAACTAGGTCGATTAATCATTGCTTTGATATGATGTTATGAATTGATTGATTGAATGGAAATGATCTTGAGATGGTTCGATTGACATGTAATCGACTAGGTCAATTGATCAAGATATCGATCGATGATGTGATTGCTTGGGTGCCTATTGAACTGTGCTAATATGCAAGTGGAATTTGAGGCCAAGATAAGTCCTCTGATTCGTGCGTGCATAGGTAGTCCGGTTGGCGTATTGGTTTACTAATCGAATCTTAGGGAGTAGAACTTACTGAGACGTGGTCTCAATAGTTATTGTATAACCATTTCAAGTCCATAGATGACATCACCCCTTCCTTCTCCCTTGTGTTCTAGGTTACCGAAGGAAATCACCGAGGAGAAGTTCCACATGCCAATGTTTGGGCACACTGAAGGCCTGGAGTACGAAATGGTGAAATCCATCATCTGGGTGGATATGAGCATAATCCAAAGGATGCCCCATCAATACCAGGCATGGTATCGTTGTTATAGCAATGGGCGAAGAAAGGTCCGATATCGGAATTTGAGATGCCTGTGTATGCTTTGGAAGTAATGTATGGGGAGGGCATTCCAGAACCTAGAGATAGAGAGGTGATTGACCCAATGGCTTCCGTCCTTGAAGGTCCAGGATCATCTAAGTAATCTACGGTAGGTTCCAACGAGAATGTGGAAGGAGGAAAGATTGTCGAGCAAGAAGAAAATCCAGATGAAGACTCAGCGAAGGACTGAAACTCCACCCCTGTTTGGTGAACTCTTAGTTGAGATCTAACGTGTGATAGACCTAACCTTTTGTGAATAGTATTGTGAAATATACTATGAGGTGTGTTTGTATAAAAGTGTGGTTGTGGATTTCAATATGAAAAATATGGCCCTACTTTTCTATCTCATTGCTTTATTGTCTGGGGATTTATAATTGCTTCCGCATGTGTATATTAAAATGAATGGGTCGGCGATACGTCCTAAGATATCGCTTTTAAAATCGACCAAAGGACAAGGATGGGCACGTGACTGAGGATCAGCGCGTGACAACTGCCTCTCCCATTCAGTGCATAGTTCAGTTCATTCATGCCCCCTTCACCATCCTAGAAGCCTGACAGGAGCCGCTCCTTGTTTAGGCCCTCTGGCCTCGGCGACCACTCCCCACCCTTATTGAATCGGGTCATTACAAGCCCACTAGCTTTTGCCTGGTTCGTTCTTGAGCTACATATCTACTAAAGGGGTCCTGTTTCGATAGGGGCTAACTCACAGAGATATTGTCCATTTTGGTCCATCACATACTAAGCCTCACGGTTTTATCATTTGGCGCATAGGTAGGCACGTTTCCAAGGGGTCACTCATCTTAGTAGTGCACTATCCTAGACTTGCTTATCCTTCAAGTTTAGGGGCACCAGCTGGCTTCCAAAGCTCAGTTTTAAACCATCCCGAAACCTCTTATGTCCTTTCTCTTGCACCAACTAAAGCCGACACTGCCCTTCTCCGAAGGGACCTCAAATCAGGATCACTCATCTTGCATGATCTTTATAGAAACATGCCTTCAAATTCAAACAAGGAATCGAAAATCTAAGCAACCCACACAAAACAATCAATCAATCACAAGTATAAGCGTAAGGAAAATGTCTTTCCTAATTAACTATCCCATAACCTATCGTACCTTATCACTCCAGACATTGACCAAGCTCTGATACCACTCCTAGCGGGGATGTCATGCCTCGAACCCTAAGTACGTGAACATCCCTCAGCAGTCAATTAAAAATGCGACGTTCTAAGACGTGTCGCCAACCCATTCTTTTTATCTTTCGATTAAACGCATGCGAAAGCGAATTAAATAAACCCCCAATCAATAAACAAATAATAGAGATAGTAAAGCATAACAAAAGTTGCCAAAAACAACTTATTTATTTATCCACTGTTGTCCCTAAGAAGTCTAATAATTACAAGCCTTTCTACGGCCATTACCTATCGACTCTCTCAAAAACCTTTAGGGTTTAGGGTCAACCTAAACTTCACTAATGACAAGGCCAGTCAAAAAGAATTGCATCCCGCACCTATTATATCCGCACTTAGCAGATCTCCACGCTATGACCCTGAAAAAAGTTAACCACGATGGGGTGAGATAAATCTCAACGAGTCCACTTCCTAAGCTCGGATGCAAATTCCAGAGGCAGCCTAAACAGGCACCACAAACAACTTACTTCGCATTGGCACACCCTTGCATATTAGCACGTCACATATGCCATTATCAATACCGTAAACATAAACAATAATCAGAACACACAATTCTCATTCTCCAAGCATCCACACGAGTCCCGTTTATAAGGTAAACCCGTTTTGGCACGTCCCATACCATGCCTAACAGTTTTACCCCATAATTAAGCACAATGCATCACAATCATTCACACGTGTTCCGATTATTACGACCCATTGGGCCACAACCAACACATAAGTCGGCGGTCTTCTGGCATAACCGAGCATCGTCCCCATCGGGCACGGCATCATCCCGCGTATGCATACACCTCAGGACAACATTTCAATAAGGAGCTTCGTTACAAAATCCATCCATGAATGGCATCCCGTTGACTTAGGGGCATTCGAATTTAATCGGATATCATCCCACATAATCATACGTATCAAGGTATTTAGGTGATCACACAAGCATACATTCACTTCAAACTTAATTAGGCTTCGTCCCGCATAATCATACGCATCAGGACAGCCGTCCAATAAAGGAGCATCGGTCTGACCTCAACCGTGACTCGGCTTCCGGACCCCCGCTGGGCATCCAATATAACTAGGCATCATCCTCGAACTCCCATTGGGTGACAGGTTCGATTACATGACCACTCAAGTTCATCATCGATCAAGCCAACCTTTTATTACCATTATTTAGCCAAGAACACTAAAATCCCTTTGGAAATAACAGACTTGGCAACTCTTTTTTTTTTTTCTATAAAACTCTTCGAAATAAATTCGTATGTGGTCACGTAATTGAAATCAACCCGTCAAATTTTGCACACTTCTACTTTAAAATCTCATTATTTTATTGAGCACATAACATTTGGCGTCCAAGCTTTGGCCATTTGCACCTTCTCGCTATACCGTTCATTGCCTCCTCTCTAGGGTGCGATCGATCTACTGTGCTGTCATTATGGTGTTTCGTTCGTCCTAGGGTTTCTAGCCGTCCATTAGGGCCGAAATTTAGAGGGAAGGATCGTTTGACCTTGCTCCAAAGTCTCATCGATCGATTTTCCCTGGTATGTCCCATATTCCCTGCGATGCACTCCTCGTGTTAGGGTTTTTTCAGTCTGTTGTGGATTTCTACTACTCCCATGGCCTCTTCGGCTACTGAGGCTATTGGACCGGTTGGAAAGGCCTAGGTAAATAAGGATAGGTCTCTTAGAAAAACCCCATTAACCGTTCCCCAAATGCTTCCCCCCTCTATTCATTTGGGATCGGGTACTCTAAATCTAGGCCCTTCTTATTCGATGGAGGACCAGAAGGGCTCGTTTCGGGCCGCCAAGCATTCGGATAGATCTCGGGGCCGATCTCGACCCAGGTCAGTCTCCAAGAATCTCCAATCCAGTGTTTAGCAAGGCAAAAACTCCAGGCCTCCTCATGCCCGTACTTGGGCCAACGTTGCTCGGCTTGCGTCTAAAGGGTATGACTTTTCCTATGCCCCCCTCCTTTGTAGACTACAAGCCTGTTGTTAACTTATCTGAGGAAGTTCTTGCGGCCACCGACCCGAAATGGCACGAGTACCTGGTCGGATACTACGTTGGAAAGAAGCTTCCCTTCAAGCTCACGGAATCAACTTTGGAACAAGCCTGGGGTCCGAAACTTGCTGAGGTCCTAGCCAACGATCAGCGTTTTTTCTTTTTTCATGTTCCCGATCCGAAGTTTAGAAGGAAGGTACTTGAAGATGGTCCGTTAACAGTTGCAAGAGTGCCCTTGATCCTTCAACAATGGAAACCATTGATGGAATTGAAGAAGGATAGGCAAACCTCAATTCCAGTTTGGATAAGGTTGAAGAACCTTCCGTATGACCTCTAGTCAGCACCTGCGATAAGCGCTATTGCATTGGGAAGCCTCTCTACGTTGATCAGCGAACAAAACAAATGAAAATGATTTCATTTGCTAGGATTTGTGTTGAGATTTATGCGAAGGAGCCAAGGTGTACCTCAGTTGTTGTTAACCTCAATGGAGTGTCATGCACGATTGATATCAAATTTGAATAAAGGCTGGTGGAATGTCCCCGCTATGGCACTTTCGGCCATAAGTGTGCGAATCCTCTTGCTCCAACCACTTCCAAAGAGACCTCGTAACAAGTCCAGACTAATGACGTGCCTACTACTTCTAGCGTTCTTGTGTTGGCTCCTACCCCTACTCCGATGGTGGCAGACCCCCCTCCTAGGCGTGAACAAGAATGGAAATAGGATAAGGGCAAGAAGAAAAAGCCTCCCCTAGTAAAGGAAGGAGCGTTGTCCCTTCCGATTCCCCCTAGAGAAGAAGGGCAGGCCTTGAAGTTAAATGACTCAGCCTCCGAGAAAGCTTTGCCATCTACCTCAACTAGAATGGCCCAGAGGGATTTTAAAAACTTATCTAAGTCTAATGAGGGTCGTTCCATCCTGTCCAAGGAAAGGGCCAACCCAGCCTGTCCCTCCTTTGCTCCTTCAAACCCCAGAGAAGATTCTAATGGCTCTGCTAGCTCAATCAGCAACTATAGTGAGGATGATCTACTATCTCTTTGTCTTCTTTCTCCGAAAGCTCCTAATACCTCTTCGAAGGCGGAAACTATGCAGAAGAAAATGCTAAATCTCTGTCCTCCTCCACCCCCTTTTGCCCTTACTGCTCCAGCAGCCAATCGGCGTAGGATAAGAAAATGGAGGTAAGCCTCCCCCTCCTCTCCTATTTATATATACTATATGTATATAGGTTTTTGGAACATTAGGGGCCTTATTTCCCCTTCTAAGCAGGCGGAGGTCCGTAACTTGGTGTTCTCAAATAAGTTGTGTTTTATGGGGTTATTGGAGACTAAAGGCCCAGAGTCTCTTTTCACTTCCATTTCTCTAGGGCTGTTGAGGGATTGGTGCTGGATAGCTAACTATGAGTACTCTCCTAGAGGAAGCATTTGGGTCGGCTGGAACCCCTTCCTTGTTAATTTTGAAGCCATTTCAATCAATGATCAGGCGATTCATAGCGAGTTGAAATTCTTGATGTCCAGCACGATCTGTTGTATTTCAGCTGTCTATGCCGAGCATTCCTTCCCCTCCCGGAGATCGATATGGGCAGACCTATGCTTAAGAGTACCACTTTGCAAGACTTGCCCTAGCTAGTGGCGGGTGACTTTAATGCCATAAAAGAACCGTCAGACAAATTAGGTGGCACGGACTCGTGGTTACCGTGTTTTGACGAGTTTGGTCAGTCCTTGGAACAAGCAAAGCTTGACGATCTGAGGTAAGTTGGCTTTCGATTCACGTGGGCCACTTCTTTTGGAATCAATCGTAAGTCAAGGAAGATTGACAAAGTCCTTGTAAGTACTAAATGGAACAAGGATTTCTCTTACTAGGAAGCTTCCTTCCTAGCCCCGGGTATTTATGATATACCCCTATGGTAGTAAAAGTCATGAACCATGTTCTTCGAAGGAAGCCTTTCAAGTTCTTTGATTATTGGATGAAGCATCCGGATTTCAGCTCAATCGTCACCCATGTTTGGGAGGAGCCGGGAGATGGTGTTCCTATGTATAGGCTTGTGTGCAAGCTCAAGTCCCTTAAAGCTCGTCTTATGCAATTTAATAAAGAGTCCTTCTCTAACATCTCTGCCCGAACTTTGGAGGTGAGGATTGCACTTAGGATCACCCGAGCTAGCCTTTAGCAAGATCCAACAAGTGTAGTACTTGTAGATTTGGAGAAGGAACATCGGCGGAGCTTCTCGGACCTTCGTGGTTAGGAGGAGTCCTTTTACAAGCAGAAGTCCCGGATCAAGTGGCTTTAAGAAGGCAACTGGAATACCAAATTCTTTCATCATTACAGCAAGAAAAGACAAATGAGGAACATAATTCTTTTGGTCATGGATACCTTTGGTAATCTAGTCACTGAACCGGTATTGGTGTAGCGGCAATTCATTACTTACTTCCAAGATCTCTTGACATCGCGGACAGTGCAAGGGAGGCCTTCGATTAGGGAGATCTAGGAGGTTTTACGGAGCCCACTAAAGGAGGACCAGCTTAGTTTTCTGGCTCAACCTGTCTCTGATCTAGAGATTAGGGATACTTTCTTTTCCTTAGCCCCAGGGAAGGCTCCTAATCCTGATGGCTTTACTGTCGAGTTCTTCAAGCACAACTGGGAGATGGTAGGATAGTTGGTCACCAAAGTGGTGAAGGACTTCTTCATTACGAGGAGGATTCTAAGAAAGATTAAAAATACCATCTTGGTTTTGGTACCAAAAATCCCTAATGTGTCGACCGTGGCTAACTACAGGCTTATCGCCTATTGTATCACTAGTGTTCGCCAACTGGGTAGCTACAGTCCTTCAAGATGTAATAAGCCCCTTCCAAAGTGGCTTTGTCAAGGGTCGTCGGATCAAAGATAATATCCCTTTGGCTCAAGAGCTTTTTGCTAGTTTCTATCTTGATCCTTACTCTCCTAAGTGTGTAGTTAAAGTAGACTTCTGGAAAGCCTATGGCACAGTGGACTGGGACTTCCTTGAGCTGGTTCTCCAAGCCTTCGGTTTCCCTGACCATCCGACTCACCTCATCATGGTTTTTGTCTGTACTCCAAGATTTTCTATTGCGTTAAATGGGGAGTTGCATGGTTTTTTTGCTAGTGGTCGAGGCCTTCGGCAAGGCGATCCTATATCTCTTTACCTTTTTAACTTGGTCATGGAGGTTTTCTCGGGAATTCTCCATCTTCGCTCTATGAAGCCGGAGTTCAGATTATTCTAGAGATGCAAGGCAACAAACATTTTACATTTATTCTTTGCGGATGATGTTTTCCTTTTCTACGAAGCAGACATGCCCTCCATTTCTCTCCTTAAGGAAGGTCTTGAAACCTTCTCAGCTTGGATTGGTTTGTACCCAAACTCAAGCAAAAGTGAGGTATTTCTTGCAAGAGGTTCGGCGTCTTCAAGGAATCAAATCCTTCTTGCTTTTGGTTTTCAAGAGGGGAGCCTTCCAGCCCATTATATGGGGGTTCCCATCATAACATCAAGGCTTGGTAAGGCGGATTGTCGTGCTCTCATCAACCGCATTACAGCTAGAGTACAATCTTGGACCCATCGTTTCCTGTCTTTTGCCGGCCAGCTTCAATTGATCAGGTCCATCCTTCATGCGATTCAAGCTTTTTGGGCGAGTGTTTTCATTTTGCTTATAGTTTTTTTGGATCAAATTGAGCAAATCCTAAGGAAATTTCTATGGAAAGGCCCAGACCTGGGTAGAAGTGGTGCTAAAGTAGCCTGGGAAGATGTTTGCCTTCCCAAAGAGGAAGGAGGCTTGGCATCCGTAGACTCTGATATTGTAACAAAGCAGCCATGCTGAAGCATATCTGAATCCTATTCTTGGATAAGGAGTCTCTCTGGTGCAAGTGGATCCATTCGACTTTTTAAAGGGGAAAAACTTCTAGGTCACTAAAAAACCTACAATCTGTTCGTGAGCCTGGAACAAAATCTTACAACTTAGGAAAGATTTTCGCAAATCCTTTCGTTGGAGGATAGGGGACGGCCTTTTGGTGTCTCTTTGGTTCGACAACTGGCATCCTAAGGGCCCCCTGAACCTTATTTTTTCTGATTCACTCATCTACAGATTCGGTTTGTCCAAGGAGGCGACGGTAGCTAATCTATTCTCCTCTTCAGGCCAGGCTACCAAGACTATCTTGGAATCTTGGGAGCATCCCCACCCAGTCCTTTCTCAGAACCTAGATTGTTTCCTATGGATGGAGAGCTCGACGAGCCGCTTCTCAGTTGCTTCGGCTTGGGAGGCCATTAGGCGTAAGAAGACTCGGGTTCATTGGCATGCGTTCATTTGAAACAACTCAATTTCTCATCAGTATCAATTTAATCTTTGGCTTATTGTCAAGCGTAGACTTCCTACCCAAGCTCTTTTATTATCTTATGGCAAAATAGATAGCGGTTCCTGTGCCTTTTGCAACTTAATGCCAGATTCCATTGATCATCTTTTCTTTGAGTGTCGCATTACTGCCGGCATTACTTTCTTTTGGGCTACCAAGTGTAATCTCCTATGGCGCAACAGATCTTGGATGGAAAACCTCCGTTGGGCCATAACCTTGCTCTTGGGCAAGGGGTTTTACAAGTGCATTGCCCGTTTCTCTTTTGGCACCCTCTGTCATATCATCTAGGAATATAGGAATAGTATTCTGTTTATAGAACAACCCCTGGCGATTCCAACCGTGAAGAACCACCTCTTTAAAGTCATCAGAGACAAGGCTTTGACCTTTAGAGTTGGAGTCCTGATCCAAGTCATACTCTAAATCATTCATAGCACCATTAAGGACATCCAGGTCCATCGCGTCCCAGCTGGTGTTCCTAGGTCCTGCACCTTAGGGTCCATCAAGACCTCTAAGAGGGCCAAACAAAATCTCCCATGCCCAGTAGTACTAAGCTATAAACTTATAGGGTACCAAGTTTGTTAACCCCTCATATACTTAAATGGTAGTGATGTAGTGCTCGTAACGATCATCTATTCCCACGATCAGATAATGGGTCACTTGGTCCACTGGGATCCCAAAACAGACGTGGCAAAAGGGTTCAGACATGCTTAGGGCTTGAAAACATTTAAACAACAATAGTGACATAAAAACTCAATGAGTAATCTTCCTAATCCTCGCATAAAGAAGTAATTCACCTCATAATCGCCCTAAACATGCAACTTTTCTATTGATAGCAAATCAATAGCAAAGCCTTTGCTTCATATTATCAATTAACAAGAAGTAGATAACTCATCCTTTCAAAGTCCTCGGAATATAATCACATAGACAATTCTCACAATAATTCACATATTCAAAAGGCATAACAAGAGCATACAATATCCTACAACCATGCGCAAATGCCGTTTAATAATCCAGACGTTATCAAATATCATTTTCATGCACATTGCACACGTATATGTCCCAATTATTACGACTACTCTTGACCACGGCCAACCTGAAGGTCAACGGTCTTCCGGCATAATTTGGTATCATCCTGCCCCATTGGCATGGCAACGTATGTCATACTCATACGCATTAGGATGACATTTCATTAAAGGAGCTTCATTTCAAAATACATCCACAAATGGCATCTCTTGACGTGGGGGCATCCAAAATCCATCGGGCATTATTCGGCATAATCATATGCATTAGGATAGAACCATCAGCCTGCATAATCATGCGCATCAACGCTATTATGTGATCACACGAGCATACCACATGCAATAGCATTAATTGCATACAATCGTGTCATGTTATCATGCCATGTGATCATATCCCAATTAATCATCCATCAAAGCAATCATGCATCCATCTCATAATGCATCTCCCCACAATTTCATTTAAACACTTCAATGATTTATCTCTCAAAGTAACCTTCCACAAATACTCATTACTTATAATCATTGAACGCCATAAATACTTACCATTTTCAGATTTAGGGATTGCACAAGCATATACCATCTATAAAACTAGCATTCAACAAGCAGCAATAGCTTTTAAATTCACAACATAGTAAGCACTTATCACAATCAAGATAGGTTATCGTTTCCAAGGATAAATTATAACGATAGCTTATCAAATCTAAGTATAACCTATCACAATAGCTTATTGTGTCCCAACGAAAGCCTATCATGATAATTTATCTATCTAATGATAGCCTATCGAGATAACTTATTGCATCTAACGATAGCCTATCACGATAATTTATCGCATGTGTAGCTTATCGCAATAACTTATCGCATCCAATGATAACTTCTCACAATAGATGATCACATTACATTATAGCTTATCACAATAACTTATTGCATCTAATGATAGCCTATCGCGATAACTTATCACATCTAATTATCACTTATCATGATAGCTTATCGCCTTAATCCACTTATCACCTAATCTAATTGCCATCAACCTTAAACTAATACTAACATTACTCCTAAGTGCAATTATAACCCTAATCAAGGGTTAGGAAGTTACTCTCTTCTGAACTAGGCTACAGTAAGTAGTAGCGGCAACGACGGCAAGGCTCATAGCGATGGTTGTCACGTCCCGAACCCCGGGCACGCAACAACCCCTTCTTTGGTCGATAGAAAGCAATGTCCCAGAACTCATCACCGACCCTTCATTTTTAATCTTTCATTATGCGCAAGCGGAAAACAAACAATCCCCCCATCAACAGACAATCAGGCAATCAAACAGGGATAGTGAGACAAACAGCAGAAACATAACATCTACTCATATATACATTTTCATATTGGATTAACCTACGGAGGATTGTTTCCGATTTACAAGTCCAACAGAGGAGCCGATCCATCCACTAAGCTAGACCAAAAAGAAACTAGGCTAGGCTAATCCAACTACGCACAAAAAAAAACCCTCGGGCTCGATACTACAGTCACTCAGATCCAGCGGACTCAGACTCCGTCGACTCAGAGTTGGAGATGTACAGGTCAGTCACTAGTGAAGCGGGGCCAGGATTCTCCACTACACTGTCGGGAGGGTCCAGTTCCATGGGATCCCAGTCAGCGTCCTCGGGGCCCCTACCAGGCGGCCTGTCAAAACCTCTTAGGGGATCGATCAGCAATTTGCCATCCCGGATGAACCACGCTAGGAACCTATGGGGTATCCATTGCTCCGGTCCCTCATCCACCCATATGGTAGAGATATACTTCTCGTACAGATGCACCCGACCCAAGAAGTGATGGTGCGTCATGACAGTATCCTAGTCCTTAGAGATATCGAACCTCAATTATGGGAGCGCCATCCTAAGGACCTAAAAGTGATTATACAATAACTAGTGAGATAAAATCTCAGCGAATCCTCCCCTAAGCCCCCGATTAGAACATTAACTCAACTCAGGGTATCTCTCCAAACTCATCCCACAAACAATCCACGACTAACAACCACCAATCAACAGATCACAATAGTCAGGGTCAACCACTAACCACATAGTCGGTTTGCGTGCAACCTTACCTGGTATGACATACCCCGCACGTTGAATCTCAACACAATACATGCAATGCACATGGCTATTAGATGATGTAGATCATCAATCACATACGAGTTGCATCAGGAGTGATCTCACCTGGCCATTGCCATACCCTGCACTCTATCGATTCATGCGTGTGTGCCATAAACAATGTGCTCAACTCATGCGCAGTCGAAACCAATGATGCCATGATTCTCATATGCTCTTGCGCTTTAGTGCGCCACCTATCATGCATCAATCAATCACACAGGTCCCGATTATAAGGTAAAATCGTTATGACACATCCTATACTGTGCCACACATTTTACCTCATAATAAGGCCCAACCATCTCAACACTCACACGTGTTCCCATTATTAATGACCTCCCGGCCATAGCTAACTTTCTAATCAACGATCATCGACCTCAACACTCATGCGTGCTCCAGTTTTTAATGACCTCCCGGCCATGGCTAACTTTCCAGTCAGCAATCATTCGACTCTCGCCAGGCTACCAATAAAAATCGAGCTTCAACCCGCCTCATCGAGCACGACTACGTCTAGAACTCCCGTTTAGACGGTTTCCCGAAAAGGGACATCGATCCAAAATCTACTGCGACCGGCTTCCAACTCCCGTTGGGTATCACCCCCAAACTCTCATTGGGTGACGGTCCAACATTTGATCACGCAAATATACCACCACAACTCACTACACATCGCCCCCAAACTCTCGTTGAGTGACAGATTCCACTACTTGATCACGCAAGCACTCCACTAAGACTCCATTTTTATCTGTAAGCATTTAGCCAATGCACACACGCTTGCATATACAATTTCAAATCATTTTCCCCTAAAGGCGATCCATTTCGGTGTCCCTTGGACAAACCGTTTTTCCCATTTTTTGTGAAAATCACTCGATTCATGTAGATGCCCATGCATTTACACATCCATTCACTTCATAGAATTAACACACATGAGTTTAGACAACTTTTCATTCTCGAGTGAACAATGCACATGAACAGTGCACGTGAACAGTGTGCGTGTGAACAGTGAATTTTCAGAATTAAATAACTAATAAATTAAATCCAAAAGTCATTAAAAACACTAATTAAAGAAAGCAATTAATCAATTAAAGATAAACAAGCTTAATTAAGCACAAAAGCATCATTAAGCCAATAAAGCAAAATTAAGCTAAACTAATCTTATTCATTCATCTAACCATCTATCTTAGGACTAATATAACTTAATTAAATCTCCTAAACCAAAATTAACACTAATTAAATCAACCCTAAGCAAGTTTAGACACTAATCGATGGATTACGAGCTAAACTCACCCGTTAAACAGGCCGGAGACACGGACGCAGCGGCGGCGATGGAGGCTATGCTCGAGAACCTCTACCACAACAATCCAAGGTGGTCCCAGGGCTAGAATAGCAACAACAAACACTGCCTCCCATTGCAACCTTGAAGAACCGAACTACAGGAGGAGAAAAGGAGCTAGGCGGCTTGATCGGAGCTCTGACGAAGGGTTGGCCGGCGACTGGCGACACTTGGGGGTCGAGGGAGACCTGTTGGTGGCTAGGTTGGGCAGAGGAAGGGTCGGAATGGGAGGAAATTTGCAGAAATTGCGAAACAATATAGGTAGGCGAGCGGACCAACGGACCGGCGAGCGGTGACTTCTGGTTGGCCAACGGGTCAGTCGACGGCTCCGTCCAGCCAGTGGTCGGGTACTTTCGTACGGAATGGATGTCTTGAGCACAGTGGTGGGTAGCACGAGAGCTAATTCATACGAGAAGTCAACAATTAACTCAGTTTTTCACAAGAAGGTCAACTGGAGCAAAAACAAGAAGAAGAGGAAAATAGGGAAGAAAGGACTGCGAATTCCTTGGGGCTAAAGAGAGGAGAGAGAGTGATGTGAGGGCTGGTTTCTCTGGTTCTCTCAAGCTCTCAAATGCCTCAACATTGGATAAAGGAGGAGGCAAGGAAGAATATAGATGTTGAAGATGAGGAGGGGCCACCAAAATATCCAAAGCTCTCAAGTGGCTGCCCCACCATGCACGGCTTCCTCCTCAGCCATTATCCACACCAAGGCTTCCTCAAGAAGTCTCCCAAACAGCCCAAAATGTTGTCCTACCCTTGGCCGACGAATTTTGGACCACTTGCCATCCCATTTCATTCAATTCCCTTTCAATTCTCCTCCAATTTGACTCAATTCGGTCCCCATAAATTTAGCCAAGATGCCATCGCCCATCTCGTGATTTTTCCTCATCAATTGAACCAACTTGAATCCCAAAAATGCGACCAAAAACGGCCCTCTAATTTTCTCGGTCCAAAATAACCTTACTTTGAATTTTCGCCGAAATCTCGGGTTTGCAAAAAAAATCTTCGAAGGATGAGTCAACGTTCCTAAAATGAATCGTGACATGACAAAACTTTCAATTTCTGAAATCAGGTTTAAATTCGTGGTTAATCTCAACCGAGCGCGATTTTAGCGTAACCTAACCTACTGGATAGCTTTCAAGAATTTTTAGTGCAATTGACCCATGATCGATTATTTTCAATCCACATTATGCATCTTCAACTCATTGGTGACTCTCAGTGGTGAAAATCTTGAGGTTTCAAATGTGGACACAGGGTACAAAAATGACAGAAAAATTGGTCTAGTGCCATTCGACGAAAATTTTGCAATTATGTGGAATCACCCATACTCTAATCACATACTTTAGTCAAACCGACCTATCTCTGATCTTTGATCAATTTTGACAGTGTCGTATTGACCCTTGCATATTAGCATAGTCGAGTAGCGATTTCTAGTCAAATTCTCGAATTTATTGTGTTAAAATCCCTTAACGGCTTCACCTGATAAATTAGTTATTTCGTGAGTGATCAACTTAGAGAAAAGAACTATAATTGCATTGATGAAAAGCCCAACTCATTCAATTGAAAACAAAATAAGAAATTTGGGATGTCACAGTGGCGACGGCTCACAGTGAGGCTCGGCAAGGCTTAGTAGTGGCTAATCGATACTTGGTAGCTCACGGCAAGGCCAAAATAGACAAGGGATGGTGGCATAAAGTGGTGAGGACGGTGGTTCAGCCACAGCGACAACAAGTTGAACAGTAGACGATGGATAGTAGAGGGCAAGGGTGGCAAGGTGAGATCCATAAGGAAAAAAAAAAAAGAGAAATGGGTATAAGATGAGGGGAAAATGGGGGAAAGGGTTCAACTACAAGGGGAAAAAGGAGAGAGAGAAGGAAATTCATCCAAAGGGGAAGAGGGAGAGCAAGAGTAGGAGAAATGAGGGAATGAGAGAGAAATGGGTATCGAAAATCTTAAATGCTAACCCAATTTGGGGAGCAAGGTTGAATCTCAACCATACAATAGCTTGAACTTGGAGAGCAGAATAGATCTCAACCTTACATGTGTCGAGCTAAGGGCTAGGTTAGACTCTCTCTCTCTCTCTCTCTCTCTCTCTCTCTCTCTTCTCATGGGTGCCCACTTCCTCTGCATGCTTACAAATTTTGTCTTGTTAGGTCATTGATCTTCTAGAAGGGGAAAAATGGTAATTGCATTAGGCCATTTTACTATTCATGTAAGTTACTATTCACGCACACTATTTATGCACATGAGCCAAGCCCAAAATGGCCTAATTGTCTTAATGGGCTTGTCCTTGAGCTTGATTTGTTGTGGGTTTTCCATCTTGGACCCTTTATGTGCAATTTTCCCAAAATAATCCAAAATGTGCCTTAAAGGGCAAAATCATAATTTTCACATATTTGGGTCTTTGTGGCCAAAATTTAAAGGAAATGTGGTCTATTGGGTCTCTCCAAATTCGTGGGCCCCCTTTGGGCTTCCAATTTTCAACCCTATTTCACTTTTCCAAAAATTCAAGGTTTACCGATAAATAAGGAATTCGATGAAGCAATGTCCAATGGTAGTCATGTAATCGTAAGAGGTCAATTGCTCATTCCGAAGTACACGATCATTTGAAATTGGTTTAGGGTTATTCGTAATCAATATAGTAATCATACGGAATCACCTGCAATTCGATTATATACTATTGTTGAATCGATCATAACCATTCTTAGATTGGTTTGAAATAGCTTAACATTGTCCCTTATCAATCCTTATAGTCGAAATGTCAATCCATAGTTCCATTCTCCAGTCATGCGCATCAAAATCCTAAATTGCCTTTCCCAATAGGTTTAACACTCTTGAACAGTTCACGAACCAATTCAAAGTCTAATTCTATTAATTACACATCAATAGATGTGTAATTAATATGGTCGAATTCTGAGGATGTCACACCCCCCTATTGCTATGAATTCAACACTCGTTCTTTCTGGGTCAAAATTTTTAGCCTTCCACTTGGATGGAACTCCGTTGGAATTGTGGAAAAAAATAGCTAGTTTGCTAGGGAAAGTGCTGGAAATCAGATCAAATTCCAAAGACCCTGCAGTACAAAAAATTGGAGAGGCAAGAGTGGAGTTGGATATTTGGAAGGAATTAAGAGGGTACTTAGCTTGGCGTAAGGGAAAAAAAGAACTGGCTTAATTTTAAATATAAAGGATTGCACTTCTTTTGCTAGTGCGGTAAAATAGGGCACCATGTAAAATTTTGTGCTAATATTCCTTATGATGAAGGAAAGTTTATGACAAAAATGGGTAGTTGGCATGGGAGTTGGCTGAGAGAAGAAAATCTGGAACAAAGCCTATTTGGGATTTTTTTTATAAGGAATTGAATGAAATGAACCTTAAGAGATTATTCCGAAAACACCGAAGTATCATAGGCAAGCAATACTAGTAGAGGATACTAAAGCTAGCCCTTCCAAGTTTTCGAATAACTCATAAAAGCGAAGAACTAAACCCTTGCTTGTTGAACCTAGTGAAGACATAGCACATAAGTCCATTAACTCTATTACAAGGCAAGGAATGCTTGTACTCACAAGATCCACCCAAGAAAAGGATAAGGGCGAGATGCTAGATGAGACTAATACAGAAAGCAAGAAAGGTAACTACAACAAGGAAATAAAACCCCCTCAATCAAAAAATAGAAGAGATACTGCCCTTATCAATCCTCATTGCCCACTCCTATTTAGTTAGATGAGACTTAATTGTTGGAAACACCAATTCGCATGACTGAAAACAGTGACATATGGGCTTTGATAACTAGTCCTAATAAGCTACAAATGAAAAATGAAGTTTCTATGTTGGAATTATCAAGGGTTGGGAATACCGTTGACAATCCAAGAACTAAGAGCCCTAGTGGCTCACTATAGGGCCATTGTGGTTGTCTTGATGGAGACTAAAAATCGATAGGGGGTTATCAAGAGAATAAAGAGAAGACTTCAATTTTGGAATTGTATGGTGGTGCATCCTGTGAGCTATTCTAGAGGTTTAGCTGTGTTAGGAGACGACAGAGTAGGCATTGAGATAGATTCTCTAGCTGAGGAGTATGTAAATTTGAGATGCGATAGATTCTCTACCTGAGGATTATGTGAACGTGAGATGCGAAGTAATGGGGAGTGGTAAGAAAATGAGAGTCGACTTTGTTCATGCACCGTATGTTTGCCATAATAGGCTTCAACTTTGGGAGGAATTACGTTAGATAAGTTCTATGAACATGTTACCTTGGGTGCGTTTGAGGGATTTTAACAAAGTAGTATTCCATTAGGAGAAAGCAGGGAAGTGCATGGCTGAGAATTATAAAATAATAGCTTTTTGGAATTTTCTAGATTCTTGTTTTTTTTTTATGGACATATACAGCAAGGAATGTGCCTTTACTTAATGGAATAATAAGGAAGGGGACAATCACATTAAAGAACATCTTGGTAGGGTGGTGTGCACCATTGAATGGAAATTATTATTCCCTGAAGCAGAAGCATTTGCCCTTCTAGCCATCGGGTCAAACCATAGTCCTATCCTTTTATCTTTCAAGCTTGAACCTGTTAAACGGAGATAAGGGTTCAAGTTCAAAGCCTTTTGGCTTGAGAATGATGAATGTAGAACAATTATTAAAGAGACTTGGAACTCCCCTTACTAAGTAGGGATAAAGGTAGTCGTGAAGTTACGTGCAGTGGTATTGCCTTATCCAAATGGAGTAAAAAATTTTTGGGAATGGACATAAAAGAATAGACTCATTGAAGCAGGAACTTCAACAATGCATAAACAATAATGGAGGATATTACGAAGTGGAAAGGGTCAAGCACCTACAAAGGGAAATTGAGGCATTATGGAGGTAGGACGATATGTATTGGGGCTGAGAACAAGAATTAATTGGCTAAAATGCGTGACAAAACCACTAAATTCTTTCATGCCATCATTGTTTAACAACATCAAAGAATTTCCATGTCTCAAATATCATGAGGAATATGGGTTGAAGAACCGAGCCTTCTTAAGGAAACTACAGTACAATTTTTCTTAGAACTATATCAATCTATTGGACCCCAAATGTTCTTTCCTGTTTTAGATCAATGCTCTCGAGTGGTAACAGAAGAATTGCTGTAGACGCTTTGGAAGAACTAAAATGTGTAGTTTTTCAACTTCGTGCATCTAAAGCACCAAGGTCGGATGGCCTTAGTGAATAGTTTTACTAAGCTGGGCAGAAATCTAGAGTGAGGTCTTCCAAGCAGTGAAGGTAATAGGACCCATATTTCACTTATCCCAAAAGTCCCTAATCTCGAGAGGTCAAACCAATGACGATGAGTAGGCTTAATTCGCTGTTGCTGGATCTGATGCTACAAAGCAGAGTGCATTCGTTGGGGAAGGCAAATTTAAGATAACATATTCATTGTATAAGAGGTGCTACGTCAAATTAGAATTTGCAAAAGAAAAAGAAATTCCAAGAAATTCTAAAACTTGGAGGTGTAGACTCTTGGAGTGCAAAAACTTAACATGGAGAGAAACTTTAGTGCAAAAAATTTCAAAATGTACACTTATATACCAAAATCGGAGAAAAATAGAACACTCAAGTGCCAACAATGAGAAATTTTGTTCAAAGTACTGACATGGCATTTCTTCGGCGAGATAAGTACAAAACGACATTGTTTTTTGCATTGACCTGACTAGATAAGTGCAAGATGACATTTTTTACACTGACATGGCCTCAAAATTGAATTTTAATATAAATATTAATTAAAATAAATTTTTTAAAATAAAGGGGAGAACAGGTTCGATGAGGGCTGTGCAAGCCCTTGCCGAAGCTTGCTGTAGATCCCTTCTTTTTAATAAATTTTTTTATTTAATTAATATTTATATTAATATTCAATTTTGGGGCAAAATGACGTCGTTTTTGTCAAATCATTGATGAGTTGGCTTCCGGCAAGTCACATAGACTACGTATATTATTAAACAAATGCCATGTTAGATTTCTATCTACTCTCGCCGAACTTGGCATTGATGTGTCCCACTTTCCAAAAACAGTGACACTTAAGTGTATCTTTTAAAACATTCTGTGCTAAGATGTCCACGTGTGCCAAGTTCTCGCACTCCTGGTGTACTTTATCCTAGAAACTTGATATGAAAAAGGCATGCAAGCAAGTGGAGTGGGACTTCCTTAAGGCACATTTAATTAGAACAGGTTTTGATGAAAAATGGGTGGATAATGCAATGCCTCACAACTATCTCATTTGGGGTCAAGTTTAATGGAGAGCCACTTCAATATTTTAAGCCAACACGAGGGATTAGTTAAGGGAACCCATTATCCCCCTATTTATTTATTCTGATGGCTAATGTATTATCCTAAGATTGCGGTTGATAATGGTAGCATTAAAGGGATTAAACTTAACAATGGAGTCCTACCCTTTCTCATATACTCTTCACAGATGGCTTCATCATCTTGTTAGAAAGGAAAATTCTGGAACGTCAGAATTTGGCAACAATATTAAATCAATACTGTGTACCATCTGGACAAGAGGTAAATTTGAACAAGTGTGGGATTTATTTCAATAGGGACTACCCCCACAGCTTAAAAGAGAATATGGCAAGGGTGCTAAGACTACCTATAATGGATAAAACAAGGAAATATCTCGGGACTCCTTCGGATTGGGTAGTGTCAAAGAAATAGATGTTTGTTTGGATTTTGGGACGGGTAAGCACAAAGTTAAAAGGATGGAATGAGAAATTGATGTCAAAAGCAAGGATTGGAGTCAAAAGCTATAAACGGGGAGCTTATGTAAAAGGATGTCATCTTGCAGCGACAGGATGTAGAAGATTCACATATGTCGAGCTAAAGAAAGCGACCAAAACTTCCATGAAGAGATTAAAAGAGGAAGTAGGGGATTGTTCAGGGGCCTCATGCAAGATCACCGGGTAGCTACGTTCAGGTGGATGTACGACGTTAACCAAGGAGAAGAGGCCTTCCAGGCCTTCCATTGCAATGTGAAGCCGCAAAATGTAATTATTGATTAAAGGTGGCGGATTTTCCGCTCTCTAAGGCCATGTTTGGTAATCGACCAAACAATAACTATTTCTGTTCTTTTGTTCCTCGAAACAAAAAAAGAACAAAAAGCCATTGTCCCTAGGAATAAATTTGGAACAGAATTAAAAAGTTAAAAAAAAAAAAAAAAAAAAAAAGACTACTTCTTTGTTCAGAATCAAGCCCAAACCATTATTTTCCTTTTATGTTCTCCTTTTCTTCTTCTTCCTTCAGTTGGTCACCAACCTCGGCCATGGTTAATGACCAGCTAGAGGAGGGCCGACAACCTTGACTAACTGTTACCGGTCCTCAACAAGGCTAAGCCTAGTCGGGCCAAGCCTCCCCATGTCTGGGCAAGGCTTAACCTGGGCGAGCTTGGCCTCATTAGATCTGGACAAGGTCGACCTCCTCAGAGGCCCATGATGCTCCAGCAAGGTCATTGGCCAAGGTTGAGGTCGGCAATTGAGAAGAAAGTAGAAAAAGAAGAAAAGGAAAAAAGAAAAGAGAAATTTTGTAATAAAATTATTTAAAAATTAAAAGAAATTAGAAGTTGCAAAACAATTTGCGAGCCATATGGAACGCATTTCTATACCAAGAATAGAAATTTTGGATAGTTATCAAGCGCCTTCAAATGCTCATAAATTTATCCAAGAAACAAAATAAAATAAAAACCATTTCTAAGCATAAATTATTTTCGAGAACAAAATAATTACCAAATATACCCTAAGCTTCTTAATAAAAATGGCCCTAAGAATACCAGTTTCTCTCTTAACTTTCTCATCGTTTAGGGCATATTTAGTTGAATAAATGAAATAGATTGTGATCAAAGCCGAAAAGCCTTTTCTCTCTCTCCTCTCTCTTTTCTTTCTATTGTCTTCTTCATCCTTAAACCATGGGGAGGGTTTCAGCTAGTCTCATCCTCCCCTTCCTTATTTGTTGATTTTTTAATTTTATTTTTTTGCATTTTATTGTTATAATCTTTCTTTTTATTCTCTCCCAATTTAGATCTGTTCTAGTTCTCGATTTTAAAGTTTAAACTCCCCTGATCTAATTTTAGATTTAGGTGCTACCTTCTCCCAATCTAAATCTGAGAGTTTAATAAACATGCTTTCAGGGATTCGATGCCCTTCTACTCTGGTCATGTACAAATTCGATACCTCCAGCTTCAACGATGATCATTTTAGTATCTTGTTAAATTACAAAAATTTGCTCATCTATATGTTAGATCTATATTTATTCAATCTACTTTGGTTGTCTCCATACAACAATGGTGTAGATGTAGCCGAACTTAGGCGTGCACCGCCAATTAGCAGCTTCGTAGTTATTGGAGAAGGAATTTCCGGCATGTGCTTATCATTGATAAAGACACAAGATCTAGTAATCAAATGTCGTTTTGCTTGACAAATGTGTTATAATGGAACGAGTGTATGCTTAACTCTACTAGTGCTCTATTGATGCTTTTCAATAATTTTGCTCTATTTCAATTTGCTTTATCATGAATACTACATACTTCCATTTCCTTTTGAATAATGAATACAGTTTTCTTTCAACCAAATAAAAAATAAAAAATTAGGGTGTATTTGTTTAGTAAAAAATTTCACGATTCCTAAAAATTATATTATTTTCCACAAAAATATTTTCTCATTTTCAGATTTGGAAGTTTATTTTCCTAACTTTAAACATGTATGTTTTCTTTGATCATAAATGGTTCTTCGTTGATTGATCATTTTCAACAAACCAAACGAGTAAAAGTCCAAAAACTAATTTGTTTAAAGTTTTTTCATTTTAACAAACACACCCTTAAAAATTATGGACTTCCTTGTTTGGGGCGTGCAGGTGTTTGTGGTCGGCTTACAAGCTTCATCCTCATAAAGTGAGCTTGCAGATTTTGCACATCATTACTGAAAAAAAAAAAATGGCATAATGAAACATGAATAAAAGCTAAGGGTTATATCCTGAAAAACCCCTAAACTAATACACGTGTAATAAATTTGCCCAAAACTAATTTTTTGAACAAAAAAAAACTCCCAAATTGATACATCTGTGATAAATTTACCCAAATGGTCATAAAAAATTCCAAACTTGTATACTTGTAATAAATTTATTCAACCTCTAAAAAATCTTAAACCAGTGCATTTGTGAAATATATACCGTCCATTAAATTAGATTAATACCACAAAAAATCATAAAAATTGTACAACTGTAACAAACAAAAAGTAAAATCCCAAATTGATACACTAATCAACTGTCACATGCCATTCAATTTAGTAATTTGATAGTAAAATTTAATGGGAACTAATAAAGAGTAAATTTGTCATAAGCATATCAGTTTTTGGTAAATTTATCAAAAGTGTACCAGTTTAAGGTTTTTGGTAGTCAAAAAATTAATTTTGAGTAAATTTATCACAGGTATATTAGTTTGGAGTTTTTCAAGGTATTAACCCTAAAGCTAAATATCAAGCATTGGCTCTGCGAAATTGACAATGAGGGATGTCAATTGCAATTTTGTTGAGGACAAATTGTAACCCTTCGAATAGACACCTCTAACTTGTAGCTAATGACTTCTTCCATCGGAAAGCAGAAAGTTTAGAGCTTCGAAAAATACTACCACTGGATGGACGGTACATACTACGAAGCCACCTTTTTTCTCAATGATGCGATATTTCTATGACTAATCAAACATTCTAAGTTGGATTAGTCAAACACGAATACAGTGACAAATGGAGATTCATTTCTTGGGACAGTAATGTGGAATTAATGGAATCACGAGTTGTGACGTCAAATGCATGAAATGATTGACTAAATTTTTTAATTACGAGTCAAAATGGTAATAATTAGCTAAAATTTACAAGATTGGTCGCACTTGGTAATGGCACAAGAAATCAAATTAATTTGTGCACTTTATCCACCCGCTGGCACACATGCACATTTCAAACCTAGTTAATAATCTAGTCCCGTGAGTTAAGTGAGAGGACGTCATCTCTAATTCCGCAACATCTAAAGTTGGCTACGACAACGTGCTCCAATTTTCATTGGGATAATGACAATGAAAATCCTAAAACTCTTTTTTTTTTTTTTTTTTTTTTTTGTAAAAGTACTATTTAATTAATTTCTACAAAAGTACAAAAGAGGAACAATGCAGTTCAACTGCAAAACAAAATAAACCTTATGCAACTTCAAAATAAAAATAAATTGCAAATAACAAGATAGTAATATTTCATTAATTTCTACAAAAATACAAGAGAGAAACAATGCAATCCAACTACAAACCAAGATAAACCTTATAGAACTTCATAATAAAAATAAATTACAAATAACAAGATAAATTATTAAAACAAGATTAAAAGTCACGTGCTCAAAGAGTAGATTTGTAACTACTTCAAATCAAATCGGTGACCGATCACCAAATTTGTCTTTATTAATACGTACACACCAAAATCTCCAACTGTTGCTATAACTTTGCCTTTCGGTGGTGCATACCTAAATTTGGCATTCTCAATACTATTACTGTTCAAAGCCACAAGTTTGAACGGGTGCAAATTTGAAACGTGTGAAAGCAGAACCTTTGCGAATCTCCTTCAAACTCTTTCGAAATTGGATTGTACACCAACAAAACCCAAGGGAAGGAAAACCCCAAAATCATACACCAAAAATCCCTAAATCTAGATTAGACTTGGGTAGAAATCTCCTGAAATGGGAGAGAAGTATCAAGATCTAAATTAGTAGAACAAGTTTAAGAGTCCCATGCTCAAAGAACATATTTGTAACTTCTTCAAATCAAATCGGTGGCCGATCACCGAATTCACCTTCAGTAATGCGTACGCACCAAGATCTCCAATTGTTACTACAGCTTTGCCTTTCGGCGATGCATACCTAAATTTGGTGTCCTTAATATCATCATTATTCAAAGCCACAAGGTAGAACAGGCGCAAATTTGATACCTGTGAAACAAAACCTTCGCGAAGCTCCTTCAAACTCTTTTGAAATTGGATTTGTACACCAACGAAACCTAAAGAAGCGAAACCCCAAAATCATACACCAAAAATCCCTAAATCTAGATTAGATTGGGGTAGAAATTTCCCTGAAATGGGAGAGAGAAGTTTCAAGATCTAAATTAGATGAGAAGAAAAAAAACTCCACAAAACGGGAGGAAAGCAAAAGAAGAAAACATAGATCTAAATTTGCCAAAGAAAAAAAGGGAAGGGAGGGAGAGATTTAGCTCAAAGCCTCCTCTTCACGGTGGTTAAAAAAACGGCTATGTAATGATGAGAGGAGAGAAAAGAACCTTAAGCCTGTTGTAAGTCACATTTAATCCTAAAACTCTTTTTCTTCAATTATTTAAATTCTAAAACCTGTCATCATCCTTCAAATTAGTCATTCCATTAACTCCTCCTTCCTCTTTAATGGATGAAAAAGTCCAAGTTGGCATTTTTTATTATTTATTTCATCCCTGTGGCTGTGAAGCTTGCTAAAATCTAAAACAGTGTTGTTCAACGCAACACAATTTATGTTAATCCAATTACTCTTTTATAAAATTATCTAATAATGAAAAATGAATTAATTTATTGTAGCTCGTTAAATTAATAGGAAAGGGAGTAGAAGTGCGTTACCCCCCGTGTAGCCGGCGACCCTTGTTGGGGTCATAGCAAGGGTGGTCGGCACTCTCGCCATCACAGCAAGGGTGGTTTGCCAGCGGCAAAGAGGCACGCCACCCCTGCCCTTCCCGCCCACTTCTCACCAATCTTTTTCTCTATACTTCTTGCCCCTTGTTGTAACTTCAGTCTTTTTTATCATTAAGGTTTTTTTAATGAGTCACATTCGTGCCACTAGCACAAAAAAGATTTTTAAAAAAAAGCACATGAATTTTATGCCCAAGAAAATACGACATTGTTCAACGAAAAGACTAATGTGAAGTACAATGACGAATTTTAAGCCTTAAACGACTCCAAAAAAACGTTTTAAAATTAAAGCGATGTATCCACACAAGTTTTAAAACTTCTAACGTCATTATCCCACTAATTTTATCTGATTCATGGGAAAGATATGCAGAAAACCTGAGGTGAGCAAATTTTATGTAAAAGTCTTCGTTTACGGAGAGGTGATGGACAGAACAAGCTAATTATAATATACAAGTTACATCGAAACTTGTGTTTTTTTTTTAAAAGAGAACCTATGAATCTAGACCATCTTTCCAAACTTGACCGATGTGACCTTATAAATTAATCTAAGCAATGCTTCCTTCTAGCAGGAAGATGGCTCATAAAAGCTGAATGGTAGGTAAATGCATATATAATGGCCTCTAAAATAAAGATTAGTTGGCGAACAAAAGGCAGGTCAACGCCGTTCGGTGTCCATGTTTTTAAGGAGATTCTTGGGTCGAATTCATGGTATCCCACGCTTGAGGGGACAATGGTCCAAGAGTGGTTTGTTCGTTGCTGTCACCGTATTGCTCGACTCGAATCTCCGTCGTCACCATGATTAGTTGGCCTAAAATAAAGATTAGTTGGCGAACTAAAGGCAGGTCAACGCCATTCGGTGTCCATGTTCTTAAGGAGATTCTTGGGTCGAATTCATGGTATCCCACGCTTGAGGTGACGATGGTCCAAGAGTGGTTTGTTCGTTGCTGTTGCCATATTGCTCGACTCGAATCTCCGTCGTCACCATGAAGGGCTTTAACCTTCACTCATCCACATAAAAATATACATTAGAAGTGCAAGGTCTAGTCAATTATAAATTTATAATAAAGATGTCAATTCAATCCTAAATTTATCGATTTTATCAAATTAATTTTAAACATTTTCGCGAAATTCCATTGCAGTCTTTCTAATCAAATTTCGCCGAAAACCGCTAGTGTGGAACCGTCCTTCGTGTAACATCACCATATTAGCGATTTTTCATGAAAATTAATTGGAATGATTATAATGGAATTTTTGTATAAAGTTAGGATCAAATTAAAAAAATTAAAAAAATTAAAATTGAATCAACATCCGTACCATACGTTTAGTATTAAGTATTAAGTGGACAAATTCGCCAATATTTCCATTCTGGTCCAGATTTCTACTCCTTTCAAGAGGCGAAATTACAAGAAAGGTACGTTCTCTTTGCTCACGTATCGATGGACTTTCACCAGAGACAAGCGCATGCCCCCTCGAAATCGCGGTAAAACAGCTGGACCATGCCCCCATCCCCCCTTTCCCTTCCTCCCACGCCATCTCTCCACCGGCAACGAGAAAGAAGAATTTCTTGAGATGTGGTTTTGCTTCCCCCAGACGGAAAAATAATAGGTTGGCAAATTTTTTTTGGATCCATAAATTAATCTTACAATTTCGTGATACTTGTAAACCAGCAATCAGAAGTTTGATTCCTTCCATCGTGAATAGAGAAAGATATTATGATTTTATGTCTACCTCTAGTGTAAGTGAGATATTCGTAAAGTTATATTTTGTAGCTATTGACAAATCCATACTAAAGATGTGCAAGCGCACCGATTCTATTCATAAATTGAATCAAACCGCCCTAAAAACTAGTTCGGTACCAATTCGGTTCCTAATTCCAAACTTTTGGAATTGGTAAAATCGGTTTGATTCCCAATTTTGAGTGAGAAACCAATCGGGAACCAGATCAAAGGGAATTTGGAACTGGTTTGATAGAACCTAAAATTCCTAATTTTTCTCTTGTTATCTTTTTCTTTATTTCTCTTTTTTTTTTTTTTTTTATTCTCTCTAACCTCTCCCAGACATTACAAGACTCTCTTTCTCACTCGCTACTCACCCTCCACCTTGCAACTCTCGCTCGTTCCTAACTCGCATTTGCTGGCTTGCCCTTGTTCATTTTTTATTTTGAATAGCTTTGTTACTTTTTTTTTTTTCTATAAAAAATGAAACACAAGGAACAAAAAAAAAGCATATTCTTGATAGACCTTGGAATCATACTAGGAAAAAAAAATGATAGGTTCCAGAATCATTAGTTGTAGAGCAAATAGAGTAGTTTATAGGTTTCAAAAACAAATAATCAGTTATAATATAGAAGGTTCCAAATTCTTAATTCCAGATCTGGAATACAATCGTCCTTAACCTTTATTATTGATTGTAGTCAGAATACAAGATAGTGTAGTATAACGATTATGGGCAAGAAATGAGAGTTTATTAATAAATTAAGTGCTACTATTAAATCATCAGATGCCCGAAAGATTTATTTACGATTGAGGTTAGATGGATGCTCTTGAGGGTATCCTCCGTATAAGGACGGTGATTTGAACCTTGGAGCTTGTATTGATCGCTTGGTGATTTGTTTTGTATGCCAGCTCAATCTATGAGTAAAGCCAACGACATCTGGAAAAATATCTCAGTACCGGCCAAGCCACGACCGGTTCCCTTGAACACCATGGGAAACTCGTCATTTCTCCTTGTGCTTATTCTCTCAATCCTTCACTTGTCTTCTCAACCTTCCTCTGCGACTCACGCTAACTTGAGCAGAGGCGACTCTCTCTCCGTTGACAACCCAGATGACGTCCTCATCTCAAAGTCCGGTGTCTTCTCCGCCGGTTTTTACCCTGTCGGCAAGAATGCTTACTGCTTTGCCATCTGGTTCAGCCATCCACCATGCAGCGGCCAGAATTGCACCGTTGTTTGGGTGGCGAACCGCGATAAACCCGTCAACGGGAGGTACTCTAAGCTTTCCTTTAAAAAGAATGGCAATCTCGTGCTAACCGACGCCAGCCAGGCCGTTGTTTGGGCCACAGAAACAGACCCGCTGTCGTGTTCGAAAACACTGTTTCATCAGTTACGGCTCCTAGACTCTGGTAATCTTGTTCTTCGTGACAGAGAATGCAATGTCCCGCTCTGGCAAAGCTTCGACTACCCAACCGACGTGCTCCTCCCTGGACAGAAACTCACGAGGAACACCACGCTTGTTTCCTCTCGGAGCAACGGCAACTTATTTTCTGGCTATTACAAGTTATACTTCGACAACGACAACGTCCTTCGTCTCCTCTTCGATGGACCTTCGTACTCAAGCGTATACTGGCCAGACCCGGCCCATGTGAGTTGGGAAGTTGGAAGAACAACCTACAACGATAGTAGAGTTGCAGTGCTCGATTCCTTGGGGAGTTTCACTTCATCCGACGATCTGAAGTTCCTGACGTCAGATTTTGGCCACAAAACCCAACGTATGTTAAAGGCGGATCATGATGGTAATATAAGGGTCTATAGTAGAGAAAAAGATGGGAAGTGGGCTGTAACATGGCAAGGCTTATCTGAGTCATGTACTGTTCATGGGATTTGTGGACCGAATAGCGTTTGCAGCTACAGCCCAAGTGAGGGGAGGAGTTGCTCTTGCCCTCCTGGATACGTGTGGAGTAATGACATTGATTGGACTCAGGGATGTGCGCCCAGATTCGAGAGCTTCTGCAACAAGGGTGCTCATGCTCATGTCGATTTCCTGCGTTTGCCTCACCATGATTTCTATGGATATGACCGGGCCTATATTCAAAACACCACCCTGGCGTGGTGCAAGAAAAAATGCGCAGATCTTTGCGATTGTAAAGGCTTTCAATATAAATTCAACGGGAACAGAGGGAGCTTCGACTGTTACCCCAAGATACGGCTGCAAAATGGATATTTTTCATTCTCGTTTAATGGGAGCATCTATTTAAAACTACCAAAAGCCAATCTCTCTTCTTATCAAAGACCCACCAAAGGATCCAACTCACAGTCCTGTCCCCCGAAAGTTCAAGAATTTTTCCTGAAGAGGACTTATCTGGAAAGCCACATGCATTCAACACTCAACATCTTGTTCACTGTTGCTATGGTGCTAGCTGGAGTGGAAATTGTTGTAGTCTTCCTCACATGGTCCTTCTTGATCGGGACTGATCCTGACAAACTTGGAGGTTATGCGAAGGGATATCATCTTGCGGGAATAGGATTCACAAGGTTCACGTATGCCGAGCTAAAGAAAGCGACCGAGAACTTTAGCAAAGAGATTGGAAAAGGAAGTGGGGGGATTGTGTACAAGGGTGTCTTGCCAGATCATGGGGAAGCAGCGGTGAAGCTGCTAAACGAGGCCAATCAAGGAGAAGACGAGTTCCTGGCCGAAGTGAGAACAATTGGGAATCTCAATCACATAAACCTGATTACGATGTGGGGCTACTGCGTGGAGGGAAGGCACAGGCTCTTGGTTTATGAGTTCATGAATCACGGCTCCTTAGCAGAAAACCTTTCTTCCGATCAACTCGACTGGAAGAAAAGGTATGAGATTGCGGTGGGATCAGCCAAGGGGCTTGCTTATCTTCACGAGGAGTGCTTGGAATGGGTTCTCCATTGCGACGTGAAGCCACAGAACATACTCCTCAATTCTGACTACCAACCAAAGGTGGCCGATTTTGGGCTCTCTAAGCTACTTAACAGGGACAGCTTTAAGAATACGAGTTTCTCAAGAATAAGAGGAACAAGGGGTTACATGGCTCCTGAATGGGTTTACAATATGCCCATCACGTCCAAAGTGGATGTGTATAGCTATGGAATCGTTCTGCTCGAGATGCTGACGGGAGGGAACCCGGTCACCGGTCATGCCATCGATGGAGAAGTAAAAGGCGGGAACAAAAGATTGACTAGCTGGGTGAGAGAGAAGATGAAACCAAGAGTGGCCATGGAGACATGGATAAGGGAAATTATGGATTCGACTGTAAAAGGACCTTACGACATCAAGAAGATGGAAGTTTTGGTTGCAGTGGCACTTCAGTGTGTCGAGGAGGACAAAGATTCGAGACCCACCATGAGCCAGGTGGTTGAGATGCTTCTACGTCATGAAAGTGAAAATCTGTAATCAGATGCCAGCATAACTGCTCGTGTTCTAGCTCTAAATAAGTGGACAATTACAAAGGTAATAATCTTTGGATGTACAAACCTAGGAAAGATAATTTAGTAAATGTCCAGGAACAAGTCCCTGTTTATCTCTATTTTGTCATCTTGAAAATCTAGGAAAGATCATTTAGTATGATAGTTCCTAATAAGAGAGATCATCCAACAATGAGGACACAATAGATCTCTTATTACTGTTTGTCTTTGGTGCTTCAAATCCTTTAAATCGGTAAACATAGAGGTGCCTTAAGCCCACTAGATGGTACACTTCTTCTTATTTGTAATTTCTATTGACATCCAAATTTTTGTCGACGTTTTAAATATTCATTTATTTTGCAAAAATTAAAATAAAAATCATAAAAAGGTAAAAGACAAAAAAAAAAAAATTGAAAAAATATGACTGAAATGAAATGAAAAGTCGGGTACAGTAGGCCAGCGTGTTCAGCCCATCCTTCCAATGAATTTTCGGCCCTTTCAAAAGTTAAGCCCAACTTTCCATTCATTTCATCCTTCCGATCGACTTTTCCCCCCTTCGTTGAGCCCATCTCTTTTAATGTTTTCATGGCCCATTAAAGTTTAAAATAACAAAGAAAGACAAAGAGCCCAGTCCAAAGTCATTTCTTTCTCTTTGCTTACATGAGCCAACGCACGTGAAGAGGAAAAGAAAAATAGACGCGCGGGTGAGGAGAGGATGGTGACGAGCAAAGCGTGAATGCGTGCCCGTGAGCGAGGGAGGAACAACAAGCTGTGACACAAGCGAATCCAAGCCTTCTAGAAGGCTGAGCTGGCGGGAGGGATGAGGAGGCCTAACCGAAAAAGATTCGGGGAGAGGCGGGGGGAGCGTGCGTGAGCGGGCGAGGAGGCTTCCCCGAAAAGAAGACGACCAGGTTGCAGAGAGGGAGGAGGGGGCAGAAGTTTTTCTTTGGCTAAAGAAGAGAGGATCGTTCGGCAGGAGAGGGCATTATTCGGCCATTAGAGAAAGTAAAAGAGCGGGGGCTTTTCTTTTTCCGGAAGGGCCGCTCTCAGTGCGGCCACCACGAAGAATGTTCTCTCGGGTCCAATCCATGTTCGTCCTCATGAGCGACGTTTCCCAAACTCTCCTCGCACCGGCCGGCCATTTTCTCGAGCTACGCCAATGAACAAGCAGCAGTTGCAATGCCACTGCTGATCAGGTAAGCATCTCGCTCCCCCAGACATCCTGTTTTTTCTTCATGCTGTTCAGAAATTAAGAACAAAAATTTCAATTTGTAAGGTCATGGTCTAATCTTGTGAAACCAAGATAAATTTGTGAGGGACGATGTTATTTGGAGTCTAATATGTCATTTTTAGACCGAAAATCATATCAAAATGGGATCGGAGGCTTGTTCTTGTACTGCACGTCATCTATTTAATAAGATGCCTGAATTATATGTTTGGCGTCGAAACAATATCGTAAGATCAACATAGCTAGAAACTTGAAAATATTTGAGAAGAAGACGAAGATTTGCGTACCTAATTTGGAATCCATTGTTTTTTATGTGGAATAATGATAATTTGACGCTCAGGTTCTTCTCCTCTATAGCCCTTGGATCCTAGCTTGATCAGACCGCCTCTCATGTTTTCTTATGTAAGATGATAGTGTGTTTGTGGAAGTATGAGGATTAGAGGAGGGACCTTAGCATTATTTATAAAGTTTTCAGCCGAGCTTTCTCATCACGAGCCGAGCACATAAAATAGGCACATATTCGACTATTAAGAAGCCTTATACCCTATCTTATTAGGCCAACCCCATAAAACGGCAAATTACAATCTCAATTAATGTAGCCCACATCAGGAAAACTCTTACATTCTCCCACTCGAGCTATATTAATTGAGACTGTACTGTATGTGTACGCATTTATATTAGTCTAGAGACAATTCTTAATAGTCAATCATATCTCATAAAGTCTCAAATACTGTCACGACCTACCCTCGAGGGGAGGGAGTAGGTTGAAGGGTATTGCATAAAAGACAGACCTAAGGCTCATGATTAGGCGCGGGCTCTCTCAAGCCCATACCTCACGTGACATTGGGGAATTTTTTAAGAATTCGCAAAAAGGAGTCGACACTAGCCTATTGGGGTCGGCTAGAAATCAAGTGGGGTATGGGAGTGTATCTCACTTCCTACGCAACCAGAGAATCTAGGGTCGGAGACTTAATTACACTAATTGATCAATTAGTGCCCTTTTGGTACCTAATCTTGTTCATTTTAAAAGAAAAGATTTTTGTCAAGTAGTTTGGATTGATTTTATATCTATCTACTAACATATGAGGTGATCATGCGGGTATACAATCATTAAAATAATAATCATAGCTACCAAGATCTTAATTGCAGTAAAATTGAACACGTGCAATTAAACATAATTAAATATGCAAATTAAACACACGATATAATTAATATACGAGTAAATAAAGACCTAATTACACTAAGAAGGTAAGACATAGTATATCCTAAC
This sequence comes from Eucalyptus microcorys, assembly GCA_014182515.1. Lineage (NCBI taxonomy): Eukaryota > Viridiplantae > Streptophyta > Magnoliopsida > Myrtales > Myrtaceae > Eucalyptus > Eucalyptus microcorys. Next base: position 22,948,476 of record CM024567.1, on the reverse strand, counting down.
CAAACCCTACATTTTTTAACTTTCGTTTTTTTTTTTAAATTATTATTATTTTAAATATTATTTTAATATTATAAAATTATAATATATTAAAAACAACTAAAGTCAGATCCCCATGTTGGGATCGACCCGGTTTGTTGAAAAGACGGCCCGAGCCTAGATCAGATCGGGCCAGATGGCTCGAGTTTGAACCGGGCTGGGCCATGCAACCTAGGCTGCTGGAAACCTAGCCAAGCTAGGCCTGAAGTACAGGCCCAATCTGGTCTAATCTTTAATCATTTTTTTTTTATAAAAAGAAGCCCATAAGCCCACGTGCTGAACCAGCCCAAACCCGACCTTGAAATATCCGGCCTGAATTTGCTCAAAACCCTACCTAGTTTGCGACCCGGCCCGGCTCTTTTGACCCAGTTCGTGCCTCCTCTCTCTCCTGCTCTTTAGCAACGCCGAATGAGGATGGTTGGGACGCCATCGGGCGGTGACTCAACGACGGTGGGGACACGGCGGGTGACGGTAAGGGCAGCGAGGGGCGACGACGACATCGGGGTTTGTAAGGATGAGCGGCAACTGTGCGATGTTAGTGTGATCGGTGGCGGCACGGCTCGAGAGAGCTTCACAGGCGACATAGCGATAGCGTCGGGCCCAGGCGTTGCAACAATCACGGTTGGACAATGGTGACTCAAACGGCGTTAGGCCCAGGCGTTACAGCAGTCGGGGTCGGAGGGCGGCGACTCGAATGGCGTCGGGGTCAGAAGGCGACAGCTCGAACGGCGTCAAGCAACGTCGACGACCTCTCCTTCCTCCTCGAGTCCTACCCCCCTTTCCTTTTGGCCTTCCCTTTGCTCTATTGGCTTCTCTCCCATACTCTGCTCCTGCTCCGCTCTCGTGGATCAGCAGCGTGGCATCGCTACTTCAAGCTGCAAAGGACGAGCAGGTTGTAGGAGCAGCGGTGGCACGGCGAGGGGGCTCGGATTGTTGGCGTCACAGTAGTGGCAAGGGGGTTCAGACTGGTAGCATCGCAGTGACGGCGGGGGTGCGACGAGAAGGCTCGGGTTGCAGGTTGCAGGAGCGGCGGCATAGCAACAGGCACAGCAGAACTGAGCAGAGCTTCGATTGTTGGCACGGCGGTGCTCGCGACTACAGGTGTTACAACGGCGTCGGGTTGAGGTGGGGCGGAGCTTCAACTATTGGCGTTGGCAACCGTGGCAGAGTGCAAGGGGTCGGTGTTTGGAACTCCCCCCCCCCAAGAAGGTCGAGGGCAGCGAGCCTTACTGCCCCCCAAAAGAAGACCCCCTCTCTTCTCCTCTTTTTTTTTTCTTTTTCTTTTTCTTCTCTTTTTTTTTCCTCTCTCCCCTGTCCACTCTCATGTCCCTTCTTCTTGTTCTCTTCCTGTTGTGCTACCTTTTGCTGCAGGTCCTTGAGCGCAAAGATGCAAACAGGAGGCAAGTTGGGATGGGCTGGGCCGAAGGGGAGAAGGGCCGGGCCAAGGCGGGATCCGACCTAACTCGACCCTTTCCACGTTTTCTCTTTCTTTTCTTTTTTTGTAATTAATTTCTTTTGATAAATTTTTAGTTTTTTTTTTCTTTTTGATGACAAATTTTTTGGAAGAAATTAAGAAAAAAAACCATTCAATGTGCAGTGCAATAATGAAAACACAATACCTTTTTAATGATTTTTTTTTTACTTTTTTTTTCTATTTTGTTTTAGCAACTAATTCCCAATTTTGTATGTGATTAAGTCCTAAATAAGATGGTAAAATTTAGGTGTCAATAAATACCGAATCATAGCGATAACTACATGTACACACATAGAACCTTCCATGGTCATAATTGCTTTCAACTTTACTTATATGGATTCAATGTAGTTGTGTGGCAAATGGATAATACCTCATAATAAGTAAGACCTTATGAGTCATCCTCTTTGTCGATCACTATTTTCTTATCTTAAGTGTCACAAGAAACCGGATGTGCTACTAGAGAATATCTTTATGATTCTAATGAACTCACATATGTCTTATTTTTATGATTAACCTTTCATTATGTGTAAACAAGACATATGCTCAAGGCTGATAACCGGATACCCCCAGCCTTCACTCAAGGCTTACACAATACCTTAAGATGTCATTACAAGTAATAAACTTAACATGATGACAACACATTCATGGAAACTTTATTGAATATGAAAGAGTCTATACATGTTAAAATGTTACTTAATATAACAAAACATAGACGTAAGCTTTATTAGAGCAAAATCAAAATAGCTGCCACTAAACAGCACCATCCAATGATGCTTCTTAGCCCATGTTTATGACATATTACTCAAGTACCCAAGGGCGAAGGTTGTTAGTTAATAGATCTGCAACCATATCATTTGTAGAAATATGCTCTACTGTAACGTCTCCATTCTGTATCTTTTTTTATGGTCAAAAACTTAACTGCCATATGTCTAGACCCCTCGAGACCTTTATTGTTGTTGATAAACAACACTGAAGAGTCATTATCTCAATACAACCGTATGAGTCTATTCACAAAATCAAAGATGGTCAACTTCTTAATGAGGTTCCGAAATCAAATATCCCGAGTAACAGCTGAAACATATGCTACAAACTCCGTTTATATGGTAGAGTATGGTATAGATTTCTGTTTTTCACTTTGTCATGATATTGCACCTTCTGCTAATATAAAGATATATTCTGTTGTTGACTTCTTATCATCCTAACAGTCAGCAAAGTCTACATCCCCTACAAACTCCAGGTCATGAACATGTCTATAAATTAGCATATAGTCACTTATCCTTTTAAATACCTCAAAACTTTCTTGGCAGCAATCTAGTGATCGTGTCCTGAATTTGACTGATATTAACCTAGAAGTTTGTTGCAAAACCAATATCTAGCCTAATACAAACTTGAGCATACGTGATACTTCCAAGTGCACTAGCACAAGGTACATCCTTCATTTGGGTTTTCCTAAAATTTGAATAAGGACACTGCAATAAACTCATTTATTACCCTTAATACATAAGTAATTCTGAACTTGCAATGTTGCATACTAAATCTTTTCATAATACGATCAACATATGCAATTTGAGATAAATCTAACGTATAGTGAGAACAATCCCTATAGATCTCAATGCCAAGGACAAAAGATGCCTCATCAAGATCTTTCAAGTCAAAATTCCTTGATAGCATTTGCTTTGTCTCATACAGTAATCCAATACTGTTACTTGCAAGTAAGATGTCTTCCACAAAAAGTATGAGAAAAATAAATTTTCCCCCACTGATCTTGCAGTATATGTACCGATCTACTTTATTCTCAACAAAACCAAAAGAAGTGATGACATTGTGAGACTTCAAGTAATTCAACAAGTTCCTAAACACTATTATGTTTCATCATATCTAACCACAAATCTGATTAAGAACAAGAAACAACATTTATATGTCACTAGATCGATCACACAATAGATATCGTGATCATGCACTCACATATAGACTATATAATCTAGTGGTATAACTAATTGTCTCTCCCTAATTCTCCTGAGTGGAGCTACAATCATTTCATCCTGTACCTGAAGAGCTTAAGAAACTTCATCATGAATTGTATCAATAACAATATCCTGAACCTCAATAGGTTTAGCATGTGGTGTAAGAGACTCCACAATCGTCTATATAGGCAAAGACAAAGACATAATGGTCTCTATTTTTAATAGTCTGAGAGTAGTTATCCTCTACGGCTACTTTGAATTCTAAAAACTAGATGTCTGTAATTCCACAATTCTTGCACCTCATCAAAACCATCATACCTCATGTTGAAGAATCCTAATATTTATCTTAATCTCGGCATTAAATAAGACATAATTTCATACCATCAACGCTTCCATCATCCTTTTAGCAGTGCAATTAGCTGGTAAACCATTTTCAAATGTTCCTAAATAGAACACTTCATGGATAACGGACATATTTGGGATAAGTACACTAATGGTGCCATAAGTTGTGTACGGCGCTCACTTTGGTGCCAAAAGTTTCCACCGGATCACTTAAGTGCCAAATTGGAGGAAAAACGATCACTTTGGAGCCACCGATGATAGATTCCGGTCAAAATGATTACGTGGCTTTTATATTTAAAAAAAAAAATCGAGAAGCCTTTTAAACGACGTCGTTTTTCATCTTCCTTAAGAAAACGATGTCGTTTTGCCGTCCTACGTGGATAGCTCACAAAAATGACGCCGTTTTTTTTTTTTTTTTTTTTTTATAATTTTATTTGGAGATTGAAATTAGGGTTTGGGGATTTAGGGTTTCATCACACTGTCGCTCAACCACCATCCCTCAGCCACCGTCACTTGGCCACCGTACCTCGGCCACCGTCGCTCAGCCGCCATCCCTCGACCTCCATTGTAATTGCTTGCCACAGCAAGACAAAAGAAAAAAAAAAAACGAACAGAAAATCCCGAGAGAGAGGGAGGTGTTGACGATGAGGGCGAAGGAGGGGCTGCCGCCTTTGTAGCAGCTGGTTTCGCCGACAACCTCCGTGGCGTTCCAGATCTTCGCGGCTACCATTGGCCGGATCGCTCGTGCTTCTGGAGATTCTTCGAGCTCGCGTTTCCTCTACACCCAACGACATTCCTTGAAAAAAGGCAGTGATGGGGCTGAGATTTGGGAATTTGAAAGGTTGATAAGGTGATTGAAAATGGGGAAAAACTACTGGGGGAGGGCGGAGACGAATGCGTGGTTTCTTTTCTAGAAAATCACTGGTGTTGCTGGTTCTGCGCTGCTGGTGTTGTTGGTTCGACGCTGTTGGTGTTGCTGGATCTATTCGGGGAAGAAGACGAATCTGCTCGGGGAAGAAGACGACACAAAACGGTGTCGTTTGGGAATTTAGGGTTTTGAATTCGGGGGAAAGATACAAAACGGCGTCGTTTTGGTGTTAGGATGCTAAAACGACGTCGTTTGATGGCTTAAGTGATCCAATGGAAACTCCGGCGAGCCACATCAGCATAAGAAATTAATAAAAAAAGGCCACGTTAGATTTCCAGCCGATCAGATCGGCGTTGGCACCAAAGTGAGCGTTTTTCAAATTTTTTGGCACTTAAATGATCCGACGGAAACTTTTGGCACCAAAGTAAGCGCCGTACACAACTTATGGCACCATTAGTGTACTTATCCCGACATATTTAATTACTCTTTTTTCCAAGCAACAAAATGTGCTTTATAGTTCCACATCGCCGACAGTAAAATCGCCAACTTATTCTTAGTAAGAGCAATATGAACATCTACTAACTTCATCATAAACAGAAAATCATCTTTCACTATTTAAAGTTTGACCCAGCAAGAACCCCAATCACAATAGAGTTGTCATTTACAAAGAAGATGACTTAATAACAAACAATATGTACAATTGACATCATGTGAGTACTGTGTAACTTTAGAACTATATAAGTACACATCCTGAGAGCTATATACATCATCATATAAACACATTTAGATAGAATACATGATATGCAATTGCATACTCTCCACATAACAACGATCATGAGATTGTGAATTCACCACATTTGAATGTATGAACCATTAGAGTCAGTCATTCATCGACCATATGTTGTACATGGATCCCTCCATGAACTAATATATAATCACCTCATTTGGGAGTATGACTACACATTAGAACATGAGACATCCCATCACAATATAAGACCGATAATTCTCATATCCAATCAAGCGTGCCACTTTGGCCATCACAACCCAATTGAATTATTGAAACTCTCTCATACTAGGGATATAAACTTTAAGTCTCACATTTACTTTATACGTGTGATTTTAGACTTGATGACAGGGGCAATTTGTCACTAAAATTACATGACATGTCAATTACATTACTCCATTCATTGATGCAGGTTGAACCTTATACATGTTATTAATGAATCAACGCTCAATACATTCCTTATGTAATGATACACATATAAGCTCGTGACGAATTTCCGAAACCATAGAGAAGAGCATGAAAAATACCCCAAAAATCCATTATTTAGGGTTCCACATGCATTTTCATATCCTTAAAAATATCAACATGTAAAAAAAAAAAAAAAACATCATAGTATAGAGAATTTCCATATGAGCACGCTTGTGTCAATCACGCGTCAAACAAAGGTCCCACGCACCCTCGTGCACCGCCGAAGTATGCAACGCATGAACTGCACACGCTAACGTGCTTGAACTGATCCGGCTGCTGGTTCGATCGGTCCAACCCCGGTCAACGGTCCAATTGGGTCAGGTCACCCAGTCAACCTATGTTAGGTCAACTGTCAAACTGGGTCGAGTCAACCCAATAAAACCTAGTTGAGTCAGCCTGACCGGGAAAATGACATCATCCATGATGTCAGCTTCGGTGAGGCAATGGCCAAGTCGGCAGACATCACCTACTACCTTAGGTGGTTATGAGCCCGTGCGTGCAAGCGTGTGAGCACGCTCAATGGCGTGTGGCGCCGCTCGCTAGAATTGCCGCGACGTGTGCAAGCGCATGGTGGCACGTCCAACTTCTTCTAGAGGCATGCGACCCATCAAAATGCTAGTCTCAACAAAAGGAGTTCAAATATGTGATTCAAATTCACTTTTACCAATCTAAAAATCACAAAAACAAGCAAAAACAACTTGAAGCCATGTCAAATCAAAGTTTCTCAAGGGCAGCCCATTTGGCCTCTATCAGAGGCGTGCCTCCCATTGAAATGCTCGACTCAATAAGATGAATCGAAATATGTGATTGAAATCAAGTTTCATTGGACAAAATTTTCAAAACGGGCCAAATTCCCTATGTTTGAGTTCTAGGTTATGCCGTCACTGATACCAAATATTGGCCGTTGAAACGGCGTCTCAGGATCAACATAGCTAGAAACTTGAACAAATTGGAGGAGAAGACGGAGATTTGCGTACTTGATTTGGAATCCATCGTTCTTTATGCAGAACAGCGACGATTTCGACACTTAGGTTCTTCTCCTTTATAGCTCTTGAATCTTGGCTAAATGAGACCGCCCCTCACAGCTTTCTTATGTGACTTGATAGTATGTGGGTTAGAGGGTGGACCTTAACGCTATTTATAGAGTTTTTAGCCAGGCCCTCTTATCACGGGTCGGGCCTAACTCGGTCTACATAAACCAAGCCCATATTCAACTATTAAGAAACCTTATGTCTTACCTTGTTAGACTAATCCCGTAAAATGGTAAATCACAATCTCAATTGATACAATCAACATCAGGAAAACTCTTACATAATATACTAAAATCCATGCTATTCGATCACCATTAGAAGTTTACTTTAATGCTTCATCGTTCTTATATCGTTGAAGGGCGTCTGACATTTGTGTCTCTGGTTTTGTTTTTATGCGATTTCGTGGAAACTAATCCTTTGTCATCGAGTCGGTCATGGATGAACACCTCGCCGGAGATGCTGTTCCTTCAGCCAAAGAAGCCCACGGTTTAAAGCCATTCGAGTCAGCATCTCTCCCTATTGTAATGTGCTTATGTTTGTTTGTTGCCGATATTGCTAGTGTTAGAGGTTTAGGTACGGTGAGATGTTTATTTTTGGTGTTTTAATGGTCGCCGAAATTGGCCGACCGGAAGTGATGAATGCCGGTTAGTCGTGTTGGCCAGTGATGATGTAGGATGGTGACCAGCAGCTAGATGGCAGTGGTGTCGAGTGTTTCTCGACGGCGAAGACGTAGCAGGAGTTCGGGCCCATTAAAGGAGGAGCCAGAAGTTGAAGACAATGCTGGGTTGAAGGAGATGGGCAGAAAAAGACAAAATAGGAAAAAATAATAAAAGAGAAAAGGAAAACAGAAAAAAAAAAAAAAAAAGTAGAAAAATAAAAGGGCCAGGGGGTATTCTGTTGTGGGTTGGGCTCATTTCAAAATGTGGGCCGAAAAAGAGTTAAAAAGAAAAAACAGTTCATGGGCTTTTATAATTAATTTCGAGCAATCTTTTAGGGTTAATGTTTTTAGCCCAACCCATTCCAATAGGGTTCGGGTTATTTAGTTGGGTTGGATTTCTTGACTCGGTCCGAATCCCTTTTCTATTAATAAATAAATCAATAATATTAAAATTTTAAATAAATAATATAAAAAAATTAAAAAGGAAAAAATATTATTAAAAATTCAGAAAATGATAAAGAAAAAAAGTTTAAAAGCTTTAGGGAATAATAAAAATTTCAGAAAATTCGAAAATCAATAAAAAAAAAATTAGAAATTTTAGAAAATCCAAAAAATGATAATTTTTTTACACAAAAAAAAAAAAAAAAAAAAAGAGGATCCTTTGAAAGTAAAACCTAGAATTGGATAACCTTTTAGGGCTTTACAATAAGGATTCTTGTTTTGCTTTGTCTTTTTTCTTTTTAATGGACAATTTAGGATGCTTGCATATTCTCTATAATGATTATAATTGATTGTGCTTTTCAATATTTGGATGTTTTTTCCTTGTTTTAGAATGGTTAGGAAAAATCTTTGAATTTTCTTGATAGGGTGCTATGGCATTGGTTAGCATATGATTAGATTAGATACTGAAATGACATTAGCCTTGGGGCTAACGTAATCAAATTCCCGAGTCCAAAATCTCTGGTTGCGTAAATAATAAGATATCCTTCCGTATCCTACTGGATTTCTAGCAAAGCCCAAAAAGGCTAGTGGTGACTCTTTAGTCAAAATTGCATAAAATTAATTGATTAAAAATTTGAACGCTCGATGTCGCGTAAAATATGGGCTTGAGAGAGCTCAAATCAATGGAAGGTCATCAGCTCGAAGTTGACAATACTCCTAAACCTAACAAACTCCCTCTCCCGTGAGAGGAGTTAGGTTGCAACAATTTCCTTTTTAGACATTGTTTTTTGAACATAACTATCGCCATACACTTCTTCATTCTTTTTCTGCCATGCTTTGCTATGAGCTAGTTTACTACCTAAACCAAAGTGGTTCACTTGGGTCAGGGAATTTGCCATCAAAAAATAGTTCGAACCTGTTGATAACAAAAGTTGATTTGGTTATGATACACTTGTGCTTAGCATGATAATGAGAAATTATTGGCATATGAGTAGGGATAAGTAGCAGTCATGTGCATAATGCATAAGTGTCACCTTATACAGCCGTCAACGAATATAGAAGCTAAGACATGGCGATCAATGACGATATTCTTTAATACCATGTGTCTAGTTGTTGAAATATGATAACGAATGGTTGGTGGCCGACTATATGAGCACTAACAACAAGTTTTCATTGGAAGTGTTTCAAATACTATTCAAATCACCAAGACCGTGGGCATCGAGAATGCACATTGTGGAGGGAGCAATTGCCATTCATAGACCCCATCATGGAACAATCATTGATAACTACAAACCCATCAACACACAATGAGGACTATTATACAAAAGGTGGGCAAGGGAATGGAGTTTGGGCGAGAACAATGGAAGTTACTTGGAGAAACCCAATCACTAATCATAGTCGAGGAGCAATTACTACACCTTCGCTATAAATACCACTAGCTATCCAACAAGAAACCCTCCGCATAAATCAAACAAATTGTTATCTTCCAATTATCTATACTTTCCTACATCGTACTTTAAATTTCCTTAGCTATAGCTTAATATTCACGTCGTCGATTAGATTCCGGCGTGTATTTTTATTTTGATACCTCGTTGTTGATTGAATTCTAGCGTTGTATCTCAATATCCTTGATTTATGTCATTAATTGAATTCTGGCATAATTCGAGATTGATCTTGTAACTTTTGGGCCTTGTCATTGATTAAATTCCGACTCTGTATGGGATTGTATAGTGTTGTTTGGATTAACAAAGTTCGATTCCTCTTTGTATAAGATATCTTGTGTCTAGAGTTGGCTCAAAACCCTTGTCCCCTTTAATAAAACCAAAGAACGATTTTTAGTGAAAGATAGTTCATCACATTGTTCTATTTTATCATTTTCGTGTAGGCTCATGTGAAACAAGTTAAATTCAGGTGTCACCATGAAAAATGCTTGTCATGTCACATTCTACACATACGATTTTTCTTGAGATTTTTACACATCATTAGATCATAAAAAATTAATCATGTTCTGTGATAATCATGTTGAATTAGGGACTTATCACAAGCCCATTAAAACTCATTTGTTTGGGCACCTTAAGGGCCAAATCATGCCTCGTTGTCTTCTCGATATTTGAAGCACGTGTTACAAGTTTTGCATCGACTTGTGGCATGTCATGTTTGAATTCGTTTGATATGTGAAAACCATGTATCAATTTAGCGAATTATAATAGAAATTTGCCATGCATGTCATTCTTAGTTCAAAGTCACTTTGCAATGTTAATGACTTGTGTGACTTATTTGCACTCCGACTTAAGGTTAAATGTTCTACCCAAACCTTTGTCTGATTCAACCTTATGTAGTGTGTGAGTTTCACGCTTTTTATGCGTTGCCTGGGTGATCTTGTAGACTACTAAGCATGCATCATGTTCTGATTTGTGCGTGGCTAGTTTGCATGTCTTCATGATTTTCTTATTTCGACTATCAATTTGACCTCAATTGGACTCGAATCCTCTTAGGAATTCTTAGGACTCGCCTTGATCTTTCCAATGCCGCTGATTTTGTGTGATTTGCCTATCATTTGGCCCATTTTTCGCTTTTGTCAATTTAGGTTAGAAATCTGACTTAGGTGAAATTCGGAACCTCTGTTTTACCCTTGTTGAGTCTGACTCTTTGTTATTTTTGTTTGATTTTCTCATTTAAGATTTTTAGGTCGGACCCTTAACGAACTTTGTTCATCGCTCTTTTGACTACGTTGTAGTTAAGTTTCATGTTTGTTAGACCTCGTTTAATAGGTTGAATATCTATTGATATGTCGTGATGCTCTGTTGTCTTAATGATTTTCTAATGTGATGTTGTGCGTTGTTGAATTTTTACAAATTCATATGTAACCATTTTAGAAAACTTTCTTCACGGAGTTTGTTCCCCGTGATGTTGTGGATATCGTGTAATTTTCTTAGAACAAATTATAAACGGGTTCCTTTTCAATTGTGTTGATTTTATTTACCCTGTTATGTGGTGTTTTGTTACAATTCTTTGCCGTGTTTTCCTTCTAGAATTTTTTAGGTTAACTTGCATGTTGAGTCTGCTTCACATTTATTCACGGACTTTGTTCTTCACTTTTTGCACTTTATACACAAAAACTCTTGAAAAATAAAAAGCACTTTAGTATGTTTTTTCGACCTTTTTGAATGTCATGAACTTGTCTAAATTTTCCTGTTTTTTGTCAATTTGAACCTAATTTTAGTTGAAGTGATACTCATGCACACACTTTTTATGTCATCTTTGAATTTCAAACTTTCAAACCATGCTCTTGGTTTGGTATTGATGTTACCTAAAGTTTGGGACATATTTAAGGCATCTGCAAAGTCGATTAGAGTAGACAGGATGCACCCGATTTAACCTTGACAATTAAATGTGTTCCATAACTATGATACATCTTTGTTATACCATTAGCATATTTTCTCACAATTCACTACCAATTGTTCTTCAAATAATTTTTTAGCATCGTTTGAACTCTTATAACCTTGAAATTGTTTACCTTTCTTAAATGCATATGATTGTGATTAGCGTGTGTCGACTAAATAAGTGATCTAGTGTTGGCTTATTGAAATTGTCTGCTTGATTGAGGACCAAGGCTTGAGGGTCTGCTGGCATGTTTATTTCCCATTATGCATGTGTTCTTTTAGATGTATGCATAGGTACGATGTATGATTCCATTGGATGACCTTGGGATTCACTTAGAACATGTTTTAAGGGTTTTTAAGCATTGGTTGCCATGCAAGAACACAAATAGTGGCCAATAGTTGCAAGCTATTAAAATGAATTGGGATAGGTGTCCAGAGTTATCGACACATGAATTGCAAAAGCCGACCCTGAGGCTCAATTTGTTCATTTTGCACGTGGTTTCAATTGTTTGATTCTTCTTGATTGTCTTGTGAATGTTTTTTTTTCATGAATGATTGTTTCTTTCCTATTGTATGTACCTAGTCATAGTTTTAGGTTAGGATTAGAATAGGTCCATGGAGATGGAGATACTTCAAGACTTGAAGACGAGGGAAGGTCGATGTCCTATCCAACCGTATTTTTTGTATCACTTGTCCCCAATATATGTTTCTGGTTATCTCGTATTGTATAAACACCTAATGAGTTGCAAGTTTATTTCTTCCATTTATTTTTGTTCATTGCTTAGGTTGTATGTTAGATTTACTGCATTAAGTAAATTGCTTACTTGATTGTTTACTTACTACATTATCTTTAAATTTCAAGTGTTTGCCTTCTTTTCTCTTTCATAAAAGCAATCATCCACACATGATCATTTAGCTAGTATAATCGACCCGAAAAAGTAAAAAGAAATGCATGGACACCTTAGGAAACAGGACATAATATTAAGTACTAAAATGGCGCTAATAGAAATATTAGTGTAACCTAAGTCTCTGAATCTATAATCTCTAGCTGCATAGAAATCGAGGGACCACTCCCGACCCTCAATTAAGTTTTCTAGCTGACCTTAAAAAAGAAGGCTAGTGGTGACTCCTATTGTTTTAGGTTGTTTTAAATAACTAGATAATAAATGAACCTATCGTAAGAGGTATGGGTCTCGTTAAGACTCGCCAGAGTTTAGGATACCCACTGTGGAAACCTCTTAATTGATAAAGTGATGCCATCCTTAAAGAAGAGAGTACTATTGGGAGGGCTACTATGGTAAAAATACCTCTAAATTCAGTATCCACATCCAATCTCCTCTTTCAAGATGTGTCGCCCATGTAGGTATAAATCATGACACATTCTGCTATCACGCGAGGTATGAGCTTGGGAGAGCTCACAACGGTGAACGAGGGAACTCACAAGGGTTTGTCTCGAAAGATAAGGTGACAACGTCTTTTGGATTGCGAACCATGAGAGAACTCTCATGATCAAGTACTCCTAAACCTGACATTTTCCGCTCCCCACCAAGGGAGGGCCGAGAGAGGTCAAATCGCAACACACGACCGTTCTTCTCTTCATCTAAAGGATGTAACCTCAAACTATATTCAAAGAAATCCAACTCCCAAAAGTCCCCATCAACAATGCTCCCTTACTAAGGGTTACTAATCGAGGAACCTAAAAGGATTAGGAAGAAAAGAGGCAAGCTACCATGGCTCAGTGAATAGTATATATTTTCTAAGCAGATCGAGCAACTACTGTGCATGTATACAAAGTGATATCGGAAACACGTAATCCAAAATCAAGGTATGAAATATGTATTGAATCACATATGTGTAATTTCATTTTGACAAATCTTTATATAAATCAGAAATACTCATTTAAATCCACCATCACAATACAAATATCAATTATCAAGTCCATAGATCAATCTCAAATCACATGTTGATGGTTCATTCTATTGACCAAGCTCGTATCACATCAAATCTCAAGGCCTTAGAGGTGGCTTCCACAAGACGACATTATCATGTAACATTTGGCCCTTGAGTACTTGAGGCCTTAGAGATGGCTCTCACGAGATTCACATCATTATATAGCACTTAGCCATTGACCAACACTCATCGATAGTACAAGGCTCTATAGGTGGCTTCACAAAATTACATTATCATGTAGCACTTAGTTCTTAACCAAGATATATCAATAGTACAAGGCCTTAAAGGTTATTCCCACGTAACTCAAGTCGCCATGTAGTACTTAACTCTTGATTACAAGACCCTAGAGGTGGCTCATACGAAATTACATTATTGTGTAGCACTTAAAACCTTGACCAATGTATATTAATAGTACAAGACCCTAGAGGCTACTCCCACATGACTCGAGTCGCCGTGTAACACTTAGCTCTTGATTATAACGCCCTAGAGGTGGCTCCCATGAACCAACGTTATTGTGTAGCACTTAATCCTTTGCCAGTTCATATCACAATTGGTTTCACAAACCAAAACATAGTCTTTCACAAATCAATTATTCCATTAACCAATCTAGAATCCATATCATAAACTAGTTTCACATATCGAATGAAGTCGCCTTTCATAAACCATACTCAAAGTCGACGTAATTATTTCACAAACCCAAAATATATCATCTTTCCTAACTCCATTTATCAAACAATAAAGTGATAACATTTTGAAATTTCTTTCATTAAACGTTTCCCACATCATTTTAGAACACATTCTATAAATCAGTTAGAAACATAATACAAAAAAATAAAATTTCACAACACCTTCCATAACAACTTTTTCAAACCATTTTCAAATAATTGAAGAGCAATAAATGCCCGATCTAGATTTTAATGTAGTAACAATGTTATCTCTTAACTCATAAAATATCATTTTTAAACATGAGGTCAAAAACTTAAAGAAAGGATAACACCACTCACTTTGAACTGCCTACAATCAAACAATAAAGATTACTTGAACTGTTAAACTCACAATCTTATCAAATAAGCGAAGAACAACATTAAAATAAAAATAAAATAAAAATGCGTGTTAAGTCAATTTTGAGTTTCGAGTTTCGACTAAGGAGTCATTGAGCTGCACGGCCATTAGGTGAGATACTATTCGCGTAGGTCCAAAGAGCACAAGCATCGCTACTGTAGATAGGATGCCGCTAGGATGGCGAAAGGGACAGGAATGAACCGAACCATACACCGATAAGAGGAAGAATGTTTTTAGGGTGATTTTATCAAGGTAGCGCAATGGAATTTTGGTTAAGTTTATAGAATTTCAGTTTGTTGTAGTAAAGCTATAGAAAGAAGAATCACTGGCTAGAGTTGTACTTGACTAGTTTGCTTATGTATAACTTTGACGTCATATATAAAAAGGTTTGGCTCGAGAAGCTTTTTGTTGTAATGAATTGTTGTCATAACGTAATATAGTTTGACCGCTCAATGGATGAAAGTTTTGAATTTATCGGAGTCGAGGAGGACCCTCGATTACCCTAATCTCATCGCTTGAGGCAACCCGTTTGTTAGACAGGGGTTGTTAAGGTTTCTCAGCAATTGTCGTGGATACGATAGTTGAAGAGCTAAAGATTGAAAACACCGCAGTAGTTCGAGAATTTCTGAACATGTTTCCAAAAGAATTGTCAGGTTATCCGCCAGAAAGGGAGATAGAATTCGTGATTGAGTTAGCACTCGGGACAGAGCCAATCTCTAAGGCTCCTTACTGAATGGCATTGTCTGAATTGAAGGAACTGAAGGTGCAGAGGATAGGGTATCATCAGCTGAGGATTAGAAAGGAGGACATATCGAAATCAGCATTTCGTACTCAATACGGCCATTATGAGTTCACTATAATGCCGTTTGGTTAAACAAACGCCCAACTTCTTTCATAGATCTAATGAACTGAGTGTTCAAAGAGTATCTGGATCGGTTTGTGATCATGTTCATCGACGATATCCTGGTGTACTCGAGAAGCCTAGAGGAGCACGAAAGGCATTTGAGGATGGTACTTCAAACACTGAGGATTCATGAGCTGTATGCCAAGTGCAAGTTGTGGTTGACTCGTACTGCTTTCCTAGGTCATGTGATTTCAAGCGAAGGAATCTTCATGGACCCGACCAAGACGTAGTTATCAACTGGCCAAGACTGACAACAGTAATAGAGATCAGGAGTTTCTTGGATTTAGTAGGGTGCTACATAAGGTTTGTGGAAGGATTTTCAGCTTCAGCTTCGCTGTTGACTTGACTGCTAAAGAAGGAATAGAAGTTTGTGTAGAACGATAAGTGCAAGTGTAATTTCCAAGAGCTTAAGCAAAAGTTGACTACCGCACCAATATTAACCATACCATATGGTCCTGGAGGATACGAGATCTATAGTGATGCATCGTTTAGAGGACTTGGTCGCGTGCTGATACAACAAGGTAGGGTTGTTGCATATGCATCCCGTCAAATAAAACCTCATGAGCTGAATTATCCGATACATGACTTAGAACTCGCAACAATCATTTTCTCTTTGAAGATTTGGAGACATTATTTGTATGGAGAAAGATTCTAGATCTTCACTGACCATCAAGGTCTCAAGTATCTATTCTCTCAGAAGAAGTTGAATATGAGACAGCGTCGCTAGATGGAACTCCTAAAGGATTATGATTGTGATATTCTGTATCACCCGGGAAAGGCTAATAAAGTCGCAAATGCGCATAGTCGGAAGTCTTCAATTGCGCATATGATGGTTAAGGAATGGATTTTACTTGAGAAAGCTCGAGATTTGATTTTCAAGTTTGAGGTAGTCCACCTTTCAAATTTTATGGCCATCCACAGAATTGAATCAGAAGTACAGATCATAATTAAGATGCTTCAGTTGATAGACCCAGATGTTCAAAAGATCCTATAAGAGGATACTGAAAGGAGAAATGCTGATTTTCAGATTTTCTAAAAACGGAACACTAAGGTTCCGAGGATGATTGTGTGTACCTGATGATGTGGAGCTTAAAGAAAAGATCTTGTCAGAAGCTCATCATAACAATTATAGCATTCATCCTAGTAGTACAAAGATGTATCGGATGCATCAACACTATTGGTGGACTGATATGAATGTGGACATAGTCAAGCATGTTGCCAAGTATCTGACGTGTCAGTGAGTGAAGGCACAACATTGTAAGTCGGGAGGACTTCTACAACCTCTCGAGATTCTCTAATGAAAATCGGAACGCATCACAATGGATTTTGTGACAGGCTTACCAAGGAGTCAGAGAGGTAATAATTCCATTTGGGTAGTAGTCCACAAACTGACGAAGTCGGCTCACTTCATCGTCGTACAAAATAACCTTGATTTGGACAAGCATGCAGAGTTGTATGTGTGTCAAATTGTTCGTCTGCATGGAGTGCCAGTGACGATTATATCAAACCAAGACCCAAGATTCACAGCTACCTTTTGGAAGAGTTTGCAGGCTACTTTAGGAACGAAACTGCAGTACAATACGGCCTATCATCCTCAAACGGATGGCTAGTTGAAGAAGACGATTCAAACCCTCGAAGACATGCTGCAATCTTGCATGTTGGATTTCAAGGGAAGCTGGGAGGAACAGCTTCATCTTGTCGAGTTTGCCTACAACAACAGCTATCAGCAGAGCATTCAGATGACTCATTTTGAAGCATTATATGGCAGAGTGTGCAGAACGCCAGTATGTTGGAATGAGGTTAGAGAACGGAAGATCACAGGCCCAGAGTTGGTTCAGTAGTCAGTTGATGCAATTTCCATTATCAGAGACAGATTAAAGACCACTCAAAGCGACTAGAAAAGCAACGTAGATAAGCGTCGAAGACTATTGGAATTCCAAGTTGGTGAGCACATCTTTCTGAAGATGTCACCAATAAGGGGTACTTCACGCTTCGGCAATAAGGGAAAGCTGAGTTTGAGGTACGTGGGTCCCTTTGAGATTCTGGAAAAAATTGAGATCCTAGCGTATCGTCTTGCACTGCCACCGAGGTTGGCACAAGTGCATGACGTCTTTCACGTGTCGATGTGGAGGACGTATGAGCTTGACTCGACCCACGTGCTAAATTTTGTAGAATTAGACATGGATGACTGGGAGTCATACGTGGAAAACCCGGTTCATATTGTGGATCAGAAAGAACAGATTCTACGCACCAAGACAATCTTGTTGGTTAAAGTAGTCTAGCAACACCATGGCACAGAGGGAACAACCTGGGAAAGTGAAGATTCGATGAAATGACTATACCCCCACCTTTTTGTTTAAAGATTTTTAAGAGTTTAAATTTCAGGGACGAATTTTTTATAAGAAGGGAAGAGTTGTGACATCCTGATTTTCAGATTCTATTTTCAAGTGAATACGTTGGGCTTTTCATCAATGCACCTATAATTCTTTTCCCTGAGTTGATCACTCACGGGATAACTAATCTATCAAGTGAAGCCATTAAGGAATCTAAACGCAATAGACTTGAGAATTCGACTAGAAATTGACTGCTCGACCGTGCTAATCTACAAGGGTCATTACGGCGCCGTCAAAATCGATCAAAGATCGAAGATAAGTCGATTTGATAGAGGTATGTGATTAGTGTGTGGGTGATTCCACCTATTTGCAAAATTTTTGTCGAACAGCATTAGACCGATTTTTCTGTCATTTCTGTATCATGTGTCCGTATTTGAAATCTCGAGATTCTCACGACAACCGAGAGTCGCTAATGTGTCAAAGATGTACAATGTGACTCGAAAATAATCGACCACGAGTCAAATGCGTTAAAAATTTCTAAAAGCTACCCGGTAGGATAGATCACGTTAAAATCGCGTCAGATTGAAATTAATCACGGAATTGAACGCAATTTCAGAAATTGAAAGTTCTGTCATGTCACGATTTATTTTAAGAACGTCAACTCATTCTTCGAAGAATTTTTGGCGAGCTCGGGATTTTTACGAAAAATCAATTCGGACGATTCGGAAAAGAAAGGAAATTCGGAGGGGCTAAATTGAGTAGATGTTTGGCCTCCTTAGTGAGCTATTTGGTGAGGAAAATTGTGGAAATTGTGTGGGCTTCTTCCTTAGCAAAATTGGACATCAAATTGGGGAATTTGGTGAAGAAATTGAAGTCCAAAGTGAGGAAATTCGGAGGCTTGGTGTGGGGGCTACAACATTTGAATTCAACTTGGTTATTTGTGGAAATTATATGCAAGAAAGTAATGGGGGACCATGAGGATAAGCATGAAGACTTCTTGGACCTTGTATTAATGAATTTTAGATATTTTCATTTGACTTTCTTCTCTCTCTCTCTCTCTCTCTCTCTC
The DNA here is from genome assembly GCA_014182515.1 of Eucalyptus microcorys. Taxonomy (NCBI): domain Eukaryota; kingdom Viridiplantae; phylum Streptophyta; class Magnoliopsida; order Myrtales; family Myrtaceae; genus Eucalyptus; species Eucalyptus microcorys. Next base: position 22,929,709 of record CM024567.1, on the reverse strand, counting down.
TCTCTCTCTTTCCTCCCCCTTTCTCTTCTTTGTGCGCCCGCTTCCTCCCGATCCCTTCTGTTCTGCCCTTCTTTCATTTTTCCTTCGAAGCAGCCTACCTCCATGTTGTTTCTCTCTCTCCCCAGCAGCGACCAAATCCCCTTTGCACGCCCATGCTCGTGAACTCCCCCGCCTCTTCCAATTTTTCTCCCTTTCGCTGCCATGTCCGAGTCAACCAACGAAACAATTCCCCCAGCATCAACCCCTCTCTTCGCCTATTCCCTCCATTGAAGCAGCCCGCAATCGCCTCTCTCCTTTGTCCGCCCATCTCTAGCATTTCACCCCATCATCACCCCCTGTCCTACCGCGTGCCAGCTCCATTTCCATGCCCCAACCCCAACTTCGTCTAGACAACCCCACTAGTCAACTCCAGCGGTCAATTGACTACACGCCTTCATGCTAGCGAAGCCCATCATCTACCCATCTTCTCCACCAAATCTCTCTCTCTCTCTCTCTCTCGCCCCTTCACCCAACGATTCAGCCCCCAGAAAACTTCACGTTGACGCCAGCAACTCCTTCCCATTTTTCTTTGTTCAGCCAGCATTTCCTTTGCAACTCAGCCAAGCCCAAACACGAGCCACCAAAGCCAGCTCAGCCCAAAGCCAGGAACTGATCGAGCAACAAGCAATGGGCTTGCTAGGCTTTTTCAGCCCAGTCCGAGCTCCCGTTGGCGTCATCGTAAGCCCAAGTTTCTGCCGTCGTCGCGCCACCATCGCCATGAACCGGTTTTCGCGCTAAACCGGTGAGTTTATGTACTAAACTCTAATTATGGTGTTAATGATGCTTAAAGGGGTGTTTAGATTAAATTAATATTAGATTAGTGTAGTTATTAGCTTGTTTAGTTAATTTAGGTTAGTAAAATAGTGAATTAGGTGGTTAGAAATTTTAGTTAGATAGTTTATTATGTGGCCTTGTAGTTAGAATGGTTAGTATAATTTTATAAGTCCAATAGGTGGTTAGATTAGCAATTTTTAGCCTAAATTGGTATTTATTGAATTAATATGTATGTATTTAATTAATTTTGAAAATTATTTAATTATTTAATGTTTTCCGGAAATTAGACCAGGATAGTCGGTGACTGGAATTTCGTGCGATTGCAATGATGTGTTCAGTTTATGCAATTGGGTGTTATTTTGTGCAAATTGAGTGCTGATTGGAATTTTGGTTATTTATCCCAAAATTTGTGAATTTCGATATTTATTCAGAAAATCACGGGTGTCTGGTTTTGACACGGAAAATGGTTTTATATATTATATAAAATAGTGAGATTTTAAAAGGAAGGGTATCGCTTTTTAAAGTCCAATATGACCGTGTACCCACACACGATTATTTTCACCGGGTGTTTTTAATACGAAGAAAATGGGCCAAGTGCATTATCTTAATTGAGACATTTGAGTACAATGCACAGTGTCCTTGGTCGTATTTGAGTGATCGTGTGTTGGTTAAGAGAAATCGTTACAGGCTGTTAAGTTAGACGTTACCCCAATATAGGACACCCCTAGACAATGGAAGCCGGTCGCAGTATATTCTAGACCTATGCTCCTTCAGGAAAGCTATTTAGGAAAGATGTAGCTGTGCTCAATGGGGTGAGACGATGCATGGCTATGCCAGAAAATCGTCAAACAGTGAGTAGGCCGTGCTATAAGCCGAGATCAAAACTATGGACGCATGACTAATTTAGTTGAGCGCGCTGGATTATGGGAAAAAAATTGTGTGGTACGGTATAAGACGTATCATAATGATTTGACCCTATAATTAGGACCCCTGTGCTTGGTTGAAATTGAGTGTGGCGTTCCAGTTGATGAGCTTATTTAATGCTCATGCTTTTATGGCTGTTTGTGATATGAATTGTGCTGACATGCAGGGAGGATCTAAGACAATGTAAGTCTCTATGGTTGTGTAATTGTGTGGTTAGGATGTCACTAGGTGTATTACCCTTCTAATCGGAATTTAGAGTGTGAACTCGCTAAGATTTATATTTTACCCCATCGTGGGCTTCAACTTTTCAGGACCGTAGGATGGAGGACCTGGAGCCGAGCTAAGGGGATCTGAGGTGTAGGTCAGATAGGATAGCTTCTTTTGAGAGCCGGCCTTTTTGTAGGCTTTTAGGTGTTGACTTTTGTCTATGACTCAATTCGTATATAAAAGCGTGTTTTGTTTGTGAATCTATTTCCTACTTTTCTATCCCAAGCTGATGATGTCAAGGGATTTGTTATTCGCTTCCGCATGTGCAATAAAATGAATGGGTCAGTGACACATCCTGGAACGTCGCAAATTTTATCGACCAACAAGGGATGGGCATGCACTCGAGGATCGGGGCGTGACATGAAAGGTTTCAAATTGCAATTGTCCGCAAAGTCAAACAATCTTTGAAGCTTCCTCCTTCGCTTTCCAAGTCAAGCTCTACTAGATAATTCAACCCCAAACGTCAAAATCATTTGCTTACCCCGCGGGCCTGCTTTCCCCTATTTAATGTTTAACGTTTATTATAAAAGAAAGACCGTTGATGCCAAGTTGGTCCTATATAACAAGCCAAGCGGCCTCCCGTTGATGCCAAGTTTGTCCTATATAACAAGCCAAGCGGCCTCCTCAACACATGAGAGAGGAGAAGCAAGAAACTCTCCCTTCTGCGACACTCCGTCGCAAGGTACCAAGCCAGAAACAATGCTTTTCTTCTTCTCGCTCTTCCTCGCCGCCACCACCACTAATTCCCCATCGGTCCATCCTCAACCACTCCCTCCGAGCCCATGTCCAAGTCCACGTCCCAAAAGCATATTCCTCCTCGCTGGGCAGAGCAACATGGCGGGCCAGGGCGGTGTTGACCGATCCACAGGGTGGGATGGCGTCGTCCCTCCCGAGTGCAGCCCCAACCCATCGATCCTCCGGCTCACAAGGAACCTCACATGGGTCGAGGCACAGGAGCCGCTCCATGCAGACATTGACACGGGTGCGATAAATTGGCGATAAATGGGATCGGCCCCGGTACGGCATTCGCCAACGCCGTCATGAGCCAGGATCGGAGTCTGGGCTTGATGGGTTTGGTGCCGTGTGCAATTGGCGGGACGAAAATAAGCCAGTGGGAGAGAGGGACGTTTTTGTACGACCACTTGATGAGGCGGGCGCGAGCTGGGACGAATGACGGGGGGACAATCAAAGCGCTCTTGTGGTACCAAGGAGAGAGCGACACGATGGCCGAAAGCGACGTGGTGCAGTACAAAGTGACGCTGGAGAAGTTCTTTACGGATGTGAGGACTGATCTGCAGTCGCCTGAGCTACCAATTTACCAGGTGATTGAATTTCTCTTTTATGCTTCATTTCAGAATCAATTGCCTCTTTCACTTTAGATTGTTCAAACAAATTATGATAAAATTATAAATGAAAGTTGCTATTTAAATTAAGCAAATGGCGATCATCTTGATGTGGTACATTCTTAGTCTATTTTTATTCGAGACCAGACAAATAATAGTTAGATATGCATTTTGATAGTAATGGCTTGCAAAAGGGTCCGTGGGAGTCAATGTGATGTGTTTCTTTTCTGCAGCTTTTTAAATAAAGATGAATAATAACAAGAAATGGCCCATCAACGGTAGAAACCTAGGATTTTCTACGGGGTTGGGGCATTCACCTTAGGTCCCCGAGCGGCTTTTCCTCTAAAATAAGTTCATAATAATCGGAATTCAGCCACCCATCTCATTAGATTGATGAACCGGACATCAAGAAATAGTGATATTCACACTAACCTCTTGAAAAAAAAATGTACATTTTAATGCGATTTTTTTAATTCGCTTCAATGGATTGCATTTTATTACTTAATTGCATGTTTGCTCTGCGTTTCGGAGCAGGTGGCTATCGCATCAGGACAGAAAAATTTCATCGACGCGGTGAGAAAGGTCCAGCTCGGGCTTGACCTTCCGAACGTGAGAACCGTCGACGCCATGGGGCTGCCTCTCGAACCCGACCAGCTCCATCTAACCACCCCAGCCGAGGTCCGGCTTGGCCAGATTCTGGCCGACGCTTTCCTTCAGGCTGTGTTATCGACAAGGTAATAGTCTTTGGATGGACAAAGCCAGGAAAGATCAATTAGTATGCACCTTTTTTATATCTGCTTTTTACTTGCAAATTTGGAATGGTCATTTAGTATGTGTTGCTTGGAAAAATCATTCAGCAATGAGCAGTATTACTCTCTTGTTTAAATACACGTTTGGTGCGAATAATCAGTATACCGGTTGTTATAATATGTCACGAGTTTGAGCCCATGAACGAAATCCAATCCAAGATAAATTACTATTTGAGGATGTTGAAATATGTGCCTTAGAAATCCGTATTATTCGTCCAGTGTTAGAGTCCGAGTTGGATTATTTATGTGGATATCGAAAATATCGAGGAAAGGAAGATACTGCATCTTCCTATTAGGATTTGGACGCAACCAAAAGAAAAATAAAAGAAAATAAAAGAAGAAAAGAATGGCTGGACTTTGCTTCTTAATCTTAGCCGGCAAAGTCAAAGAAAGATACGGATTTATTCCGTGCAGAATTAGATTGGGTTCTTAGGGCAAAGATATATATATGTAACTAAAGATGTGCTCGTGGCTGTGGGTTTTCTAAGGTGGTCACAAAGAAATACCGAAGCACCGTTTCCAAGTAAATGCCTGACATTAGAGATGATCGGTTCCCGACCCGATCCAATTCCATTTAGGAACCGGGAACCAAACCAGGAGGATTGGTTCCTATTTTTTGGGATCGAGAATTGGACCAAATGGTCCTAGGACTGGGAACCGAATTGAGCCAACCAGTCTAGTCCGATTCAGTCCAATGGAACCAACCACTAAGCAAAAAAAAAATATTAATAACTTTTAAAAATACTAAAGTTATTCAAATTTTATGGTTTATTGTTATTTTCAGAAATTAAAAAATATATTTTTTTAAAAAGAGTTGGTCTAGTCTATTGATTAGGTCCGGTCCGATTCTCCATTGGAATCGGAAACTGAACCGAACATCAGCGGTTTCAATTTTATGGAACTAGGAACCAAACCGACACCCCTGGGAATCCAACCAAATCGGCTAGTCTGGTCCAGTCCTAATGGTTTCTGGTATGAGTAGTCCGATATACTTGACATGCATTATTTCGTAGGCATTGCTTGTGAATTACATTCAAGCAGATTAAATTTTGTGAGTTCAAGATTTGTTAATTCCTTCGTAATATTGAAAGATTATTTCGCAAGGAATTGTGGAGTAAAGCACTACATGGTGTCGCGACCAAAATTTCGGATGCACTACTTAGGGTTTGGTTAATGGATTACCACGCCTAAACTTAGCTCGAGCTCTTCCAAGCCCATACCAATTCGCAACTTAGGTTTAATTTTTTAACATGCAAATGGATTTTATCTAGGAGTCGCCACTAATCAGTTTATGGTAGGTCAATTAGACACCTAAGTAAAATAATGGGAGAATTACTTTACTCATATAAACTAGAGACTTTGGGTACGGGGACTTGGTTACACTAGACTTCTCTAATGCCCTTTCGGTACCATTTCTTTTTATTTTCAAAAATGTTTTTGCAAGCAACTTGGATTGATTTAAAATTTATTTCCCTAACATGTGAGGTGATCATACGGGTGCACAAATCACCAATTTAACACTCAAGAAAGCAATGAATAAATTACAGGACTTACCTTGTAGCAACGAAAGCATCTGCGTTGTTAGATCAGAATTCACATCATCAACCCTAGATATGATTTTTAATTAACACGCAATTTCTTTTTGTTTTCATTTAATTAATGAGAATCACGCTTTATGCAATACAATATCACTAAATGACCTAATTCTAATGACAAGCAATTTCTAGCAACGATTGCTAAATGACATGCACTTCCATGAAATGATTCTAAATGACTTGCACATAATATTTTTTGTGTTTTCTTAATAAATGTGCAATCTATCCTAGAGAATGGAATTGATTTATCCTAAGACATTTTTTGTATTTTTTTAATGAAATTCGAAATTAGAAAAATGTGAGAATTATTTAGCTAAATTAAGATTCTGTCCAACTTATATTAAGGATTAGGTCAGGCTAAACCCTAATTTAAACCAAGACATTATCTTAACTCAGCAATCTCTAACCTAAGATGCAGTCTATCTAAAAAAGACTAATCTAAACTTAAAATGAAATATGCAATTTTATCCTAATGTGCAATGACGTACAAAAGATGCCCTAATTCTACATGGCATATGCATGATGATTTTTTTTTGTTTTTTTAATTAATTTCGAAATTAAAAAATGTCAAATAATTAAACATGCAATTTAAGCTAACAAAAATCTAACATCCTAAATTTATTTATTTTTTTATTTCGAAAATTCATGATAAACAAAATGTTTAGTCTAAATATGCAAATAAAGCATGCAATATTCTAACTCAAACATATTTCAAGATAAATAAAGCAATCAAGACAAATAGACCATTCAAAATTATCAAAAATATCACACATCATTCAAATCAATGGATAATATTCTCGCTAATAAAATCGATAAATTGATCTTAAGCCTTAAAGATCAAAATATCAATTTATTCCAGCTTGATTAATTATTTCATCTAAAGCCTTATAGATGGAATAAAAAAATCGGTGTGCGGTTGCGAATTAGGCAATAAACCCAAATTTAGGGGATATGCTTATCGCTGCAATATGCAAGTTAGATATTGACAAACAATAAAATATCCAAATCCAATTTAGATAAGATAATTACCTAATTTCGCAAATAATATTGCCAAATTTGAACTCAACGGAATCGGCTCGACATATGACCGGGAAAGGGTTGCGGCACTCGATGGTGGAGAGGGCTCTTGGTTCGGTGAAGGCTACGTCGGTGTTATCGAACACAACTGAGAGTCTTCAAGTGAACTTTCTTGTTTGCTTTTCTTGTTTGCAGAACGTCCCCTCCTTGAATTGCCTCCAATTATTATATTTTAATACAATCTTCACTAAAAGCTCCTTCGACCGCCGTTTGGAGTTATCCACTTAACCTGCAGGGGCACAAAACAATTCACTGCGAAGAGTGCTGAGGGGCGTTTGGTGTGACGCAACACCAGCAGTGTCGTCGAGCCACTGGTACAGGCGGTATCGTTGCGGCTCGAACGACACAGCAGTGATGACGCGTGCGAAACAGCAGGAATTCGCTCGTCTTCGCAACAGGTGATAGCAGGGACTGGGGGTGACGTTGGGATTATAGGCTTCGTGTCTGAAAACTACAAGAGCTAGTCCGAGCGTTCGCTGGAACTTCAACGCTGGGGCAAGCCGAGGCAGCAAACGGCACGGACGAGACGTCTACTGCCACCGGGAGGATATGGGTTTGGCATTGAGCTAAGGTGAGCAGCGGCTTCACGTCTGGATGGAGACCGCGTCGAGATCTAATGTAAAAACTCGCTTTCCGAATTTGAATCCAATGCAATCAGACTGGCAGAGACTCCTGAAAGCGTGAGGGCAGGCGGCGACAGAAGGTAGGGGGTTCGTGGATCTGGACGAAATTCAAAAGAAGACAGATTTATTTGACCAAATTGTGATTCTTTTTTGACCGGAGCAGCGGATTAATTTCTCACCGGTCTTCTTCTTCAGCCACGTTCTCTTCCGACTTCTGTTTCTTCTCGTTGGCCGTGGTGCAAGCCCAACTCTCACGTTCCCCGTTCACCGGCATTATCGGCGGACCTCCAGTGTACGGCAAGTGAGAGTGGTGACTCGGGGAAGTGCCAGCTCGTAGTATAGCAGCAGCGATCAAAGTAGGTGTGTCCGGTGAGGCTACTTCATCGAGGGTCAAGAAGCTTGGCCAAGCACCTTTTCTCTCTCTTTCACTCGTGTATCTCTCTATGTGCTCTGAAAGTTTGATTTGCCGGCCTCCTCCTTTCTTGCATGAGAGCTCTTCCTTTTAAATGCAAGACTACATGGGACCCCCAGGAAGAGTAGGTGATCTACTTTCGTGCATTGAAATATATTCCTTTGATTTTTTTTCTTTCGGTACTTGTACCTTTAGCTATGCAAATATATTTATTTTCCTTTTAAGCCCAAGTCACGTCCTTTATTTCCTGCAAACAAGAGAATCGGCCGCCGCGAATACTCGAAGGGTTACGCTCATATTGAAATATTCTGCCGATTTCCTGTTTCTTCCGTTCCTTATTACTTTGCCCATATTGCCTGAATCTGACCAGAGAATCATGCATAAATTCTTTCCTCTTAAAATAATGTCGGTCAATTTCTTGCCGCTCACATTGACCGAACTATGGCCAAGTGCATAATTTTCCTTCACATGGATGGGCTTCCCCATGTATGAATCGGTGGCCGCTTACACGCTGTCCTTCCTTTGCATTCATTCCCTTAAATGCACAAATATGTTAGTGCCAATGTGCTGGAAATTTCTTAATCAACTTTTAACAATTTAGGACACCCATGTAAATGTAATATCAATCACCATGGAGGAATTATCGACTTATCCAAAGTTTAATGCTCTTGTGGGCTTCAATATTCAAAGCCATTCACCTAAATCCATTCACCGCCGGCCCAACAAATATGCAATTAATGAAATATGCTCCTAATGACCATATGTTATGCAATTAAATTATATTTTTTTTAGGGATTAAAATTAATGCTTGATTTTTTAATGCGATAAATGACTAAACAGGTCGCCAAAATTTAGGTGTCAACACATGGGTTATTGGGTTTAATTAGGGTTTGGAAAATACTGAGAATATTTAAGTAATTCGAGTGTGCTTGTAATCATCGTTATGTCGCTTGATTTAAAGTGAAATTCATCACTACTCTCCCCATGGACGTAGGTCACTATAGCCGAACCACGTAAATTTAGTATAAGATTTATTTTCTTGTTCCGTTTATTTTATTATTTAATCATTCGCTTTTCACAACACCGGTCCTTGTGCACTCACTAGCTAAAGACAGTACTAAGAACAGAGATTTGTGTGGAGTCAATACTTATGGTCATGGCTGGTGAATTACACCGGCAGACAGTATGATTACACAAGCAACTTGTGCAGAGAAGTGTCAAGCTAGAACTAGAAGTGCATATGACGCACGTTATAGTCGACTTCTCTCAGAAGTATCCAATATAGTCGGGCTCCACGGTTTATTATCCAATGGCAAGATGCTCGTGCGTTCGCAAGAAAAATAATATGCATAAAATTATAACAAAATACACGTTCACATCAATCAAATTCTTCATCTGAGTTAATGCGGAATGTCATTTAAAGTAGATCTGAATTCCATCATTTAGATTTATACTCCAATTAAAAGAAAACATGAGACATAAAATTGCAACACTTATCGAATTGTAAAATAAGTAAAATGGAATGTTTGGAGCACAGAATACAATATAAACAACTAAGAAACATATAAAGCAGAAAACATGGTTTTCCTCCGATTATTGGATTATGTGCTTTGTGTCATTGACTTGGTTTGGGCAACGAGAACTTGAGCTCCGACACCGAGGTGTTGGGCTAGGTCTCAATGGACTTGCCCTGGCACTGCAAACCTGATCCTAGGCGGCAAGGTCCTGGGCCTGACCTTGATGGACCTAGGTGTGGTCTTCAAGGATCGGGGCCCAACCTCGATGGACTCGAGCGCAAAAGTCAGGTTAGGCTCCTAATCACAACCTCAATGGACTCAGGCACAAGCATCAAACACTTGGCCTAAGCCTCGATTGACCAAGGACCGAGCGTCGAGGACCAAAGTTAGGCCTCGATGGACTTGGGCATGGGCAAGCACAAAGATCCCCGGCCCAACCTAGATGGACCTAGATCCAAACACAAGGGACCAGGGTACCGAAGACCGTTGATGAACCTGGATGTGGGCACCGGTATTGGAGTTTGAGGCCCGGCCTCAATTGAACCAAGCTCGAGTCAGGGTCAAGGCTCAGCCATGATAAGCCCAAGCCTGGGCATCAAGGACTTAGGACGAGCCTCTGTAGACCTGGGCCAAGGAAGGCCCTAGAGAACCAAGCACGAGGATTGGGTTCTTGGGCTAAGTTTTGGCAAACCTAAAGACCAATGCCCATGCTCATGCCCAAGAGTTAGGGATTCGAGCTTGAGACCTCCGTGCCCATGTTGGGTTCCTTAACTAGCCATGCACAAATCACTAGCATTCGAAATAGTTTATATCTATTTAAGAAAATCATATTTTTCTTAACAAATAACAGAAAATATTTTCTAGTTCATTTTTTTGATCTCAGTCAAGTATTTGATAATAATGTTATTTTCTTGAAAAATGATTTCTAGAAAAAATTTCGAAAAATTTCACGTTTCAACGGAACAAATAAAGCCAAAGTGAGGAAAAAAAACACGAATAGACCAACCTTTAATTTACTTGGTAAAATTCTCACAAAATGACCAGGTTACCCTTAAATTGTAATTTACAGAAGTGTCCCACGACTCAATTCGATGGACCAGACGCGACCAATCATATGAATGACTTTAATTATCCAATGCAAAAAAAAAAAAAAAAATGCAATGGTTTCATGAAAACAATATTTTTGGTAGGGACTATAAATCCCAATTGTCTGTGCTTTTCCTTTCTCCTTTTTCTATTTAAAAAAGAAAAAAAAAACCTTTGAATAAAATTTGAGATAAGTGCATTGAAAATTCTAAAACCCATCACGAAATTATAATTAAATACTAAAACTTTCAAAAAGTATAGTTAAGTTCTAAAATTTATCAAGAAAATGCAATCAAATCGGAAAACTTGTCACGAAAATACAATCGAATTCTATTTTTTTTTCAAATGCAATCAATTGAAGGATTTAATTAGACCAATTTGACAAGTTTGAAGATTCAATTGCACTTTTAGAAAGTTTTAAGACTCAGTTGCATATTCATGACAAAATTTTGGACTTAAATGCATTTTTGTAACAAGTTTTAGAATTTCAATATATTTATCCGATAAAATTTAGGTGTCAACGGTCCTAATATTTGAAATGGTAACACTTGGCCTCACCAATACATTCTTGATATGAAATAAATCTCCGACATAGGCGATACTCCAAGTACCTATTGTCCGGCCGTTACGGACTTTTTAAGAGTTGTGCTCTTGCTTTTCAACAGAACGACCACGAGGAAGACACTGCACTGTAGGCCGATCCTATGCATCCTTTTGAAGCACAATATTGAAATTTGGGCAAGAAAAAAGCTCCGATCCTCGCTTTTAGCTTGGGCCTCGGTCTTTCTTTTGAGCTTAATCCACAAATTTCCCTTCATCATGCTAACCGGTTAAAGTGAAAATTCAAAAAACTAGTTAGCAGAAAGTTTTCTTACTTAAACATAACAGATTTCCTTATTTGTGGTGTGCAGGTGTTCACGGCTTAGAAGCTTCAGCCTAATGAAAGTGTGCTCGCAGATTTTGCGCATTATTTCTCAAAAAAAAAAATAAAAATTGTAGAATGAAACATGAATCAAGATAAACGTCAAGTGGCGCCTTTTATCAAATATTGCTCTGGTGCCGGGGGATGTCAATTGCAATTTCGGGGAGGACAAATTATCCGCCATTGAATAAAGACGTCCAACTAGTAGCCAATGACCATTGTCGGAAAGCAGAAATTTTAGCACTTTGAAAAAGACAACCCTTGGATAGATAGTATGTATCACGAGACCACCAATTTTCTCAATGGTGTGATATCTCTATGACTAATCAAACAATCCAAATTGGATTAGTCAAATACGAATAAAGTAACAAAAGGAGATTCATTTCATGGGTCAGTGATGTGAAATTAATGGAATTACGAACTTTGATGTAAACCACATGAAATGATTTACTAAATTTGTAAATTAGATAAGACGTGAAACAAAATGATTATAATTAGCTCAAATATGGAAGACCGGTTGCACAGTTTGTGATGGCACAAAGAAATCAAAATTAATTTGTGCACTTTATTCACCCGCTAGCATACATGCATATATCAAACCTGGTTACTAATCTACTCCCATGGGTTAAGTGAGAGCACCTCATCTCCAATTCCACGACATTTCCGAAGTTGGCTACGACAACGCTGCTCCAATTTTCATTGGATAATGACAATGAAAATTCTTACATTCGTGTCAGTCCGTCACATTTAGCTTTCAAATTCTTTTTCTCGATTATTTAAATATTAAAATCTGTCGTCATCCTTCAAGTTAGTCATTTCATTAACTTCCCAACTTTTAGTTGATGGAAAAGTCTAGGCTGGCATTTTTTATTTTTTATTTCCTCTACAAGAGCGACATTTTGTGTTCATCCATTTATGTTTTATAAAATTATTTATTAAAGAAAAATGAACTTTTTTTTTTTTTTTTTTAGCTTGTAAGATTAAAAGGAAAGGAGACGGCAATGTGTTGTGCCCTCTATAGCCAACCTCCCTTGTCAGGGTCGAGGTAAGGGTGGTTGGCCCTCACTTGGCCATAAGCGCAGGCTATGATTCTCCCCACCACAAGGCATGGGCTGCTGCGACCATGAAGCAAGGGCCTTTGCCTGTGAATCAAGATAAACTTCGAGTGGTGCCTTTATCAAATATCGCTCTGGTGCCAGGGGATGTCAATTGCAATTTCGGGGAGGACAAATTTTCCACCATCGAATAGAGACGTCTAACTAGTAGCCAATGACCATTGTCAGAAAGCAGAAATTTTAGCACTTTGAAAAAGACAACCCCTAGATAGATAGTATGTATCACGAGACCACCAGTTTTCTCAATGATGTGATATCTCTATGGCTAATCGAACAATCCAAATTGGATTAGTCAAATACGAATAAAGTAACAAAAGGAGATTCATTTCATGGGTCAGTTATGTGAAATTAATGGAATCACAAACTTTGATGTAAACCGCATGAAATGATTTACTAAATTTGTAAATTAGATAAGACGTGAAACAAAACGATTATGACTAGCTCAAATATGGAAGACTGGTTGCACAGTTTGTGATGGCACAAAGAAATCAAAATTAATTTGTGCACTTTTTTCACCCGCTAGCACACATGCATATATCAAACCTAGTTACTAATCCACTCCCATGGGTTAAGTGAGAGCACCTCATCTCCAATTCCACGACATTTCCGAAGTTGGCTATGACAACGCTGCTCCAATTTTCATTGGATAATGACAATGAAAATTCTTACACTCGTGTCAGTTCGTCACATTTAGCTTTTAAATTCTTTTTCTCGATTATTTAAATATTAAAATATGTCGTCATCCTTCGAGTTAGTCATTTCATTAACTTCCCAACTTTTAGTTGATGGAAAAGTCTAGGCTGGCATTTTTTATTATTTATTTCCTCTACAAGAGCGACATTTTGTGTTCATCCATTTATGTTTTATAAAATTATTTATTAAAGAAAAATGAACTTGTCTTTTTTTTTTTTTTTTTGAGCTTGTAAGATTAAAAGGAAAGAGGGACGGCAATGTGTTTCGCCCTCTATAGCCAACCTCCCATGTCGGGGTCGTGGTAAGGGTGGTTGGCCCTCACTTGGCCATAAGAGCAGGCTACGATTCTCGCCACCACCAGACAAGGGCTGCTGCGACCATGAAGCAAGGGCCCTTGCCTGTGAATCAAGATAAACGTCAAGTGGTGCCTTTATCAAATATCACTCTGGTGCTGGGGGATTTCAATTGCAATTTAGGGGAGCACAAATTTTCCGCCATCGAATAGAGACGTCCAACTAGTAGCCAATGACCATTGTCGGAAAGCAAAAATTTTAGCACTTTGAAAAAGACAACCCCTGGATCGATAGTATGTATCACGAGACCACCAGTTTTCTCAATGATGTGATATCTCTATGGCTAATTGAACAATCCAAATTGGATTAGTCAAATACGAATAAAGTAACAAAAGGAGATTCATTTCATGGGTCAGTGATGTGAAATTAATGGAATCACAAACTTTGATGTAAACCGCATGAAATGATTTACTAAATTTGTAAATTAGATAAGACGTGAAACAAAATGATTAAGATTAACTCAAATATGGAAGACTGGTTGCACAGTTTGTGATGGCACAAAGAAATCAAAATTAATTTGTGCACTTTATTCACCCGCTAGCACACATGCATATATCAAACCTAGTTACTAATCTACTCCCATGGGTTAAGTGAGAGCACCTCATCTCCAATTCCACGACACTTCCGAAGTTGGCTACGATAACGGTACTCTAATTTTCATTGGATAATGACAATGAAAATTCTTACACTCGTGTCAGTCCATCACATTTAGATTTCAAATTCTTTTTCTCGATTATTTAAATATTAAAATCTGTCGTCATCCTTCAAGTTAGTCATTTAACTAACTTCCCAACTTTTAGTTGATGGAAAAGTCTAGGCTGGCATTTTTTATTATTTATTTCCTCTAAAGAGCGACATTTTGTGTTCATCCATTTATGATTTATAAAATTATTTATTAAAGAAACATCAACTTGTCTTTTTTTTTTTTAGGTTGTAAGATTAAAAGGAAAGGAGGATGGCAATGTGTTGCGCCCTCTATAACCAACCTCCGTTGTCAGGGTCGAGGTAAGGGTGGTTGGCCCTCACTTGGCCACAAGCGCAGGCAACGATTCTCGCCACCACCAAGCAAAGGCTGCTGCGACCATGAAGCATGGGCCCTTGCCTGTGAATCAAGATAAATGTCAAGTAGTGCCTTTATCAAATATCGCTCTGGTGCCGGAGGATGTTAATTACAATTTTAGGGAGGACAAATTTTCTGCCATCGAATAGAGACGTCCAACTAGTAGTCAATGACCATTGTCGGAAAGCAGAAATTTTAGAACTTTGAAAAAGACAACCCCTAGATAGATAGTATGTATCACAAGACCACCAGTTTTCTCAATGATGTGATATCTCTATGGCTAATCGAACAATCCAAATTGGATTAGTCAAATACGAATAAAGTAACAAAAGGAGATTCATTTCATGGGTCAGTGATGTGAAATTAATGGAATCACAAACTTTGATGTAAACCGCATGAAATGATTTACTAAATTTGTAAATTAGATAAGACGTGAAACAAAATAATTATGATTAGCTCAAATATGGAAGACTGGTTGCACAGTTTGTGATGGCACAAAGAAATCAAAATTAATTTGTGCACTTTATTCACCCGCTAGCACACATGCATATATCAAACCTAGTTACTAATCTACTCCCATGGGTTAAGTGAGAGCACCTCATCTCCAATTCCACGACATTTCCGAAGTTGGCTACGATAACGCTGCTCTAATTTTCATTGGATAATGACAATGAAAATTCTTACACTCGTGTCAGTCCATCACATTTAGATTTCAAATTCTTTTTCTCGATTATTTAAATATTAAAATCTGTTGTCATCCTTCAAGTTAGTCATTTGACTAACTTCCCAATTTTTAGTTGATGGAAAAGTCTAGGCTGGCATTTTTTATTTTTTATTTCCTCTAAAGAGCCACATTTTGTTTTCATCCATTTATGATTTATAAAATTATTTATTAAAGAAAAATGAACTTGTCTTTTTGTTTTTTTTTAGGTTGTAAGATTAAAAGGAAAGGAGGACGGCAATGTGTTGCACCCTCCTATAGCCAACCTCCCTTGTCGGGGTCGAGGTAAGGGTGGTTGGCCCTCACTTGGCCACAAGCGCAAGCAACAATTCTCGCCACCACCAGGCAAGGGCTGCTGCGACCATGAAGCAAGGGCCCTTGCCTGTGAATCAAGATAAATGTCAAGTGGTGCCTTTATCAAATATCGCTCTGGTGCCAGAGGATGTTAATTGCAATTTCGGGGAGGACAAATTTTCTGCCATCGAATAGAGACGTCCAACTAGTAGCCAATGACCATTGTCGGAAAGCATAAATTTTAGAACTTTGAAAAAGACAACCCCTGGATAGATAGTATGTATCACGAGACCACCAGTTTTCTCAATGATGTGATATCTCTATGGCTAATCGAACAATCCAAATTGGATTAGTCAAATACGAATAAAGTAATAAAAAGAGATTCATTTCATGGGTCAGTGATGTGAAATTAATGGAATCAATAACTTTGATGTAAACCGCATGAAATGATTTACTAAATTTGTAAATTAGATAAGACGTGAAACAAAATGATTATGATTAGCTCAAATATGGAAGACTGGTTGCACAGTTTGTAATGGCACAAAGAAATCAAAATTAATTTGTGCACTTTATTCACCCACTAGCACACATGCATATATCAAACCTAGTTACTAATCTACTCCCATGGGTTAAGTGAGAGCACCTCATCTCCAATTCCACGACATTTTGTGTTCATCCATTTATGTTTTATAAAATTATTTATTAAAAAAAATGAACTTGTCTTTTTTTTTTCTTTTTTTTTAGGTTGTAAGATTAAAAGGAAATGGGGATGGCAATGAGTTGCGCCCTCTATAGCCAACCTCCCTTGTCGGGGTCGAGGTAAGGGTGGTTGGCCCTCACTTAGCCATAAGCGCAGGCTACGATTCTTGTCACCACCAGGCAAGGGCTGCTGCGACCATGAAGCAAGGGCCCTTGCCTCACAGGCAAGAGTGGCAACCCTTGCCGGCAACAAAGAGGCAGTCACATCGCCCTCCCTCCTTCTTGCCCCTTCACCACCGATCTTTTTCCATTTTTTTTCCCATTTCATAACTTTAGCGCTTTTTTTCTTTTACCTTTTTTTCTAGTGCATCACATTAGCCCAGCTTCCACAAAAAGAAAAAGAAAAATTAATAAAAAGTCCGCATGGATTTTCCGTCCAAGAAAAAACAACAGTGTTAACGAAAAGCCTAATTTGAAGGACAATGACGAGTTTTAAGCCTTAAATGACTCTGAACAAAATTTGAGAACTTAAGTGATGTATTGACACAAGTTCTAAAACTTATGCCGTCACCATCCCACTAATTTTATAGGATTCATGGGAAAGATATGTAGAGATACATATGAGGTGAGAAAATGTTATGCAAAAGACTTAGTTTATGGAAAAGTGATGGACAGAACTAGCCAATTATAATATAAAAATTACATTGAAACTTGTGTTTTTTTAAAGAGAACCTGTAAATCTAGACTATGTTTCCAAATGGGACCGACGTGATCTAACAAAATTAGTACTTTGTTCCACTAGGTAGATCGCTCATTAAAGCTGAATGGTGGGTAATGCATTTAATGGCCTCTAAAATAAAGATTGGTTGGCGAACTTAAAGCAGGTCAACGCCGATGGGCGTCCACGTCTTTGAGGGGACTCTTGTGTCGGATCCATGGTATCCTACGCTTGAGGTAACGGTGGTCCAAGAGTGGCTTGCCCGTTGCTGTTGCCTTACGATTGCTTGACTCGAATCTCCCTCGTCACCACAAAGGACTTTATCCTCCGCTCATCCACATAAATTTTACATTGGAAGTGTGGGACCGTTTTCTAGAGAAATTATTAGTTTTAAACATTTTCGCGAAATTTCATTGCATTCTTTCCTATTAAGTTTCGCTAGAAATCACGGGCATGAAACTGTCCTTCGTGATTCATCATTGCGTCAGAAATTTTCTGCGAAAATTAATTGAAATGACTATCATGGAACTTCTGCATAAAAGTTTAGGACTAAATTCACAAAACTAAAAAGTTTAGAATTGAATTGATACATATACAATACGTTTAGTATTAATTGGACAATTTCGCCCATGTTTTCATTCTAGTACAGATTTCTACTGAAATTATTCATCCTTTCAAGAGGCGAAATTACAAGGTACGTTCTTTTTTGTCTCGTGTCGAAGGACTTTCACTAGAGACAAGTGCATTTCCCCTCGAAATCGCCGTCAAAACAGCTGGACTTTCCCTTCCTCCCACGCCATCTCTCCACCGGCAACCAGAAAGAAGAATTTCTTAAGATGTGGTTTTGCTACCCCCCAAACGGAAAAATACGAGGTTGGCAAATTTTTTGGATCCACAAACTTATCTTAGAATTTCGTGATGCTTGTAAACCAGCAATCGGAAGTTTAATTCCTTCGATCATGAATAGAGAAAGATATTATGATTTTATATCTACCTTTAGTGTAAATGGGATATTCCCAAAATTATACTTTGTGCCTATTGATAATTCCATATTAAAGATGTGCAACCGCACCAATTCTATTCAAAAATTGAATCGGACTGCCCTGAAATCAGTTTGATTCCCAATTTTGAGTGAAGAACCAATCGGGAATCGGATTGAACCGAATTTGGAACCGGTTTCAAAGCCTAAAAATTTAATTTTTCTCTTATTATATATATATATTTTTTATATTTCTCTCTTTTTTCTATTTCCTCCAACCTTACCCAAACACTTCACGACACTCTCTCTCGCTCTCTTTCTCTCAGAGTACAGACCAAGCCTAAAAGATTTATTTACGATTGAGATTAGATAGATGCTCTTGAGGGTGTCCTCCAGAGAAATGCATAAGGACGGTGATTTGAACCTAGGAGCATGTACTGATCGCTTGGTGATTTGTTTTATATGCCACTTCACTTTATAAGTAAAGCCAACGACTTCTGGAAAAATTATCTCAGTACAGACCAAGCCTCAACCTGTTCCTTGAACACCATGAGAAACTCGTCATTTCTCCTTGCGCTTGTTCTCTCAATCCTTCACTTGTCTTCTCAACCTTCCTCTGCAACTCGCACTACTTTGAGCAGAGGCGACTCTCTCTCCGTTGATAACCCGGATGACATCCTCATCTCAAAGTCTGGTGTCTTTTCCGCCGGTTTTTACCCCGTCGGCAAGAACGCTTACTGCTTTGCCATCTGGTTCAGCCATCCACCATGCAGCGGCCAGAATTGCACCGTAGTTTGGATGGCAAACCGCAATGAACCTGTCAACGGGAGGTACTCTAAGCTTTCTATTAAAAAGAACGGTGATCTCGTGCTAACCGATGCCAGCCACACTGTTGTTTGGCCCATAGATACAGCCTCACTCTCGTGGTCAAAAACACCGGTTCATCAGTTACGACTCCTAGACTCTGGTAATCTTGTTCTTCGTGACAGAGAAGGTAATGTCCCACTCTGGCAAAGCTTCAACTACCCGACCGACGTGCTCCTCCCTGGACAGAACCTCACCAAGAACACACCACTTGTTTCCTCTCGGAGCAACGGCAACTTCTCTTCTGGCTATTACAAGTTATACTTCGACAACGACAACGTCCTTCGTCTCCTCTTCGATGGACCTTTGATGTCAAGCGTATACTGGCCAGACCCGGCCCATGTGAGTTGGGAAGTTGGAAGAACAACCTACAACGATAGTAGAGTTGCAGTGCTCGATTCCATGGGGAATTTCACTTCATCTGACAATCTGATGTTCCTGACGTCGGATTTTGGCAAGAAAACACAACGTATGTTAAAGGTGGATCATGATGGTAATGTAAGGGTCTATAGTAGAGAAAAAGATGGGAAGTGGGTTGTAACATGGCAAGGCTTATCTGAGTCATGTACTGTTCATGGGATTTGTGGACCGAATAGCGTTTGCAGGTACAGCCCGAGGGAGGGAAGGAGTTGCTCTTGCCTTCCTGGATATGTGTGGAATAATGACACTGATTGGACTCAGGGATGTGCGCCCAAATTCGAGAGCTTCTGCAACCAGGGTTCTGATGCTCATGTCGATTTCCTGCGTTTGCCTCACCATGATTTCTATGGATATGATAAGAACTATACTTCAAACACTACCCTGGCGTTGTGCAAGAAAACGTGCGCAGATCTTTGCAATTGTAAAGGCTTTCAATACAAATTCAACGGGGAAAAAGGGAGCTTCGACTGTTTCCCCAAGATACTGCTGTTAAATGGATATAATTCGTTCTCATTTATTGGGAGCATCTATTTGAAACTACCAAAAGCTAATCTCTCTTCTTATCAAATACCCACCAAAGGATTCGACCCACTGCCCTGTCCCCCAAAAGCTCAAGAAGTTGTCCTGCAGAGGACTTATCTGAAGAGCCACCAGAATTCGACACTTGAGATCTTGCTCATTTTTGCTACGGCGCTGGCTGGAGTGGAAATTGTTGTAGTCTTCCTCACATGGTCCTTTCTGATCAGGACTGATCCTGACAAACGTGGAGGTTATGCAAAGGGATATCGTCTTGCGGGGACAGGATTTACAAGGTTCACATATGCCGAGCTAAAGAAAGCGACCAGGAATTTTAACAAAGAGATTGGCAGAGGAAGTGGGGGGATTGTGTACAAGGGTGTCTTGCCACATCATGGCGAAGCAGCGGTCAAGCTGCTAAACGAGGCGAATCAAGGAGAAGATGAGTTCCTGGCTGAAGTGAGAACAATTGGGAATCTCAATCACATGAACCTGATTGCGATGTGGGGTTACTGCGTGGAGGGAAGGCACAGGCTCTTGGTTTATGAGTTCATGAATCACGGTTCCTTGGCAGAAAACCTTTCTTCCGATCAACTCGACTGGAAGAAGAGGTATGAGATCGTGGTGGGATCAGCCAAGGGGCTTGCTTATCTTCACGAGGAGTGCTTGGAATGGGTTCTCCATTGCGACGTGAAGCCACAGAACATACTCCTCGATTCCGATTACCAACCAAAGGTGGCCGATTTTGGGCTCTCTAAGCTACTTAATAGAGAGGACCTTAAGAATACGAGTTTCTCAAGAATCAGAGGAACGAGGGGTTACATGGCTCCCGAATGGGTTTACAATATGCCAATCACCTCCAAAGTGGATGTGTATAGCTATGGAATCGTTCTGTTGGAGATGCTGACAGGAGGGAACCCGGTTGCAGCCCATGCCATCCGCGGAGAAATAAAAGGCGAGAACAAAACGTTGACTTCCTGGGTGAGAGAGAAGATGAAACCAGGAGTGCCCATGGAGACATGGATAAGGGAAATTGTGGATCCGACCGTAAAGGGACCTTACGACATCAAGAAGATGGAAGTTTTGGTTGCGGTGGCACTTCAGTGTGTGGAGGAGGACAGAGATGCGAGACCCACCATGAGCCAGGTGGTTGAGATGCTTCTGCGCCATGAAAGTGAGGATCTGTAATCGGATACAAGCATAACTACTTGGGTTCCAACTCTAAATAATTGGACAGTGACAAAGGTAATAGTCTTTGGATGTACAAACCTAGTAAGTGTTTAGGAATAAGTCCCTGTTTATCTCTGTTTTATCTTCTTGGAATTCTATGAAAGATCATTTAGCATGATAGTTCCCTTTGACATCATTCAGCAACAAGGACGCTATTGCTCCTTTGTGGAATGTTCACCTTTGGTGCCTATGATCCAATCTTATGAATCTATGGTTGATCTGACATGGTTTAAATCGGTATACATAGAGGTGCCTTAGGCTCACGAGATGGTACACTTCTTCTTAATAACAAATCATTGACTAGATAAAATAGTTACAATTTATAATCTCCTTTCCCGACATTAACTTTTGAACATAACTATCGCCATACACTTCTCATTCTTTTCGGCCGTGCTTTGCTATGAGCTAGTCTAATACCTAAACCGAAGCAATTCACTTGGGTTAGGGAACTTGACATTAATCTTGAGAGGTCAAGCCATCAAAAAATAGTTTGAAATTGTTGACACCAAAGTTGATTTGGTCTTTGATACGCACCTGCTTGGCAGTTGGCATGAGAATGAGAAATATGTGGCATATGAGCAGGGATAAGCAGCAATCACGCGTAAGAAATGGGATAACTTTTGTGCCTCGACTACTTTGAGTTATGCTCTTTAAAAGCTGCGTTATTATGTGGAAATAAAGTGATAACTCTAACGATATAAAAAAAATGAATAATCCGTCAACTGAGTTTAAATAAATTATTTGAGTTTCTATTGCAGTTTACTTGAATTAAGAATTTTCCACTTCTTCCGTGCATAGCACGGGCCAGATTACTGTACATACAGGGTAATCTTAACTATCATTTTGAGAATATACACACTACATATTGTACTTGCAAGGCACTGAGGAAAAATCAAACAGAGAGAAAGTTCACGAGCCTCATGGTTAGGAGAAAGAACAACACACTCCGATGCTACAGACAAAGCGTATAAGAGTGGTTTATTTTGAAAAATGACTTTGTATTCCATCATTCCTCATATATATATATATATATATATATATATAAACATCTCAGTACAAGCCAGTCCTCAACTGGAACGCCATGAGAAACTCGTCATTCCTCCTTGCGCTTGTTCTCTCAATCATTCACTTGTCTTCTCAACATTCCTCCGCAACTCGCGCCACTTTGCGCATTGGCAACTCTCTCTCCGTTGCCAATCCAGACAACATCCTCATCTCAAAGTCCAGCGTCTTCTCCGTAGGCTTTTATCCCATCGGCAAGAACGCTTACTGCTTTGCCATATGGTACAGCAATCCACCGTGCAGTGGCCAGAATTGCACCGTAGTTTGGATGGCAAATTGCGATGAACCTATCAATGGGAGATACTCTTAAGCTTTTGGTTTAAAAGAATGGCGATCTTGTGCTAACCGACGCCAAGGACGCTATTGTTTGGGCAACACATACGGCCTCAACAGATACGGCCTCACTCTTATGGTCAAAGACACCAGTTCGTCAGTTACAGCTCCTAGACTTTGGTAATCTTGTTCGTAGTGACAGAGAAGGCAAGGTCCCGTTGTGGCAAAGCTTTGACTACCTGATCGATGTGCTCCTCCCCAAACAAAACCTCACTGGAGGAGGAGGAGGAGGAGGAGTATTAGGGGAAGAATACGCAACACTGTTTGTTCTGATCTAAAAATAATAAATTCGAGAAAGTGATAATAAAAAGAAATAGTAATTGGAGGTGAGGTACAGCTAGCCGGATCACCTTAAGATGAGTAGTTTTCTCACTATTTGTTGGGTTTACTAGAAAATCAAGATGGCTAATAACAATGATGTCCAGAACGTTCCTGAAGATGTTCCTTTGGTCATTTTGACCAGTGAAGTTCAAACCTCGTGGCACGGTGTTATGGCAGCAAATGCTGCGAGCCTTCGAGCTAAAACAATCTATGGTGGTACGATATGCCTAGGACTGTTTTTCAAAACAATACAAGCCAAATGGTGTGTAGTCCAATTTTTGGGGAGATGGTTCAATAGGCTTTGCCAGGTTTGATGGTTCAATAAACTTTGCTGATTCTTGGCTATCAACAACCACCCATCTGTATGATGTCATATGTGTTTATCCCCAATGTCCTCCAATTTTCCAGATTTTGCGAAAATGACCCCAAATTCTGTGAAATTACGAAAATGCCTCTAATTAGGCCTTAATCACAAATTCGATCCGAATCGATGATTTCGGCATATCTTCACCATCTGAATAATCACGTGTCTGATTTTCAAGATTGCTTAACCCTTAAGCAAATTAGTTAGGCTTTGAGATCAAATCTTAGCCGTCAAATCGAACCGACGGCTAGGATTCGATCTTGGGGATGGTATATATATCATTACCCCTCAAAAACTTAAAGGGCTCATTTTTTTTCTGAAAATACAAATCTGAAGGCAGAAAAACCTCTCAAAACCCCTCTCTCCCTCTCATTCCCGCTCACTCTCCCCCGGCTCCCCCTCGTCGCCAATTGCCACACACCAGCGGTTTTCCAATGCCAGGCCTAGTCCCCAGCGTCCCCCAGCTCTTTGTCGACCTGTTGGTGGTCAATGCCCCCTCCGGCAGCCACTCAATCCCCCCGTCCGACGCCTCCTCTTTCGTGGCGTCAAAGACCAGGATGAACGCCAGTAATTGCAACTGCGAGAACCGCAACTAATTCTGGTTACCAGCGATGGTTCCTTGGCATTCCAATCGCCTCAATAAAATCCCCTGGTGTGTCCACGACGTCTTGGTGGTCGGAGGTTGATCAAACAACCACTGATCCACCAGCAAATGGCCGATCCTCCTCCACGATTCAAACCCGACCTGATCCGTGCCCAGTGCCCAAACCGGAGTCCACCGGCACCAATCCAACCCCCTCTGGTGACCACAACCTCTCTCGGACCTTCCTCAATGTCTCTAGTTGCTGTTACAACTTGGTGATAGTTCGTGGAAGTTTAAATTGCAAAATAGAGTGCACAAAAGTAACTCTTAAGTCTTGAGATCGATAAAGCGAGGTCTCGCTAAGAGACTGGGGTAGAGCTTGCCCTAGGGTTTCTATTTCTGCAAATCACAGCATGTTTAGAATGTTTAGAATGTTAGAAAGGCTTTTATGATAGTCTTGAATGAGTTTGAATGGCTTGATTGTGCTTGATTGATTGAATGAGCCTATTCCGCATTTTTCGGATGTTTGGATGACCGATCTGAGAAACTACTTGATATCAGCTTGTAAACATGCTTTTTTGTGTTCAATGTCTTCATGAAAGTCGAAAATTATTTGAACATCTTTCCAGCGAGCCATAGAATACCCTGAATAAACCTCATTTGATCTTATTTTCACATCCTCAAAATCGTGTCTAGAATCTACTAAATGTTTTATTATTCTGTTGGGTTGTGGTCTACACTGTTTGTCTTTTTTTCTGAATTTTATGCTCAGATTTTCAGGTTGATATCTCATGAAAGTTGCTTGAAATTTTTTTGGTCATGACATATATTTTTCCAAATTTTTTGAAGTAGATTTAACTAGGGAAATCCCCAAAAAAATCGTCCTCTGTTTGCTCTTATCTGACCAACCCCTGCCCTTTCCATGATTTCTGGAAAATTATGTGTTGCAAATTGGGAATGCATCCTTCATGAAGTTTACTCAAGACATCTAGGTTATGACATATTGATGGATTTTTTCCTTTCTGATGGGCCTGAGTTGGCCCGTCCGCCCATGTTGGGCCCAAAAGGCCCGGCCCGTGAGTTGAGGGCCCATGGAGGAAATTATTAAAGATAAGGGAAAAATCAGAGAGGCGGTTAATCGTAGAGAAGTTACGTATTTTGAGATAGAGAGATTACGTTCTCTCAAAGGTTACGTCTTCCAAAACCATTTTTCTCCCGAAGAACAGAACAGGATAATCCTCTAAAGAACAGCGTGGATTCTTCCTCTTTGATTCGCAACATCGGTATTTAGTCTGTGGAAACAAGGTACGTTCGTTTATGTGATGTGCCTTAGGATCGGTGATTCATGATTTTTCCTGGGCTTGCTTCCGCTTCGTTGTTTTAGGGGTTCGATTCTGTGTCGAATCACTGTTTTGGGGATCCTGTTTCCCGAATTTTCCCTTCATTGGTATCAGAGCCTCTTAATCATGTTTCTCGATTACTGTTTACGTTTATAAACTAGTTTTGATTAATTTTCTCGTTAAACATCATTGTTAATCGTTTTAGAGACGGAAAAATCCCAACATTGTACTATTCCCCCCTATTTTTGGTTTTTCCGTAGATCGAATTGCGTTTATGATTGCTTAGGGTTGAAGTGCTCATTGATACGAGAATTTTGAGTGGTGGCTCGCTGCCGGACACCGCCGGACGCGCCGCCACGCGCGAACGAAGTGTTCGGCTTCATCGGCGCGTGCAACGCGTTGAGGCGGTTTCCAGGCGTGTGGGTCGCACGCGCGAGCGGCGGAAACCGAAGGCACGTGCATGCACACACGCGGTAACCACACACGTGCGGCAACTGCCTGCGCGTGCGAGGCACGCGCTAGCTGACGTCATCGTGACGTCGGCCGGCGGTTGCCCACGCACGCGCAAGGCATGTGCCGGCCCATTCGTCCGACCCGACCGGCCTTACCGGTCCGACCGGACCGACCCGACCCGACCCGACCCGTTTTGACCCAGCGGACCCGTTGACTCGACCGGTCATCCGTTGACCGTTGGCTTGCGTTGACCACCGTTGACAGTCGTTGACCATTGACTGTTGACTTTGACCGTTGACTTAAAAAAAAATGTGTTTCTTTTTGGATTATGTCTATATGGATTATATGTTAATCCTCTATTGTTCTGCATTTGTTGCAGGAACTATGGAAAATTATGTATTTTCCCTTTTTGTTCATCGTGGATTATAAGTAATCCATTTTTGTTCTGCATTTGTTGCAGGAACTATGATGCATTATGCACGCATGCCTGCATTTTCGAAAACGGATGAAGAAAAAGCAAGAATTAAAAGGCTAATAACAGAGTTAGCTAATTATCGGTGGAATGACGGTGATGTAGTATCACACGTGGTCATGGTCAATCAGATGATACAAGAAATCATCTGGAGTGGTTATCTTATGCCGGATTTTGAGAAAGTGCCGGCTTTAATAAACACTCTTCCACCTGAATGGCAAGCAGTGTTAGATCGGTTATGGGAGGTCAACGTGGTCCCGGATTATAACAAGCTTGCAGTAGCTTTTGTAAGAGAGTATTATAGGATCGAGTTAACCAAAACTTTAACCCTTGGATTGAGTGTCACATGGCACAGAGTTAACCAAAACTTTAACCCTTGGAGGTGGCATGAGAGCTCTCCAAAAGTTTTTCCGTGGTTGGCCGATGCGTCTTCAGATTTCTTAGAGAGTTTTACTGACAAATTAGACTTTCCCTACTTATTTCTTAAATGAGTTTGAGATGTTTTAGTTGTAAATATCTCTTTCTATGTTGATATTTATCTTCTGTATATTACTTAGTGTAATGGACATGATTAATTATTGAAAATTCAATCTTGTTTATTGTTGTAAATTAATATGTTAATTTACAATTCGTTGTGGGAAGTTCAAGAAAGTTTTAGTGACTTTGCTGAACTTATTTTGCATAGAAAATTATATTAATGATAATTTCAAGTTAGGATTTTTGGAGGATGATTAGAAACTCAGTAACCTTTTGATTCTGAAACATTGCTTGAAATTATTCATTAATATGATGGGTCTATGCAAAATGGATGCATAAATGATAGGCATTAATAATTCGTGCATATGTGTCTGATATGTTAAGATCAATGGCTTTAGCAACTAAGAACGTAATTGCTTATTTGAACAAAGAAGACAAATTGAACGGCGAGAATTGTGAAATATTGAATGAGAAAATTCAATATATGCTTGAAAAGCAAGAAGCACTAAAAGCTCTTGACCATGTTATGGAAGATCTTAAGAATGCCGTGCGCCACCTTGAGCTCGCAGAGGACTGTCTCAAGGCATTTGAGTGGGATACAGATATCTGCTGTGTTGCTTTCAGCTCAGAAGGGGCTTGAGCTCTAAGCGCAAGCGCATTGATTCGTTCAATATGTGGAAATGCAAGGGATCAAAAACTTCTTGCAAGAAACCAAGAATTAACCAATATAAGAGAGGAAAACGTCCTCGTGTGAAGAGTATTTCAAGGGTAAAGTGTTACAACTATGGCCAGAAGAGTCACTATGCTCGCGACTGTCGTGAGCCAAAGAAAGTAAACACCCCTTGTACTTTTGGGAACTTTGCATATGTGTCAAGTTCTGTATTATTAACTGAATCTAATCCTTTGTGGACTGTAGATTCGGGAGCAACAGACCATGTAGCGAAGGATAGAGAATCCTTCATAGAATTTCGACGAGTTTCGACTGGAACTAAGTGGATCTATGTGGGAAATAACTCTAAAGCTGAAGTTAAAGGAATTAGCACCTGCCAATTGAACATGTGTGGTGGACGCACTTTGTTCCTACATGATATATTATATGCTCCGGAGATTTGTCGAATTTTAGTGTCTGTTTTGGTGTTGGTTAAGCTTGGTTTTAGTTTGAACTTCCATAATAGAGGTGTAGATTTGTATTTGGATACAAACTACTATGGTTGTGGTCATTTCCTGGATGGTTTTATTGTACTAAATGTTGACTGTGGTGATGTCAATGTTTGTTATTCCCTTTTCACGTTTTCTACTCCATATGATAATGATGTAAATGTGTGGCATGATAGACTTGGTCATATTGGCCAACAACGTATGAATAGGCTAGCCAAAGAGGGCTTGTTGGGCAACATTGAAAAAGTCGATTTGCCCATATGCGAGTATTGTCTGGTAGGGAAAAAAACAAGAAAACCATTTGGAAAAGGTAAAAGAGATGAATTTCCTTTACATTTAATCCATTCTGACGTCTGTGGTCCAATGAATGTGAGAGGAATGCATGGGGCTGTTTATTTCATCACATTTATAAATGATTATACTCGATTCGGATATGTCTATTTGATTTCTCATAAATCTGAAGCATTGAGTTGTTTCAAAAAATTTATGAACTTAGTAGAAAATCAATTAGACAAGAAAATAAAAGTATTGAGATCCGATCGAGGTCGTGAATATTTATATGATGAGTTCAGAAAATTATGTGATGAAAAAGGAATAGAAAGACAATTGTCTATTCCTTATACTCCTCAACAAAATGGTGTTGCAGAAAGAAGAAACATAACCATTATGGAAATGATTAGGTCCATGATGGCGCATACTAACTTACCTATCATTTTTTGGAGTGATGCGTTGTTAACTGCTACCTATATACTTAACCGAGTGCCTTCCAAATCATTTACTTCCACTTCATATGAGTTATGGACAAGTAGAAAACCGGACTTAAGTTTTCTTAAGCCATAGGGTTGTGCTGCCTATACTCACAAGTCCTCTCACAAGTTTGGGAAATTGGGTCCCAGAGGAAAGAAGAGTATTTTCATAAGATACTCTGAACACTCGAAAAAGTATGTGTTCATAGGTGAGCAGGAAAGTGGGAGTATAACTGAGTTTGAATCACAGGATGTCACATTTTTAGAGAATAATTTTCCTAAGAAGGGCGAAATAGGTGAGGACTACTCCCTATTTGAAACCTTGGATCCAGATAATGATTTTAGTGGAGTTCGTCCAAGTGGGAGTAACATGAGAAGTGATGAATTTAATTTAACTCACTCTCAATTACAACCACACGATGAGACGATATCATCATTATCTAATCCGAGTGAGAGCATAATGGGGAATGATGTGCAAAGTGTACCATCTCCCATACGGCGAACAAGTCACAAAAGTATTCCCCGTCGACGTTTTGACATTGAAGGGGAAACTTTTATGGTTGCTCCGCAAGATGAAGATGAGCCAATGAATGTAAATGAGGCTCTAAGTTGCCCTAGTAAGGAAAAATGGATGCATGCAATGAAAGAGGAAATGGAGTCAATGTAGTCAAACCATGTTTGGGAATTGGTTGATCTTCCAAAAGGACACAAAGCTATTGGGAACAAATGGGTTCTCAAAATAAAGCGTAAAGCTGATGGCTCAATAGAAAGTCATAAGGCTCGCCTTGTGGCGAAAGGGTATAATCAACAGGAATGAATTGATTATAAAGAAACATTTTCTCCTATCGTGAGATTTACCTCGATTCGCATTATTCTAACAATAGTAGCAAGTATGGATCTTGAGTTACATCAAATGGATGTAAAGACTGCTTTCCTCAATGGAGAATTAGAGAAAGAAATTTATATGGAACAACATGTTGGTTTCATTATGAAAGGCCAAGAACAAAAGGTATATCGACTTTTGATATCGATATATGGCCTTAAGCAGTCGTTAAGACAATGGTATATACGTTTTCATAATGCCATAATGGCATATGATTTTATAATAATTGATGAGGATCATTGTGTATATATCAAAAGGTCCAAAGATCAATTTGTGATCATATTATTATATGTTGATGATATACTGATTGCCGGAAGTAATAAGGAGTTTGTTAATATTGTCAAAAGTTGGCTATCTTCCAACTTTGAGATGAAAGACATGGGTGAGGCTGCATACATTCTTGGAGTTAAGATTTCAAGAAATCGTTTGAAGAGATCATTGTCTCTTTCGCAAGAAACATATATAAATAGGGTTCTTGAACGATTTCGTATGCAAGACTGTAAACCCATAGCTACTCCTATTGCAAAAGGCGAAGGATTGAGCCATAGATTGTGTCCAAGGACTCCACAAGAAAAGGAACAAATGAAACATGTTCCTTATGCTAGTGTTGTTGGGAGCTTGATGTACGCTGTGATGTGTACAAGACTTGACATATGTTTTGCAGTTGAAATGGTGAGTAGATACCAATCCAATCCAGGTCAAGCACATTGGAAAGCCGTTAAGAGAATACTGAGGTATTTGAAGGGAACTGCTGATTATACGTTGAGTTACCAAGGAAAGGATCTGCGACCTGAAGGCTATTTAGATGCTGATTGGGGAGGAGATTTAGATAAAAGGAAATCTACCTCTGGATTTTTTTTCTTACTGAATAATGGCGCCATATCTTGGAGCAGTAAGAAGCAAACATGTATAGCCTTGTCCACGATGGAAGCTGAGTTCGTGGCATTATCAGCAGCAGTTCAAGAAGATGTTTGGCTTAAGAGATTTTTAGATCATTTAGGTGTTATTGGGTATGCCGCATACTCATTGTTGGTTAACTGTGATAGCTAAGCAGCAATAGCGTACACCAAAGATCCAAAATATCATGGCAAGACCAAATGTATAGATACCAAGTATAATTTTGTCAAAGATATAGTTGCACGAAAAGATGTGAACTTACAATACATATCTATGCATAGAATGGTCGCAGATCCTATGACAAAGCCAATACCTAGAGATGTGTTTTGTGGACATGTGAAATCTCGAGGACTGCGTAGAGGCTGATGTACTGAATATTGTAATTTTCCATAAGTGTTCACATTTGATGATTTTGCGTTTTCATCATTAATGCCTATGAGTCTTTGTTTGACCATTATGCATCTTAATGCTTAGTGCATTATATTAAGTTGAGAAAGTATGTCGGACAGATTAGAGATTAGCCCACTCACATGGGTAATCACCTCTATTTACTGTGTGATAAATAGAGATGAGACGGTTTTTAAGCTTATTATCTAGGTGATAATTGAGAGCTCAAGCTTAAAATACATATGTCGCCTTAATTGAGTGTTAAGATGAGGATATAATATTTTCTATGTCCGAAAGTAAAATAACCCACATATTTTACTTGATTTGTCTATGATGCCAAATGTGAGTTCTGATGAATTCTGTGAATGAGTAGATACGTGAACTCAAGTTAAACATTAAGTATGTCTGAACTATCATATGTACGGTATTAAAGATGTAGACATACGCTCCATGGGAAATGAGTTAAATACCGTAATACGTATTTCATACTACGTATGCATGAGACGACCAATAAGAGTGGCAAAAGTTTTGATCTCAACTTTTATGCCGTGTGAGACTCTTGAGGAAAAAAGAGTTCCTCAATTTAGTGCCCTTATGACTCTTACTTATTCTCAAGATTTCTATTCCATGTTTGCTATTTTAGAATGTTGCCAATGGTCATGAATTGATTCAATCTAATGGGACATTTCTAGAAAAGTAAGTTGAACTGAAATTGAGAATTTCAAGGAAAGAGGAAGATCGAATTTGGAGAATCACATTCTAGTTTTGTATTCACCGGTCGATAAATTATGATTGTTTTATGGGATAATCATAATTGTGAATACAATATATCATTGTTTAAAAAGAGATCAGAAGAGAGATATAAACGTGATCGATCGATCTAGGGTACTGCATACTAAATCTACTCAGGATGTGATGCCCATTATGAGCTGCTATATATTCCTAATAGATGTATGGCAAGGAGCTCTCAAAGTATGCTGGTCGCATGGACTATTCACCAGTATGAATGTTGCAGTGAGGAAAAGAGGATTCTGTTCGGCCCACCATGTCAAGTGGGAGTTGATGGATGTTTCTCTGATGGCTTAAGTAGGGCTCGTCCGCTCATGTTGGTTTTGGCCCACCATGTGCGAGTGGGAGATGATGGATTTTTTCCTTTCCGATGGGCCTGAGTTGGCCCGTCCGCCCATGTTGGGCCCAAAAGGCCCAGCCCGTGAGTTGAGGGCCCATGGAGGAAATTATTAAAGATAAGGGAAAAATCAGAGAGGCGGTTAATCGTAGAGAAGTTACGTATTTTGAGATAGAGAGATTACGTTCTCTCAGAGGTTACGTCTTCCAACACCATTTTTCTCCCGAAGAACAGAACAGGATAATCCTCTGAAGAACAGCATGGATTCTTCCTCTTTGATTCGCAACCCCGGTGTTTAGTCTGTGGAAACAAGGTACGTTCGTTTTTGTGATGTGCCTTAGGATCGGTGATTCATGATTTTTCCTAGGCTTGCTTCCGCTTCGTTGTTTTAGGGGTTCGATTCTGTGTTGAATCACTGTTTTGGGGATCCCGTTTCCCAAATTTTCCCTTCACATATGAACTTTAAAAAAAAATAGGGACATCCGATAGGGTAAATTGCTCAAAGAACATGATACATCGGTTCTGTGCCCTTATGACTTGCATTATTTTTCAATTTCCTCCTGATTTTTGTGAACCTTATTAGACTTAAGTTCCTTCATGAGAAACAATCCATGAGTTTTTTTCTGTATGCATGAATTTTCGTGGGATTCTTTTATGACATTAGGATAGTGATAACCATTCACGATTCAGAAAATGCAGCGTGTTTTGGACTGGTGCATATCTCTTTATAATTATCTTCAATTGAGCTCCTTAAGGGAAAAATTAGGGTGAGAGTCTTTCTAGACATATTTAGAAAACTTCATAAGCTTCGTAATGATATATTATTCATTCCAATCAATGATCGTTTGACCCATGAATGCACATTGCGAATTTTCTGCCATTCTTAGTCTATTTTTAACATGCTTGCATTAGATGGTACTAGTCTACCTATTGACGTTCATAAATTTGTATGATTCTTTGTGCATTGATTTATGGTTTAGTATCTTAATCACTCTCATCCATTGCACTCAGCCCTACATCGTGATAAAATATCGTAGTTTTCGAGTATCATTTAGATGGTTTAGCAAGCCTATTTTCATTCATCATGTCGTGACATGCTTATTGTTGACTCGTGCACTTTTGTAAATGCTATCATTTGAGCATGTAATTGACATTAATTGAACTCGATCTCTCTTAGAAAGTCTTAGGGCATATCTTGAGCTTTCCAATGACACCAATTTTGTTTCATTTGCATGCCGTTTGACCCATTTTTCATTTTTGTGAATTTACCTTGAAATATGCCGTGTGATAAATTCGGAATGTTTCTTCTACCCTTACGGAACCGGACCTTTTGTCATTTTTATATGGATTTTTCCTTAAGGATTTTGAGGTCAAGTCCTTCATGGAATCTGTTTTCCATTTAAAGACTATGTTATGGTGAATTTTGGGAATTTTTAGACATCGTTTGTTAGGAAAATTGCTATTAACATACATGAACGTCCCGCTGCCCTACATTGTTCTTGATGCGTTGTTATGTGTTCTTGGATTTTTAGAAATTCATGTGTAACTTATCTTAAGAAACTTCCTTCATGGAAGTAATTCTTATTGAGTGCTTGATGTACCGTATTTTTTTAGGACCAATTATTCATAGGTAATACTTCAATTGCTCGAATCCTTTATGCCACGTTCTGACATGCTTTTCAACCCCTCAAATGTTGCAAAACAATCTGGAATTTCATATTTTGATTTATTCAAATCCAATTTTCATTCATGTGATGCCTATATTTCTTTGCATTTCAATTTGACATGACTTTATTGAATCCTTAATTCATGTTTAAGACGTTTGTGATGCTTGATTAGTTGTGCCCTTGATGCACCCGAGTTCACCTTAATGACTAGACGTAATTCTTGGTTCAATAAAATCATGTCCCTATCTAACATTTTCCTTAAAAATCTCGATTTGACATAAAATTTGTCAAAGTTTGGATTATATTTAGAATGTCTACAACGCTTGATCAGTTGTGTCCTTCGATGCACCCAAGCTAGCTTTGATGGCTAAATGTGCTACATGACATTGACGAAATTATATCCTTTTTATCGAATCCTTTCGAAATAATGCATCTTCTTGCCAATTGTTCATGAAATCTTTTTAGGCATCACATGATTCATATATTGATCTTTTCAGTTGCTATGAAATGCATGTGGATGTGTTTGGCACATGATAGTTGAACAAGTGATCCGATGCCAGCTTATTAATTTGTTTGATTGATTGAGAACCAAGGTCCAATAGCCTACATACATGCTTACGTTTAAACTATGCATGTGAGTTTTAGGTTGATGCATAGGTGCAATGCATGTACCCATGGGGTACTTTAGGTGACACTTAGAACCCAAATTAGAGATTTGTTAGTATTAATCATTGTTTGTAAACACAAGTGATGGCTAATTATTGCAAACCATTAAAATAATTGGGTAGGGGTCTTCTAAGTAGCACGGACACGCGACACGACGCGCCGACACGTCATTTCTCAAAAATAAAGAATTCCGACACGTTAAGACACTTTATTTATTAAATGAATATTTTTATTTTTAATTAATTTGATTCAAAATCACAAATAAATGAATAATAAAAAAGAACTTACAATGAATTTGCACTAATAATATTAATAAATGTATTCATGGGAAATTTGAAACACATATTAATAGTTAATGCGTATTCATATTTGAGAACATATTTCTAACTTTAACAAAAAAATTATAGATGAAACTAATGACTAAAAAAATTATAATTAACTTATTTGAAAAAATCTATGATCTTCTATAATAATTAAAATTTATCATTATTTAACTTTTAGTATTTTCATTGTTGAAAATTATTTTTTAGCTAATTTATTTATTTTTTTAACAAATATAACATCGCCGTCCAAAAATTATTTTCCTCCCTGTTTTTTTTTTACCCAAACCCTCGTTCCTCTCTACATCTGAAGGAGCACATTGGAACAGCAGCTAGCCCTCTTTCCTTTCATGTGCAATTTTGTCGTTTTGCGACGGATGGTGAGAGAGTGACAATGAAAGACAAGTTGAGAAAGAGGCTTCAATGTTGTTTCTTGAATTCAAGATAGAATTTAAGGAGGCAGGTGGACTCACTTCAATGAGAGGAAGGAGAGAGAGATTCTCTCTTAGAGCGCATCGGGAACTTCTCGATCCTGGCCTCCACGCTTGTTCACGATAAAAAGAAGACAGAGTGTCACGCCCCGATCCTCCGAGCGCGTGCCCATCCCTCTGTGGTCGATTAAATAGCGACGTTCCAAGACGCATGACCAACCCATTCATTTTAATACGCATGCAGAAACAAATAAATAATCCCCAGACAACAACACAATGGAATAGAAAAGTACGGCCATAATTTTTCAAACCGAAAATTACAACACACTTATATACATATCCAACTAAGTCATGTCATATACAATACAGGTTTATAAAACAATGTCTGCAAAACAGGGGGGTTTCATAAAATTACAGATCCCCATCCTCCTCCTCATCATCATTGGAGCCTTCAGCTAAATACACCGGGCTCCCTGGATCCGATAGGTCTGGGTCCACCATTGAACCTTTAGGAGGGTCTGCCGTGCCTTTCCCAAAAGCAACCTCCAGCACATAAAAAGGAACCTCGAATTCCAGTATGGGACCCTTTCTCTGTCCATGTCACTCACGACGGTACCATGATCTGTATCGATGAGGTACCTTATAGGGTAGAGCCTCATCAACCTAGACCATAGACTTCACGAGCTCATAGACCAACCCCTTGGGTGCCCATGATTCGGAATATAGGCTACCTATTCTGTAACCTTCTTCGATTGACCAAAACGCTCAGGAGGAGCTACCATCTAGGGATCTAAAAATGTTATCCCACAATGGGGTGAGACGACATCTCAGCAAGTTCACCCCCTAAGACCCGATTAGGAAGAAAATACGTCCCGATGGCTACCTAAGCACAAGCACTAGTCAAAGGACTTATTTTTGCCTCAGTCCCTTCCTGCGAGTCAGTACATTTCAATCACTCAATCAATCATTTCAACAAACAAATTCATCTAAGTAGATTGAACCATCGATCAATCAACTCAGTCGATTCCATGTCATCAAGACCGTCTCTCGGTCTACCATTTCAATACTATCTATCAAACAATACTATCTATCAAGTCGTTTCCTTAAAACAATCACTGCTCACCTAAGCTGATACGAATGAATGCTCGCCTAAGCTGACAATGATAGTTAGTATAGCTCACTGAAACTGATATAGATAGATAGCATAGCTCACCGAAGCTAATATAGATAATGTAGCTCGCCTAAGCTAATTTGTGCTCGTCGAAGCTAAATTATGCTTACTGAAGCTGATTTATGCTCACCGAAGCTGATTTATAGATATTATACTCATCCATTACCAATTTCACCGTTTCATAATACCCAGTAAAATAATCGTATGTGGGCACACGGTAGGCCTCAGCCAAAATATAATATCTTTATTTTATTAAATCCCACTAATTATATAGTCAATAAAAACATTTTTGGCATTGTAAACCAACGCCTGATAATTTTCTAATTAATTACCGAAAATAATAAATTTTGGGATAAATACCCCAAAATTACAAATCACACTCAATTTGCACAAACCGGCACTCAATTAAATAAACAAATCACACCATTATGATCAGCATAAAATTCCAATCACCGGCTATCCCAGTCTAATTTCCGGAAAATAATAATTAATTAAATAATTATGAAAATTAATTAATAATTACCAATAAATAGCAAAAATGCACACTTAGGCCGGAAAAGCCTAATTAAAAGCCAAGATGGGTCCGGATAATTTCTGAACCTATCTAAATAAATATTACGGCCTATCTACTTGTTAATTGCACTAATCTAACCACCTAACATGCAATAACGATTAATTAAATCACTAATTTATTCTAACTATCCACATAATCCTAGCTTAGCCTAAACTAATTAACCCTTAAGCGTCATTAACTTACTAAGCAAGGATTAGTGAGTTAAACTCACTTGATTAACAAATCGGTTGAACTAAAACGACGGCGAGGCGAAGAGGAGCAATAAACTCCAAAGCGGGGCTGCACTACTAGGTTCGAAAGGGGTCGGAAACGGGCCAAATAATGCTGGCGAGACCCACTTTGTTCGATTCTGGTCTGGGCCGAGAGAGGTGGAACCAGTGCCTGGTTCAGCGAGACAAGAGCGGCGGAGGCAGCAGCGGTGCTTCACGGGCGACTCCGGCAATAGGCGGTGGCTGAACGGCAACCTAGGGGCTTTGACACGGCCTGAGGCAGCGAGCAGGGACAAGGACAATGGTGCACAAACACACGGACAGGCGGAACCGGGACGGTGACTAGCGGAGCTCGGACTCAGCTTCGGCTGGCAGCGACGGCAAGCGATGGTGTGCGACGGTTGCTCGACGGCAAGACGCTAGCTACTGGTCAGTTTCTAGTTTCTTGGAGCTTCACACGGTTGA
Organism: Eucalyptus microcorys; assembly: GCA_014182515.1. Classification (NCBI taxonomy): domain Eukaryota; kingdom Viridiplantae; phylum Streptophyta; class Magnoliopsida; order Myrtales; family Myrtaceae; genus Eucalyptus; species Eucalyptus microcorys. The sequence goes on along the minus strand of CM024567.1, from coordinate 22,892,554 downwards.
AATGGAGGAAGGAGGTCGACGGAAGGGGGAAGGGAGAGAGAAAGGGGGCAGCAAAGTGTGAGGGGGCCACCTTGGTCTCAAAACACTCATCACACTTGCCCCCTTCACTCAACCCTATCCTTGGCCACTTTCTCACTCTCTAATCTTCCTCAAGAAGCCAGCCAAGTGTCTCAAATGTTGCACCCCACCCTAGCATACGAATTTGGACACTTGCACACCAATTTCACTCAATTCTTCCTCAATTCCTTCTTGAATCGGTGAAATTCGGTCTCTATAAATTCCATCCTCGCGTCCTCAATTAAATTGGCATTTTTCCTCGCCAAAGATCCTACTTGCATCCCAATTTCACAATCAAAAACGGTTCTCTAAATTTTCCGATTGAAAATGGCACTATATCGACTTTTTCCGCAAAAACCTCGGTTTGCAGAAAAATCTTCGAAGGATGAGTCAACACTCCTAAAATGACTTGTGACATGACATAACTTTCAATTTCTGAAATCGGATTCAAATTCGTGATTAATTCCAATCTTGCTCGATTTTAGCATGACCTAGTCTACTAGGAGCTTTCAGAAAATTTTTAGTGCAATTGACCCATGGTCAATTTTTCTCGAATCACAATGAACTTCTTTGACACATTAGCGACTCTCAGTTGTCGTGAAAATCTCGAGGTTTCAAATACAGACAATGGATACCAAAACGACAGAAAAATTAGTATAGTATCAATCGACGAGAATTTTTCAATTTGGTGGAATCACTCACGTTTAACCACACATCTCAGTCGAACCAACCTACCTCTGATTTCTAATCGATCTTTATTGTGCAGTAATGATCTCTACAGATGAGCACGGTCGAGTAATCGATTCCTGATCAAATTCTCAAATCTATTGCATTAAAATCCCTTAATGACTTCCACAAATAGTCTAATTATCTCAAGAGTGATCAGCTCTGAGAATAACACTATAGGCGTGTCGATGAAAGGCCCGATTTATTAAATTGAAAATAGGACTGAAATTTTCAGGATGTCACACATAGAGGTTTTCACTCTCGTCTCTTGCAGTGCACTAGGACAAAGGGTGCGTTGGGAACACACCTCGCTTTTGCAGTGCATTGAGCTTTTCAGGTTGCCATGCTATCATTTCCCTAGATTATCTCTCCCACCTCACGCCACTCCTCTGATTTTTCCCCTTGTTCCCTCCCCTCCCCTACCTGTCATCATTTATCTCTTCCCTCATTCCCCTCACGCCACCCCCCACCCCTTGCCCCCCCTTATCAGTCACCTCACATGTTGTTTCTCTCTTCCCCCTTCATCCCCAAGCCACCCCAACCCCTAGGCCCCCGCCTCATTTCTTCCCATTTCTTCCACCTCTCCATCACCCATTGTTTTTCCTCCCCCTCCCTTTTCTCGCCTCCGGTTCTTTCCCTTTCTTCCCCCTCCCCCCATCACCTGCTAACCACAACCTCCTCCTCCTCCTTCTCCCACGATCCTCTCTGCTCTCTTTCAGTCGCCTCACCGCCTCTCCTCTGGCCCTTCCTCTTTCGTAGCCGCAGCCTCAGCCTCATCGCCAGCCCTCTATCGCAGCAGGCCCTCCCTCATCGTCACGACATTGCCTCCGTTCCTTCACCCTTATCTCTCGTCTCCACCCTCCATCGTCTTCTTCAACGATCTTTTCTCGGACACGCGTGTCGGAATGTGTCGAAAAAAGTTGACCAAGTGTCGAAAAGTTTGACATGCGATCAACGCCTGTCCGAGCATGTCCCAACGTGTCCAAGCGTGTCGGACACAACACGGAAGCTCGGAGCGTGTGTCCGTGCTTCATAGGGGGTCTTAGTGTGGCTCATTGCATGGACAATCAAAGGCTGACTTCGAGGCCATCCTTAATTGTTTGATTACTTTTCCTTGGATAAATGATATGCTCCCTAATTGCCATAAATTACATGTTTGATTGCCATGAGTGACTTTGAGGTCATTTTTTATTGATACTTTAGATTAGTCATAGGATAGAAATAGAATAGGCTCATGGAGAAGGCTGTTCAGAAGATAACGAATGGTCGATATCCAATCCTACCCTATCTTTGTATCATTTATTCCTCAATATATGTTTCGGGCTGTTTTGGCATTGTATAAATGCCCGATGAGTTACAGGCTTTTCTTTGCTTTGCTTTCTTTAATTCTGTTTTAGGATTGCATGCTAGAATTACTGCTTTCCTTAAACTATCTTGAGTGTTTACTTATTGCACTATCTTTTAAATTTCAATTGTTTGCTTTATTTCCCTTCTTTTAAGTAGAAGTAGAATGGCATGAAAATAACCATCCACGCATGATCACCTTGTTGACTTCATATTACACAAAAAAGTAAAAGACACGCATGGACATGTTAGGTAATATGACAACTGTTAGGTACAAAAAGGGCATTAATAGAAATATTAACGTAACACAAGTCCTCAAACTTTAGAATCTCTAGTTGCGCGAATATCGAGGGATCACTCCTGACCCTCGATTGGGTTTTCTAGCAAATCCCAAAAAACGAGGCTAGTGGCAAATCCTAGAATTATATGTTAGGTTGTCTAATACAACTAATAATAAAATGAACCTATCATGTGAGGTATGGGTCTCGTGGAGACTCAATGTGGTAAGAGTCCAAAAGGATGAAATGATGCCATCATTCTGAACCAAAGTACCTTCGAGAGGGCTACCATGGTAAGAGTACCCCTAAATTCGCCTTTCACATTCTATCTCCTTTTCTAAAGTGTACCGTATGTGTGGAAGCAAATCACAATACTTTTTCACTATCGCACGGGATATGGTTTTGAGAGGACCAGCATTCGTGTGGACCTCAAACTCAATGGGCCAAAATCAAAAGCAATGTGATGAAGTCTTTGGTGGACATGACCCCGAGTGCGAACTCACGAGCAAATATCCCTAATCTTCATTAGGGGTGAGCATGGTCTGGGTTGAACCGGTCCACCCCTTAACCCTAGGACCAACCTATATAGTGTTGGTCCTCGATTTTGGGACCGAGGACCTACCCTATTGAGCTTGGGACCGAGGACCAGACCAACCCAATAGGTTCGGTCCGATTCCAAGGTCAACCCAGGACCAACTGATAATTTTTTATTTAATTTTTTGTACTCCTTGATAAAGCGATTAAGGACCAGACTGACCCAATGGGTTCAGTCCTGTTTCAAGGTCAACCCAGGACCAACCAATAATTTTTTATTTCACTTTTTGTACTCCTTGAAAAGGCAACCAAGGATCGGATCGACCCAATGAGTTCGATGACAAGCGAGGTCAACTAAGAAAGGCAAGCAGTAAGGGTCTAATGAGGTGAGCGTCGAATAGAGTGAGCATCAAGTGTCAAGTGGGGAGCAACAAGCCAAGTAAGTATCGAGTGGCGAGTGGCACGAGTGACTCAAAGTGAGCAAGGCGAGTGTCAAGTGGTGAGCGGAGAAGTTGTTTCTTTCGATTTTGGCAAATTGAAGACTAAGATGACAAATAAGACAGAAGAGAATGAGTACTAGAGGAGGATGCCGTAGGAAGCTATTTATGCCCTTTTAGACGCCATGAGGACTCCTCACAAAAACATTTTCCTCCTTCGTAAATTATGACTATTGACGCCGTAAAAAATATTAAAAATCTAAGTTATTAAAGAACAATACAAAATTACTCGAACTCCTTACTAAAAAACTGTTTAATGTTGTTGACGCTGTTTATTTTAAGGTTTTCTCTATATAAAAAAATTATAAATAATATATTAGATATATATATAAAGTTAAGGTTGGTTTGGGTTAGACCGACCATGAACTCTCAGGACCGAGGACCAACCCGCACAGTATTAGTCCGGGAATCCTAGGACCAAGGACCAACCCAGTCTCCCTAGGAACCAAACCAGGATCGATAGGGTTGGGCCGATCCAGGGTCAGTCTAGGGTTAACCCTGGATCAATGCTCACCCCTAATCTTCATCCTTCCCTAACAAAGTCTGTGGAGGACATGTCACGACAGGAGGCACAAGGACTTGCTATGCTGAAACTATATCCTTAATTGTTTGGTGAATTCCCTATATAATGCTTATTATAACATTGAAAGTGCTAAATAGTTATGGGAGTCTTTAGAAAAGAAATACAAAACTGAGGACACGGGCACCAAGAAATTTGTGGTTGCCAAATTTTTGGAATTCAAGATGGTGGATTCTAAATTTGTCATCAACTAATTTCAAGAAGTACAAATAATTCTACATGACATATTTGCTAAAAGACTGATACTCAATGAATCATTCCAAGTGGCAGCTATTATTAAGAAGCTGCCTCCGGGCTAGTCAAACTTCAAAAATTATTTGAAGCACAAACAAAAAAATATGAACATTGAAAATCTCATTCTACGCCTCATAATCAAGGAGGATAATAGGAGGAATGCAAACCCTCCTATGGAACCGAAGCCCAACACTGTGTGTGGCATCCCAAAATTCATGACGACCTCCAGTTACATTAAAGTCTATGAATAGGTGATGGAAGTACCATCAAGTTATTTTATAGCCATTTAATCCATAATTTGCAATAAGATTTATGGCCAAGCTTTTAATGGATAATTATGTGATAGGAAAGAAAATTCTATCATTGGCCATGTGTATTATAAATTGGAATTTATGGATTTGTGACTACAAGTTTTATGGCCATTTTATTATGCAATTAGGTATTTATTTAAATGAGGATTAAGATGTATTATTAAAAATAAACTTGGGCCATTTAAGTTTGGACTTTAGATCCAAGTGAGATGGGCCTAAAGTGGGCCAAGAGGCCCGGCCCATAGAGCCATGAGGTGGTCGACGCATGGAGGGGGAGGAGGAGCCGCATGGCCTCCAAGTGTCTTCAACAAGGGAGACACTTGTCTCCTTCTTAGGGACAAGTGTCCCCCATGCAAAATAAGGATGCATGCAAGTATATAAGCAACCAAAAAGAGAGAGAGAGAAGGGAAGTGACCGGTTTTGAAGGGGGTGAGAGAGAGAGAGAGCTGTCGAGAGAGTGAGAGAGGGAAACCGAGAGAGGAAGAGGGAGGCCGTGCGAAGAAGAAGGAAGAGAGTTCGTCCGCCATTCGTTGTTGCTGTGCCTCTGTTTGCTGCTGTTTTGTGCTTAAATCAAAGGCAAGTTGGGATCTATATTCTGCTCTTGCATGTGTGTCTTGCATGTGTGATTGTTTGGTGGTAGATCTCGGATGTTTAGGGTATGCAAAACCAAAGCTAGAATGTGACTTGTTCTTGAAAATGCTTGCTGATTTCGTGTAAACCGCTCGACCCAGAAACTTGTGGAGGCTTGCATGCATGTTTCGAGTTGTATTTTGACTTCGACTCCTTCATAAAAGTTGTATACAACATCTTAAACTACAACATACTAAACTTTGAGACAAAATGGTTGATATTTAAGGGGAAAAACCCTCGTCCTACGAAGACACTAGATCTGGAACCGCTTTGCTGACCTTTTGGTAGTTTTGAGGGTTGCATGTTGATTGTTACAGAGAATCTCACTTCTACTTCTTCATGAAACTTGTAGAGAACATCCTAAATACTAACATACTCAAATTTGAAGTAAAATGAGCAAGTGTAGCCTAGTGAATCGACTTTCTCTTGAAGACGGTAAATCTGGAAACACGGTACTGGACACCCGAGACTTCTTGGACCCATATGGTGACTATTCTTTGGAAATTTCACTTAGATCCTTTGATGAAAGTTGTAGGGGACCTCTTGAAGCAAAACATATCCATATTTCAGAGGAAACGAAGAAGAATAAGTGGGTAAAAACTCGATATTTCGGAGATAGCTATACTGGACGTTTCGGTGCTAGAATCAGAAGCTTCGGATGACTATAGAAACTTATCTAGAACGAATCTGGCCTAGATGTCTTCATGAAAAATCTACTTTAGTGTCTTAACTATAACCGGGTAACATTTCATAATTTTCGGAGGTCATTCGGGTATTGTAATCGAATTATTTCAAAACCTGTGCAATCTGATTCTATCCGAAATTGCATGCTGTACTTGTGTGGATTATATCTTTTTGTGTGAAACTCTTTTAGGCATGTGTTCTTCATGAAATTGTTATCTTATTGTCTTGTCTATCATATTTCTTGATTTCATGATTTTTTAGAATCATATGGATATTTAATTTAAATGTTTTCAAAAAAAGGTACAAGCTGGAATTTTGTAAACTTCAAAAAGGCATGATAAATGGACTATTCTAAATTGTATGGACTCCATGAATTGTATTGTTATGAATGATTGTGTATTGCTGCATGTATGATGATGATTGGAGATGCATGTATGAATTCAAAGGATGAAAATGATCTTGATTGCCATCACATCACATGCCATGTTAAAATTGAATTATAATTGAAGATGTGAATTGAGATAAATGAGAAGGCCGTCGGAGGTGTGAGCCGACGATGCCCCGGGAGTGTCAGGATGCCTGGCCAGGGAGTGTAAATGCCGGATACCCGGTGGCCTTAAATGGCTGAATGCCGGAGGGTCCTCGGGAGTTTCGAGATGCCCGGAGCGTGGGGAGCCGGAAGCTCGGCAGGTATTGTGCCGAGGGATGCCTCGCGATGCTAGTTGGGGTGCGAGATGCCTGGCCAGGGAGTGTAAATGCCGGATGCCCGGTGGCCTTAAATGGCTGAATGCCGGAGGGTCCTCGTGATGCCAATTGGGGTACGAGATGCCCGGAGAGTGGGGGAGCCGGATGTCTGATTGTATCTTAGATACATGTGGGATGCAAACATTGGTCCCAGGAAAGAGAAATGTGGCAAACCAAAATGAAATTGAAATTGAATTATGCATGATGATATATGCATGACATGATGATGATATGTGCATGGATGCATGGTAATGATGATGGTACATGTGATAAGATGATGTTATATGCATGGATGCATGGTAAAGATGATGATACATGTGACATGATGATGGTAAGTGCATGATATGATGGTGATGACTATATGATGATGTATGTACATGAGGTATGATGACATGTGCATGATACCAAGGTAAGTTGTGCATGGATGCTTTAATGACATGTGATGCTATGGTTGTGATGATTGTGTGGCATGATGCATTGAGTGGTTTATTGGTCCTTTACCTGCTGAGTGGCTATACTCACCCCTTCGGGGACCAACATTTCAGACTAGATAAGGTACCTCTGCTGCCACTGCCACTGGTAGATGGATCAAGTGGTTGGATATGACCGCGAAGAGGAGAATAGCAAAGGAAGGAACTTTTGGACGCTGACACTGATCGATGGACTTTAAGTATATGACTGTTGGAAGAGATGTCGGTCATCTTTTGAAATATAGCCAAGTATAGAAAACTATGGCATTTTGATGTACGAATGAATGATGTCCATATGGTTTAAGTGAATAAAAGTGTGCGGCTTTTACCCATAAATGTTTAGTTGGTGTGCATCGTTTTCTGAATATAGGGAAGGGAGTTGTTGGATGTGCTTCCGTATATAAATTGCGCAAGGGACCGATCTAAAAGATGTAAACCCCCAGGTTGTATGGACCCGCTGCAATTGAAATGGTATCAGAGTGACATGTTATTATTATAAGTGAATGGTAAGCGAACTGTGGCGACCCTAATCGAATCGGGGGCCGTCGAGGGGTGCCACACTGTGGAGCTTTCCAAACAAAGGCAAGGGTAGCAGTGCAGCCAAGCAGCTAAATCCAATAGAGCAAGAAGATGCTAAGAGACTTATTGCTGTGGTGATGTCTGAGGTATCTTTAGTGGCAAACAATACCAACTTGTGGTTGGACGTGGATGCCATAAATCACGTATGTGTGGATAAAAACATGTTCTCATCTTACAAGAAGGTTGAGGAAGAAGAGAAGCTCTATGAGGCTAACTCTACAATAGCAAATATTGCTAGGAGAGGAAAGGTGATCCTGAAGTTCACCTCTAGGGAGGAAATCACATTGCTCAATATGTTGCATGTACCGGAGATCTAAAGGAATCTCATTTCTAGGCCCATACTTGTCAAGGAGGTTAATCTGACGAGTTTGTACTTTCTAAAGGGGGGATGTATGTAGGGAAATGTTACTTGTATAATGACTTATCCAAAGTTAATGTGGTTGTCATTGGTGTAAACTCAAAATTCTTATACCCAAAGGCCAATAATAAAGAGAAGTCTTCAATTTACACTATTGCGTCTCTTTATCTACGGCATGGTAGATTAGGACATGTAAACTATAATATAATGAAGAAGTTAGCAAACTTGAGACTAATTCCAAAGTTTAAGTTGAATGTTTATTACAAGTGTAAGACTTGTGTTGAGACTAAGTTTATTAAGAAATTTTCGAAACCATTGAAAGAATGAGTGAACCTCTACAATTAATGCATAGTGATCTATGTTACTTAAAGTGTGTAGAAAGTAGAGGTAGAAAGAAGTACTTCATCACTTTTATATATTATTGTACTTGATTTTGCTATGTTTATCTGTTAACTAGCAAAGATAAGGCTATATGCATGTTTATCAAGTATAAAAATGAGATTGATAACCAACTTGATGGACAAATCAAAGTGCTTAGGTCTGACAAAGATGAGAATATAGTTCTTCCAACTTAAAGGAGTTATATGCTAGTTTGGGAATAATTCTCCAATTAACTACACCTTACATTCTGTGGTAAAATAGAGTTATTGACCAGAAGAACATAACTCTAAAGGAGATGACCAGTGCCATGCTCTTGAGTTCAAGTTTACCTCAAATCTTGTGGGGGGAGGCAGTTTTAACTGTGAACTTTATTTTTAATAAAGTGCCCCATAAGAAAAAAAGGTAAGACTCCATATGAGTTATGGAATTGAAGGTTTTCCATCCTACAAATTTTTGAAAGTGTGGGGGTGTCTAGCCAAAGTTGCAATTCCTCCTCTGAAACAAACTCAATCGGCACCCAAAATGGTGGATTGCATATTCATTGGTTATGCTTAAAATAGTAGCGCATACAGATTTTTGGTTCATAAATCTGAAATTGTGGAAATCCATGCCAAGACTATCCTAGAATCAAGGGATGTTGAATTCTTTGAGGATATATATCCCACAAAAAGAATTTAAGGTGAACCTTCTTAGAAGAGATCTAGAGAATCTGAATCTGAGAATGATGAGTTAGGCTAAAGAAACCGAACTTTGAAGGAGCAAGAAATCACGGATTGAAAAGTCTTTTGAACCTGATTTTCTAATGTACATGTTAGAAGGTGAGCCTCAAACGTTTCAAGAGGCAATATCAACTCCAGATGCTCCTTATTGGAAAGAAGCTGTTGACAATGAGATGGATTATATCCTAAGTAATCATACTTGGGAATTGGTTGATCTTCTATCAGGAAATAAATCAATTGGATGTAAATGGATCTTCAAAAGGAAGTGTAAAATTGATGGATCGATAGATAAGTATAAAGCACGACTTGTTGCGAAAGGGTTTAGACGAAAAAAGGGTCTAGACTACTTTGATACTTATTCACTTGTAACAATAATAACATCAGTTAGGATGTTAATTGCTATAGTTTCACTATACAATTTGTAGGTATATCAGATGAATGTGAAAACTGCATTCTTGAATGTTGATTTCGACAAGGAGATTTATATGGAACAACCAGAATGATTCAAAGTCGAAGGACAATAACACAAAGTGTGTAAATTTGTCAAATCATTGTATGAACTTAAAAAAGCTCCTAAACAATGACATGAGAAGTTTGATCGTGTGATGATCCAAAATTAGAATAAATGAATGTGATAAGTGTGTGTACACTAAATGCATGTCGGTTGGATATGTACTTATTTATCTATATGTCAATGACTTATTGATTTTTGTAGATAACACTCAGGGTATCAAAATTGACGAAAGTGTTCTCATGAAAAACCTCAAGATGAAAGACTTAGGTGTTGCAAATGTTGTACTCGGTATCACAAATCTAAGGAATTCTAATGGTCTAGGTTTAACACAATCTCATTACATTAAAAAGGTAATGGAGAGATTTAAAGGGTTTGGCATTAAAGATGCGAGTAATCATTTTCTTCAACACCTAACTTTAAGAAAGATTGTTTGAAACAGTATTAGGTAGTTAGAGTACTCTCAAGTGATTGGCAGAATCATGTACATCATGAACTATACTAGATTGGATATTGTGCACTCAGTAGAGAAACTAAGCTACTATACAAGTAATCCTAGTCATGAGCATTGAAATGCGATTTTGAGAGTGTTTGGCTATTTGCAAAGAACTTAAGAATATGTTTTACAATATGGAAAATATCCAACTATTTTGGAAAGCTATTGTGATGCAAACTGGATTTCGGATTTCGATATATTGAAATCAACTAATGGATATGTCTTCATGCTAAGAGGTGCTACAATATTGTGGAAATCCTTAAAGCAAAATCTGATAGTGCGCTCCACAATGGAATCAAAGTTTGTTGCTTTAGATAAAATTGTTGAAGAAACAAAGTGGCTTCAGCAAATTTTAAAAGATGTTTCATTGTGATTGAGATTCCCAATTGTTCTCACTTTAGCCAGGAACTCTTCTTCTTCTTGATTCACCTCATTTAACCGCTTGATCGCAACTTCCCCATGATCAAGCAAGACACCGTTGTACACAATCCTCAACTTCCTCTTCTGATCTCTTTGCTAAAAATTCCCCGTAGCTTTCTTTAGCTCAGCATATGTGAACCTTGGTGTCACATTAGCCTTTGATACAACATGAACACTAGATAAAACTTGATGAATGAACGAGCTGCTGGTAATAGGTAGCAACTACGGCTAATCCAAGTCGAATATTCCACAAGCTTCTCTATTGCATTAACAAGTTTTCCTTCTTTATTCTTGCATCATGTTTATTCTTACTCCATGTATCAACCCTTGAATTCATTAGTATTCCATAAAACAATTAAAACCATATCCATTTATGACAGCTTAAGACAATCTTTTCTTTTAAAACTTTTTGAACTTAAACACATCCTTAACCTTCTCACTATCCTTGCAGAAAAACATGGTTATAAATCGAAGATGCCTCTTTGATCATTTTGCTAAGCAAAAGCAAAATCTTAAATTCAGGTCAATGAATCCATCTGAAAGAAGCTCTGACATTTTGAAATTTTCAATTCTGTTAAATAAATCGGGTCTTTCATCGACGCGCCTATAGTGCTATTCTCAGAGCTAATCCCTCTAGGGATAACTAGATTATCTAGGGAAGTCATTAAGGGATTTTAATGCAATAAACTTGGGAATTCGACCAGGAATCGACTATTCAACCGTGCTCATCTGCAGAGATCATTACGGCACAGTTAAAAATCGATTAGAGATCAGAGATAGGTCGGTTCGACAGAGATGTGTGGTTAAACGTGGGTGATTCCACCAAATTACAAAATTCTTGTCGACCGGTACTAGACTGATTTTTCTATCGTTTTCGTACCCTATGTCCATATTTCAAATCTCAAGATTTTCACGACCACCGAGAGTCGCCAATGTGTCGAAGAGGTTCATTGTGGCTCGAAGAAAATCGACCACGGGACATTTGCACTAAAAATTTCTAAAAGCTACCCGATAGCGTAGGTCTCGCAAAAATCGCGCCAAATTGAAATTAACCACGAATTTGAATCCGATTTCAGAAATTGAAAGTTCTATCATGTCACGAGTGATTTTAGGAAGGTCGACTCAACCTCCGAAGATTTTCTGTAAACTGAGGTTTTGGCGGAAAAAGTCAATATAGGGCCGTTTTCAACCGGAAAATTCAGAGGACCGTTTTTTATCGCGAAATTGGGATACAAGTGGGTTCTAATGTCAAGGAAAAATACCAATTTGATTGAGGACTCGACGGTTGAATTTTTAGAAGCCAAATTGGATTAATTCAAGAAGGAATTGAATCCAAATTGAGGGAATTGCCTTCATTTTCGTAGCTCCCCCTTGGACACCACTTTTGGACCATCTCCCAAGCTTCCTAAGCAAGATTTGGGGCTGGAAAAGTTGCTGAGGAAGCTAGCTGCATGGTGGACCTCACCAAGGGAACAAGAGGATAGGAGGAAGACCAAGGTGGCTCCCTCAAGAGCCAAAGTTGTCCCCTCCCCCTTCTTCTCCTTACTGCCGTCGACCCCTCCCATTTACAGCTGCTTGAACTCTCTAAGAACCCAAAAAGCCAACCAGCAGCCAGCCCTTGCCGTCCGACCACCCCCGTTGCCCACTTGATCGTCACCGTGCACCGTTGCGCCAACCGCAAGCCAACCGCGCCTCATGCTCGCATCCCGTTGTTCCGCACTTCCTCTCACGTCCAGCAGCGTTCCCTGAAACCTTTGGTTGCTCTGGTGGTCGCCTAAGTCATTGTGAGCCACCGCCTACCACCGTGAGCCCCCGCTTAGACCCACAGCAACTCCACCGCCCGTCCTTGGCCGTTTCAACCTCAACCAGCCACCGGAGCAGCTCCTTCGGCCCCCGACCAGAACCGAAGTCCCTAGGTCCGCAGCCACTGTTTGGCCCGCTTTGGTGTTCTTCCAGACCTAGAAAGGTACACCTACTTTGGAGTTTGTGGACCGCCTCCGCGTCCCCGTCAAAGTGAACCCATTGGGTCGCTAATCCAGTGAGTTTACTCACTAATCCCTACATAGGAAAGTTAATTATGCTTAAGGATTGATTAGTTTAAGTTAAGTATGGATTAGGTGGTTAGTCAGAATAGATTAGCAATTTAATTAATCATTATTACATGTTAAGTGTTTAGAGTAGTGTAATTAGAGCCTAGATAAGCTCTAGTATCTAGAGTGGTTCGGAATTTTTCCAGGCTCGTCTCGGCTTTTAATTAGACTTTTCTAGCTTAAGTGTGCATTATTGGTATTTATTAATTATTTTCCGAAAATTAGACCAGGATATGCAGTGACCAGAATTTTGTGCTAATTGCAATAGTATGATTGATTGATTTATCTTACTACTATTTTGTGCAATTTGAGTGTTGATTGCAATTTTGGGGTATTTATCCCAAAATTTTATATTTTCAATCATTTAATTGGAAAATATCGAGTGTGGGTTTACGGCGCCAAAAATAGATTTGTGGACTATTAAAATTAGTGGGATTTTCAAAAGGGAAAATATTGTATTTTGGTTAAGGCTGACCGTGTACCCACACACGATTATTTTTGTCAGGAATGATAAAAATTGTGGCATTCTCAGATGGTGAGAACAATATACTTTATCAGCTTAGATTGAGCATCATAGGTATACTATATCAGCCCGATGGTTTGATATGTTAGCTTAGCGAAAGCAGTATACTATTTATCAGCTTAGTGCGAACTATACTATCTATTTTCAGCTTAGAGTGAGCAGTCCTTGATATGATCGAACTTTATAGATAGTATTGAATAGATAGACCAAGAGATGGTCTTGATGACATGGAATCAACTGAATCGATTGATTGATGGTTCAATTTGTCTGGATGATTTGATTTATTGATGTGATTCGATGATTTTGTGAATCGTGTTGACCTACAGGAAGATATCGAGGCAAAGGTAAGTCCTCTGACTTATGCTTGTGCTTAGGCAGCCTTTAGGGCGTATTTTCTTCCTAATCGGGTCTTAAGGGGTGAACTTGTTGAGACGTCATCTCACCCCGTCATGGGATAACATTTACAAGTCCCTAAATGGCAGCTCCTCCCGAGATTTTTGGGCAACCGAAGATGTCACGCCCCGATCCTCGGGCACGCACCCATCCCTCACCTGGTCGATTAAATTAGCGACGTCCCAGGACGCATCGCCGACCCTATTCATTTTAATACGCATGCGGAAGCTGATATAAAATCCCCGGACAATAAAATAATGGAATAAGAAAGTAGGACCAAATCTCGAACTTTAAAAACAACCACACTTATGTACAATGCAAACCATAATGCATATATATACAATGCGAACTACTAAGTCAGGTCCTAATCAAACAAGCTCAGAAAATAGGGTCTGAAAACAGGGGTGGGGTTTCAATCCTCTCCTGGATCCTCCTCTGGGTCCTCCTCCAGGTCCTCTTCTTCCTCGACGATATCTCATTCTTCCATGCTCTAGCTGGAGCCCACTGCTGAACACTTCAGAGAGTCAGAATCATTACCAAGCTTGGGATCCTTCGCATCCACCACTGATCCACCATTGGAATCTACTGTCCCCTTCCCAAACGCTACCTCTAAAACGTACAGAGGCACATCAGATTCTGGTACAGGGCCCACCATTCATCCATCATTGAAATGGTGATACCACGATCGGTATTTATGAGGCACCTTTTGGGGTTTACCCACATCAACTCAGACAGTGAATTTCACTAATACATATTCCAAGCCTTCAGGGTGATGGTGTATTGGAATATGATAACCTATCTTAGTGATTTCCTCCAATATACCAAAATGCTCGGGAGGAGCTGGAGGTGCTGCCATCTATGGACTTGAAATGTTGTCCCACAACGGGGTGAGATTACGTCTCAGCAAGTTCTACCCCACTAAGACCCAATTAGGAAGCCAATACGCTCTAAGGGCTGCCTAGGCACAAACACGAGTCAGAAGACTTACCTTGGCCTCAGTTCCTTCCTGTCAGATAATATATCTCAAATATGCACAAACCACATCAATTCACCCAATCAGATCGAACTATCGATCAATTGACTCAGTCGATTACATGACACCACGACCTTCCCCTAGTTGGTACATTCAATACTATCTATAAAGTCCTATCAATTCAAGACTACTCACCCAAAGCTGAAAATAGATAATATAGCTCGCCCAAGACTGATAATATAGTATACTGTATATACGCTCACCCAAAGCTGATAAGTTAGGGCCCCCAGGCCAACATAGTATACTATATATGCTCGCCCAAAGCTGATAATAAATTGCTCGCCTAAAGCTGATAATAAATTGCTCGCCCAAAGCTGATAATATAATATACTATATATATATAAGCTCGCCCAAAGCTAATAAATTAGGGCTCCTTGGCCAATATAGTATACCACCTAACTATACAATCAATTCATCATTTTTATTATACCTGATAAAAATAGCCGTGTATGAGTACACGGTTGGCCTTAGCTAAAATACAAGGTTTTCACTTTTGAACCTCTCACTATTTTCAGCAATCCCAAAATAGATTTTTGGCGCTGTAGACCGATGCTCGGTAATTCTCCAATTAATTACCAAAATTATCCAATTTAGGAATAAAATCCTAAAATCACATTCAGGCAAATTTAGCACAAATTAAAGCTCAAATAATTAAACAAATTGCACCACAAGAACCAGCATAAAATTCCGGTCACCGACTATCCCGGTCTAATTTCTAGAAAATAATTAATTAATTAAATAATTACGAAAAATGATTACTAAATGCGATAAATGCAACTTATGCCCAAAAAAGCCTAATTGGAAGCCAAGACGGGCCCGAAAAATTACCGAACCACTCTAGTTAAATACTAGAGCTTGTCTAGGTTCTAACTATACTAACTAACCACCTAACATGCATCGGCAAGTAATTAAAATTACTAATCTAGTCTAATCTAACCACATAATCCATGTTTAGCTTAATCTAATCAGCCCCTAAATATAATTAACCTACTAAGCGAGGATTAGTGAGTTAAACTCATTTTTTTTGCAATCCGATCGACTCAAATCGTCGAGGACGCAATGGGGAACGGAAAACTCCAAAGCAAGCCTAACTTTTGGGGTCTGGAACGACCTCAAAACGGGCCTCATAGCAGCCACGAGACCCACACTCTTCTGTTCTGATCTTGGCTGGAAAAGACAAGTCGAAGGCTCGGGTGAAGCAACAACAGATCAGGAAAGGCTAAAGAGACCAAATCGGGTTCAAGCAAGGACTCATGGTGGTCAAAGGCAGCCAAATAGCTCCGGCTGAGCTCCACACAACACGGGACAGTAGCTGGGATGGCGAGAGATGCGGATGAGGAGTCGGGGTCGCGTAGACTGGCGTAGGGTGACGGTGGTGCGTGAGGACGGCGAACAGCAGTCTGATGGTGGTGAGCTGTCCCGACAATGTATGGGCTGGCTACGGCTTCTCCTCTAGACTTTCTGGTCTTCGCACGGTAGCTTGGATGGTGGAGGAAGAAGGCTTGGATGGTAGATGAGGGAGAGAGGGAAAGATGGGGACAAGGGGGCCACCAAGCCTTATTTTCCACCTCTTGGTCCCCTTGACCATCCATCACCACCAGCTATCTTCCTTGGCCTCAAATCAGCCACCCATGCTCCATCTACAACCTTTGAAATGGTCCAAAAGTTATAGGAAATGGGGAGCTACGAATTTCCCAAGAATTGGCTTCAATTAGACACTAATTGTCTCTCAAATCAATTCAATTCGGCTCCCATAAATCCCGTTGTCGAGTCCTCTATCAAACTGGTATTTTTCTTCACCAATACAATTCACTTGCTTTCCAATTTTACGATAAAAAACGATCCCTGACTTTTTCTAGACAAAACAGCCCTACATCGACTTTTTCCCAAAAAGTCTCGGTTTGTAGAAAAATCTTTTGAGACTGAGTCGACGCTCCTAGAATTAATTATGACATGATAGAACTTTCAATTTCTGAGATCGAACTCAAATCCGCAGTTAATTTCACTCAGGCGCGTTTTTAGTGTGACCTAGACTACCGGGTAGGTTTCAGAAACTTTTAGTGCAAATGACTCATGATTGATTTTCTTTGAGCCACAATGAACCCACTCGACGCATTGGCAACTCTCAGTTGTCGTGAAAATCTCGAGAATTTAGTTATGGACATAGAGTACCAAAACGATAGAAAAATCAGTCTAATGCCGGCCAACAAGAATTTTTCAAATTAATGGAGTCACCCATGTTTTGCCACACATCTCTATCGAACCGACCTATCTCTGATCCCTAATCGATTTTTAACTGTGCCGTAATGGCTTCTAAAGATGAGCACGTTCGAGTAGCCGATTCCTAGTCGAATTCTCAAGTCTATTGCATTAAAATTCCTTAATGGCTTCCCTAGATAGTCTGGTTATCTCGAGAGTGATTGGCTCTTAGAACAGCCATATAGGCACGTCGATGAAAGATCCGATTAATTTAATTGAAAGCAAAAGTGAAAGTCCAGAATGTCACAGAAGAAGGTCACGGAGCAAAAGTGTTTTATTTCGCTGCATGGAAACCCAAGAGAATGGGTCTATGAGCTGGTGAGGTCCGTGATCTAGGTTGATGAGGCCTTACCCCATAAGGTACCCCATCGATACAAATCATGGTACCGTCAAAAGTGGAATGGACAGCGAGAGGGTCCTATACCCGAATCTGAGGTCCCCATGTACGTGTTGGAAGTAGCTTTTGGAAAGGGTATGGCCGACCCACCAGGTGGTTTGGTGGTAAACCCGAATCTTTCAAATTCAGGAACAGTACAGAAGGCTCCAATGAGGATGAGGAGGAGGAAGAGGATCTGTAGTTTTATGAAACCCCTTTGTTTTGCAAACCTTGTTTTTATAGACTAGTATTGTATACGACATGGCTTGATATATGTATATATAAGCGTGTTGAGGTTTGAAAAATTTATGGCCCTATTTTCCTATCCCATCTTGTTATTGTCTAGGGAAATTATTTATTTGCTTCCGCATGCGCATTTAAAATGAAAGGGTCAGCAATGCGTCTTGGGACATCGCTATTTAATCGACCATGGAGGGATGGGCACGTGCTCGGAGGATCGGGTCGTGACAGAAGCTACATTATGTATCTCAATGATCACGTTAATCTGATTTTCTTGCACATTGTCTCTTAATAATAAATTATTGGCGAACTAAAATTGTTATACAATTTTAATTTGCTTTTCCACATTGACTTTTGAGCATCACTATCGAAATACACTTCTTAATTGGCGCATTGTTCGTTAATGATTAATTGTTCACTAGATAAGATAGTTGAAAATTTTGTAATTTCCTTTTTGACATTGACTTTTGGACATACTACCCAAATAAACTTCTTAATTCTTTATGGAGACGATTTTTTTAACGTCAGGCCATCAAAAAAAAATAAGTTTGAATTATGATTCAAGGTAGAAATCGATCCGGTTTCCAATTTCATATTTCTAGAAACTTGTACCATGTGGTTCGATTTCCAATTCCCAAGAGAACTGAACGGGAAACCTAAATGGCCAAAACACATTTTTAAGTCAAGCTTCACTAGCTTTTTTGGTTATGGAGTTTAGGGGGAGACATGTAAAAAATTATCAAAAGTACTTGGTGTCTCTAATATGATCAGAGAATCAAAACCATGAGTTGTCTGGACTAGAACTCGCACCTCAAGAAACGCTGGACCAAGGAGAGGGGATTGATTCCTCATGAACTATGCATCTACATGGGACGACTTGGCTACACTGCAGACTAGCAAAGGGTCTGAAATCCGACTCTCACTCAATCAAAATCGCCACAGATTTTGAAAATCCCTTTAAGCTTTCATATCCAAGGCCATTTAGAAGTGTAATCTCTGGAAATTTTTAATGCGAAAATAGATGAGAGAAAGAGCGATACGCTTTAGATTTCATGTGCTTATTATTTTTCGCTTTGTCTACATGAAAGTAATGGTTGAAGATTCAACAGGCCGATAAGGTGCAATTCACTCCCTGTTCCTTATTTCCACTTTCTTGTACACAGTTCTCTTTGGACACTTGACCCAAACTCACACGTTCTCTTCTATCCCCCTAAACTTTTTGTTGTTTATTTTATTTTATGTATTCACCTTTCATGAATTGTTACTATTGATAAATGAGAAACTTTCATTTCTGTTATTATGTTCATTTTCATTTGCTTAACTAAAAATGAAACCAAAAAAAAAAATTGGCCGGTTCCCGAGAACCGACCTTGAAACCTAAGATGGGGTAGGTTCCCGATTCTAAGGTATGCATGGTAGGTTTCAGGTTCTAAAAAATGAGAAACTCATCCTAAATGATAGATTTTAGATTCTAGATGAAATCTAGACAGAATTTGGAATGCTCATGTTGTGACCCACCCTCTGGCAAGGCTCGTCGAGGAGGGGCGGCGTTTAAGGGTATTTGCTCATGAGTTCGCACTCGGGGTCATGTTCACCAAAGACGTCATCACCTCATCTCTAGTTTCGGCCCATTGAATTTGAAGTCTACACGAACGCAAGTTCTCCCAAACCATACCCTACGCGACAGCAAAAAGGTGTCATGATTTGCCTCCATATGTAGGATTCACCTTGAAAAAGGAGATCAGGTGTGAAAGGCGAATTTAGGGATATTTTTACCATAATAGTCTTCTCGAGGGCATATCCACTATAGACGTCATCTTTTCGTCATTTGGCTTAGACCCATCAAGTATGCTAAACCACGGTGAGTCTCTAGAAGACCCATACCCTGCATGACATTGTCATTTTATTATTAGTTTTATTTAACAACCTAAAACATGATTCTAGGAGTCTCCACTAACCTCATTTTTTGGGGTCGACTGGAAAAACCAATTGAGGATCGGGGCAGTCCCTCGATATCCGCGCAACCAAATGTTCTAAAGTTCAAGGACTTGGGTTACGTTAATGTTTCTATTAAAGCTCCTTTCATACCTAATAGTTTGTCGTATTTCCTATGGTATCCATCATGTCTTTTTACTTTTTCGTTCGAATGAGGAATTAACAAGGTGATCATGCATAAATGGTCAATTTCATGCCATTCTATTTCTATTGAAGAAGAAAAGGAAAGTAAACAATCGATTGAAATTTAAAGACAGTACGATAAATAAACACCCAAAACAGTTTAAGGAAAGCGGTAAATCTAATATGCACTCATGAAACAGAAAGTAAAGCGAAGGAAAGGAACCAGCAACTCGTTGGGCATTTATACAACACAAGACAACCCGAAACATATATCGGGGAATGAATGGTACAAAATAGGATCGAATTGGACATCGACCATTTGTTGTCTTTACGTCTTCGGGATCGCCACCTCCATGGGCTTATTCTAATTCTAATTCTAATCTAATACTAAGACTAAAAAAGTTTACAATAGGAAAAAAAAATGTACATTTAGCAAGACAAACAAAAACAATCACAATCATAAACAAACAAAAACAATCACAATCACAAATAGACAAAAACAATAACAATTAGGAAATCAAGTCAATGTGTTTAATGGAAGATAAGAACCGTCACCACTTGAGGTGGCAACAATGCACCTATGCTAACAGGATGCCCCCACGCCAATTGAATGCCTGGGTTTAAGCCCGGAAGCATTGGGAAGCTAGTCCTGAGAAGCCTCAATCGAGCTGAGATACCCTAATCTAGCCAGGAAACCCAACATAAAGTTGGAAGCCTTGGTCAAGTCGAGAGAGCTAGGTCAAGCCAATATGAAGTTAAATGAATCTTTTATGCATGTCGATGTATGTATAGGTATGATTGTGTATGATGTGTTCAATGAAAAGCTAAAGTTTGAAAGTACGTCAGAATGGACACATGTATGTAGTTGAGGTATAGCAATGAATTTACTATTAATCTGCCATCGACATTGTATCGCAAGTGCCGTGCCTACTAAATTTTAATGATGAGATGTCCTTCTAGTAGAGAATTAGGGAGTTTTACTTACTGAGTTTCCAACTCACTCCCTTATCTTTCAGACTTGTAGGCATGAAAATCTCACAGCAGTTTTGGGAACTACAGTCACGCTAAAGATAGGAATTCCCCTGGCTTATGAGGATAGTTGTAGTATGATGTAAAGAGGAAAAATGGCCCATAGAGTAAAGGCTTGTAAATCTATTGTTATAATTTAAAGTAGTGTGCTTCATATGTGGTGTTATCCCTAATTTCCAGTTGTTGTTTGTCTGGGAGAATACTTGTACATATTTGCACATGTGCATATTAACAAGATAAAAGAAGTAGGACGCCAACGAGCATGGGACGTTGCAACAATAACCCCCGCGACCTTAGAGAGGGGTCGGGTCATTACATCAAGGCTCTAGAGGTGGCTTCCACGAGACTCACATTATCATGTAACACTTAGCCCTTGAGTACTTAAGGACTTAAAGATCACTCCCACAAGATTCGCACCACTGTGTAGTACTTAGCCCTTGACCAACGCATATCAATAATAAAGGCTCTGGAGGTGGCTCCCACAAAATTATATTATCATGTAACATTTAGTTATTGACCAACATATATCAATAGTACAAAACCTTAGAGGTTTCATTGACATCACTCAAGTCATCGTGTAACACTTAGCCCTTGGCTACAAGGTCCTAAAAGTAACTCCCATGAAGTTACGTTACCGTGTAGCATTTAGTCTCCAACGTATATCAATAGTACAAAGCCCTAGAGGTTGCTCCCACGTAACTTGAGTCGCCGTGTTGCACTTAGCTCTTAATTACAAAACCCGAGAAGTAGCTCCCACGAAGTCGCGTTATCATGTAGCACTTGGTCCTTTACCAGTTCATATCACAATTGATTTCACAAACCAAAACATAGCCTTTCACAAATCAATTTTTTTCCACAAAATCAATCCAAAATCCTTATCATAAATCGGGTTTACATACAGAATCAAATCACACTTCATAAATCATACTCAAAGTCAACGTAATTATTTTACAAAAAGATTTCACGGTCCAAAATATATCATTTTTCCCAACTCTATTTATCAAACAAAATACATATATTTCACCAAATATTTCTCACACCATTTTGAAATTCATTTCATAAACCGATAACATTTCGAAACGTCTTTCATTTAACATTTCCTAAATCATTTTAGAACTGATTCCATAGATCAAGTCGCAATGTAAATAAATTTTCACAACACCTTCCATAACACATTTCTCAAATAATCAAAGAGCAATAAATGTTGGATCCAGATTTTGATGCAATAAAAATGTTATTTTATAATTCATAATATATCATTTTCAAACATGAGGTCACACACTTGAAGAAATGATAGCACCACTCACCTTAGAATGCCTACGATCAAATAACAAAGATTACTCGAACCATCGAACTCGCAATCCTATCAAATAAGCAAGAAACAATAATAGAATAAAATAAAATGCTACCTTAACTACAACTTGACTAAACTAAGCTTAAGCACTAACTAAACAACTCAAACATGCCCACAAATCACTTGTCCAAAATGATTAAGTCACCGGTTGTGTGTTGTTTATACGAGGTCAATTTTAAAATTTTGTTTCGAGCAAACTATAAGTCCAAATTGATTTCTAAACTATCATTTGTGTGTGTGTGTGTGTGTGTGTGTGTGTGTGTTTTATATATACCTTGAATTTGTGCCATAATATTGAATTTTAATTTGATTAGACGAACGAAGGGCACGATCACTTACCAAGTATTATAATACGTAATTAAATCGACTTGGCAAGGCATCCATGGCGAGTACTTGCAAAACCCTCTCTTTTCCCTTTTCTTTCTTCATGTTTCTTTACTCTTTTCCTTTCTTTTCTCTATCTTATCCATGGTGAGTACTTGTACTGTCTGGTCGAACATTGCAACTGCCACGGTGAATTCCTGACTAGGTCTCCTCCTTAAATTTTGTACTGTCTGACACATATCATCACCCACGATACTTCAGTGTCCCATCTTCCGAAATCTAAAAGTCAACATTTCCGTTATTGGTATCCTCTTGCAAAATTTCCTGAACATTTGGGTCCGTCAACTGAAACGTCTTTCTAGGGTGATATAGGATATCACAATCCCAGTTCTTCCAAAGTTCTAACTCACAACATTGTCTCATATTCAACTCCTTCTGAGAGAATAAATACTTGAGACTTCAATGGTCAGCAAAGATCTGGAATCTTTCTTTACACAAATACTGTCTCCAAATCTTTAGAGCAAAAATAATTGCTGTGAGTTATGAGTCATGCATCGAGTAATTCAATTCATGAGATCTCAACTGACGAGACGCATATGCAACAACCCTACCATGTTGCATCAGCACGTAACCCAATCATCTAAACGACGCATCACTATAGATCTCATATCCTCTAGGACTAGATGGAATGGTCAACACAGGTGCGGTAGTTAGCTTCTGCTTAAGCTCTTGAAAACTACACTCGCACTTGTCTATCTACACAAACTTTTCTTCTTTCTTCAGGAGTCGAGTCAACGACGACACTGATGCTGAAAATCCTTCCATGAATCTTCTGTAGTAACCTGTCCAACCCAAACGGTTTCTGATCTCCGATACCGTTGTCGGTCTTGGTCCACTGATAACTGCGTCGCTCTTGATCAGGTCCACGGAGATTTCTTTACCCGAAATCATGTGGTCTAAGAACGCAACACGAGTCAACCAAACTTGCATTTGCTAAACTTAGCATACAACCCATGGATCATCAGGGTCTGAAATACCATTCTTAGATGACTCCCGTGCTCATCAGCACTTCTTGAATACACTGGAATATCATTGATAAACACGATCACGAACTAGTCTAGATATTCTTTGAACACTCGGTTTGCCAAATCCATGACTGCAGCTGAAGCATTCGTCAAACCAAATGGCATTACAGTACGCTCATAAAGGCCATATTGAGTACGAAACGCTAAATTCAGTACATCTTCCTTTCAACTCCTCAATTGATAATACTTTGTCCTCAAGTCAATCTTTGAAGATATTGACACTCTTTACAACTAGTCACACAGTTCATTGATCTTCGGCCATGAACACTTGTTCTTGATCGTCACCTGATTGAGTTGATGATAGTCGATGTATAAATACAACGAACCATCTTTCTTCACAAATGAAACCAATGCTCCTCAAGGTGTTGCACTGGTATGTACAAATCTCTTATCCAACAATTCTTGCATTTGCATCATCAGCTCTTTCAACTCAGACAACAACATTTGGTACGAAGCCTTAGAGAGTGATTCTGTCCCAGGTGTTAACTTAATCGCGAATTCTATCTCTTTCTCTAACAATGGCCTGACAATTCTTGTGGAAAACACATCTAGAAGTTCTTGGACTACTGAGATGTCTTCTATCTTCAGTTCTTCAATCTGTCTTATCTATCACCACCGCCAAGTAACCTTGGCAACCCCCGTCTAATAAACGGGTTGCCTTCAAGCAACAAGATTAAGGAAATCGAGGGTCCTTCCCGACTCCCAATAAACTCGACACTCCCATATGCTAATGGATTAAATTGGATTACTCCCCGACAACGATTCATCACTTCCAGATGTTCTTTGGGTCAAACCTTTTTACGCATGACGTCAAAGCTACACATCAGCCAACCAGTCAAGTACAACTCTAATCAGTGATTCCCTTTCTACAGCTTCAATACAACCAATTGAAGTTCCACGAACTTAACCAAAACTCTGCTACGCTACTCTGATAAAATCTCCCCAAAAACATTCTTCCTCCAATCGGCGCGTGATTGGTTCCATTCCTGTCCCTTTCACCATCCTAGTAGTGTCCTATCTGTGGTAGCGATGTCAGTGCTCCCTTGGACTCAGACTGATAGTCCCACACCTGATGGCCGTGCTGGCCACAGTTATAGCACATTCCCATTATACCCGGACACTGGATTGATCCATGCTTCCTTCTACAAACTCGGCGCATAGCTGGTGAGTCCTCTATCTCTTGTGGGTTAACAGCATGCACTCCTTCTTACACTAGAGGCTTATTCCAAATACCCCACGGTGTGTTTTGCGGTGCATTCCCTCTGTTCTGTTTTATCGACGATAGCAGCACTAGCGATCTCATCGGCCTATGCGGACAATCCTTAACTAGGTGGCCATGATGGCGACACCCGTGTCAATTTCTTGTCCTAGAGAAGACACAAAGCCGATCCATGTCATCTCCCATGGAAACAACGTGCTCTATCTTGACTCGGTGCTAACTTGACTATCTCACCCTTCCTATTGGGCGAAATAGAATACTTTTCTCTCGATATCGGTCTTTTCCCTGACTGATTTCCATTTCTGCCTGAACTAAATCTTGACTCAGATACTGTAGTCTGTTCCATGATCACAATTCTAGGTTGGACCTCGGCAAATGTAGCATCAACAGCGGTTACGATACTGACGGCGGTAGTGACAATAGCAATAGTGGCAACTTGACCCTGAGCTTACTGGCCCACTAATTCCCAAGGGTCACTAGATCACTCGGTGCTGCTACACTAGTACCGACCTGTGGTGGTACTCTTACACTAGCGCTGGTCCAAACCTGCGCTTATCTGAACTACCTCGGGTACCGACCTTTGTCAGCGTTCTACCCCGAGTCACAGAGGCTATAACCCTCTTACTAGGAGTCCTTAGCTCCTAATCACTCATGCTACATGATCTTTATAGAAACCTGTTTTCTAATTCCAATACCATATTAGAATTTGAGTGACCTACACAAATAAGCTACCAGTCAGTTATCAATTGCATGCGCCAGCATGAAATAAAAGTCATTCCTACTAACTATTCCATGGCTCATCGCACTTTATCACTCCAACTATCAACCTGGCTCTGATACCACTAAATGGGGATGTCACGCCCCGATCCTCCGAGCGCGTGCCCATCCCTGCTTGATCGATTAGCTAGCAACGTCCCAGGATGCGTCACCGACCCATTCTTTTTAATGCACATGCGGAAGCAAATAAGGGCATGTATGTTTGTGTTTCTTTTTGTTGTTCATGAACAGATTTTTTGTTTTTTTGTTCCCGGGAACAAAAAAAGAACAAAAACGTGTTTGTTTGCGTTTTTGTTCAAAATCTATTTTTTTTTGTTCCGGTAACAAAATTAGAACAGAAATAAGAAACAAAAAAAGTTGTTTTTTTGTTCCAGAAAAACTTTTGAAGAACAAATTTTCTCTCTCATTTCTTTTCTTCTCTTTTTTTTTCTTCTTCTTTTTTTCTTCCTTTTTCTTTGGTCGGCGGCCTCGCCCAGCTCTCGCATGTTTGTGTTTCTTTTTGTTGTTCATGAACAGATTTTTTTTTTTTTTGTTCCGGGAACAAAAAAAGAAGAAAAACGCGTTTGTTTGCGTTTTTGTTCAAAATCTGTTTTTTTTTTGTTTCGAGAACACAATTAGAACAGAAATAAGAAACAAAAA
The DNA here is from genome assembly GCA_014182515.1 of Eucalyptus microcorys. Taxonomy (NCBI): domain Eukaryota; kingdom Viridiplantae; phylum Streptophyta; class Magnoliopsida; order Myrtales; family Myrtaceae; genus Eucalyptus; species Eucalyptus microcorys. Next base: position 22,866,542 of record CM024567.1, on the reverse strand, counting down.
AAAAAGTTGTTTTTTTGTTCCGAAACACTTTTGAAGAACAAATTTTCTCTCATTTCTTTTCTTCTTCTTTTTTTCTTCTTTTTCTTTGGTTGGCGGCCTCGCCCAGCCAAGGCGAAGCTCATCGGCCCCGGCGAGGCTCGGCCTCGCCTTGGCCGGGCGAGCTCGGGCTCGCCCAGATCCGCCGAGGCCGAGCTCGCCCGGCCACCGGTGAGGCTCGCCTCGCCGGATCTAGGTGAGCCCGAGCTCGCCCAACCAAGGCGAGGCCGAGCCTCACCGGGGGCCGGCCAAAAGAAGAAAAAAAGAAAAAAGAAAGAAGAAAGAAAAAAAGGAAAAATAAAATAAAAATATTTAAAAATTAAAAGAAACAAAAAAATATACAAATTTACCAAACGTGTTTTTATTTATTTTTTATTCCTGGAACAAGTTTACCAAACGCGTCTTTCGGTCAAAAATTGTTCTCCGGAATGAAATAGTTTTTTCTATTTCTGTTCCTTGGAACACTTTTTAAACAGAAACTCAAACAAACGCGCCCTAAATAAATCTCCAGAAAACAACAAGATAGGGTATAAAAGCAGGACCACCGATTATCAGAAACCAAACTACACCTTTATACATATCAGACTAATTCATATACATTACTAGCCGATATTTACAAGGTCTACAAAAAGGTCGTCTCTTCAAAACAAGCTGTCCTACGATCAGCTAGTTCCACTCGTTCGCTGATTCGGCAGAGTCCACAGGGCCAGGGTGAGAAGGGTAAGCTAGATCCTCGTCTCGAGCAACATCAATCACAACAGAGGGGACATCAAAAGACCTAAGGGGGCCTAACCTAATACCATAGGGATTGGTACGGAACCATGCCCTAAGTTGATTGGTACGGAACCTCTTCGATCCAGACCGTGGTTACAACTAGGTCGTACACCCAAAAACCTCTGGGATCAGGAAAATTATAAACTCGCTCTGTAATCCTCACAGGACGACCGTGCAATTTGGGGGGAATCTCCATCCAAGAACCTGAAAGGTTATCCCACAACGGGGTGAGACAACATCTCAACAAGTTCAACCCCCTAAAACTCGATTAAAAAAGAAAATACGCTCTAAGGCTGCCTAAACATAACATGAGTCGAAGGTCTTACCTTTGCCTCAATTCCTTCTTGCAAGTCAGTCTATTTCATGGATACACAAATCACATCAATTCATCAAATCAGATCGAACTATCGATCAATCGACTTAGTTGATTACATGTCATCACGACCTTCCCATGGTTGGCCCAATCAATATTATCTATAAGGTCCTATTAAATCAAGAATGCTCACCATAAACTGAAGATAGATAGTATAGCTCGCCCAAAGCTGATAATAGAATATATTGCTCGCCCAAAGTTGATGATAAAATGCATTGCTCGCCCTAAGCTGATAAGAAAGTATATTGCTCGCCCAAAGCTGATAATTTATTGCTCACCAGAAGCTGACTCCAGATTATATTGCTCACCCAAAACTGATAATCTAACGCTCACCAAAAGCTGACCAAATCACCATTTTTATCATACCTGATAAAAATTATCGTGTGTGGATATACAGTCGACCTTAACCAAAATACAATATTTTCACTTTTGAACATCCCACTAATTTCAGCAGTCCCAAAATAGATTTTTGGCTCTGTAGACCGACGCCTGGTAATTTTCCAATTAATTACCAAAATTAAATAAATTTAAGAATAAATGCCTAAAATACAAATCAGACATAATCAGCACAAATTAAAGCTCAATTAAATAAATAGATCACACCAATGCAATCAGCATAAAATTCTGGTCACCGATTATCCCGATTTAATTTCTGAAAAATAAATAATTAAATAAATAATTACGAAAATTAATTAAATAATGCCAATAAATGCAACTTAGGCCCATAAAGCCTTATTGGAAGCCAAGACGGGCTCGGAAAATTACCAAACCACTCTAGTTAAATATTAGAGCTTGTTTAGGTTCTAACTATACTACTCCAACCACCTAACATGCAACAATAATAAATTAAATTACTAATCTAATCTAACTAACCACATAATTCATACTTAGTCTAAACTAAACAATCCTTAAGCGTCATTAACCTACTAAGTAGGGATTAGTGACTTAAACTCACTTGTTTAACAATCCGCTCGGATCAAAACGATGGGGACACGGAGGGGCTCGAAAAACTTCAAAGTGGGACCGCCAAGCGGGGCCGGGACAGGCTTGAAAACGCGCCTTGATGCCCACAACCCTTGCTGGATTTGGCTTCAAATCGGGGCCGAAGGAGCTATGACGGCCGCGGGTTCGGGCACGGCTTGAAGCTGGACTCGACGGCCACAGGTGGGAGTGCGACTCGGCTTGACGGGCTGAGCTGCAGGGCTTCCTGGATTGCTGGAACGGAGCTGTTGTTGGGCTTCGGATGGGCTGGAGCGGATGAGGGATGGAGCAGCTTCATGCAACGAAGATGGGCCACGCTGGAGGGTCAACCGCGAGAATCCCGCTGGAAATATTGACCACTGTCTTCGCGACCGAATGGAAGAGATTCGGTGGGGTGCACGTGATAAAGAAACTGACGAAGGTGGGGCAGAGGTAAGCGGGAATGAAGAATAAAGCAGAAGCAGAAGCAGCCTTGGCGTCGTTGAAGCTGGCGGGGCCGAAGAGTGGAAGGGAACGAGAGAGAGAAGATAAGGCCGCAGGAAGTGTCGGCCAAGAGGAGAAAGCGACGTGCGAACCAAGAGAGAAGAGGAGGAGAGAGAGAGAGAAAAGGAAACGTGCGGACAGAAGGGGGCCAGCTGGTTGACTGAAGTCAAAGATTAAGAACAAATGAAGACCCATTTGCATGGAACCGTCGACTAGGGAAGAAATATTCGTGGGAGAGAGAGAAAGAGAGGGTGACCGACGAGGGAAAAGGGGGAGGGGGAATAAGAATAAAACATCCTATTTTTATCTAAACTTGGTCCCACAAATTTCCATGCCAAAAGCTTGGTCCTCACTTGCTTCCTTGCACCGTAATTCCCCCGAAGTAACAATTCTTGGTAGCAAAATAGTCATTCCCCGAAAATCCGAATTCCATTTCCTTTTTCTTGTAATCCGATTTCTGAACAAACTTCTCCGATTGCGTTCCAATTTGTTGAAGAGAGAGCCCACAAAATTCCCCGTCACTAGTCCACTCACACCAGATGCCAAAAATCCCTTCAAATTGGCCAATCCGAATTTATGTTCGTTTTCCAAATCGTCCGAATCGATTTTCCGTAAAAATCCCGAGCTCGCCAGAAATTCCTCGAAAGATGAGTTGACGTTCCTAAAATAACTCGTGACATGACAAAACTTTCCATTTCTGAAATCGAATTCAAATTCGCGATTAATTTCAATCAGATGCGATTTTAGCGTGACCTAGCCTACCAGACAGCTTTTAGAAATTTTTGGTGCAATTGACCCGTGGTCGATTTTCTTCAAACCACACATACCTCTTTGACATATTGGCAACTCTCGATGGTCGTGAAAACCTCAAGATTTCAAATATGAACACAGGGTACCCCAAACAAAAGAAAATCGGTCTAGTGTCGATCGACGAGAATTTTGCAATCAGGTGGAATCACCTACACTTTGATCACACGTCTCAGTTGAATCAACCTATTTCCGATCTCCGATCGATTTTTAATTGTGTCATAATGACCCTTGTAGACTAGCACGGTCGAGCAATCGATTCGTAGTCAAATTCTTAAGTCTATTGCATTAAAATCCCTTAATGGCTTCACCTGATAGGTCAGTTATCTCATGAGTGGCCATCTCAGAGAAAAGCACTTTAGGCGCGTCGATGAAAGGCCCGACTTATCCAATCGAAATCAGAACCTGAAAGGCACCCCCACACGCCGGAAAAATGCAGATATAAAGATTCAACATGTAATCTGCGTCTCCTAGCCACTCATATACTGAATTCCAGCATTTCTAAGTTTGATCTTGTGCCTCTTGTTATCAAACCAACTTTAGTCTCGCTTTGTATTTAACCCCAACCGAGTTTTTGTTCTTTTCTCGATTGTAACCATCTCACTATCAACACAAGGACTATCGTGTAATTCAGAAATTGTCGATCAAAACTGTTATTCAAATGACACGATATTCTTGAGTCTTTGGCAGTTGAAACCTTTTTTGAGAAGAAACAAACATAAGTATTCATATGTAGATTTGCTTATAATGTTATTCATTGTTTTTTCTAGACTTTCAAGATATTCCGTTTAATGGGATGGACGTACCCAAACCATAGTTTCACTAAAAATAAAATAGGTATATGTCAGAGTGGAAAGAATTCCATTCATGTTTTATAAATCAAAACTAACCGTTGGGTGATAGGACGGCCGATTAAAACATCAAATTAACTCAAATACAACCTTTTATAGTTTGGATCTTTCGGAGTTGAAGGGTCTCAATTTGCTATTGTCCACAAGGTTGAACAATCTTCGAAGTTTCTCCCCTTCCCTTTACAGCTCAAGCTCTAATAGATAATTCGACACCAAACGTGAAAATCATTTGCTTTTTTTCAAAGGTCATGATTTTGTTAGACGTTTATTATTAAAGAAAGACCAGTGATGTCAAGTTGGTCATATATAACAAGCCAAGCAGAGAGAGAGAGAGAGAGAGAGGCGCAATAATCTCTCCCTTTTGCGACGCTTCGTTGCAAGGTATCAAGCCAGCAACAATGCTTCTCTTCTCCTTGCTCTTCCTCGCCGCCGCCGCCGCCACCGCCAACTCCCTCTTTGTCCATCCAGAACCACTCACTCCGAGCCCAAGTCCAAGTCCACGTCCCAAAAGCATCTTCCTCCTCGCCGGGCAGAGCAACATGGCGGGCCGGGGCGGCGTTGTCAACGACACATCCACCGGCTGGATCGACAAGTGGGACGGCGTCATCCCTCCCGAGTGCAGCCCCAACCCATCGATACTCCGGCTCGCGGCAAACCTCACATGGGTCGAGGCCCGGGAGCTGCTCCACGCGGACATCGACGTGAACAAGACGAACGGGATCGGCCCGGGTATGGCATTCGCCAACACCGTCCTGGGCCAGGATCGGAGTCTGGGCTTGGTGGGTTTGGTGCCGTGCGCAATCGGCGGGACGAGGATAAGCGAGTGGGAAAGAGGGACGTTTTTGTACGACCAATTAATGAGGCGGGCGCGAGCCGGGACGAATGACGGGGGGACAATCAAAGCGCTCTTGTGGTACCAAGGAGAGAGCGACACGGTGGAGGAAAGCGACGCCGTGCAGTACAAAGGGAGGCTGGAGAAGTTCTTTACGGATGTGAGGACTGACCTGCAGTCGCCCGAGCTCCCAATTTTCCAGGTGATTGAATTTCTCCTTTACGCTTCATTTCGGAATCAATTGCATCTTTCACTTTAGATTGTTCGAACAAATTATGATAAATTTCTAAATGAAAGTCGTTATTTAAATAAGCAAACGGCGATCATCTCGATGTGGTACTTTCTTAGTCTATTTTTATTCCAGACTAGACAAATAATAGTTACATATAGTAATGGCTCGCAAAAGGTTCCGTGGGAATCCATGTGATGTGTTTCTTTTCTGCAGCTTTTTAAATAAAAATAGAAAATAACAGGAAACGACGCATCAACGGTAGAAACCTGGTATTATCTCCGGGGTTGGGGCATTCACCTCAGGTCCACGAGCGGCTTTTCCTCTAAAAAAAAAGTTCAAAATAATCAAAACTCGACCACCCACCTCATTAGATTAATGAACCGGCCATCAAGAAATAATGATATTCACACTAACCTCTCGAAAAAATGTACATTTTGGTTCCATTTTTTTTAATTCGCTTAAATGGATTACAATTTATTGCTTAATTGCATGTTTGCTCTGTGAATGTGGGGGGCAGGTGGCTATCGCATCAGGACAGGGACCTTTCACCGACACGGTGAGAAAGGTCCAGCTCGGGCTTGACCTTCCGAACGTGAGAACCGTCGACGCCAAGGGGCTGCCTCTCGGACCCGACCGGCTCCATCTAACCACCCCGGCCCAGGTCCGGCTTGGCCAGATGCTGGCCGACGCTTTCCTTCAGTCCATGGCTCGCTCCGCGTCGCTCGTGAGTGAAGCTTCCACGAGTGGTCCAAATTTGGTAATTCACGTTTTGGCGTTCTTCATGTGGAAACTTATTAGAGCAGTTTTGATGAGCAGCGGTGATTAACGATTTTCTGGATTGGAAGGTGATTAACGATTGATTGTTTTGGACTTGACCAAAAATTGCGAAAGAGCGTAGAGAAACTTGAGATGCAACTGTTGTAGATTAAAAATTTGATGGGGATATACATGAAAAATGAGAGATTTGCTATTTTAGTCCTAAATTTATCATACAAATTTCAATTTAATTCTAATTCCTTCTATTGTTCTTATGTTTTCTTGAGACTTTGCATGAAATTATAATTTAGTGTTTCCAGCCAATCTTCTCTGAAAATACTAACATGGCGGTCTAATCATCCCCGGCCATCCTTGCATGTCGACAAATAATATCAAGTCAGCTTTTTTGATGAGTCAATAAACAGAGATTTCTTAAATTATTTGATGATTGAGAGTAATGCTAGCTATATGTATGGTGTCACTAAATGTCCGTAGAACGAGACATCGTCATTTTTTTTATAAGCAATAAATTAGGAAATCGCCATTGAGATTGTCATATTCGTTTGGGGACTAGTATGTTGCACCTAGCGCAGACACTCGAATTACCAAAGAAGGATGAGGTATATGCATTATACAAAAGAATAGTGACTGGGAATTACCAAGAACGGCATTAGTTTGTGGTTACTTGTCCGGGATGATAGCCGTGGTGGTAGTTGTTCTGGAGGTGATGGCCATCTTTCTTGAAGCGCCAATTACAGCGGGATGGCGAACCAAAAAAGAGAGAGAAAGCACGCTTAGGGTGTTATGTTATTTTTCTTAAGGAAAATGATATAAATGGTCCATGAATTTTGACACGGTGTGCAATATGGTCTCTGAATTTTTAATTATTTAATGCGGTCCCTAAACTTTGGCTCCATGTGTAATGTTGTCCTTGAACTTTTATATTATTCAATGTGGTCCCTAAACTTTTGGCACATATTCAAATTAATCCTTGGACTACATCAAAATGATCAATGTTGTTCTTGAACTTAAATTAATTAAAAGATAACATTGGATATTTTCATATAGCCTAAGGACTAGTTTAAACATTCACGATTCTAGCCAAAAAAAAAAAGTTTAAACATTTACCAAAAATATAAGAACCGCATTGAAGATCAACATTGTACGTTAGGTTAAAATTCATGGATCATATTGAAGAAATCAAAAGTTCAAATATCACATTGCATATTAAACCAAAGTTCAAGAACCATTTGTATTATTATCTCTTTTTCTTACAGTCACATGATTAAATGAAGAAACAAGTCAAAAGAGATGTGCTTTGAAGAAGAAATAAGTGATTTAGTACTCTCAATGCCGGCTCAAAAGATGGATCATGTAGTGAAGTCAAAGAAAATGAAAGAAGAATAAGATTCAAATGCAAAAACAAAAAATCAAAAAATCAAAAAAAATCAAAAAGATCATTTTGATTCAATTGATGTTGGCGACGAGTTTCGATTCAGGCAAATGTCTCCTTATAACTGTGTTGACTAACCATGGTACACTTCATAAGTAAGGAATAAGTGCACTGGAATTCCTAGAATTTCTCACAAATGTGTAATTGAGTTATAAAATTTTAAAAATAGCAATCAAGTCATAAAACTAATCAAGTTAATTCGATCAAATATTTATGTTAACTCTATCCAACAAGGTTAACGAAAACTGCCAATGAATCTTATTTTATTACTTTCTTAAGACATGATGTGACAATGTGTCATCCACCAAGCGCCATGTTAGAAAAATATTAGAAATTTTAAAAACATATATAAAATAAATTCGATTAAAAAATGAAAGAGAAAAAATTCTAAAAAAAAAAAACCACAAAACTTGAGACCTTACCAGTGGCAATCACCGCCATCCATCATCAAAAAGAGTCGGCAGAGCTCGCCTAGGCCTCATAGTGGCCAGCAACCCTCAATGGTCTCCGGCAAGGCCTCAGCGACCCATAACTGGGGGAGGGCACAACCCTCGCCCTATATCTGAATGAGCGTGATAGCCCAAGCGGCGATGCGCGGGAAGGAGAGATGGCGGTGCGTCCACACCTCGATCCCCGGATGTGCACAGGGAGGGGGCATGTCTCCTGTCCCACATCGATTAGGAGGGGAGTCTTGGGCTAGCTTATAAAGCTTAGGTCCCTCTAACTATACATACATGTTTTCTTGGGTAGTATGGATTGCCTCGAGAAAAACAAAACCATGAGAACTTAGTGTCCAAAGCGGACAATATATGTACAGTGGAGACCGGGTCCTTACAAGTGGTATTAAAACTGACTCCCGACCACGTGTGGGGCCACATCGAGGACGATGTGCTCCTAAGGGGTGGAGAGTGTGACAGCCCAAGCGACGGTGCATGGGGAGGAGGGATGGCAGTGCGTCCGCGCCTTGGTCCCCGAATGTGCGCAAGGAGAGGGCAGGTCTCATGTCCCACGTCTCTTAGAGGAGAGTCATGGGCTAGCTTATAAGACTTGGGTCTCTCTAATTGTTACATACGCGTTTTCTTGGAGTAGTATGGGCTGCCCCGAGAAAAACAAAACTGTGAGAACTTAGTGTCTAAAGCGGACAATATATGTATAGGCATTACAACGGGGGTTTGGCCCTCCACTAGATCTAGGCAGCCAAGCCCTCATTGGGGGCCACTAAGACCTCGTCCAAGGCCAGCGAGGGCTTGTTCTCCTTTTTGTGTGCTTGGTTTTTAAATAAATTATCCTTTTTTAATTTATTTAATCTAACTTAAGTAATTTGAAAAATGAAATAATAATAAAAATACCATGTAGGAGAGAGTGTAATATATAAAAAGCCACATCAACATTTTTTTGTCAGTCTAGTTGAACAAAGTTAACGAAATAATTTAATTGAACCGACTTAACAAATTTTAAAATTTGATTGTACTTTTTAAAAATTTTAGAATTCAATTATACTTTTATGACAAGTTTTATAACTTCTAGTGCACTTATCCTTATAAATAAAAATTTCATAACTATCATTTCAATATCAAAAAAAAAATTCCACTTGCATTGCCCATACAATTGAATGTCATGGGCAAGTGTTGACCCTTATATTAGATAAGATATTACTTTTATAATGATAATAATTTACTGAATATGTCAATCTAGTTGAGAATGGTATGAATTCGACTCATAATGAGAACTGGCATGTGCTACTTGAATCTTGGGATATGGTGATCATGACCAGAAACTTGGGAAAAGCATTTGACAAATCTGGAGCAACGGTGGGAATGCATGCCAATACGAAAGGCTATAATGATTAAAGCCACATTAAAAGGAGAGCACGGTTTCTTTTAGTTTAAATCTCAACCCTCAAAATAAAGGACTGGCAAAGATCATGGCCAAAAGCGCGGCAGAAGCTGCTAGCAGACGTGGAGAAGTTACCGGCAATGCCTGTAATACTTGGATTTTTGACCGGGTGAAAAAGGTAGTGGGACCCACCTAAAAAAAGAAAAGACAAAAAAAAGTTGAAAAGGCAACAAAAATAGTTGAAGTGGACGGTTAGCTTAAGAGAGAGAGACCAAGAGCCCGTCGGGGAGGGGAAAAGAAGAGAGGGGAAGAAAGAAGGGAAGAAAAAGAAATATAAGGAAAAGATAAAAGTGTTTTGCACAGACACACCTCGAGGACCTCGTGAAGCCTATTCAACTCCGATTCGCAACATCTTATAAGTGATCGTGTCATCCGTTCATCTATTCAGAGTAGAGTTCTGAAATAGGACAAAATTGAGTTGTAAAGTCTAATTTTTGAGTTGAAGAGTTTCAAGATTTCATGGAAATGGTGATTTATGGTGTCATGGAGCTAGGGTTTGTTGAGAGATGTTTTTGAGCAACGGTTGTGTAGGAATGAGATTTTAGGGTTTCACATTAGAGTTTAATGTTGCATTTAGGTTTGATAATCTCTTCAGGTGAGCAATTTATTATCGTGTAGGAGTCATTTTATTAGCGTTTAAGTGTAAGTTAGTCAATTTGTAATTGCCGTAGTATTTTATTTGGTTGTAATATCAATTCTTGTTTAATTGTTAGGATTACAAGATCCTTGGCTCGTTCAGTTATACATTGTTTGGTTTAGGCATTCTCAAGTGAGTGTTACTATCTCTTCTTTGAATATGTAAATTTATGTCTTGAAAATTATAGAGATTTGATATATTATAAGTTATTAAAAGCATGTTTTTGTTGCATAAAATCAAGATCGGACATTTACTACAATTTGATATTTGTGAATGGTTTGTCAAATATTTTTGGAAAGATGTGCGAACGGTTATATGTATATATATATATACATATATGTATATATGTATATATATATGTATATATGTATATATATATGTATATATATATACATATATACATACATATATACATATATATATATATATATATATATATATGTTGATTTGTGAACCCGGTTCATAAATTGGTTTAGGCAACGCATAGTGATATATGAAATGGTTTCTGAATTTGGCTTTGTAGATTATGAATCAGTGTTGATGCTCAATATCACTATGAGCCTAATGAGGGACTTATAGGGCCAGCCACTGACAACATAGTGGAGACCTTACCAAGAAGAGGAGCTTGGTCGCTTAGCACGAAGCGTTATGCATAAGCATGGTTAGATATTTAAGGAGATGCGGACCCCTAAAATGCCATAACTTGGCAAAAATTGACACTCAAGTGCCATAACTTACGAAAAGTACATTTAAGTGCTAAAATCAAAGCAAAATGGATCATTTGAGTGCCAATCCGACCAAATTGCATATGTGGCATTTTTTCGGCGAAGCGAGCCCAAAACGACGCCATTTTGCACGCTGACGTGTTCAAATAATGCAAAAACGGCGTCATTTTGGACTAACGTGATAAAAAATAATTAAATTTAGTTAAAAGATTAAAAAATAATAATTTTAAAATTAAATTTAGTTAAAATATTAAAAATAATAATTTAAAAGTTTAAAATAAAATAAAATAAGTGGGGGTGGTGGCCGACGGCTCGGCCTTCAACCATCGCCGCCACCTCCCCGCCATTGTCGGGAAATGCCGACGACGGAGGGGGGAGGGTCGGCCGGGGTTGCTTGGGCCCGGCCGTGGGCCGGCAACCCCTGGTCGATCGGGCGGCGAGGGCTCACGAGCCTCGCCCCAGATCGGGGTGAGGGTTGCAGCCCTTGCCCAGATCCGGAGAGGGTCGGCGGCCCTCGCCTCGGCCGGCCAAGGGCCGCCGCTCGCCAAAGCGACTCCCGGCGGGCGGCAGCCCTTGGCCCGGCCGAGCGAGGGTCGCAACCCTTGCCACTCGCCACGAGATCTAGGCGAGGGCCGTCGACCCTCACCGGATCTGGGCAAGGGCGCACGAGCCCTCACCGCCGGTCGACCAGGGTCATCGGCCCCTAGCCAAGGCCCGCGACCCTGACCGACCCTCCCCTCTCTGTCACCGACCCTTCTTGGCGACGGCGGGGAGGCGGCGGCGGTGGCTAGGCTCGGCCCTCGCCCACCGCCCCCACCCCCCTTTTCTTTTTCTTTTTAATTTTAAAATTATTATTTTTTAATATTTTAACTAAATTTAATTTAATTAATTTTTATATTTTTTTTTACCACATCAGTCCAAAACGACACCATTTTTGTATTATTTGGCCACGTCGGCGTGCAAAACAGCGTCGTTTTGCACTCCCTTCGCCATAAAAATGCCACGTCAGTGTTTTGGTCGGAGTGGCACTTAAGTGATCCGTTTTTCTTCGAGTGTGGCACTTAAGTGTACATTTCGGAAGTTATGGCACTTAAGTGTTCCTTTGTGCCAAGTTATGGCATTTGAGGTATACTTTTGCCAATATTTAAGTAAGAGTTTGGTCAACGGATGGACCATTGATATGTGAATGAGATTAGTTAATGGAATGGATCATTGACGTGTATTTTGATGAGATTGATGAATAGAGTGGACCATTGATATTTGTTATGATATTATTGATTAACGAATATTTTCAATACATATATGATTATGTTAAAGAGATATAACTCACTCTTATCTTGCACATATATTATAAACTAGATTTGAAACAAATGAGTTTTGATATTGTTTTGTAAAAGGTGCATAGTGAATATTCGATTCGCTTAGAAAAGATTCATTACTAACTAGGTTAGGGTTGTTCATTCCATTCATATTTCATGTTATTTAGATCATTAGAGCGAGAGCACTATCAATAGGAATTTCGGAGTTGGATTTGGATTTTGATGGTTAAAGGCTTAGTCTTTAGAGTGGAAAGGTGGACATACCATTGCCCCCATCCCTGTAGGATTCAAGGTGTGATATTTTGTGTTATCAGAGCTTAGATTGTAATCTTTTAGGCGTAGATTTATTGGGACGTTAAGAGGTTTTGTTATAGTTTATAGCGCTTTAGTCTTTTGTTAGGTACTAGGATATATGTCTCTTTTGGGGTCGAGGCGCATGCCATGATGCTTAAGAGTATGGAAAACCTTATGAATGCTATGAAGTCACCTAGTATGTCGAAAGGCAATTCAAATAGTGAACAACAGTTTAAGATGAGATTGCCATTGAAAAATCTAGAGGCCGAAAAGGTTAAGGCTAAGGAGAAGGAGAAGCCCCCGAGCTGATTAAGTGAGAGGTCAAGGAGTGTAGAGACCAAGAGACACAAGGAGATGTCAGTTGAGAGTGGAAGCAGAAGTGAAATGAAGAAAGGAGAGTTAGAACGGGAAGTGGCCGGTGAACTTGGATTGACTCCCAGAGTTGTGAATGGAGGGACCCAAAAAAAAAAAAAAGTTGTTGAGATGGGAGCTTGAGAAAGGGGCAAAACGTGAATACCCTCATTTGTTTAAAGGTTGAGGTAAGTGCAAATTTCAACAAACAAAATTTCTTTGAAGGACGGCATAATGTAATACTTGGGATCTTTGACCAGGTCAAAAAGGTGTTGGGACCCACCTTAAAAAAAGAAAAGAAAAGAAAAGAAGAGATTGAAAAAAGGCAACAAAAATGTGGGAAGTGGACGCTGAATTTGAGAGAAAGAAAGAGAGACTAAGGGCATGCATGACAAAATTTATGGAACATAAATCAATTTCTATTCCATGGACGAGTTTTTGAGTAAAGAAACGCATTTGATAACAATTCAAAATTTCTCTTTCTGAAATAAAAATTCGTTTGATAACAGAATAAAATTTCTATTTCTAGAAGCGGCAACGACCAACGTCCAGTGGCCAGAGTCCGACGTTCAGCGACCGGCGTTCAACGTCCAATGACTAGCGGTTGGTGGCCAAAGTCCGAAGTTCGACATTCGACATTCGACGCCAAGTTCGGTGACCAGTGGTGAGCGGCCAAAGTCCAGAGTCCAACACCAGAGTCCGGCGACCAGCAATCGGCAACCGGTGTCCAACGCCCGGAGTTCAACGTCTGACGTACGACATCTAGAGTCTGGCAACAAGAGGCCAACAGCGGGTGGCCAGTGGCCGGAGTCCGACGGCGGGTGGCAGGCTGCAGGTGGCGGGCGGCGGGCTGCGGACGGTCGCCGGCGAACATCCGATAGTTGGTGGTGAGCCTCCGGCATCCAATGATTGGCGATGAGCAGCCAACAACTAGTGGGTGTCCAGCATCCGGCGACGGGCGGCCGGAGTGTGATGGTCAGCAGTCGACATCTGGTTGCCAACGGTCGGCGGCTGGTGGCGGCCGGCCAGCAACCGGCGGCCGGCGTCTAGCATCCCACGAGCGGCAAGTGGGTGATGGGCGTTAACAAAAGTAAAGGATGAGAAAAATTTTGATTACTCATTTCTGTTCCAAAAATAGAAAAGCTAAAAAATTTTAACTTCTGATTTCTACTCTAAATCTATTTCTGGAATAGAAATCTGTTCCAGAAATAGAAAAATGAAATTGCATTACCAAATAGACTTATGTTCCAAACCTGTTCCGAGGAACAGAAAAATAAAGAAATAGAGAAACATAAATTTTGTCATGCACACCCTAAGAGATGGTGAGGAAAGGAAAAGAACAAAAAGGGAAAGAAAGAAAGAAAGAACAAGATTTTAAAAAAAAAAGGAAAAGAGAGAGGCGATTCAATAGGCGATTCAACTTTGATTCGCAACATCCGATAAGTGATCATGTCCTCCATTCACCTATCATAGTAATTTTCAAGATTATGGCTTAAATTCGAAGTTTTATGAAAATTGAGTTGCGAAGTCCGATTTTTGAGTTGTGGAGTTTCGGAATTTCATGAAAATTGTGGTTTATGGCGTCGTGGAGCCATAGGGTTTGTTGAGAATCGTTTTCAAGCAACAGATTTGTCAGAGTGAGATTTCAGGTTTTCATGTTGAGTTTCACGTTGTGTTTAAATTTGATAATTGCTTCAGACAAGCAATTTGTTATCACATAGGACTCGTTTTGTTAGCATTTAAACGTAGATTAACCAATTCATAGTCGTTGTAGTATTTTATTTTGTTTTAACATCGATTCTCGTTTAATTGTTAGGATTACAAGATTCTTGGCTTGTTTGGCCAAGCATTGTTTGGTTTGGGTATTCTTGGGTGAGTGGTATTACCTTCTTTGAATTTGTAAAACATGTCTTGAAAGTTATAGGGATTTGATATACTATATTTTATTAATGTTTATGTTGCACAAAATCTAGATCGGGCATTTACTACAATTTGATATTTATAAACGGTTTGTCAAATGTTTTTGGAAAATTGTCGCTAAAAGTTTATATATATATATATATGTTGATTTGTGAATCTAGTTTATGAAATGGTTTGGGAAATACACTGTGACATATAAAATGATTTTTGAATTTGGTTTTATGGATTGTAGAGAATATTATTGTGGATCGATATTGATGCTTAATATAGTTCAATTATAAATTCATATACATTATACGAAATCACAAGAATCTTATCAATTACTAGACCTGTCAAAATGGGTCATAAACCTATTTTTCATCCTTATTTGATGGGTGGGTTGTTATAGGTGTTAGTTATATTCATTAAATGTGTAATGTACATTAATAATGTGATTAGATAGGCTTGAACTTACTAATGTATTTGTGAAAGTATACACTTTTGAGACTTTCCCACAACTTGATATGTTGATAGATTGTCCAATTGGAATTGAAATTTTGAGAAGAAAAATTTCTCTTCTATTGGTTGTTTTGTTTTTTTTTTGAAAAATAAATTATTTGGAAAATATTTCCTAAAAACAATGGCTTGTATCTTTTGAAATAAATAATCAATGAAAATATTTTCATTATCGATAACAATTTATATTTAAATATTTTTATGAACGATATAATATTTTTCATTTATTCATTTTTGTTAGTAAAGTAAGCAATTATTTTTAGGAAAAATACATTTTAAATTATTCATTTTTCCCAAAACAATTAAGACCTTAATTCTCATTGCCCTTCGTATCATTTCTTTGGCTTATTATTCATGAACACTAATCTCCATCTTCATTACAATGGCGATTTAACTCCTACAAAATTTCGTCAGAAACGTTCTACAGTCATCTCCATCTTAAATAGTATGCACTCCTGAGAACCGAAAATTGAAAAATCAAAGCCGAGAGCTGACTGGGGTAGGTCTACAACCGGCCTGGGAAGTTCCCGACTTGACTCAAGAACCTGCCGTCCTAATCTCTTTATTCCATTAAAAAGCACGAAAATACATGGGACTTGATTTCCTTTGGCAATTGAGGTCAAGAAGTACCGGTGACCAAATTGAATATACTTTTGTCAGATGTAACAAGTAATGGCTAGGAAGTTCACAAAGAAACAGGAGCAGAGACAGCAAGCTACTCCATCTAATTTATCCCCAACCCCCCTCCCCCTTCCCTCTTTCCCCGAAATTTCGATTCTTACCAACTTCGGACCTTTAGTACTAAAATTCACGAATCACAATGAAGATTCCTTCGAGTTTAGTACTGACCATGTCGGTAAATGCTATGTTTTCTTGGCGCATGAGAAGTTTCGTGCATCCAGCAGCGCAACCACCACAATTTTTAAAGCTATGTTGACCTTGACCGCTGACCAACCTTTTTGTTAGCTCTTTTCATTTCAATATGAGAGAACCAATTTATAATTTTCCCAAATAATCGTCCATCGTAAATCAATTACACGCATCAAATGTAAAGATTATATATATAATGTAGTATACTCGATAGTTAAAAATAGGAAAGGTATAAACTTTGAGTTTTTTTTGGTCGATAAAACTTTGATCTTTGAACTCGAGCAATATCATCATTTTGCCTCCAAAAAACGACTTTAGATGTCATGTGACACCATTAGAACAAAAAGATGTATACGCTCTTAAACGGACAATAAATCTTCTAATTTTGATACGAAATAACGTCCTCTTGATGGCTTACATATGTGATATCCCTGCATGAGGTTTTCGCCTATATTTCTCCTTTCAGACGCAAAATTTACCTTTTGAGTGAGAAAATCGGTATCATTTTGCCTAATTTACCCGTGCTATCCTCATGCAATGGCAAATCATATGTGAAGAATCACAATTGCCCAGTTTAGGGCTTTTTTTTTTTTCACCTTATAAATCTTCATAAACTACTCATATACAAGGATAATTAATTCCCATTTTGGTCAAAATTATTTTCCTTACGTGAAAAGGAAAGGCGTAGAAAGATTGTGGAATGCATCTTTTTATAGATTTCAAAATAATTATTAGGTTCACCATCAATACATTACACATTTACTATCGAGAATATTTATATTTTTTTATATCGAGAATGGACTTATCAAAAAAACCTAGAAATAAGATCGCATAATTTCTATGGATGGTTTAAATTTATTTGTTTATTTATTTTGATCAAATATACATAGTTTACATAAAAAAAATGAAAAATGACATTAAAAGTGTCAAAAGTTATGTACGGCATTCACGTGTCAAAAGTTTTCACCGACTCACTTAATTACCAAATCAAGGAAAAATGATCACTTAAATGCTTCCTACAAGAAATTCCGATTAGAAAAATTACGTAACTTTTATAATTAAAAATTGCATTTAAGATGGCATTTTTTTAGTAGTGATCAATTTTTCATTGGTATTGGCACTGAAATGATCAATTGTTAACAACGATGGGTACAGAAGTGATCATGTTTTAATTACGATCAGCACTACACAATATCGTTTAAGGGTTGTACATTGATTGGACATTCCAATAAGGTACGTAGGATTGAGAAATTAATAAAATGTGATCACATCAAATTTCCGACAAATCAAACTGTGGTTAGCACTCAAGTAATTCTTTTTTTAAATGGCACTTCGACTAATCCGAAAAACACTTTTAGTATCAGAGTGAGCGCCGTACATTAAATTTGGCTTTCTCTAGTATTCATTCTGCCGAAAGAAATAAAGATGGGGATACACTGGAATCAAATGGTCAACGCAACACCATCGTCAACAACTACCCCTGAGTAGAAAAAGAGCCAAAAAAAAAAAGTTACAGACAAAATCCCCCCACTGCTTCGCCAATCCCAGACAACTGGAAGAGAGAGAAGAAGTACACTTCGCAAAATGGCGGCTGTATCTTCATGGAATCTCGTGTTCACCCGACCCTCCAAGCAGCGCTCTCTCTCCTCCTCATCCTCCTCCCTCTCGTGGGCTCGCTCTCTCCCGTCCTTCCCCTCCAAATCCCATCTCCGCTTCGCCCCCGGGGTCAGCCGTGCCGCGTCCCCGACGGTCCTCTCGCTCCTGGACGCGAAGCCCACCGTCCTCGTCACCGAGAAGCTTGGCCAGGCGGGCCTCGACCTCCTCAAGACCTTCGCCAACGTCGACTGCTCCTACAACCTGAGCCCCGAGGAGCTGTGCACCAAGATCTCGCTCTGCGACGCCCTCATCGTCAGGAGCGGCACCAGGGTCACCCGCGAGGTCTTCGAGTCCTCCGGCGGCCGCCTCAAGGTCGTGGGCCACGCCAGAGTGGGGATCGACAACGTCGACGTCTTGGCCTCCACAGAGCATGGGTGCCTCGTGTTCAATGCGCCCACGGCAAACACCATTGCCGTCGCGGAGCACGGGATTGCCTTGCTCGCTTCCATGGCGCGGAACATCGCCCAGGCAGATGCTTCGGTGAAAGCAGGTGCGTGTTCTTTTGGTGCTTTATGGGTAGTGTTAAGCTCGCGAGGCCTTGGATTCAATATGGAGGTGTGCCATTTATAAGTCTCATTCAGCGTGAGGATCGTCATTTCACCTCAGAAAAATATGAAATTTAAGTATCTTTTAAATCAAGATGTTTAGAACAACTTTCATGAATGAAGTTTCTTTAAATTCGCACCACAAAAATCTATGTAAAATTGGCAAATAGCGCAGGTCCAATAAATTCAAAAATCAAAGGTGGCAACCTTAATTGGGAAAAGGAGGCATCCTACTTGGTCAAAAAGCATTAATTGTCAGACATCCTTATCTCCCAAGTTTACAACTAGGCCCTAGGTTAGCTTGGACACTTCATCTTGGCATTAAATAACTAGAAACCAAATGTATCTAATGTGCAATTAGCTTGTCCAAGAAGGTTTGACTTGCTTGCTCTTTCTTCCAATGGATGTATAGTCCATTTCTTGGCCTCCAAGATCTCCTACTTAGTTTAGGGTTATAACTAGGCTAGGCTATAGGACACATAAGCCTCTACATTCATCATCCTCATGTAATGCTTTTTACACTTATTCACACTTATTTTCTAGGAGGATTTGACTAGTCCAATGCCTATCTAGCTTAGCCTCCTAGTTGGGACCAAAATAAGGATTGAAATCGAGGATGTTACACTAGCCCTTGTTTAAGTTATATTTTCATATGCTTATTGAAGCTTAATTAGAGATTATATACATGTATGCAACACCAACCGGGGAATGGCCAAACAGAATTTCCTATTTATTAGAGATTGAGGAAAAAGAGCACTAAATTTAAATTCCGTATTTTTAACTGATTTGAGTAGGTAGTATTTTTACTTGCATTTTTCCCTACCATTGACGGCAAGTTGCAAATGTATGAGAATCGGTCTAACACTTTGATGTGCCGTGTTTCACAAGCGGAAAGAATTTTCTTTAACTTACATCATTCAACTTCACCAAAAAAAAAAAAAAACCTTCTTGACAGTTTAGCCAATATGGCTCCAAACATCAAGGAGTTATCCACGATAAAGAAACATCTAGAAAAGTACTTTGTTGATGCATTTCTAGAATTTCATCAAAAAATAATGCTTTTTTCCAGGCAAAGTAGTTACGTTAGTTTAGTTTCTCCGCTTTGTTGACCATTATTACATCGCAATCTATTTCTCCATAATGATCAATAAGTCTTTGCAAAATAATAAAACAGGTAGTGATGTGAGTTTTATGGACCAGTAAGTATATTATTCTTAGTGAAACATTGTTAATCGATAAGTCCATTTGCATATTCAAAGCGAGAGGGTCGGTAGACTGAATTATTTGAGGAAGACTTGATAAAACAACTCCATATATCCACTCGTCACCTTTCAATTCCCACTTGAAAGTCCAATTGTCTGGCTCCCAATCCCACAACCATGATAATAATATAAAATAATTATATAAATTTAAAATATTCCCTCGTTAGGTCGAGATAATTAATAAGCAAGAGGTGGGAGTGTTATTTCATATATCACCTTACATGGCTTCTCGAGGTCCTATCCGAAAGGAAATTGTCCAATTAATCTTAAACCTATTTCACGGATACCAATTCCATCCTAAAATTTTTAATTTTACCAATTTAGTCCTCAACATTTACACAAAATTTCAATATAGTTATTTCGATTAATTTTTTCTGAAAATCATTGATGTGATGGTGTGTCACATAGAATAACCATCAAATTAAACTATCACTTTAGTGATTTCCGGTGAAAATTGATAGGAATAATTACATTGGAATTTCATACAAAGATTTTATGATTATATTGACAAAATTGAAAAGTTTAGAATCATATTATCATCCAAACAATAAATTTAAGACAAATTGGATAATTTTATCCGACATAGGGCACTGGGACAACCCTTTTACAGATGAATTGAATACTCTGGCAACGGGGAAGGAATATCCCCAATATTATTGACATGGTTCTTTACTCCATGGTCTCGAATATTTTTTTCTCTATAAGTACGTCTCGTTTGTTCTTGGTCCATTCAAACATGTAAGAGCCTAAAAGCAAAGAAAAGCCGACCCTGAATAACCTAAACAAGCTGTCATGGCCTCCTTTCCAAAACAATCCTCAAATCAAATTTTTGTTTCTTTCCTGAGAGTTTAATCTACCTAAACCTAAACTAAACCTGAACTACATGCATGCTATCTAAAAGAAACTAAACTGAATCGAGTACTAAGATCTAACACCTAAGTAAGACCTATTTTTCTAACTATTTCCTAATTTTTTTTGTTTTTATTTTTATTATATATTATGAAAAAAAAAAAAAGAGGGCACGGGCCAGGGCCCTTGGGCCCAATCCAAATATTGATCGTACTTGGACATCCGGGTTCTAGGCAGTGGAAACAGTTGGGCTCTTATATCTGGCCCTCTCAATTTAACTAAATCCAACCCACTCAAAAACAGACTGAGCCCAAACATTTATAAACTAAGTCAAACCCAAACTGTTTCTGAACTAAATCAACCCTAAACTCACTAAAACCAAAGCAAACCCAAATTTACTAAAATTCAACTTAAGCCCATTTATTATTTTCTTTTTCTCTATTTTTGTGTTATTTTTTATTCTCTTTTCTCTCTGTTTTCCCCTTTTTTTCCCTTCACAGATCTATATTATGTCAAGCTTAACAAACAAAACACTAAAATTACTGACAAATCTCCACCCAAATCAAAACCGTTAATCAGGTGGGTTTAACATTAGGGCCCACATAATCAATAGTCTAAATGATGCTTAGCAAACCATGTAGTGTAAGCCCGATGACATCAAGAAGGGAATCAAGTCGAGTTATTGTGTACTACTCTAATAGAAAGTCTGATCAATTAAACAGTTTAGGCTTTTCTTATGTGCATAGGAATATCCTCTAGGTATGCTCTTGACTTCTACATTCAATAGTGGGCAAAGAACACCGCAAGTGTCACAACTTGGCATGGGGGACATATAAGTGCCAAAACTTCCAAAAGGTATATTTATATATCACCTTTTTTGAAAATTGGGCACTCATGTGCCAACTCCGACGAGGCTTGCCAAAAATCCAATGTGCCGTCTATGTGGCTCGCCATTGGCACTTAAGTGTACATTTTGAAAGTTTTGGCACTTATATGTCCCCCCATGCCAAATTGTGGCACTTAGGGTGTTCTCCTACCCCAAATTAGCAAAGTGCACAGGTCCCTCAAGAAATCTCTATCTTGTGTGTAGTTATATTTGTACAAATTTATCCCGCAATTCGGAATTTGTATATTCCAATAATGTTAGCCATGTGTTTGATTAAATTTAGATTACCATGAAAACAAGGAATCTAGAGACTCAAAACAAATGTTGATGCCAAACCATCCTAAAGTCCAAAAGAAAGTTTAAAAAACTGATCAAAACAAGCTCCACCCATTGCCGTTTGCATACATAAGATTAATGATCATTGTCAGGTCCGTGAGCCTTTAATTTTTATCCATGCGTGTTATTAAGTGGAATCTTATATATTCATTATTGGTCCGCTTCCAAAAATATTAACTGACCCGACATCTCACAATATAGAATTAGACACTCCTTATTTCATCTCTTACTCTTTCTATTTTGCTCGTTCCTCTTACAGGTTATTAGACGTTGAGCATGGTCCTGTCTATGCATCTCACATTTCACATGCAACGTCTTGCTTAGATGTGAGATGAAGTATAATCCAGCTCCGGAGTCAAGCCCCAAATGATATATCTAAAGTAACCGGACTAAACGACGACTATTTATAGTCGTGGGTATCAATTCTTCTACACCGTGTTTTGCGGAGTGGAGGAGTCTTCTCCAAAAACACCATCGATTCAAGTGGATGTGAACTCTTGGGTCGCTCTCTCTTTCATCACATTGGATCTCGTACGAACTTTGAGGGATAATTTCCATAACCAATGTTAATTTTTCAACGTTGTTGACTTGCATCCCGGTCCTTACTCTAAAGAAGACTGACGAGTCTTTGCAAATAGAGGGCGACGCATAACAGATGTTCGGTGTTACAACTTGTGATGTGAGATGTGTGAAAAAAATTCACAAGAACTATCTTTCTTTGTTGATAATTGTTGGTATTTACTAGTCAAGACCCATCTACATCTTGCATTGCACATGTCACGCCTTACTTAGACAAGAGATGGCTTATGATCTAGCTCAATCCACGTGGCTCAAGCCCCAAATGAAACATCTGAAGTAGCCGGACAAAAGGACGACTATTTATAGTCATGGGTATTAATTCTTCTACACCGTGTTTTGCGGAGTGGAGGAATCTTCTCCAAAACCGCCATTGATTCAAGTGGATGTGAACTCTTGGGTCGCTCTCTCTTCCATCACATCGGATGTCCTATGAACTTTGAGGGGAACTTTCCATAACCAATGTTAAGTTGTCGGTATTGTTGACTTGCATCCTAGTCCTTACTCTAAAGAAGACTAATGAGTCTTCGAAAAAGAGGGCCATGCATATCAGATGTTCGGTGTTACAACTTGTGATGTGAGACGTGTGGATCACAATTCACAAGAAGTATCTTTCATTGTTGATGATCATTGGTTTACTAGTCAAGTCCCATCTACATCTTGCAAATCACATGTAACACCTTACTTAGACGAGAGATGGAGTATGATCTAGCTCAATCCACATGGCTCAAGCCCCAAATGAAATATCTAAAGTCACCGGACAAAATATTCTTCTACACCGTGTTTTGCGGAGTAGAGGAACCTTCTCCAAAACCGCCATCCATTCAAGTGGGATGTGAACTCTTGGGTCGCTTTGGCGGGAAGTACTATGGGAGGAAGGAGAAGCTTACCTAAGTTGCTTTCATAGTATTTTAAAGTGTGAATTATTTTTGTTATTAAATGTTGATCTACATGTGGTAGTCTAATTATTGCCGATGGCTACATGTCATGACAATTAGCTAGTTCATGACATGTCATGTCAAACCACCCTTACTGGCCAATAAGCTCTCGACCTTAGTGGTTCCAGTATCGTCTCTTTCAATGGAATAGCTTTTACATGGCGTGCATCCTTTTGTCGGATTTACCCAACTCTACTTATCATCTCCATATCGTCTCGCCTTAGCCATATTTGTCAGGAAGCACAAATGATCAATAGTCCAGACGAGCTTGGTATACCATGCAATGCATCTAGAAGAGAATGAAATCAAGTCATTATGGAATGCTCCATAAGATGGAGGAATCAATTAAAGCAATAAGGACTTTTCTTGTGCCTGCAGGTGCAAGGAAAGTCCTTTAGTAATTAACACTCTCGACTTCCAAGTCCAACGACTCAATATGCAGAATACCCAAGTCCAAATATTGAACTTTCTATCCAGTGTGAACTTAATTCATACAAATCTATCGAGCAATTTCGAATTCATGAATTTACAATAATGTCGTCCTTGTATCGAGCAAGTCATTATGGAATGGTCCACAAGAAGATGGGTTCAATTAAAGCAACTGGGACCTTTCTTGCGTGCGCAGGCGTAAGAAAAGTCCTTTAGCAATGGATGCTCTTGACTTCCACATCCAACAGCTCGATTTGTCGAATATGCGGGTCCCAATGCTGAACTCTCCATCGAGTGTGAACTTATATTCATACTAATCTATCGAGCAATTTCGAATTCATAGATTTACAATAATGCCGTCCTTGTATGTAATAAAGCTATGTTACTGTGAATCGATAAATGAAAACAAGGGATAAGAGACGCAAGACATATGTGGATCCTAAAAGGCCCAAAAGTCGTAAAAAAAAAAAAGAAAAAAGAAAAAGCTAAACTAATTAAAACAAAGCTCTCGATGCTTACTTGAGACCATATAGGTGATAGAAGCCATTGCAGTTCGCATAAATGTTCGATCTTTAATGTTTCTCCATGCCACATATTCATATCGGTCCGATTCCAAGCAGTTTTGTGTCTTTGAGAAAAGATAATTTGTCTAACCCGATATCCCAACAAAGGTCACCATTATAGATTTGAAACTCCTTACTTTAGCTCTTTCTATTTCTATTTCGCTTGTTTTCTTTCCGTCGATATTTATTTGACACGGTTACGTAACACGCTACTCACGTGAGAGACCAAGGAAAATGGAGTAGATGGTTAATTCCTCCATTGGCGTCGTCGGTCCATGCTTGGGAATTAGTCCAGTCTTCTTCAATACCGCGTTTCTTTTCTTTTGGTCCGAAATGCGCTCTCAGTGCGTGGAGGATTCTCCTCCAAAATCACCATTACTTCTGGTGGGATGTGAACTTTTTTGTCACTTTCTATTACATCACATCTTTCATTGCCGACAGAAATTTTCTTGACCATGTTAATTACATTTTTCAAACAAAAACATGTAATGGTGATCATCTTATGATCAGTTAAGATTTACCCAGTTGAGCCTATAACACACCACGCCAAAATATATTTTTCTTGATGATGTCTGATAACGATCTCTACACGAAAACAAAGAGAAAATATAGCTCAAAACACTCATTAGTATTTCTGGAAAAGAAAAAGAAAACCGAAAATAAGACTTCATTGTGCATTTGTTGAATTTCATGCTTTTTTGGCAACGGATTCATTATTTATTAAAGCAGGTTGGGATTTTATTTCTGCAGTATTAAGTTCTCGCTTTGTGGACTTACATCCCAATCCTTACTCTACCAAAGACTTATAAGTCTTTGCAAATAAAGGGCCATACATATTAAATATACGATGTGCATTGTGTATATTACCGAAAAATATAAAGGGAATAGCAACCGTAACAAATGAGAATTCAAAAAGTAATTGCATAATATTGATAATTTAGGGAAAAATGTGTATTACGTCTCAAATTTCAAGAGAGTTTTGTGTAATATCTCCCAAAAAAGAAATTTGACATTTTCTCTCATTCACTGAGAAGCAAAGTCGAGGTGTAGTAATGAATTTGTTATTAATTTGCCATCGACATTATATTGCAAGTGCTATATCTGGTAAATTTTGATGATGAGATATCCTCTTAATATAGAATTATGAGTTTTACTTACTGAGTTTCCGACTCACTCTCTTATCTTTTAGGCTTATAGACATGGAAATCTCACAGCAGTTTTGGGAACTACAATCATGCCAGATGAGATAAGAATTTCCTTGGCCTATGCAGATACTTGTAGCATAATGTAAAGAGGAAAAAAGGCCCGTAGAGTAAGGGCTTGTAAATGTATTATTATACTACAAAGTAGCGTGCTTCATATGTGGTGTTATCCCTAATTTCCAGCTCTTGTTTTTGTGGAAGAATAATTGTAAAGATAAAAGACATAGGACAGCAACTAGCTTAGGACGTCGCAACAATAACCCCTACGACCTTGAAACGGGGTCGGGTCGTTACATCAAGGCCCCATAGATGGCTTCCAGGAGACTCACATTATCATGTAACACTTAGCCCTCAAGTACTCAAGGACTTAGAAGTCGCTTCCACAAGATTCGCATCACCGTGTAAAACTTAGCCCTTGACCAACGCATATCAATAATAAAGGCTTTTGCGGTGGCTGCCACCAAATTACGTTATGGTATAGCACTTAATTCTTGACCAACGTATATCAATAGCACAAGGCTGTAGAAGTTGCACCCACATAATTTAAGTTGCCATATAGCACTTAGCCCTTGGCTAAGTGACTCTCATGAAGTTATGTTATCATGTAGCATTTAGTCTTTAACCAACATATATCAATAGTACAAAGTTCTAGAGGTTGCTCCCACGTAACTCAAGTCACCATGTAGCACTTAACTCTTGATTCCAAAGCCCTAGAAGTGCCTCACACGAAGTTACGTTATCATGTAGCACTTAGTCCTTTACCAATTCATATCACAATTGATTTCACAAACCAAAACATAGCCTTTCACAAATCAATTTTTTCCACAAAATTGATCCAGAATCCGTATCATAAATCCGTTTTACATACCAAATCAAATTGCATTTCATAAATCATACTTAAGGTCAATGTAATTATTTCACAAAAAGGTTTCACAACCCAAAATATTTCATCTTTCCCAACTCTGTTTATCAAACGTAATATATAAAGTGACCTTTTAAGATACTAACCAAAACAGATTCGCTTTATACTCATAAGTAATTGAACAAAACAACTATACAAATCGACATTTAATAACCATAGGAAAACAGTTAAATAGGATGGAATTAACCATTCAGAATCCTACCCAACAAATTAAACCACAAGTAGAAACATTCAATATATATACACACACATATATTTCACCGAATATTTCTCACACCATTTCGAAATTCACTTCATAAATCGATAACATTTCGAAACATCTTTCAATTAACATTTCCTAAATCATTTTAGAACTTGTTCCATAGATCAAGTCACAACATGATACATATAGATAAATTTTGACAATACTTTCTATAACACGTTTCTCAAATCATTCTCAAATAACCAAAAAGCAATAAATGCATGATCATGATTTTTATGCAATAAAAATGTTGTTTTATAACTCATAATATATCATTTTCAAACATGAGGTCACAAACTTGAAGAAATGATAGCACCACTCACCTCAGAATGCCTACGATTAAATAATGAATATTACTAGAACCATCGAACTCATAATCCTATCAAGTAGGTGAAAAATAACGTTAAAATTAAGTAAAACACTACCTTAACTACAACTTGACTAAACTAAACTTAAGCACTAACTAAACGATTCAAGCGTGCCCACAAATCATTTGTCCAAAATGATTAAGCCATCGGTCGTGTACTGTTCATACAAGGCCAACTTTAAAATTTTGTTTAAGGTAAATCATAGATCCAAATCGATTTCTAAACTATCATTTCTATATATATATATATATATATATATATATATATATATATATATATGTATGTATGTATATGTATATATTTTATATATACCTCAAATTTGCACCATAATTTTGAACATTAATTTGATTAGACAAACGAAGGGCATGATCGCTTACAAAGTATTGCGATACATTTTTAAATCGACTTAACAAGGCATCCATGGCGAGTACTCGCAAAACCCTCTCTTTTCCCTTTTCTTTCTTTCTGTTTCTTTACCCTTTTCCTTTCTTGTCTCAGTCTTCTATGTCTTACCCGAGGTCCCCCTTCTCTCTCTATAGACCAAGTTAATTTTCTTTTCTTTTTTTAAATGGGGCTCACACGAGTTGACCAGGTCAAAAAATGCAACTCTTACAGACAAACATGGAGTGACGGTTGGAATGCAGACCAATTCAAAAGGCCAAAATGGTTAAAAAGCCATAGAAAGGGTTGAGCACGGTCATTTTTAGCTTAAACCTCAACTCTCGGAATACAGGATTGGTAGTAATCGTGAGCAGAAGCTGTTAGCAGGCGTGGAGAAGTTATTGGCCATGTCAGTCCAGCTTAGTTACAGGAACATGCTAAATGTTGGAAACAATCATTGGAACATGAGAGACACTTTCAGAACATGGGAAACAACTAGAACGTGAAAATGTGGGATTCTAGAGGTTATGGACTACAAAAGAACCTGTCGGAAGAGAAGAAAGGCACCCACACGCAGGAAAAATGCAGATAAATTTGTGTCTCCTAGCCACTCATACACTGATTTCCAGCATTTCTAAGTTTGATCTTTTGCTTCTTGTTGTCAAACCAACTTTAGTCTCGCTTTGTATTTAACCCTAATGGAGTTTTTGTTCGTTTCTTGATTGTCACCATCTCATTATTAACACAAGGACCGTCGTGTAATTCAGAAATTGTCGATCAAAACTGTTGTTCAAATGACAGAATATTGTTGAGTCTTTGGCAGTCGAAACCTTTTTCGAGAAGAAACAAACATAAGTATTCATATGTAGATTCGTTTATAATGTTATTTATTATTTTTTCTAGACTTTCAAAACATTCGTTTAATGGGACGGATGTACCCACATCATAGTTTCACTATAAAAAAAAATAGGTATATGCCAGAGTGGAAAGAACTCCATTCATGTTTTATAAATCAAACCTAACCGTTGGATGCTAGGATGGCCGAGCTAAAACATCAAATTAACTCGAATACAACGTTTTAATGTTTGGATCTTTTCGAGTTTTTTTTTTTTGTCGGTTCTATTATATTCCTACTCTAACACTCACTTTAGACTTTTGTCATGTCTCTTTGCAGAGCGTGAGAGTCGAAACTCACTTCTGAAACTAAATCGTCCCCACCCAACCCCCCGAAAAGGTGGGGATTCAAACCCCCCACCACCCCCTTTCAAGTTGGAATGGTGGCCATTAGGGTAAACCTCAGTAGTTTATCTTTCCGAGTTAAAGGGTCTCAATTTGCTATCGTCCACAAAGTTGAACAATCTTCAAAGTTTCTCCCCTTCCCTTTACAACTCAAGCTCTAATAGATAAATCAACACCAAACGAGAAAATCATTTGCTTTTTTTCAAAGAATCATTCACCGTATCATCGGTTACTGTTGTCTCACTAACTGACGATCATTATTTTTATTTATTGAAAATTCGGATTTATTTCTATAAAAAAATTAATTATAAATCTTGTTAAAAATGTACGACTGTTGACGAAAAGTTACGATTATTTATTATTATTTATTATTATTTAATTTCGAATTTTTTATGTGTTTTCAACGTAATTTTTTAGACGTACTTGTTCATTTTGCAACATTTCTCGAAAAGTTGCCTTCGTTCTTTTTGCAACCTTTTGAAGGGTTGCCTCTATTCGAAATAAAAAGATAAGTACATTTGTGAAACTATGATTTGGGTATAGGATTAGGTCATAATTTAAAATTCAACAACAAATTTCTAATCCATTTGGCCTCATTCCCGGTTGCCGCTATAGCAATGAATTTAGATTCTATCATCAAGTAAGTTACGTACATTTGTTTCTTGCTTGTCCAATAAACAACACATTCACGTAATGTGAAAATCCATCCAGAAGTTTCATCTCCCACACTAGTAATCCAACTAACATCGGTGTATAATTCCAATACAACTGAATAATTATTATAGAACAATCACAAATTTATAGTCTTCTTAAGATAACCCAACGTTCTATACTCAGATTACTAATATAATTACTCAACTTGCACAATATCAGGTCTAATATAATGCATCCCATACATTAAAGACCTTATAGCACTAACATATTTAAATTATGCTATTGTTCTACCAGTATTATAATTTAATTTAATACTGAATCAAATGGAGTACACATCTCTTTGAAGCCAAGATGTTTAAATTTATTTAACATCTTTTCCATGTCATCATTTTGACTTAAAGAATAACCCCCACTATTTTTTTTTTAATTTTAACACCCAATAAGGTATCTACTTCACTCAAATCTTTCATTTTAAAATGAAAGATAGATACTTTTTTGTCTTAATGACTCCAGTTACATTGGCTCCATAGTCCCCTTCAAATACCCCCACTTCAAGAATATTTCAAGAGGCAATTAATTGAAATTATGCATCATCAAATTTTCATCCTCGATGAAATACATACATCAAAATAGAAAACCAATGAATTCTACTCTCTTGGCTCATTTACGCTATTCTTTAGAATCAAATCTATGAGGGCACGGACAGCAAAGAGAACACATTAGAACCAAACAAGGGACACCCAATAAACCCATTCGGTATCTCCAGATTGCCTCCATAAATAGAGCAATACATATCAGCTCATGCATGTAACAACATTCTCTAACAATTTAGTAAACGCGAGCGAATCGAGTATCGAGGTATCAAAAGTGCATAAACCGGAATTAAGAGAGGCAAAAAGAAGATACCGGCAATTCTAGGAATGGAATCAACAACATCATATAATCCGAAACCTTCTAAAAGGTATGATTAGAGCCATACCTCATTTCTTCATGATATTAAATTTCTGGAAGCTCTCATATCGTCCTTCTCAGGACCCCACTGATAGTACCATTGTGTTACAAATGCAACCGGAACAACTCTGAGTTGAGCACCGTCAAGTGGCTAACTTTGGCTAATACCCCTGGGACTGACCGATAACATTATCTTTCTCTTCTAGATTTTGAAATATTCCCAAAGCATCGTCCAGGAATCCCAGTTTTGAGTGAGAATCAACCACAGCTCCACCTGTATCATGGATCAGCCTTTCGATGGCTTCTTATACGAGAATCCCAGCAAGAAGCCATATCATTTGAATAGACACAAGAGCACCAAGAATCTCAATCCTGTAGAAACCATAGGATTGACAAGGCGTTGCCTCCCATCCTGAAGCCCACAGAGAGAATAAGGATATAGCAAATGCAGCAACGTCTGACAATAGATGAGCTGCATCTGTTAGAATTGCTAGACCGTTCGCTTTGATGCCTCCAACAACCTCTACGGCCATGAATACTATGCAGAGGACAACTGCCACCAAAAGTTTCCTCATAGATGCTGACCGCTCCTTTTCATCTTGAGAACTGGCACTAGAATCTTTAAATCCACAGGGTGCCTCACCACAAATTTTCATCCTGCCTGCGCCTGTTTCTGCTGGCACTTCCCCACAAACTTCAATTATATGTCCACTTTCACCACTCCGAGCTTCCATCTTGGCGATATCAGGCGGCTCCGCAACAGAAGCCAGCGAGCAACTGCCGTCTCCTCTTTTGCTCATGTGGGTCTCACATTCGGTTCACGAAAATCATGGACTCCTCTCGAGAGAAGTGTTTCTGCGGCGTGTATTAACGGACAGTCTCGATGAACGATCTCACCCGTTGAAATATTTAGTCGCGAGAATTCGGAAACAAAACCATCATGATGGTTGGTGAGCGACTAGAGCGGCACCGGCGAAACTGGACTAAAACGGACAAGGCACCGAAGGGCCTTGTCGGAAGTCGCCGAGTCCGTGAACTGACCTTGTTAATAGATTGGCAATTGGATTGATGACAAACGCTTCAATTATCATTGACGATCGGAGTCATGGCCAACGGAAAGGTCTCGATCGAGATCCAGTAGGCTTTTACGTGTTGGTGTCGTATAGTACTGTTCCAAATTGCTTCTCGCGACCTCCAGCGGCCTTTCTTGCACCTTCTGCTCCCTCAAGAGCCTCCAACAGATCTCATTTTTTGCCTGCATTTGTCTATATATGGTGTTCCCACAATAGTAATGACATCTAAATCGCCGCTCATACGAAGAAAGAGCCTTCAGAGCAGGATTAGAAGCATCGTCCAGAGGATGGTGGTCATCCGAGGAAGACAGCATTGCAGGGTCTGTGATTTCGACGATGTCCACTTGCTCCGGTGGAGGACGTAAAGAATTATTATGCAGTCTTGCTTTGTTGAATATGAACACCTCTAACTCGTTCTATGCGCTTCATCCACTTGACTCCATTGTTGCGAAATAAATCCTTAAATTGTTGGGAAAATATGGCTTCGAATTGGGTAGAACAATGAAGTCGGATCTTTAGAGTAATCAAGTTGGACATTGAGGTGTGATATCACTTTTTTTAAGAATTTATTTGCCCCACAAAGCTTCTAATGATCACCGGCAAATTTCCTCCAGGATACAACAATGTCTCAAATGAAAATACTAGATAACAATTCTAGTATTTCTCCAGAATCTCTCATGGGAAACAATTAGAAACAATGGCCGTAGTTTCTTTTGAAAGAAAAAAAAAAAAAAATGGAAGAAGATGTGTGTTTGATCTCAAAACAAATGTACTTATCTTTTTTTTTCGAATAGAGGCAACCCTTCAAAAGGTTGCAAAAAGAACAAAGGCAACATTTCGGGAAAAGTTGCAAAATGAACAAATACATCTCAAAAGTTACGTTGAAAAGACATAAAAAATTCAGAATTAAATAATAATAAATAATAAATAATCGTAACTTTTCGTCAATAATCGCACTGTTTTAACAAGATTTATAATTAATTTTTTATAGAAATAAATCTGAATTTTCAATAAATAAAAATAATGATCGTCGGTTAATGGCAAATCTCATCCACGTGCGCACTCACATTTTTTCGATGTGGAACAAGGCACCTCTTCATTTGTTTTATAAACAAACTACCAACCGCTCATAACCACCCGCCGTGGTGGCTCCGCTGGATAAGGCGCCGTTGATCCTTGCCCTCAAGGTGAGGGATTCGAAACCCGGCGGAGGCGCTTGGTGCCTTAAACCCTTGCATGGGATGGTGGTTCCCTCATGCGGCCCCAGGGTTTGCCCGCCGGCTACTGGCTGTATGAGTTTCCCTGGGTCAAAAAAAAAAAAAACTACCAACTGCTCATATATAACAAGCCAAGCACCCTTTTTAATACAAGAGTTTCCCTAGGTCATCAAAAAAAGAAAAAAAAGACTACCAACCGCTTATATATAACAAGCCAAGCACCCTCTTCAAGCACCCTCTTTAACGAGAGAGAGAGAGAGAGAGAGAGAGAGAGAGGGAGGCGTAATAATCTCTCCCTTTCGCGACGCTCCGTCGCAAGGTACCAAGCCAGCAACAATGCTTATCTTCTTCTTGCTCTTCCTCGCCGCCGCCCCCGCCACCAACTCCCTCTTTGTCCATCCAGAGCCACTCACTCCGAGCCCAAAGTCCAAGTCAACGCCCCAAAAGCATCTTCCTCCTCGCCGGGCAGAGTAACATGGAGGGCCAAGGTGGCGTGGTCAACGACGCATCCACCGGCTGGATCAACAAGTGGGACGGCGTCATCCCTCCCGAGTGCAGCCCCAACCCGTTGATAATCCGGCTCGCGGCGAACCTCACGTGTGTCGAGGCCCGGGAGCCGCTCCACGCGGACATCGACGTGAACAAGACGAACGGGATCGGCCCGGGTATGGCATTCGCCAACACCGTCGTGGGCCAGGATCGGGGTCTGGGCTTGGTGGGGTTGGTGCCGTGCGCAATCGGCGGGACGAGGATAAGCGAGTGGGAAAGAGGGACGTTTTTGTACGACCGATTGATGAGGCGGGCGCGAGCCGGGACGAATGACGGGGGGACAATCAAAGCGCTCTTGTGGTACCAAGGAGAGAGCGACACGGTGGAGGAAAGCGACGCCGTGCTGTACAAAGGGAGGCTGGAGAAGTTCTTTACGGATGTCAGGACTGACCTGCAGTCGCCCGAGCTCCCAATTTTCCAGGTGATTGAATTTCTCCTTTACGCTTCATTTCGGAATCAATTGCATCTTTCACTTTAGATTGTTCGAACAAATTATGATAAATTTCTAAATGAAAGTCGTTATTTAAATTAAGCAAAACGGCGATCATCTCGATGTGGTACTTTCTTAGTCTTTTTTTATTCAAAACCAGACAAATAATAGTTACATGTAGTAATGGCTCGCAAAAGGGTCCGTAGGAATCCATGTGGTGTGTTTCTTTTCTGCAGCTTTTTAGATAAAAATTAGATAATAACAAGAAACGACGCATCAACGGTAGAAACCTAGGATTATCTACGGGGTTGGGGCATTCACCTCAGGTCCACGAGCGGCTTTTCCTCTAAAATATGTTCAAGATAATCAAAATTCTACCACCTATCTCATTAGATTAATGAACGGACATCAAGAAATAGATGCTTAAATGGATAACAATTTATTGCTTAATTGCCAGGTGGCTATCGATCAGGACTGGGCTTTCACCGACACGGTCAGAAAGGTCCAGTCCATGGCGTCGACGCCAAGGGGCTGCCTCTCGGACCCCCGGTCGCCCAGGTCCGGCTTGGCCAGATGCTGAAGCTCGCTACCCGTCGCTCGTGAGTGAAGCTTCCACGAGTGGTCCAAATTTGGTAATTCACGTTTTGGCGTTCTTCATGTGGAAACTTATTAGATCTGTTTTGACGAGCAGAGGTGATTAACGATTTTCTCGATTGGAAGGTGATTAACGATTGATTGTTTTGGACTTGACCGAAAATTGCGAAAGAGCGTAGAGAAACGTGAGATGCAACTGTTGTTTAGATTAAAAATTTGACGGGGACATACATGAAAAATGAGAAATTTGCTATTTCAGTACTAAGTTTATCATACAAATTTCAATTTAATTCTAAGTCCTATTGTTCTTATGTTGTCTTGAGACTTTGCATGAAATTATAATTTAGTGTTTCCAGCCAATCTTCTCTGAAAATACTAACACGGCGGTCTAATCATCCCTGGCCATCCTTGCATGTCGACAAATAATATCAAGTCAGCTTTTTTGATGAGTCGATAAACAGAGATTTCTTAAATTATATGATGATTGAGAGTAATGCTAGCTATATCTATGGTGTCACTAAATGTCCGTAGAACGAGACATCGTCATTTTTTGTATAAGCAAAAAATTAGGAAATCGCCATTGAGATTGTCATATTCGTTTGGGGACTAGTATGTTGCACCTAGCGCAGACACTCGAATTACCAAAAAAGGATGAGGTATATGCATTATACAAAAGAATAGTGACTAGGAATTACCAAGAACGGCATTAGTTTGTGGTTACTTGTCCGGGATGATAGCCGTGGTGGCAATTGTTCTAGAGGTGATGGCCATCTTTCTTGAAGCGCCAATTACTGCGGGATGGCGAACCAAAAAAGAGAGAAAGCACGCTTAAGCTACGTTTAGTCGTCCGGATTTCTAATCGGGATAGAACTGGATATGATAGGATATAAAATCCTGGGATTTTTTATATTCTATCCATTGTTTGGTGAATCGCAGTATTAAAGTCAGATATGTTCACATTATATCATGTACATTTTTTTGATATAAACAGCATATCATTATAAATGAACCTAAATTCATAAACGGAAATGGTGAAAATCTCTCGTAACACTATTCCTTAATTTATTTTTACTTTATTTTTCCTCTTTTTTATATTATTTTCTTTATTATTTCTTTTTTCCCCTTTCATCATTCTTTAATAAAATTTTATCAAATAGTAAACCATACTAACATACCTAAAATACAAAAATACCTAAAATGTATAATAAATATAAATATTTAACTTATAAAGTTGAATATATAAATTAAAATAGGATTAATTAAAAATAATTTCTAATTTTTTTTTTTTAATTTCTTAAATTAGAATTCAAATATTATTTATATTGAAATATAATTTCAATTTTGTTAATTTAATAAGTTTGTTATTCGAGAAAAATAACTTTCCTATTATGAACATTAGACATCCTATCCACCTTTATCACACCTCCACCGTAGGATAATTTTATCATGTCCATATCATCTTATATCCGACTTTATCTTGTCCTGAGTGAGCACCAAATATAGGATAGGATAAATCATATCCTATCCCGAATTTTATCCCAACCTGTCAAATGCAACCTTAGGGTTTTATGTTATTTTCTTAAGAAAAATGATATAAATGGTCCATGAATTTTGACCCAATGTGCAATGTGATCTTTGAATTTTTAATTGTTTGATGTGGTCCCTAAACTTTGGCTCCATGTGTAATGTTGTCCTTGAACTTTTATATTATTCAATATGGTCTCTAAACTTTTGATATATATCCAGATTAATCATTGGACCACGTCAAAATGATCAATGTTGTTCTTGAACTTAAATTAATTAAAGGATAACATTGGATATTTTCATATAGCCTAACGATTAGTTTAAACATTCATGATTATAGCCAAAAAAAAAAAAGTTTTAACATTTACCAAAAATATAAGAACCGCATTGAAGATCAACACTATACGTTAGGTTAAAATTCATGGATCATATTAAAGAAATCAAAAGTTCAGATATCACATTGCATATTAAGCCAAAGTTGAAGAACCATTTGTATTATTATCTCTTTTTCTTACAGTCACATGATTAAATGAAGAAACAAGTCAAAAGAGATGTGCTACGAAGAAGAAATAAGTGATTTAGTACTCTCAATGCTGGCTCAAAAGATCGATCATGTAGTGAAGTCAAAGAAAATGAAAGAAGAATAAGATGCAAATGCAAAAACAAAAAACAAAAACAAAAACAAAAAAAAAAGATCATTTTGATTCAATTGATGTTGGCGGCAAGTTTCGATTCAGGCAAATGCCTCCTTATAACTATGTTGACTAACCATGGTACACTTCATAAGTAAGGAATAAGTGCACTGGAATTCCTAAAATTTCTCACAAATGGGTAATTGAGTTACAAAATTTTAAAAATTGCAATCAAGTCCTAAAACTTATTGAATTAATTCAATCAAGTATTTATGTTAACTCTATCCAACTAGGTTAACGAAAACTGCCAATGGGTCTTATTTTATTACTTTCTTAAGAAAGGAGGTGACAATGTGCCATCCACCAAGCGCCATGTTAGAAAAATATTAGAAATTTTAAAAAAATATAAAATAAATTCGATTAAAAAATGAAAGAGAAAAAATTCTGGAAAAAAAAAACCACAAAACTTGAGACCTGATCACCGTCGTCCATCATCAAAAAGAGTCAGTAGAGCTCGCCTAGGCCTCGCCAATGGCCAGCAACCCTCGATGGTCTCTAGCGAGGTCTTGGTGGCCCATAACTAGGGGAGGGCACAACCCTCGCCCTATATGTGAACAGGGGTTTGGACCTCCACTAGATCTAGGCAACCAAGCCCTCATTGGGGGCCACTGAGGCCTTGTCCAAGGCTGGCGATGGCTTGTTCTCCTTTTTGTGTGCTTGGTTTTTAAATAAATTATCCTTTTCTGATTTATTTAATCTAACTTAAGTACTTTGAAAAATAAAATAATGAAAAAAATACCATGTAGGAGAGAATATAATAAATAAAAAGCCACATCAACATTTTTTTGTCAATCTAGTTGAACAGAGTTAACGAAATAATTTAATTGAACCGATTTAACAAATTTTAGAATTTGAATGCACTTTTTAAAATTTTTAGGAGTCAATTGTACTTTTATGACAAGTTTTATGACTTCTAGTGCACTTATCCCCATAAATAAAAATTTCATAGCTATCTTTTCAGTATCAAAAAAAAAAAAAAATCCACTTGCATTGCCCATACAATTGAATGTCATGGGCAAGTGTTCACCCTTCTTTTAGATAAGAAATTACCTTTATAATGATAATAATTTACTGAATAAGTCAATCAAGTTGAGAATGGTATGAATTCGACTCATAATGAGAATTGGCATGTGCTACTTTGACTCCTGGGATATGGTGATCATGACCAAAAACTTGGGATAAGCATTTGACAAATATAGATAGAAGAATAAAATAAATTGGACATTGGATTTACGTGATTCGGTCATAAAGACCTACGTTCACAGGAATAGCAGCGACAAATTTCACTATAGATAAAGCGATACAAAAAGATTACACACTCGAATCACTCAAACACTCTCTCGGTATTTCTCAAGCCCCAATTACACCCAATAAAGCACGCAATGTTTAGATCCGAAATTCCTCAAGAAATAATCTCTCAATCTCACGAAAGAATCACACGCAAATCTTACCACAAGATTTGATCGGCTTCAACACTAAACTTTTTGGATGTAATCCACGAGTAAGCTTCGCAGCACGAACAACACGAAGACCCAATGCCAAGCACCCAGCACCTATGGACATCTCTCACAAACAAAACACCCACAGCACTCAGAGTAAAACGGCGCTTCAATATGTGTGCTTCGCTAAAGAGAGTCCCACAAGCATAAAATTATTTATATTGCACCAAGAGAAGACAGACCAATTTCTATTCGGAAAGAAATTCGCATGATTCGGTCAAACCCTAAAAATTTGACTTTTTCCTTTGTTTTTATCTCGCTAACTTCAGCTTGAAATATATTTCCGTATATTTTAAGTAAATCCAAGTCCAAGTCAATGTTTGGACTTTCCTATTTCAGGCCAAACTCCCTAATACAGATTCGGAATTTTGGGAAGATGATCTTCGGATCTTCTTTGCTCAATTCAAACGTCCGTAAAATATCAAATTCAGAATATTCAGAATTTCGTATATGGCTCAAACTTGAGACATATTTTAACAAAGATCATGACCAAAAGCGTGGCAGAAGCTGTTAGCAGACATGGAGAAGTTACCGGTAATGCCTGCAATACTTGGAATTTTGACCGGGTGAAAAAGGTGGTGGGACCCACCTAAAAAAAGAAAAGACAAAAAAGGTTAAGAAGGCAACAAAAATAGGTGAAGTGTACGGTTAGCTTAAGAGAGAGAGACCAAGAGCCCGTGGGGGAGAGGAAAAGAAGAGGGGAAGAAATAAGGGAAGAATAAGAAATATAAGGAAAAGAGAAAGTGCATTGCGCAGACACACCTCGAGGACCTCGCGAAGCCTATTCAACTCCGATTCGCAACATTTAGTAAGTGATCACGTCCTCCGTTCATCTATTCAGAGTAGAGTTCGGAATTAGGGCAAAATTGAGTTGCAAAGTTTAATTTTTGAGTTGTAGAGTTTCGAAATTTCATGAAAATTGTGATTTATGGTGTCATTGAGCAAGGGTTTGTCGAGAGATGTTTTTGAGCAACGGTTGTGTAGGAATGAGATTTTAGGGTTTCACATTAGAGTTTAATGTTGCATTTAGGTTTGATAATAGCTTCAAGTGAGCAATTTATTATCGCATAGGAGTCGTTTTATTAGCGTTTAAGTGTAAGTTGGCTGATTCGTAATTGTCATAGTATGTTATTTGGTTTTAATATCGATTCTTGTTTAATTGTTAGGATTGCAATATCATTGGCTCGTTTAGTTATACATTGTTTGGTTTAGGAATTCCCAAGTGAGTGTTACTATCTCTTCTTTGAATATGTAAATTTATGTCTTGAAAATTATAGAGATTTGATATATTATAAATTATTAAAATCATGTTTCTACTATGATTTGATATTTGTGAATGGTTTGTTGAATATTTTTGGAAAGATGTCGCGAACGGGTTATGTCACGCCCAGATCCTCGAGCGCGTTCCTCGAGCACGTGCCCATCCCTCTCTGGTCGATAAAATTTTGCGACTTCCTAGGACGAGTCGCCGACCCTTTCTTTTTATTGCACATGCGGAAGCAAATAATAAATCTCCTGATGGTAACCATCTCATGATAGAAAAGCAAGATAACAAATTCACAAACAAACATGTCGTTATAAATATACTGAGTCATGTACAAAGTCTATGGCCAAAAGACTACAAAAGACTAGTTCTCCAAAAACGAAGATATTGTCCTACGACATACTAGTCGGACACAAACGCTAATCCTTCTGACTCCACCTCCATAGACTCCGGGGCTTTGGTCCTCCACGACCACCTTCTAAGAACCTGAAAATGGTTATACAATAACCAGTGAGATAATGTCTCAGCAAATCCATGCTCTAAACCCCGATTAGGAGGGAAATACGCCCAGAGTCGTCCTAACCACTCAATCACACAATCATAGGGACTTACCTCGCCTTAGGTCCACCCTGCAGGTCAGTAAAATCAAATACTTGACCAAACAATTCAATTCAATTCAATCAAATCAAAATGAGTCATCGATCTAATCGACTCCATACCACCAAGACCATCTATTGGTCAATCTATTCAACCATCAATCAGTCGAATTATTTGACTCCACACAATCGATACCATTCATGAACTTTATCAATTCGAACATTGCTCACCTAAGGTAAAATAGATATAATCATTTATTATTGCTCCCCAAAGCTGATGTCTAAAATTTTGCTCACCAAAGTTGCTAATAACATTTGCTCACCGAAGCTGCTAGATAACTATAATACTCGCCGAAGCTGATATCTATAGTGCTCACCGAATCTGCTAAAATATTATTGCTCACCGAAGCTGCTAGAGATCTATAATGGCTTTAATGCTCCCTGAAGCTGAACTACGATACATTACTCCTGGCCAAGGATCTTGTGCTTTACACATCGATTCCTCAATCACATATCCAACTTGGTCTAATTCCATCATATTAAAGTGTACCCGATAAAAATAATCATGTGTGGGTACACGGTCGGCCTGAGCCAAAAAATATAATATCTTTACTTTAGAAAATCTCACTATTTATATAGAGTCTGAAAACATTTTTGGCATTGTAAACCAACGCCTCGGTAATTTATAAGTAATTACTGAAATTATACAATTTTGGGATAATTACCCAAAATCACAACTTAAATTCAAATTGCACAATATAGCACTCAATTAAATAAATCAATTACACAATTGCAATCAACACAAAATTCCGGTCACCGGCTATCCCGATCTAATTTCCGAAAAAATAATTAATAATTAATTAATTTCTAAAATTAATTAAATAATTCAATTTAAATTCTAAAAATACCAACCTAGGCCAAAATCACTAAATTAAGTACCGATATGGGCCCAGAAAATTCCCAAACCCTTCTAGATAAATAATACAATTTCTCTAGGCCTCACTTAATCTAATCTAACCACCTAACATGTATAATTGCATAATAAAAGTACTAATTTAATCTAACTAACCACCTAATTTCTAATTAAATTAAACTAAACACCCCTTAGACGTCATTAGCCTAAAGAAGAGTTTAGTGCATAAACTCACCGGTTTATTGCGGAAACCGGTTCACCGCGACGACGGCGCGACAGTGGCCGAAATCCAAATTTTTGGCTGTGTCGACGGATACTTGAACCAAGCCAAGAAACCTTGCAAGCCCACAGAAAAAGCTGGACTTGACTTCA
Organism: Eucalyptus microcorys; assembly: GCA_014182515.1. Lineage (NCBI taxonomy): Eukaryota > Viridiplantae > Streptophyta > Magnoliopsida > Myrtales > Myrtaceae > Eucalyptus > Eucalyptus microcorys. Next base: position 22,825,736 of record CM024567.1, on the reverse strand, counting down.
GGCTTGGGCTTGGCCGCGGGCTAGGCCTGCTTCACGAGCCCAAGATGGGCTGAACGGCTGAAGACACGGGCTTCAAGATGCGAGCTGCTGGGCTTCGCTCGGGCTGAGGAAATTCACGACCAAAGCTGAGCTGGGCTTGGGCCGAATTTCACGAAATTGCTCGGCTGCTGCAGGTTTGGGCCGAAGACGCGTTGCTGGAGAAGACCACGCGTGGAGACGGTTTCGCTGGAGACGTGAAGAAGTTGCTGCAGGGGGGGTCTTCGATCGTTGCTGGACGTGGCCGCGTGGAGAGGAGAAGGTGCGGGCACGGCAGCAAGCTGACGATACGAAGAAGATGGAAATTGGCTCGGTTTATTGCTGGCGGAGTCAACTATGGGGAAAAGGATTCCTTCGGTTGACCAAGTGAAGACGTGGCCTGCAGAGGAGAGTTCAGAGGGGGTGTGGGCGTGTGGCAAGGAGATTTCGGTGGAGATGGCCTGCTCAATGAAGATGGAGAGAAAGCAGCCGTCGGTGGGGGAAAGAGACAGCACCAAGAAGACACGTTGATGGAGGAAGAGGCAGCGAAGGAAGGAAATGATATAAACGAAAACAGAAAGGGTCTTCGGCTGAAGCGGGAGTCGTCCGCGCGAGAAGATGGAGCCAGCTTGGACGGTCAAGAAGATTAAAAGAAACAAAGGCCAAAAGTCAAGACTTATCCAACAAATTAAAGGCTTGGTCCCCTTAGGCTTGCATAAATATCTCAATGTTCCCCCTAATACTTTCTTGTTTAATTTTCACCAAATAATCCAATTTTGGTGCCAAAATGTAGCCCTTCTCTTTTGATCCGAATTTCTCTTAGTTTAGACTTCAATTTCATCCTCAATTTCTCAAGTTCAAAGTCTAATTTCGTCGTCATATAACCTCAGACCCGTTTTGGCCTCTTTACCATGATAACATACCCGAAACAGTAACTCACCTATTTCTACTCTGTCCTATAACCATCCCTGTTCGGTCGACTCTGGCACAACACCTCCCTCTCCACATACAGACTATACACAACATAGAACATTGGCTAGCAGCACTGTTACTGAATCAAATACTTTGGCGTACGTACTCTAGCATCTCTGGAAGGCACGGAATCATTTTATTTTCCGCCAACAATCGCTGGATCCTCGCCAGATTGTGGATTCTGCTCTCATAGCAGCTCGATCAACTCTGTTTTCCTTTCCTCATCCTGCAGACACAACACGACAGGCGATCAACATTGGTGACTTGTGGAGACCCCCAGATCCCGGTACTTTCAAGGTGAATATTGATAGGGCTTTTCAGCCACACACCAATATTGGCACAATAGCCAGTATTTGCAGAGATCAGAGCGGTAGAATGCTCGATGGACTTACCAGGACTGTTGCTATTTCTTCGGCTCTTCAAGCGCAGTTCATGGCACTGCTGATCACCCTTCGCCATCTGCAGACAACTGGTCGACGTCAAGATCAACTGATCATCGAATCGGATAGTATGATTTTGGTTGAGTCGGTTAATGACATTACCTCGCCGCCGTGGGAGGTTCGGTCCATCTTTGAGGAAGCTACGACTATCCTACGCAGCTTCTCCTGTGCTAGGGTTGCTCACTACCGAAGGGGAGCAAATCATGCAGCGGCTGGGCTGTAAAGGCTCATAGAATAAGGGCCCTATCTGAAGACTGGCCCATATCGCCTCCCTCTCTGTTGTTAGAACTTTTAATTATTTATGCTTTAGCCACAGATTGTACTCCTCCGATTTAATGAATGAAGCTATCTTTCTGACCAAAAAAAAAAAAGTCCCATTTCGTTAAAAAAAAATCCCACATATTTCTACAAAATTCCCATCACTCAGTAGCTCGACTTAGAGGTCGAAATTCCCTTCAAATGAGCTAAACCAAATTTCCGCTCGTTTTCCGAATCGTCCGAATCAATTTTCCGTAAAAATCTCAGAATCTCCGAAAATTTTTGGAAAGTGAGGATGTTCCTAAAATGAATCGTGACACAACAAAACTTCCAATTTCTGAAATCAAGTTCAATTTCGCGGTTAATTTCAATCTAATGTGATTTTACGCGTCTCAATCATCCAAATAGCTTTTAGTAATTTTTAATGCAATTGACCCATGGTCAATTATTTTCGAGCCACAACATACATCTTCGACAAATTGACGACTCTCGGTTGTTGTGAAAATCTCGATATTTCAAATATAGACACAAGGTAAGAAAATGACAGAAAAATCGGTCTAATGCCGTTCGACGGAAATTTTGCAATTAGGTGGAATTACCCACATACTAATCACATAGCTCTATCAAATCGACCTATCTCCAGTCTCTGATCGATTTTGACGATGTCGTAATGACCCTTGTAGATTAGCACGGTCGAGAAGTCAATTCCGAGTATAATTCTCAAGGTTATTGCATTTAGATTTCTTAATGGCTTCATCTTATAAGCTAGTTAACTTGTGAGTAACCAACTCAGAGAAAAAGGCTATAGACACGTCGATGAAAAGCCCATTTCATCTCATCGAAATCAGACTCAAAAATCAGGATGTCACAGGTTATATGTATATATATGTTGATTTGTGAACCCGGTTTATAAAATGGTTTGGGCAACATATAGTGATATATGAAATGGTTTATGAATTTGGCTTTGTAGATTGTGAATCAGTGTTGATGCTCAATATCATTATGAGCCTAATGAATGACTTATGGGCCAGCCGCTAACAACATAGGTGGAGACCTTACCAAGAAAATGAGCTTGGTCGCTTAGCACGAAGCGTTATGCATAATCATGGTTAGATATTTAAGTAAGAGTTTGGTTAATGGATGGACCATTGATATATGAATGAGATTAGTTAATGGAATGGATCATTGACGTGTGTTTTGATGAGATTGATCAATAGAGTGGATTGTTGATATTTGTCATGATATTATTGATTAATGAATGTTTTCAATACATATATGATTATGTTAAAGCGATATAACTCACTCTTATCTTATACATATATTATGTACTAGATTTGAAACAAGTGAGTTTTGATATTGTTTTGTAAAGGTGCATAGTGAATATTCCATTCGCTTAGAAAAGATGTATTACTCACTAGGTTAGGGTTGTTCATTCCATTCATCTATGTTATTCAAATCATCAGAGCGAGAGCACTATCGATGGGAATTTTGGAGTTGGATTTGGATTTGGATTCTAATGGTTAAAGGCTAAGGGCATATTTGGTAACGACTTTCTCGAGAGTAGATTCTGATCAGAAATTATTCTTTTTTATTTTGTTCTCGGGAACAGATTCTAAATATTTTAAGCCGTTTGGTAACTCGTCCAAAATTTCTAATTTCGGAATAGAATTGCATTTGTACCGTGCTAATTGATTCTGTTCCAAATCAATTTCTTTTAATTTTTAAATAATTTTTATACTTTTTCCTTTTTTCTTTTCTTTTTTTCTTTTTTTTTTTTTTTTTTTCTTTTTTTCTCCTATACTTCTTCTTCTTGGTCAGTCGGCCGCCGACAACCAGTCTGGCGACCTCACCGAAGCATCGTCAGCCCTAGGCGAGGCCGGCCCTCATCGACCGATACTTGCTGGCAGCTGGGCGAGGCTCGCCCAGCCCTCACCCAGCCTCGCCGGGGCAGAGCAAGGCCTGCCTGGCCACCGGCGGGGCTGGGCAAGGCCCGCCTAGCCACTGGCCGGGCTGGGCAAGCCTCGCCTATGGCTGGGCTTACCTTCGGCAAGCTCGCCAGACTGGTTGTCGGCGACCGACGGACAGCAGTGACGTACTGCGGTGCACGGCAGACAGACAACGACGACGGGCAATGGCGGATAGTGGCGAACAGCAACAAAGGAGGGGAGAGAAGGGTTCCACTTTTTTTATTCTTTTTTTTGTTCCCGAAACAAAAATCAATTCTTTTTTATTCTTGATTCTCCTCCAAATATGTTCCTGGAAATAAAAATTTTATCAAAAGCAATTATGTTCCCAAACTGATCCCAGGAACAAAAAATCATAATCAGGCACTGTTTGAATGGTTACAAAACAGTGCCTAAGTCTTTCGAGTGGAAAGGTGGCCATATCATTGCCCCCATCCCTATAGGATTCAAGGTGTGATATCTTGTTTTTTTCCTTTTTTCCTTTTTTTTTTTTTCTTTTTTTTTCTCCTATTTTTCTTCTTCTTCAGGCTGGTCGCCGGACCACCGACCGGCTAGACGAGGGCCAACAACCTCATCGAAGTGTCGCCGGCCCTCGACGAGACCGGCCTCGCTGGGGCTGGGCGAGGCCTACCTGGCCATCGGCGGGGCTGGGAAAGCCTCACCGGGGCTGGGCGAGCCTCGACAGTGGCTGAGCTTGCCTCTGGTGCAAGCTCGTTGAACCTCGCCCTGGCCTAGCAAGCCTCCAACGAGCTCGCCGAACTGGTTGCCGGCGACCGGCAAACGACGGCAGCGGATGACGGCGGACGGCGGTGATAGGCAGTGGCGGATAATGGCTAACGACAACAAAGGAGGGGAGAGAAGGGTTCCACTTTTTTTATTCTTTTTTTTGTTCCCGAAACAAGAATCAATTTTTTTTTTATTCTTGATTCTATTCCAAATATGTTCCTAGGAACAAAAATTTTACCAAACGCGATTCTGTTCCCAAATTGATCCCTTGAACAAAAAATCAAAATCAAGCATTGTTTGGATGGTTACCAAACAGTGCCTAAGTCTTTCGAGTGGAAAGGTGGCCATATCATTGCCCCCATCCCTGTAGGATTCAAGATGTGATATCTTGTTTTTTTCCTTTTTTCCTTTTTTTTTCTTTTCTTTTTTTTCTTTTTTCTCCTATTCTTCTTCTTCTTTAGGCCGATCGCCGGCCAAACGAGGGCCAGCGACCTCACCGAAGCATCACCGGCCCTCGGCAAGGCCGGCCCTCGTCGACCGACCCTCGCCGGCAGCTGGGCGAGGCCCGCCTGGCCACCAACGAGGTTGGGCGAGCCTCGCTTGTGGTTGGGCTTGCCTCCGGCAAGCTCGCCAAACCTCACCCTAACCTAGCAAGCCTCCAACAAGCTCGCCGGACTGGTTGCCGGCGGCCACCGGTGGACGGTAGTGGACAGTGGCGAACGACAACAAGGAGGGGAGAGAAGGGTTCTACTTTTTTTATTCTTTTTTTGTTCCTAGAATAAGAATCAATTTTTTTTTATTCTTGATTTTATTCCAAATCTGTTCCCGGCAACAAAAATTTTACGAAACACGATTCTGTTCCCAAACTGATCCCAGGAACAAAAAATCAGAATTAGGCACTGTTTGAATGATTACAAACAGTGCCTAAGTCTTTCGAGTGGAAAGGTATCCATATCATTGCCCCCATCCCTGTAGGATTCAAGGTGTGATATCTTGTGTTATTAGAGCTTAGATTGTAATCTTTTAGGCATAGATTTATTGGGACGTTAAGAGGTTTTGTTATAGTTTATAGCACTTTAGTCTTTTGTTAGGTACTAGGATGTATGTCTCTTTTGGGGTCAAGGCGCATGCCATGATGCTTAAGAGTATGGAAAACCTTGTGAATGCTATGAAGTCACCTAGTATGTCGAAAGGCAATTCAAATAGTGAACAACAGTTTAAGGTAAGGTTGCCACTGAAAAATCTAGAGGCTGAATAGGTTAAGGCTAAGGAGAAGGAGAAGCCCCCAAGCTAATTAAGTGAGAGGTCAAGGAGTGTAGAGACCAAGAGACACAAGGAGTTGTCAATTGAGAGTGGAAGCAGAAGTGAAATGAAGAAAGGAGAGTTAGAATGGGAAGTGGCCGGTGAACTTGGAATGACTCCTAAAGTTGTGAATGGAGGGACCCAAAAAAAAAGTTGTTGAGATGGGAGCTTGAGAAAGAGGCAAAATGTGAATACCCTCATTTGTTTAAAGGTTAAGGTAAGTGTAAATTTTAGCTAACAAAATTTCTTTTAAGGAAGGCATAATGTAATACCTGGGATCTTTCACTAGGTCAAAAAGGTGGTGGGACCCACCTTAAAAAAAAAGAAAAAGAAAAAGAAAAGGTTGAAAAGGCAACAAAAATGTGGGAAGTGGGGCTAATTTGAGAGAGAGAGAGAGAGAGAGAGACTAAGAGATGGTGGGGAGAGGAAAAGAAGAGAAAGGGAAAGAAAGAAAGGAAGAACAAAATTTTTAAAAAAAAAAGAAAAGAGAGAAGGCTTCAAGCATACATGCCATGGGATCCTTGTCAAGGCGATTCAACTCCGATTCATAACATCCGATAAGTGATCATGTCCTCCGTTCACCTATCATAGTAATTTTCGAATTATGGCTTAAATTCGAAGTTTCATGAAAATTGAGTTACAAAGTCCGATTTTTGAGTTGCGAAGTTTTGGAATTTCATGAAAATTGTGGTTTATGGCGTCATGGAGCCGTAGGGTTTGTTAAGAGTCATTTTCAAGCAACGGATTTGTTAGAGCGAGATTTTAGGTTTTCACGTCGAGTTTCATGTTGCGTTTAAATTTGATAATCGCTTCAGACAAGCAATTTGTTGTCGTGTAGGACTCGTTTTGTTAGCGTTTAAGCGTAGATTAACCAATTCATAGTTGTTGTAGTATTTTATTTGGTTTTAACATCCATTCTCGTTTAATTGTTAGGATTACAAGATTCTTGGCTTGTTTGGCCAAGCGTTGTTTGGTTTGGGTATTCCTCGGTGAGTGGTATTACCTTCTTTGAATTTGTAAAAACATGTCTTGAAAGTTATAGAGATTTGATATACTATATTTTATTAATGTTTTTGTTGCACAAAATCTAGATCGGGCATTTACTACGATTTGATATTTAGAAACGGTTAGTCAAATGTTTTTGGAAAATTATCGCTAAAAGTTATATATATATGTTGATTCGTGAACCAAGTTTATGAAATGATTTGGGAAATACATTGTGACATATAAAATAATTTTTGAATTTGGCTTTGTGGATTGTAGAGAATATTATTGTGGATTGGTATTGATGTTTAATATAGTTAAATTATAAATTCATATACATTATATGAAATCACAAGAATCTTATCAATTATTAGACCTGTCAAAATGGGTCATAAACCTATTTTTCATCCTTATTTGATGGGTGGGTTATTATCTAGGTAGCACCGACACGTTGCCGGAGCTTCCGAGTCGTGTCCGACACATGTCGACATGTCCGACACACTCGGACACGTTCGAACACACGTTGACCGCATGTCAACAAATCCGACACGCGGTCAACGCTTGTCGACACGCTTCGACACGCGTGTCCGAAAGGGTGGAGGCCACGAGTGAAGGCGAGCCCGCGACGGCGAGAGACGGCCAGAGAAAGAGAAAAGAGTGAGGCGAGGGCCGTGAGGAGGAACTTCACGAGGGAGGCACTCGTGGGGGAGGGTGGCGTCGTTGAGTGGGGCGGCGACGGCGGCAAGGGGGAGGAGGAGGTGTTTGCGGCGGTGTGCAGCCTCTCCGCACACAGGGACCGCGCATTCCGCCTTCTTTTCCGATCCCTTCCACTGAAATTTTTTCTAGGTTACTCCCTTTTCCGCTCCTTCGGCAAATGCTGGTGCTTTTCTTGCGAGTCTTCGATGCTTTTGGAGATAGGCGTCATGCGGCGAGGATTGAGGAGGAGGAGAAGAAGGTGCCGTGCTACTAGGGTTTTGACAACTGAGAAGGAAAATAAAAGATTAAAAAAGGGGCTTCCGTGTTGGAGGAAGGAGGAAATGACATGAGGGAGGGGAAGGGACGGCTGTCAGGTGGTGGGGAGGGAAAAAAGTGAAAAATTTGGGGGTGGGGTCTGTCAAGGGAAAAAAGGGAGGGAGTTTGGGCCCGTGGGGTTTTTTTTTTGGGGGGAGGGGGTTTGATTTTAAAGAAATAAAAGTAAATTTGGGATAATGAAATAAAAAAAAAAACTTAGAATCTTATCGAAAATGTTGAATGATTAGTGTAAATTTATAATAAGTTCTTTTTTAATTAGTTATTTATTTATAAATTAGATTCAAATTAATTAAAAATAAAAATATTTATTTAATATATAACGTATCCCAGCGTGTCGGAATTTTCTATTTTTGAGAAATGACGTGTCGACGTGTCGTGTCGTGTCGTGTCGCGCCATGTCGGTGCAACCTAGGTTGTTATAGGTGTTAGTTATATTCATTAAATGTGTAATGTACATTAATAATGTGATTAGATTGGCTTGAACTTACTAATGTATTTGTGAAAGTATGCACTTTTGAGACTTTTCCACAACTTGATATGTTGATAGATTGTCCCATTGGAATTGAAATTTTGAGAAGAAAAAATGCTCTCTATTGGTAGTTTTATTTATTTTCTTTTAAAAATAAATTATTTGGAAAATATTTCCTAAAAACAATGGCTTGTATCTTTTGAAATATTTAATCAATAAAAAAAATTCATTATCGACAACAATTTATATCTAAATATTTTTATGAACGATATAATATTTTTCATTTTTTCATTTTTGTTAGTAACATAAGCAATCATTTTTAGGAAAAATACATTTTAAATTATTCATTTTTCCCAAAACAATTTAAACCTTAATTCTCATTGCCCTTCCTATCATTTCTTTGGCTTATTATTCATGAACACCAATCTCCATCTTCATTAGAATGGCGATTTAACTCCTACAAAATTTCGTCAGAAACGTTCTACAATCATCTCCATCTTAATTAGTATGCACTTCTGAGAACCGAAAATTGAAAAATCAAAGCCGAGAACTGACTCGGGTAGGTCTACAACCGGCCTGGGAAGTTCCCGACTTGACTCAAGAACCTGCCGTCCTTATCTCTTTATTTCATTAAAAAGCACGAAAATACATGGGACTTGATTTCCTTTGGCAATTGAGGTCAAGAAGTACCGGTGACCAAATTGAATATACTTTTGTCAGATGTAACAAGTAATGGCTAGGAAGTTCACAAAGAAACAGGAGCAGAGACAGCAAGCTACTCCATCTAATTTATCGCGCCCCCACCACCCCCCCTTCTTTCCCCGAAATTTCGATTCTTACCAACCTTCGGACCTTTTAGTACTAAAATTCACGAATCACAATGAAGATTCCTTCGAGATTAGTACTGACCATGTCGGTAAATGCTATGTTTTCTTGGCGCATGAGAAGTTTCGTGCATCCAGCAGCGCAACCACCACAATTTTTAAAGCTATGTTGACCTTGACCGCTGACCAACCTTTTGTTAGCTCTTTTCATTTCAATATGAGAGAACCAATTTATAATTTTCCCAAATAATCGTCCATCGTACATCAATTACACGCATCAAATGTAAAGATTATATATATATATATCATGTAGTATACTCGATAATTAAAAATAGGAAAGGTATAAACTTTGAGTTTTTTTTTTTTGGTCGATAAAACTTTGATCTTTGAACTCGAGCAATATCATCATTTTGCCTCCAAAAAACGACTTTAGATGTCATGTGACACCATTAGAACAAAAAGATGTATACGCTCTTAAACGGATATAAATCTTCTAATTTTGATACGAAATAACGTCCTCTTGATGTCCTACATATGTGATAACCCTGCATGAGGTTTTCGCTTATATTTCTCCTTTCAGATGCAAAATTTACCTTTTGAGTAAGAAAATCGGTATCATTTTTCCTAATTTGCCCGTGCCATCCTCATGCAATGGCAAATCATATGTGAAGAATCACAATTGCCCAGTTTAGGTTTTTTTTTTTTTTTTTTTCACCTTATAAATCTTCATAAACTACTCATATACAAGGAAAATTAATTCCCATTTTGATCAAAATTATTTTCCTTACATGAAAAGGAAAGGCGTAGAAAGATTGTGGAATGCATCTTTTTATAGATTTCAAAATAATTATTAGGTTCACCATCAATACATTACACAATTACTATCGAGAATATTTATATTTTTTATATCGAGAATGGACTTATCAAAAAACCTAGAAATAAAATCGCATAACTTCTATGGATGGTTTAAATTTATTTTTTTATTTATTTTGATCAAATATACATAGTTTACATCAAAAAAAAAAAGGGGGGGGGGAAAGGATATTAAAAGTGTCAAAAGTTATATACGACGCTCACGTTAATGTCAAAAATTTTCGCCCACTCACTTAAGTACCAAATCAAAGGAAAATGATCACTTAAATGCTTTTGACAAGAAATTCCAATTAGAAAAATTACGTAACTTTTATAATTAAAAATTTTATTTAAGATGGCATTCTTTAGTAGTGATCACTTTTTCATTGATATTGGCACTGAAATGATCAATTGTTAACAACGACGGGTACAGAAGTGATCATGTTTTAATTATGATCAGCACTACACGATATCGTTTAGGAGTTATATACTGATTGGACATTCCGACAAGGTACGTAAAATTGAGAAATTAATCAAACAGACTTTCCTCCTCTTGTTCGGGAAAGCTCTAAACTCTTGTTTCCTGCACCAGAAGAGTTTATTGATCCACAAAACAGATATCGGCATGTTCCAAAGATACCTGCCCCTACTGATGTGGATGAGCATGGAAGACAGAAAAGAACTCCTGTTGCTGAAGCTGTTCTAAATTGGCAATCAGAGACTCTTCTTGCACATAACAATGCTTTCAAAGCAATTGATTCCAAGATTGGAAATGTGCAACAGGACTTACGAAGATATGATGAAACCACCAAGAAGATGCTTTCAGATTTCCAGAAGAGGCTTCATGCCTTAGAATCTAGACAAAATTTGGGCTATCATTATCTTGAAAGTCCTAAGGCTAAGATAGATAAGCTCAGAGGGCAAATCCAAATCCAAATCCTTGAAGAAGGAAAGCTCAACCCAGGGAAAATTAATCCATTCCCTTCCACTCTACAAACAGAAATTCTTCCTTCTTTACCTCCGCCACCTCAGACATCTATCTTTGCCACTCTTCCAGACATTCCTGTCACACAAAAGACAGATGTGGCTGAGATGAGAAATCGTCTCAGAGAATTAGATCGATTAAGGAAAAGGAAAGAAAAGAAGAAAGAGGAATCTTCGCTAGTTATAAGAAAAAGGCCAGATCAATTAATGTTGTCAAACCCATTAGAATCTTTTCTCAGAGATTTAGGAAATCAAGAATCCCAGCCTGATCCTACACCACCTCCACAACAGATTGATCATGTTATTCCAACATATCAGATCATGTTTCCAACAGAACCAGCCTTTTCGAACATCTTTGAAACTGAATCAGATTCGGTATCTCTTGCTTTTCATCCTCCTTTTCAATTCCCACCATTGACTCTCCTCCCATAGCACCAGTAACCTCATCCGTATTCATGGCTGACCCCCGAACTATGACATGGATTCAGACCATTCTAAACCAGAAGTTGTTCAACTAAACAATACCTCTCAAAATATCGTCACTTCATCAAAACAATTCTTCACTATTGATGATATTCCCTATCATAAATGGCCTGAAAGACTTGAAGAATTTCATACTTGGCTTAACACCCAAGCCATTACCAATCATGACAAGTATGATTTTCTTTTTAACTTTGTCACAAGATTCACAAGTAGTCTCAAACTTTGGTGGGCATCTCGTGTCGAACAAGATCAACTTCACTTTTTACTTGCACCAAATTTTCAGTATGCCATCACCCTTATGTACCACTTCTTTGTGGGAAAACCCGTTGATCTCATGGAACTTAGAAGAAGAAAGTTTTTTTAAAGAAGGTGTTGTTCTCTTCAGAAAAAACATCTTGATAAGCATTATCGAGAAATGCTTCAGTTCTTTTACCAAGTCGGAGCTGATGCAAATTTGAAGCATGGTTTCCTAACTTCCATTCCTAAAGAATTATCTCAACCAGTGGAGATAAATTTTCTCTCTAAACAAAGGAGAATCCAGGATGTTATGTTGGGAGAACTCCAGCAAGAAATCCATTTGTGTTTAGAAGACTTGTGTATGAAGCGTCAAATGATTCAGTCTTATGTCCATGACAACAGAGAACTTGACAGGGCATGTTCTCAACAATACTTAAAGATCAAATGCTCCAAGAAAGATTGTGACGGTTCCTGCGGAAAATCCTCCAGGAAAAAGAAGCATTTAAAGAAGATGTGGATAAACAAATCCAAGCATGGGCATGGCTCTAAGCACTTCCGAAGAAAGAAGAAATGGCGATATCTACGCAAAAGGAAAGACCGCTCAGGCCATAAAAAGTCCAACCGATGCTTCATCTGCAATAAAAAAGGACACTTTACCAAAAATTGTCCACAGGCGAAAAAAGGTCAGAATCATTCGATACCTCATATAGAGAATGAAACTAGTATTTCTCTAGGAAATGATGATATCGAATTCGTATTTTCTACGGATGAAGAACCATGAGAACAAACTCTCTGTGTTATTCCTTGTTACCAAACTCCCAGTGATACTGATTCAGACTCAGATCATAAAGATATTTTTCACATTTCCCTCACTCCTTCAGAGGAAAGCACTGATATATTTTCGAGCCAAACTCATTGTCCTCATTTCCCTGTAAAAATATTCACTTTAGAGTTTGCCAAACCAATCACTGTCATTACTCTCATAGACACTGGAGCTGCTTCTTCAATCTTAACACTAAAGTTCTTCCTGAAGAATATTGGACTTCTTGTGTCCGGTATTTCAATTCTACCTCAGAAGATACTTTCTCTACAAATGTGAGAACTACTCCCATAACTGTTCAGTTCTTCCCACAGTGCTCTATAACCACAAAAATCTTTGGCTCTAATCTTCCTAACAAAGATTTGATCATTGGTTGGGATATCATGACTCAAATTTCTCGACTCCGCATCATCCCTGGAAAAGGTCTTAAGTATAAAGACCAATTCTCTGAATTTGTCAATATCCAAAGACTTTTCTCCATTGAAATGAGTTTGCTAAATCTGATCATGCAAAAATTGTTGGAATCTTGTTCGGAATCTCATTCTGAATTCGCTTAGAAAATGTTCCCATCCATTATGAAAAAACCCAAAATTATTTGTTCGCCTCCCTTTCAAGAAAAATGAAAATATCAATCCGACCAAGGCAAGTCATATGGGAATGAATCCAGAACACCTGATTTTGGCTTAAAGAGAATGCTCAGAATTATTGCAACAATGCCTTATTGAGGTTTCACACTCTTAATGGGCTTATTAAGCTTTTTATGTCAACAAGTGTGCTGAACAATCCAGAGGGAAAATGAGACTGGTAATTAACTACCAGCCACTTAATCTTTTTCTCCAAAATGATAAATTCCATTTACCCTCCAGGAACTCTCTTTTTGCTGGACTATCTAAAGCTCAAATTTACTCCAAATTTGATCTCAAAGCCAGATTTTGGCAATTGGGCATTCATCCTGAAGACAGACCCAAGACAGGGTTTTGTATCCCAAACCAGCATTTCCAATGGAAAATTCTTCCTTTCGGCCTAAAAATTGCTCCATCCCTCTTCCAGAAGGCAATATGCCGAATTTTCCAGTCAATTCTGGCAAGTGCAGCAGTTTATATTGATGATATCTTGCTTTATAGTCGATGAGCTTGATCACACTTTGTCAACTCCTTAAACAGTTATTTGAAATTGTGAAAAAGCATGGTATTATGCTTTCCCAAAGAAAGATGAATATTGCCTAGACAGAAATTGAATTTCTTGGTATGCACCTTAACAAAGGGACATACTATTCATATTGCTCACATATTAGTTTCTGAAGAAAACTTTACAAAAAGCAAGTTCAAGCAATTTCTTGGGATAATTAATTATCTCAGGGATTTTGTTCCACACATTACAAAACTGCTAATCCCATTGCAGACAATGTTAAAAAAGAATTCCCCACCTTAGGGAAAGTCTCAGACCAATGCTGTTGCTGAACTCAAAGAACTCATGCAATCTCTTCCTCCACTGCAAATTCCATCAATAGGAAAACGTATTTCTAACGACTCAAATTGTAGTTAGCACTCAAGTGATTCTTTTTTTAAATGACACTTCGACTAATCTGAAAAACACTTTTAGTATTAGTGTGAGCGTCATACATTAAATTTGACTTTTTCTAGTGTTCTTATGGGGATATACTGGAATCAAATGGTCAACGCAAAACCTTCGTCAACAACCACCCCTGAGTTGAAGAAGAGTCAGAAAAAAATAAAAAGAGTTACAGACAAAATCCCCCCACTGCTTTGCCAATCCCAGACAACTGGAAGAGAGGAGCAGAAGTACACTTCGCAAAATGGCGGCTGTATCTTCATGGAATCTCGTGTTCACCCGACCCTCCAAGCAGCGCTCTCTCTCCTCCTCATCTTCCTCCCTCTCGTGGGCTCGCTCTCTCCCGTCCTTCCCCTCCAAATCCCATCTCCGCTTCGCCCCCGGGGCCAGCCGTGCCGCGTCCCCGACGGTCCTCTCGCTCCTGGACGGGAAGCCCACCGTCCTCGTCACCGAGAAGCTCGGGGAGGCGGGCCTCGACCTCCTCAAGGCCTTCGCCAACGTCGACTGCTCCTACAACCTGAGCCCCGAGGAGCTGTGCACCAAGATCTCGCTCTGCGACGCCCTCATCGTCAGGAGCGGCACCAGGGTCACCCGCGAGGTCTTCGAGTCGTCCGGCGGCCGCCTCAAGGTCGTGGGCCGCGCCGGCGTGGGGATCGACAACGTCGACGTCTCGGCCGCCACGGAGCATGGCTGCCTCGTGGTCAATGCGCCCACGGCGAACACCATCGCCGCCGCCGAGCACGGGATTGCCTTGCTCGCTTCCATGGCGCGGAACATCGCCCAGGCGGACGCTTCGGTGAAAGCGGGTGCGTGTTCTTTTGGTGCTTTTCTGGGTAGTGTTAATTTTTCACGGGGTCTCGTTGTGGCATTACTTCGAGCAGCCTGGGTGCGATGTGGGCGATTTTGAAGCGTTTGAAATTGTTGGCTGCGCAGGCCGTTTGTTTCTGTTTATTAAATCGTCGATGGTATGGTCGGTCGTGTCTCTTAGCGATTTGGTGATAGGCAGTGTTGAATTGGGTTGACGCTTGTTGAAACTTTTCGCTCAGTTACAGAGATTCCATAGCGTATATTGGAGGTTCACGAACGGAAGACAAATCTTTGAAATGCTTGAACGGAGCCTATTTTGTTTTGCAAGCTGTAAGCTTTCGGTATCATATCGAATGTTTATTGTGGACATGTGAGCCTATAACATGGTAATTGGATTCTCATACCGTGAATGCCGTATGCTGTTTCTTATGAAAATGTCTGGCCTCTCACTGTCTGGGTCACTTTCTTTTTTAAGGAAAGTGGCAGAGGAACAAGTATGTCGGTGTTTCGCTGGTGGCGAAGACCCTTGCAATTATGGGGTTTGGGAAGGTTGGATCAGAGGTTGCTAGGCGGGCCAAGGGTCTCGGCATGCACGTGATTGCACACGATCCATACGCTCCTGCTGATCGCGCGCGTGCAATCGGAGTGGAAATGGTGAGCTTCGATGAAGCAATCTCGACTGCAGATTTCATCTCCCTGCACATGCCTCTTACCCCTGCTACATCCAAGGTGTTAAATGACGACGTTTTTGCTAAGATGAAGAAGGGTGTCCGAATTGTCAATGTTGCTCGAGGTGGTGTGATCGATGAAGAAGCTCTTCTAAGGGCTCTAGATTCTGGAATTGTTGCTCAGGTTCTGATCTTCTTTGTTCTGTTTGCATAATTTTTATGATCAATTCATACAATTGGTGAAGGACCAATAGTTCTCGTTTTTGTGCAGGCTGCACTTGATGTTTTCACGGAAGAGCCTCCTCCCCAAGACAGTAAGCTAGTGCGGCATGAGAATGTGACTGTCACACCTCATCTCGGTGCTAGTACAACTGAGGCCCAGGTAAGCTTGGCTGACATACTGTTGGTAAGTTCTGTTCTTTCCAGGCTGGGTTAGTTTTCCAACCGTGAGTTTCTTTGTGGATGTAATCAGGAAGGTGTGGCCATTGAAATTGCAGATGCAGTTATTAGGGCCTTGAAGGGTGAGCTTGCGGCTACTGCTGTTAATGCACCCATGGTGCCTGCCGAGGTTGAATATCAAATTCTATTTTCACACTTTTGTTGTGCTGCATTTTGCAATGACCTTTAGTTGTTTTGCTCCAATGACTCCTTCCTCATATAGTGCAGGATAACTTCATCATCCTCAACTGCTTGGTTTCACAATTGTTTTAATCAACTGACATGGATTGACCAGTTTCGGAGCATGATGTTCACTTTTGTGCTGTCTCTGAATTCATGAAAAATTTACAAGCATAACCATGTGTTTGGTGCATGCTGCAGGAATTTAACTGAGTTCGAATTGCTCTTTCATTAAATTGTTGCCATACTATTCATCTCATAGTTACTTTTTTTCAATGAGAATTGTCAAACCTGACATGTTATAGAGAAGTGCCTCTTAGTGAGAACAATACAAAAACCGCACTCGAAACTAAAGAGTCGTTTTCATTTCCTAGGGTCTCACTATGTCTATTAGCTAGACTCATTATTAGGTCTTTGTTGTTCATTCCATTTGTTCCAGACACAGGCATCAGTTGTTCTAGCGCTACGTTGTGTAACCCACTCACACGCTTTGATCAGAGCAAAGCTCAAGCTCACTCATGTTGCTCGCAGGTTATATCGGAGCTCACTCCTTATGTTGATCTAGCGGAAAAGCTTGGAAGACTAGCCACACAGCTCGTTGCAGGTGGAAGTGGCATAAAATCAGTAAAGGTGGGATTTGCTTCAGCCAGAGGTCCAGATGATCTTGACACCAGGCTGCTCCGTGCTATGGTCACCAAGGGTCTAATTGAGCCTATATCCAGCGTCTTTGTAAATTTGGTCAATGCTGACTTCACCGCCAAACAAAGAGGACTCCGGATCACAGAGGAGAGAATTGTGTTGGACGGATCACCTGAGAACCCTCTTGAATACATCCAGGTCCAGATTGCCAATGTTGAGTCAAAATTCGCCAGCGCTATGTCAGAGTCTGGAGAGATCAGCGTGGAAGGGAAGGTGAAGGATGGGAAACCGCATCTCACCAAGGTTGGGTCATTCGGCGTAGACGTGAGCTTGGAAGGGAGTTTGATTCTGTGCAGGCAGATCGATCAGCCTGGCATGATTGGGAAGGTGGGTGGTATATTGGGTGAGGAGAATGTCAACGTGAATTATATGAGTGTTGGGAGGACGGCTCCAGGGAAGCAGGCCATTATGACAATCGGTGTGGATGAGGAGCCAAGCAGGGAAACCCTAATGGCTATTGGAGAAATTACCGCCATCGAAGAGTTTGTTTTCTTGAAATTGTAGTAGATAGAAAATCGAGATGTTTGTCTTTGCTGCTGAATTCTTGAAGATATGGTTTTTGTGTGGTAAGTGTTATAAATATCAATGTAGTTCATTATTGGCTGTTGCAATTGACATAGATTTATATGGCGTCGATGATAGTTTTGATTAAACTGTCATCTGGTATGTGTTTAGGTACTATACAGTATACCGGTATATATACATCTTCAGGTGAAAATATGTTTCCCGATGCATCCAACGAAGGTTATTTTTTCAGTTTCATAGTTGTGCTTCCTGTTTATATAAATGTCCATTCTGCAACTGTGGAAAACGCGGTTGCTGCATACAGAATTCTCATGCCAGTTCCTTCTTTTTCGCGATAATATGTCTTCACTCGTGCAGTTTACCTGGGCGTGTAAAAAGGATCACTTCAGGAATCTACACGAGTCTGCTTTTTGCAGAATTTCGCTAATGCAAAACCCAATTTGCCTCCATTTTGTATGAACTGGTCAGTCACTGAGAAGAAGTTCGATGAGAATCGGTTTGCCACATTGTGGAAATGACATTACACAAGAAGAAGAGCCTTGACATGGTCATGCCCTGCAATTTTCTTAACACGCTTTACATTTTTCTGTAGCTACTAGGCGTTCGATCCTATGCTACAGTCCCATACGCCATGTCTTCACGGAAAGTGCGCAAGTACCACAGGAGAGAGCTTGAAAGCGAGACCGCACATGCCGAGAGACTCTTAATTTTTGGGAGCTTCTTCGAGTCGAGGATAGAAGCATTCAAACATCCATTACTGTCGACCAACACTGAAATAACACTACTTAAAAAAAGGAAACAGTTACATCACCAACACATCGGTCCCTAACAACAGAGCCGGAGAGATCACAACAAAAGAGCTCCACCACCCAGAGCTCACTACCAAATCCCGACCTCGATAAATCCGTCTTCGGTCGCAAATCCCCTGAACATCCCGTTCGTGTTGAAGCCGCAGGCCACTTCCCCATTCCGGGACACGGCTATCATCCCTGCCTTCCCTTCATCAAGCCTCTCCTTCACCACGAAGTCGACTGCTGCCTGGAGGCCCAGGCCCTTGTACTCCATCACGGCCGCCACATCGCGGGCCAGGGTCCCGCGTATGATGGCCTCCCCCTCACCGGTGCACGATACCCCACAGAGGCCGCAAGCGTAGGTCCCGGCCCCTATTAGGGGCGAGTCCCCGATGCGGCCGCACATCTTGTTCATGAGGCCGCCAGTCGAGGTGGCCGCCGCGCACCTCCCCTGCGCGTCCACCACGACGCATCCGACCGTCTCCGGTGCGTAGACGCTGATAGGGAGGCCATTCATCTGCAGGGGATTCTCCACGCTGGCGCCGCACGTGTCCGAGAGGACAGTTGGGATTCTGTAGTCAAACTGTTCGATCCAGCCAAAAACGAAAAAAACATAGGCACCCGTGATTAGTCTATTGCCCAGAGTGAGACGCAGCACAACTGGGGGTAAAAAAATCATCAAATTCAGAGGAGATTGAGAATGAAACTTCACCATGATTGTGTTTGCTTCTTTGGCTAATTTCAACATTCCCTTGTTTTCTTCAGTGATGAAATAGTCATTGTCCACCACCTCAGCACCCTGTACGTATCAAGAATCAAAGAATCTCAAAAAAGGGTAGGCGAGACAGCAGTAATCATCTCATGATTCTCGTGCAAATTAGCAACCATGGCGCACTCTCTGCACGACAATCGAGACTCTTTGACAAAAACCAAGCACCGCACCAATCTTGACAAGGACCGCAACAACCGACAAAATCAAAACATAATCAACTTGAAAAGTAGGACTGAAAAACCATCTAAGACAGAGCCTCGTAAGAGCCCTAATAACAAGAAGGCGAGAACCCGGTTCAACCGGGGCAGGCACGCTGGGGAAAAAGACACGACCCGCCGGGTCAGAGGTTCATGCACCAGTTAAAGCACGTGGATGGCTAAACGCAGAAAGAGCCACGCCATTGACGTCCTTTCGTCTCTCGTGGCTAGCGTTGGGTCCCAACCGCCGTCCATGCCAATACGTTTCATTCACCATCCGTTCGAGAAAAGATTTTTGTTTTCGAATTCTCGCGACTAAATATTTCAACGGGTGAGATCGTTCATCGAGACCGTCCGTTAATACATGCCGCAGAAACGCTTCTCTCGAGAGGAGTTCATGATTTTCGTGAACCGAATGTGAGACCCACACGAGCCAAAAAGGAGAAGCAGAAGTCTATGGGAGTAGGCAGAAAGTACAGACGTGGAGGCGGGCGAACTCCTCGGCGCCTGCGAAGGCGAGATAGGAGTGGGGGGACTTGTCCATGACGAGCCTGGCCAGGGAGATCGGGTTCTTCACCGTCGTCACCCCAGAAACCGCGCCGCACCTCCTCCCCACCCCGTCCATTATGCTCGCCTCCATCTCCGCCGTGCCCTTCTCCGTCAGGGCCGACCCCCGCCCCGAGTTGAACACCGGATCGGTCTCCAGTTCCCTCACCTTCTCGCATGCAAAGAGAAAAAGGAAAACGGATGAGTCTCTGTATCAAGTAATCCACGACGACAAGGTCTCGAGTAAACACATCGAAAACGCTCGTCCGTCGTTCGGTTTCGCCCGAACCGGCGTTGCATGTCGAGAAGAAACAGAGACGAGGAGAGAGGGAGAGTGCGTGTGTGGGGTGTGGGCGTGGGCGTGGGCGTGCATGTTAGTACGTACGACGAGTTCGACGACGTCGACGGCGGGGAGAGAGGAGCGGAGGGCGGAGATGCCCATGTTGAGACAGCGGGCGAGGACCTGCTTGGCCTCCTCCTGGCGGTGGTGGGGGAGATTCGGGTCCACACCGGCGCCGCCGTGCACGGCGATTGCCCACCCAACCATCCCTCGCTCGCCCTCGCTCTCTCTCTCTCTCTCTCTGTGACTACGGTTTCTGTTGCGCGCAACTGGCGGACGTCTAGGAAGTGGAGAGGAAAGGGCTGCGGTTGTGGGAATTTATAGGGGGTGGAGTTTCGAGGAAAAAATAAATAACTTCCTTTTTAACATGTCCGAATCGGATTTGTTTAAATCCTTTGTATTTGGAAATTTATTAAACTTCTTTTGCCTCTTTCTTATTAATTATTATTTCCTTTTTAAGGTTCCGAGACGGATTTGGATATGGATTCGTGTTTAATGTGGAGTTTGTTCGCTGAATTGGGGTGTTAATGAGGAAATTGCCGAGAAGGAGAGCGGTTTGGTATCGTGACACGACGGGGCGCCTCCATCCGATGCTTGATATACCGAGATATTCCTAAACCAGGGTTTTGCTTGTAACCAAAATGCAGCACGTGTTCAATGTAGTATATTTATTGACGTGATCCCTAAATTTTTAATAAAGTTCAAATATTATTTGTCATTTTTTCTAAATCTTTTATGTAAAACCACGTTCCCACGTCTTTCTTTCTTTTCTTTTTTTTTAATCAAGGGCTTAATCAATAGAACAAAAGAGATCTTCCCTTTCTTAGAGTAATTATATACACTAACTTGAAAATAAAGAGGAATTGGTTTTCACCGGTTCTCTCGTATATTTGATTGTTTCTGGGCATTGAGAAAAATTGCCAAATAAATTAAGAGTGATTCCGACATGTTTTATGGAGTTCTTAGTGAGATCATCCTGGAGTTTCTATGGAAATATTTCTCAAAGTAATCTGCGATATTATTCAATGTAATCAGGAATTGAAAATACACAATGCTAAATGACATCGTACATATGTAATTTATGTCATGTCGTATATTTTATAAAGAAATCTTCTATCGCTTTATCAACAAAAAGTAGCTCACATCATCCAATCATAAAATCTCGTCCTTGATTGTTCATAAGTTGTTATTTATCGATTGTTATATATCGTCTAATTTTTCATGTGCTGGGAAAGAAACTCCAAGGGCGAATAGTCTTTTATTGCTAATTTCTTGGAGGACTGGACTTATAGAATCTAGGGTTATGTAGATGTCGGTGTAGATCAAAGGAAAGACCTCGAAGCCTTCGAAGCAAGGGAGGAGTAAAATATCGTTTTCAAAGTCGTCATCATCATACCTATCTTCTTCTCTGATGCTGCATAGCAATCTTCATGCGTATTCAAAGATTGAGTCGTCGCTAATTTTCAATTCAAGATCTTGTTAGACACCAAAGTCATTCCCGAATTAGCTATTACTAAGATACGCATATTTCGAATTTTTTAATAACAATTCACATATGTGGAGTATACGATGGGGAAGAGTTTTACAAGAACTATAACTATATTAAAGAAGTAAACACATGAGAGAATTATAATTCTCATGTCACTCCTACAATCATAAGAATATATATTTCATGATAAGGCCTCTGTTTGCAGCTCTGGCCTTATCTCTTTCAATTTCTGTAGTATTTAGCAATTAATATTTAAATTTGATTAAATGTCAGGCATCATGAATGATAATTATAAAGCTTTGTATATATCAGAACCTGAATATTAAGATTACTTAAAAATCATTGAAAAACTTTCGATTACACTGTAAAGCTGAACGGAATTCTATATATTATGATAGAAAAGTTAACATATATTAATTAATGAATATATAATAAGTATATCGGTCCCCAAGAACGAGAACTGTATTGCCGCCGACAAATCTGCAAGAAAAAATTGCGATGGGACATTGTACTACAGCTGTGATTGAAAGTAGGGGCTAATTAAAATACGATAAGTGTGTCTTTTTACCATGCAAAATGCTGGGAAGATGAGCAGCCATCGCAGTCAGTCCAACCAGATTTTCTGTCTTCCTAATCTTTCTCGGAATTCCAAGCACAACGTCAGTACATACGCATATAAAAAGTAACAAATCTTTAATTGAGTTACTACCACAAAAAATCTTAAATTAATTTATTTATTTTAAATAAACTTTTCAATCACCAAAAGCTCCAAACAGTATAATTGTGATAAATTTACTCTCCATTAATTTTCATTTAATTTTACCGTCAAATTACTGAGTTGGATGATATATAGCAATTAGCATGTGTAGGTTTTAACCTCAAATTATCACATGTGTACTAGGTTGCAAAATGATACTAATATAATTTAATGAAATTAATGGAGAGTAAATTTGTCACAAATGTACTAATTTTGAGTTTTTGTGGACAAAAATTAGTTTTTGATAAATTTGCCACAAATATATTGATTAAAGTTTTTGTGGCATTAATCCTTTTTAATTTGGAGTAAATTTGCAATCGTCGAATTATACCTGGTCCAATTCATTAACAAAACTCTCAATTTTAAGTTCGATCTCAATTTTGTTATAATTTTTTTTCTCTAAAAAATCATCAACTTTCACTTTAGTCCGAAATCTACCCCCATTAACCTTTTGGCCAAAAATCACAATTAGTTTCTTCAAAATTATCAACTTCAAGACATTGTTGACGTTCCATACAAAGGTGATAGTCAATCCTTGATCCAATTTGAGTACCTCTATAAGATAGACTTCAATGGAAAATTGAAAAGTAACGGCAGCAAGTTATTGAGTTCAATAGTTCTTCATATAAACTTATTCGCTTTAGAGATATAGTAATATGAAGAAGATAAAATTGTTTCAAGCGCCGATAAAACCATAAGAGCCTGTGTTTCAAAGAAATGAGGGAGGGTTATTCACATTTTATTTGATGGTCAGAGGCGAATTGAAGGCTAAGCAATGATAGTTTGAAAGATTCCCAGCAAGAAAAATAGAGATGTCTCCTACGTCATCCGTAATATGTGGAAATATCGATATAATTTCATAGAGTCATTCGATTTAAATGCCACATGAAAAACATAAGCTGGGTTAGGATATTGAACTTTTAAGTAGCTCTGACATTGATAATTTTGGAGAAATTAATGGCGATTTTTTGACACATGAATAGTTGGGATTAGAGTGAAAGTCTAAGTTTTTTTGGGAAAAAAATTTCAAGGCGGAATTATGATAAGATTTAAAATTTGGGGCTTTTTTTTTAGGGATTTAGGCCAACTATACAAATAGATCTAGTAAATGTGAGCCATATGAATCTCATCAAATTTAACGATTTACATGTACTGAATTCACGAGAATAGAGTAAATGAATGTTAAAAGTTGAATTAGATTCCATCACTTGTGTAAGAAATTTTCAGGGTATTACATTCCGAGCATAGAACAAGCCAATCTCTGGACTATCCTCTTTACATTTCAATGCCTGATTATCATCATGACTTTTTGACAATAGGTTACAATTTGTATCTCTCATCCTCACGTAATTTTTCAAATTGCAATTTTATTTCCTAAAGTACCCACACACACAAAAAAAATGATATCATAAAAGTTTTTAATCTATCGTGAGAATAACATTCTATTATGGACCTTACAAAAAAATACACGGTGCCTGCTCAATGAAATCATACATATGTAATTTATGTCGTGTCGCATATTTTATAATGAAATCTTTTGTCGCTTTATCAACAAAATGTAGCTCACATCCTCCAATCATAAAATCTCGTCCTTGATTGTTCGTAAGTTGTTATATATCGTCTAATTTTTCATGTGCTGGGAAAGAAACTCCAAGGGCGAGTTGTCTTTTATTGCTAATTTCTAGGAGGACTGGACTTATACAATCTAGGGTTATGTAGATGTCGGTGCAGATCAAAGGAAAGACCTCAAAGTCTTCGAAGCAAGGGAGGAGTCAAATATCGTTTTCAAAGTCATCATCATACCTATCTTCTTCTCTGATGCTGCATAGCAATCTTCATGCGTATTCAAAGATTGAGCGGTCGCTAATTTTCAATTCGAGATTTTGTTAGATACCAAACTCATTCTCAAAGATTGAGTCGTCGCCAATTTTTAATTCGAGATGTTGTTAGACACCAAACTCATTCCCGAATTAGCTACTACTAAGATATGCATATTTCAAATTTTTTAATAACAATTCACATATGTCGAGTTTGTACGATGGGGAAGAGTTTTACAAGAACTATAATTATATTAAAGAAGTAAACACGTGAGAGAACTTATAATTAACTTTTAAATTCATATGTCACTCCTACAATCATAAGGATATATATTTCATGACAAGGGCTCCGTTTGCAGCGCTGGCCTTTTCTCTTTGTCAGGCTCCATGAATGATAATTATAAAGCTTTGTATATATTGGAACCTGAACATTAAGATTACTTAAAAATCATTGAAAAACTTTCAATTACATTGTAAAGCTGAACTGAATTCTATATATTATGATGGAATAGTTAACATATATTAATTAATATATATAATAAGTAAATCGGTCCCTAAGAACGAGAACCGTATTGCCGCGGCAAACTTCCAAGAAAACAGTGCGATGGGACATTATACTACAGCTGTGATTGAAAGTAGGGGCTAATTAAAATACGATAAGTGTATGTCTTATTACCATGCAAATGTTGGGAAGATGAGCAGCCATCGCGGTCAGTCCAACCAGATTTTCTGTCTATCTAATCTTTCTCGGAATTTCCAACGCAACGTCAGTACATACGTATATAAAAACTAATATATCTTTAATTAAGCTACTACCATAAAAAAAAATCTTAAATTAGTTACGTATAATGAATTTATTCCAAACAAATTTTTTAATCACCAAAAACTCCAAATAGTACATTTATGACATTTTCATTGAATTTTACCGTCAATCTACTTAGTTAGATGATATATAATAATTAGTGCGTATAAGTTTCAACCTTCAGTTGTCACGTGTGTACTAGTTTGCAATTTTTCATTATACTACTAACGAAGAGTCAATTTGTCACAAATATACTAGTTTATGATTTTTTGTGGACAAAAATTAATTTTTGGTAAATTTGTCACAGGTGTATCGATTAAAATTTTTTGCAATATCAAGGCTCCGTTTGTTTCGCGGAAAATATGGCATTTCTGGAAAATATTTTTCAGGAAAATGTAATTATTTTCCTGTGTTCGAATGAAACCCAAAAATGAAGTAAAAAATATTTTTCGTTGTTCAGTAAGGAAAATATTTTCCTTCATATACTATTTTTCATTTATCTTATTTTTTAAAATGGATTTTCATATTTTTTTAAATTTTATTTTTAATTTTTTTAAATTTTTAAAATCTATTATTAATTTCTTCCATTTTTATTTCTCTTTTTTTTTTTCTTTGTTTTCCATCTTCTTCTTTCTTGGCCGATCGCTGGTCACTCGCTGGCGATAGCGATGGCTTGCGACCGGCCACCGACGAGCCTCGAGCTCGCCGACGAGCACAAGGCTCGCCGCTCCCAGATTGGCGAGCGTCAAGCCCGAGGCTCGCTAGATCAACAAGCTCAAACTTGAGATCGACAAGCTTGAGATTCATCTAGCGAAGGCCGACGACTAGCCAAAAAAGAAGAAGATGGGAAACAAAGAAAAGAAAAAGGAAAAAAGAAAAAGAAATTAAAAATAATTCGAATTAAAAAGAAAAGAAGAAGAAGAAGAAATGGGAGGAGGAAGTGAGGATTTGTAGATATGTGAGATAAGAGAGATCAAGTGAGGAAAATGTTTTCCTCTTTTCTAAAGTGGAAAATATTTTCCCTTAATTTAGAAAACTTTTTTCCTTTCATGGAAAACATTTTCCCCAAGAAATTCATTTTTCATGAAACAAACGCCGGAAAATCTAAAAAATGTTTTCCTAGAAATTATTTTCCGCGAAACGAACGAAACCTAACCCTTTTTAATTTTGAGTAAATTTGCAATCGTCCAATTATACCCGATCCAATTCATTAACAAAACTCTCAATTTTAGGTTTGATCTCAATTTTATTCTAAACTTTTTTTTGTTAATCTCTGAAAAATCATTGACATTTTAGTCCGAAATTTGCCCCTGTTAACCTTTTGGCCAAAAATCGCAATTGGTTTTCTTCAAAATTATCAACTTCAAGACATTGTTGCCGCTCCATACAAAGGTGATAGTGTTGATGAATACAAATAAATCATTGAACCAATTTGAGTACCTCTACAGAATAGACCTCAACGAAAAATTGAAAAGTAATAGCAGCAAATGATTGAGTTCAATAGTTCCTCATATAAAATTATTGGCTTTAGAGATATAATAATATAGAGAAGACAAAATTGTTCCAAGTGTCAATGAAACCAAAACACCTATGTTTCAAAGAGAGGAGGACAGGTTATTTACATTTTATTTGATAGTCAGAGGCGAATTGAAAGCTAAGCTATGATAATTTAAAAGATTTACCGCAGGAAAAATAGAGATGTCTCATACATTACCGGTAATATGTGGAAGTATTGATGTAATTTTATAGAGTCATTCAGTCTAAATGCTCTATGAAAAACATAAGCTAGGTTAGGATATTGAACTTCTAAGTAGCTCAAAAACATTGATAATTTTGAAGAAATTAATGGCGATTTTTCA
Source organism: Eucalyptus microcorys (assembly GCA_014182515.1). Taxonomy (NCBI): domain Eukaryota; kingdom Viridiplantae; phylum Streptophyta; class Magnoliopsida; order Myrtales; family Myrtaceae; genus Eucalyptus; species Eucalyptus microcorys. The sequence continues at coordinate 22,799,115 of CM024567.1, read as the reverse complement.
ACACGTGAATAGTTGGGATTAGAGTGAAAGTTAGTGAGTTTTCCTGGAAGAAAAATTTCAAGGCAGAATTATGATTGGATTTAAAATTTGGGTTTTTTTTTTTTTAGGGATTTAGGCCAACTATACACATAGATCTAGTAAATGTGAGCCATCTTATTATATGAATCTCATCAAAATTAACGATTCACATGTACTGAATTCACGAGAATAGAGTAAATGTAATGTTAAGAGTTTAATGAGATTCCATCACTTGTATAAGAAATTTTCAGGGTGTTACATTCTGAGCATAGTAGAACAAGCCAATCTGTGGACTATCCTCTTTACATTTCAACGCCTGATTATCATCATGACTTTTTAACAATGGTTACAATTTGTATCTCTCATCCTGACGTAATTTTTCAAATTGCAATTTTATTTCCTAAAGTAACCACACAAAAAAAAAAAATGATTGCGTGAAAATTGTTAATCTACCGTGAAAATAACAGTTTATTCATAATCACAAAAAATTAAATAATAAATAATTACAAATTTTTGCTGGACCCATTTATTCAAGAATTTGTGACTTAATAAACTGTTATTTTCACAATACCCCAAAAACTATTATGCTAGCAAAGTCAAAAAGAAAAAAGAAAATACCCAATGCCCACCCAAATTTCTCTCCCCGCCTGAGATATTTGTGCAGCCCAACATATCCACCTGCCGCGTCTCCCTCTCTCTACTACCCACGCCGGTGTTGTTCCTTCAAAGGACAATGTCAATACCTCATAACTGAGTCCGACAACAATCGCAACACCAGTTAAAGCCTAGATCGACCTCGACCTAGCGTCCATGGCCAAGCTCTGCTACAGAGCTTGTGCTCGCCAGCTTGTCACAAATGCTCACAGCCGACCATAGCCCTTGCAAGCTTAAGGCCGACCTCACAAGGCTCACATAGCCTCGGGGCTCGGGCGAGATCACATGTCCTTGCCCACAAACAATCTCGCCACAAATAGAGATAGGGATGCAAGCGGCAAGCAAGGGCGGGGGTATGGTCATCAACTCTGAGTCAAGTAATGGCGTTGAGCCGCCGCTTAACGTTACAGGGGTGACTCCAAATTGTTTTTGGTGTTGTAGTATTGTGAGTAACAGAAATAGATGAAGAAAGTGAGGGGGGCTTGGGTGTAGATTTTGGGTTTGCATGAGAACAAATGTGTCTTTAGTTTGGGGAATTGCAAAATGTAGGCTTTGAAAGGTGAGAATGGTGTTTATTATGGAAGCAAAATTGAGAACGGTTTTTACAACTATGCCTTAGATCTTTGAAGGCTTTCAACTGAGGGTTATATTTTACTCAAATCCCTAATTGAATGAAACTTCTTCCCACCATGTTTCCGACTAGTGAATTACAAGTTATAACCTACCAATTGGAAAATTGATTCCTCTAACTAAAAATGAAGGAAAACATACCCCGGCCAAAAGCCTTTTTTGTTTAGTGTAAACTACTTGCATGTCGGATTTGTGTGCTTGCTCCACTTTTTTGCCCTCATATCTGTGAGATTTCATAACATGTCCACGATATCTATCCAAAATTAAGGTCTCTAAACATAGGGACTTTGTTCCACGTAGTCGAAGTGTGCAAATAAAAGCAACATATAACTTGAAGATACTTTCCTAGGAGGTAACTCATCCAACTAATGCTCTAACCTGAGCACACTTAATTTTGGAGTATCAAAATAAAACTTCTTGTTACATAAAAAAAAAGGGCATTTGTGAATTAGTTTCAATTTATATATATCCCCCTTGTTTGGTAGGCAATTTGTTTCATTCTAACCGCATTTACCATCTTAAAAGCCTGTTACAAACTGCTCCTTGTTGAAACCTTCTAGTCCTCACAATCACTCCCCGTCATTATAGGCCACTAGCTTCAGCATGGTTTGTTTTTGAACCACATACCTACTAGATGGGGTCCCGCTCTAATGCTATATTGTGACGTCATTAGATTAACCCACTCGAGGCACTCTTTGCTTTAACCAATCTCATACCAAACCTTACAATTTTTTCCTTTAGTGCACAAGCAAGCACCCCAGGAAATCACACATTTTGGTAGTGTTCTAACGTGAGCATACTTAACTTTGGAGTTCCAAAATAAAACTTGCCGTTACATCAAAAAGCGCATCCATAAGTTAATTCTAGTTTTCACATATATATAAGAGACATACTCTTCCCTTGTTTGGTGTGTAACGTGCTTCATTCTAACCCCATTCGCCTTCTTAGAAGCCTACTAGGAGTCGCTAATTGTCTGAGCTATTTGGCCTTAATGACCACTCTCACGCCCTCATCAAAACAGGTTGTTACAACACATGATCAACAATTAGAAAAATTGAATTAATTCTTTTTTTTTTCTTTTTTTTCTTTTTTTTTTTTTGTATATAGATACAAAGGGTGAGAGGGGCGACCAGCATCGACAACCCCCTCCTTGAACGTTAATAGGATTTCCACACATGCGATGGAACGTTCAATTTGAATAATAAATATAATCCATTTTGAGCGAGTGTGTCACCGCAACCTCACTATCAAACTAATTGGGGGAGGAAGTATTTGGAATTAAGCCCTACGCTATTAGGCTAGCCACCGCAGCGATCGAATTTAATTTCCGCTAGATTCGCATCTCATCAACAAGACAACATCGCACGCATCTGAACAGACATCGGCCACTCGCCCAAGCAACCCAGCAAAGTGCAGAATGCAAAGCGCAAACACTACAAATGTCCACATGACAACATACATGTTGGATCTGATGTGCCATCTCTTTTCCGTCTCGTGATTGGCTTCGATCTCGCCATGGTTATTTTAATCTCTTCCTCTTCTTGGCCCCTGTCCCTTTGGATAAATTAAATGGGGAAAAGCAAGCTTGTCACTGAGTCATCAACCTCGCCTAATCCAGCCAATCAGCGTTCTTATCGCTTCCTTAATTGCGATTTTTAAATCGTTTCCTCTCGCTGGGAACCCATTTCCAAGATTCCAGCAACTGTGGGGCCGGGCCCCTTTCACCTTTTCCGCTTTTGTTGCGAAATTCGACAAAAATTCTCTCTTTTTCTTTTTCTTTTTTTAAAGTCCAAATCAGTAGGTCCTGGTCGTACAAGATTTCCAAGATTTTTAAATACAATGAATAGGACAAGACAAAAGGCTTAAAAATAAACGACTAATACTTTGAAAAGCCTTAAACTAGTACACACATGATAAATTCATCCTAAATTAATTTTTTAATCACCAAAAATTTCAAATTAGTACATCTAAGAATATTCATCACAAACTAATTTCTACAAAACCCCAATCGATAAATCTGTAATAAATTTATCTCAAATTAATTTTCAAAATTGGTAAACCTTTGACCAATTTGCCTTCTATTAACTTCTATCAAATTTTACTGTTAAACTTGCTGACATGAATAACACATGGTGATATGTTATGATGACCTGGCAAGTCCACATGAAAATTTATAGGGTTAATGTCACGAAAAATCATAAATTTATCACAAGGTGTACCTTAAAATTATCATAGGCGAACCCATTTTTCGTTATTTTTACCCTATGGATTTCCATGTGGACTTGCCACGTCACCATACTACATTACTATGTGTCATCTAGGTTAGTAAATTTAACCTTCAAATTAGACAAAAGCTAAAGGAGAGCAAATTTGTCATAAAAATATCAATTTGTGGTCTTTTATTGTCAAAAAAAAATTAGTTTAGAATAAATTTATTACAAGTATATTAGTTTGCGGTTTTTTATGATCAAAAAATTAGTTTTTGATAAATTTAACACGAGTATTCCAATTATGATTTTTTTTTTGTCAAAAAAGTATAAAAGAAGATCAAGGGATGGAACAGCAAGGAGAGATCCCGAATAAAAATTTCAAAGTTCAAGAGAACTTCAATCTTAGATTCTTATCTTTCATGAGAAGAGAACTTCAATCTTACATTCTTATCTTTCATGAGCTACAAATTGTAATCCTTTGAGAGGCATCGACAAAGTGATTGTATGATATAATGAGACTTATCACAAACTTGAGTAATGTTGCTTACTTTTGTAACCCCTAATTGATTGAATGACGAAATCCAGTTAGTAAGTTGTCAACGTGAGAGAGTGGATATAGACTTACTCTAAACCAAACCACTATAATTATGTGTGCAATTTCTCATACCTCTCAACTCTTGTTCATTATTTTTAATAAAATTTTGCACAGTGATGAACATGATCATATCACTATTAATCTTCAAACTCTACCTTCACTAGAGTTTGAGAATACTCAACTATTTTACTTCCGCATTAAATTGTCAATTGTCGTTAAAATTACCTATATACCCCTCTTCCCCTCTAAGTGATATTACTAACTACAATAATGTTTATTTGCACAGATAAAAAGGAATTGAGTTAATTGGGCAGAAGAACACCTCAAGCACCACAAGTTGGCACGGGGGTATGTAAGTGCCAAAACTTTCAAAAGATACACTTAATTGCTAAAATTGGAGAAAAAATGAGTACTTAAGTGCCAACGAAAAGAATTTCCTACCAACCAGCTGACGTGACTTTTTCTGACGAGAATTTTAAGAGATGTGGCATTTCTTTAAAAAAATTTATCTAGGTAGACAAGGCGAATAATGTTGCGTCATCCATGTAGACTACACAAGATGACATTAAATAACGTCATTTTGGCACTTAAGTAATCACTTTCTACAAAACTTGACACTTAAGTGTTCACTTTTAATCACAAATGATATTTAAGTGATCACTCGCACCATAACTTAACACTAAGTGATCCTTTTTCAACTATGACTAGCACTTAAGCGAAATGGAGGATAATGTTGTTTTAGACAAGGATTGTTGAGTGGATATTTCGGCAAGACAAATGGACTAGTTTTATAATAAATAATGCCACGTCGAATTTCCAACCAGCTCGTCAGAGTTGGAATTAGGTGTCCAATTTTCAAAAAAAAAAAAATGGTATTAAAGTGTACCTTTTAGCATTTTTGACACTTACGTGTTCCTCGGTGCCAAATTACAGCACTTGAGGTGTTATTTGCCCATTTTAATTGGCTTATTTATGGTATTGCAGGTGTTTTATGAGTTTCGAGACAGTTGAATGTCTATGCTCATACCTATGGATTATAAGAAAACACAACAGAATCCGAAAAAAGAACCCAAGAAAAGAAGTCTTAATCAAACCCGAGACTGCTCTCCAAGCAAAAGCGTCACTCCAACAAAGGCGATATGAAGGCATAATTATATAAACTTTTTATTTTCCTCTAAAAGACTTTTAAGCAGATAAAATAATTGCCAAATTAGCTTTAACACTGAAGCATTCAAGAAAAAAAATACCACAAGTGTCATAATTTTTGTACAAAGCTCACTAAAATGCCATAATTTTTTTCAATTAGTTGAGTGCTATAATTTATGTATTTCACTCGCTTGAGTGTTATAATTTTTTTTTTACAATCACTTGAGTATCATGTAATTTTTCAATCACTCACTTGTTATAATTTTTTAAAAACGTCCCCCATAAGTGTCATCTCACATTGGAGTTTCAGCACTTGGGCAAACATTTTTAATAGTTATGGCACTCAGATAATCGATTAAAAATTATTACACTCAAGTGAATGATTATTAGAAGCTATGGTACTCAAGTGGTCAAAAAAAGAATTATAGTGCTCAAGAATTGTCATTTGAAAGTTATAACACTTGTGGTATCCTTATCCGTAGTGTTCATTATAATCATATGAATTCCACGAGAGTTATGCATTGTAATTAGTTTTATCTATGAAATTCCAGCAAAATATGCATGAATTACTCATAGAAGATTATCTATTAATTTGTCTCTGATTTGATTTCCCTGAAATTGCAAGGTGACTGTGGCAAATGTTCTAACACACAATTCACTCACCAAAAATATTAGAGTATGGAATGGCAAATAAATATTTTTTTTTTTTGTCGGTGGCAAATAAATAGTTTTTTTTTTTTTTTATGACCGAGGAACCGTCGGAGATCACCCTTCAGGAATCACATGACCCTCTAGTACCACCATCAGGCCTTACCGCAAGCCGCTATTTAGACGTAAAACCTGGGGAGTTGGCCTAATAATCTACCCCTGAGACCCCCACTTAAGTCATGGAATGCAACGAGAGAGTTCGAACTCTCGACCTCGGCGATGAGGGAGAGAACTCACACCAATTGCACTGCCCATGAGTGGGTGCAAATAAATAGTTCATCCCTTGTAATTTGGTTAAATTTGAGGGAAAAAAAGGTCCGAACCTGAGCATAATCACAAAGTTGAAAACCATTAATAGGATCTCCATCTATAGAGATCAACAACGAACTCAACATGGAAAATCAGCTACGATTAGCGGAGTAAGGAAATTGATATCTACGCAATTTTCATTTATTTAGAGAATGTTGGTATATTCCTTTGGTTTCAAATAAGCAAATGTAGTTATTCTTGACAATGGACGGAATATAGCAAAAATTTTATAAAAAAAAAAATACAATCCTTTTGAACTAATAATTTGCACAATTGATTCATTGAATAATATTCCAATCATGTTACTATATCTCCAATCCTACTAAATTGAAGCTAAGATGTTTGTCGATGCAGGCTTGAAGTACGACTTCCAAAAATTCGATGTCACAGAGGAAAATCAATTCTAGTCGACTAATCAATAGAGCAACTCTAATTTATTAGAATTGGCGAAAAAGGAAATTAATTTAAAAAAAAAAGATTTACAATTTCACCGACTTGATCGGACCATATGTTGAAGAAGCAATGATAAGTGCAGACTATTTCCAAACATGGCGAGGAAATGTAAATAAAAGTTCAGTAATACGAGAGATCCTAAAGGGAATATCCTAACTTTGCTTGCACATCACTATCACGTGCTAAACTTTAAAGGAGTGTGGAAACACTTGATGAAAAGATATGTCCACACCACTCTTTTCCCACCCCACTCAACAAGCAACTGTTTATAAAACTTTTTGAATAACTTTAACATTATTAGTGAATTTAAAAGCATAATCTTGAAAACGGAAAGATTATCCAATCAGTCCTAAACTTTATTGTATGTGCACCAATTCAATCCCATCACGTTACTAATTTTCGGTAAAAATTGATCAAAATAACTACATTGAAATCTCACACAAATGTATAGAACAAAAATAAAAATTTTAAAAAGTTCAAGACTGAATTAATATCACTACAAAAGGTTTCAAATTGATTGGACAATTTTTCTATCTCGAAAAGATTTTGATTGATATAGCGAGGTAAGTTGCGTGAATGGAGGATTATAGGGATCGCATTCGAGCCCCCCCTTTTATCTTTTATAGGAATTTAAATGTCCAACATTCACGCGAGTCCAAAAGGGAGCGCAAAATGCCAATGGGAATTGGTACGCGTCACATCCACGATGCACCAAAGGAATCTTCACGATTCCACTATGATTCTCCTACTCTTCCCCCATTACAAGGACAGCCCTTCGTGCGCTCCAAAAGGATTCCCATCACATGTCTGTACGTTGTTGTCCAGCAGGAGCGATTCATTTCGGACAAACCATTTCATGGAAATCCATCTCACCTCGCTTTAATTCAAAAAAAAAAAATCTTTTCTGACCAGATTTTTCCCAAAAGACAAAAGAGTTATATCCTAAGATATCCTAAGATATCTCAAGAAAAATTGTCCGAAAAGTCCTAAACTAATGACATTTTGGCTAATTTAATTCTAAACTTTTCAATTTTGCCAATTGAGTGCTATACATTTTCACATTTTACCAATTGAATTCATCCAATTAATTTTAATTAAAAATCGCTAATATAGACGACGACTATCATACATGACATAGCCCGTGTTGACATAAACAATTTTTATAATTTTTATGAATTTTTATGAATTTGTTGTTAGTAATTTCTTCCTTTTTTGTTTTTTCGAAGCCCGACAAAGGTCACTGCCAACCCTCACCAAACCTAGCTAGGGCAATGAAGCCCTTGCCTATAATCAATGAGGGCTTTGTGGCCCTCGCCTAATGGCCAACATGGATCACCAACCCTCGCCAAACTTGGTAGAAAATAATTATAAAAAATCAATCATATAAATTATATAAAAAAAAAAAAATGGTCTATGTTAGTGCCAGCTATCTTACGTAATATTATTAACATCCATGTCAGCGATTTCAGTTACAAAGGCTCAATTAGTAAAATGTAAAAAAAATTATGATTCAATTGATAAAATTGAAAAAATTATAACTAAATTGATCAAATTGCCATAACTTTAGGATTTTTTGGACAATTTTCCCTAAGATATTACTTAGGATATAACTCTTTCGTTTTTTTTTTTTTTTTTTTTTTTTGGAAAAAATATGGTCATAAGAGAAAGTTTTTGGCTAAGACCTTCCGCACAAATTTCCCAAATATCCTGACGCTACACATAACAGTCTGAGCCATGAAATGCGCATTTCGCAAGCAGTATAGTAATGGATGTCCTTGTCTTTGTAGATCTTCCTCATGAGGATAGGATGAGAAAATTCCATTAGGCATCGCCAGACGCTTTGCACTATGCCACGTGAATCACGGAACAATTCGAGTGGCTCATCAACTTCTTCGATACTTCGCACTTTGGGCCCATCTCTGTCATCCCTTAACCGGCTGCTTTCATCGGAAGATGCGCGCCCTGGCTTCTCCCAAGGGAAGTAGAGCTTCCTCCAGCCCGGGGGATGGGTTTAAGAAACCCTATTAAGACCCCCGGAGGTTTATCATTATTCTTTTGTAACCTGGAGAATTGACTCCGACAACCGGGGCCTTTCTTTAACGTCCTTAGGCTGGACGATCCCTTCACAGATGCTTTAGAGCTAAAAAGAGGAGAGGACAAGCAAACGCTAACAGGGTGATTTGGGCCGGAGGACAAATGCTTGTGCCAAGAATTTTCTCTCTGTTGTCGGTGAGAAAAGTAGATTGGGGCGACCTGCTCAGCTGTCTCCTCTGGACTTTGTCAAAAGGACACCCCATCACGAAATGTTCAGTTTGAGAACATAATTCTTTGTGAAGCTGTATGGAAGCCCATCACCACAATACCACCGGCATGCTAGGAAATCTCTCCACATAAGTCAATGCCCAAGGAATGAACTGGTCTGAAATTTGCTCACGACGCGATTCAAACTTGTGACCTCATATGAAAATTCATTAGAATGTTAATAGCAATCAACTGATATATCTATGGGTTCTAACTTTGTACTGAAAAGCAAACTCGAACATACTCCTAAGCTTCATCTTAAAATGTTCCTAGAAACTTCGAGAAAGCCCATGATCTACTGTAAATTGCAAAAGGCATATTGCGAAAATAATGGACAAATGAACATCTAAAAGGATCGAAAATGACTATGGTCGTGTCCCATAAATATCTAGTCGAAAATACACTCTTTTCTTTTTCTCATTTCTTTCTAAATTTCTCTATCTTCCACACACGCTATGCAAGCGCCTTTTTTGTGAATGCATTCGAAGTCTCCCTGGAGCAAACAACACCTGATTAAGCTTAGAAGATCCGTGAATCAATTTCTGGTATTGTCATGTCATCTCTGTTTGATATTTTTCGGTAATCTCTTGCACGGCAGATATTCCGAACTCTTGACAATCAATGCATGTTTTTGTCTTTTCTTGACGGAACGCATCATTTTTCAATTTCCAAAAAGTCTTTGAGTTTGGGTTCTTCAACGTAATCCGTAATGGCAGGTCAAATTTCAATTTCTCGTGTCTCATTTATTATTTAAGATTTCATTTCTACGTGGGTTGGTTCTTCGTCTTGTTCTCTATTCTACACTCGTTATTGCCTTCCTAAAAATGTCTAAGTTTTTCGGGCTTCAATTACTTCAATAATTTAACAAAAAGAAAGGGTAAAATTTTGAGGGCCAATCTGAGGGCCCATCCAGGTCCAAAAAACCCAAATAAGGAAGCAATATGTTTAGGCTTCTTTTGTCACCGTGCATCTCAAGATGATTGGGCCTAATCGATCAGAAATTCAAGACCGCCGCACATTAGTGAGACTGACAGATGAAGACCTACTTCCATTTCTTATTTCATCGTAGAGATAAGATGGTTAATGCCAAGAATGAAAATCTAAACGAAGACCATATTGGTATCCTAGTAATGAAATTTTTCTACACTAAATTATGATTTTTTTTTTAAATTATTACATGCATGATGTATAACCTTCAATAGCAATGCAATCTTCACTTTTGTCGAAGTTGTCATCCCAACAAATTTGGCCAGTTTCTTTTATAGAAACGGTCCAGTCATTTATATGGATTAAAAGTTGATTTGTTTCGCATTGAAATGCCCCAAAAATAATTTTGAAATTTTGCCCAATGTCCTTTTTTTTTTTTTTTTTTCAGGGGGAGGGGGGTTGGGGGGTTGCCCAATCTTAGTAAAATCTAATAAATAAAGGACCATAAATTCTCTCAGCCAAACTTTCCAGAAGAACGATGCTTAGTGTAGACAAGACTCTGGACTCTACTAATGTTCCAAGTATGTCCATTGCAACTTGCAATCCTTGGAACCAACCTGCGGTGGTTATTAGACAGTCTATGCTGGCAAATCAAGCTCTTTAAAAATAAATAATTCAGGAAGTCACAGTAAATTAGAAACAAAATCAGGAAGAATGGGGTTTGCCAGCCCCCTGGATGTCCCCCAAAATAGGGCGACATCCCCTTCTTTCTGCCATCGATTAGGGACCCTTGAGACCTGAAACTGAGTTGCATACCCTATCAGCTATAACTCCCACTTACCCGAAACTCATATAATATACATATAGAATAAAATAAATGAAAGAGGGAGACAGAGAGGGAGAGGGAGAGCTATAACTCCATGCAGTGTGAATTGAAGGACCACACAGAATACTCTATAACACAATCAACATATCCTACCAATTCTAAATGCCCCTAAGCTCTCTCTCTCTCTCTCTCTCTCTCTCTCTCTCTCTCGGTGATGTTCCTGAGAATATTGGTGCCAATGGACTCTGACCATATTAAATGACAAGAAATTAATTTTCCCTGCATTTCATCAATGCTTGATAGAGTACTATGGTGACAAGACTCCAGCAGTATCTCTTCACAGATCCATGTTTTATGGGTGCTTTCCCATAATGTCTCCTGATATAATTTTTGCTTAGAGGGGCTACAAAATATAATTGCATGCAAATTATTAACGTAGGCTTCCTGGCCCTGGTCAAACAGTAAAAACCATGAGGTTGGCTATGACCAACATCTTCTCCCCCTCGAATGGGCTGGCCCATCACTGCCCATTTTGAAAGCTGAAGAGAATTTTTACTGGGTTGTGACAAAACATGGGTTTCTCTTTCTGTCATTTTTAATTTCGGTGCTGCATTTCATTTAAGAAGCCCAACCATTCTTGAAGATTGGGACCACAGTTGCATAATCCTATCACTGAATGTCTCAGGCTCATGGAACCACAGAGAGAGACAGAGCGAGAGAGAGAGAGATGGACGGTTGGTTGGGCATCGAAATATGTCTAATAGGTGCAGATGAGAAACTAAATGCAAGGCTTGTCTTTTACCTGTCAGGGGGAGGCCTGCACGGCGAACACTTTCTTTGGCATTTACCTGAGAAAGTGACAATAATTGAATGCATAGGCAGAGTAGGTCAAAAAGCCCAGCCATCCCCGGCCCATTGGATGCTCATCCTGTGGGCCCTTCTCACCACTTTGGTCTACAACAAACATCTCAACAAATTAAGTGAGAACGCATAGCTGTTTTACTTTTCTTCTTTTGCCCGGTTCTCATCGGATCTCATCTCACGGTTAATACCATTGAAAAATCCCCATTTTCTGCTGCATGACACATTTACGCAAAATTAGTTTCCGTCTATCTACCCTCCCGTTAGCAGCTCGGGATCTAATGTGAATAGTAAATTTTTCATTTGGGTCAGAGTACCAATTTTAAAATTTTTCATCAGTCGAAAATTAGTTTGAAGTAAATGTATTACGAAATATCAGCTTGAGACAAAAGCCAATTACAAATTTATGTATCGTAGGGTACCAACTGAGGACTCTTACTAGTATTTACTCTTGAATTTACGAGAGCTATCCTGGATGAATGTCAGCGATGTAGACAAATCTTGTGTATTTTCCGAAAATAGTCGATGTCCAATTGAATTTTGTACGGACTGCGTATGAAATGAATGTCGTGGAGAGATAGCGATGAGAACTGCGATAACAAGAACGGATGATAGACAAATATTTGAAGGATCTTTTGCAATAAATAATGCTCACGCACGAAGCGTGCAAATCCCCTGGCAAGTAGCCAGTGGTGGACTGAATGGATTATTCATATTTTTCGTTCATATAATAATTGGATCCAAAGTGGCCCCATTGCTTCATTAAATTCGAGACCAAGCTTCCTCTCTTTTATTTTCGATTGGAATGAGTTATAAATTTTCCTCTCTTTTTTTTGGCTGTATAGTTATTTCAAAAGAAAACTCAAACACTCAAATAAATTAAGGCATATTTTATTTCGTGAAAAATGAATGATTTGGAAAGTATTCTTCTAAAAATAATCATTTTTATTGCTTACAAACATGAGTTGATAAAAAATATTTTCATCATTTACGAAAATATTTAAATATAAATTGTTGTCAATAATGAAAATATTTATTATTGATTAATTATTTCAAGTGTTAATTTTAGAAAAATATCTTTCGAAACGTTCATTTTCCGACATGCATTTGAGTGAAAGAATTCTCCGCACATCAACTTGCTATTATTGGTCAATTGAAAATCATATATAGCTAAAAAGAATATGCACACTTAAGTTAGGAAAATTATAAAAAAAAAATTATCTAAAAAGCTGGAAAACTTTTTCCCTCACAATGAAGTTTTCCTTGAAATAAACACATCCAAATAGTTGTTATCATTCAGCATCTATTCATTTTTCTCTCTCTCTCTATCTATGAACCAAATCTAAGTCATTATTCAAAATATTCACTCGAGAGATTTGATGAGAAATTATTGGCAAAATAAATCAAGTATTTATATTATCAATTAGTTATTTATCATATCTCCTTTTGAGGATGAATCAAAAGGGTCCAGTGAATTAAGTGGATATGATAAATACAAAGGGCAAATTCAATGATATAGGCAAAAATTCCTAAGCAAAATTATTGATTGGGGGGATGAATGTTTTGGTAAAATTATGGAGCCGACACCTAATGGAGGACGCTCAACAACTTCTGAAGCATGAGCCGTAAATCTACAGATTTGGTAGTCTCTTTGTCTATTATTTTTAGGGCTTTTATTTATTTTCCATCTTTTTTCGTGATATGATTTTGGCCATTTGTGGTTATTTTTTATTTTATTTTTTCTTTCAACAATTGGGTTGAAAGTATAATCATGCAGAGTTAGGGGGGTCCACTGCGATCGTGATCCCCTAGGGTTTTGTTATTTTATTGACTCTTATAGGTCAATTACACATTCCTATTTTTATTTAGTTATTGTGTTATATTATTCCTTTTATTTTGGATTAAGAACTGAAATCGGCAATGACTTGACCGAAAGTAGTGGTTTAGCATTGACTTGACTCCACCCGAGGACATTAAGAGAAGGACTCCTTTTTTTTTTTTGGTAATATACCGTGATAGTTCGCAGCCTACTTGTTCATGATAAAATCAGTAGTTGCCAAATTAATAGACATAAGGATGGTCATTTGTCAAAAGTTCGAATCAGGGTATTGAAGTACTTTAACCTGGAATCGGTGCACTTAATTGGAGCATCAATGATTTTCAGTTCAAAAATTGAATGTCACATGTTTAAAACTCGTTGATTGCATACAAACTACTTCGGATTAGCCTCATGCCCAAGCCTCTAAATTTTTTTTTTGTAATAAGAAAAAGCCTTCCTCTTCAGACAAAAAACACTAAAAGGGTATATCTTTTGACAATTGACTCAAACTATGCATGATTCCGAATTTAGAATGGATTTTCAATAGGAGAGATTGAAAGATTTAAAACTTGAAACCAAACGCCATTCTTATGACAATGGAGTCTTAATCCAAACAAGATCATGATATAAAGGTGTGAAAATGTGCACAAATGCGATGAGTTTTACTTAGAGAAGAGACAAAAATTACACTAATCATTTGGGAAACCATCTATTATACACGAAAATGAACATGCCAATGATTAATTAAAAAGGAAAAAACAACCGGAATAAATAACGTGAACCATGATGACCATTGCCCTGTAAATATGGCTACCAAGAATTTATATTTATTTTCCCAAAAAAAGCTTCAATTCAATTAATTTCAATAAACATTTAAACATCAATGCTCCCAAGGTCAAAAGGGAGACCTCAGAGGAGCCTAAAGGAGAGTACTGTCCAGAGATGTTCACTCGAACCAATTACTCTCCTCTCCCTAAATTCTTTTCTTCATTTTTTTTTTCAATCCTTTTTCTTTTTCTTCTCTTTTTCCACACTGTGCCAAGCTAATATCAAAAGTGCTAACAAATCAAAGAACACCCCCCCCTAAAAAAAAAAAAAAAAAAAAAGCGACATGAAAAAGCTGGTGTCCCCCAATTTCAATATCCTCATCCTTATTTTAACAATATATTTCACTTTTTCCCTTGAGTGTTGTTTTTGGTGTATCCACTTGTCTCTTTTGGATCTTCTCTTGAGAGCTCACTTTATGAGGCTAATTGCTGCTTAGTCTTCTCGTGTCTACTTTCTTTTTAGTCTCCTTTCTTATATTCTTCTTTTTCTTTTTTCTTTCTTTATTTTTTGGATTTAGGTGAACACCTTTCCTATATTCTTCAATCCATCTTTTATTGTACAAGACAAAAAGTGGGCATATTATCTTGTATTTCCAATGAAAAAAGGGGGAAGATGAAAGAGGTTTCGGTCTTCTTTGTCCCATTTGAGTTGAGGAGTTGGATGAGTCCTCTCATCCAGCTTGAGGGTCAATCGGAAAATTTTTTGGAATACATATAATTCTGTATGGATACATAGTTGTTGATTTTAATAGGTTGCAAGTATTAAAGTAAAAGTGAGAGTCGGTCAACAGGGTTGACAATTCGTCTCCAATGTCTTGTCATGTCATGTCATATTTAGACTTTTGTCTATAATGTGTCTTTTGTCTCATATTGTGCTTGTGCCGTGGTAATCTTATTCAAATTGTCAGCTTGATTGGATACATAATTCGTCTAGATAGTAAATAGGAAAAAAAAGCCTGCATAGCATATCATTCGAATTTAAACATTCAAATAAAAAAAGCATAGCATATCTCAAATTTGGTTCTTATTCAGTTTAAGTTCTCAGGGTTCAGCCCCAAAACAAATTATCAATTCTTCATTGATTTCTCTATCCTGACGTGAATGGCCTACTTTCAATCTGACTAAGAAGAAAGACTTAGTCCTGTCGCAAAAATTAATTTGAGAAATCATTCTTCTGAAAACCCCAAATAAATAAATTCTTCAAAGCACAAATGCATTTTTCTATGTTTCACTTCCATTACAAGATCTGTTCATAAATCACAAACTTATTTTTGGGAAAAAAAAAAAGAGAGAGAAAGCAAGAAAGAAACTGGCCATATTCCCACTTGATCAGAGCAGGAGCGACCAGCCCAATGAAAGTGGATTTGACATCGATTGGAATTGTCAATTCATATGGCTCCGACATTCACGGCGCTATGAATGAAAGACCAAAAAAATGAATTTGGATTAGAGATTATTTTGTGAGTGAGGCAAGTGAAATCTTATTTTTTAAATATTTTTTTTCATCTACTTGGGATTATAATATAAAGTCCAGATTGAGAGAATAAAGCCAAGTCATGATTCCAAAAACTTTAATTCAAAGAGGTGGGGGGGTGGAAAGCACATGCAAACCCCCTTGTGCATGTCTTTTTCTGTACTCCCAACAACTCCCCCTCAGTAAAAAAAAAAAAATCAAATTATATTCTCATATTATTCATTTATTTATTTTCTCTCTCTTTTTTAAATTGTCATTCAGAGAAATTTTAATTCCTGCTTCTTGTCATAAGGCACTTGTAGTGTAGTACTCCTCTGTTCTGAGAATCTCTCACCGCCCGCACGAGGTTTTATTGCACGTTTGATTGTAGTTCTATTGCTAATCTATCATGGATCACTCGATCTGCTCATTAAATAGCTAGTGCATAGCCCTCCATGTGACATTTAAGTTTTGGTGGGAATTTTTTTTGAAAAATACATCCAGTTAGGTCAATTTTTTGATAGCCTAAAGAGTAGAAATACTAGACCTATAGTCCGTTTCCTCTACCAAAGCCGAGGTCGAATTTCAACTTTTGAGCAACGTCTCTTCTTTTTCCTCTCTCACACGTCCTTATATGCTTATAAAGTGTTAAATTATCATGCATAGCTCATATACGGGTTTTATATGCTCTTTATATACACAAATCTACTTCCATTTAAACGTTTCTAGTAATTTCACGCGTATGTTCCCAATCCTTCACGTGCGGTTTCCCTCTTTCAGATTGGATGTTGTGGCATAAACCGAATTGGGTTTATGGGCTAGACAAATAAAGTATTTGAGGGTGGGATACTTTGTGCTGAATTCTTAAATTTTTACATCTGAAAACCTAAGAAAACTGCCCCAAGTGTTGTTAAACAGATCAGACAAACAAGTTGATGAGGCTTGGGAGGATCTCAAGGCTGATTTCGCCTGCACAAAGAATCAACCCAAATACAAAACATCAATTTATTGCACAGTTGGAAATGTGCATAACGAGCTTTGTTCTTCGAACTCCCACCAATTTGCGTTCAAACATGCAAATCGGCTTCCATCTAAAGGAATATTCATTAACACCGCCCATTAATGCAACTTCCCTTTCGCATGTGCTTCTCTCCTTGGACTTCTCCTCCCTCAGATTGAATACAAAACCGGTATATTTATCAGACTCCCATTTTATTTTATTTTTTGTCATGTCAATTTATGATAAAGATGGGTGTGGAATCGACTTAAATAAATGGTGCATGATTAGCAGCATTGGCTTTAAGGGCCGTTCTCGAGCTCTGTTCTGCTTGGAACGATGAGAAGCACGTAAATGGCATAAATGATGGGACACACACACACACACACACACACACACACACACACACACATATATATATATATAAACATATGGATTTTATGTTATGTGTTTTCTTAAATGTTAATAGTCTCTTATGGGCTCCAGCTGGTCATACCTAGCTGATGAAGCCTGATTATGAATTTTTAGATTTTTTATGTTGGAAATTTTTAAATTCTCTCCCTTGCGAGGGCAAAGTTAGTAAAGATAATTTGAAATTTCACCGGCATAGTAATTATTATCACATCGAGCAACTAGCATCAGAAGGTCAACAGCTTTGACCATCATGTGCTATGCCTCTCCCATCTACGATATAGACAAAGTGTGTAAATAAGAGTGTACGAGATAGGATGAGTATATATAGTCATTGTTGCAAATAGTATGATTGAAAAGGTAGGTACAATAAGTGCCTAGAAATGGTCGAGTACTCAATTTCATACATGGATAAATTTGTGAAACGATTGAATTTTATTACTTCTTGCTATCTAATAAGAAAATTGAAGGTGAAATTTTTATGTGAATGTAATATGATACCATTTCATAATTTGTGTAGGTGAAAATTTGGCATGCTACATAACATGACTAAAATGTTCTTAATCAAATGCAAGCCTCTGTAGTTTATCAGTTAATAAAGAATTTGATTGCAAAAAGGAATTTCCTCACATAATTCTATGAATAAAAATAAAAGTATCATCAAATATCACATGCGTATTATACAATATGTAAAACCACCGACTATTTTATCATAAAACTATTTTATCACAAGTGGCTTCCACTAGATCTACTCCAGTCTTTGGTCAATTAGGTGTATTCTGAGCTCTTCTAACGAGGTCAAACCAAGATAATAGTTCGAAAATAATTTCTTAAAGATACGTGAGTGGCCGACCACATGTTCCTCTTTTCACATGCCAAAAACAATAGGAAAGAAATACCCGGTTGTATTTATTTGGTGGAAAACCGATAATTTGAAAATTACATTTTTAAAAATAATCTTTTGCATAGCTATTGAAAAAGAATAAATAACAAAATTCATAAAATTTGGACATAAATTTTTATTTATAATAAAATATTTTTCATGAATAATTTTATAAGTTATGAAGCAATTATTTTTAGATGAATAATTTTTAAATCATTGATATATTTTCTAGATGACAATAGGAAACATGAGCTTTGGTCATTTTTCTTACCAATTTAATGAGAAAATAATTCTTCCGAAATCATGGCCTTTTCCATTATATATTGCCAAAAAGTGGTACCGGATGATCTTTCACAATGTTCGAAGGATTTGACTTTTCTTTCCAAAAGATAAAGGTCTCCCGGAAACGAAAAACTAAGAACACTTGCCATGTTTTGGAGCTTGTACTTTTTAAAGGTAGCAGCACACAGGAGAGAAGTCAAAAAAATAGGGTGAGATCGAAAAGTAAAAAATGACCACTTTCCAAACTAAAATCTATTGAACGACTAAAATCCGTTGCATTTTGATCTACCGGTGAAATATTATAAAATCACTCGGCTTCATGCGGACTGTAAAATTCACTCCGAAAGATATCCTACCAAAGAAATAAAAAGAAAATATTCCAAAGAGTTTGATGAATTTGTCCAAAGGCTCTAACTTTATTTTCTTTCACTTCCAGGCTTTTTTATATGATTAATCAAGGACCCAATAAGCCAAAACCAAAAAGAAAAAGGAAAAAAACATCAGAAAAAAAATGCTTACCCTTCATGATGAACTCTTTTATTTCAAAGTACTACCTATAGCTGAACTGCTGCAGAAGTGCTTTGATACAGAAAAGAGGGAAAGAAGAAGGGGGCGGGGGGGGGACCGTACAGGGAAAAAAGGAACAACAGGAACAGCAGAATCCTTCCCAACGATTTCTTCTCTTCATTTTGTTCATAATCCCTAAAATTATAATCCGGATAAAATGCCAACCATCTCCATTCCAAATCTCAAAAGCCTAGGAACCCAGCAATCCCAGTCGAGAATGGTTCTTGCAACCTTCCGATCTGTGTGTTTTCAATCGTTCTGGGGAATTAGGCTGGAACCGAGAGATGGTTGGCAATTTAACTTGCGCATTACATGAAACATATGAACTGTTATTCCCCAACATATATAAGAGTATGATAAACCAGGACCCGGATGAAGTGCCGCTAGTGAGGGAAGCTGAAGATATCCGCGCTGGCGGGGTCGTCTTCCTCGCCCTCGGGCACCCGCAGAAGCCGGTCTTCGGCTTCCTCGCCGGCTCTGCTCTTCTTGGAGTGAGGCTCCGGGGAGGACGATACCGAGGCCGCCACGGCCCAAGAGTCGTTGGAGCCATCGGAGCTGAAGCACAATTCCATTACTCCTCTGGGGCTCCCGGGGACCGATCCAAACTTGCGCTTGTTGTGGGAATATCTCTGGCTTCTCAATGCGTGGTCGTCGATGAGCTTATAGCAAGCATCGATCTTGTCCTGTTCAGAGAGTGATGTTGAAGCTCAGTTTTAGGATTTATCTTGGTAATGTCCTGTTTTGAACAAATCAATGAGGGTAGAGAGAGACCAACCATGCCCATTGCTAGGATTCCCAAGAGCAGGGTTTGGTCTTCGACATCGAGACGAGGCTTTAGGCCATTGATTACGTGCATCATTGTGGAAGCAGCTATCACTGAAGGAAGAAAACACGTGAATCTGCAATCTGTCGAATGAAGAAACGCACGGTGAGTCAGAAACAAAAACCCGTGACTATCCCAAAAGACTTAATACACCATTTGTATCAGCTAAGCAATGGAGCTGGGCATTTTGGAATGACCTACCTGAGATTACAGAGAGGAGGACGTGCTCGCACCTTCTAAGAAACTCCCAGCACAGATGGCCCGTCAGCCCAAGTCTCCTTGTCATGTAATCAAGAAACGATAGCGGGGTCACTGGATTCATCTTCCATTCGAGCGACGAGAGCACCAGGAGCTCCATTCTCTGTATGTTCTTCGCCTCAAAGACGGGGCTACTGTCCTCGACCTGAAGCAAAAAAAAAATTTACATAAAACGACCGAACCCACATAGTCAATTAACGAGCAAATCAAGCAGAGGCGTTTTATCAAATAGGGGGAGGACGGACGGTTTCCGGCAACGTACTTGGAAATCAATGAGAAGAGGCACTTGGGTCTCCTCCACTTTGGCGGCGAGAGAGAGGCAAGCGACGGCGGAGAGCTGAGTCATCCACGGCTTGTCTTCCTGCAAGGCGAAGCTGCACATGAACCTATCCCAGTAGTTCACCGCGAGCAGAGCCGTGAGAGCGGAGAACGCGTAGTGCGCGTGGACTCTCATTATCCACTCCACGGCCTCGCGGCGAGCATCGGCCAAAGACGGGTCATTCTCCAGATTCAAGCGCACGCCGCTCGGCTCCTCTTTGGAGAAGAGGGAGGCCAGCTCCTCGTCCTCCCAGAGCAGGTCCTGATCGAGCAAGGCTCGCGGGCTCAGCAATCTGTGATCTCTCTCTTCCGACGAGAGCCCATCGCTCGCCAATCCCTCTTCTTCATCTTCTTCTCCCCAGTGTTCCTCCGAGCAGTAGAGGGCGTCGAAAAGGACTTGCTCTTCTTGCTGAGAGCTCGATGGGTCGTGTTGACGAAGATGACCATGGTGGGGTGGTTGATAACTCGCCTCCATCTCCTCCTTCTCCTCCTCCTCCTGCTTCTGCTTCTGCTTCTTCTTCTTCAGGGAAGGAGAGGGTTGAGGAACGAGAAGATCATTACTCCATGAGAGGGGCAATGGAGATGGTGTAGATAAAGAAGAAAGAGAGGTCCAGGAATGGCCCTGCTCTCGGAGCCATCTCTCTCTCTCCCTCTGGGTCTGAGCAGCACTGGGTTTGATGGAGTAGACGGGGGGTAGGGGGAACTGATGAGTTCCTCAAAAGGGATCTGTTTTATTTGTGGTCTTCGAGCTGCGTTTCTCTTTAATGCAGTGTGTGTCTTTTTCCGCGCAGAGAGAGAGAGAGAGAGAGAATTTTCATACGATGCTGAAGACTTATTTAAATCATTTGACGAAAGCGCTTATTGTTTGGAAAAAAGTTATCTAAAACTCATCCCTATTATCGTTAATAAAGAGTAGTTATAATTTAGAAAATTGATCAAATTTGCAAATGAATATTATTGGATGCTAGTAGTGTAGAAGGAAGGATTAATATTATGAAAAACCCTGCAACCGATGTACACATGATAAATTTGCTCTAGATTAATTTTTTTACCATCAAAAATCCAAAATTAGCACATTTGCAACAAATTTACCTTCATTAATTTCTGTTGAGTTGGATTAATATCACGAAAATCACAAACTATTACGCTAGTGATAAACAAATGGTGAAACCCCAAACTAATACATTTATTAACTGTCATATGTCATCAAACTTAGCAATTTGATTGTAAATTTAACAAAAACTAATAAAATGTAAATTTTCCACCGGTATACCAATAATTCAAGATAAATTTTTTAATGGTATAACGATTTGAGTTTTTTATGGTATTAACTCTAGAAGAAAAAATTATATGAACTGCATAGTGCATTCACATAAACAAACACACGTAACTTTGGACAAGATAAAATGACGAGTTATGTGTATGATAACATCACTTGTTTTACTCAGGAGTAGAAAATTTTCCCATGAAATAAACCATGACTCCATATTATCGAGTTGGGTTATCTTATATAATATTAAGCGGTATTCTTCTTGCCCATTAGTCAATACCCAACTCTCGAAAGTCATCATTCGAGCATTCCTCTCGAGGAATTTGCACCATACAATCAACTCGGATCGTTACAAACTAGTGACGCTCCTTCTGGAATGGTTACCGGCTTAGAGGGATTACACGACGTGCATTTCTTGACAGGCTTTCGGGTTTTAAAAAGTGCATCACAAGGTTAGGTTCATCTCCTTCTAATGTATAACTTAAGATTATTTTCTTTATTTCCGCCATCCTAGAATTTACCAGTGAAAGCGATACAAAATAGAGCTAAGCCACACGTATTGAAAATTTCACCAGCAAATTTCATAATTAATGTTTAAATAAGCCAAACATCCATTGGTCCCACTAGAATGAGTACTCAATCAGAATTTGTGACATCACTCGTTCAATGAAAAAATTCAAGAAATATTTATGTATCCATTCTTATATATTGTAAGAATGATAGTTTATTTTGAAAATATAAATAATAAAAAATTATGAGTTCTATTTTTTAAAAATTTCCAATTTGGTTACTGCCTTGGCAAAGCCCAAAAAAATTAAAGTAAAATTTCTTAATAAATGCAGCATTCTCAACAAAATAAACACCATCTGAGAAGTACGTGGGTCCCTTAGTAAACCAATCTAATATAAGAGCGATTGCGAAGACCAAGGAGGCCATTTAGCCAATAGCATAAGAGCATCAATGAGGCGTATAGAAGTTAAAAAGAAAAAAGAAAAGCTACGTTAGAACCATGGCCATGTGCCATTTTAGGAAGATAGCATAAATGGCTCCTAAGTTTTGGTCAAATATGTAACTTGGTCTGTGAATTTTTAGTTCATTTGATTTGTTCTTGAATTTTAGTTTACTGTACAATACAGTCCTCGAAGTTTTAAATTGTTTAATATGATTTCAATTTAATCACTAAACTATATGAACTCGTTCAACTTTGCTCCTGAATTTGAATAAATAAAATGATAGTATTGAATATTCTCATATACTCTTGGGGACTAAATTAAACTAGTATAAGAAGTTCACAAACTATATTAAACATATTAAAAGTTCGTGGATCACATTGAAAATTGGGCTAAAATTCATCAACGATATTGAATAAATTAAAGTTTATGAACTATATTGTACATTAAATCATAATTCAATGACCATTTGTGTCATTATTCCTGCAATTTTAACTTGACTCCACTCAACTCCATTTGCAACCCTTTGCTTCAAATTTCAAATCATTTGCTGCACGAAGCCAATCTTGAAAAAATTGGATTTTTTTGAGCCGTGGACAATTTGAGAATTAAAATTTTCCTTTTTTTTTTTTTTTTTATTTTTTTCTCCTCTTTTTTATTAGCAAAGGGAGCAAACGTGCAATTGGTGCCTGCGGACCTCTTCTGAACATCATCACAAGGGTCCCGTACTCGTTTGCCACATGAACTAAACTTTTGATCTCATCAGAGACAAATTATACTTTTACCATGGGCCAATCACCTTGGCGGTAAAGCATGTATTAAGTAAACTAATTAAATTCGTGAAAAGAAAAGTAGGGAA
The DNA here is from genome assembly GCA_014182515.1 of Eucalyptus microcorys. Lineage (NCBI taxonomy): Eukaryota > Viridiplantae > Streptophyta > Magnoliopsida > Myrtales > Myrtaceae > Eucalyptus > Eucalyptus microcorys. Next base: position 22,775,760 of record CM024567.1, on the reverse strand, counting down.
TGTCCCCGAGTCCATCCTGCGATTATCACCATTAAATGGTTGGGTTTTTCTTTTTGGCTTGAAAAGTTTTCTAGACGCTGACACAGTCAAGCATAGATTAAGTTTGATTAAGGACAAGACCAACGTGAAATTGTTTTTCGCATGAAAATTATGGAATATGATATGCCAACATTATAATGACCATTATTACATGGTATCAGAAAGATATATTATGTGGCATGATATAAATGTTACATGATTGATTTTCTGCGAAGTCGAAACCGTGATTACATGGAATGTTCCGGGGCACATTAGTAAGTTGCAGCCGGTCATAAGGACACTAAATAATTTTAAAATTAGGAATTAAAAAAAAAAAAAAAGGTCCAAAATTTAGTGGGCTGAAATAAAGTTCAAAGCCAAATATGGCGTTGATGGGCCAAGAGTCTCCCTTAGACTTTATGGGATTGTGAAATATCGGTATTGCCCCTATATTTTAAGAAAAATGAAATTTACTATTAGAAAAATCTTTGTTGGGTCTACATAGTGCTTAATTATCTTAATTATCTAGTAATCTTTCACGATTAAGTAATTGTTTAAATTTTTCATGCAAAATCGAAGTATAGGAAAATTTGAAGTAGTTATAAATTAAATTAAGTAATGCAAAATTGGCATAACTTTAATTAAGAAAATTCCCGTTTTCCCCTTCTTTTTTCCCTCAATTATGTATATAAAAAGTCAATGGGATTAATCGGACTTACAAGTCACTCATCAATGGCTGTTAACGTATTTATTAGATTACTATGATAAAACAAATAAATACGGATGAAATTCATCTTAGCTGTTTTGTTTGGACGTAAATATAGGTAAAATGCACTCTTCTCACCAAAGTTTTTAAAATATTATTCCGATTTCATAAAATCATGAAAAAAATCATATGTAAATCTAGTTGTCAACATTTATTGCGAAAATTTCAAGCAGTTTTTGATAAAGTCAAAGCGTGTCAGTTGTAACAATTAGAGTGCATTTGTTCGGGAGAGAAGGTCATGATAAACGATCTAGGAAATTATTTTTCTAAAAATGGATAATTTTCCTTTGTTTGATGATTTGTGATAAAAAAATGTTTTTAAATGTTTAGATCTCATTTGGAATATGAATTCAATTTCCTAACTTTATTTCAAGCTAAAAAAAACTTTGAATTTTTATTTTTTTATTTCATATATATATTTTATTTTCTTTTATGTGTTTTTCTTTTTCTTTTTCCTTTCACCTTCATGATTGCTAGGTCTCCACGACAGTCGGCAACAAGCCACAAGTGGGGTTGACCTCGCTAACCCGCGCTTTGTGGCTGGTGGCTGGTCACTAGTTGTTGTCGTGGCCCAACAATCAATCGAGGGAGAAGGAAAAAAAAAGGAAATTTTAAAATTTTTAAAAAATTGATAGGAGCAATTATGAAAAGTGTTTTCATCTCTTTATATTTAGGAATTTGCTTTCCTAATTTTAGGGAAAAAGCCACCAAAAACCCCCCAACTTTGCACAGGTGACACATTTACCCCAAACTTTGTTTTGTGACGTTAAAAACTCCAAAGTTTGCTAATTGTGACACATTTACCCCATTAAGGGTATTTTCGTCTAATTCTTTCTATTTTTTTCTTTTTATTTTTTATTTTTTATTTTTTTCTTCTTCTCTCTTCCCTTCGCCGGCCATGGCGGAGGGAAGCTGGCGTCGGGCGAGGGTCGCCCTCGACTGGGCTGGCTAGGGCCGCCCTCGCCTGCGTCGGGCGAGGGGCTGCCCTCGCTGGCGTTGGGCGAGGGAGGCCTTCGCTCGATGCCAACGAGGGCCGCCCTCGCCTGCGCCGGGCAAGGGGTGCCCTCCCCGGCGTTCGGCGAGGGTGCCCTCGCCGGACGCCGGCTTCCTCTCGCCATGGCCGGCGAAGGGAAGAAAGAAGAAGAAGGAAAAAAAAAAGTTTTTAAAAGTAAAAAGACCAAAATATCCTTATGATTTAGGGTAAATGTGTCACACAAATGAAAGTTCGGGATTTTTTGTGTCACAAATAAAAATTTGGGGTAAATGTGTCACAGTTAGCAAATTTCGGGGTTTTTCACGTCACAAAACAAAGTTCGGGGTAAATGTGTCACTCCAGGTAAAGTTTGGGGTTTTTGATGGCTTTTTCCCCTAATTTTAATGCATTGACATTTTTGAAAAAAAATAATTTAATATGTTTTCAAAATCATAATTTTTTTGCAAAACAAACAAGGTATATAAATTATATTGCCAAAATAAAGTAATTGACTTTACTCCCCGTTATCTTTTCACATGTATAGCTTTACTTGTGAATTGTTTGAAAGGGTAGAATTGGGAATTTGAGAACTAGATCAGTAGGAATTGGTTTGGTTCTAGGTTCAAGAATATGCATGGTAGGTTGTTGGTTAAAAAAATTGGAAAACCCATTTCAATGGACAACTTGTAACTTGGAACGAGTCTGTGTTTTTTCTTTTTTATGTATTTATGTGATGTCCAATGATAAATGTGTAATATAAAATCACTAGTCTAAGCTTCAATTTCCAGTGATATCCATGACCGGGATTTTGACTCTGTTAATATTTAATAATTTTCATGTGTTTAAATACTAGTTGTGATCAGTTGATTGTAACGAGTAGTGATCAGTAGAAGTAATCAATTATTACAATCGTTTAATTAAGAGTACCGGTAGAACCTGGGTAAACTCTGAAATTGACCTTGAAACCCGTGATAGGATGGATTCTAGATTCTTGAATATCTTGGATAAGTTATAAGTTTCAAAAATTAAGGAATCTTTTATAATATGTAGGAGTAGAACTTAAATCCACTCATCCCTAGTTTGAACTTAATTGTAGGTCTCCCAAATTTGACTCAATTTGTTTTGAGCATGAATTATGCTCGAGTCATGAAATTGACTTGAGTCCATGTAATCTTTTTTCACCTGGCCCCAAAAGAAAAAATTTCCTCTAACGTTGAAACGAAAACTCCACAAGTTCAACGAGTATCTTTTCGTGAGTCATGTTCTCTTATATAGGCGTCTCGATCCATTATATGCATGTACATGAAATGTGTATTTAAAGTGATAGGTTAAGATAGCCATAGAACTCCCCGGGGGGGCGGGGGGATCCACGTTCCTCTGCACAATCTAGTTAGGTTTTATATGGTCTGATGGCAAATTTACCATCCTCTACAAAAAGCAACTAAGATGCTAGGAATTTTAAGTGTGTGTTTGTTTTAAGAAAAAATTTATAATAAAAAATATTATCTTTCGGAAAGTCATTTTTCAATTTCCCCTTGAAATTTCATTTTACTAATCTTTAAGCATGTATATTATCTTTTTTTCATAATGATTTTCCATTAATCAGGTAAATTCAAGAAATTAATTCGCGAAAAATAAGTGCAAACTCCAAATTAATTGTGGGTGTGGTGGGAGTGGGGTTTGCTGAATCAGCTTTTGAAGGCAGGTCGCACGAACCTTCCTTTTTATTGGTAAGAAAGTGTCATTGCCATTTGCCAACAAGTAGCCCCCCAACTGATGCAGATCCAAAGTACGTACTTCTCCCCTCCATCTCCTCCATTCTGTTTTGCCTATTCCCACCCACAGAGAGAGAGGGAGAGAGTACGTAATGCACTGTGAATACTACTCAAAGACTCTTCACGCCCTTCGCTTTGCTTGAGGAGGCAGAAACTGAAACGTTGCTTTCTCTCTCTCTCTCCCCCTCTCCCTCTCCCCCTCCTCTCAACCTTTTCCTTTCTTTTTCTCACCACTTCTTTATGGGCTCGTTCTCCAAGAAATGCATGCACCAACTCTCTCTCTCTCTGTGTCTGCGAGAGAGAGAGAGAGAGAGAGAGAGAAGGCGTTTGAAATGACAGAGAAAAAGTGCAGGATCCATTGGATCAGAGGGAGAGACAGACAGACAGGGAGTGGTGATGGAAGGTGGGGGGATAATGGAAAGATCGTGTTTGCTGGTGATTGATGGTTTCGAGTTTCGACACCCCGCCTCCTCCTCTCCCCCGCCAAGGACCGGAAAAGCAGGGATAAAGAAGCTTATCGAGTTCTCGCCATAACTCTGTTTCACAATTCCGGCATTACTTGTACAGTAATCCTAGGTCTAGTAAATTATCTCTTACTACATTTTATGCTCGGATCTTGCAGGAATGTGCCATAGACCCACTGACATTTTGTAATGACGTTTTCAAATTTTGTAACATTTAGAACGAGGGTTTATTCCCTCTTATCAAGAAGAAGATTGTAATTTTTTCTCATGGAACGTACTTTATAAGTGCTTTGAGATCCATTTTGTATTTCCAGTGATGTGATAAAATCGAGTTAAATATTCCACCGTGTGAGATCCAATCTATATACAAACTTGTTTGCATTAATCCAATATGTCAAATTGCACGATCCAAAAGTTTGACTAAAGTAAATTTTAATATGTTTAGCATCTCTTGATTGTAGTAATATTTAGGATACCATTACAAAGTGAATATAAGGAATGATAAAATTGATTTTTTTTTTTTTGTTCTAAAGGGAAGTGTGTCCACTTAAAAGACCAAAGTTTATCTACTGTTATGTAAGGAGGGAAACAAATTCCTTAAAGAATCATAGATAAAACAACACCAAGAAAGTCAAGAACAACAGTGACAAAAATAATGTCATTGGTCTGAGACGTAGTGCCAAAGCATTAGCACATTTGGGTTCCCTCGTGAAATGGGTGCATAAGCTTCGTCCCTCCGAAAGTTTCCAGTAACAACCTGTAATCATTAATAAGTTTCGCATGCGAATAGTTATAGAGGGAAGGTTTGATTAACAAAATAGCAAGTGGAGCAAATTCTATCTCCACTCTCTCAATATATTCATCGTTTGGTTAATTTCAACCGATCTCAGAATGCCCCTAGCTCTAGTCCAACAGTAGATGCAATTCCTCATTTCCGAATAAAATGATAATCTTGAATTCGTGAAGAGCTTGATAATCTCCATTAGCAAGATAGGTTGCAAGGAAGCAAAAAAAAAATTTGTCTCCATCCTTTTATCGACGGTCGTACAATCAAAATCCGCAACATAACTAGGGTCAATATCATATACAAGTTATGGACTTATAAAAAATTGCCGCATGGTGGGCAAGAGTTTTTTTTGGTCATAATAGTTGGCAGGAGTTTAGCTCGAAGGCAAATATTTGTTTGATAAAGCTGAATAATAAATGAGAATTTTAAATGCTGAAAATAAAATTATAGAACTGTTCGATAATAACTGTTGTTCGTGAGTTATAATTAATTTCTTATCGAACGTGGATTCGTAATGATAGGTTTAGCAATATAATTGATAAGATTAATATCATTAAATACTAAATTCTTAATTTTTAGTTCTTACTTGGGTTTATAAACTCTTACTTAATCTATGTATCGCAAACATTAATCACAACGTCATCATGTACAAGAAAATATTTAATGCATTGACTGCACAGCTGGTGTGTGTGACTATTCAAGCTTTACATTGTGATATGAATCCCGATTTACTTAGTACTTGAATTTAAAAAAAATAATAATAATTATATACTTACTGGATTGCTTCCCCACTTCTTATCTCATGCCCTATACAAATCCTTGAGATAATTGTTTTGGTAAGTGGTCTTATTTTTCATTTGCATGGCATATATTACATGTGTGTGTCCCTAAGACAAATTCTTAAATTGGAGAACACGAGCATAACCTTTCAAGCTCACTCATCTCTATCATTCTCTCCCTTCCGCGCACACAGTTTCTGGGATTATCTTCCTCTTTGCTTTTTACCAAATCTCAGACAGAGAAAGGCCTAAAAAAAGAATGAGCAGTTGTATTATCATCAATAGGGTTAAAGATCAGAAGAGACCATTCTCTGCCAGAAGTAAAGAGAGAGTCATGTTTTGATGTAAATCCATGTCCAATGGCAGCCATCAGAGAAAAAGGCACAATCTCTTTTTCTCATTGGGACTCATCAAACTCCCTCTCCCCACCGTTCACGTTCCCCACGCTCCTATTCTCTTAGACCGTACCTTCTTCACATTCACCTCATCTTGACCAAATCTGTCAATATCTTTCTACACACACAATTTTCTTTGGCTAATTCCAAAAAAATTCCCAAACTTTAAGTTAAATTTCGAATCTGACCTAAACTTTTCTTTTATCTTAGAAAAAATATTAAAATTTAGGTTTAGTGTCAAATTATCCTGAATTTTATTTTATTCTAAAAAATCATCTACTTTTAATTTATTCTCAAGTTTACTGAGTGGTCTAGTCCCAACTTAACATAAAATTTATACATTGACAATAAATATACATCGACAAGGTGATATGAAAAATTATCTTCAAAATAAAACCACTGTAGGATATAAAAATTAGGGAAGACTAACCACGCCTTTTGGATAGAGGGCTAATGGGCGGCAAATTAATGATTAGAGTAAAACTTGATAATTTTCTTTTCGACAAAAAAAAAAGTTGAGATAGATTTTAGATTGACCTAAAGTTTGAGGTTTTTTTCTAAGGATAAAAAGAAAAGTTCGGGATGGATTTGAGACTAATTTAAAGTTTGGCAAAAAAAAAAAAAAAAGTTTGGGACAGATTTGAGACTAATTTAAATTTTTTTCTAAGAAAAAAAAAAAAATAGACTAGATTTGGAACTAGACCTAAAGTTTGAATTTTTTTCTAAATAAAAAAGTTTGAAGTGAAATTAGACCTAAAACCCATCCATGGGTAGCTGTGTTGATTGAAAGTCTCTCCCTCATCGCAAATGTCGAGAGTTCGAAACCCGCAGTTGAGGGGCCCTAGCGGTGGGTTACTGGGCTAATCTCCTCCGAGGTATAGGAGCCCGACCCTCAAGAGCCATTCGGGCATGGGGGATCCGTGGTGGAGTCTTCCATTACCAAAAAAAAAAAAAAAAAAAAAAAACTAGACCTAAAGTTTGTGGCTTTTTTTAGGAAATTAGCCCGAATTTTCTTTGAAGGAAGGTTAATAATACCAAAACTAATTTACAAAACTAATTTATTAAATGATGAGGTAAATTGTAAATGGTCGATCCAACAAATCTACTGAATTTTGTAAACAGTTCTTACTAAACACGATATTTCTCTTTTTCTTTGTTCAAGTATGTCGAAGATTTTATGGTGGGGGCTTAATATATTTTTTTTTCTTTTTTGGGGGGTGGGGGGGTTAAGATTCAGTGGGACATTTTTTGGAAAGGGGAAACTATGATGTTTTATTTAACAACTATTACCAAATTGTAGAGACCCCACTAATGAGAAACTCATGATGCCTGCAGTGCGAAGGTGCGAGGACCCAACTGGATATCTTTGCAGCTTCCAGCTGTCCCGGAGAGATGGTGTCTTGGTGTATCTAATGATGGTGCTTCTCCCCGTAATTGTAGGAGAGAGCTTGCATGGGAGTCCTTTTCTTTCCTTTTTAATCTGATGGACTTTCATATTCTATGGTACAATCAACGCCCTTGAAATCCTACATTGATACCATGTTTGTCACTTCTTCATGCATACTCTAAAAATCTTATTTTTATATCATGTGAAATTATATAAGACATTTGTTAATTACTTTAAAAGTCTTGACTAAATGGACGTCATATATATATATATATAAATAGTATATAGATTTCATAGTTCAATGATGTAGAATATTTTAATAGGTACTCTTACTTGCAATCCGGATTAGGATGATACATGAAATAATAGGGCCGATGCCCATGCAATAGGACCATTGCTAATTGTTTTAGAAGTTTAAGTTGATGGATGGAGTCGTGATTTAATATTCAAATACTCTACCACTTCCTTCAACGCATAAACTAGATTTTATTCTAAGACTACAGGGTGGAAATATATAAAAGAGAGGCAAATTAAGGGCTTGGAAAGTTCAACCTCGATACCTTGTATTCTAATATCATTTGAGATTTTGTAGAATTACTCTAATTTTTCAAAAGTTTAAGTTTTTTTTTTTTTTTTTTTTCCATAAGTGGAAGAGCATCACATGTTTATAAAAAGCATATCAGCCCCATAGTCAAATGATGCGAGATATTTTAACGCCCTCTCTTATATGCAAATCAAATTAGGAGTGACACATAGAATAACGGGATGGATGCACATGTCAAATAAATTGAGGCAAAACCTAACTTTGATACCATACTGTTCTATAAGTTTAAGGTGATTGATGAATACATGATTTGATACTCGAATATTATAACACAGAAGAATTAACGAAAGGAGAATTTTTCTACAGTTAACGAAAATTCACTCTTAAACATTTTCGTCAATTCATTAAGCGGCACAAATAATTATCCCAAAACAAGAACGTTTTCCAAATCGATTCATTTTCAAAAGAAACCCACCTTTATATATATATATATATATAAAGATGTGGTTATGAGCTAGGGTAGGACTTGGGTTGCATCCTTTAACATAATGATTAAAAGGGTTGACCTTTTGCGACGTATCATCAACATCACGTTCACTCCTCGGAGATTGTATGATTATCATCCATGGAAATTTGCCCAATTCGATATTTTAATCAAGCTGTGCGCGTGACTTAGCTCATCAGAGATCAGAAAACTAGAAGAGGGAAACACTAAACTTGCCAAGTGCCGACATCCACCAAAAAAAAAAAAAAAAAAAAAAAAAGAGAGAAAGAGAGAGAGAGCACGGAGAGGCATGTTAGCTCAACTAATTAGAATCGCTTTTGACGAAATCTACAGTGCAAATACCAAATGATATGTAGTCCAGGAGCGGCCAGACAAATTTTGGAGCAGAAGAGGGGCAAAAATGGAATGATATAGAAGGAAATATGACATAAAGTTGTGGCATACTGATTTCTAAGCATCGCACTATGTACCTTCTAACGACGTTATTTTTTCTTTTTTATAATCAAACCTTCAGTGATAAGAACCATTCTTTTGTACATGGACCATTCTTTTGACAAGAACTACTACGACGGCATTATTCATTTAGCTACTTGCAATATGAGATTCCATGTTTGTAATTAGTGATGATCCTGTAAACTACTATGATAACTACAATCCCGTGAGCAGTGCATGCATGTTACAAGATAAAAATGCAATAGAACTTGCGAGGAGTACATCACCCACAAAGAATGCACCATTCTTTTGTTCAAGGATAGAGAATGTTGATTAGCCTTCAAACCATTAAAAAAGATTTATAATTTCACGAAAACAAACTTTGGCCCATGACACTATCAATTCTCTCTCTCTAACAAAATTTTTTGCCGAACACAAAATGCGACAATTAAAAGAAATTAAGTTGGAAAGTTTAACCTCAATACTTCATGCTCTAATACTATTTGAGATTTTGTAGGACAATTACTAATTATTCTAAAAGCTAGTTAATAGGCAGGGGTCCCCACATTTGTATAAAGAGCATATTAACCCCATAGTCAAAAGATATAAGATATTTCAACACCATCTCTTACATTGCAAGTCAAATTAAGAATTAGGAATAATGGAGTGGACGTGCACACCAATCACATTAAGACAAAACTTGATTCCGATACTTTGTGAAATTTTATGGGATCACTGAGAAATGTTCTATAAATTTAAGTTGATCGATGAATGCGTTATTTAATATTCAAATACTATATGATAGAAGAAGTATCCAAAGGAGAATTTTGCTACTATCAACGAAAATCTACACTCAAACAATTTCGCCAATTCATTTTTTCCAAGCTGAACAAATAATCATTCCAAAACAAGTACGTTTTCCAAATCGACCGGTTCTTTAGCAAAAGACATCCACCTTTGAATGTATAATGATGTGGTCATGAGCTAGGGTGGGAATTGGGGTTGAATCTTGCAACATAATGATTAAAAGGGTTGACCTATTGCTACATATCATCAACATCACGTTCACTCCTTGGAGATTTTATGATTATCATCCATGGAAATTTGCCCATTTGATATCTTAATTGAGCTGTAACAGTAACTTGGCTAATCAGAGATCAGAAAACTAGAAGAGAGAAACACTAGCTTGCCAAGTACGGAGAGGTTTAGCATTAAAAAAAAAAATACGGAGAGGCATGTTAGCTTGACTAATTAGAATCGCCTTTTACGAAATCTACAGTGCAAAAACCATATAATTTGTAGTCCAAAAGCGAGAAAACGAATTTGGAACAAAAGAGGGGGCAAAAATGGAAAGATCTGGAAGGAAATGTAACATAAAATATGGTTGTGGCATAAGGATTTCTAAGCATCACACTATGTACCATCTAACGATGTTATTGTTTCTTTTTTTTTAATCAGAACTTTACTGACGACAAATACTACAACAGTGTTGTACATTAGGCATTTGCAATATGAGTTTCCATCTGTAATTAGAGACAACCCTGTAGACTCTACTATGATAACTACAATCTCGCGACGCACATGTTACAAAATAAGAATGCAATAGAACTTGCGAGGAGTACATCACCCACAAAGAATGCACTATTCTTTTATTCGAGGATAGAGAATGTCGGTAAGCCTCTGAACCATTAAGAAAAATTGATAATTTCAAGAAATCAATCTTTGGCCCATGACATTGTCTGTTCTCTCCCTTGAATAAATTTCTTTTACTGGACACAAAACACAAAACCCTATAGTTAAAAGAAATTAAGTTGGTAAATTATTCAAGCATCATCATATCATGGACTTTCTAGCGTGCACACGAAACTCAGAGTAACACTAGACATATAAAAATCACCATTAAATGATCAGATTAAGAACATGATAGAGGCAAACTACAAATAGGCCGCAATCGACTATCCATACGAGTCTGTCGCATTATTCAGCGAATCAATTTAATCTACTGGTAATAATATACTTAATATTACATAAATCAAAATTTTTGGGGTTCTTTCACCCAATCTAGAAATGATTCATCACATTGACCGCCCCATGGTTGAACTGGCAGTCCTCAATCCTTATTAGAAGATATGGTAGTTCACCCCTCACTTTCAGCAAAGTAGATTTTCTTTGTCTAGGCGGAGATTAGTGCGACCAATCATCATTTTGAAGATCAAATCATGAAAGTGGCGTTTACTAACCTCTGCGAAAAGAAAATTCCCAGTGCCCAAGAACTAAAATCACCATCCCTAAAGAAATTTTTTCGTTTTCATGACCAGTGTACAAAACTACTGTCCAAGAAAAGTTCATCAAAAGTTCATTGTACACAAGAAGATGGAGATTTCAATTCCTAGATTACCATGACATGTATGGAATGGGGTCATTCAAAAGGATGAGCATCAAATGCCAATTTTGACCCTGCGAACATGTATAAGAAAAGCATTTAATGCACTTAATTTATAAAAAAGACGTGATCCTTATGTTCAAGAGATGAAATGGAACTTCCTTCCCATGAGAAAATAGGCAATGCCAAACCAAACTTTAGAGTAAGAAAATGGGAGCCGTGCCCTTAAAGCAGCAGTTCATGATGCTCTGATGTCTTGGAGTAAACATTGCACAATCACTTGGCCATGGAGGACAGAGAAAGGACAAAAAATTCAAGCAGGGTTTGTCCAAACACGTATCGAATCGCCTATGTGCCGAAAACACAGAAGAAAAAGAGATATGGGCGTCCTCCAACCCCAGAACATTATTTGCAGTCTTTTCAGAGCCGGACAATAATGGATTCCCTCCATTGACTTTTGCAAAATGAAGCATGGCAAGACCAAAACTGAACAGCGACTCCTTTTTGAGTTTGACCCGGTTCGTGACTCATTCACTCCAATTTCTCTTCCTGGACCACCACGGGAACTTCTGAAGTCGGGCTAGGACCGTCCATAATAGCTCATTCATAAAGAACAAGTCACCTAATCAAGCATCAACCTTGAACCATCATTGATTAAGGTAGTTCTACATCATCTGTTCATATAAGTCAACAGCATTTGACCCTGTGCTCACTCATGATTGTCCCTTTACAGACAAAAGAATCCAGATAGCTGAGAGAGAGAGAGAGAGAGAGAGAGAGAGAGAAAGAGAGAGACTAACTACCAATTTCCTACCGAACACAAGTCCTAAAGACAACCCAAAAGAAAAAGTGGAGTTCACCTTCAATCATGTTCTTGTCCCCACATGTGAACAAACAGTTGAACTTGAAGTGCCGGTCAAAGCAGCATCTGCTCCATTGACTAATGACATAATCTAAAGTGCATGAGCATTTCTTTAGCCTCACAGCCAATTCGGAATATTTTATACGAGCCAACAACCTCTAGTGATTCCAAAACTGTTGTCGAATTTACAGTATGAAGCACGAGTCTTCGACATGCATTAACCACTGCCGCGTTTAAAATGTTCCCGGATGAATCTTTTGGCATAAGATGGGTACTTCGACCGGATGTATGCTCGGAGACACTTCTGGTACGAGAAATCTATCCATACACCATCGGTTCTTACAACAAACAAACACCTTGAAATTCTAAACTGGGGATGTCGTTCCACCTTCATCGAGAGGAAAAGGCATGTTAGATCATTCCTTAAATGTTTCGATCATGTCATGACATGTTCTGGCAAGAAAGTATTTCCCATGTTTACCTCAATGACAAGCAATAAACTTCACCATAAAAGCATAAATTACTATGAGCAATTGGAACTACTGTGTTGACATATTTCTGCTCAAATAAGAACTAGTAATGTTGGCTCTATCTTGAGTGCTAACTACAAATTAATAGACCTATTACCACACCAGAAAGAAGCTCTGCGGTACAAAAAGCAATGGGGTGGAAAACAAGGGTCATAATCTCTCACCTCAAATTCAAAAGCCACCTTTAGGGGTCATACACTTAATGGATTGCCAGGTAAAAGGGGCATGTGACGGTAAACCCAAGAAAAGCTAAGGAATATATCAAATAATGACTCCTACAGGCACTCAAGTTGACAGAGAAAGAAGAAAGAGAACTTTACCGAGATAAATAAAGGACAGCTCTATCTGAAAAATTCCTAAAGAAAAAAAAAGAAAAAAAGAAGAAGCAAGCCATAAGTCAACTTAACGATAATTTGATATGTCCAGTCTGTTACTTACAGCGTGGGATGTTGGGGCAATTGCAGCATCATTGCAACTGAATTATTTTACCATGACATGAAACCTCGATCTCCACTACTCTGTGGAATAGTTACTGTCAATATGATGAGTTCTCTCACCTAGTTTCCTCAGTGCTTGTAGTCTCCTATTGAATTCATTTTTCCTCTGTGATCTAAGTATCACCGGTACATGTATGATACCCATCTATGCATGCCACTTTGTCACTGTTAGTTTTCTTAGGATTAATAATTTCTTTCTCCTTATGCATGTATTTCGTATTGAACTACATTCATTTAACTCAAACAGCAAGGCACTAGATCCTCGAGAAGCACAAGGAGTTCCTTATATTAACCAGGCATAATATGCTAGTAGCATAAACTCATTCTCTCGTTACTGAGTAAACTCATTATTTTTTTTTTAAAGGACAATGATAGGCCTATTAAGACTGGTTTATAAAATTTATCTACTTATGCATCAGATTTTAATCAAGTGTTGAACATGTGAGTTATGTTTACAAGCCCACTTGCTGTCTACACGTGAAAATTATTACAAGATCAAGCATCGTTGGATATAGCAAGTGTACTGCACTTCACAATTCTAATAAGACAACCCACAAAGTTGAACTATAGAAACATTAGCATTTGCAATTGGGAGCACTTTAGGCCATTAAAAGAAAAGGGTAACCATGTGTGATATCATAAGAAAGGAATATGAGATGCCAGCATAGGCTAGATATGCAGAACCAGGAACAGTTGATGGTCATTAACTCAGTGATGTAAGTGGATCCAACGAATATACAATCATAGTTCATGGCTTGCAGCTGAAAAATGCAATAAGAGCAGAAAACAGAATCAAAATTTTGCAATAGATGCCAAATGCATGCCATACCACTTGGTAGCTTGATTTTGTGGTTTGGAGAAAAACTAATTATCCATCAAAAACATCACCATCCTAACAACTTGTTTGAGATCGATCTTCAACTTGGCTGCTAAGTTATCTTTTCTTTTTTCGTCTCTCTGAGGAGGGGAGGTAAAGGGAATAGGTGGTTATAACTTTAAATTTTAATTAGCAGTGTAAGTGCTTTAAAAATAATTGTCTGTAACATGAATGTCTCTTTTAGTTTTTTTTCCTTCGGGAAAAAGCCACAAAAAACTTCAAACTATGCCCAATGTGACACATTTATCCTACATTGTTTTATTTTGCACCAAAAACCCCAAATTTGTACTCATGTGACATATTTACCCTCTATTATGTTTCCATTAGAAAGCGTCGTTAAAAGTCCTAAATGTGGCTAGCGTGGGCGACAGAATGCAAATGGTGTCGATGCCACACCCATCTGGATTAAGTGGACATTAACAAAACGGTGCCATGCTCTTCATCTCTCTCGTTGCTCTTTGTCTCTCTTGTTTTGGACATTAGGATTCTTCCTGGAGCTTGGTTTGGGAGGTCGGGTTCTTCCTGGGGTTAGTGATTATGAAAAGGGAGGGTTTGCGCAAAAAAAAGAAAAGAAAAGAAGAAAAAAAATAAAAGAAAAGACCATGTAGACCTAGAAGAGGTGTGAAATAGCACGGAGGAGAAAATTGCCTTGCGAGTTGCAAAGAGAGCCAGGATAAGGAATGCAAAAGATCTGAGACAAAATCAGAGCTAATACAATGCTAATAATTAATATTTCAGCATGTTTCAAGGCATTCACTCAGATGCTACATGGAATGGAGGGGAAGACCAGATGGTATTGCCTCCTAAGGTGAAAGCGGCGGAGGAGTCGGATTCGAGTGTTTTGTGTATCAGTGATTAAAATGAAGATTAATGGGTGGAACCAAACCAGACCAGACCAGGCTATCGAAGCAATTCAAAAACCAGAAAAGGGGGCAAAACCCAGAGTCAGAAAAACACCAGACGGTATAGACAACCATATTTTTGGAACAATTTGAACTCATAATCACTTGCCTAAGTTGAAATGAAGCTGGATTTGGATAAATCTTGGTCAAACAATCACAGATTCGACGAGAAACCGAGAGAGAGATAAACACAAAGAAAAACCCTAAAATTTGCACAAATCGCCTTCAACAACTGAGAGAAGAGAGCAAACGGCACTGTTGTGGTCCACATAAGCCATTAAAAAGACGTCATTTTTATCACTTAATCGACGTAAACGCCAAATCAGCTTCATTTACATTCTGTCGTCCACATCAGTGGCCATGTAGGACTTCAAATGGTACTTTCTGACGGAATCATAACAGAGGGTAAATGAGTTACATGAGTACAAGTTTGGGTTTTCTGCTATCACCAAAAAAAATATAGCGTAAATGTGTCACAAAGGCTATAGTTTGGGGTTCTTTTGTGGCTTTTTTTCCATTTTCTTCTCAAAGCAAATATAATTGCAGAAGAGCTTACCATTATGTAATCAAGTCCACAACCAATTTTGTCTTCAGCATGTGGATGATATATGAGAAGCTTCTCTACAACAGTTTTCTCATGTTCAGCTGTCAGTCGTTCCCCATCCAAGTACCTGGTAACCAAAAAAAAAAAAAAAAAAATAGCAAAATAAGGAACTGAGAGCACTCTCAATTCACCAACTGCTGCACATGACTTTGATGGGTAGGCACAGTTCACAAATGAAGCAACTATCAACACTTTTAGTGTGATGCAAATGTTTTCATCAGTTAACTTCTAGGATTTATCTGAAATCAAATAATTATGAGCTAAATCATGACTGTGTGACTTGTAAGCCTCGTATGAAGATCCCACTCATAGTCCACCAAAAGGACAATTCGATAACTATCAAACAAGACAAATAATCCTCTTCACCTATAATCGCCATTAGCTTGTTACAAGTATCACAAGTTGTATAGGAGAAACAGCTTTTGTGAATGTAACTAACTGAACTATGATCAACATGGTATGCAGCTAACCACCAAATAACTGATGCCGGCCAATTTTAAATCAAAAGCCTTTTGCAGCATCTTGTATGAACAACACCATTCTAGATTTCTCATTAATCCTATGAAAGAATATTTTTTTATGCAACTTTTGACACATTATTTCCTGAACTCTAGGATTAGAAATGTAGAAGTGAGAAATCTGATGAAAAAAGTACAACCAAAACTGAAACAGGTAGTCATGAAGTGCGGGCGAGATTCAGCATACAATAGCGAATGGCATCATAATACCAGAAAACGGACTAGAGTGTATTGGAAGTGCTTGACATGATTTACAAACTCCACCAAGTTCCAGGCCATTAAGAACAGAATATGGACAAATATTGCCAGTGATTGAAATGAATTTAAGATTGCAATGGAAGAGGAGGAAGATCTTAGTGAGCAGGGATATCAAGCAGCAGATTAAGCACATTTATTAAGCTTAAAATTGCTGGAGGAATGTCAAGTGGTGATGGCCACTGTCAAATGGTAAATGCTGTTTGTCATAAGGACAGGTGCCATCCTTTGAGCAATGAGAAAATGTCAGGGAGATAGGAGTTCTTCCTAATAATCTTAAGTCTAAACCATACATGTAGAAAAAGAATGACCTGCAATTGTGCGTAACAAACTAAGAATATCTGTAGGCTATATTTGAAAGACTCTAGGAGAGGAAACTGCATGAAGAAAATTCTCATAATTCTAAATTTTCCATCCTTTTTCTTCTCACAGAAATTTTAAATTTTTCATTGTTTTCCACTCCAATTTTCATTTTCCCCATTTTCCCCCATTTCGTAAACATAGCATTAGTGTCACAACAACAAATACATAAAAAGTGACTCCATTTGCACCAATGAAAACGTAAATACCATATACATCTATGTAAATATGTTATTACAGAGCTTGTAGGTTGCCAGATTGGGCCTCTCCTCAGTGCATTAATTCTATGTCATATAGTTATTTTATGAATTTTATACTATCACATGGATGTCTGAGATGGACATTTAGAGTCGCCAACATCAATTCTGGGATATAAAAAATTGTTCATTCTCTCCTCTTGCACTTGATAGATGAGCAGATAGTTCCTAGTGTTTTGCTTCTCTTCCAATGTCCAAGTTTTCCATTGCATTAAGTTTTGTTATTACACCATTATTTGTCTTACCATTTTTATTTCTACCCCACCTTTGAATGATCCAAAACTTAATTTTTTATCCACTACTTTTGTTTCGAATTGATAATTACTTTGAATGTTTTCCCCTATGATCTCCAAGAAAATATTTCTTTTTCAGCAATCCGATTAGCATCTTTCCATGATTTTGTTACAATTATCTAAGCATTGTTGGGAAGAGTAGGACGAATGAAATCTCAACTTGTTTTTTTTTTCAAGTCAATTTAGCCATTTAGTTATTTACTAATCTGATTAGGTTTACTGACAAAACCAAAACAAACACGTCAATACTATATTATAGAGACATGAAAATTAGTTTTCTTTCGCAGTTGAAAATATTGTCAATTTTATCTTACAATGTGGAACAAGGATGAAGATGTACACTAACATAGTTCCAATGGGCATCACAGCTCATCTAATTCCTGCAATTATCAGTTCAAAGTTTTGCCATGTATTGGTTTCATCCTCTTTTATACTAGAGTTTGAATATCGATCCCATCTTCCTTTTACATATTTACATTTCCAGAAAGACCACCTATGAGTAAATAACTTAATTGTTTTCATTTACTTTGATTCTATGGATGCTTTATTTATCTGTTTTTTCTTCTTAATTTTCCAAGTAAACTTATAATCCCGCACAACGCGCAGGTAAACATTTCCTATAAGGATAGAATAGAACCACAACCATAACAATTATACTGTATAATATTATCTACACTCAAAAGAGAGGATATAAAATTTTTCGTCAAACGATATAGCCATGCATTGTTATCTTCAAACAGCATTGAGCTTGAGGACAAGTATCTGTCTTTTATACCTTTAAAACGAATAACATAGTAGTTGGATGAAGTGCTGAAATATTACCTAAGAGGATATAGCATACTACAAACATCACAGGCATGTAAAAGATTCTTCAGTCACTGTTTTGGTTAAGAATATAATTAGGCACCACATATGAATGAAAAGGTCCAATATAATTAATAAAATCAACTTTAGGCATCTGCACCCTTCTACGATGAAACTCATTAGCTAGCTACGAGACCATTTTCTTAAAGTTATTGCATTTCAAATGAGTTGGTACCCATGTCATATAACAACTACGAAAGCTGGGAAAGGAATACTCTTAAGTTTCTTTCTAGTTCTAAAGCTAACAATTTCTGCTCTGCAATCATGGTTACATGGCACATCTTCTGCTATCCAAGGTTGGCTTGATCTCCTGCAATGCCCATAAACCTTCCCTTTTCATTTCTTCTTATTTCTATTTGTATCCTCAGTCACTGTTCAATTTGAAGTTAATGGTATAGAGGAAGCTTCCCGCTAATAAACAAACGTGATTATTGACTCTCCCAAATTCTGGCAAACAGCATCATCAAATGCACATCAGTAAACTTCTTGTATTTCACAATATATTAGATCAATTTGACGGAAAAAGTTCACAAGACAGGAGATGTCACTCCTTGCTTACTTGTTGATTAGGCAACATGAGAAGGCATCACCAAAGACTACTATGACAATCCCCGGCCAATTAATTCTTTTCTTTCCGGTTTGACTTATATGCTTCTATATGTAGACATTGGTAGCAGTTAAAGAATTCTATGTAGCCTAGAAGTCAAAGGCGATGCTTCACATTCATTGCTCTGTGCAACTGGCACAAAAGCAGAAACCAGGAGTTAGATATATTTTTCCCCAAGCGGAACCAAGAGTTAGAGTTGTCCAGTCAGACTACCGACTAAGACATGGTGTTCATGCAATATTCATCAATGTCAAAAACCATTCTTTGAAAGATGTGGCTAGGAAGACATAATATGTGACCCTTCCCCCCTTTTTCTAGTGTATGGAGAGGGAGCAACCGAAGAGCCTTTGAAGGAATTAAGTCTGCATCAGTACATTTCAAGCCATCCAATCGGAGAATGAAATTGGATGAGGAAATGGACACAATTCCAGCTAATCGGATCCCCCTGCATAGAATTCTTATTCCGTTGCTTGGTTACTTTGTTACAGTGTTGAGAGAGAGTGAGAGGAATTTTCCATCTTTTGTAAGGACATGTGCAATAACGGAGACTGGAAAGAGCTCATTGAGGGAGGCAGAACAAGTACACTAGATGAATCTATGGGAAGAGATTTTGATTACCTCCATCAGCTAGGGAATTGGATTCTGTTGGGATTTGCAGTGCTTTAGTGCTCTTTTTCCTAGTAATGTTTCCATACAATGGAAACAGTTTCTCAGAAATGGGATTCCATTTCCATAGAAAACCAAACAAGGCCACAAGAACAAATGCAAATTTCTCATTTTTGGCATTAAAAGAAGTCACAAGTTGATGCTTGCTGTCATCAAATATGCTTGTATCCTTGAGCTACTTTTTGAGCTTTTCGTAAATGGCTTCCCCTCAAGCCTTTGAAAACTAATTGGCATGACTCTGGTGCCTTCCCATTGAGATCATCTTATCTCTACTTTTCAGAATAAGAGAGGAAGAACAATGGGGAAGAAAATTAGAACAACAGAAGAACTCACCACTTGTTTGATAATATTGAAAATGAGTATTGAAAATTTAATTATTGAACTTTAAGTGTCGACCTAAGTGCTTAAAATGAAAAGAAAAAGTTGTTTGATGATGGCAAAATTTCAAGTCTGAGTATAATTCATTTCTTACCTAAAATGAAATTGTGGGTAGTATATGTAGGTTTTAGCAAACTGATTTGCAATCTATTGAGTTAGTAAAACCATTAAGTAATTTCGTGAAATTTTTACTTAATTGGAAAGTCAACTAATAAACATCATCAAACATGCTTCATCTTGTTAAATGCTGAATCTTGTCACTTCAACCTCTTAGTCTGCAAGTCCATTTCTCCCTCTCCAGTGAACTTACATGCAGAAGAATTCTCACAGATCTCTAGTCATCCTCAAAATTTTATAATCAATACCCTAAAGCCAAATATAATTAGATGATGACTACCCGCACCAATAGAAGATAATTTCAAATTTTTTAATAGCTGTCTTAGGGCCTGATTCCTACAAAGACTGAAAACTTTAGCTGATTTTCAATTATGCTGACTCAGCCCCAGCAGTTGACCTAAGGAGTGGCCCAACAGGGGACTCATTTCCATGTATCTTTACTGGATCACTGTCGATGTCCAGCGAAATTGCTAAATGAAAATAAGAGACTGACAGGTCCTGATATGGTCAAATATATGTTTTGTAAAAAAACACGAAAGAACATTAAGGATGATCATTTTATATGTGAAAATAAAATCTAATTTCTACCGCCCGTGACAGCTTCAAAGATAACTATAAGAATATGTGCAGATTAGGACATGCAGGGCAAATCATTCTGATTATTGACCATCTTTTCACTTTTTTGAAGGCCATCTTTTAACTTAATAACTAATCTTATCACCACACTAGCCCTATGCTGAGCCTATCAGCAGTTCATCATGTCACTAGTGGAATACTGCTGGCTGGCTGACATGTACCTTCACGGTAGAGTTGGAAAATCAGAAATTCAAGGTAGAACTGAAGGTTCTGCATAATTATTATTACTATTGATAATGTAATTAGACCTTTTTCTATACATAGTGAAAAGCTAACATCCATTGCTAGCATCAGAGTGAGTAAAAGAGTAATGGAGGAGAAGAAGAAAAGAGAAGATAAGGAAAGCAGAGAGAAACAGCAGATAGGAAATTATTCATCTTCATTTTTTTCCAAGACAAATCAATTGCCTCTATGGAAAGCAGTTAAATGTTCAGGCTTGGAATGATAAGAACATCATATGAAGATAGTACAAGGTGTCTGCAGATTTCGAAGCAGTCAGTCACGGTTTATCTAAAGAGAAAAGGCATACAATACAAGAGCAGTCCGCTGTTCTGATTTGGTACTCAAGAGTACCAAGATCCTGAGATAGACATTATAAACTGAAGGAAAGAGGATGGTAAATAATTCACCACAAGGACCGTCCATAGAACCACTTTTATCAATTAGTAGAACACAGAAATAGTTGGATGAGAGAAGTGCCGATAAAACTAATAGGAAAGCACAAAATATATGCGCGCGCACGTGCACACAGAGAGGGAGTGGGGGAGAGGGAGAGAGAGAGAGAGAGAGAGAGAGAGAGAGAGAGAGAGCTGCTGTCTACCAAGGGTAAGCAACTCATTCGTCTGAGTGAGATGTATAAAAATGCTGTGACTTTATTTTCTGGCTCTTCATTCAATGAGAGATCCCAACAGGTTTTCAAGCCAAAAAAAAAAAAAAGAAGAAACAAAAAAGAGAAATCCCAAGAGTTGTGTGTTTTTGTGTTCGCTTACAATTCTTCACCTAAGATGCTTGGTGCCAAAGAAGGATGCTTTCATAAATTCATAGCCATTATCAAGTTCCCATGTAATTAATCACAACCGACTTTCACCTTCCAAGCTATGTAGGTTCTTTATCGAGGAGTTCAACATCCTTAAGCGAGCTATCGAATTGTTATAACCCTCTTCTCCATAAAGAAAAAAAATTTCAAAATCGTTTGCTGCAAGGCAAAACTCACGTAAGCTGGGTGCATGCAAGCTATGTTCCCGATGTAAACGCATAACAAACTGTAAATCGAAACACGCCTAACATGCACTTTTCAGGCATCAAGTGAATTAGCATCCTAATTGAATCAATTCCTTTCATGTGGCACAATCTTCCACCAATAAGTTCATGCTCTTGCACGAAAGACCGACGACACGAAATATGCACAGTTCAGTCAATAAAACCAAAGAAGGGCTCGATATTATATTCACGAACTCTACTTGAACTCTAATTGCTCCAACCAAATTCCGAACGCAGTTCATTAGCGCGCAACACCGAATCACCAGAACTCGGTGCGAAATGAACTATTAACACTCACGAATTCGCGCTACACAAGAATAATCGAATCATCGTCGGCACAGAACATCCAGTCTAAGCAATCATTGCGAGCGAGAGAGAGAGAGAGAGAGAGAGAGAGAGACCTATCGGAGTGGAGAATCTCCTTGGCGAGCGAGACGGTGGGCTCGATGTCCCTCAAAATCTCGTCCTCCTTATCCTTCCACTTCCGGTAGTCAGGATCGTCCCACCTCTGGTACCTCGGCGGCTCTTTGGTGCTCAACAACACCGCCGCGCCCCACTTCTTGTCCTCGGAGGACGCATTCTCCCCCGGCGAAGCCGGCTCGGTCGAGGCATCCGCCGCCGCCGCCGCCGCCGCCGAGCACAGCGGACGCAAGCCTCCGGCGAAGAGGCGGTGGTGGAGCCGGAGCTGGAGGTGGAGCCGGAGGCGGAGGACTGGCGCGCTCCTCAGAAGCAGAGGAGGAGCTGCCATGACCGAAGCGAGGATGACGACGACGACGGTGCGGGTCGTGCTCGTGGCGTCGATCCTTCGCGAGGGAGAGATCACGTCCCGCGCCGGGCCCACTGCATTTGGGCTCCGCTTGTTCGTTTGAGAAACAAAGCTTTCATCGATTTTTTGCTTTTTAACGAAAAGATCTCTCCTTTGAAAGTGATTCATATTTATTTCGCAGATAATAAATAATATAAAAATATATATTTAAAAATAATCGTTTATATCCTTTGTAATGGAAAATATTTCTATTATCAATAATAATTTGTGTCTAATTATCTTGGTAAAAAATATAAATGTTTTTTGCATATTTATTTTTTTATAAATATATAAATGATCATTTTTAGGAAAATATTTTTTAAATTATTTATTTTTCGTGAAACATACATTATCTTAATTGATATTTCAATAAAATGGTCATTCACATGGTCATCCCTAATTTTATCACATTGTTTTTGCAACCTAATTCTTGGAAAGATAACACCAAAACTTCCTCGCCTTCTTGGCCACTTAGCACATCTCTACTTCGGAAAATACCAAGCACAAATGCAAATTTAATTTATGGAGACCATGTCGCGTCTTCATATAAATTATTGCCATTGCATATTTACAAAAAAAAAAAAAAAAAAAAAAAAGTGTCGATTTACTTTTTCTCCATAAATGCTCATTCCCTTGTCTCAACTTCTCGCATCCACTCCAAATGCTCGAACCCAACTAAAAGCCAAGCTTACCCAAAACCTAAGCAGGGAAATCCTCGTCAGCCACGGGATGGGCCGAATCCCGAACGTCGAAGTCCGGCCCAATATCCCCTCGATGGGCCGAATCCCGAACGTCGACGTCCGGCCCAATATCCCCTCGATGGGCCGAATCTCGAGGGTCGACGCTCGGCCCAATATCCCCCCTCGATGGGCCCGATCCGTGCGCGCTTTTTGACTCTTTAAACGCAACAGTCCCTTTCCTTCCCCACACTTTTCTCGCCCTCGATCTTCCAATACCAAAAACACAGTAAGTCCTCCCCACCACCCACGAGGCACCGCTCTGCTGCAGCATCCGTGCGCACCCGAAGAACCAGAGGATAAGATAAGCCGCCTGAATCTTCCCTCCTCCTCCCCCTTCGACCGCCCACCTCCCTCGCCTCCGCCGGCGATGGGCCAGTCGCCGTCCTCGACGGCCCCCGCGCTCGGCGGCCGCGGCGCCGACCCCGACCCCGACCCCGACCCCGACGACGGCCACTCGGCGGCCAAGTCGAAGGCCGTGATCTGGCCGGTGCTCGGGGAGGCCGCCGACGAGTGCGCCGCCCCCGATCTCTCCCTCTCCATCTCCGATCTCCCCGACGAGTGCCTGGCCTGCGTCTTCCAGTACCTAGGCTCCGGCGACCGGGGCCGGTGCTCCCTCGTGTGCCGCCGCTGGCTCGCGATCGAGGGCCAGAGCCGCCAGAGGCTCGCCCTCCACGCCCACTCGGAGCTGCTGGAGGCGGTCCCGGCGCTGTTCGCGCGGTTCGACTCGGTCACGAAGCTCGCGCTCAAGTGCGACCGCAAGGCGTTGAGCATCGGGGACGACGCGCTCGTGCTGATCTCGCTCAAGTGCAGGAACCTCACGCGCCTCAAGCTGCGGGGCTGCCGCGCGCTCACGGACACGGGGATCGCGGTCTTCACGAGCAATTGCCGGGGGCTGAGGAAGCTCTCGTGCGGATCTTGTGCGTTCGGAGCCAAAGGCTTGAACGCCGTGATCGATCACTGCGCCTCCCTCGAAGAGTTATCTGTGAAGCGGCTCCGGAGTCCCACTGAAGGTGCTACGGCGGAGCCGATTGGGCCTGGTGCGGCTGCCGCCTCCCTCAAAACGATTTGCTTGAAGGAGCTTTACAACGGACATTGCTTCGGTCCGCTGATCATCGGCTCCAAGAATTTGAGGACGTTGAAGCTGGTGAAATGTTACGGAGATTGGGACACGGTGCTCCAAGTTATGGTGGAGAGGGTCACAAAATTAGTGGAGATCCATCTGGAGAGGATCCAGGTAAGCGATTTTGGCATTGCCTCGCTATCTAATTGCTCGGATCTCGAGATACTGCATCTGTTAAAGACACCGCACTGCACCAACTTAGGGCTCATATCGGTTGCCGAACGTTGTAAGTTGTTGAGGAAGCTCCATATTGATGGATTGAAGCTGAACCGCATTGGCGACGATGGTTTGATTGCTGTCGCAAAGCGTTGCCCTAATTTGCGAGAGCTTGTTCTTATTGGCGTCAATCCTACGGAGTTGAGCTTGGATTTGCTAGGATCTAACTGCAGCACGTTAGAGAGACTGGCGTTTTGCGGTAGCGATACGGTTGGAGACGCTGAGATTATGTGCATCGCGGCTAGATGCATGGCGCTCAAGAAGCTTTGCATCAAGAATTGCCCAGTTTCGGATGAAGGAATGAAGGCATTAGCCTCTGGTTGCCCTAACTTGTTGAAACTGAAGGTTAAGAAGTGTGGTGGAGTGACTTCTGAGGGTGCAGCTTGGTTAAGAATGAAAAGGGTATCGCTTGCGTTGAATTTGGACTCCAGTGACCAAGAACAGATAGACGCATTCGCCAGTGATGGTGGAGGAGAAGAAAATCATGTGGAGTTTCCTCCTGCACCTAGCCAAACAGCTGGTGCTAATATTGCATCATCGAGCGGCACCAGTCGGTCATCTTCCTTTAAATCGAGGTTGGGCAGTTTGAGCGGAAAGAGTTTGATGGCATGCACATTCAGAAGATGGTCAAGTGGCAGTAAAGATTCCTAAAAGCCAAGATCTTAGGGGAATCTCCGAACAGCCAGGGTAAAACCAATGACTGTCCCTCGGCGCATCAAATTTGAAGTGTTGACTTTATGGGTCTGAAAGTTTCGAACTTTGATCTTCAGATGATCAGCTTCGTGCCATCACCGATTGTTGTCCTAACATGCACAAACCTGTTCTAATTGGTGTCAGTCCTACAAAATTGTGCTTGAGTTTGCTGGAATTAAATTGTTTGAGTTTAGAGTGGTTTTTAGCAATCAATTGTTAGTGATACTATTCACTTCGCTAAATGTACAGCTCTAGAGAAACTTTGTACGGAGAATTTCCCCATTTCGATTAGGTGTAGAAGCACTAGTGGGCTGTTGGCCGAACTTGCTGATGGCGATGCTCAAAAGGTATGAACTGTTTGTGGAGTGACTAGTGAGATGCAGTTTGTGAGGAATGCTCGTGTTTGAAATGGATGCTCTAAATTGAAGAGAATTGTTTTGTTTTATTGCCAGTTGCTGGCCCACTGGTATACATTCTTGAGTGGCTCGCATTATCCTCTCGCTACTCGAGATTAATTCAGTCCAGTGGCTTGCGAGTTGGGAGATGGTCAAGAGATATTATCTTTTGCCCCCTCTCTCCAGTGGTCGATGATTCTCATCGACTCATCCTGTTTGATTCAGGTGTGGTACTGGGTCAAGATCTATTCCTTGAATGGCAATTGACAAAGGAAAGAGGTATTTCTGTTGCCACGCTGTAGCTGTTTTCTCTTGATAAAATCTCTGTGGTTACTTCATGGTTCGAGTAAAAGCTTATATAGTATGTCATTTGCCAAGACACTTTTGCATCCCGGGCTGCACATGGAGCTATAAAGGTGTAGTCAGAATGTATGAATCTTGTGTGAAGGTTCTGAACCAGTCAGCCTGAAAAAGCTGTGCAGCAATGTTTACTATTGAACGGGCTTCTGTATTTTTTTTTATTCCTTGCATAAGGGTTGATTGTGGGCTGGATTTTGGAAGGAGTCGATTGCCTGTTCGGTCACCGGTAAGTTCGCTTGGTGATTACTCTAGTCGAAATTCGGATATGTTGCTAATTATCGCCGAGAGGACTAGGGGCAAAATTTTTATGCAATCTCTGAGGACCACGCGGCCTTCTGCCTAACTAATCACGGGGCACTGAAAATTACGACCCTTTTTTCAGTTTCCTTAAAATAAAAGGCGCTTAGACAAGTTATTGTGAGCTCCGTGATCCGTTGAGTAGACGGTCCCGGGATCTCTCGGGGAGCGCCTATTGACTTCCACAAGCAAATTGCTGACGAGTCTCAAGGCGTGCATGTTGCTTGCCAGCGGGGGCTGATGCAGGCCTCGTGGGACGACCATCATCGATAGATCCAATAGATTTTCATCGCGTCGCGGCATGACTATTGTGACATGGACTTCGCGTGCCGATTGGTTAGGCGATTGCTGTTTCGAGCATGCTAAATCGGATGGTGAGTGAGTCAGCCGTCAGGTTCTGTGAGGAAAGTGATCTGGACCTCACAACACTGACCTTTGCTTCGAAGAAAATGGAATCTCGTTTTCCACATAAAGATGCGAGCCGGCAGTCAAAATTGGGAGTCGCTTCTAAATCCCACCTATGCAAGTGCGAGGCAATTCGCATGCCGAAAGTGAACGTGGAAAGCTTGATGTGCGCCTTCCATCCGAATAATTCTTCGTAATACTCACGCATCTTCACCCTGGTCGTCCTCCTTTTTCTGGCTCTCGTTCGTTCTTTGCTTTACTTCATTTTTGTGGTCTAAAGTCGGGTTGGAAAAGGCACAAATAGAAAATAGGAAAAAAAAAAAAAGGTGCGATGAAGCGAGCATATTCTTAATCAAACAAGAACTCATTCTCTCGGAAAAATTATACATATCCAATCGGTCATGAATCTATTGCACGGATGTCAATTAATCCGAATTTTTTTTCAATTTTATCAGTTTGATCATAAACCTTCATGGGAAAATTCAATGTAGCCTTTTTAATGTATTCCTTGAATGGTGGTCAATTTCCCCATTTTCTCTTTCAACTCGTGATTAGCGTCGCTCAAGTTGGTGATGAGATGTCAATGTATTGGTCACGAGAGACGTCTTGGAAAGGGATTTACCTAATTTTCGGTTCATGCTGCGTGTACATCTCAAAGCCATCCGAACGACTAGTGTCTTTGTCCAAACTTCCAAGGATCAAAAGGCTTTTAAAACCATCACCGTCCTTATTCTCAACCTAAATCGACGCATGCATGGATTCTTCTTACATCTACGTAAGCGATGACGCAATAAGCTAGATGCTAAAGCGCGAGCAAGCTAGATAATCTGACTCAACCTGAGGTCTAGAACTTCTACTGTTGTGGCAAAATAAAATAAAAAAGTATAAGCTAAGTATCTATTCAGTTGTTTACTATAGTTTCGGTTTTGAGGATACGTTGCATCCCGTCTTGACAAATTATACAAAAAGCGTTTTCGTTCTATTCTCTTCCATCGTCTTTCATTCTCCTCATTTTGCTCACTGGAGTATCAAATAAGTTTCAACTTGTTAGCTTTATCTTAGCATGCAAACTAAGAAAAGATCCAAGTTCGGGCGTTGTCTCTACAGATAAGAATTTCAAATTAGCCGACCGCATGTTAAACGACGAATCCGTTCGAGACAGTATTGTTCTTAAAATTGTATCATTGATATGTCTTACCCTATTTTTCCTTTCTTACTTTTTCTCTTTTTCGTTACTTTCTCTTCGAGTTCCCCCGATACCTACCAACCTTAAATTTAATGACGACTTTGGTTGATTTGAAGAGGCTTCCCGAGTAAGTAGAGTAGTTGAGCCTTCTCCATCATGTTTTCAGGCAGGTTCTTGAGAATATCTTGTTGAAATGTAATAGAGAGAGACCCCAGGATTAGCCCAAAGACTTCTAACGTCATGGATACGTTCCATCCCAACCACCTAAAATAAAAGAACTTGAAAAGAACAAGAATAGAAAATGACTTCAATAATATCTATATTTTGGCTAAGTATGCAATGTTATCGTTGGCCTTTTAATTTCTCCAATCCAATCCTTAGACTATTTTCAAACGTTCAATGCAGTGATTTTATTTGATCAAACAAAAGAGAGAATCACGAGCCCCTACATTATTGCAAAATATGCAATCTCATCCTAAAGATTCCGATTTGTTCAATCTAATTCATTAGCTTTCCATAATTTCATAATTACATTATTATCTAGATTCTAGAATATCTTTTTATTTCAATCCATTTCCTAAATCAATTAAAATATTATGTCTTTCTATTACTTTTTTTTTTTTTTTTTTAAAACTTTTCTGCTCTTTATAAAATTACAATGATTTCATTTTTAGCTTACTAATAAAATGATGAAATATCTTTTGGCGTACAAAGAGATAACCCATAACGGAAGATGGAGCGCAAAAATAGAGATTTGAGCTTCTTCTAATAACAAGGCAGAATCTTGCATTTTTTTTTTTTTTTTTTTTTTTTTTTTTTGGGGGGGGGTGTTGTTATCATCAAAGCTTTCTCTCTTCCTCTTTTTTTTTTTTTTTTTTTTAAACTTGAAATTGAGCCGACACACTACTTACTTTTGATGTACAACCTAGAGGTGATTGGTCTCTAAGTGGGTCGATTCCCACCCTAGAATTAGGAGCTAAGCTGAGCAACGTCAATTTCCAATTTGTGGAACTGGAAATGAGCCCACTCAATCTTAGAATCGGACAGAGATGATCTAAGGTTAGTCTTGAAACCGATGATTCCTTTTTCCCTGGTCTATTCTCTACAAGTGGGAGTTTCTTAACATTAAAAAAAAAGAGAATTATTTTTAGTTTATTCATTAAATGAATATTTACATGATCCACAATTAGGCGCTAATTGACAAGCTACTAGTTTTCTATTGGATTTTATAGTCAATACTAAATTACATGGCATTGTATTAGCTAGGATCGATCGGTTCCCGGTTCCCAGATTCTAAGACCAAGAACCGGACCGGTTCGGTCTAGTTTGGTGGAAAAATTTGCTATTTTGGGCTAAAAATAAAAATAAAAACGAAAAAAATTAGGAGGAATTAGGGTTTGTTTATTAAAAAAATTAAAGATATTATATATATATATATATAAGCAAACCTACACATTCCTTCATAATTTTGTCTATCCATACATATATATGGAAGTCATTACTCTATTTCGGTGAAAATTGAAACATAAATTACTAATTTGGGGTTTGTTTTAGAATGAATTTTTTTTTTCAAAAAAATTAAGCAATACGGGCTACTCTGTTTGTTTGGTCTGGTTTCTTACGTGGAAGTGAGAATTCCAAATTTTCAAAATAAGGAATTGGACCAATTCCTCCCAAAATCACCTGAAATCGGTTGGTTTGGTATGATCCGATTCCCGGGTTCAACTTGACCGATACATACCCCTAGTACAACCTGCGAATTAAAGCATCCCACACCAAAGGACCTATTTGGCACGCCCGTCAAGGTTCACCCGACCGATGTTCTAACTTCTTGGGCAGAATGGTTTCACAGTGGACATACAAATACTCTAGTGGTTTGGCCACGATTACGATACAATAAGATCTACGTGCTACTTTCAATCAGCATTACTTCGTTGAAAGCTATAAGAAGCTGAATTCTACAGACTAAAGAGTGGAATGGTATACCACTTTCGGTGCACGTAGAATACTTCTCCATACTCATCAAGACCACCGACCACGCCTACTCGTCCTTCGGTCCAAGAAAAAAGGCTTAATATCTAAGATACACTTCCAGGGATGACGATTCATCTCTCCGGAACAAACACAAGAAGTCCATGCTCGAACTGCAGGGTGCTGAAGCACGGTCGCTACTTGACTTTCTTCTCTCTCTCTTCGCGCGGCTTGCGGTATATGATTATCTGGCTCAGGATGGTGCCGTTCGTCACCACAGTTCGCATTGTGCCCAAAACAACTACAGTAGAAATGAGGACAGACATGTTGACAGGATCCATGCGAAACAAGAAAATAGCTGAACAGGCTGTGGCAGATGCAAATATAGAAAAAAGGGGTGCTTTGTTAAACGGTGTGCTGATTTTAACATTGACCACATCAAATCAGTAAGAAGACTATTTTAGAATGTCCGTCACTTTGGCTCCATTGACAATGGCGGTTCGTGTTTGTCTGCACTGAGCGCATTGTTAAGCCCCTCAGGTGGACAGATAGAGAAAAGAAAGGATCGAAATTCTGATCTCCTGAAGGGAAAACAAAGTAATTCAACTGTATAGAAGCAAACTAACGTTAAGTCAACTTCAACGCCTTTGCTTGCACAGTGATTTTGGCACAGAAGCAAAAGCAAATCATGAATATTTTAAGAAAATGTTGGACACAAAGATTAGCAGAACCTCTCGAGTCCCAGGGTAGCCTGATTAGCAGAACCTCTCGAGTCCCAGGGTAGCCTGACTTATGATTAAATCTTTGTATTTTTGGTGGATCCTGAGAAGCAAAAGTTCTTGAAATGAGAAAGCATAAGGAAGAAAAGAAAGGTTACCGCTCATTGGGGCTTTTTCTTGTATGCCAGTGAACACTCTCGCTGCCATAAAAGAGGAAACCAAAGATGTCCCTTTAGATTCAGAAACTAAAATTATGTCATATGGTGTAGAGCTATTCAACAAGCAGTTTGAACTCACCAACGGAACCTCCAAAATTCATGGAAGCTGTCAAGAAGCTAAGTTGCCCCGTACTCTTGGTCTGCTCAGCAAGAAGTTGCTATTAGTATCACAACAAACACCACAAAATATTCTAATGGAAAGAGGATGGCAAGATTAAAAGTGCAAAGATATCATAATGGGGCAGCTTAATGAATCACAGAAAATCCATTAACCCCTTCAAAATATTATGACTGAAAAAAGATACACCCAGTTTATCGCATCCTCGTTACTGAAAGGACCAAAATTCTAAGTAGAAGAGGGACCTACCAGGAAAATCCTTGAGAGTTCACATGTCTAGTTAATTAACTCCCAATCAAATGCAACCAAAAAGAGAGGCAAGGAAAATAGCAGCTAAGCTAATTCTCAGGGATCTACTTATCAATATAAAAATATCGATTAACTAAGGAAAAGAGAGCTGAACTTGTATGCAAGTTTCCAACCATCATGGTTATTTCAATTGGAATGATAATCAAATCCTAAATCTCCATTATCTCAAGACAAAGAGATGCCCTTTAAAACACACTATGGTAATCCAAACAGAAGAAGCACCACAATTTCCTTGAACCAGGATAAACTAGCATTTTTCAACTTGTAGTTAAGTTACAGCCAAAAGAGAAAACTTACAGTGAAATTTTTCCATATTTGTGGAACTCTGGCACAGAAGAATATTGCATGCTGGCATGCCTGTGTTTGAGGATTCCAGTCTCATGTTATGTTAAAATCATATAGGTGTAAACTCAGAAGGAGAATATTTTGAAAAGTACATATACATGACGAAAGTATAATGAGAACAATGGGAAAAGGAAATGAACACAATCAGACAGTAGAAGAAGACTGCAGAATGATAAAAGAATTTGATACTCACATATAAAGCTTCAAAAAGAACAGGATCAACTTTACCAGATAAAATTGTTGGTGCCAAAGCAAAGTACCTGGATGACTACACATTAAGGAAAATTTTTTGAAAAATCTAATCATCAGGGAACATCAAAGTCATGGCCATTCAGGAAAAGACACTTCTGCTGGCAAATGAAAGAGGATACAGGAGCGTCTTGGTCCATGTTTTGGCCCCCAGAGGTTGTGAGTAATAATATATTACAGCAACCAAAATTATAGCTGTGAATTGTGGACATCAAAGGAACTTGTAGCGTCATCATGCAACAGGGTATTTAGTTCTAGGAAAGAAAATTAAACAACAATCATTCCATTAAAATAACTAGAGCTGTTGATGGAAACACATCCATTTGGAGAACAGAATACATCACTCATTAAAGCCAGGTCCAACTCCTACAGTCGATGCACAGCATTATGAATACAGGAAGCAATTTTTAGTAAATATGAGCAGTAAAAAGTTTGTGCTGCCAGAAAATTTGATCCTATAAGAGTTGTCGTTGGACATAGTTGCCACTCTGATTAAGCACACAGTCAAAAACCAATAGTGGAAGATACTAAGTGACCAACAGAGCTACCTAACTCTTCATTGACTTAAGTTGCCGTTTAATCTGCTTGAACTTATGATCTCAAGACAGAAAAACTGACGAGATAAAGAGAACCCTTCAAGTACTGCTTTCCCTTCCAATAATTATCTCATAATCAGTCGTCTACGTTCACAGAGGCTAACTGCGAGAAAAACCGATTCTTTGTTTGGCTTAAGAAAACTGTCTAATGCCTGTAGCAAAAAGTGTTAGTCAGCTTTTTTTCCCAGTTTTCTGGAAATGAAATGAAGTTAATTAGAAACCTAAAGACAAAAAAGAACTGTTTTCTCAATCTCCAAACCAAAATAAGAAGAAAATTAATGTTCTATGATTATGAATGACACTCTCATGCAAGGCAGATTCTCCATGAAAATGAGAGCAAACATAATTCGATCCTGGTGGAAAGCGAACTCAATGCACTAACTGGAACTCCCAGAAAAATTTGGAAAGATCGTCCAGAACCAAACAATCTCTAAGCTTCCTCCAATGGCTCGAGATAGTAACATACATTGGATCAGAAGAAACACCAGCTCGCCATAAGCAGAGAAGTGAAGCCCTTTGTGGAGGCAATACGCCAAAGCGATTGTGTAGCCGACCACGTCGAGCTCGAAGGATAATATACTGAGCCCTCTGGCACTCCTATTCTTCAAAATCTTCAATATCTGCGGTTACCAAAGCAAAGATTCCACGACCAAAATCACTCGAAGAGTCGTACCATCACTCCCCCAACAAAGCGAGCAACAGAGACAGCATTCGATTATCACCCTTCAAGCAAACCAAATTCTAAAATCCAAACGATCTGGAGCTCGAACGCCATTCGGCCAGAGTGCCCATCACGTTGGCAAGTGTCAAAGTCAAATCATTCTCAAAAAGGTCCGTCCTTTCACCCTTTACCGATCCACGAGGAACGAGACGCGACGTGGGTTAGTCTCCATTGCAACAAGAAAGACAGCGATTGGCGAGACGTACCTGAGGGAGCTTGACGGTGGTCGAAGCGGCGATGAGGCAGTACCCGACGAGCTTCGACAGCAGCGACAGGACGCAGTCCCGGTCCGGTACTCCGCCGTCGCGCAGGGACTCGAGGGCGCAGGCGAAATCGATCCCGAGAAGCGCCATTCCTCGCGCTCGTGGTAGCTGAAAAGTGGTGATTTTCGGGAGATTTTACAACTCGTTTTCCTTTTCCTCTTTCAAGAACGTGCTTATGAGTGGACAACACGTGTCAAATTTTTCGCGAATGCCGAGGAACACGACAACTAGTGCCAGCAATTTCCGACCCGACTTGCTTGTATGGAGCATCTTTTGAACTACCGTACCACGTAAAGTCCGCCGTTTCAAATTTACATTTTTGCGTGCATTTCTCGCTCCAATCGTTTTGATCTTATTTAGGTTCCGATTTTTGTACAGTTAGAGAATTGATTTTTCGGTCCATCTCACACATCTAAGTATCTGACCATTTTGAAGTTCGTTCCACTGCAGCGAATTGACATTGAGATTTTGAGACCAACAACAGATGCAGAAAATAATTTTTCCATGAAATTTTCTTAAGATGAATATATTTAGAAAAAGTATTGTCAATAAGATGGCAAAGAATCATAATATGCCGAAAATTCCATGAAATCATGTTTTCAACTTTTGTAATGTATTTCGTTATTTGTATTTGGGGATTTTCAATCTTTACTTTTGTAATGTCATAGTGTATTTGATTATTCATATCTCAATTCTTGTAATGTGATGTTTTACTTGAGAATTTCCCTTATTTGTAATGGTTCTTTATGACAAGCTCTATTACACTTCGTAAAATTTGCTTTTTTTGTGTTTCTTTCTAAAACGATTACTCGATATCGTAAACTATGACGGCGATCGACATGACACACTAGCATGAATGTGATTAGAATATGGTTGCCCACTTTCATTCTACTAGAGTTTTGGGAACCTTCTATCATGCTCAAAAGTAATGCACATTGATCTCTTTTTTCTATTGTATGGAGACTATTGATAAGTATATTGTTTGACCGTAATTGCCTGTCTAGATGGATGCTAAAGAATTTTGTGTGAAAATTTAGAAAATTTGATATAACAACTCTTACTTTGTATTTTTTTTTTAAAAAAAGGGAGACTTTACTAAAAAAAAAAAAAAAAAAAAATCTTACTTTGTATTTGGGTCAATGGATTCATAAGCATATGAGATTTGTAAGAATGGACATCTCATTTGCTCCAAAAAAAGAAAAATTTGTTTTAAAAATAGAAATTTTATATTGTTATCAAACGGATTTCTATTTCAAAAATGTAAATTTTGTATCCTTATCAAATGTATTTTTTTCAAAAACTCGCCCGTAAATAGAAATAGAAAAATTTATTTATGTTTAAAAAACTATTTCGTGTCCCAAATGAATGGTTGTCATGCGTGCTCTTAGAAAACTGATTTTCTCGGTCCATCTCACACATCTAAGAGGGTGTATGACAAATCAAAATTTAAGAACTAAACAATTTTTCTAAGACTGAGAAATAAAACCGTTTGATAAACATATTTCGTTTTTAATTTGAAATAAATTTCTATTCCGTAAATAGATTTGGGTAAATCGAAGTAGAAATTTTCTACTTCTCTATTTCTAGAACATAAATCAGAAATAATTTCTCCAGAAATAATTTTTCCATGAAATTTTCTACTAAGATAAATATGCTTAGAAAAAGTATTGCCAATAAGATGGCAAGTGATCATAATATGCCGGAAATTTCATGAAATCGTGTTTTCAAATTTTGTAATGTATTTCTATTATTTTGTATTTAGGGATTTCCAATCTTTGCTTTTGTAATGTGATATTAAAAGTATTTGATAATTCTCATCTCAATTCTTGTAATGTGATGTTTTACTTGAGGATTTCCCTTATTTGTAATGGTCATTTATGACAAACTCTATTACACTTCGTAAAATTCGCCGATTTTGTAAAATTTGCCGCAAATTGCCCAATACACTTCTTTGTGTTTCTTTTTAAAACGATTGCTCGATATCATAAACCGTGGCGGCGATCGACGTGACACACTAGCATGAAGGAGATTAGAATATGGTTTCCCACCTTCATTCTACTAGAGTTTTGGGAACCTTCTATCATGCTCAAGAGTAATGCATATTAATCTCTTTTTTTTTCTATTGTATGGAGACTATTGATAAGTATATTGTTTGACCGTAATTGCCTATCTAGGTGGATGCTAAAGAATTTTGTGTGAAAATTTAGAAAATTTGATATAACAACTCTCACTTTGTATTTTTTTTTTTTTTTTTCAAAAAAGGGAGACTTTACTAAAAAAAAAAAAATCTTACTTTGTATTTGGGTCAATGGGTTCATAATCATATAGAATTTGTAAGAATGGACATTTCATTTGCTCCAAAAAAAGAAAAAATTGTTTTAAGAAATAGGGTTATCAAACGAATTTCTATTTACGAAACAAAAATTTTGTATCGTTATTAAACAGATTTTTTTGTTCAAAACTCGTCGAAATAAAAATAGAAAAATCTATTTTTTTTAGAAACTATTTCGGAACAAAATGGTTGTCATGCGCACCTTCTGACCATTTTGAAGTTTGTTCCACTACAGCGAATTGACATTGAGATTTTGAGACCAACAAAAGATGCAGAAAAGAGCGTACTATTGCTTGGCCCAAGGGAGCAGATTGAATTATCATGTCACAAAAGTTCAAATTAATTGACAAAACTGAAGGGAAAGAAAGTAGAAGAAATGCAGATCGTTCATATTCTTCCAAGCATCTGATACAGTTTGTTGTTGCGCGATAGCAAGGCCGTAGTTGAGCTGAGTTGACCAGTTGCTGATCAGTACGGTGGAGGCGGGTAAATTCCAGCTGTTGGACCTGCACCGTCATGGTGAAGTCTGTTAAGCTTCAATTCGATATATGCATGAGAGAGAAACCATTAGGTTTCCGTTCGTAGATGGATGTAATTCTCGACATCCTCCGATTGTGAGAGCAAAACAATCTGAAGGCGTGACAATTTGCAGGTACACAGTACTCATCCTAGGCAAAAAGACAACAAAAAAATAGGGAAGATATAGATTTACCTGGAGGGTAATAGGTCGAAGCTGGAGGAGGATACTGTGGAGGATAACCTGCCAGAGCACAAGGGGGATAACCAGCCGGCGGAGGAGGGTAGGCAGGAGGTGGTGGGTACGCACTCGAAGTAGGAGGATATGCCGAGTAAGTAGGTGGGGAGGATATGCACCTGGTTGGCATGTGCTTGATGCAGGAGGATATGCCGGCGCTGCAGTGTACGCCGGCGCTGCGGTGTATGGTGATGGAGTCGGATAAGGAGATGTGGTTGTTTGGGTGTAAGGCAGGATGCCGGGCATGGTCAGGTTCGGGATTCCACATTGCAGGGCCAATGGTTTGGATTTCAGGTTCGATTGCTGGTTAACAATCACAAGAAAAGCCAGTTATATGTGATCCTGTTAGTTTCAATGTTGAACTTGCCCGTTACATGCTAACGAATGAGAAAATGAGTTTCTTGACTCCTTTCCTTTTCGTCTACCAAACAGATCCTTACTGTCAAGTTCTGTTGCTCAACTCCATTATATGCAGATTTACTCTAGACTTACTCCAGATTGATTAGTGTCAAAAAAACACAAACGGTGGAATGAACACTTCTGATAGATCAGAATGGTTTCTAGGTTATAAGAGTGCATTTGTGTCCTAAGTAAAGTTCATCGTTTTCAGGTTTCTGCACATGCATCACGTGAGCGAGCGCACACGCAAGAGAGAGAGAGAGAGAGAGAGAGAGAGGGGTTACATAAGTAGCCAAATGGTACAGTATGAGCCTCACTTCGCCGGAATACCTGGAATTAAGAAAGCAATGCATACATGTAAACTATGAAGGGTAACAGGGCATTGAAGGGGTTTAGAAAAAGCTCATTACCTGCCACTTCGATCCTGAATTGGCCATGCAGTGTCATCGTAGCCTTGAGACAGAACCTTGTACAGTTGAATCCTGGCAAAAGGACCCAAAAGAAAACCACTCACTTCAGGACTAGGTGTAAGGATAAGGTTATGGTCGTATCTTCACCAGGAATTCAATCTGTCGTTTCTTTTTCTCAGTCTGGTCAATATAATAGTAAGTACATGCCCATCACCAACTACCTTCCACTGCCGATGAAGTCATCAGCAGAGAGAGTGTTACTATTCCAAACCAGGACATTCAATTCCTGCAGGCCTTCAATGAGGGTGAACACAAATTTCTCCTGGAAGATGGGATTCTTGCCTCCGTCTACACATATCAGAAGCAAGTTCAATCTTCATGGACGAGAAGAACCTACAGACACTTCGAAACTGGCCTTGGAGCACGAAGTAAAACCGTGAAAACACACAGAAAAGGTACACTTGTTGCGTTACCTGTACATGTTTTGGTTCGGAACTTGGAGCTAGTGTATTCAAGGCAGACGTAAGGGTCTTGCCTGGAGATCCATTCCGTATCTTTCAAATTGACGCATCCGACCACTAGTGCATGAAACAGAAAAGAAGAACAAGTCGAGTCAAAGGCATTCGATAAGCCACAATGCTGAAAGCAGAGGGATGGCGGTAACAGAGAATCGGACTCTACCAGTGACCTCCAGAGGCAGCCCTTGGATTCCTGAGAGCGACATGATATCTCTTTGCGTAAACGAAGCAGACCAATCGAATTAAGACGTGATCTCTTGAAAAGAGTTGACTAAGACTTTGGCATTCCTTAATCTTCACCAGCTACGATGGGTCCTGATATGATCACAGCCAGGTCAAGTCAACCATCTTCAAAAATCAACGGTATGGTTCTCGTTCATTTTGAGCAATTGACCAATGCAAATTGGCTGTTCAGAAGCTGGAAGAGGCATGCAGGAATGAGCAATTGGAGCTGATAAAGAGGCCTCTCTAAAAGTAAAATATATAATATTCATATGTATCAATAATTATTTTTAAAAGGAAAAATAAAAGTGCATTAACATGTGCACATTGCACAGATCATACGCATTATATTTTATGAAACTTGTTTTTAGTAAAATAGATAAGAGGTCTATAGATATTAATTATTAGGGAAAAAGACGCCGAAAAATTGAATGATGAGATGGAAATGGTATGCCCAGCCGATGCGATGGAGCTTATCCAAACCGGGTTCTTAAAAAAAAAAAAAAAAAAAACCGTTGACCAGCCGAGAGGTTGACAAGAATTTATTGATATCGCATGAAAGAAAAAATGGATGAATCTTCATAATCGAAATGCCAACGAAGATGAGCTGCAAGCTCTCTCCGTGTTGACTTCACAATTCATTGACTATGATTATGCTTATTCTTTTTGTAAAATTGTCAATTAGTCTTAAAACTATCATACGAATGTTAATTCAATTCTAAATTTTTCAATTTTAATTTAGTCCTAAATATTTTGACAAGTTATCAATGTAATTCTTTCTACCAATTTTGATTGACAATTAATGATGTGGAAGTTCGCTCATTGGGCCAAGGGATGAATTATGAATCAAATCATTTGTTGTAAGACATGCAAAATATAGTATTTGTTTTGTTATTGGCCTTTCTCATGTTGTTGTTGAGTTTCACTTCTTTGTGCATCTTTTCCCACTTTTTTTATTGTTTAGCAACCAAACTAATGGTGCATTTGGGGACACCCCTTTCGAAATAACAGACTAGTCACTTGTCCTATATGACACGGCTAACATTAGAAAAATAGAAAACATATGAAAGATTTATAAAAAAATTCAGAAAAAGTAAAAAAATGCAAAAAGTTTGTCCATGATAGCGCCATATAAAATAGCCAATATCCACTAGTAAAATTAGTAAATATAGAGGGTTTCTTAAGAATATTTAGTCCAAGAAGCACCATAAAGCGACGACATATTTGTGAAAGACTGAACTGGACAACTAAAAAGGGGGAAAATTACCAAAAAAATCATAAACCTATTATATTCGTGCCAATTCACCGCTAAACCTTTTAAGTGTCAATTGAATCATAAATATCTTTATATTTTGTCAATTGGGTTTATCTAACTAACTTTGGCAAGAAATTGCTAATGTGAACTCCAACCATCTTATATGGCACGGGCCATGAATTTTTCCGATGTGGACATTTTTAAATATTTTTGAATTTATCATTTTTTTTTCTTTACTTCAGATATGGATATTTTTGAACTTAAGGCCGATGAGGGCGTGACAACTGAAAAAGGGGAAAATTACCAAAAACACCTTCGCCTAGGTGAGGGCATTAATTTTGGCTATGAACTCCATTCATCTTACATGGGTAATCAATTCCTAGTTCGGTTGGGTCACAACTTGGAATCGGAAACTGGATTGGAGAAACTAGTTCCCATTTTCGAACAAGGGATTGAATATCAAACTAAACCAAACTAACTGGTTCTCAGGTGATCTAGTGGAACTAGTCATGGGGCGAAAGGGAAAGACCGAAAGAAAAGAGGGGGTATGCGTGAGACATTTAAAAAATAAAAATAAATAGATAATACACATTCGGTCTAGGTGGTTCGGTTTGGTCTAGTTCCAAGGGGGTACTGGGAACTAGATTGCTTTGGACATGATTCCACTTTTATGAATTAGGAATTGGATCGACACTTCCTGGAATTGGCCCGAACTAGTTGATTTAGTATGGTTAAGGCGGTTCTCAATTTGATTTTTCCTTCTCACCCCTAGGGTGAGGGCTAGGAATCGCTCAGATTGGACCTAAGTTCAAAAAAGAAAAAAAATTCAAAAAAATAAAATATTATTAAAATGGCTATGTCAGCGCTAATTGTACTATGTAGGACAATTGACATTTACATTAACAATTTACAGTTAAAATTGATTAGATGAAATGAATTGACAAAAAGTGAAAAAAGTTTATAACTTAATTGGCACAATTAAAATATTTAAAACTAAATTGACAAAAGTACAATAGATCTAGACTTTTTTTGGTAATTTTCACAATGAAAAAGCGTAAGGTCCAAAGGAATGATAATGCACTTTTTCGTAGGTATGGTTGTTCTAGCAAAATATGGAGCTATTGAACACTCGCATGCTCCAAAATTTCTTGAAGTCCCTGTAAAGTTGCACTGGCCCGAGAAGAAAAACGAAACCTGGGACTCGAATGTTGGAAGATTTCTGACATAGCACCGAAGTCCAAGACAGATTACTGGGCTGTGTACTTGACTCGATCCCAATGAACCAATCAACCCAAGGCCGTTTCCGGCTCAGCCCATTCAGGTATAATTGTGTAGAACACTTTGGTGGCTGTCGAAATGCCAACCAGTCTTGCTTCGCTTGCGCAGTACGGGCTGTGTACATAACTGGGCGTATTAGTATTTTCTGTAGAGAGAGAGAGAGTGAATCAAAAGGCAATGTTGGATTACTAAATTGAGGGTAGGCACTTCCCCAACCCAACAGGAAGCAAACAGTTTCCCGGACATTCGACGCCGCAGCAAAATTCTAACTTCATTAGACGTTGTCAGCACAGCGCACCTGAAAAAACAGAAGAGGTCCATGGCTCTTTGGCATCGAGTCGTTGACTCAGGGCGCATATAGTGCATGGATTCATGTAACCTACTTCTGAATCAACAAGACATAAATACAACAGAGCAAGAAAGGACATCAAAAGCTTTATTAGCATTCGATATTTATTTCCAGTATGTCAGTAATGCAGGTATGGCCTGTAATTGTCATGATCTCCAACACAACTCCCAGGGACAAAATGCACATTTTCTTGTTAATTGCACGATCTGTCAATCTATGAAGTGGACAACACCAAATCATCTAAGCGGATCACGAAAATAGCCTTTTCTTTCAAATGAAAAGGAGGCTTTAATTAGCTTGCACAATTTACCCATTTTCGAGATAGATGCGGACGCTCCAGATTGCATTTAAGGCAAAGCCTAGAACCACCTTAATCACTTAAATACTTGTTGAGACTGGCTCCATGAACTTTTTAGCTACTCCTCCAAAAGAGAGAGGATTATCGTTTTCGCTTGATGTCACAAGGGTGTCCAAATTAAAGTTCTGGCTAGCTCCACCAAATCTTAGGCATGAACTTTGAAACGATACATAATTTATGCCCTCGACGCAACCAAATATGTCATATTAACTTGGGAGAATTACCAAAAAAGTCCTAAACCTATTGCAATTGTGCCAATTTAGTCCTAAACTTTTTTTTTTGACCAACTTAGTCTTAAACCTTTTACAATTGTGCCAATTCAGTCCATCCGGCCAAAATTGGCTGGCCAATGTGGCGTGGATCTTGGCCATTTGGCGAATGATTTTTTAATAATAATTTTTTTTTTCGATTTTTTTTTTTTTTTTAATTTTTTTCTTCCTATCTTCTTCTTCCTCTGGCGGCATCGGCCGGCCGCCGAGGCGAGGGCCGGCGGGGGCGAGCCTCGCCCAACGATGGCGAGGCCGCCGTCGCCCGGCCAAGGCGAGGCTCGCATTTGCCGGTGGCCGGCGGGGGCGAGCTTTGCTGGCCCTCACCTCTGGCCGGTCGGCGCAAGAAGAAGATAAGGGAAAAAAAATCGAAAAAAATTAAAAAAAATTATTAAAAAATCCTTCGCCGGCCGGCCGGCATCCACGTCATATTGGGCCGGCCAATTTTGGCTGGATGGACTAAATTGGCACAATTGTAAAAGGTTTAGGACTAAATTGACAAAAAAAAAAGTTTAGGACTGAATTGGCACAATTGCAATAGATTTAGGACTTTTTTGGTAATTCTCCCTATTACCTTGCCATCTGAGGTTCAAGATTTCATCTTTAGAGATATCCATCGTTGGCAAGGACTTCATTAGAATAATGTGACTATGAGGGACACTTTCCACGATGCGATAAAGAGGCTCTGTTTTCTTTCCTAGGTAGGGCTCTCTCCCAAGTAGGCCAAGCTAAAGAATAGACAATGAATATGGGTAGGATGCGTTCATGATGATATGTGTGAATGAATGTGGTTCTTGCATGAACCCACCAATAGGAGTCTGAGGAGGTCCGAATCTTCTATCTGAAGGGATAAGGGAGAAAGGCGAAACAGAGAGGGCCATGCCAATGGCAATTGGAGGTGATGCTGTTTCAGAAAAGAAGAGTAAGGAGGGGTGCATGATGGGCTTTGCTCTTTTATCTTGTAGCTGTCAATCAGTTTTCATTTGTGGTGGCTTCATAAAAAGGTCTGAACCCGGACAACAAAGTCCTCCGCACAATGCAAGGTTCATCTTCTGTGTCCTCTTATGCATTATGTATCTATGATTAGTTGCTGCTGAACATTCAATCTGGCTTTGGGTTTAGCTCCTTGTTAAGATTAGGAGAACTAGGACAGTTTAGTATGACATGAGAGACTTTAATGGTTTTAAAAAAAAATTCAATTCGAAAACATATATTTGAAAAATTGGATTATTTAATTGCGAAACATAAGTTTGGCCCACTTTTCTTCTCCTTTTTGGTTCTTACTAGTTTGCAAAAAATCCCTGAGTCTTGAGTCATAATTAAGTTATTTCTCGGCCAGAAGTCATAATGAAATAATAAGATCTAACCAAGCAAAGCTTCACAGCCAAAGAGCCTCAAGAGGTATGGAGGAGGGTATTCCCCTCTTGTCTGTCCGAGCATCCAAACAAAAAGAGGTATGGTTAAGACTTACACATGGTCTGGGAGTAGGTACGAAGTTGGGATAAATATTGTATAGACTCGTTTTATAAATGACCCAACTAGCATAAACGTGATCAATTATTGTATAAGTAAGTATATATCTTAATATTTCATGGGTGGTGATTTTTATTAGGTAATGTTCTTCTCAATTCCACTATATTTGGAAGAGGCATTTATAATGGAAAAAAAGAAATTCGAATAATTATGAAAGAAAAATAATAAAGAAACGAAAATGGATAAATTAGGTGGTAGTGTTATTTGGACGTAGACTAGACAAAGGAAATAGAAAATGGATAACTGTACCGGAAGTTTTAAAATATGTCATAATAGTGCAATTAAATTCAAAAATTTACAAAAAATATAATCAAATCATTCTATTAATTTCGTCTAATTTGGTTAACAAAAGATGCTCACATGACCATTTTATATTTATTTATCCTATACGGTGATGACGTGACTAAAACACGAAAATAAGGCTAAAACAATGTCGATTTAGTCCAAATCTAATTTTT
The DNA here is from genome assembly GCA_014182515.1 of Eucalyptus microcorys. Lineage (NCBI taxonomy): Eukaryota > Viridiplantae > Streptophyta > Magnoliopsida > Myrtales > Myrtaceae > Eucalyptus > Eucalyptus microcorys. The sequence continues at coordinate 22,732,211 of CM024567.1, read as the reverse complement.
TATGCAAATTTTATTTAAATTAAATTAAAATATAGCTTTTTTTTTTTTTTTTTTTTTTTATAAAAAAAAAAAAAGAGAGTTGGAAACCAAGCGGCCAGGGCTTTGTAGCTCTACACGCATGGTTTCTAATTCTCCTTTTTAAAAAAGATTTTGCTTCTTTTTTATTTAATTTAAATAAAATTATTATAAAAAAAAGACCAAAACGGTATTGTTTTAGTCACGCCATCGCCACAGAGTGAGAAAATAATTAAAAAAGTCACTTCAGCATTTTCCATTAATCAAGTTGGATAGAGTTAACAAAATAACTTGATTACACAAATTTGACAAATTTTATGACTTAATTGTACTTTGTGAAATGTTTTACAAGTTATAGTGAACGGAGTTAACATAAGGATTTGATTGTACAAATTTGACAAGTTTATGACTTTATTGTCCTTCCATGTACTTATAAATTAAATGGGTTGATACCATCAAAAGTTCCTAATTTATAACCTTTGTGACACCAATATTGCAATTTTCTTTTTTAATCACATAAAACTTCAAAATATGTTTGTTGTGACACAATTATCCCAATTTTTTTTTCTGTGTATTAACAAAGCCTCATAAACTATATCAACCGAGACACCAATGTCCTCTTTTTAATTTTTGTCACCAAATTCTTCATACTTGTGCTACTGTGATAAAAACACCCTATGTTGCTAGCACAAGTTTGGGGTATTGGTCATGCGAAAAAAAAAATTGGGATATTGGTATTGTAGTGGACAAAGTTTAGAGTTTTTAATAGTAGAAGGAGGACATTTTTTGTCAAATTGATACAAGTTCAGATATTGGTGACACGAAAAAATGTTTGTGGTGTTGATATGACAATGAACAAAATTTAGGGTTTTTAGTGATGGATGGAGGGTATTTTGTCACAAATTTTGAGTTTTGTTAATATAGAAAAAAAGTTTGTGTTACTGGAGTCACAATAAGTATAATCTAGAATTTCATGTGATATTTTTCCCAATAAAAATACCATAAAAGTTTAGCGATGCTATTTCCACCCCCTCTTTTACTTCATACACCATTTTCTCAATCGACCGAAATAACTTTCTATGTTATGAAACAAGATTCATCGCTCATTCACCCTACTTTTATCTCTCCCATTACTATTTTTCACCTTCTATTTTTAAAGCTAACCGACTCTACTATTGTTCTATTTTGAAAAATTATTAATTATTAATTAAGCATACTTTTTTTGTGTGTAAATGTAAGTATTAGTTATCACATGAAGTGCAAAAGTATGGAGGCATCCCCAGCATTACAAATAGAACTAATGATGCAAGAAGATGGAGAAAGGAAGTTTCCACATAGTAGTAGTTTGGGAAGGTCTAATCTTTTTATAGAGTGAAGAGCTTTACTCCTAATGACTTTATGCACCTTAGACAAAATAATTTGGATATCATTAAACTTGTTTTAAAAGTATTTATAGTTGTGCTACATCCAAATGCAATATATTATTTTTAAGAATGATACCTTGAGCAGCCTTGCTACCAAGTATTTGCCCCTCATAGCACTAATCATCCATTGAAATTCATCATTCCATCCTCTTACAAAATGCCGAATCCCATGTTGTGCTAAGACACTACACCATATACTTCTAGTCCAATTGCACTTCAGAAATAAATGTAATCAGTCTTCTAAACAGGTCATACAAAAATTGCACTTGATGTCGACTAAAGGCATCCATCGCGATACAACTTTTGCTATCGGAACTTTGTCTTTGCAAAGGAGCCATCCGGTAAAATTATGTTTGTTGATACCATCGGTCCAAATTAGGTTATGCCACTCCACAATCAATCCCACTCGTTTGAGTTTGTCATATAACTCTTTACAACTGCACCTAGACCTAGAATATGACCAAAGTTAGATCAGGTCTCAAATTAGGGAGCCCTTGCCAACTCTAGGTCATATTGCCCTTGATGTCGAGTTGCACAATTGGAGTATCTCTACATTTAGTATCATGAACCCAATTGCTCTATAGGGAAGAGAATTAAAAATTGATGAGGTTCTTAAGCATGCGGCCTAGCAATTCTTTGTTCCATAGTTTCAAATTGAGCAAACCTAGTCCTCCTTATCTTTTGGGTAAGCAAACTACTTGCCAAACGACTTTGTGGGATCTATGTACTTCTGTATTACCTGCCCATAAGAATTGTTTGATCTTCTATTCAACCTAGTTTGCTTTGGAAATAGAAACATTTGGATCCAATAAGTGCAGATGGAGATTAGGACCGATTTGGCCAACTAAAGACATCATGCATAGCTTTTTATACCCCATCCTTTTATCCTCTTAAAGATTTTTCCAATCAGACTCTTGCAATGAGAGTGCGCAAGCCTTCTAGTAACAAGGGGAATGCCAAGGTTCTAATAAAAGGGTAGCTATGGAGAAAGGTGTATGATTCAATATGAGGAGCTTTTCATCCTCGAAAAACCAAAAAAAAAAAAAAAAATTTGACATTTGTTTGGGTTAAAGTTCAATCCTGTGAGAAATGCAAAATCACCCTATACATCAACAAGGCAAAGGACGGAGTCTATATCCCCATTAGCAAAGAGGAACAAATCATTTGCGAAGCATAAATGAGTAATTATTCTGCATTTTATAGTGCCAATGGAACTTGAAGGGAGAAGCATCAATTTTTGCATTGATAATTTTTTTAGGAATTTACATAAACTGGGCAAAGAGATAAGGACAGAGTAGACAATTTTGTCATAGCCCATTAGTGCTATTAATATAGCCAACTTGTTTGCCGTTGAAGTCAACTAAGAACCTTGATGTAGTGATGCACTGATTTATTAGATCAACCAGGAAATCAAGTGTATTTAAAGTTTTAAGAACCCCGACTACCTCAAGTTTTGCTTTCTACTTTACCATGTCAAAAGCTTTCATGAGAACAAGTTTTATTGCAAGCTTGGTGTAGTGATGCATTGATTTTACCTTTATCGCCCTTGCAGTAGTTGTGTAAGAGTTTTGGCACAGTAGTATATCCTCTAAAATCTGTCGTCTCGAGATGAAAGTGATTTGGTTGAGGCTGGTGACTGAGGGAGAACACAACGAATTAGTTCTACTAGTAGCTTGGGTATGATCTTATATAGAACATTACAGTACAAAATGGGTCTAAAATCCTTGAAGTGGCATGGATTAGGAGCCTCCGGTACAAGAGAGTCAATGTAGAATGTATGGATTTCGATATTCTCTTTGATGCGAAGAATTCCATGATGGCATCCTCGATGTCTTGTCCTATGATGGGCCAAGCCCCTTTGTAGAAGAAATCGTTATATCTGTTAGGACCTGGAGCTTTGAAGTCATTGAAACCCTTGATAACTCTAAGTATATGTGTTCTTTGAAAGGCTGGTAAGTTCATTAGAGCATTAACATCTTTATGGAATAAAGATGCATACCTCTCGTATGGGACACAAATGTGACTGGAGTTGCCTAGAATATGCTGATAGTAAGATATTATTGTACCATTGAGAACTCTCTCGTTAGTAATAACAGTGCCTTTGTCAAGTAAGAGATGATTTATCCTGTTATGTGCATTTCTATGCATCGTGAAGGTGAAGAAAATCTTACTATTGTTATCACCTACCTTGAGTTATAGATTTCTAGATTTTTGCGTGAGCAAGTCTTATTGGTGCTTACTAAGGGTCCGTTCGTTTCGGGGAAAATGACTTCCGGGAAAATGTTTTTCGGATTTTCCGATATTCGTTTCACGGAAAATGAACTAGTCAAGGAAAATATTTTCCATCATTGAAAAAAATAACCTTTAAAGTGAGGAAAACGTTTTCCATGACTTCTTATCTCTTACTTCTTTTTATTAATACATTTTCGTTTTATTTTTATGCTTTCTTTTTCTTTCTTTTTTAAATTGAGTTTTTAATTTCTTTTCTTTTCTTTTTTTCCTTTTCATCTTCTTCTTTGGCGGTGCCGGCGACCGGCCGCAAGCCAACGGCCGGCGAGGCTCCGCCTAGCCTGATCTGGCGAAGCCAAGATCGGACCTCGCCAGATCAAGCAAGGCGAAGCTCTTGCCGGCCTAGGCGGAGCTCGCGGCTCGCCAAATCCGGCGAGCTAGGCGGGGCTCGAGCCTCGCCGCAAGCTTCGTCGGGCTCTAGCTAGCTGCGAGCTCGCCGGATCTGGCGGCGGAGCTCAAGCTCGCGAGCGGAGCTCAAGCTCGCCGAGCTCGCGGCTCGCGGCGAGCTCAAACGAGATCGGCCAAGCCTCGAGCTTGCTTGGATCGGCCACCGGGTCTTGGTCGGCCGTTGGGCGGCCCGGCCATCGTCGGGCGGGAAGGAGGCGCCGGCAGTGGAAGGAGGAGGAAGAAGGAGGAAGGAGGCACCGGCGGACGAAGAAGGAGGAGGAAGGAGGAAGGAGGAAGGAAAAGAAAAAGAAAGAAAATAAAAAATAATAAAAATTTCGATTTTTTAAAAATATAAATAATTAAAAATTCATTTTTAAAAAAAATATATATAATATTAATTTTTGGTCAATTAAAAATATTAAAATTCAATTTTTAATAATTTTTCCCAAACAATTAAATGAGCTAACGAACGGTGGAAAATATTTTCTATTCAAATTTTAGGTTTTGACCGAACACCGGAAAATAGAGTCATTTTCTTGGAAAATGACTTTCGGAAAAATGTTTTAGGAAACTTGTGATATTTTCCGCGAAACGAACGGACCCAAGAGCAAAAAAATTCTTCTAGTTGTGCCTTTTCTTTAGCCCGAGTGATGGGGTTATAAAGGTCTTGCGCAAGCTCACGTTGAATTTGTTGTAGGCTGTCCCTAGTCGTCTTGACCTTCAAGTGTAGGTCACCAAATTGAGATTTATTCAGGTGCTTAAGTTAAATCAGCATTTTGAGCTTTTTCATCACCATAAACTTTTGGATCCTCTACATTTCTATTGCCAACAAGCAGAGACCGTAAACAATAAATCCAGGCTATCGGTTCAGAAATAGAAGAATATAAAAGTAGTCTTTCCTGTTAATTGTTGTCATAAATTGTGATGTGGAAATCAACAAATTGCCCACGTTAGCATGCCACTTAAGATTTCTAGTGATGACTAGACGTCACGTCATCGATTTTCGATGTCAATTGATGAGAAAGACTATATTGAAATATCATCCAAAAGTTTATGACTATATTGAAAAAAAACCAAAAAGTATGGTTGATTAAGTGGAATAATTAGTTGTTGACAAGAAAATTATGATAATTTTAATTGCATTATAAGACAATCCAATCAAACCATTGGACAATGCATATTTTTTTGTCAATTCTAAATGCATCAAAATTTCAAAAAAAAAAAAAAAAACAAGAGAAGAAAAAATGTAAGATATAATCTTAAATTTAGGACCTGCAAGAGATAATAAGGTCAATTTAAGGTGATAGGAGGTGTTGGAAGTCAAAAAATAGATGAAAAAAGCATAGTCTTTTTGCGTTTTTCCTTTTCACATAATTGCTCATTTAAATGTTAAACCTAACTTACTTATTTATATTTGAATTGATACAAGTAAAATAAGGAGAGAGTACAATGGGTCTTTAGAGTCAAGGGCCGTATGGTGGTTGGAAAAAAAGAGGGGCAAATCAAGTAATTTATAATTAATAACTTATGTATTAGTACATAATAATTGTTTTGATGATATTTTAATTTCGATCTTTATTGAAAATTAAATTTAAAATATTTTGGATTTTATATGCAATGGGCCTCATTAATGAGAAGTACCTAGTTTTATATACATGGTACTCACTTCTATTAATTTGTCATATAAAGAATTAATTACTGCAATGCATTTGTTTACATGAGACCTTCATGATAAAGTCTAGAGGAATAACCGCATTAATTGGCCCTCACCAACCTTTTCACTTATAAATAAAAATCATAATACTAACTTCCTCTAAATTTTGCCAAGTTATTCAACACAAATCATAATACTAACTTAACGCTCCTTCCCATACATGAGTCGGCCGACAAAAAGAGTGCAAAGTCAATCTTTATATAGGCAAACTTCGTGGAAGCTTATGAAAGAACAATAACACTGTAAACAAGTGACAGTTAATTATGAAATTGCACTGGAGATTTTAGCATTGATATTGTCTAGAAAATTAACAGCTGATCTTTGGTCAATAAAGCTCATTGCACTATACACTTTCACTATAATATACAATGTCTAACATCAACATGGATGTGTTGGGTCCAGCCTCAAGATATTCAATACATGGTACACACACACTACCGGGTGGACATGTTGACCGGTGCTATGGACCAAAGTCTTTTATGGCGCTCTCTCGATTGCCGAAAGGATCATCGATAAGGACCACGTCTTCTTCTTGTCAGAAAGGGGGAAGAAGCCCCACGCCTGGTACACATTTCAATGATCTTTTGATGTTTGTTTACTGGTTTCGATACAAGATCGTTGTACTTTCTCCCTTCTCTGTTCAAGAACAACTTATTCATAGAAATTAAAACATGTTGGGTGAATATCGTTGCCATGTTTGGTGCACCCAATAATGCCACAACACAAAATGTACGCAACCAGCTTTGTAGGTGAGGTCGTAATTGTTTTTGGGAGGGAGGGGGAGGGGGAGGTTGGGGAAGGAGAGAGGATTAAATAATTAGTCCTAAATTTATTGTACGGATATCATTTCAATTATATATATTTTTTATTTTACTAATTTAATCATAAACTATTGCTCAAAATTTCAAGGTAGTTATTTTGGCCAATTTTCATCACTAATTGACCGAAAGAGTTATATTTGAATTTCACGTAGATATTTATAATTAAATTGGCAAAACTAAAAAAAAATGTTGACTTAATTAGACAATTTCCCTGAGGAGAGGCTCTTGGGGATCAAGTAACCAGTCTTAGACTTATTGTATAGATGCTAGTTTAGTTTAAACTTTTTGATTTTTTAATTTAGTCCTAAATTTTTATGTGAAATTCCAATATAATCATTCCGATCAATTTTTATTGCGTTAGCGATTTTTTGCCAAAATTAACTGGAAGAATTATGTTAGAATTTTGCGTAGAGGTTTATGATTAAATTGGCAAAATTGAAAAGTTGCATTAGAAAAAATTTAAGACTAACTTGACAATTTCCCCCAGAGAGGTTCTCAGGGAATAACCAATCGGTCCTAGATTTATTGTATGTATGTCAATTTAGTCCCAAACTTTTCCATTTTGCTAATTTAGTTCTAAATTTTGCGAGAAATTCGAATGTATTCATTCTAGTCAATTTTCATCACCTTGGCAATTTCCCATCAAAATCAACCAGAAGAATTATATTGGAATTTCGCACAAAGCTCCAAGACCAAATTGGCAAAACTAAAAAGTTTTGGACTTAATTGGCATTAAAATAAGTTTAAGACTAACTGGACAATTTCAGAGAGAAGGGAGGGGGGGGGAGGACTCATTCACTAGTAATTAGTTTATAGACAAGGCAAAAATAATGAGATCATTGAAGTAATTTAGTCGATTAATCATGCGATAAAAATTTGGTCCAACCACAAAGAGCAATTAACTAGCTAGTTACTACGCACCGAACTCTCTTTGCTTTGTCATACCCCAAAAACAAAAGAGAGTCCTTCCTTAGTGACACTTCATTGGATACATGAAGCGCAATCATATGTCAACTTTGTTTAAGTTTCAAGGCAGCTATTAATGTCCGGAACCATTGCAGGACAAGCGAGGGACCACGATTAAAGGACAAGATTTTAAGTGCTGTTGTAAAGCATACGGCAAAAACCAAATAGCAATTCCACTTCGAGGACCACTGAGTAATAAGAATTAAGTATGGGTTCCTTTCCTATCGTATGGAGCGTCACCAGCTGCGATGATATCATTGTTCATGCCCTACATTTTCCAAGGGCGTCTAAGTAGAATGAATGTGTCAATCAAGAATTCAACTGCACATTAACAGACCAAAAGGAAAAAAAAAAAAAAAAAAAAAGAGGGAATTTTCCTTTTTATCCACGTACTTTTACTATTTTTTGATTGAATCCCTATAATTTTAATTTTTCTTTAATCAAACCATTCTACTTATGTAAAATATCTAATTGAGTCTGTTTGGCACCAGATCTAGCCAAATCCAGTCGATGTGGCCGTCGGAGTATGAATGGGTTGATTTTCTTTATTAAGTTTTCATTCTACCGCTCATTCACTATACACATCGGGTGTCCACATAGGCAATATCTAATCCACTTTAACACTTTGACGTCCGGCAATGGTGGTGTTCGCTGGATTTGACCGAATATTGTGTTTGAGGGATTTGATTAGGCATTTTATTTAAGTAGAATGACTTGATTTGAAAAATCAAAAGTACACAACCTTGAAAAAAAAGTAATGGAAGTACCAAGGTAAGCGAAACAAAAAAAAAAAAAAAAAGGCATAAATTATTATCAATAATGAAAATAATTGTCATTGACTAATTATTTCAAGTAATATAAATAATTATTTTTAGGAATATATTTTTTAAATTATTCATTTTTCGAAAAGCAAACTTACCTGGTACAATTGAACTTCAGAATTGACAGAGATAGAGAGAGGGAGATGATCACTTGGGCAAGCAAAGCACTCCTCTTGTAGGATGGTTTATAATTTATAATATTCTAGAATGTGGCCCGCAAGTTGCCGCTGTCAATAAAAATATATATCGACTGATAATAATGCTGTCATAACTATCAATGAATGAGAAATATATACTTGAATTTCAAATATTTGAATTAACCCACGTAGCTGATTAGTGATTGGGGGACAAACTTTGAGTGTGCTTTGAACACAGGACCCATATTTCATATCGCAATACTATCGAGTGTCGTAGGTCACCAACGGCGACGAATTTACACTATGCGCCCCCATCCAATTCTTTGTAGTTGTGAAGAGAAATAATTGTCTTTAAGGTCTTCTGAGTGATTTCACACTGTTTTGAACTTTAAATTGAGTTTAGCCTCCATTTAATTTAAAATAAATAAATAAATGTGGATATTTTATAACAAGGGCAAACTGCACTCACAAATCGATAACAGTTAATAAACAATCTTAGCATGCGACAATCATAGATATTCATAACATTAATTTTTATCGTATTTTTTGGGTGTAAGAACATTCCTTTTACATCTAAAGCAACCGTATCTGATTTTCTTTTTTAGCAATTATGGATCGTATTAGCACCCCATAAGAAAAAAAAATTTGATTAGTATTTGACGACCGATTTAAGGTCCAGATGATTTCTTACTAGTCCATGAAATTAGTAGGGAATTTCATAAGTTGAGGTTTATCTTTTGAGGATAGGCTTCTTGTCATGAAAAGAAAAATCTATTGATTTATGTCAGCAAGGGACCCAATAGCTAGTAAGGGGGCTACCTCTAGAGCTGGACAAATTTCATTAGTCCACCCCTCCGAGATTATGTTATTGCAAATTTTAATCTCATTCACATCATTATCATCTACCAATTTTCAACAAATGTCTTCTTTTTTGACATCGCGAGTCCATGAACTTAATGATGTTGCATATCATGTAGTCCTCTTTGAATTTTCAAACATCTGCAGCATTCTTTGCAAATGTCAATTAAATCGGTTAAGTATTTCTTTAACAAAATACGTATGCTTATTAAGATAGCTTTCTAAAGACTCACTTGCTAAGATATTTGATCTTGAATTAGTAACATGCGCAAATTAATTCTTCACATAGCAGAACTTTGAGGGTGAATGTTCTTATATACTAAGAGTATTTTGAACTATTTAAGATGGTTGGTTCCAATCCTAAGGAGGAAACATCATATGACGGTTGCACGTTACTTGATCGGTCAATTGCATCATGTTGAATGATGTATGGGATCCTTTCTTGAGATATCATAAAAGCGTAATTCAGTATCACTAACGTATGCCTAATAGATAGATAGAGTTGAGACATAGGCAACTAATTAAAAAATTCACCCCAATGGTTGGCGTAGTCCATCAGGGTTTCAGGGGATTCTCAACTCGCAAATTATAAGGCACCTGTTTCAATCTTACAAATTGCTCGCAAAACTACTCCAAGTTAGAGTCACTTGCTCAAGCCAAATGCTTGGACTTCACCGGTTTATGCGAGGCTTGCTCGTATTCCTTAAATGTTTAAGTAGTCATGTATGTCTCTGGGCTCGTTCCTTCCTATTAAAGAAAAAGTAGAAAATAGGGTGAGCTCTCATTAGATCAGCTCCATTATATGCGGCAATGCTATGTTGTTATTGGTTGTGGCTGTGCTTGACATAGCCATGTACGGCTTGCTACAGCTACATCACTATATAGGTATACAGGACGAGAGAGTAAATGAGCCAAACGTGGTGGATGAGACACATTGCCAAAGCTGGGGCGATTAATAAGTGTGCGAATTGATCTTTCTCAAACAAGACATTTCTCCCTTTGCCGTGTCTCCAGTTTTGCATTGGCCGGAAACAGAAGCCCCCATCATCATTCATCAACATGTCAATGCTCGATTTATTATTCTTCCGATCCCTGAATTTCACCGGGCATTACGCTCTAGCCCCCGGACCTGAGGGCAATCGTTTCGCTTTAGTCTGGCTGCATGCGGAATGAATTGGTCCACATATTATACTCCCCGAGATAACGACGTGGAAAATTGAATGTGACATCCCAATCATTTTGCAGTACTCTGTCAAGTATGATATACTAAATCAAGTTTACTGTTTGAATACTGATTTTGTGATGGAAAACACAGCGGACTGAATATTTATGCAGTAACATGCACAGATTATAAAAAAAGTAAGTTTGACAAACATGTGAGATGATCTTATGAACCACCTGCTATCAATCGGCGCTGGGAAAAGTGGGTGTACAAATCTCCATGGCAACATCACAATTCACACCACATCCCGATTCCTGGTTTAAACAAAATCAGGGCGACACAAACCGACACGTACGAAGAAATGCCGAAGCTTCTTCCGATGTCGTTCTCAGGAAATGGTCTTTGATCTAGATCAGACGGATAGGAAAAAGAGGGTTTGGGTTGTCAATTAAGCGATGTACTTTTTTGAACCCTAAACACCCCTTTGATTGAAAAAGGAGGTACTGGGGTCACTGATAACCGAGGTTTATTGAAGTTCAGAGTGTGATTCCAAACACCCACTTTCAAGTCCATGAGAGCACAAGATTTGGAGAAAGAATATCAAATCAGCTAATTCCTTTTGATTCGCCAGATAAAATCAATTGTACTAGGAATTTTGTATCCTAAAATAAGATAAAATTAGTCTTGCTGGTATTTGCCCAGAAAAGAAAAACACTTCACGTAATAAATATAGGTTTCATTTTGAATTATTGTGTGACATGTCTTGAATTAAAAATTTCACAGCAAGATAATAGGATTTTGTGTATTTTTGGTAAAGGAATACAGTGTCTTTTTTAACATATTCACAAGCCTGTGTAATTTTCATTTTAAGGGGGCAATAAGCCAGAGTACAATGTGAGCTCTCCAATTCTACCTCTCTCTCTCTCTCTCTCTCTCTCTCTCTCTCTCTTTCTCTCTCTCCCTCTCACGCGCACACACACACACACACACAGAGACACAGACACACCCACACACGCAGGGTGAGAATGGACGGTGGACTTCCAATGCTGAATTGTCTGCTGCAGCATACATTGAGGAGCTTATGTTTGTATTCATCAGATCATTCTAATTCCTCGAAGTGGGTTTATGCTGTTTTTTGGAGAATCTTGCCTCGGAACTACCCTCCACCAAAGTAGAGATGCACTCATTAATCATCAGTTTCTGTCGAGTAAAGTTTCGTACATTTCGCTGTTTCTTGATCGATGTTGCTCTGCTGCAGGTGGGAATTTGGAGGGGGTGCCATTGACAGAGCCAAAGGGAACAAAAGAAACTGGTAACCGTTATGTGATTTTGAGTGACTTAAAAAAGAACTGAGAGACCCTCTTCTAATCTCCCGTCAATTTTTGAGCTTTTCATCTGGTTTCTGAATCAGGATTCTTGTTTGGGAAGATGGGTTCTGTGATTTCTGCGAGTGTGAGAAGGTGGGAGGTGGGTACACGAAGGGAAGGTTTGGACCAGAGGTCTTCTTCAAAATGTCTCATGAGGTCTACAGTTACGGTGAAGGGTCGGACTTTAATCGAACTCCCCTCGCGTTGTCATCTTTTCGTGTCTCTTTCCAGGGCAAGAAAGAGTGATTTCTTCCAATTCTTGTTGCAGATTGGTCGGGAAAGTGGCAGCAGACAACAGTCACAAGTGGGTGTCGAGAGATACCGGGAGCGAAAGCGATCCGAACTTCGTCTCCTCGTGGAACATGTCGACTGAGCCGGTAAGACAAGTAACGCAATTTCACTGTTTGAGTAAGCACAGCAGATGCAAGTCTCAGTTTCTATAGTTCTCCTTCAATCTTCATTTGCATGAAAGTTTACTTCCTACATTGCAGCAACCGAGGGCATGGGAGGTTCAATTCGATACCGGCATTCAGGTCGGTGTTTCCCGGACTCAAAAAGCGAAACAAACCCAGTTTTTCTTTTTCCCTTTACAAATGCACCTGCAGCTAAATTGTTTGAATTGCAGACAATTGCCATTATTTCGGTACGAGAAGGCATAGTTCAGCTCGGATCATTGGATAAGGTCTTCTTCTCTCTTCCTTCTCTTTTCTTCTTTGCCGTCCCTCCTGATCGTTGTCCATTATGGTCATTTGGTTTCTCCAGATAGCGGAAGATCTTAATTTGGTGATCGGCATACAGAGAAAATTCAGCTATCTCCAAAGCATTCCCGGCGTTTTCGCGATACAGAGACCATATCTACCTCTCCAAAATCCCTACCTCCGGAAATCCCATATCTCCATCACTGAACACCACGAGACATTTTACTTGGAGGATGAGAAACGCCAATTCATTGGTGCCAAAAGGTTGTTCGAGGAAGCACCGGACAGCAGCCCAGTCAAGTCCATCAATCTTGGTTGGAACACCCCGCAATACGGCATCCAGGGCCCATCCATGTGGCCAATCCCGCCTCTTCTGTCGAAGCTACCTCCCGTGATCCCGCCTTATAACCCCATCGAACCTCCCGATCCAGCTGTCAAAGACAGGAACAGCATCAGCAATGGGTGCCAGAGAGCAAAAGCGAATGAAAACCAAGTTCAGATTGGTGATGTGAAAGTGGAGCCTTCATGTCACCTGGATGCTATTAGCGAAGCAAAAGCCAACGCCCCCGAGCTGTGAATTTGACATGAAAGATCAGGTACTTGTTGGACTAAGATTTGAGCCTGTTAGAGATGGAGAATAGTCGCCAAATCTTAATTAATTAGGAAAGCCGAAACGCCACATAATTATGAAGTAGACATAGAACACTTTCAGGCTCCGAGCAGTCGGTCGGTAGTACATTAGTAGTTCTGCATCAGCTGTACATCTGTTTATAAAAAATGAAAGTACAGTTTTATATGATAAGCTCAGGCCTTATGTACGTATGCGGAGTCTGTTTCTGTGAAGCCAAATTATGCTCCTCGTACCGTACTGAATGCTCTGCATATAGTATGACAAACTTTGGAGCCTTGGCTCGATTTAGCACTGCCTTGTTCTGGATCACGATCAGCTAATCTCGTGGCTGATCGCACGACATCCACTGGCCAGGGTTGAGCCGAACAACTGGATTGGCCCAATTCTTTTTTGTTCCATCCCTATCGTTGTGGGATACCTGACCTCCACCATTATGTGATGGTCCCCCTGAACATGCTGATAGGTAAAGGACATGGCAAATTGTCAATAGGATGAAGTTGTGCGCAACATTGAGAACTTTCCCGGGACACGCTGATTGGTCCCCATTCTCGAACCACTTGATTTTTTTTCCCTGTTGAATGAATTAGAGAGAGAGAGCGAGAGAGAACTGCGATTCATGTTTTGAGACATAGATGCAGAGTGATAGGTTGGAAAACAACGTTGTCTAAACTGGTGTCAAGTTCTGTAATCAGGCAGAAGTTCATAAAGGCTAGTAAGTACCTTTCTCATACGTGCTACATAATCAGACCAAGTTACTTCTCCACTCCCCTTCGCGACATGATCTTCACGAGACCCCATCACATTGATCTTACGTATGCATGGGGCCAAAAGTCTCTCAGAACCATCAATACATACAGGGGATAATAATACTGTAGCAGCAAATTTTGCTTGAATCTCTGTAAGGACTTGGAAAGCAGCAATCAACTTAAAAGAACGTGCATATTTTGCTCGAGAATGGAGGTGGATCCCAACACTGGCACCCCGACTGTTAGTAATATATGCTTGCTCTCTCTTCAAACGCTTAATTTTGAATCATCAGCAACTCACAATGATGTCCGTTCTCAGAGAAAGAATGCTTGATCTCTCTAAGAGTTGTTTCAATAAAGAGTTGCGATCCGTTCAAGACAGACCAGAGAGATTAAACAGAGTAAAGCTGCTTTCCCATTATAGAAAGAAATTAACCCACCAGAGAACAGAATAATCAGAGGCGTGGACTGAAACAAAGCATTCAAATTCCATTAAAATAAGGGAACTATTCGAGAACCCCTTGCTGAATGAAGCCTAGATTTACAGAGGATGCTTCAGAAACTTGCAGCAGCAAAGTCTGTGTATCTCATGCCGCATAAAATAATTAAGTCTATTTACAGAACCAGTTCCTAGACATACTTTACGAACGATTTAAGAAAGGGGCTCTGTGGATCTGCAGTTTAATGAGAATGAAGAGAAGATGAGTCGCTGTGATTTTCTTGACTATCCTTAAGAATCTCCATCCACAGCATACAATCCCCATTCCATCCACAGCATACAATCCCCAAGTTTTTTTTTTATGCACTGCTCTTCTGTCCATCACTTCCAAAAGCCCAGTGAAATTTAGCAGGAGTGCGCTTCAATGCCTTGACTCCTAGTGGATTGTCTTTGCTCTGTCGCACAAAAACAAATTAGAAAGAACACAAAGGATTGTTAATGAAGGAGGCACTTTGAATTAACTTTTATATGTTCAGGTCAAGTCAGATGCATCCCCAAATTCAGGAAGCAATTCATGATGAAATTGAATTGACTTGATTGTGCTTACCATCTGGCAGGTCCCAGCGTTTACATTGCAGACTGGGAAGTCGTGAGGGCAGCAACTATAGTGGTCTTCACAACAGGTGGCTGCCTCGAGAGGGCAGCATCCCCAGGCAAAGCAGTAGTTTGCATACTCATAGACACAGCAGCAGGTGTTGCTCTCGGGACAAGAGTAGTAATTGTCGCAGACAGTTGGAGGCTTCACTGGAGATGGAGGAGATGGGCCGGGATTAGGAGGATTTTGGCCTTTCTTGATGGGGTAGGAGGCCTCCATTGCTATACCACATTTGCCAGTGGGGTTATTGGCCACATTTCGTGCCATTTTGATGTACCCTTGCTCTCCCCAGCTACCACCCCATGAGTTCTTCACTATCCAGTAATCAACTCCGTTTTCTGTGCCATATCCAACTGCAGTAACCCCATGATCCAAAGCTGTCCCACATTTGCCAGTAAATACACCCTGTAAAAGCCAGAGGGCACGGTTAGGGCCATAAAGCCTTTGAAAATCATCTGCGCTTGCTCCAAGAAATGTGTTCAACAGTAACTTTCCAAATTAGCTCTCACAATTTGAAAAGTAAACATTATTAAGATTATCATGCCGTAGCAGTTACAAAAAAAGGGCCTAGTAGACCTATTTTTTCGAAAAATCTAGTTCATATGACCATCGAAAAAAAGGCTTTGTTAGCTAGCATGGTTGGTCTCATGCGAGGGCATTCACAAAAAAGGGCCCAGTAGACCTATCTTTTTGAAAATCTAGTTCATATGACCATCAAAAAGGACTATATCAGCCAGAATTTCATTACTCCACAGAAGCTCATCAATTCCTCTACGTGATAATTTTTCAGGTAACTAGCGTAGTTGACACTCAAGCTGCAGATGAATAGTTGAATTTTAGAGAGAAATTGCAAGTAACACTCCTCCATGATTATTACACCAAAGCTAAAGCTTCTTATGATTGAGCATGCAATATTTCTAGGTTGATGGACCAACTAAGGAAATATGACTATAAAGTAAGGATATTACCGAATCATAAAACTGGAATTCCCGGCCTCCTGCTTCAATGGCCACACTAACTGGTTGATTAGCAACTGCCTTTTGCAATGCTTTCTCATCATTTTCTGGAACATCTTCATAATCGTCGATCGTCACAACCTTTGCGTTCTTCTGCAAAAAGATGGCATAGAGGGAATGATATGTTATTACCTTCATGATCATTATTATGCCCATTAGACTATTAGATGATTAATTGCGACACAAACCCTGTATTGGTCACAAGTGCTATCTACAGCTCTATAGGGATAATCTTCCTCGGTATCAATGCCTCCGTTGTTGATAATGAATTCGAAGGCATAATCCATGAGCCCGCCATTACATCCTTCATTGTAGGATGTATCGCAGTCCACAAGTTCCTGCTCAGACAGAGAGATCATATCACCAGTCACAATCTTGTTTATCCCCTCCACAGCAGCAATTGTAGAGAACGCCCAGCAACTCCCTTCAGTCAAAAATAAACACCGAATCAAGCAGGTATAGTTAGAAGAATCTCAAGCCCATATTTTCTCTGAGTTCCCTGTTATATTCATCAATAAGACAGTACATCATCAATGCCTCCATGGACATGTCTCATACTCATTATATTCATCTCCTTAGCAAATTACTTTGATATATAAAGGCATACCAATTTTATAACTCACGGAGATTAATAAGAAATAAAAATATAGAGAGAGCTTACAGTGTTTCCTCTGGTTCTATTGGGAAAAAAAAAATCAAGTTTTCACATAATTATAAGATGTTTTTCCCTTTCCAGACTGCTAATAACATGAATTTCTTCACGGAATATTTAAGGAATTCAGCTTTGCCTCCACATGATAACTAAATAAGCTAACTTCTGGACACCCTTAATTTTTTGCATTTGGATGTCAAGTGTGAGTAGTTGTTTCTCAGCCCCACCATTAGCCTTTCCATCGTCGGATTTGGCACTCAAGTTTGCTGGATAAGCTGCAAACTTGAAGCTACACCTTCCCTCCACACTTCATTTTCATTGTCCAAAGAAACAGATATAAAGAAGAATTAACAGGACATCAACTTGCTGCCAATTAATCTTCTTAAAGATAATCTTAAAGATAATCATGTCTCAATACATAGATAAAACACAATCACCCCTTGCAAACTGGCGCTTCAAAGTTTGTCGTCAATCGTTCGCTCATAAGCTTTTCATCCATGGGATTTCTAACAATACTAATGACCTTATGCACATGTACATGTATCCACCACCGCCTAAATCGATTTTCACTACTTTTTCTTCCCAAAATCCTTTTGCACTAAAACAAATAATAAAAAAAAATACACCAATTGGCTTTCTTTTTTTCCAAGTAAAGTACCATTTTAACTTCAAATCCATTAACAGTGACTTCAGAGAAGCTTGTGCGCGAATGGCAGTATATTTTGGGCCAAATTGGCGTATCTCAATTGCTTGATCCTCCTTATTTAACTTAAAATTCGGCGCATGTAGCGACAGCCCATGAAAGCTCCCCTCAAGCTGTGAACTTTGTATGCACAAAAATGACTTAGCAAACATAGGAAAATTCAAATGAGAGAAAAAAGATTTGCAGCCATTACTATACCTTCATACGCTTTCTAAATTTCTAGGAAAAAAGAGAACAAAAAGATTTTTGACTTCCCGTCTATAAGCAAGTTCAAATATATGAATAGCAGCCGATAGATCTTCATGAATGAACCCTCTCGAAGCCCATAAAAGGATGTAAATCAGGCGATCAACGCAACCATGGAAATCGGTCCAAAACGATGGAAGCTACCATCAGACAACCAAAGGCACGAAACTTCCTAACGAACAAAAAGGGCTACTATTAAACGCAAAAATCAAAAAAAAAAAAAAAAAATTTCCTCCCATAGAGTAAAATAGCAAATTACCAGTAACCGCATCCTTGACCACAACATCAAAATTTCCGCCTCTTTTTTTTTCTTTTTGTTTAATATCATCACGGATGCGTTACACAAACGTATCGCATCGAAAATATCAAAAAGAAAATCATTAAAAGTATCCGAAGCGTTACGAAAATCAAATCAAGCGAATACATATGCGATATTAAACGAAGAACTCACCGCAGCTTCCCTGGTCCTTGACCTCGGCAACGGCGCCCTTCGTCCTCCAATCGACGGACGCCGGCAGCTCCTCCCCGGCGGCCACGGCGTACCGATCGCTGCGGGCCCTCCCGAGCCGCCGCCCCGACCGATCCATCCTGGCGCCCAGGTACATGGACCGGTACTCCTCGTTGGTGAGGTCGGCGAACCGGTTGAGGCCGACCGTGTAGGTCCGGTTCCCGCCGGCGTTGTGGTCGTCGATGAACCGGAGGTTGTCCTTGAAGACCTGGAAGCGCTTCTCCTTCTCGCCCAGGGCGTTGTAGGCCTTGCCGTGCTTGGCGAGCCAGCTCTCGTAGACGGCCATCACCTCGTCGTCGGACCTCCAGGAGGAGGAGGAGGACCGGTCGCCGTGGGCCCGATCGTAGCTGACGATGGACATGTCGAGGGCGGAGGCGATCGTCAGGGCCAGCGCGAGGGCGAGGACGGCCACGGCGGCCGCCGGCGGCGGCGATTTGAGATCCATCTTCTCGGCTTCGGCGTATCCGATCGGAGAATCAGAGGAGAGAGAGAGAGATATATAGAGAGAGAAAATGGGAATGGACGAGCGAGAAGGAGAGGAATCGCGGTTTTATAGAAGGCGATGTAGAGAGAGAATCGGAGAGATAGAGAGAGAATATAGGGGGAAATTGTAAATTTGTGGGAATGGGAGTGGACGAAGGAGACTATTATTACAGGGCCCCCCAGCAAGGAATCGCAGAGGCGAGACGTGATTGGCTGGAGGCGAGGAGAGAGAGTGGGCTCCACGGGAAACGGGAGAGGGAATGGTTGCACTGGATAAATGATTTTCCCCCTTTTTATTAAATAATAATAGCTGTTCGAATTCGATTTGAATACTACTCGATTCTTTTCCAATTCGAGCTGACCTCGTGCTCGGCAGATATGACAATCCAGTACCTTCGCTAGTTACGCAATTGTACGTTTACCTGTTCCAATCGCATAATTTACAATCATTCATATCAATAAATTTATAGTTACGATGTTTCAATCACACTTTATTTCTTGAATTAAATCTTTATGGTTAAGTTTGAATTCGATTGAGATGCAAAAAAGTACGTTTGTTTAACTGAAAATTTTGTATTTTTAAAGGAAGATAGTCAAGTTTTCGTTTATTTTGCGGTTTAATAAGAGTAATTTCCTTCTTATTTTGAGGGGAAGTTGTGTTCCCTCCAATCTAAATTTGTTGATTTTCAGTTTATGAAAAACATTTTCTGAACAATGATTAGTTTTATGTTGTTCAAACACCAAAAACTTGGAAAATTATTTTCCGAAAATAGTTTTTCTTCTAACAAATGGACCCAAAGCTTAAGTTATGATATCTTAATTCATCAATTCACGCAATATGTTATCCCAATTTTTTATGGAAATCGATTTTTTTTGGGAATATTGAAAGGGGCAAAGTCCAAATGTTACGCTAGGAGTTGCCTAACCTAGATCTGACATACTCATCACTTATTAATGGAGAAATCAAACCCTCCGATAAGACGTCATTTGCATCGCAAGAGCGAATAACAAAATCTGCTAACTAGTCACGAGTTTTTTCCATCAAAGTTGTGCAGAAGTCCGACATGTTGAAATTACAAAAAGTTTCAGGAAGTTGTTGCGCCGTACGCGGTCGTGATAAACGTCGTATTGAGAAGAGGGAAAAAAAAAAACAAGTAGCATGGGAAACTCCGATGAGTTGCTTTCGTGCGTGGTGGAGTCAATTATTTCGTGGCCGATCGCTGTCCGAAAGTGGGGGCCGAAGGAACCGGGGGCCCTCCCCTCTTTCGTCTGTTTCTCAGTAATTTCTAATTTGGTCGGATTCTCTGCTCTTACCTCCTACCATAATGCGAATCCTCCCAAATTAATCAAATGAACTGCACCATCTCGATCCTCTGTCCCTAAAAACGGCGATCGATCGGGTAAATTAATCGACTAACTACCATCTGGGTCGTTGGACCCAAAAAAATTGAAAAATAAAAAAAGTATATCGAATGGAGCAAGTGATGTATGTATCTTTCTATTCGACAAAAAAAATGACATTTCAAGCAAAAATGAGTAATGATAATCACTATTTAAAATTCAACAAATGTCCTCGGTAAACTAATCAAGCCCTCCAACCCCTAGTCCCAAAGTTTCTTTCTAGCGTGGGTGAAAATTGACTTACAATTTACCGAGCATAACTTTTGTCTCGCCTGATGTGATTGAGAATTCTCAACTTGGCAAAATGTTGGAGCCTCCATTTAACCCTTAAGTTGAATTTTGGCTTATGGTGAAAGTGTGAAAATACATGATATATAATGGGGAGGCCAATAGAGGATTTGGAAAAATTCGAAATTTTGGATCCACCGCTTTGATACAATGTGAGATATATGAGAATATTGCAAATCATTATAAATATTAAAATTGATAGATAGATGCATGGTTTAATATAGATACTCTTAACGTACTAGAGTGTAATCATCACTTGAATAATGGTTCTTCCACATCTCAAAACCGCAATCCATAGAGGGTGAAAAATATAGTGCAAAAGCAATAAAAAAAACCCTAAACTATATCTATTGTGGTACATTTATCCTCAATTTTTTTTAGAAAACATCAAAAGTCTCGAATTTATACTTATGTGGGATATTAAGAAGCAAATATTATTGATATGGACGCCAAAAAGCAAATATTGTTAGCATAACGTTCACGTAGCTTGAATGAAATAAAAACAATGATTATTTTGATTGAAAAATTATTTAAAAGAATCTTGATGGAAGATAAATATTAATTTGGAATTTTTGATGTAATAAAAAAAGCTCAGAGTAAATGTCTTACGGTGGGAATGACTTGAAAATTTTTCTGGTTTTTCCCTGAAAATATAAGAAAGGGAAAATAGGGTCAGAAATAACGCAAAGATATCGCCCCACAGGAATTATAGCCTTTGGTGGTGAGTGGGGCCCACACCACGGATTCCGATGAATCTTTTGGGCATTTACGAAGAAAGTGTATTTAGTAATTATCATTGATGGAGAAGGGGACAATTCCAGGATGGCCACTTGACCATGACCCTGTCTTAATTATTATTATTACTTTTTAATTTAATTAATCACGGGTTCCTCTCAATTGCAACATCACATCGACGTTACCCGCACGCTAATTACACATGACTTTTTTCCCGATTACCCATAACCAAAAAGATAAAATAAAAATAAAATGCTTTTACCCTTTTGGCAATAAGCTGGAAAAAAAATACATGGCCAGGAGAAAAATAATCTGGAAAATGTCAATCGTCCAAGTGGGTTCGAGAAAAAAAAAAATAATAATATAGATTTTTTTTCCCAAACTACCCCCGATAATGTGGGCGCCTCTTTGTAATGTACCTTTTTCAGGACAATATTAACTTTTCATTTTTAACCAAAATTTAAAACAGTATTCGAATAATATAAATTATATGAAAAACCGTATTAGGGTTTGCATGAGGAGTGGCTACAGTCTTTGACAAAGTCAAAATGCATCCACTGCGAGATTTAAAGTAAGCGAATAGTTATAAGGAAAAGTTCATTTAGACAAATCTGTATTTTCATTTCTTTTTCTTTTTATATAAGAAAGGTGAAAGACAATGCAAAATTAGATAGGAGGCTGTGCATTGCTATTATAGAAATAAGTCTTTATCCAATTTTTGACTTGTGAAGAAGTGTCTCAATATCAAATGATGTTATATTTGGTACTTTTATTCCCCTCGTTTGTTAAGGCAACAAATTACATAAAATGCTTCTCTTTTTCATTTGGAAAATGCTCCGAATGAAATTATGGAAATGATTACACACCTCTGTAAATTCATGGGTGTAATTACACATTAATATATCCTCTCTCACTCTATGCCCTCAAACTGTGTTTGGTAGCAATAATAAAAATGGGATATAATAAAATTGATCATATATTGTGTTTGATTCTTGCCCAAAATATAAACAATAGGTGGATATAATCTAGATAAAAGTATTTCATAAGAGGTGAATAAAGGTGGATATGATTTTTATGTTTATAGTATAATACTTTTCTCGAATAATAACTTTGTAAATTAATAAAATTAAATGTGGATAATAATTGTATTCTAATATAAAAAAATTTAAAAATAACAATAATTTTCATTTTAATTTATTCCTTTTTTTTAATTTTTTGTATTTATTTCTACTCTATAATATATATCTGTATATATACATATATATAATAGCATCAATATTTTTTATATATTTTAGGTATATTAGTATAGTTTATTATTTAATAAATTTTTTTCTAAGGAATGATGGAAGGGAATTAAAAGAAATAAAAATAGATGGAAAAATAGTAAAAGTATAAGTTAATAAAGATGAAGTAGGATAACCAAGATTTTAAATGAACAAATTCAAATTTGAAAGGGATCTTTCTAATTCTCCAAGAATGAGAGGCAATGAGATTTCTAAAAAAAAGAGAAAAAACTCAGTCTTATTCTCCTTGGTATTTCTAGTTCATGCTGAAGTTTCACGATTCCTTTGTAATTCTCTAGTTTATGTTAAAACTGTGCAAAAATGATGAGAAAATCAAAACTCCTTTTCCTCAATAACTCTCTAATTCATGTCAAAACTCCACAGAAAGAAGTAAGAAAGTCAGAATTTCTTCTCCTCCCTAGCTTTGCAGTTTATGAGTTTCATGAAAGTGACATGAGAGTCAAAGCGCTATACTTTTCCCCCAAAAAAGAAGGTAAGTGATCATGTTTTCTCTCTTTTTCTAGATTTAGCATTTGTTGGCTAATCTACCTCATTAGTGTTGTTGTAGCTTGTTTACATCTCTTATTATAGTTGGCACTAGAATGCTTCAATGAGCTCCTTTGCTATTTAAAATGTAAATCATACGATAATCATGGATAGTTTATTTTGGATTACTTTTGTTTGTATGGATTTATAATTTTTAGAAGTGCAATGTGGAAGATTCTTACAAATACCATTTGTGCATTTTTAGATTCATTTGCATTGATATATCATTCACACCAAATAATTGACATTATATAATATGAAATAGTTCGATTTTAATATTACGATTCACCAAACGATAGATATGATATTAAAAAATTAATGAATTTTATATCATATTCTATCTAGTCATATTTTAACTAAAAATCAAAGTAATCAAACACATGATATGATATTAAAAAATTAATGAATTTTATATTATATCCTATCTAGTCATATTCTGACTAAAAATCAAAGTAATCAAACACAGCAACAATGCTCGCATCGATTTACATATCAAAGGATTCTTGATGAATGAAAGTCGAAAGACTTCTTTTCTTCACAATATACAGATTGGACAAGTCTGAGCCTATTGTAGCCTAACAATGTGCATTGACAAATTCATTTAGCCTAGCAAGTCAATAAATCAACTCGAATCCGGTGTGATTGTTGAACCTAACCTTGCGTAACAAAGAAAGAATATGGAATTTATCATGTGAAAAACCAGATGCAAAGAGTTTGCTCCTAGACAAACGTATTGATTGTAGAAAGTCAAAAGTCTAGTAGCTTGTAGCAAAAGAGTTGGAATGTCGCACGTCTTGTACAGTCAATAATAATATCTTATGGAAGCATCAACCCGTTCTTATCATATGTCGCTTGGCTTACTCAAGGACGAAAGGAACGACTGGCCACGTTCGATGTGTCCAGAGTTTTTTGTCCTATTTCGATTAGGAAAATTATTTTGTCTTGTCCCTTAAAATTTACACGTGTGATTTTGGATATTTCACACGATATTTCTATTCATCATGCGTCTAACGGGTTCTCGTTTTACTAAGAAATTAAACAATTTCACAGTACCTTGCACTTGGAGATTTATTTGAATAAATGGAAAATCCGTGTTTGGGAAGGCATAGAAAGGTTGCATCACGAGGAGGAATCAATGGATGGACTTGCATTTCAAGTAATCTTGCTCCTTAGATGACATTCCTTTTCAATTATTAGGAATTGTAAAAGGCCTCGGCCTTCTAAGAAAGAACAAATTTCACTACTGATTAAAGACGATTGAAGGTTAGAGTTGGCTTCATTGCTTGGTTTTGGAAGACGGGAGAGATCTCAGATCAGGTTCAACCTCAAGTGAGTCATCATAGGGTCTTTATGAAACTTTCGTTATTGGGTTAGCCATACACTTCACATGTTTCTAGCGATTCACATGGTATCATCAAATGATACAAGTCTTAGATAAGAATCTATAACGCACTAGAACATCCTTGTTGATGATCCTTTACTCCGACAAGATAAAAGATCCCATTGAAGTGGCTAACCCATGCATATTGTATGCACATCGGGTTGCACAAATTGCGCACCGGCGATGGTCTCGGCGATTGTGATAGAGTTAGGATTTTTTTCAATTGTTTAGTGATGTTAATTGAAATCTCAACATTAAGCATTGCTGGTACACCCAATTCCGCTTTTTGGGGAACCCTATGCCATGTGGCATCCAATTTCACATTCTAATTTCTCTGGGGACATGAAAAATGTAGATAGTTAAATCTCAATGCTTAAGAACTCCAATTCTGTATCGAACTAAACAACGTCAAGATTATTTTATTATCGGGCTGTCAAAATAGGGCAAAATTCAGGGCTAAATTAAGCCGATGACACTAACTTATTAATGGTTTTATCATATATTTGCGTACTCAATCACACAACAGTAATTCTGCATCAAGCCCCACTCTCTCTTATTTCATTTAAATTTTGGGGCCGAGCAGCTTAATTCGAGCCCATCAACACGAGTCGAAAAAGTAAATTTAGCATGCGTTTAGTGAAGGGAAAACGTGTACGGATCTGCTAACTACTTGGGCTTTTTCACGAGGCCGATGTCCACAGCAGTAGTTTTCTCGTGCATCCTCCTGCGGAACTTTCGCCATCGTTGTTGTCTTTGTCAGGTAGTGTCAGGATTGATTGGCCTCGCTGTACCAACCAAGAAGAGTCGTCCTGTAACTCGCTGGCGATAGCGTGGGGCCCTAAACGAGCCCTTTGAAATTTGATGACTGGAGTGATTGGTTAGCAGAAGCGGCGTTGATCGCGGACGACGTCCTCGCTCTCCGCCTGTCTCCATCTCCATCTGCACCGCCGGCCTCCCCTCCTCCTCAGCGTCGTCACCTCCTCTTTTGCTGCTGCCTCCGCCGCCGATGATTTCTTTCACCGTCTCGCCACCCACCACCCTGGAGACGTCGCTCCTTTTCTACCGTCTGGTCTTGCACCTCATCTCCAATTCCTCCTCCTCCTCCTCCCTCCCGCCCGTCCTCCTTTTTGTAAGAAGTGAAAACGTTTAAAACTGAATTGATAAAGTTAAAAAGTTTAAGATTAAATTGATAAAAGTGCAATAGGTTTATGACTTTTTGAATAATTTTCCTTTCTTTTTCTCTCTATCTTGTGATGGTCCATAGATATAATTTTTGGTAAATTAACCGTGACATTCCCTCCATTTAGTCCCAATTTAGCACATTAATGGCATATACCATCTATAGATTTTGTCCGATTTGGCACGGTGCCATTATTTGGCCCAATTTTTAATGAGTTTTCATTTTACTCACTCTCTCCAAGTTATGACATTGAAATAGAGACTGAGTGCATTGCGAAGAGGACGTGCGATCAGACGTCGAATTGCAAGAAAGACTCAACGGAAGCAAACGGATGGAACCCTATTGATGACACCGTTTCCATGTTAGGGCGACAAGATCAGAGATGGAGAGAGACGGAGAAATAGAAGGTGTGAGCTCACCGAGCATGGGAGATGGAGATAGTGAGGGTCTATTTGGTAACATTTCTGTTCTGAGAAAAGTTTTCTTTTCAAAAATAGTCTTTTTATATTTTTATTCTTTGAAACAATTTCTGAGTAAAAGAATATGTTTGATAACTACGCAAAATTTCTATTCTCGGAATTAAAAAAAAAAAAAAAAAAAAAAGCGTTTGGTATGATCCACATTTTTTTTTATAATGTATAATTTCTTTGAATTTTTTAATAATTTTTTTAGAATTTTCTTTTTCCCCTCTTTTCTTCTTCTTGCTCCTCCTCTAGCTGGCGGTGGCAGCAAATAGCGAGCGGTGGCGGCGTCCGGCAAATAGCGCGATTGGTGGCAACAGATGGCGGGTTGCTAGTGGCAAGGAAGAAGAAGAAAAGGAAAAAGAAAAGAAATAAAATGACTTATTTCTAGAAATTATTTCCGAGAATAAGAAACCACTTTTTTCTACCTTTTGTTTTTATTTCAAATCTATTCCTCGACTACCTTTTCATTTCAAGGAATAGAAAAATTAGTTGACATTACCAAACGAATTTCTTATTTATTTATTTATTTCGAGAAACAAAATAATAGAAATTAGAAGAAATAACAACGTTACCCAATGGAGCTTGAGTGCTTCCGAAACGATTAAGGAAAACTAAAAAGTCTACTCGCTTTCCCTTCTAGTGGTGGAAGATCACCACCGACAGGAACGCTACAGAGTGATTTCGTGTATCTTTAATCATTGGCTTTTGTCTAGATAGCAATTTTTAGACTTGATGTTTAGGCTCTTTTAGTCCACAAATTAATCGAAGCCTACCTTGGATGAATTAATCTAATTAGTCTTTTTCGAGCGATGTGGGTATGTGGCACGCACATACATTGAGGTCGAGTTACATTCGTGTCTCCTTCAACAAAGTTTTTCATAACTACTCGACATGATTTTCACTTGAGATAATTATCAAAAAAAATTTAAACCTATTGTATGGATATAGATTTAATCTTAAACTTAGTCTTTCTAAATAATTTAAGCCAAAAATCGTTGAAATAGATGGCACGGCTAGTATTGACAAGGATAATTTTTGTAATTTAAAAATATTTTTTTTTTCTTTTTTGCATTTTTTCTTTTTCTTTATAAAAATGAAAAATTTGTTCATGTTAATATTGACCATGCCACATATGATAACTGGTGTTCGTGTCAACAATTTCCGAACAAAATTGGACGGAAAAATTACATTAAAAAATCGTCAAAAGATTTATAACTAAATTAGCTAAATTGAAAATTTTCGAACTGAATTAGTTTCTACACGATAGGTTTAATGCTTTTTTTTTTATTTATTTTATAATTTCTCTATATTAGGTCCTATTAGATGGAAAAATGAGTTAATTTTTTCCTTTTAAATTAGTTGTCAAGAGCAGCATGACATAACATAAAAAGCCCCAAAAAAATAAAATGAAAGGGCCCTACATGTACATGCATCGAATGATTTGTGTCCCAGTCCTCGTCACGTTTAACTATAATTGACAATGATGAGTTGATGACCACTTGGTCGAGCACAATGCTGTGGTTGTGGCAATGCAATCGATGCCGAAAGATAAGCAGTTTCACTCTCCCACTTATAAAGTCGAATCTAGTGCTAGTGCTAGAATATCTGGTACGTGCAATTTTCTTCTTTGCCATCTTCTAATTTTATTATATAAAACAAAAGAATGTGTTTCACGTCATTTGACTTTTCAAATGGGTGATTATGTCAATCGCATTTGTGGAACGGAAAGTAATCCCTGCAGGAAAAAAAATAGAGCAAGTAATTCCATATTTATCCCATATTAAAAACTCACGACGGCTTCCTTCTATATAAAAACAAACGTGTTAGGTGATAAGGTTGTCTCTACAAAAACGTTAAATAAAATTGGAACGATATATAGAGAAGATTAATAGTGCCCCCTGCACAAGAATGATGGGCACAAATCGAGAAATGGTCCAACCTAAGATAACTTAATGATATATTTACCTTCATCTTAATTTTCATACATCAACACAAGATGAGTAAAATCAAAACTTAGCATCCAATCGCCAAAGCAAATTGCTATAAAAGGAAAAAAAATAAAAGTAAAACAATGCCAAGTACCCTCTCAGTCTATACACACATTATCATATGAGGATTTATTGAAAAGATCCATAACTGCACATAAGTTTTGAATCTTTCACCTATAAAAATCAAAGTTACGGCAAAATCATTTAAGTTCAATGACCACGGATTGCATCCGATAGCAATCATAGATCCACCATGTCACTTACAATACTGATAAGCAGTGCAGATGGAGACCCCAAGCTCCACGAACGTGCGGTACAAGAGATAATGTGGAAGGATTCTCGGTGGATGAAAGCCGAAAGACTTATTTTCTTTACAATATATAGATGTGGATGAGTCCGGGTCAATTACAGTCGAGATAATGTGTATCGATAAACTTATTTCAGCTTATCAAGTCAAGAAATTAACTCGAACCAACCGCGATTTTGGACCTAACCTTGCTTCACAAAGAAATAATACGTTATCTTCTCATGTAAAAACCAAATGCAAGAATTTGCTCTTAGATAAATATGTTGACACATTAGAAAATCAAAAGTCTTGTAGCTTGTACTACAGCAAAAGAGTTGGAATCTCACACGTCTTGTATAGTAAATAATATCTCATGGCAGCATCAAGCCGTCCTGGTCAAACGTAAATTGGGTCACGGAAGGACGAATCGTCAGGTAAGTGGCCAATTGCCAGCATTTCTATGTGTCCGAAATTTTTGTCAGATTTCGCTAGGAAAACTATTTTGTCTTGTCCCTTAAAATGACATGTGTAATTTTCGGTGCCTCCCACAAACTTTTATTTATTTTTCTTTGGTTACATGATATTTTTAGATACAACATACGGGATAATATCACAAATAGTCTTTAAACTTTGGTCCTAAGGACAATATGACCTTAAATTTTCATTTTATTTAATATGATATTTGAACTTTAATTCGACATGGATGTTGTTCTTGGATTTTCTATATGTACAATGTAATTCTTGAATTAAATGATAATGTTCAATGTTATCATTTCATTAATTAAAGATTATGGACAACAATGAAATTTTTTTATGTAGTTTGAGAGTTAAATTGAACATGTACAAAAATTCAGGAATCACATTGAACAAATTAAAAATTCAGTTAATACATTGGTTTGAAATTTAGAGAACTTTTATGTCATTTTCTAATGTTATTGGAAATCTATTTCATGTGTCTAAAGGGTTCTCGTTTTAGTAAGGAATTAAAAAAATCACAGCATATTGGGCGTGGTAATTTATTTAAAAATAAATGGAAAATTCGTGTTTGGGAACATATAGAAAGGTTGCCTCATGAACTTTCCCTCCTCCTCTCTCTCTCTCTCTCTCTAAAACTGGAGTTACTTATGTCAATTTTGCAGTCTCACATTAAATGGTTGCTCAAGCCTCGTTTTTCCATGACGAGAAATCGACGGATGGACTCGCAATTTAAGTAATCTTGTTCCTTGGATGACATTCCTTTTCAATTATTTGAATTGTAAAAAGTCCCGGCCTTCTAAGAAGGAAAACTTTTCACCGGTGATAGTAGACGGCTACCGGCCGGTGACTAGCAGTGGTCTCGATAGATTTTTAATAGTTTGTGATGTTAGGCAGGCAAAATTACCAAAAGAGTAATAATTTTAAAAAATCAATTCAGTGCTAAATTTTCAAGTTTTCTAATTTAGTCATAATTTTTTGATATATTGTCAATTTGTGCATTCCAATCAATTTTGATCGAAAATCACTAACAGTCAATTGATACTAAAGTGAACATTTTTATAATTATTTATTTATTTATTTATTTTTTCATTGTGACAGGCGAGGGACGTGACTGCATTGCCCATATCTAGTGAGGGCTTGCAAGCCCTTGTTCATCTTAGTTAGCCAAAATGAAAAAAAGAAAGAAAAGAAAAAAAAAATCATTTTTTGAAAAATAATAATTTTATTTACATCAACGCCTATTGTTCTATGTGGTCTAGTACTAGCATGTACATTAGCTATTTCCGGGCAAAATTAGCTAGAATAACAAAATTAATGAAGTGTCGAATGATGTAGGACTAAATGATCAAATTAAAAGGTTTATAACTAAATTTGCATATGTAAAATTGGTTTACGATTTTTTTGGTAATTTTCCCATGTTAGCAATGCGGGATTGGAATCTCACTACTAAGTGTTTGCTAGAACACCCAATTTCGCTTTTTGTGGAATCCTTGTACAATATGAAATTCAATTTCACACTTTGATTTCTCTACAAACATGAAAAATGTAGAAATTATTATTTAACTACTTCAGAAATCCAATTCTGTATCGTACTAAAACAAGGTTGAGATTTTTTTTTTCCGGGTTGTCAAAATAGCGCTCAGTTTAGGGCTAAATTTAACTGTTGCTCGCTAGAGGACTCACTGATTTTTGATTTTATAATATATTTGTGCACCCACTTAGACAACATAATTTTGCTGAACCCCCACTCCCTTCTTCGTTGTACGAGCTGGCCCCTCCCCCGTACCTATCTCTCTTTCCACGTGAGGATGCTCCCTCCCTTTTCTTTTTTTTGGGCCAGCCGCTAATCTGAACCCATCAAAATAAGTCCACAAAGAAAGTCATAGCACACCTAACACACTTGAGAATTCGTCGTTGATGAAAACGAAATCCTACGTACTCCAATCACTTGCTCCGCAATCCCGGAACATCGGATGTCGCATTTCATAATGGAAAGATAGAAATCGATCCAAAGTCTTGTCATGGAGATGGCACCACTCAGAAGATTCAGCATATGATCAAAGGTCTTTCCCGTTGTAGGACGGTAATATACGTTTAGTGAAGGAGATATTTTGTACGGATTGGCTAGCGTCATTGAGCTTTTCACAAGGCCAATGCTCACGGTGACGATTTTGTTATGCATCGTCTTGTCGGAACTTTCGTCATTGTTGTATCCAGCGACAGTAATCTTGTAATCTCGTAGGGTGCACCGTCTCTCTCACCGTCGTTACCTCCTCTTGTCCCTTCCTTGCCCTTCATCTCCAATTCCTCCTCCTCCTCCACGCTCCCGTCCCTCTCTATTCGCGGCACAAGTCACGGTCTTTCCGAACCGTGACCTTCATCTCTGGCTCGCCTGTCACCATCTCGTCGCCGCTGCCCGACCCTTCAACCTCTTCCTTAAGGCCTGGGCCAAAAATCACATCCTCCATTGTGCTAGTGCTGGATTGTCTGTTAACATGCAATTTCTTCTTCGCCTTCTTGTCTATATGAAAGAGGAAATTGAGGCTACTCTAATATGACCGACATCTTCCAGTGGACTATGTACATCACATCAGCTGGACGGAAAGTAATACTTGGAGGTGGAAAGCAGGGCAAGTCATCCCATCTTTGTCCTACGTCGGATCATCACAACAACTTTCTTCTCTATAAAAGCCAACAAGCCAACGTGTTCGGTCATCGTATTGTCTCTTTGGAAACATCCAATAAAATTGGGACGATACGAGGAAAATTAGCATGGCCCCGCACAAGGATGACATTAACAAATCAGGAATGATCTTTTTTTTTTTTTTTTAATACTTAGCAACATTACTTTCTTTCGTTAGTTCTCTTCTAAGCGAATTATTAACAAATGCTAACATGAAAATTTAAGTCATTAGGATAAAATATCCTCAGTAATTAATTTTCCAGTCAAAATCTTGATATTCATTCAAAAAATTATCTGCATGTTCTCATGAAAAAACGAATTTACTTCCTTATAACGTAGCGAAAGAGCTACCTCGACAAAACTCCTATAATACCCATCTTTTGCCGTGCATTACATCGTATAGTCATACGGATTCCTACAAAAACAATGAACTAATGTTCCATAGATACAATTTTTGATAAATTACCTCTCGAGCTCAGTAGACACGAGATTGAAACTCAAACCGAGTCCATTGCGGAGAGCAACCATGATCCAATGTCGAACTGCGAGAAAGGCTCAACGGAAGCAGACAGACCAAAAAAATAAACCCCACCGACGACATCGTTTCCACGTCAATGCGATACGATGGAATGGAGAGAGACAGAGAAATAGAAGGTGTGGCGAGCTCACCGAGTTTGATGGAGAGAACCCATGGCGAGAGTGATCGAAAAGGAAGCGCGAGATTGCGATGCTCAAGCGTCGATGGAAATGGTAAGAGCGGGTGCTCCGGAAACCTGGCAAGCGTACTCGCTTTCGCTTCTGCTGGTGGAAGATCACCTACAGCAGCACTACTAAGAGTGATTTTGCGTTTCTTCAATCATAGGCTTCTGTAAGCTCTTCAGAACAAGCGATCCATGTTGTAAGGAGCCTTGCTCTCTTGTTCGCTCTTTTCTCTCTCCACCGTGATAAAATTTCTATTTTTCTATTTCTTGGAACGGATTTGGGACAGAAATCCGTTTGGTAACGCAATTTAATTTTTCCATTTTTGGAATAGTTTTCTATTCCAGAAATAGATTTGTTATAGATATCGAAGTTAAAATTTTTAACTTTTCTATTTCTGGAACAAAAGTGAAAAATGAAATTTTTTTTCATCATTTACTTTCGTCACCACTCGTAGCTGGCCATTGGACGCCGGACGCCGATGTTCACCATTGGTTGCCGGTCGCCGAAAGCCGAACGCCCACCACCGATCGTCGTGACATCGGACGCTGGCCACCTACCGCTAAACAGAGACCGTTGCCTCCCCTAGAAATAGAAATTTTATTTTACTGTTGACATGAACTGCCGGTGCTGACGTGGTAATTTTTTTTTATTTTTTTATTTTTATTTTTAGCTAGGGTTGGCCAGGGTTTTCAACCAACCCTCGTTGGCCACATACGAGGGCTAGCTGACCCTCATCGGCCCTGAGCGAGGGCCGCAATGCCCTCGCAAGATTTGGCTAGGCAAGGGCCCCAAGCGAGGTCACCCCCCTCACTTGGGGCTAGTTAGGGCCGTTGAGCCCTTGCTTGGCTAGATCCTAGCAAGGGCATCGCAACCCTCGTCAATTATAGGCGAGGGCTCACATGTCTTCGCTTTGGCCGGCAAGGGCGTTGCAACCCTTGCCTAGGGCCGACAAGGGTCGGTTGCCCCTCGCTTGTGGTCGATGAGGGTGGCCGGCAAAACTCCAAACCCCTCGAAAAAAACAAAGAAAAGTAAAAAGAAGAAGAAGAAAAACCATAAAAATTTCAAAAAATTATTAAAATAAAATAAAAATATTATTAAAAACGTATCACGTTAGCGCCGGCTATCCACGTTAGAAAATTCCAGTCAAAATTGGCAGGATAGACTTAATTGGCAAAAAGTGAAAATGTTTATGACTGATTGATAAAATTGAAAGATTTATGATTGAATTGGCAAAAATGCAATAGGATTAGGACTTTTTGGATAATTTTCTCCCATGGATTGCATCCGATAGCAATCATACATCCACCATGTCACTTATTATACTGATAACCAGTGCAGATGCAGTATAACTCCATGAACGTGTGATACAAGCGAGACAATGGTAAACCTGTTGAAGCATCTTGAAATCCTTTCTTCCATTAGGTTCCTAGTTTTTTGAGTTCATGGTCTTCGAAACGAGAACGCGCAATGGTGTTCATTTCCGGAAGGCGCTACTGCAGTAGGGGTGTGGACCTCATGCACCACCTGTCATATCACGTGTGGAGCTAATAATTTTCATTACACGTCTGATGAAAAGGCGCTCCACTTAGTCCTATCCTTTTCGAAAGGGTATTTTAGTGATAGATTTTATAGGAACTGGACGATCCTATTTAGTCAAATACCTAGTGACAAACTCCTATGTTCCTTTCATTAAAGTACTTTTTTACTGATGATATCGATATTAAGGATAGTGACGATCCAACTTTAAGGTGATCCTTACACAGATAAAAAGATCTTTTAGCGCACTATAACTTTAAAATAGATTCGTTTCGAAAGAATTATTACTGGTAGACCAATCCGAGCTTCAAGTCGGCAGGTTGCTTCTCCGAGTTCCTACCACGCAACTCTGGCTTCAGAGATTGTTTTCTCCATAGCCGTTGAAACAAAAATGCGCGTAGTCAGCAGTGTTGGAGCAGGCATTGTGGCATATCAAACCTAATCAACGGCGGTTCGCCATAAAAGTGGCAGCTCTCCAGCGAAGTAGTACTCCATCAAGTAAATGCTTACCAAAGACGAAACCAAATTCATGCTGTCAAATGGCTACTTACCTCTTCAACATGTTTCTGGAGTCGACTAGCGCCTATTAAAGAACGGGAGAATTACCATAAAAATCATAAACCTATTGTAATTATGCCAATTCAGTCATAATTTTTTTTTTATCCAATTCAATTATAAACATTTTGTATTTGTACCAGTTCAGTCCATTTGACTAATTTTGACAAGCCGGTCTTGATGTAGCGTTATTGCCATTAATGTGGCATTTTTAAAATAATATTTTAATATTTTTGAATATTTTAATAATTGTTTTATTTTTCCCCTTCCCCTACCCTTAGTGCCTATGAGGGTTGCAATGCCCTTGCTCACCCAGATCGAACAAGGCCATCACGGCCCTCGCCCAGACTAGGCAAGGGCCACGACATCCTCGCTTGGCCAGATCTGGCGAGGGCATCAAGGCCCTCACTAGATTTGGGCGAGTAAGGGCGTTGTGGGCCTTGCCCACTCGCTTGGGGAAGGGTCGGCCGGCGAGCCTTGCTGGCACTAAGGGTAGGGGAAGGGGAAGGGGAAAAAAAAGAAGAGAAAAATAAAAAAATTATAAAAAGTTACAAAAATATTAAAATATTATTTAAAAAAAATGCAACATTAGAGTTGGGAGTATCACATTAGTGCCAGCCGTCCAAAATTTACCGGATGGACTGAACTTGCACATATGCAAAAAGTTTATGACTGAATTGACAAAAAAAAAAATTAAGATTGAATTGACAACTGAATTGGCAAAAAAAAAAAATCATGATTAAATTGGCACAATTATAATAGGTTTAATACTTTTTTTTGGAATTTCCCCATTAAAGAACTAGTAGCTCCATTTCTCCTTCTCCTCTCATCTGATTTTCTCAGTTTTTCTTGCGCTTTCTGTATTCTCAGTCTTTTCTTGGTTGTTCCCGGCAAGCATGTTTGCTGCCATGCTTAAAGGAAGGGTATTAAACCCGACCCCAATGACAGCTCTCCATATCTCTTTCTTGTTTATAGTACATGAAGGAACGAACAACAATCCAAACTCAAGAAGCAATGACACTCAATAGCGTACATAACGGTTGGGGTGGGATTTCATTGACTTTGATCATAGAAAGTGCAAAAAAACATATGCCAAAACATAACGGTTGAGGTGCCTAACTATCCATGGTCAAGGTAATTAAGGGTTTGTTTGGTAATTGATAGCGTGCATAACGGTTGAGGTGCCTAACTATCCATGGTCAAGGTAATTAAGGGTTTGTTTGGTAATTGATATGCTTTTCTATTCTTTTGTTTCTTGAAATAAAAAAAGAACATAAATTTATTTGTATATGTTAGTTAATTTTTCTATCACTCGGAATAGATCAGTGGCCAGGGAATAGATTTGAAACATAAACAAAAAGTCAAAAAAAAAAAATACTTTTCTGTTCTCGAAAACAAAAAGATAAATAATGTCATTTTAGAGAAACAAGTTTAGCGTAACCTGGTGATTCTCTTTACACATCAATACAAACTGAGAGAAGATGTCTTCTTCACAAACAGAGCATGGGCTGACTAAGATCAACACTCTTCTCCACCACCATCATTGAATCAAGCTTCAATCGCATGGGCATGACTTTTTTTTTTTTTTTGGTCGAAACATGGGCATGACTTTGAGGCGAGTGAAATTGCAGATAAAATCTAGGAGGGTCACCCTTGCCAATCCGGGCGAAGGGTGCTCTCATTGGCCTCAAGTGAGGGTTAACCGCGCCGATCTGCATAATAAGGGGTGATTTGATTGAACTCACTTCCTTGCATCGGCAAATCTTTGATCCGGATTTTCATCTTCATCTTCTTATAGAAAAATTTGAGCTAATTAATTTCTACTGATGTTAGATCTATTAACCCGGTAAAGTCGTGCTTGATACTTTGTTACATTCTATTGTGATGAAGAATAAACATGCTTGCTGCTGGCCAGATTAAATGAAAAAATTAGGAATAGAAATTTTTAGGATCGTACTTAATGCGTTTATATCTTTTTTCTATTTCGGGAATAGTTTTTAAAACTCGTCCATTGAATAAAAAATAAAAAATTATATCTAGATAGAAATTATTCTCGATAATGAAACATTATCAAATGCACCGTAAATCCAACGTACCAAAAATATAAATAGCACCCTTTCATTTTTGCCGAGTGGAAAATTCCGTTCTTATAATCACAATCTAAGTTGAGCGTTGGGTTCCTCGAAAACACCGTGCCCTAGGGACTTTCATACCTATATTTTGCCGGATGAACGATGCTACTAGCATCACGGCCACCGTTATTACAATTTGCAAAATTTAACTAATCTCAATTCTTCAGGTGAAAACGTTTATGTGCTTATGATTTTTTTTTTTATCATAGACAGATCATATCCGAACTTTCAATTTTAGTTGGCAATATGTGTACTGCCTACTTATGTACAAATTGCAGGATTTAACTAATCTCAACTCTTAATTTTATTTTCTTGGTGGTTTTCTTTAATGTGCACAAAGATTGGGTCTAAAGTCCCACCTTTCGTTGGCCACCATGTGTAAAGTTTCTAGAACACACTGGGTTGTTCAACCACGTCAATTTTCTTGTCAATTTTCGTTTGAAGGGTCTATTCTAAAACAGCGTGATCTATACATTGAATTTGGAACGGCCTCGTGCTTTGAAGAATTGTCTCATGCAGTACTTTTTATATGCGCCATTTAAAAAAAAAATGATTTTTTACCTAAAATTTATCAGCGTAATTTTTCTTATGCATATTGACTTGGGCTTAAGACGATCAATTTTTCTGAAATTAAACGTACACGACCGGTAAATGCAATCATCCGATCGCCACATTTGAAATTGCGGTGCAAAGCGTCCCGGAAGACGTATCGGCCCTTCCTTTTGGAAACGGAAGGGTCAAAGGAAATGATGATTTTTTAAATTCAACCAACAAAATCAACATCCGTTCGGCCAGATTCAGCCACAGGTTCCGTTCATTTGCATCCAAGTTGGTCCATTTTGGGTATTGGTTTCAAAGATGTTGACTAAGTTCTTTGATTTATCGCTTGTTGCTGACGAAGGACGAGGATTTGGAGTCGGTAGACCAAGAAATAGTGAACAGAAGCTAAGTTTCCGTTGCTTATCCTATGAACTATCCTGTTGAACATGGAGCTCTAATGCCTGACCAAGAGCTTGGGTGTGCACTCACTATTCATCAAATGTTACGGAATGGTATGCACTCCGTAATGCGTTAACGTTCAAGTTCACATCATCCAGGCCATGATAGTTTGTATCGTGCGCAAGAAACTTTACGCGCTTCGAATAGTTACTGCTTAATCTGACTTTTCAAGGGGACAAATGACTCTCGCGTGAGGAGAAAAATGGCCCGCACCGTCCCATACCAAGCACGAGCGCTCGTGCTTGGTACTGTGATCATTTTTGTTTACCACTACGTTCATGCTTCCAGAGAGCTGGACTGGAGGATAACGAAATTGAAATTGTCATTTTGCTGAATTTTCCCATCTCGAGTGTCCCACTCATGACAGGCCTGCAAATCGACAGTGACCAGTGGTGGAGGAAAGTGGAAAGTGATGATTGGTCGGACAGAAAGTTGGAGCTTCTATTGAAGAATCGTCTTGGCTGTTCACATTCTGCACGCTTGGGAGTCAAGGATACAATTCCGTAGACAATGATATTAAAGATGACAGAATTCATGTCACAGAGTTTCTCTTGACAGAACAAGCAGCCACCAAATTTGCTTTATTTAAGTAGACTAAGTGGGTTTGATCAGGCATTCACTATTGGGGTTGGGTTGGTGAGGAGTTATCAGTTTCCCTCTCGGTGGGAGTCACAGGCTAAAAGCAAGTAGTGGACATTGCAGGTACAAGAACACATTCTAGCAGTTTCTAAGGTTGTTTCTTCCTTAAAGGACCCAACTCAGTTGCCTGCCTCCACATCTTCTCACTGTCAAAACCTCCATTCGCATCTGAAATTAGAAGAGATAACATATAATGATCTTCAAGATCTCTTTTGTTGCAATCCTCTCACTCCTCCATATCCTCCCAACTTCTCTCGTTTTGTATGCCAAGGCAACTTCCCGCGGTAGAGACACACTAGAGCTCTCCATCGGCATCGGCAGTGGCAGCGGCGGCTCAAGAAAAGATTGTGGCGATGAACTTCTCGGGAACACAGACCAATCTCAATGTTCTCAGGAGAAAATTCCATTGTTAGGACCAATAATACAAGCACCCCTGTTAGCACCAGTAGTACAAGCACCAATTGTGCAAGGTCTTCTGAACTTTATTGACCAGAGGCTTGCGCTGGTATACCCAGTGATCCAGTTGTTCAAGTCCACAATCACATCAGATCCTCTTGGCATCACCAATTCCTGGGTTGGCGCTGACATTTGCAAGTACAAAGGCTTTTACTGTGATAGCCCACCTGACAATAAATCAGCCACTGCTTTAGCTTCTCTAGACTTCAATGGCTTCGGATTAAGTGCTCCGAGTCTAGATGGCTTCCTCGATCAGCTCCCGGACATTGCGCTCTTCCACGCCAATTCCAACAACTTTGCGGGGACCATTTCCCCGAACATTGCAAAGCTTCGGTACCTCTATGAGCTCGACCTTAGTAACAACAAGCTCTCAGGGCCGTTTCCCATGGCAGTCCTTGGCATGACCGACCTCATATTCCTAGATCTAAGGTTTAATTCCTTCTCTGGGGCTGTACCTGCCCAGATATTTACTCAGGATCTCTACGTGCTATTCCTCAACAACAACGCCTTTGATCAGACGCTGCCAGACAATCTAGGGAACACCCACGTGCTCTACCTCACCTTAGCCAACAACAAATTCACTGGTCCGATCCCCAGAAGCATTGCGGGAGCCCCGTCCACTTTGACAGAGGTCCTGTTCTTGAACAACCGGTTTAGTGGTTGTTTGCCCTATGAGATTGGTCTGCTGGACGAGACTCTGGTCTTGGATGCGGGTAACAATCAGCTGACAGGCCCGCTTCCGCTCTCGTTGTTCTGCTTGGAGAAGGTAGAGCAACTGAACCTCGGGGGGAATTTGTTCTACGGGATGGTGCCAGAGCCAATCTGCTGGCTAGGATTGTATCGGAACTTGGTGAACTTATCTCTGTCAGACAATTATTTTCAGCACGTCGGGCCATGGTGCAGAGCGTTGATTGAGAAGGGCATACTCAATGTGAGAAATAATTGCATTCCGGATCTTCCATTCCAAAGGCCAGTGGCCGACTGTGCACACTTCTTTGCACAGCCAAGGCCGTGTCCGCGGATGTGGTCGTACTCCTATGTACCATGTAGGAATGCTCATCTGGATCCATCGGTTCCTGGCATCGCTCCTTCACCTTGAGAATCTTGCTGGCTCATCTCTTTTCTCTTCAAGTTCTGAGATTTGTAATTTAGAAACTGGAACAGAGTACTGTATGTCTGATTTAACTAAGAATAAATCCTTTTTTTTTTTTTTTTTTTAAAGTTAGGTGCTGATGTTTCTGCTTTTTGATCAGCCTTTTTTTGTGTAACCCTTCCTTTTCATTTTGCTAAACGAGGAACTTGCCTAATGTTAAAGGCAATGGACTCAACAGTCCAATGAAACAAATATCTCGTCATTGAACCTCGCTATATCGCATCTCTATATCTGTCAGGCATACCGACCAAAAAAAATCTCTGCCAGGCAAAGAGTTTTATGTCGTCATCAACGACTCATTGTGACTCCGGCTACTCCTGATATAGCAAAGGGTGACGTACATCAGTGGCCTTGCCTCTTGAAATTCGAGTGACTTTATTCTGATGTATGTGTACAGATTGAACACGTTTCTACATATATCGTGTTGCAGGAATGCAAATCCTTTTAGATGTCAGGTTTTGTTTGATTACTAAAACCAGAACTCCAAACTCCAAATCGGTACCATGTAAGCCCAAGACTGTTCACCAATAACAGAAATTATAACTCATGCTTCGTATCATCTTTTTCGTTTTTCTCCCACTTGACTGATGTCCAAGGTTTCAGCTCCATCCCTCCCTAAAAGTCCATAAAGCCAAAAGAAGACAAAGAACTTGCAAATGATTCTGCTGTGCCATAGCATAAAGGTTGGATCCAAAAGTCTCAAGTAGTGCCGGGGAAAGTGCGAATTCCCATTAACTAAAGGTCCAGAATTTTGTCCCCACATAGACATGAGAAAGAGGAGATAAATTGCAGAGGGGAAAAAATGGTTGATGCTGAAGTCAAGAACTTGGTGGGGTTGTGCTCTTTACTTTTTAGGACAGTACTGCTTCCTCATCCTCACAACTCTGGTGTAATATTTTTCTTTTTCCTGTTCTAATTGTTACCGAGAATGCATTAGAGTGAAAGAAAATGTGGACCATCACCAAACTCTTCCCACTAGAATTTCTGGCAGAAACATTGTGGTCCACCTAAATAAAAGTGGTTCATCCATCATCCCCTTGGATTCTAAATTCTGGTGTATGTCCTACTCACATCCTTGTCACCGGCCACCTTTCAGTTTTAATTGAATTTTTCAATTGTCTCTGTCCAAGTGGGAAATATCTGCTGTTCGGTCGTCATGCCATTCAA
Source organism: Eucalyptus microcorys (assembly GCA_014182515.1). Lineage (NCBI taxonomy): Eukaryota > Viridiplantae > Streptophyta > Magnoliopsida > Myrtales > Myrtaceae > Eucalyptus > Eucalyptus microcorys. Next base: position 22,691,422 of record CM024567.1, on the reverse strand, counting down.
CACAGGCGTCGGATTTGCACAGTGTGCAACTGATGCATTCAAGCCAAAAGAATCGCAAAAGCCGTCTATTATAATCATAGCCGACAAGCTTGAACTTAATCATTCGGTCGAGTCCTCGACTGATCTTATTATATCTCTGTTTGTTTATCTCATTGCTCACGCCAGTCCCCATTTTCTAGTTATACCCATTATTTTCTTTTATATCCCGATCAAAAGGACTGGAAATTTAGTACTTTCCTACGGATGAATTCTCTATGACTTATTTGTCCCTCACTTTTGAATTTTCACACCACAAATTTCTTCATTAATCTACATTTGTGCACTGCTTGTTTGTCTGCAACAGTAAATTCGCAGGTGAAGGCTGTCAAAAAATGAGTAAACCTGAATTGCAAGGCGATAAAAGCGTAGCTACTGCTACTGTACTGTGCACCATGAATAGAAGGGATCAAAGAGAGTAAAGTGAAGAACGAATCCATTAACACACTGTTTTGTGCGCTCTTTAAATCTCAAGATCCGTAGGAGATATCATAAACTTGTGTCTTCTGATAAATCGGATCACTAAGTAGAGAACTGAGGTTTATGCTAGATGTAAACACCCTCGAATGAAACCTAGAGATTCTACGGACTGGTGCCCTTTGCCCCCAAGTAGAGATGTTTTTTGGAGCCAAATCCAGCAGGAACTGACTGCATATTGTGAATCTTTGTGCTTAACATACGAAAATTGACTAGGAAAGATGCCAACCAGCAAGCACTATCATATAGACTCATTCATATCTCTTTTTATGCTAAACTAAGTGGTCTTTACACGACACTTAAAGTGAAAACATGGTAGATTATTAACTCACTCAAGATATTGTCAATTTTGGCCGTATATACCAAACCTCACGGTTTTGTTCTATGGCATAGAGATAGGCACTTTCCCAAGAGGTCATTTATCTTAGTAGTATTCTAACCTAGTTTTGCTTTACTTTAAAATTCCAAAACAAATTTTGCCATTAAGTCAAAAGTGCTTCCGTGATTGATTCCAGTTTTTCACATAATATCGCCAAATTGCTCTCCCACTGTATGTTTGGTGTATAATTCGGTTCATTTTATGCCCCCATTTGTCATCCTAAAAACCTGCCAAGACCCACTCCTTGTCTAGGTCCTATGGCCTTGATGACCACTCCCCACCTTCATTGAATTAGTCGTTACAAACCCACTAGTTTTCATCTAGTTTTTGCCAAACCACACACATACTAGAGGGTTTTGCTTTGATACTATATTATGACATCCATCTATTAACTCACTCGAGGTATTATTTGCTTTAGCTTATTTCATATTAAACCTCATGGTTTTGTCCTGTGACATACATGCAAGTACTTTCCTAGAAGGTCACCTATCCTAATAATGATCTAACACTAGTCTCGCTTATTTTTGGAATAAGTAAAGCAAATCTTGCCATTACCTCCCATGAGTTAATTTCAGTTTTTACATGTAAATCTAAGAAATGCTCTCCTATGTTCGGTGCATAGTTTAATTCATTTCTGCCTCCTTTGCCATCTTAGAGGCATGATAGGAGTCGCTCCTTGTTTAGTCCCTTTGGCCTCGGCGACAACTCCCTGCTCTTGTCGGATCAGGTTGTTACAAAATATGTTTGTGCAATGAATGGGTATGAAACTAGCTCGTGTTATAGAGATGAGCTCTGAAGTGCAAGTTCATGATGCACAAACGGGAGAATTAATTCTCGTCTTGGAAGAAGTAGAAGATAGGAGGGCGACGTGTCCATGGCGTCATCAGATTCTAACTCAAACATCTACATACTACAAAGAAAATTTGATTCATTTATAGAAAGAAAGGATCAAAACGGATCAAATCAGTGCCAATCTCGAGGTAAATTGAGCTCGTACCGCATCAAACTCGTTTAGGCGATCCAAGGTAGTAACGTTCTTGTCCATCCAAAATAAAACCTGACATGCTTAATTTTCATTTGTATTTCGCATGCAATGATTAATTTGGATGGATGGAAGAGAATTCTTATTAGAGTTTATCTGAATGGGCCAGAACTAAAGCCCGTTCGCTTTGACATCTTACCATGAAAGGCCAAAACCTCCATCAGTCTTCTTCACCCATTATGAGCATGAAGAGAAAGGGGAGTCCAGACCCAGACGAGGGGAACGAGACGGAGAGCGAAACGAAAGTGCTCTTTGGGGACGACATGAAAGGTCTTGCCAGACCCAGAATCGTCTAAAACAGAGCTTCTTTCTACACTTCCCCAGAATCTTCATCCGAAGTTGACAGCCAAAAGGGAAGGAAAATTATAAAACCCACCTTCGTGGCACCGGTGTGATTCACGTTTCGTGCTGCATCGCATCGACGTAGCTGAAGCTGAAGAAATTGAGCGGAAACAAGGGAGGGACAGAGATAGGAGCGAGGAGGGTGAGGTGGGATGGCAGGAGATCCAATGGAGGGAGACAGGGAGATGAGGGAGAGCGAGGGCGAGACGCAAGGGAGAGATGTTGGATGGGAGCTGCTGTCCATGGCCCGCCATCTCATTGATCAGGGCAAGCCCTCTCAGGCCCTCCAAGTGGTGATTTTTTCTTCTCTTTTCAGCTTTTTAGTTCATGGGTTTCTCTTCTTTTTTGGGGAACTGCGGATTTGAATTAGTTTGTTGGGTTTCAAATTGTTGAATCCATTGTTCAAGCTGTCCTTGTGAGTATGCTTAGGGGTGTTGTTTCGTGATTGTTGGCTCGTACGGTAGCTGACATTGTGGTTAACTGTTGGGTATGAAGTGCATTGATGGGGTTAGAGTGGATCTTGATTGTGATTGGTGGCCTGTGCACCTCGTTACGTGGGCTGCCAACTCCCCAATTTTCGCCTTCTTGGCCGGTGCACCTCATTGACTGTCGCATAAGCTCGAATTGGACAGTTGAGTCGTGCATTTTGACGCTGTGAACCTTTCGTGGTCACGCTAGTCCATGGGATCATCTATGGTGAGTCCAATAGTGTCAAGTTCAATGACTGTCGGTCAACTGCTGCTCCTTGAGGCATTTCTGAGGAGAACCAGCTAGCTTTGGGTTCAAATGATGTCACCCCAATGTACAGTAGTCTTAGGATATGAGGGAAAAAAAAAGGCATAAGAAACCTGAACAACCTGTGTAATGTGTCTGTTCGTTTATGAAGGTGTGGAGAGAATTTTGGTCGCCGCTTTGTTTAGTATTCAGCAGCCTCTCTTCAATGAAAGGGTGAATCTTGTTATTTGACACTGCATAAGAGCTTTGATGTTGCATGATGAATTTTTTTTTTAAAAACGGTGACACTGTTTATGAAGCTAAATGGGATGCTTCCTTTGAACATGGGGCACCACCTCTTCTGTTTCCTTGGAACGATTAGGGAACAACATAACATGTCACTTCCATATTGAGATGTCAGATTGTCCTTTACAAGCTTAGCGATGAAGGATGGGGATGGGTTTTGGATAATTAGAATACCGTGTTCCAGAGGAAGTTCAGTGGAATACGTTCGTAGAAAAGTGAGACCAAGTAGTAAGTTTAGCAGGCAAATAGGTGCTTTTTCTTCGCCTTAATCGATTCAGCTCTCAGTTAAGCCTGAAATGACCTGCATGTGGACAAGGAAAATATACCTTGAGAAGCAGATTTTGGAAAATACTTCTTAATAGAGTGTAGTGGGTTTTGACTTGGCTGAGCTGTTGCCCTCTGAATTGCAGAAGATGGAGCTAAAGGAACAGACTCAATACACTTTATCGTGAATTGAAACGGTTCATGCGAGCTGGTAGATATGATTCAGCTTGAGAAGGATATTGACTGTATTACTCTCGTCATTGAACCATCATCTATCCTCCAAATTTATGACAAAAGATGCACCAACACAATAATAAATGCAGTGTTGATTGCTTCTCTTCCATCTGTACTCTGGTCCTTTATGTAGTTTAGTGGATGCATTGTGAAGAATGCTTTATGATGGCACAAGATTATTTTCACGGTGATGTCCCTTGTCATGCTTAACAGGGAGAAGTTTCACATCCTTAGTTATGCTTGATTGTCATTTTCGTTTTATGATTTTACTGTCTGTCTTCTCTATAGCAACATCTATGTCTCTTCTCTGCCATCAATCAATACTTGTGTTCAGTGCAAGTAATATATTACAATTTGAGCTATAAAGAGATACTTAGTTTTTCAAAACCAAGGCTGTAAAAGATATGCTAAGAGACGGAAATTACACTTCATTGGTTGGAGCTAATTTGGTTTTTCAAACAGGTAGTGATGGCAACAAGGGCTAAAGGAGGGGACCAGGCTGTGTTGGAATTCTTGCAGCGTGCCCGTGAGCTATACAGAAGCAAACTCCAATCAACCTCTGCAGTTGAACAGTTGGCTTCATTGTTCGCCGAGTGTGCAATTGCTGAAGCACAACCTTTAGAGGCCAACCCCCGATCAGCTACTGCAAGTGGCCCATCAATCGAGCCAGATGCTCATGGAAATTCCATACTGGCAGAAACTGGAAGGAATCAGATTGTACTGGATGCATTTGCCGACGGGAGCAGTTTCATCTGCTTGCAATGTGGTGGTCTTGTTAGTAACCAGCGTAGAGATGAGCACTATGCCTATTGGTGTGGTTGATCAGTTGCTTGAGCACATGCACTGTCTTGGTTGAAGTTGCCTGAGCCTTTAATGGATTTGCTCGTTTGGCTACATACTTCTACCCGATGCCAGAAATTTTGACTAAATGGCAACTTGTGAAAAAACCATTTGGTGCCTTGTGTGCGATAGGGTGCTAGTAATCTGGATCAGCTCAAAGCTCATACAACTTGTTCCAATGAAGTACTAGGCAAAATTATGCTCCTGCATTACAATAGCAGCAGTTTGTGATAGAATTAAGAGGGGACAGTTTCTTCCTCAATGCAGAGTTTGTATTTGTCGGATCTGTTATACAGCGAGATCGTCTCTTGCTTACATGGCTTTCAGATGGGCGCAGCGTAATTTGGTTAGGCTGTACTCCATAGTATGCAGCACATTGAAAAATGTTGATTACTTACCATCTTGGGAGTACTGTTACCATCTGGTTTTGCATGAGTTCTAACCCTATGGTGACCGGAAGTAGTCATTTTCAGCTTTTGCGAAAGGAGTTTGTAACAGGCTCTGCCGTGTCCACATCTTGGCAACCCAATTATGATGATTCCATGTGGCCACAAAAGAAAGATAGTGATGATACACTGAGGAAAAAAGTAAAATGTATACGTTCGCATGGCCAATTCAGGAAATTCTGGGATGGCCCGAGCCTTTAGCCAACGTAACAACAAGACCCTCTTGATTATACTCAAAAAATGTATAAAGCAACCAAACGAAGTTACGACTATTTTAGGGTGTGTTTTACGTATGAATTGCTTAAAAAGTGACATATGAGACTTAAGGGTGTTACATCTACATAATATTCTATTTCATTTCCATGTGCAATGCAGCAAGCATGGTGCGAGCTTGGCGGCACAATATATGAGCGTAGACTGTATTGAACACAGTACACAGATGAACTGAGAATCTCACAGATTGAAGACAAAACTGGTTAACAGAGTATTCATCACTTTCTGGACAAGAAAAGGTTTATAAGATGGTTCACTCACCCCACACACAGATGTCAAAAGAGAACAGCAAGAAAAACGTATGAAAGAATATCGGTATCGTGGCAATGGCTGAAAGAGGCTACAATCTACAATCAATACAACAACAGACACAAACAAACGACAAACCATATGAACAGGCTTGGCCAAAACACTACAAAACGATGCCTAATTTAGACCTCCAATATACATCTTTCTTACTCCAAAGCTATTCCCTCAACTTCTGTTATTGACTGGGAAAGGAGCGCCAAAATTAGGTGTCACCCTCCCATTGGCGATGTTATGTTCAGCTACTTTGTACTTGCATCTTTACCTCGTAAACATAGAAACTGTTCAGCAGCATCACACCGTCTGTACAAGATGCTCCTGATGAAGATATAGCAAAACTTTCAAGCTTCCAAAACCAGCTTGTACAACTTCCACTTGTTTGAGATAGTTATAAGCAAGAGATCCTCAAAAACCAGCATCAACTGCAAAAGTAGAGGAACGCATTAGGTGGTTTGTGGCGATTGGTATATGGCTAAACTGCGACCATGCTAACCGCAATTGATAAACCAAGTAACTAAGTTCGTAATTTCTCTGAATTTTGACAAGAAACAATCTTCACATTATCAACCGAAGCAGAACACTCCACAGGAATGTAGTTGGTACTTGCGTATCCCTAGCACTAGAGTTGTATGAATGATCTAGCAATTCGAGAGGAAATTGCTGTCAAAGAACGTGCTTCTCATGTAATTCCATTTAGAAGCTCCCTCCGGGTGTAGCTTTGGCCGAAAGCAAAAGCTGGGTGTTTAAACTAGCATGTCTTATGGGTTCAGGATGTCTATGCCTTCAGCCAAACTAACTATTTTGCTGAGGTACTCCGCTTAAGCTTATCAAACTCATGCAAAATTACCTCCCGCTATGTGTTGCTATGCAACATTCTGCATGCTGCAAGTTCCAAGGAAAAAAGATCAGGCAATAGCTGGTGACTGCAAGCGGATCACATCATATCTTGTAGAGCATGTGGGCGAGGTCTTGTTCTCATGATAGTTTCATCACTGTGCCTAATCCATTCAGAAAGTCTCCATGGCTTCTGCCACTTCCACTTGAATTGCAAGAGCCACTGGTGATGACTCCTCTTCCATCTCCATAATTTCCCAGCTTGTCCAACAACCGCCAATTTTCTCATTGACATTTGCCCCATTGGAACCATCTGCAGCAGTAGGAACATTAAACTGTTAAGTTGGGATAGGAATATCAAACTGTTTAAGTTGCTATAAGAACATCAAATTGTTAAGTAAGTAACGAGGCAGATGACAGAAAAACCAGAAGATATTGACCTTTCGTGTCTGATCTATAAATGCCACTGATTCCCGTATTGAGCCATTCACAATCCCTGGGGTATATTTGAGCTGCTTCTGTGCAGGTAGAGAGATTGGAGATAGAGGACCACTCGCCTCATCGGAGAAGTCTTTCAGTGAATCAGGAGAGTTTGCCTGTCAATGCCAAGTGCAAAGAGTTTTAAACAAATTGGCACCAGAAAAAAAGATATCAAGCCACAGCTCCACACTGGAACTTGAACAAGGCTAATTGGAAATTATATAGCACATGTAGAAGTAAAATAATGTTCCAATTCGATGTATGCCAGGACCAAATTGAACAAATTTCTCATTCATAGTTGTACACTGAAAGTTTGAAACTGATTCTGCAGTTTTTCATGAATTAAGGCAGAGATTGTTTCCAATATCATCATCTCAATTACATAAAGACAAGAAAGTTTGACATTGGATGAAAACTTACCGAAGCTGATGTAGCCAATGCAACTGCAACAGCTTGCTCTCTCGATTTTAATTCCTTTTCAACTTCTTTTCTTCGTAACTCACTCTGCCGCAGTATACCTACGAGTTCTTTTAGTTGGTCTTTCATTTCGTTGATCTCCATCTCCCTATCCCACAATTGGCACCTGAAGACAAAAAGAAAAGTTAATTTATATTAATAGGGCCAGCAGTCAATTTCACTGTTCTTTAGGGACTATTGGAATTGAGAGTGGTACAGTGTTGCCATCTTAGTCTGCTAACAATCACACTCACTACTCTTTGGGCCACATACACATGAAAAGATATGTAAGACAGTAATATAGGTCCACTGATATAAGATTGGATAACAGTAGTAAGGTCATTTTTCTACTAAAGCAAGGACATGAGAGTATTTCTGCAGATAATAGCAAACTGGGCCAAGAGAAGCACCTTGTATCAGCAAGAGAGCTGAACATATATTGAAGCAAGTTCTTTGCATCTCCCATTGAACGCAACTGGTTCCAACGGCCACGATTAGTGAAGCCACGTTCCCGCTCTTCTGCCTCTGAAAGCTGTGAAGCCATGGCTACGAGCGAGTTGGATGATATGCTTAGCATACCCTCAAGGGAAGATATTCTGGCCATTCTTGCATTTGGTGACATGGAGGAAGCTCTGGAAAACAAAAGCAAAGAGCAATGTAAAAACATTGAATTTGTAAACACAGGCATGACTATTGGCATTCCTGAAAGTTCTCAAGAATCACTTCCAGTTACCTTGCAAAGCCATTCTTTCCTCTTGGAGGACTAAGCCCCTTTGAAGCAAATTCATCCACTTGCTTCAGGAGAGCTAACTCTTCTGCCAGTGCAGCTCGCCTACATGAACCAATATATTGATAATGCTATCAAAACACTGCAGCTAGCATCAAAGTTCTTTTCTGAATAAGTGACTTACACTTGACTTTGCTTCTCATATTCAAATCGTACTTCATGGACATTCACCATTACTTCAAGCTCATGGTCAAGCCAGCGTTGTAAGGACTTCTCATTGGTCTGAAAATTCAATACTTGTCTGGTTAACTTCAATAACGGAAAATCATAGGTTTATGTTGAGGGAAAAAATAACATGGAACAAGACCACTACCTGCCCATTTATTCCGTTGACATTGCCCATAACTGGATTACAGCATCAAAATTGAATTAGAAGGCAGAAAGAAATATCCCTGATTCTAAATGAAGCCTTCAGATACAGTAAATCATGCACTAGAATTTTTTTTTTTATACGCATTTAAATGGTGGAGAGTATTCATGATTTATGAAATGGATCCTGTGTAAAAACAATCAGTAATTTCTGCTAAAATTCTCACAAGGATACAACGAACATCATACCTGAGCTGTCACGAGCAGAAGATTTGCGAGCTTCTAGTAACTCTTTTAGCCTCCTGGTGGCCATTGCGGCCTCTTCTGTCTTTCTTTGAAGAACCTGGGACAAAATTTCCTTCAAGTGAAAAGACGAACAAAGATTCCAAGTTTCATCCTCTCAATCTTTCTCACATGTCAGCATAAGCAAATCAAAGGAGTTTTCATATAATTGCCAGCTATCATGCATCATTGACTTGCAAGTCATTTGTGCAACTCAAAAAGGGAGCAAAAAGACCATACTGAAGTTTGCACATTGTATATAGCCTACTAAAGATAATGGTCAGCAAGATACTGACAGGTTTTGTGATGCTGCTTACTTTTTTTCTCTTTTGTCAGGCAAGGCTTGCTACTATGGTAGCCATAAAGTTAAATCAAGATATTAGTGGATGCAGCAACACTTAAAGCAACAACTTCTCATATATAATAAACTGCACATTGATTTCCTCAAATAGACTGCCCACTGAATTAACAATATATTGAAATGTATATAGCTTCATGTCATGTTAAATGTTAAATATGATCTGCATCTCGGGCATATTCATTTTTGTAACTATAACTGAAACTATTGGACTTCACCAAAAAATGATGAGTGTGGGATGAGAATACCATTTTTTGACGTTGATTTAGAGCTTGCAATTTATGCCTTTCATATTCATTCCTCCTCCCCTCCTTCCGCAACTGCTCATGCAAATGAAGAATTGACAACAAAAAAAGTTCCAAAAAATAGAACATATTAGAGCATGCTAAAGTAGGTGGCAAAGAAAATGCAAACAGATCATTTGTCCTTTCAGGAACAAAATAATAAAAATAGACTGAGGAATAAATATGTCACAAATGCATCTAACTCTAAATGCAAAACTATTTCAACTGCAGTGCAAAATGATATAACTTTTTGGACATCTTCTACAAGTGCTTTAACTGCAGCTCTACACTTCAATGGAAGGTACACCTACATGTCGGCATTTGTCTTCCCATCCTAATAGTGTTTAAGATCTACAGAGTATTACTTCCCTATATTTATAAATCCCACATAATTCAAATGGAAAGCCGATTGATTGATGGCCTTTTAAGTGAAAGACATTAATTAGCAATTGGTGATGCATAAATGTTGTCAATTATTTCTACAAGCTTGCTCAATCATGGTCGGGTAAAAAGTGAATATGGCGTCATCTAAGGCGTGAAAAGTGAATGATTAATTAAAAGTATCCATCCATTCTCTTAAGGCTGGGGAGACTGAACTAAGAGAACCCCTCAAAATTGCGAATTGTTTTTTGTTTTACTTTGCCTCATTAAAGTTAGATATTCACTATGATATGAGGCCTAAGTTTATTTCAGTTTCTTTCTGTTATGTCAGAGAAAAGGAAGGATTAATCAATGGCAGTAAAAGCAAAGGTCTTCAGAAGGACTACATGGACAGGACATGCATACCTGCAGCAGTTCCTTCTCCCGAGAGGCCTTCCACTGTCGAAATTGTTCAGCTTCTTGTTTCATCCTATGTTGGAGTTGAACCTAACAGATAGAAGCAAAATTAGAAAATGATGAGGTCATGGACTTCAGAGTAGTCGTAGAAGACCAAGTGATGTTCCAACCTTTTGTGCCTTTATAGATTGAATTTCGTCCTGCAATCTCTTTGCTGCTTCATCACTTTTTTGTTTTTGCTTTAAAAGCTGAACCTGATTCTCTTGTTTCTTCTTGAGATCAGAAATCTGTTGCACATGGGCAGTCAATAAAAATTTATCATCCTGAGAAGAAACCCTTTTTTCACATCCACCACACAAGAAATGTTGATCAATTTTACATCATCACCTGAGCTTCAAGCGTCTTCAGTTTCTGAGCATGGATATCCTGCATCTTTTGGGTTTGTCCATCAGAATTAGCAGCAAGGTTCTCAACTTCAGCCAACAAGCGATCTCTCTCTTGCTACACTCGACATACATGAAAATAAACATACATTACACTTAATTTTTCTATAATGAGCGATGTGTATAAACTGAAGACTGCATTCTACCTGCACTGTTCTTTTTTCATCCTCCAACTCCATGACTTTCTTGCCAAAGTGTTGCTTGAGTGCTACAGTATCCAAGCCTCCAAAAAGTTTCATCTCTGACTGTGGATACGCAGTTTCAAAAATACAGAAGATAAGCCAAAAGCTATAATGCTTGCATACTGAGGAACAGAAGAAAAATAAATAATGTGGGAAAAAAGACAATAAAAGTGGCTGATGGATTCTTACTTTCTTCCCTTTTTCTATAAGTAAAACACAATTATATATTGACCAACAACCTGTCTTACAAGATTATAACAACATCACTAGGGGCGTATGACTACAAAGTCATTAAGCAAAAGGCCAGTTAAGCTAGTAGTGTTGCGTCAAATAACAAAGTCCTGAGATAATTCTTTTTTGTATGCCAGCAAAAGCACACAGCAGAGTTAATAAGAAGCAACTCTAAACTATTTGTATTGCTAGTAAGAAGAAACTCAGAGATAATCATCTACATTTTTCTTCTTAAACAACCCCCGCCATTCCTTCTGAAGAATCATTAGTATTCAGAATATTAAATATAAGATTTGTTAATATTACTGCGATCTCCTCATTAGGCAAATAAAAAGGTCTAGCTACTTTGGAAGGGCAATGGAAGAATGTTTATCAATCATGAAATTTCGAGCAAATGTGTGGACTGCCCAAAAATAGCGAATATCGATAAGCCATTAATCTGCAGCCAACAGAAATGTCAGAAGTATGGAAAGTCCATCATACCTCCTTCTCCTCTAAGCGTTTATTCAACTCATGCAGCTCTTGGTCCAAGGAGTTTTGCAGAAGAGTGTGTTCCCACTCTTTCGCAACTTCATCTATATCTCTGGAATCACCTGCTATAGTTGGAAATGGGGAAGGGAATTGAAGATTAACAAAAAGGAGAGCAAGGTAACATGAGATAGGAGAAAATTTGATAAATAGCAAATGAAAGTACTAGAGAGAATCATAATCAAGAGAGTGGCGGGGATGGGTCATACTGCTCATGGTTTCACCCATTTGGAAATCACATGACTCCATGCTTTGCAATCCTCTTTTAAGCCCATCACTTTTCACAGAGCAGGTATCATCCTACAAGAAATGTCTCCGGTTCACAAATGCAGAAGCATAATTGTGCATGTGATATCTTAACAAATTCTGTTACAGGATAAACCAAGTCCAGAGAGCACACGTAGTTTGACAGCGGGGTGGATATTAAATGGACAAAAGTGCACCCATATGAAAGCCCCCAAGATTTAAGGACTTGGAAAGGTGGCAGAAAGGTATGCAGCTTTGATGCTGTGTAGGAAGGAAGCTTTTGGGGGTTGAGCCATGATCTCCATGTCACAATGGATAGATTTATCATTGAATAAATATCATCTCCTTTAAAAGGGCTAAAGCAGTAAATTAATCAGGCACTAAAATAGTTCTGACACATGTTGATATCATACCTGGGAATCCGTTTCACAGTGCTCCACAACTGAGCATCTGCTTCGGAATTCATGTAGTTCTCGACAAAGATCCTCATTAGTTGCTTCAAGCCAAGCAATTCTTTCCTTGAGAGCCTACGAGGAAAAATAATTATGACTGGTTAGGTTAAAGAAAAGATTGCAATATCGCTGAGCAAGACACCAAAAAGAACTATTTTAAATTGAGTTCAAGAGCTCTAACTAATTGATGCAAGTGTATAAGGATTAAACATGAAATTGGCCACTTAAGCCGTTGCTGTACGTGGAGAAAATGACTAGCATAACATTGGAATACCTGCACTTCATTTGATGAAGGCCCACCACGGGCACAAAGTTCTGCTTGCAAATACTCTAGTTGTTGGCGCATCTTTAGCATCTCACTTGACATGGGATCTCTATTAACCTATTCAGAAAAACAAAACGTACTTATGGTACTTTGACCATGTATAGAATGTTCAGCCACATATGACAAAGCAAAAAAGCATGGAAGCAAACTACTAGCAGAAACTTACAACTGGCTTGTTTTGAATATTCCGAGCACGATTTGCATACTTCAAAGTGTTAAGCGTTTCTTCAGCATTAATATCAGCAGGACTAATGCAGGCTGAAAAATGAAAAAAAATTTAGAAGGCATGAAAGAAAAAGGTTAAGGAAATTCTTTTAGGATAAAATTATGAGGAGAAGCTCAAAAAGGCAACTACAGTACCTTAAACACATTCATACAAGTATGAAAAATGAGTGATATGCATTCTCTTCTAACACACGAAGACAAAAGTTATGCCAAAGTATTGTACTCACGCACCAACAAGCACTGGCATCAACTAAAGCCATATCTAGCAGCATCACAGGTTCCATGAGTAAGAGGTACACGGAAAGCACGAGGAAGAAGGTTATTCGGCCTTACCTATCATCACTGTTCTACTATTGCCGCCAAGTGAATCCTGATATGGAAACAAAGTTAGTGTAGGTACAAAGTAGACATCATACTTGGTATTCAATAAGAAATAAGGTAATAATTATGAAGCTAAAATGGTGCAAAAAGAACTCCCACAGCCATTAATTTCTAGGAACATGCAGATATCATCTTGTCATCATTGTTACTAAAGATGAAAAGAAAACTGCAATAATAATTGTTTAATCTTCCAAATACTGTACAATCTTCTGCTAGATAATACTGCTAATTAAGACAACACTGTTCTGTTAGATGAACATATGATAAGGATAATTCTTCTCAAGTCTCAACCTGTAAAAGCCTAGTTAGTTTACTGTCCCTGTAAGGCACATGAACACCTTCTTTCCGCTTCTTCTCATCACCAAGAGCACTGATCACATTACCAAGTGCAAGAAGGCCCCTGTTGATGTGCACTCCTATCAAAAAATGAAAATTGAATCCGATTACCATTTGAGTATGTAGATTATTTATTACTTAGCAACGAAAGATTCACTCTATTTTACCTTCTTTGAATCGCAAACCATCAGAACCTGTTCTCTTAGCTCGCTCTGATCCAGCAAGGTCAACTAGATGCAATTTCGCACACAGGTATTCTTCATTTAAACTCTCAGGACTGCTTTCGCCAGGAAAAAGAGGATTGAGCCTACGCATCTGCTCTAATGTGATGGTGAAGATGGCATGCGAACGGCTACATAGACAGAGTCAATAGTAAGACTCGCCTAGAACATGGTATAGAAATTTCACTATAGATTCACATGATTCTTCAAAAACAAAATTTATTACAATGGTTTCTAGTCTTAAGTTGAGTAGCTACAGCAGAAAAATTGTGCTACTCAGCATTTAATTTCTCATACGTGTAAGCACAATTTTAAAGGTGAACTTCCATTATTCGTCTTTATGAGTCATACAAGTTGTGCAATCTCAGTGCAGTCCATAGAGCTGCTTCATTTGCTCCTTTATTGCCCGCTGGTTAAGTTTTGCATCTCGTCTCAAAATTGGTGTCTTTCAAACCATATATTTAAGAAAGGCTTGAGGAACAGGAGAGGAAAACTAAGAGCGTCTGCCATCGCAAAGAGGCCTCCTCACCAGAAGAGAAGATAAAAAGAAACAATGGTAGACTCGAAGCATCCATTAGCTCTGTCGGTTAAGAGGCTTAGTTTACCAGCTAATGGCGCATGATGCCAATGGATGAGATTGCTTCAGATAAATGCCATGTTTCCTACCTTTGCAACTAAATTATGTTTCACCACATTGAAAAAGAGAAACTAAAAGCTTCACCAACCTGGACTGATTATTCATGTTTGTACTTCCAGTAGCCCGGCTCAGTGAACCTTGTTCAAGGCAGGCAACCATCTCTTTTAGAGAACTAACGCTAACTTCTGTAGATCCTGCCAATGTTATAACACCATTTGATGATTCACGAATCTGAATGGGAGGTTTTCCTGGAACAGACACTTTCCCAGTGTGGCCATTTCCATTCTCTGATTTGCTCAAAGAAGTCAGATCCAGCAAATCTCGAACTTCTTCTTTCAAAATCTTCCACAAAAGAAGACATCTCATTGTAAAGCAAATCTTTGAAAAAGTTACACGACAGACAGATACTTGCAAATAAAATAAATGCGCAAAGGACAGGTCATGTATCATAAAACGACTCATACATCATTCAATGAGAATCATTTTATCGAATGCTCATGGAAGAGTTATTGAGCCCATTATGCTAGAACCTAAAAATATCTTATATATGTAGGAGGAATGGACCAAAAAAAAGAGCCTTCTAGGGCAGGCCTATGAAATAAAAAAAACGTGAAACATAATGAAGTTTGAGGAATAGAATGGCAATACTTGGAGGTTGTGGTACCTTTTCCTGTTAAAGTAGCACACTTTGTAATGTTCAATGAAGAATGAAAAGAAAAAGATAGTTAAAATGCCATGGTATCATTGCTCCAGAGAAATCTAGACTTTTCATCAGGTGAGCCTTCTGTTATGGCATTTAAGCAACAGAGAAATTGTCAATCCTGGAACTAGACATTGGTATGTCCATTGACCTCTGTCCTCTTTGTAAATAATTATCACTTACAAAAGGAAAAGGTACATGGTTCCATTTCCACCAAATATGGAGTTTATATCAGAAGATCAGCTATTAGAGTTACATAAAGCACTGTGACTTAGAATATTTTCGATGTCGCAAAAGGGAAAAATAGCTAACCTCGATGAAGGAAACGTGCAGTTGGAACTCTCTTTGTTGTTTCAGAGCTTCCATCTTGCTGAATAAAGAGTTCATAACCTGGGGAATCAGACCTGTCTGGCCACCATCTTTGAAACCAGTACCCATTGTGTAAGTTTTCCCAGAACCAGTCTGCCATGTGCAGAACACACAAATATGAGCAAAAAAGAGGAGACTATAGGCGAAACATTAGCTCCATCTAACAAAAAATGGGATACAAGACCCACCTGGCCATAAGCCAGAACAGTTGCATTATATCCTTGGAATAGGCCCTCGACAAGAGGTGCAACACATTCTTCAAACATTGAAGATGAAGGAGTGCCAGTGCTCCCATACACATGATCAAACGTGAAGGAATGTGTACCAATTTGTACCTGCACCCACCAATAACAAAATGTTCACAGTTCTTTAAATGCCATTTTCATTTTCCCACGTTGCTTCTTCTTCCAGAATTTCCCATGTCTATCAAATAGACAAATTAGGAACAAAATCCGGAGGGGGATTGTAGTTGTGCAGAGGTAATAGCTATCCGCCAAAACCAATTTTATACAATGAGAAAAGTTCTTAATACTTATAAACAATAGTGAAATTAATAGGGAATATGTTACTGTAAGTACACTTTACTACCATGATTCGAGTATAAGTAGCATAATGAGAAAATGATTGCTACAACATTCCCGACTTTTATGTTCAGCATGAATTCATGGGTCTTTCTAACTCTTGTCCAACATCTGAGTCGTTTGAATTATCAATTGTTTTTCAAAAGGCATGACTCCCAAAAATTTGTCTGAAAAACTTTGGAAATTGAGGTCAGCGACTTTGGAATGCCCTTCCACCTCTCAAAGAAACCAAAGAAACAGAAAGGTACCCCAGAAAGATGCGGAGCCGAGCAAGTCCACAAACAATTTTAAGATGCGAGAAAAATTCAATCATCAAATGCCGTTTGGCTAGTCATTCCAATAAGTGGATGTTAACACTCAAGATCCTCCAGAAACTCCACCGCAAATTCTGATGCCGCTGGGAAGGAACCCAGATGACAACAGCATCACTGGAAAGATTTCTTCCGTTCCCTAACTTTGTTTTCTTTCTTTCTTTCTTTCCTTTCCTTTTTTTTTTTGGCTGGGCATCTCCCACCCTCATATAATCAATTCGACCCAGCAAACATTTAGCCGACCAAGAAGTGAGATTCATGGTCATCAAACCAAAGGGAGAAAAGAAAAAAAGAAAGACAAAAGTCGGAAGCAGCGCTTTGCTTGGACCGATGCGACTCTCCAAAGTCCAAACCTTTTTCGGTGAAGAAAACACAGAAGCATGAGGGGGACCTTCAACTAGCAACCCATCAGCTCCTAAGATGAATCGGGAAGATTCACAGAACCACCCACCAGAGTGCAATGACGATTCAGAGAAAATGACCGGAGAAAAAGGAAAAGAAAATTCCCCAGTCTAATTTAGTATTTCCCAACCCACTTTTGAAAAGAAGGAGAAGAACCCAGTCAAGGAAAAAAACAAGAAAAAGTTTCCATTAATATGTCAGTTCCATCCTAAACGAGACTATTACGTCACAGTCCTCTCGAACACCAGAAGAGTCCAATCCAAGAAGACCCAAGAACCACCCGTACACAACATCAGCAGCAAGAGAACACTCGCAATCGCGCAGCATTTTTGAGATCCAGATCTCAGACACGCAATCGCCGACGGCCCAGCAAACAGTCAACTCGATTACGCACCCAACTACGGGACCCTTTTCTTTTTTTTTTTTTTTTTTTTTTTTGGGTTCTTTCCGCTCCGACATTTCCAACCCCGGAGTTCACTGGAGCGAGCTGGCCGCATTCGAAGCGAGCGTACCTGAGGCTTCCCGGGGACGACCGTGACGCAATCCTTGCAACCCTGGAGCTTCTCGTCGCCGATGAGAGGCCTGATGTGGACCGCCACTTTCACGCAGCAATCCTCCCCACCACCGCCTCCCCCGCCGCCGCCGCCGCCGCCTCCAGCTTCCATCGCCACAACAACAACAACAACAACAACAAAGAAGGAGCGCCTCGCGCGATTATCGGCCGGGAGAGACGCGGGCGGATCGGGGACGCGTTCCGGCGAGCAAAGGGGGATCAGCCCCCCGGCGTCACCAAGAGAGAGAGGGAGGGAGCTGTAAAGGGTCAGAGCGAGAGGGAGAGGGAGAGTCAGCACGAGGATGGACGAGGATGATGAGCAATGATGGTGGAATGGAGGAGGAGAAGGAATGGAGGAGGAATGGAGGAGGGAGGAGAGAGGAGAGGATTTTAGAGAGAAAGTGGGGGAGTGTCTTGTGCATGTGTCTGTCTGTCTGTCCTAGTAGAGAGAGAAAGGAAAGAGAGAGAGAGGGAGAGAGAGAGAGAGGGAGAGGGGTAGTTGGAGGAAGTAGGAGAGAGAAAGTAGAAGGAGACGTAGAGAGAGAAAGATAGTAACAGCAAGGGACAACAACCAGTAGAGAAGCAAAGCAAAGCAAAGCAAAGGAAAGCGAAGCAAAGCAGGAACAGCAGCAGGAAGAAGTAGAGAAGCTCCTCCTACTCCTAATTCTTATGATGATTTTTCCTTAGCCTTCACTGCATTGCCACTGGGCACCTCCACCGGACGTGACGGTTAGGCCTCCCCTCCCCCCCCCCCCTCCTTTCCTTTGCTTTGCTTTGCGTTGCTTTGCTTTGGCTTGCTTGCGCCAACTCCTAAAAGGCCAAAAAAAGAAGGGACACATGCTTTTCCCACCATCTTTCCCATTTTGCCCCTCCCCTCCCCTCCTCTCCTAGCTTCTCTCTCCTAATTCTTATGATAATTTATCTGGTTTTCTTTTTTTTTTTTGGGAAAGCTTATGCGACCGTCCTTAATTCACTGTGATATCAAAAGTCCGGTGTCCTCCAAAATCTGTTGTTCTAGCAAAATCATTCTTTCTCCTCCTATTTCTTTTGGCCTCGGGCCTTTTTGGGTCGATGGCGATTGGGTAATAATCATGTCTCAAATCGAATAATTCTGTAACGAACTTAGTCTAAGGAGTCGTCGACACTGGTTGTCCAGACCCGTTCTTCTAACAGAAGAAAATATATACTAATTGAGTAACGCTCGCATGTGACATATTGTCACAATGTAGTGTCTAGTATTATTATTACCTTCAAATGTTCTTTTTTTTTTGGTCGAAAATATCATTATCTTAGAAATTAATTTTACCCTAATTTGCCTGATAAAGTTAACTAGAGGGCAGTAATTCAAGGAGAATCTAATCAAGGGGAGTATTTCATAACACTTATGAGGAGGCCATGACCATGTGATTGTAAGCATTAACTTATAAGGAAATTTTAAGCCCGATTTACAAATCGGCGTTTCTAATTGACTTAACAGGTTGTTATAGAAGAATATGACCCACTTGCAATTGGCCGTATTATTTAGTGCGCCCAATTTTCATAATCATCTATGACTCTAGGGGCTAGTTCATGCCGGTTTGGCAACCTCTCCTTCTCAAGTTTGATTTTTTCTGGGTGCTACTCTTTTTACCTCCTTTTTCTAACATTAGGAAGCTTCCAATGGAAAAATATGAGAATACCCCTATAAGCATGAGGTGTAAATTGCAATGAAGAAGCCCCCAAGAATACAATAGGAGACAGAGACAGAGACAGAGACAGAGGTTGGGGGGCCCACAAAGCCACGTGATGAGGGAATCGGAGGGGAGTCCCTGGAGTTTTTCCCGGCACGAGGCGGCCACTTTTTCATCATTTTACCACATTTAATGATTTAATTTCGCCCCCCTCAATGCATGCTCTTTTATGGCTTCTCTCCTCCCTACATATATATTATATACAATATTTATTTGTTTTTTCTCTGCTATATTTTATATATTTTGACCTACACCAAAGTACCTCTTCTTATCTAATTTCTAGATTTCTTAAATTACCTTTCGTTCCATTGTTTCGTACTCGCCCGTTCATTAACTCTATTTGTAGTTAGATTTTCTAAATTTACCTCTCTATCCTATGTGCAACTACCGCACATAACTCTTCATTTCCTTTTTGTCCCTAATTACCCGATCATGCACGTGGCCCAGCGCCCGTGCCTTAACCCTACTACATGGTTTCCTTGCCATTCCATTTCCACATAGGCTTGCGGAATACAGCTAGTTGCTCAAAGTTTCTTGCAATGATAATTCTTCCGACGTTTCTAATTGGCAATTGAACAGCACATTGGCTCACGATGGGATGTGCGTTGAACCATTTAATACTTATGGATTGAATACTTTCTCGTTTTATGTATCGTATAAATGACCGAATCTTTCACAAAATCATAGAACAAGCGAGGTTCTATCCGTTGTTTATCGGTTTAAGTTGTGTGGGCTTCTTAATTTCTGTGTATAGATGATTTAATATCAATCTTTCATTAATTAAGTTGAGGGCAAGCTATCTAAGTTAAAATTCTAAGATTCCCAAAGATTCACTATTATCTTAATGTTTAGGTAACTCCATAATATCATAACTATAAGAAGAGGAGCTCAGAAATTTTTTTATCGAAGTAGAGTTACACAGAGAACCATTGAAGAGCTCGTATCGAGTAAGGAAGGATTAGTTTTCTCCCTTCTCCTATTCATGATGGAGAGCTTACCCTAACTCTCACGTTACCCCCAATAATCAGGCTCTTTCCCAACTCACCTTCCCACCCTTTGAAATGGCACTATCTAGTCAATAGTGTAGAATTCAGGTCACGTTTCCATATCACAACAAGCGAGAACCAAGAAAAGAAAAGTCCAAAACGCTCACGAAAAAGGGCATGATGATCCGGTCTCTCTCTCTCTCTATCTCTCTCTCTCTGCTTTGGAGCGTTTTGGCTTGTGGTGGAGGGCCACAGCAATGGCACTTCGGTAAAGAAAAAGAAAAGAAAAGGACTCGAAGAGAAGCGAAATGTAATAATGTATATTACACTTATATCGCGCAGTACGTCAACGCGATTGTGATTTATTCGGATGTTCTTGATTTTCTTGATTCATAAATGCTTCATCGAATACGGCTGTATGACTATATAAGCATCGTACGATGAGATCATGTCAAGGTATCCCCCAGATGTGAAGATTACGTGTCATAATGAACTTTATTTACTTGAGAGGGGAGGGAGAGTTGGAAAGTGATGTGAGGGGAGGGGGAGACCCACCCACAATTGGACACATTACAGCTGGTGGTCTCCCAGCTCACATGGCCTTTTAAGTGTCAAAATAACCCATGTGGACCCAAACTCTCTCTCTCTCTCTCTCTCTCTCTCTGTGTATCTCACATTCTCTCTCTCTCTCTTCACTTGGTCAGAGTCTCAGCTGGTCCAATGTTTCTCTGCAGAATTTGTGGGAGTTAATAAATACCATCTTTGTATTTTGCAACCTTTTGAGGAGCAAATGAGTGTATGGCGCGTCACCCTCAAAGCTGAGAGGAAATAACATAAAGAGGAAAATGCCCAGCTAACTCTTGGTGATGAATTAGCCACACCCTCTAACATTATAGCCATGGGTTCACATTTTGATTGACTATTCCCATGAACTCATATGGTGATGGGTCTTGGCAATACAATATACTCTGTTCCTTTCCTTTTACATTTTTGTGGTAGGTACAATAGAGATAACTCTCATGATGTATGTGTTGAAGTCCATGCTGGTCTAGAGATGTTGATGTGCTTGTTCAACCTCGACCCTAAATGATTTAGGAGGCATGAGTCGTGTTGAATCTTGACATAAATAACTCACAGTGGAGCTTGGTGAAATGATTTCGAAATTTTCTAAGTTAGTTAAACAGATCATTTCACATAAGTTTGAGGATGATTAAGCTTGACCTAAACAAGCTCCACCCATCCAAGAGAAATAAATGTAGTCATCCAATGCCTTCACATAATCTGTTGTCTCCCTTGAATATTTTACTCCTTTTAAAAGGAACTGGCCTAGACACTCGCACAACTGTGTGCCTTTTAACAATTATTTTTTACCAGCTTTGAAAGCCATGGTTGCATTATCTCAATTTCATAATATTTTGGCCGGTTGGGTGGATTGGATGGTTAAGAGGGCACTGAAAAGACTGTTCAAAGTAGATGCGATAAAGGGCCACAAGCTCTCTGACATAACCAACAAGAACCATTGGGAGCCTCTTTTTCCCACCTAATGGGACCTCACGCTGCAGTCTTTGAGCCTTGGTGGTTCCTTGTTGCAGAATCAAAATCACATCGATATGGACTTCAACTGACTCTCAATCTACCTGAGACCTTGTAGTTCCTTGTTGCAGAATCAAAATCACATTGATATGGACTTCGATTGAATCTCAATCTACCTGAGACCTACACACATGCATGCTCAGAAAAGTGTAGGTCTAGGGGGAGCGTTTGATGATGATACATTATTCCAATACATGCCCATGACTAGGCCTTATCAGAGAGCATCATTCTGGTTCTTTATAGCTTTTTCTTGATGGGTCATAGGTGAAAGATCATTGCCATGTGATTTCTAATCTTGTTGCATTGCTGTCGTAGATTGATCTTGGCAGAGTTTTGGAAGAAAGAAGAAAAGGGCATCAATCTTTATCAGTTCTTGTTGATCCAGGAGTTCGAAAATCAATTTTATTGATGGACTGGTAGTTATGCACACTTTCTAAGGTCTTGCAGAACTTGTGTGCACACTGGGAAGCTGTCGGAGTCTTTCTTTCCAAGACACCAAACTGTAGCTTTCACCCTTCTATTCATAACATTTTCTAGTCAGTTTTTGATGAAAGATCAAGCTAAATCATTCCTGTGCTAGTTAGGTGAATGGCGACGAGTAACTTCAGCAGATTTGAGTGAAAGATGAACCAAAAAAAAAAGAGAGAATGAGAAAAGAGCATGCATCTTTGTCAGCTCCTGTAATCCACAAGTTAAAAAATCATTTTCAAGACCCATTATAAACCGACAAAAGAGAGAAGTCGGCACAGTTTGATTATCTATCGAACGACTTATATTGGAAAGTTTATAGTCTTATGTATTCCAAAATTTTTCTTGTGATCACTCTAAAGCCGAACCGTGTTTTCTCTGCTCTCATCCTTTTCCTAGAAGCGGTAAACTGCAAGTTAAGCAACCCAGTCTGAACATGGGACTCTTTCCTCTTTCTGGACACTGGACTATCCACCAAAGGCTTCACACAAAAGGAAGGAACAGATGCACACTAAAACAAACTCTGACACAAGGACCTCAACCTTCAACCCTTCACTTTCTCAACCTAACTCATTTCCCCTCAATTCAATGGATTTTTGCTCCAATCCGACCGTTACATTGGACGCAGACTTGGCAACCGCAGTGGGCCCCTCCACACACAAAAAAAATGTCATTCTTGTTGCTGACTATTTTGGCTTCTTTGAGTAGAACATGTCCATTCTTTTACCACATTTGTGCCTTGTCTTACCAAACTACCCTGCAGGATCTTGGAATGAAAAGCTTCTTGTGTTTTTTTTTCACCACAAGGGATATGGATTGGCACTTTGACTACAAAAGCAACAATTTTGAAATTCCAACTGCAATGTGAATAGATAAAGGGGGTCTTAGAATTGGGTGTATTGTGTTTTTCATGTCTATTTTAATGAAAATGTTTCCCTTGATGAATGAATATCTTTCAAGAAGTTGTTCCCTTGGAATGTGCTACTTTTGTATGGCCAACCTCCGAATGTCTTAAGGAAGTCCACAAGTCCTCACGTGCTTTTGTCTCTCGGTTAAAAATATAGTTGAGTCTGGATTATATTCTTCAGGAATTAAGATTCTCATAACACTACGAAAGCAAATGCAAAGAGGGACAACACACAAAGGGAGTAAAAGGCACCGATCTTGCCGTTACAGATGATGTTGACAATGACATTGAAATTGATCTCAAGGCTCAAAACATGTACTTAAAGCTAAGGGCATCAATCTTCCTTCTGTGGGAATAAAACATATATCATGAATTGATCATTTCCAGATCACTTGAAAATGCATTTTCTTTGCCTCCAAATCTTGTTAACCTAACAACAGTCTCATTAAATTTACTGAAACCCCAGTCAACATTCTTCACCGAACTCTTGATTGTACAATGTGGCCGCCCAACCACATGATTGCACAACAAAATAAAGTTCAGACCTTTTGATCCAGTGACAGAAGCTCTGTTTCAGAGTGGCCGCCACTGCGTCGCAGTTGTGCCTTATCTTTATTCTGTTCTCTTTCCCTCTTACTGCTTGCTTTTCACCCATGTGGAGCTACTTGCATCACATGCACTGCTCCTCCTTTTTTCACATCACCAACACACTATTATTCCAAACTCTCCCTCCTTTTCATCTAGGCGACTTAAGACCCAAAAATCTTTTCTGTTCCCTTTAATTCTGGCATTTCTCACAAGCAAGCTCATCTGCTTTCTCTGCTCTTTTTTCTTTTTGGGTTTTGGTGTTTTCCTAGGAATAATTAGAACCAATTATTAAACAAAGTTGGACCCAAATTAGGACTCAAGTCCAATCGTCCCCCATATTTATGTCAATCAGTGCTCCCATGTCAAAGTACATTGAAACCTAGATAAGAGTTTCATAGAGGAGATATGATTCCACTTGATGAATATCATCATGATCCCTTTTTTTCTTTGTGGGGGTGGCCCATTTGTCAACACTTTGAAGCCAATACACAATTTTTAGTTGTTTGTGCTACGATCCTTTCTCATCTCAGTCTTTCGGATTCCATCATGTCATGTCTTGGATGGGGAAAATGCAATTCTTTTTGTTAAAGAAAATTGAAGGAAGAAAGGAGAGGAAGACACTCAATTGGTCATTTTTATCTTTTTGAAATTGAAAGGGGACACGGCATGTGCAGCTCTGGAGCCACTCATCATTGACAAGCGTTTAGATGCGGTCTTTGTCCTGGTGGTGTACCATTGAGAGATATTGGATTAATAATTGAGTATGCTAGGGTTGGCTCTACCTTCCATATATCTACACTTTGGAGATTTTATTTTTCTATTATAAAGTCTGCCCTTGATTTGGTTATGTAGGGTTATTTTTTATTTACTTTTTCTGGACTATTCTGGGGAACAATTGAAGTTTTGAGTTTGTCACGACCCAAAACATAAGAGGAAGAAAACACTGAAGAGCAAAACTACAGAACTGGTGCTTGGATCTTTCTTGTTTTGATCAATGGAGTCTGGGAGGGATGAAAGAAAAGAATATGGCTGTCAGATCAAGTTTCTTTAGGCCCAAGTACAGGTACTTACAGAATGAATGTACCTAAGGTTTCGAGTTGTATTTTCTACTCATGTGGTCACACCAATATGAATGACAGAGGAAATTTCAAGAATAGGTTTGTACCGCTAGACGAGCTAGCTACAGGACAAGTACATGTAGCCTCACATGGAGTTTCTTGGATCACCCCCCGATGGCCAATCGGAATGGAAGAGTCTCATTCCTGACAAGTCTCTGTCATTCCACTTCATGCCGTTGCAGAATTTCATGTTAAAGGCCGAAAGCTGAAAGGAAAATTGGGTCGACATTTCGAGACAAAACTTGCGTGAGGGGAAAAGTAACTTTGGACAATCCAGATTGACCCGGCCCGGCCCATGTTGTTCTGAATTTCAGCGTCAAGCAAGATTGTGTCCATTGCTGCCACATTTATTTTGAGCTCGCCAAAGGTCGAGCCTCCCTGATCTGGCGAGGCCTTGAGCTTGTTGGCCTCGAGCGAGCTCCTCCCTCCCTCACTTGTGATCAATTGCTGACCGTTGCCGTGGCTGACGATTGACTGAGGAAGAAGGAAAAAGAAAAAGAAAAAGAAAGAAAGAAAGTAAATAAATAAAATAAAAATAGAACATAACGAGTAAATAAATAATTTGATTTTTTTTGGTAATTTTCCCAAGAAGTTCAAATTAGAATTTCCATATCAAATAACAAAAAATATTTTTTAATTCATTTTCAACTTTAAGCAAAAATAAAAAAATATTGTCATTTTCGTGAAAAATGATTTTTTAGAAAAATATTTTCTAATAATATCACATTTTCAGCTAAATAAATGGAGCCTAAATTTGTTGATTCTTTGCACTTTTGTAGGGCTTAGAGTTTAGATGCACACCTTGTCGCTTGAAAAGTCTCGATTTTTCACTTTGTTGATCAATCTACCCATTTATAGGTTTGTAGTGTTCATTAGACCATTAGAAGAGAGCCTTCGGTTGCTTGCTAAGCCAACACAATAGAAGCTACTAATATAGAGATCAGACAAAAACTAGCATAAGACAAGGCCTCATCAACTCTTCTAATAGCCTAACAACAACCTATCCCACAACAATGTACACGGCATCATTGTAAGTGTTAGATTTTTTTTTAAACCAATACAAAAACCGTCACCATTTGTTCTATTGACATTCATGGATGATTAAGGCCACGATACACCTATCTAAGTAGGCATTCCACACATATGCAAAGACTATTTTCAATTCAGTTACCCCGATAAGGAATCGGTCAATCCGGTGTCGACCCGATTCAATTGATCAACCCCGTGTACCATTTGTGAGGAAAAAAATCGACGGAGAGGCGACATAAGGAAATCGATCTTACAAACTTATCAAACTGGCATCTCGACCATCTCAATTTGTAATTACCTTCCGTCAAACGTGTAAAAGCCGATGTATCTGTTGTATTTCACTAGGAAACTGAGCAAATAATCGACCCACATATCGCTCCTGACTGGCCCGATGATTCAATCGATTGGGCCCGTTGACTCACGGGTTGCGAGCATATTCCCTAATCCGATAGCCGGGATACCGTTTCTGGATGCTCCACGTGGGATCGGGCCTTGTCCGAAGGAAGGAAGATGATTGGCGATGCCGACTGGCAAGTCCAAGCAAGCAGACTCGCTCTCCCGATAAAGTTCGCACCTTTATCGATGCACGCTTTATCGCCGTGTGCATCGTATCTTCTCCCTCGATGATAAGCTCTCGTCGGCATTTCCTCAGACACCTTGCGGGCGCCATGAACTCTCGCTCGCCGGAGACGTCCCGACCCATCTGATTCTCCCGGCTCTTGCGCAAGGAGTACGGCATGAATCCTCTCTGCAAATCTCTGGACTCTCTCTCCGTGAAACCTCCTCCTCTGCCGCTCAATCCCCCGCTTCGCCTCCAGTCCGCAGGATCCCTCCGTTTCTCTCGCTCCTCCTTCCTCAGCAGCCCTGGGAACCGCAAATTCAAACCGACCCTCGTCTCGAAAGCCCCGCTGGGATGTCTCGGCGCGCTCCGAAGCGCCCCGGTTAGAGCCTCTGCCGGCGCGGACATCGACATGGTGAAGAACAAGCAAGGTGTCTACACCCCGAAGCAGAAGAAGGTGGTGGTGCTGTGGGACCTGGACAACAAGCCGCCGCGGGGGCCGCCGTTCGAGGCCGCGACCGCCCTCAGGCGGGTGGCGCAGAACTTCGGCGACGTCGTCGAGATGTCGGCGTACGCCAACCGGCACGCGTTCATCCACCTCCCCCAGTGGGTCGTCGAGGAACGCCGCGAGCGCAAGCAGCTGGACATTCTCGAGCGCAAAGGTGTTGTGACTCCGGCCGAGCATTACGTTTGCAGGGTGTGCGGCCGCAAGTGTAAGACGAATTTGGACTTGAAGAGGCATTTTAAGCAGTTGCACGAGCGAGAGAGGCAAAAGAAGCTGAATAGGATGAGGTCTTTAAAGGGGAAGAAGAGGCAAAAGTACAGGGAGAAGTATATAGCTGGGAATCATAAGTATAATGAGGCGGCGAGGGTGTTGATCAAGCCAAAAGTCGGATACGGTTTGGCATCGGAGTTGAGGAGAGCTGGCGTTTTTGTTAAGACTGTGGAGGATAAGCCACAGGCAGCGGATTGGGCCCTGAAGAGGCAAATGCAGCATTCAATGAGTAGAAGGATTGATTGGTTGTTTTTGGTGTCTGATGATTCGGACTTTTCAGAAATGTTGAGGAAGGCGAGGGAGGCGAATTTGGGGACAGTTGTGGTTGGGGATTGGGATCGGGCATTGGGAAGGCATGCTGATTTGTGGGTTCCTTGGAATGGGGTAGAGAATGGGGAGGTCACTGAGGAGGATTTGGTGCCCAATAGGAGAGAGAGGGAGGATGCTGAAGGGGAGGACGGTTTCTTTTCGCTTTCAGTCTTTGATGAGGACGTTGATGAAGACAGCGACTTGGACAATGTAGTGAATGAGCTTGTTGCAGGAAGGTCTGAGGTTGGTAGCGTGAGGAATTCTGTTTTTTCAGAAGGGGAGGATGAGGAGGAAGAAGATGAATGGGACACAGTGGAAGTACCCAATGGCTTCGTGTTGGGGTATAGTGAGGATGAGGAAGATGTCTACTTCTGATACAAAAATTACATCTCTTGTTGTCAAAGTTTGTTTCATAGCCATTTGATAATTAAATTGCAATGACATCGTGTTCAAGAGCTGTTCATAGGTTACCTGGGAAGAGATGGCCATATGGACAAATTGGCGACTAATTAGCTGGTTTGTTTCTGACAAGTTTGTGTACAAAAGTTACCGATCTGTGTATATTATAGACCATATTTCTCAAAGGCTTAACTCTCTTACTGGATCTATCGATTGGATTAACAGCAATACAAGGCTCATTTTGTGTCTTCTTCATCGACAACAACTATTTCTTTTCGAGACAGGATAATAAATCTGCTCTTGGTATAAATTCACCCTTATTATTTGTATGGCATCTTTTACTTACATGTCTTATTAGGATTTAAATCCCAATAGAAGAAAAGATTTTGAGTCAGTATCCGTTTTGATTGAATCTTGAGCTGAAGAATTTTTTCCAAATGTTTTTTGTGCATTCAGCATAAACATTTGGAGGTGCTCATAAAATTTCTACTATGATATTCCTAGATCATAGAGATTAAGCTCCTCTTTGGTCCTCAGATGGGATATCTCCATCTCACTGATGCTGGGAGCTTTACCATAAACAGGGACAATACAGACAGAGATATATTCAGCACCAGGTGGAATCTGAAGATGGATTTGATGTTTTATGAGATTAGAATGCCCCCCTGTATCTTAAGAACTTTGCGTTCTGATTTGACTTTTGATCGGAGAAAGGAGAACATGTTACTCCAAAGGATTGTCTTCTTAGTGTGGCACAGTGTTTTGTAGTGGGACCATATGAGGCTGCTTTAGTTTCAAGTGTTGCTTTTGGTATTTGCTACATAGAATATAAGCCAAGCTATACAGGAGAGAGTGGAAGTAAGTTTTGGTCTGTCAACTGTTTCTGATCATGCTTGGCTGCTCAAAGGAGAGTTAAGACTGGATGTTTTTCGCCTTCAAATTTTCTGCAAGTTCCATTTTTCTATCTGATTGCACATGGTGAGTTCCATGTAAAATGTCAGTACAAATGGTGGCTTGGTGTATAGTAGATTACCTTTCCCGACCTTACTGGAGTAATATTCTTAAGATTGTGAAATATGTGAACTCATACCTTCTCGAGTGTCTTTAGCTATTTGGAAGTTTGTTTGTCAAGTGTTGTCACTGATAACTATTGGTCAACTCCTGGAGTTGCCATTACCTTGTAGTTGTTCTATAATTGTAGAATAGATTTCACCTTTGGGATTTGCTATTGCTCTATAAGTCGCTGCATGAAGAAACCCAACTATTTTCTGTAGATCTTTTCTGTCGTATTTGTACCTCGATAGTGTTGACTGGACCAATTGCAAACTTTCGAGTGGATATATAACA
Source organism: Eucalyptus microcorys (assembly GCA_014182515.1). NCBI lineage: Eukaryota > Viridiplantae > Streptophyta > Magnoliopsida > Myrtales > Myrtaceae > Eucalyptus > Eucalyptus microcorys. The sequence continues at coordinate 22,662,265 of CM024567.1, read as the reverse complement.
AAAAATGCAAATAATTGCTGGTGAAGCAACAGAAATGCTCCCGTATTTATCATTGCTAGGAGACGTTTGTGGCATTTGCTCTGTTAATGAGCGGGAAACGACTCTAGAGTGGGATGAAGGATCATGTAGTGGTCAAAGCTTCTTTGAATAGTTTGATGTATCTTGAGAAAAATGAAGGTGTTCTCTCATCATTTTTGGTTTTGAGTTACCTGACATCAAAGAGGGCAACGGGTGTTGGTGGAAAGGAGGTTGCTTGTTTGACCTTTTAGTTTGAGATTCAGATTAGCGTCTGCATGGCATGTGACGATGAGTTTGATGAATATGAATCTTGTAAAATGAATGGATCTCATGCTAATCTGATGAGATTGAGAAACTTTTGTGTTAGTGCGTCCTTTGTAGAGCAGTGATCTCAAGGTACGGATGGAGACCCAAGTAATTTTATTCAGCAAGCTAATGGTGCTCGTTGAGAACGCATCACGATCAAAGTTTATGTATTGCATCAGGTTGCATAAGCTCAAACCTTGCCCAACAGAAGACCCACTACCAATCCTCGCAGGATCCCGAAAGTGGGATTTTTGTTCTCTTAAAGAAAGATGGGGGCTTGGAACTGCTAAAAAAAAGCCCTGGCTGCATCCAAAGTGGTTGATGAAATTCCTGGAGAGCTCTTTCATCTTTTTCTTCCCCAATTCCCCAAACTGAAGCCGCCATTCACATTGAGCCTAACTCCTTTCCATCTGTGTCCTCTTGGTCACTTGTTCTTTCCTTGACAAGAGTGGCATTTGGAGCTTTTTCTTGAACTCAACAAACCAATGGAAGTTTCTCCTTGAAAATGTGGCAATAGACCCATCTTAAGATTCATCTATTGATTAGGAGCGTTTTCTCTATTCAGCGAGGAATCGGTTCTTTCTTGTGCCACCATTATCATTCTAGAAGCTAGTCAACGGTGGCACTTTATCTGAGCACATTTTGCGCTTGCGATTCACTCTTTGCCCTTGTAGGACCAAGTAGGCCTTAGGTTTTCACCAATTCTAACTCATTTATTGGAAGGCCATTTATCACAGGCTGGTAGTACTTTGGCATTAGCAAAATAACACGTGCAACGCCTACCAAGCTTCTATCTATAGTCATTCCTAAGAATAGTATGGCGAATAGCATCCTCGTATTGGATTGTCCCACACCCAATTTAGGTTGGACGTCTAGTCTATCGAGTGAGACGGCAAAATACTTTAGGCACAACAATTGGTTTATGAGAGCAGCATTAACTTCCAATCAATTTGTGCATAAGAGGTCAACCTTGCATTCATATCTCCGTAGAGATATAACTGTTCTAGGGGTAAGTATAGTGCAAGTGCTAATACTTTTGTACATTGCTTACTTGAGTATGGCGTTCACTTGAGGACCAAAACTTTTTTTTCGCTCACTTGAGTGTCACAAATTTGAAAAATCGATCACTTGAGTACCACTTTCAATTTGCCCAGCCAGAAAAAAGCGACATGGCTGCTGGTCATTCGATGTGGCCACCATAAAATATTATTTTAATATTTTTATTATCATCTATTGAATTATTATTATTTTTTGTTTTTGTTTTCTCTTTAGGTTTGGCGAGAGTTACTGACGACCCTTATTGGTTGCAGTCGCCTTGCCCAAATTGGGTGAGGGCCGCCTCGCCCTTAGCCACGAAGGCCCAGAGCGACCCGGGCGAGGCCGTCGGGGTCGCTCTAGGTAGTGTCCAACTGTAGGCGGCTGCAAGTGACACTACCCATAGCGGAAGAGGGTTGTTGCGACCTTGCCAACAGTTGGTGCCTAGGGCCTTAAAGTGAGGGCTAGGCGGCCCTAGCCTAGATCTAGCCACCCTTGTCACGAAGGTCGTAGGCTAGGCCGTTGGGTTCTCGCCATTCACTAGCGAGGCCATTAAGGCCTTACTGACCGCTGAAGAGGTCTCGACTACCCTCACTTGCTTTGGGCAACGTTGCTCGCGGTCACTTATTGCCGGTGAGGGCCCTTGTGGCTTCGTTTAGGGCCTTCGCGGCCAAGGGTGAGGAGGCCCTCCCCCTAAGTTGGCCACCCTCGCCGCGAAGGCCTTGGTTGAGGGCATTGGTGAGGCCGCGATGACTTTTCCCTGCTTTGGGCAGCATCGCCCGTGGTTGCCCAATAGCCAACAAGGGCCATTGCGGCCTCGCATAGGGCCTTTGTGGCCAAGGGCTAGACCGCCCTCGCCCAATCTAGCCGAGGCGGCTATGGCCGACGAGGGTTGTTGGTGACCTTCATCTGCCCTAAAGAAAAAGAAGAAGCAAAATATAGATGGAAATAAAAAAGTTCAAAAAAAATTTAAAAAATAAAAACCACGTAGAACATTTGGCCGGAATTAGCACTCAAGGGATCGATTTTTTTCCGATATGACACTCAAGTGAGTGAATTTTTTTTTTTAATATTCAAGTGATTGTCGTACAAAAATTTTGGCATTCTTATTAATCTTACACCATCGTTTTATCATAAAACTCTTAGCACCAATCGTTCCGATGCCACTTCCTATAAACTAGTTATATTCATTCCCTTTGCATCACTTACTTTTCACTCAATAGTCCCAAACTCCACTTACAAGGGCACGTGAGTACGGAAGAGTTACGGTCTGTGACACAGTTTTATAGAAATTGTTGAGCGCGAGGGCTCTTGGATGCAAAGCAAGAGCTCTGAATAGTGTTAAGCCCTTCTAGCGGCGTTCGACATGAACATCGAAAATGAGGTCTTAATCGAATCAAAGGACCGTGAGGTGAATCGACCAAATAAGTTGGGCTGAGTTGTTCCGCCCCATGTTCAGTGACGGAGTCAACGGCAGGCAATAGCCCCGCGCCTTCCGGTACGACACATCCCTTCAAATGGTCAGCCACCTTCGTGTACAACTTCCTTCCTTATACAATCATCTTATTTAGTTAACTAACAGCACATTCAATCGCGTATGCGATCAATATTGACGCATCGGTTGTCAAATACAGAAAGGTGGGTGCTTTTTGGTCCGTGAACGAATCATCACCGGTCGAGTCATTGCGGTAGAGAAGTCGATCGACCTACCCGCCGGCCGCGTGCTAGTCCGCTTTTTCTGCCGTCGCTTTCTAGAAGTCCATTCGCTTGCTTTCCCCAAAGGTTATCCACAAAAATTTTCAATTCATAATTTTTTTTTTTGAAAAAAGGCAGCATACATTATATTAAAAAACCCAATTTTGCCAGCACATACACTTCTGAATTTGGAATACCCCATTTTCCGCCTACACTTTTTTCTGCTTTCTCTTTTGTATTTTGCAAATTGTGTGTTGCTTCGCTCATCGTCACGGGACGGGCTTGCGATTGCGTGGACGGGAAGTCTACTTCCTTCATTTTCTATCTTTGGGTCACCTTCTTGGCACCGACCCATGTCCCCCTCTCTCTCTCTCTCGCTCTCCCTCATACGATAAATTTCTGGGAAACGTTATTGCTTTTGTCCATTTCTATGGGCCATGTATCCAGAAAAAGCGCGTTTCAATAAATGCATTTTCAAATATCCTTTTCTAGCCTGAAACATCCCAGACTTTCACGATGTATAAACACTGACCGTACATTCATGTATAATTTCTCGGCAATTGCTGAAAAATGTGAACAATGTGTTGAATTTGTTGGGAGAGTAAAGAAAATAAATTGCTTCTTGCTTTTACTTAATCCTAAATAGACATGCCAAACCCCAAATATATAGGTAGGCGACCCGGTGGTCGTACATATATGATCCACCAAAATAATATGATACGATTTATGTGTTATGACGTTAAGTACCTGTTGACATTTCATGAGATATTTTTTTAGCCATGACCCGCTAAATATCTCAAGGAATTTTGTTCTAAGTTTTGGGTTCATATTGGCCACGATTTCGTCATAATAGTTGGATGTCCGCGCTCCATTGATACGGAAAATGGATGAGGAAGGGGGGATTCTATGCTTACGTGATAAAATCATTTTCCATACTTGGTAAGGAAATTTTTCAATTTCAACATACCATTTACACATGGTATAAGAGAGACAGTGCATTAAAAAAAAGAACTTTTTCTAGTTAATTTAGAAAAAAAAAAAAAACTTTTCCTATTCACAAACCCCATATGAAAAATCAATGTAACCATGCGAGGCTCATTATTTTCATGAGCGGTTTTTAATGCATGGCGACGATAAATAAAACAAGAACTATAGTACTTTTCTTTTCTTTTTTCCTTTTGTGTACATTGCCTCTTCTATATATTGCAAATGCCACATTACTCTTCAAAGCCGCATATGTGATTGAACGTACGCATTTAATGTAATGGTGACATAATGACATGGAGCAATCCCTAATTGCACGGCGCAAGTGAAATTATCCTTGAATATCAAAGACTTTTACTTGCCATCAACTTATTTCTCAATTTGCCAGTGTCGAGTGGGCCAATCTAAAGTAGCTCACCATATAGAATTTGCTTAAAAAGAGTAATATTAGGGCTGTGCAACCAAATCGATTTTACTTGGGAACTATATTGAATTGCTTGAAAAATAGGTTTGGGAACAGGTTTCGAGTGAATACCTAATTAGGAATCAGACTGCACTGCCCTATTTTGGAATGAGTTTTATAAGTTAAAAAATCAAAACCATAATTTCTTTTTCTCTTAAATTCTAATCTCAGCACTATTTCATCGTTTGTCTTTCATCAAAATTCCTCACTGGTCTTTTCTCTTCCCCTAAATTTTTATGGATAAATGGGAAATGAAGTTTTATAATTTATGTGTTTGAACTTTTTATCATTTATTATTGTACGTGGTGTTTGAACTTTTTTTTACCATTAATTATTGTACATGGCTGTGTATTTATATTATGAATTGTTGTTTTTGGCGGATTAAAATATATGTTGTTTATCTTTTACTTTAAATCGTTTCATTACTCACAACTTCATATGTTTTACTGTAAAAAATGAACCAAAAAAAGGAAAAAAAAATAAAACAGGTTCTCGAGTATACCCTGGAATTGGACTAGAAAACTGGATAGATTTCACAATTAGTTCCAGGCAAATATAATAGGTTTTAGGGTCCAAAAACTGGGAATTAAATATAACATGGACCTACTCATATTGGAAAGATCACTCCTTAATAATATATACTTCAATTTTTAACTAGAAGTTTCTGGTTTCGCCCCCTCTAATGCCGTGCACGACATTTCTCTCCTTTTAAAAAACGCGGCTTGTTCGTTTTTTTATTTTATTTTTGTCGTAAGTGGCTGTTCCATTTGATTTGCACGAATTTCGCCCCGTCTTCCCTCCCAGTCCTTTGCAGGCACGTGCATAAAATCCACCCGAAAAACACCACGTGACATTATAAACTGTCGACTTTGTCAAAAAAAAAAAAAACAGATATAAACCGTCCCCCGACAGTCCCGATTAACTGAACAGAAAAGTCCCCTTTCATTACCGACCTGAGAAATTTCCTCTTTCCTACGCGGGGGGTAGAGAGAGAGAGAGAGAGAGAGAGAGAGAGAGAGGAGGCTGATAAATTTGGCAAGATCGGCACGCCAAGTTGCCGTCTTTTGCAGCGCAAGCACGAAGCCGCCTTTTCTTAATCTTCAAAACTCGGTCGACGGAAGCCTCTCTCTCCCTCTATATATAACCCCCAGCGCTTGATCTTTCTCCTTAAATCTGTCCATAAAAAAACCAATCTTGACTCCCACTATCCCTCTCTCTCTCTCTCTCTCTCTCAAGAATCAAGAGATTACTATGGAAAGCGAACGCTACGATGAGACGACAGAGGAGCAGCGAATCAAGAGAAGGCCGCACCAGCAGCAGCAGCAGCAGCGGCGGCAGAAGCCTTACAGGGGTATCCGGATGAGGAAGTGGGGCAAGTGGGTGGCCGAGATCAGGGAGCCCAACAAGCGCTCCCGCATCTGGCTCGGCTCCTATGCCACCCCCGTGGCCGCCGCCCGCGCCTACGACACCGCCGTCTTCTACCTCCGCGGCCCCTCCGCCCGCCTCAACTTCCCCGACCTCATCTGGCGCGAGGGCCAGGACTCGCTGGGCGAGGTCTCCGCCACCTCCATCCGCAGGCGCGCCGCCGAGGTCGGCGCCCAGGTCGATGCTGTCCAGGCGGCGGCGGCGGCCAAGTCGAGGCCATGCTGTGCCCCTGACTTGAACGAGTACCCGAAGCTGGAGGACTTGGAGGAGATTCATCACGAATCTGTGTTTTGAAATACTTTCTTCATGGGAAAAGCCAGGTTCTGGAAGAAAAACTGACTGCCCCAGATCAAAGAGGCATTAACTTAGGCCAGGGCTCGGGAGATTGAAGGAGCAAAAGAAGAAAGTGATCTCTTTGCGCGTGCAGACCAGCGCAACGTCCGTCTCCAGTTCTGATTAAGAAAAGAGATTTTAGAGCCTCTAGTTCTTCGAGTTCGGGAGGAAATTTCTTGTACAATATTCCTAAATCATAGAGATTAAGCTCTTCTCTTTGGTTCTCAGATGGGATATCTCCGTCTCACCGATGCTGGGAGCTTTACCATAAACAGGGACAATATAGACAGAGACATATTCTGCACCGGGTGGAGGCTGTAATATAGATTTGATGCTTTATGAGATTAGAATGCCCTCCCGTATCTTGAAAACTTTGCGTTCTGATTTGACTTTTGACTGATGAAAGGAGAACATGGTACTCCGAAGGATCGTCCACTGATTATGGCGCGGTGTTAAGTAGTGGGGCCATACGAGGCTGCTTAGTTTTAAGTGATCCTTTAAGGATCCGCCAACGTGGATCTTTTTTATTATCGAATTTTTTAGTAATTATCTACATTAGTACCAGCGATATCATATAAGACAATCATTGTCCACGTTGGAGTTTTTGATAATTAAGTGATCATTTTTTCAAATTTGTGACGCTTAAGTGAGCGTCGAAGGTTATGACACTCTTAAAATACTTGTCCCAAAAATACTTAAACATGTGTCCATTGAAGGAGTGATTATCTGAATATTTGGACAAATGATCAATTTAATCTTAAACCTGTTATACGAATATAATTCAGTTTTAACTTTCCAATTTTGTCAATATAATCCATTTGCCCTACATTTAAATGTAGTCTTTTCTCAATTGTAGTTGAGAAGAATGCCGAAAAGAAAAACAAAGAATTTTCTATATATTTCGATTTATTCATAATGCCTATATATAGGCTTTGTGAATGACTAAATAAGATAATATATCAATCAAGATATGCAAATCATAGATGATATTCATATAAACTTGCGAGCCTTTATGTGATTATTTTTTTAACATAATTGATCATTCAATGTCAAACCCAGCTTGTTTATATATATTTGAGTTGATACAAGTAAAATAAGGAGAGAGTATAATGGGTTTCTAGAGTCAAGCGTCATACGGTGGTTGGGAAAAAGGAGATGCAAATAAGATAATTTGTAATTAATACTACTCGTGTATTAATACATAATAATGGTTTTGGTGATTTTTTTTCGTCATTAAAAATTAAATTTAACATATTTTGGATTTTATATGCAATAGGCCTCATTCATGGTAAGTACCCAGTTCTATATTTATGGTACTCACTTCCATTAATATGCCTTATAAAGAATTAATTAATGCAAGGTATTTGTCTACGTAAGACCCTTATGATAAAGTTTAGGTCCATAGCTGCATTGATTGGCCCTCTCCAACCTTTTCACTTATAAATAAAAATGTTTGGGATAATGATAGTAGGAGTGCATAACTTTCATTTGGTACTTCTTGGAATGCTATAACTTTTTCTTTTTTTTTCGCTCATTTAAGTGCTAAATTGAAGCAAAATCAATATTTTAAGTGCCATTCTTGGCAAATCATCTGACATAGATTTTTTATATTAATTTTCCATTTCGACATGAAATTTTTTTATTAGTTGTCATTATTAGTGTCGGCGATATCATGTACAACAAACGACGTTCGCATTGAATTTTTCGATAAGGCAAATTAGTGATGGCACTTAAGTGGGCGAAAAAAATTCTGACATTCAAATGAGTGACATACAAAAGGCGTAACACTCATGTTGTTTTTATCTCAGTATTTGCTATATAGAATATAAGCACTTGGTAAATACTGCGTATAATGTTAGTATAAAGGTGGCTTGGTGTAAAGTAGATTACCTTTTCCATCCTCGCTGGAGTAATATTCTACGATTCTGAAGTATGAACTCATCCCTTCTTGAGTGTCTTTAGCTATTTTCAAGTTTGTTTGTTATATGTTGTCATTGATTAGGGGTGAGCAATTCTAGGTTCTTTAGAAATTTTGCCTGGAACTTGGAACTTACCTTATCACAAGTTCCAAGGTCTAACATGTTTTTTTTTTTTTTTTAAATTTAAGAAAAAAATCCATAAAACATCACTTTAAGTTCAAAACTCATAACATAAAACCTACATTATAGAACTTCGGTCCATAAAAGATGAACATGTGAAATAAAATATATAATGAAAGGTGAACATGTAAAATAAAATAAATAATAAAATTTCTCATTTTAGGTATAAAACACATAACAGTAAAGATGAAAGTTTCTCATTCATCAATAGCAACAATAGTTGAACAAGTAAAATAAATTAAATAACAAAAGCTTCAAAACACGTAAAATAAAACATAAATTATAGAACTTCAGTCCTTAATCATCCATGAAAAATTATTCCAAATTTTAATCACCTGAAATCAAAAGAAACAACAACCATAGTTAGTCACTTAATAATAGTTTTAAATTTACAATTACTATTAACTAATCTAAAATAATTATTAGAAAGCCTCACCACATATATTCATTACTTCAATAGGTAAACTCTATTTACTGATGATGATCTCCTTATTAAGACAATCCATATCTTAAAAAAAAAAGGGATAAAATAAAACATTCACTCATTAGATTTTACAAAAAAATTACAATATATAAATATATAAACATCACTTTAGTTTCTAGTTTGGAAGAAAAATTAGGGAATTTGCTTTAGGTTTCTGGTCTCGGTTTTGGTTTCAATTCCCAGTTCCCGGTTCCTGGTTCCGGTTCCCGTTTCCTAATCCTAATTCCTATAAAAGTGAAACCAGGAATTGAACCATCTCTTCCTAGAACCTTGACTGGTCCGATTCTTCAATTCTACCCCTAAAATCATGCTTACCCGTCACTGATAACCATCAGTCAACTCCTAGAGTTGCCATTACCTTGTAGTTGTTCTCTATGTATCTAAATTCTAGAATAAGACTTCACCTTCAGGTTTTGATATTGCTCTATAAGTCGCTGCATGAAAGGAAACCCAACTATTTTCTGTAGATCTTTTCTATCGTATTTTCACCTCCATAGTAGTACTCTTGACTTGACTAACGGCTAACTTTTCGGTGGATAGATAACAAAAATGCAAATAATTACTGGTGAAGCAACAAAATCGCTTCCGCAACTCCCGCATTTGTCGTTGCTAGGAAACATTTGTGGCGTTTGCTCTGTTAATGAGCAGAAACATGAAGGTGTTCTCTCATTTTTATTTGGATTTGAGTTACTTGACATCAAGGAGGGAAGTAACAGGTGTCGGTGCAAAGGAGGTTTGCTCGTTTGACCTTTTGGTTTGAGATGCAGATTAGCATCTGCATGGCATGCGACGATGAGGTCGATGAATATGAATCTTGTAAAATGAACATGTCTCACGCTAATCAATCTTATGATGAGATTGACTAACTTTTGTTGTAGTGGGTTCTTTGTAGAGGAGGGATCTCAAGGTACGGATGGAGACGGGGTAACATTATTGCATCAGGTTACATAAGCTCAAACCTTGCCTAACAGAAGGCCCATCACCAATCCTCGCGAGATCCTGAAAGCGGGATTTTTGTTCTCTTTTTAGAAAGATGTGGACTTGGAACCGCTCAAGAAAAGCCCTGGCTGCATCCAAAGTGTTTGATGAAAGTCCCTGCAGAGCTCTTTCACCTTTTTCTTCCCCAATTCCCCCAAACTGAATCCCCATTCACATTGAGCCTAACTCATTTCCATCTGGGTCCTCTTTGTTTCTACTCTTTTTGTCCCCAAAGCACGATAGAATTCAAGGTACTAACCGGTCACCAAGGCGAGAGCTCAACGACGTTGAGTTTCGAGTTCAGCCAGATGCAGTTCTATTAAAACTGCCGAGCATGTTAGGCCTAGTTGCTCCGTCCCATGTTCAATGACGGAGTTAGCGGCAGGCAAATGGCTCCGTGTCTTCCGGTTCGACCCATCCTGTCACGTTATCAGCCACCCTTTACTTGCTACTTTCTTCTTTATTTAAACATCTTTATTTAGTTAACTAGCGGTACATTAATTCGCGAATGCTATCGATATCAAATTGTCAAATACAGAAAGGTGGGTGCTTTTTAATCCATGAACGAATCATCACCTCTCGAGTCATTGTGGTAGAGAAGTCGATCGACCTACCCCCCAACGCGTCCTAGTCCGCTTTTTCGGCTGCTGCTTTTTAAAGTCCATTGCTTGTTTTTCTGAAAGGTTATCCACAAGAAGTATCAATTCAGATTTTTTTTTTTTTTTTTTTAAAGAGAGAGGATATATTAAATAAAAATAACCGAATCTTGCCGGGAGATACACTTGAATTTCGACTGCCCGATTTTCCGCCGACTCTCTTATTATTATTATTTTTGGCTTTTTCTTTTATATTTGCAAATTGCGTGTTGTTTCGCTCATGGCCATGGGACGGGCTTGCGATTGCGTGGACGGAAAGTCTAGTTCTCTCTTTTTCTACTCTTTTTGGGTCTTCATCATGGCAGCGACCTCTCTCTCTCTCCATATGATAAATTTCTTGGAAACTTTCATGCTTTATCGATGTTTCTGGGACATGCAACTAGAAAAGCGTGCTCGGATAAATTCCTTCGTAATTGTTGACAATTTAAGTAATGTTTTGAATTTGTTGGGAGCGTGCAAAAAAAGCGCTTCTTGCTTTTACTTAATCCTATATAGACATGCCAAACCCGAATGCATAGGAAGACAACGCGATGGTTGTACATATTTGATCCGCCAAAGTTTTGTAACACAATTTGTATGCTACAACGTTAAGGACCCATTGACATCTCATGACATTTCTTTTTATTTGTCACCCGCTAAATATCTTAAGGGATTTTGTTCTAAGTTTTGAGTTCATATTGGCCATGATTTTGACATGGTAGTTGGATGTCCACACCGGATTGAAATGGAAAATGGATGAGGAAGGGGGGATTCCATGCTAATGAGACGGAATTCATTTACTGTACCTTATGAGGAAATCTTTCACTTTCTGTTGGAATTCAAGTCGGCGGAAGACGACTTATCTGATTCCGATGCGCAAACAATAATTAACCCCGGAACGAACGTTGAATTGCCGATGTAACACGAACGAAATTACTCCACGTTGGTCAGGATGCGATCACGAGGAAAGCACCCGATTTCCATGGCGTAAATGCCAATTGTTCTTGCAAAACTGAAATGGAATGCCTTCTTCTTCTTTGATGGAAATGGAGAGAAATTTGGTTCGTATGTTTTGCCAACAACAGCAACCAACGGTTGTCTTTAAAAGCCTTTTATACATCTCTCTTCATACCCTTTCATCGTAGCATATCAAGATGATACGGTGCGATCTAATCGCACCCCATCATGGACGTACTAGCTAAAGTACAACATCTCCCACCGGACATGATGGGTTTGATAGTGCTTTATCAAGAATATATGGCATTCAACATTCATCAACTTTACAAAACAATTCATACTAGCAAGTAAGCCGTGTGGCCAGTGAGTACACCTGCACTTGAGAGCTCAAATTATGCACCTGTTAGGGATGACATAATAGTTACAATCCAAAAAAGAAATAAACAATCGATGTCTCACAGTGCCCTAGACATATTTTGTTACATCAGTCCAAGTATACCTATCCCTTAAAGGCTGTACTTGACTATTCTCAAAACACCATATATTTACAATTATATCCGCAACCACATAAGGCGATATAATTGGTCGACTGGTAAATACATGTAATAGATGTAAAACAACAATAGTCTTCCTTCGCACTCATGTCTCTCTTCATTTTAGAACAACTGCTTTCCTAGACATGTCACATAAGGCCATATCTATTTATGACCGCCAATAACATGCTAAAGTAGCAACATTGATCTTTCATTTCGAGAACATAGTCAAAAGTAACATAGGGCACAAAATGAGGTAAATTATAAATTACCTCAAGGACTCACACGATGAGTAAATAGGGATAATTTTACTCACATTTCCTTGTCGGTCGTACAATGCACATGTAGTATGAATTACATGCTATAGTGGATTTCTCTTTCTATAAGAGCGTATGCCATTTATCAAATATATGCACTATACGGATCTTAGCCTAAGTATAGTCACGTGCTTCTCACATATTCATGTTTAGCCCGAGTGCCATATCGGCTCGCTTTTTATAGCGCCCAATTAAGTACTCGCATCCGGCATCTTACAGGCATACATGATTATGTGACTATCATGTTCGGTCTTATTATAAACAAATCACAGACCTCATCTTGACTCCAATCAAGGCGACATATTTTTATGTACCAAACTTACTCTTCAGCATTTTATTTGTACATAACGTCTCATCTCAACGTGCTAACTATAGCACTTGAGGCGATTGCTCGTGTGAGTGAGCCAATCAATGCCTGCTGACATACTTTCCAATAATATATGTGTATCGTCCCAGTCTCATATTGTATTCGTACTTATTGATAAAATATCAAGTCACTAATAAACAAACAAGTACAATACATATGTTCACAGATACATAAACCAATGATCTTCAATAACAACACATATCACATTTTACGTAATCCTAGTGAGATCCTGTGGGTCAAGAATATGTCTCTAGGAATAGCCTCATAAATGGATCAGCAGTCATTCTATTGGTTGAAATATATTGTAGGATAACTTCTTTCTGCGCTATTATATCTCTTATGAAGTTGTTCTTTATGTCAATGTGCTTCGTCCTTCCATGATACTTGGGATCTTTCACATAGGCAATGACTGGTTGACTATCGCAATAAATTATCACCGGTCTTGAAATCTCAGTGACGGTGGCTAAATTTTTCAAGAAACGTTTTAGCCAAACTGTTTCTTGCACTGCGGCATAACATGCAATAAATTCTGCCTTCATAGTAGACAAGGCCATGCATGTCTATTTCTTGCTATTCCAAGAAATTGTACCTCCATTGAGCAAGAATGCATATCCATAAGTTGATTTATGCTCATCCAGGTCTCCACCCCAATCAACATCTGAATAGCCAAATAGGCGTAAACCATTCTATTGGTAACAAAGTCGATAGTCCATAGCGCCTTTCAAGTATATCAGGATCCTCTTCACTGTTTTCCAGTGTGCTTGACAAGGATTTGATTGATATCGGCTCACCAATCCCACGGTATAACATATATCGGGTCGAGTACACATCATAGCATACATCAAACTTCCGACCGCATTAGTGTAAGGAACAGGTGCCATCACTTTAATTTCTTCTAGAGTCTTAGGACACATCTCAGTACTTAGGCCTTCACCTAGTATGACAGGGGTATCAATGGGATTACAATACTGCATATTGAAACGCTCAAGAATCTTCATTATATAAGACTCTTGTGATAAAATAAGGAGTTTCCTTGATCGATCTCTTTCGATCTTAACTCCTAATATATAAGCAGCTTCTCCCATGTCTTTTATTTCAAAATTAGACTAGAAAAGAAACCAGATCCTGAACTTTTCTAGGAGTCTCCCCTTACCTATATGGTCTTAAATGTACTTGATGCTTTATTGTGAGACTAGAGTCAACAAAAGATACCGGCCATTGTCGCATTCAACTCCACCAAACAAAATAACTCTTTCATTTTGAATCAACTTCACAATTAGATTCATTTTCCCTTGAAAATACTTTAATCTCTAAGCCAGAAACACAAGTTTCCCATAAGCCTACTATCTTTATGGCCAACCCCCCTGAGGCTGAAATAAAATCAAATTCATCTGAGCTAGAAGTTGTAAATCTTCATGACTTAAACCTAGATCATAGATCTTCGACCTTACAATAATGCTTCACACTCAATGATATTTCATACTCTAAATGGCCAGAAAGATTATGGAAACTTCATGCTTGGCTTAATGCCAAAGCACTCATTGTCAAAAGTTAGTATGATATACTGACCGAGTTTGTGAGCAAATTTACTAGAGGCTTAAAAGATTGGTTGAGAACTATCTCTGATTAGGATCAAATGACATACCTACTTTAAACAGATTTTCATCATGGGATTCGGATTACTCACCAATTCTTTATTGGTAAACTAGAAGATCTTATTGAGCTTAAATTATTTTAGGGATAAGTTCACTAGGGGTTCTAAAATTTGCTATGAAAGTACAATTAAGTCCTAAAACTTACAAAAAATGCAATCAAATCTTAAAACTTGTGAAATAGGTGCAATGAAGTCTTAAAGTTAACACCGTCAATTTATTTAATGGAAAATGCTAACATGGCAATTTTAAATAAATTTCTCTCTCCTAGTTGGCATTTTTTTATTTATTGTTTTCTTTTTAAAATCTTATTTAAATCAGATTAAAAAATTGAAACAGTGAAAATTTTATTAAAATACAAAATGGAAAGAAAAAAGAGAGGAGAGAAGGGTAGGGCAGGACCACGGTGATAGGTGTCACTGCCACCATTGCCACCCATCACCGGAGGGGCTAGTAACCTCTGTCGGCCCGAGCGAGGGTGATTGGCCCTCGCCAATCTTAGGCAAGGCGTTGTTGGCCCCAAGTGAGGGTTGGCGACCATAGTTAGCTCAGGTTTGTGCTTGGGTGCCTCGATTTGGGTGACGCTGACGCTCGCTTGGGCCTAATGAGTGCCATCAGCCTTTGCTTGGGGCCGGCGAGGCCTCATCAGCTCCAAGTGACAGTAGGCGTTGCCCAAATCTAGGTGGGTACCCAAATCTGGGTGCCCTTGCCTAAGGTGGCGCAGGTCACCTGCCCTCACTAAGGCCGGTGGGGCCTTGCTTGGAGCTGGCGAGGGTTGGCCACCCTTGCCTAAGGCTAGCGATGAGTGGTAATGGTGGCGGCGCTTATCGATGTGGCCCTACCCTACCTTTCTCTTCTCTCTCTGGTTTTTTTTTTTTTTTTTTTTTCAATTTTTTAAAATAAAATGTTAGCTTTTTTTAGTTTTTTTTAATCGATTTAAATAAGATTTACAAAAGAAAAAAATAAAAAAATGACAACTAAGAGAGAGAAATTAATTTAAAAATGTCACATCAACATTTTTCGTTGATAAACCGACGATGTTAATTTTAGGACTTGATTACATCTATTTGATAAGTTTTAGAATTTGATTGCACTTTTTGCAAGTTTTAGAACTCAATTATACTTTTGTAATTAGTTTTAGGACTTCTAGTGAACTTATTCCATTATTCAGTGCTCTCGGAGCTTATCTAAACTTGGAGTAGATATTCTTATCCTCTATTCCAAAAGAATTGGACAAGTTGTGAAACAATCTCTTCAAAGTAAACAGTCGACAATTACCGATGTTCCTCTTAGAAACTCTAGCAAGAGATATAACTTGCTTTTGATGATCTTTGCATTCATAAAAAAGCTTTTAGGAGTTATGTTAAAAGTAATAGAGAACTTAATTGGGCTTACCAAAAACCTAAGTTAACAGTTAGATGTTCAAAGAAAAATTTCTGTGATAATCCTTCTTGCAGTGATCAATGCAAGCAGCGAAGACACTTCAAAAGATTTTTCTTAGGACATACAAGGAGTAGGCATAAATGACAATTTTTGCAAAAGAAGACGCTCTAGACTAGATTCTTCTAGAGAACATAGAAAATTTAACAATTACTATGTTTGCAACAAGAAAGGACATTCTACGAAGAACTATCCAAAGGCTAGAGGAAGAAATTCTCATTTGATTCAAAAAATAGAAGAGAAAACTAGAGTGTCACTCTAGAATGATGATGTTGAATCAGTATTCTCCTTAAAGATGAACCCACCAAACATGCTATGTGTGTCATCCAAAGTTGGTCACAAACTAGTGACATTGAAAGTTCGTTTAAAGAATCTGAAGAAGGAATCTTCTTCTCTTTGGGAAATTTTGAACCTCCAAAAATTTAAGATCTTTGTGCATATTCTCCTTCTATTCTCTCATATTTCCTTGTTAAATATATCCATCCAAATATAACAAGCTTATTTATGTCATTGCCCTTATTGACACTAGGGCCAGTGCTTCTGTTCTTGATATGAAAATATATATCTAGTACCTTAACTCCGCTTTTGGAGATACCTTTGTTACAAGAGTTCGGAGCAAACCCATCACCATACAGTTCTTTCTCCATTGCTTTACTGCTACCAAAATCTCTGGTATTAGTTCACTAGATAAAGATATCATCTTTGACTAGATATCTTTACACAAATTACTAAACTTAGAATTCTGTTCAATAGAGTACGTTTCAAAGGACAAATTAAGGAATTTGGTATCTAACGGGCATTCCCTATTCTGAAACCGGAAGAGCGATGTATGTGAGATAGCATACCTGTCACAATTTCTTTTTTTTTTTTCTTCGCTAGTTCATATTATAGGGCCAATTTTCAGAGCGCAATATACTTCAAATTTTAACTAGAAATTTCGGGCTTCGCCCCCCCGGTAATGTCGTGCAAAACATTTTTCTCCTCTTCAAAAACGTTGACTTGTTCCATTCGACAAGCACGAATTTCGCCCCGTCTTCTCCCCACCTTCCCCGCTCTCTCCTTTGCGGGCACGTGCATAAAATCCACCCAAAAAACACCACGTGACAGTACAAACTGTCGACTTTGTCAAAAAAACAGACATAAGACTGTCCCCGATCGACTGAATATAACAGTCCCCCCTCATCACCGACGTGAGAAATTTCCCCTTTCCTATACGAGAGAGAGAGAGAGAGAGAGAGAGAGAGAGAGAGAGACTTATGTCGGCCGAGTTTTGAAGATTAAGAAAAGGCGGCTTCGCGCTTGTGCTGCAGAAGACGGCAACTAGGCGTGCCGATCTTGCCAAATTCATCAGCCTCTCTCTCTCTCTATTTATACCCTCCAGCACTTGATCTTCCTCCTTAATCTCTTCGTAAAAAACCAATCTTCACTCCCCCTATCCCCTCTCTCTCTCTCTCAAGAACTAAGAGCTTACCATGGCAAGCGAACGCTATGATGAGACGACAGAGAAGCAGCGAATCAGGAGAAGGCCGCACCAGCAACGGCAGCAGCAGAAGCCGTACAGGGGTATCCGGATGAGGAAGTGGGGTAAGTGGGTGGCTGAGATCAGGGAGCCCAACAAGCGCTCCCGTATCTGGCTCGGCTCCTACGCCACCGCTGTGGCTGCCGCCCGCGCCTACGACACCGCTGTGTTCTACCTCCGTGGCCCCTCTGCCCGCCTAAACTTCCCCGACCTCATCTTGCACGAGGGCCGGGACTCGCTGGGTGAGGTCTCAGCCGCCTCCATCCGCAGGCGTGCAGCTGAGGTCGGGGCCCAGGTCGATGCTGTCCAGGCGGCGGCGGCGGCCAAGTCGAGGCCGTGCCACACCCCGGACCTGAACGAGTACCCACAACTGGAGGACTTGGAGGAGATTCATCACGAGTCTGTGTTTTGAAATAGTTTCTTTATGGGAAAAGCCGGGTTCAGGAAGAAATACTGGTTGCCCCAGATCAAAGAGGCATTCATCTAGGCCAGGGCTGAAGAGATTGAAGGAGCAAATGAAGAACAGTGATCTCTTTGCTGGTGCAGACCAGCGCAACGTCCGTCTCCAGTTTTGATTAAGAAAAGAAACTGTAGAGCCTCTACTTCTTCGGGCGTGGGAGGAATTTCTATTTGTTGA
Organism: Eucalyptus microcorys; assembly: GCA_014182515.1. Lineage (NCBI taxonomy): Eukaryota > Viridiplantae > Streptophyta > Magnoliopsida > Myrtales > Myrtaceae > Eucalyptus > Eucalyptus microcorys. Next base: position 22,644,388 of record CM024567.1, on the reverse strand, counting down.
TTGTAATTTTTCTCTCTCTTCTTCTTTTTTACAAAGAAAAAGAGACGAAGCCAGCCCGACCGAGAAAGCGATACTAGATGAATGCTTATGGTCTAATTTAATTCACGGAATTCAAGATCATCATGTCACAGCACAAGATCTCGTGAACCTGAGAGCATGAATGTTAATTGTCATGTCATGCTGCATAAAGATAAGATTTTTTCATAGATCGTTTACGGGTTCTTTTGAAAGTTTGAGGGGAGCGTGTGGTCCCGGCTTTAGACGATGTGGTGGTTTACAGGGTGTGCGATGGAGATGTGATTTGGCGTCTTGTTTCCGATTGCCAAACGTGCCTGGGGACACCACCGAAGCAGGTGACCCCCACGTAGAAGTGCAGCAGAAAGAGATCATGAAAAAAGCTGTGGTGATCCATCAACCTGAAGTGCATCAATCAGTTTCACTCGAATCATGTGCTGGTCAGCAATCTGTACTCAGATTCTAGCAACAAAATATCAAGTTGGGGGAAAAGGTTTGAAATTCTGGTGAAAGAAAGATTGAGGGAAAATTTTAGAGTTTTACGCACAAAAGAACAAATATTCCACTAAATGACATGTTTAACTTGAATCATCTAAGACAATTAGTTAATACTATATGACAAGTAAAAATAAATTCTTCTCCTGAATATTTTCGGAGTAAAAGTTTCATCCATCCATAAGTTTCGTTTAACAAAATCAACTTTAGCTCAATAATAAGGAGATAATTACACAGTTAATTCTAAACCTAATATATGGGTGTCAATTCAACCTTAAACTTTTCAATTTTGTTAATGTATTCCTAAACCTTTGTCCAAAATTCTAATATAGTCCTTTCGGCTAATTATTGCCAGATATTACTAATATGGTGGCTATTTATTACCGGCTATTTCACGCAAATTGTGGATTGTTACTTTAGAGTTTTCCGATAGACATAAAGGTTTGGGATACATTGGCCAAAATTTGAAAATCTATGATTGAATTGATAATTGTACAATAAGTTTAGGACTAATTTGGCAATTTTGCCCATTAATAAGTTAATACCATTTCATCGACAATCCAATCATGTAATATTCGTTTCTCAATCTGAGTCTCTCATTGGTTTTCAAAAGTCTCATTTGAATCAAAACAAGACCTTTTCCATACCATTAGGGCTTTTACAATGATAAAACGTTAAGTCCATGAAGAAATTCTACATGTTTCTGATCTTATGCTCTTTGGACCCAATGCCAAATCCGAAACCAACGTTCGGATCATGCGAGTTCTAATTTTACATGTGAGCCTCTTCCTTTAATTCTTGCTTCCTAAGGTTTCGACGCATTTATTTATCACTGAGATTGTTTTGCCATGCGAATGCAGCGATTTATCACAGTTGTAATAATGGGCCATACACGTAGCTGGGCCTACATAAGCCCGAAGAGCTAACCATATGCTTTTGACACAATATTCCCTTCCTAACCTCCTTTTATATCACAAAACATGCAACTTTTTTTTTGTTTTTAATAATTTTCAAAAAGTCATTTTAAAGGAAAATTACGATACTTGTTTGGCTAAAACCTAAATATGAACTGGAAAATAATATTCGTCATTTGGTTTAGAAAATTTGATTGATTTACTTAATTAAATATACCTTATTTGAGCACTAGTGACTTGTGCATGAGTAGCCGAGAAATTGAGTATAGGCATTATGGCTTTGACTTTGACCTTGATGGACCTCGACTCGGGCATGGGTACCTAGGTCCTAGGATAAAGCACAAGCATCAAAGTTCTGGGCTTGACCTTAATGGACTTGGGCTCAACCTCGATGGATAGGGACGTGGGCATTGGGGTCTAAGCCCAGCCTTAAAGGACTTGGGCCCAAGTGCTAGGTCCCCAACCCAACCTCAATGGATTCGAGCTCGGGTGCCGAGGACTCGGGTGTGGGTGTCGAGGTCTTGAGTACTCACACTGAGGTCTTGGGCATGGTGTTAATGTACTCAGTCTCGACACAGGGACATGAGCAGGGACACTGGGGGCTTGTGTAACACCCACGAATTCCAAGCTGTGAGAATAAGGTATAAGGATCGATCATGGGAATTAATGACATAAACCTTGGATAGACCAAGACATGGCATGTTTGGCCGTGGACCCAGTCCACCCGACCGAGATCCGGTTAGGGCAAATAACCAAGACCAACCACGAGGTTTATTTTAAGACATGACCAATTCTAATTGAAAATGGTCATGAACAAGTTTAAGAAGGCTACCAACTTAGTCACACTCATTTGGTTAAAGTTTAGTAAATTTTGGCATGAACCTCAATTTTCATAGAACCATCAATTGTGTACAAATATGAATGACTTCCCCAATTAGGCGACACCCTATGTTAGTCTCATGATTGCCTTGGATGAGATTTTAACACAAATCAATTAATGCGGGGATAAATCATTAGACAAGTGTCAAGGGGTAATTGTGGGTTCTAGAATCTTCCATAACCTTTGACCATAGTCTATTCTTATCCATTATATGCCACATGTCAATTGGGGGGGAGAGAAAACTTGCTTTTCAAGTAGCTTGGCAAAAATATCTAGGCTTCATTTAATGACTTTGGGTCTTAGTTCATAAACGACATGGATGAATCACCACTTAGGTGTCCCCTAGAAGGTTAGACCATGATGACCCTAAAATATAGCCTTGGTGAACAAGGTAAGGGCCAACCAATTAGAAGAAAACATTAGGCATTAAAGAGGCTTATGTGTCCCTTAGGCGCCATAGGCAATAATGAGCCTAGAGTGAGCCTTGGAGGATAAACAAATAGGGGGGCCAATCAAAATTAAACACAAATAAGCATAGGCGCCAACTAAGGAGGCTATATAGACCAATTCATATCTTAGGTGTAATCATGAGTTTGCATAAAAATCTAAGAGGAAGAGGCCTATAAATATGATAAGGCATCCTCACATTTTGGAGGCCTAGCCATTCTCTCCTATCCTCTCCCTCCCTCTCCTCTCTTTCATGCCATTCCCCTCCAAGCCACCCTAGAAGCTGACCGACCACCAAAGAAGCATATTGGAAATAGGTTCAAAAGTTGTAAGTAGACTTTCCTAACTCTTCGATAGGGCAATGTGCTACGCATATCGATTTAGGATTTTGTCATCGCTTTCTTGTGTTTACTTGTATGTTGTGCTTGTTGCATGTTTTCAATTACTTGTCTTTATATCAAGTAAATCATGGTCTTGCGTGGGTGTCGAACACACCCGCATGCGAGGAAAGGTCTCGGCAAATTGGACGTGTGCCGAGGTGGGTGCACGGCCCACCTTTGATCTCGGGACAACATTGAAGCATGTTGTTACTTGGGACAAGCATCGGGTCGATACCAAAGCCAAAGCGAACGATTCCAAGTCAAGAACACGAGCCCGAATCGCATCCGGCATGAGTCTAGTTTAATAGGGCACAAAAGTCATTGATTCACTTCGTATGGCATGCATTTGGGCCTTTCATTCAGGTAATGATTCAAAATAACAAAATGGATTGATTAATGCTTGAATGCATAGACACATAATGGACTTTTACCGCTGACGCTGGGGTATGCCGGGTCGTTCCCTAGGGTAAAGTCTCCGATGTCATCTTGATATTGAGATCATGGATGATGCCGGCCCAGGTGAGGCCGATGCTTGGGGGTCGCCCTGGATGTTATCCTCATAATGAGATCAGGACGATGCCCATTGCTGTTGGAGGGACTGATGCTTGGTTGATACCGAAAGAGTTGATGGATTTTGACTAACGGAATTGACTGAAAGAAACTAGAAGTTCACGTGTGGTCCATGACTGATGCATGTGTGATGCTTGAATTGATGCTTGCAGCAATATTGGAATTGAGGCTTGCAAAAGCTGGGGTTGTTTGATATGTATTGCTGAGTCATTGCATCGATTTGAGCATATGTTTTGCATTGGGTCACTTAGTGCTTGAATGAGTTTTATGTGATGCACGCATCCCTCTTAGTGACTAGAATGATCGTAAGTCATGGATCTTTGGAGGGCTTGTTTTTATGCATTAACTCCTTGGTTTTGATGCTTGAAAGCACATAGCTGATTGAGAGCCCTTCATATGCATAAGCAATGCAAGGCACGAACCTTGCTATTAATTTTCCATTGACAAGTGGGTGGTGATCTTGTATCCAAGGATTGATGGCGAGACGTCATCCTCTAGGAAAATGAGTGATTTCTACTTATTGAATCATTGACTCACTTTTGTTGTTTTCACCATTTCAAGTTTGGGATGGGTGAACCAACACTACCGCCCGTCCATCCTGGTCTTCTGATTGATATGGTTACTACCGTGATGTATATAGTAGACTTAGAAGAGGGCGTCACTTATCAAAAGTATATTCACTGTATGGGTCCAAAAAGGGTAGACACCTTGGTTCCTCATGTGTAGGAGGATTGGTGCCTCATTTTTTATGGGGACGTTTTAGGTCCCATCTGAGGCCTCATTCTTCTGGTGGATCCTACAGGAGCATCGTAGAAGAAAGGCCTAGGATGGGGGCCATTTTTGGAGGAGCTCGATAGAGGAGCTAGGCTATCTCAACCTTTGATCGTCGATGTGTGGTAATGAATATAAGTAGCCCAAGACTAGGGTGGGCATGTAATCAAAATAACTTTTAATATGTATTTATATGCATGACTATATGTTGTTTTTGTTTGCTTGGCTTGTATACATGTTGCCCGACTTCCATGTTTGTTTGTGTATGGGGATTGTCTTTAATTCGTTTCCGCATGTGCTTAATAAAAGATAAAAGATTTTTGGGGCAATCGACGTGCCTAGGACATCGATGCTAACCCGTCAAGTCACGCTCTTGTACTGGGGGTGGGGCGGGGGCATGACAGCTTGAGCCCAGCCTCTATGGACATGGGCTTGCACATTGAGGACTTGGGCACTAACACAAGGGTCACAAGCTCGGCCTTGATGGACCCAATCATGGGCGCATGATCTTAGGTTAAGGTGCTGTGGACTTGAGCTTGACCTCTCGAGCACGAGTATCAGGTCTCAAGCCAAGGCATCGGGGAGTTGAGTAAGGACATCTAAACATTAGGCCCAACCACTAGCACTAGTGTCTAGAGCCCAATCTTCATGGACCTAGGCCTGAGCACTGCGATTCTGAACCCATACTCTTTGGACTTGGGGTTGGCCTCAATGAACCCAGGTGGACCTGGCTTGTAGACCCAAGTCCATTGCTAAGGGCCTAGTAACAAGCATTGGGATTCTTGTGCCAAAACACAAAGTTTCTATTTTAAGCATCGATATCTAATCTTATTTTAGAAAATGATTTCCGATTTTTTAAAGAGAAAATTTTTTCTTGATTTTTGGTATAGATTTTTCATTAACTTGGAAAATATTTTCTATTGACTCAATTTTCTAAGCAATTCAAAATTATAAATATTGAAAAATGAACATGTTTTCCTGAAAAATGTTAAGATTTAGCTCACTCTATTCGGACCATTTTTCTTAGTGTATTTGGAAATTTTGAGGAGGTCAGACAATTGTCCCGTCACGGGGGCATTTTCAAGTATGCATTGACGAACACTTGGGGACAGTGAATCTGGCTACGCCAATGGTCGAAAAACGTTCCCAAAATCTCGAGGATTCCATCGCTGGAGAAATGTCTTTGTTTATGCTGTTTCTTGCGAATCTTGTGTCAGTAGCTTGCATTCAAACGAATCGGAAAGGCAATTTTAATTTAATTTGGTGCGCGAAAATTAATACAACTACCCCCAAATTGCAACAAAAAAGAAAAGAAAAAATCATTTGGCATCTTGAATTAAGCTCTTTTCGTGCACAACTAATTATATATGTATCTATGCTACGATCAGAGATAAAGCGGTACACACGAGGATCGGGGAGTTCATTATGAATTTATTCGTTGTGAGTTGAACTTGACAAGTAACATCTAATATGTACGATGATCAAGATTCCGCCCTTCCTAAGTGATCCTCTTCCGGGTTAAACTAAGTAAATCAATGTCTTGATGTCATGGTGTTTGGGTCCATAGTTGACTTACATGTTCTTAGCTTTGGGTTAAACTAAGTGACCTTTAGAGAACAAAATCTCCAACCTGAGATGGAAAATGAGAAGGAGGTTCGAGTTTGGTGATATAGCTTTTGTCTCCTGTTTACGTACCTTTCGAACTTTTTGCTATTGCATTTTGTGCTGTCACATATGTTGTAAAAGCTAGCATAATGGGTTGACAACAACTAGTAAAAGAAGAAAAGATCGTTCAGGAAAGTGAAAGGAGAAAAGCTCCATTCAAAATGGATCTGTGTTATCATAATCTCATTCCCATTTGTCACTTATTTGCAAGGTCAAAGGAGCAGTATCCTTTGGTTTTTTGCCTTCTTGGACTATAAAAAGAAGTATCAGTTTTTAATTACACAAAAGTGAGAAAATCAAAGGTAGGGAAGAAAGGAAAACATAAAATATACTTGCCACGGGTGGAAATTGTCCAATCAATCCTAAACCTATTGTATGGATGCCAATTAAGTGTTGAGCTTTTCGATTTTGCCAATTTAGTCTTAAATCTTTGTGTAAAATTTTAATATAGTCTTTTTGATCAATTTTTGCATGGAATCGCTTACGTGGCGATGTGTCATGTAGGACAGTTGATAATGATTGAATTGTTATGTCAGCGATTTTAACAAAAATTGATCGGAGGACTATACTAAAATTGCGCACAAAGATTTATGACTTAACTGGCAAGATTAAAAAAATTATGACTAAACTAGCATTCATACAATAGGTTTATAACTGATTGGATGATTTTCCCCATGCAATAGCGTTTAGTGATTCAAATATGGAAACTAGTACTGGTTCTCAAACAAGAAAATTATCCAAAAAGTCTTAAACTTATTGCATTTTTAACAATTCAATTCTAAAATTTTTAATTTTGCCAATGGAGTTATAAATCTTTTCACGTTTTGCCAATTGAATCCATTTGACCAATTTTGGACGGAAATTGTTGACATGGACATTGGTTATCTTATGTCGCATGACCAATGTTGACAATAATCATTTTTGATAATATTTTAACATTTTTTCGAAATTTTATTTTATAAATTTTAATTTTAATTTTTCCTTTTCTTGTTTTTTTTATTAACAACTCGGGCCAATGAGGGTCACCAGGCCCTCACCCAGTGGCCGTTTGGGTGAGGGTTGTGACCCTCACTTGCGGTTGGTGAGGGTCCCGCAACCCTCAGCAACTAGGGTTGTAAAAAGAAAAAAACAAAGAAAATAAAAATTAAATAAAAATAAAAAAATAATTAAAAATTCTCTATTTCAACGCCTGTTGTGCCATATAAGACAATCGGTGCTACGTTAGGTTTAGGACTTCTTTGAACAATTTTTCCATTCTCAAACTGTTTGCTTGGTGCTTCACTTGCTTTAGCTGAAATATGGGATGATAGAATTCTATCAATGGTGCATTTACGAAGATAGCGTTGATATATACTAAGCTGGCTCATAACTTATTTACTTAAATGTTTTAGTGGAGGTGGGCCTTATGGTTTTATTAATGTTTTTGAACTTGGATTATCTCTTTGGAATGAAAATATAGGGTTTCGCCGCCACAATTTGCTCAAAGTTATATGATCATGGCTCAGAGCGTTAACCGTAAGCTATCTCAACAAAAATGAATGGTTGAGTAACCGGCCTAAACTTATGTTAAGGCTTGATCCTTGTGCTGGAATGATGGCTTTGATTTCGGAAGCGGCAGATCATATGTTTGATAGGTATAATCTAACATGAAAAGCTAACGTGTTCTGTGTAAACGTTGTGACGATGACGTGTCACCTTCACTTTCTCATTGTTGACAAGGCAACTGGTGTTTGCATGAGGCACATCATACCATGGGCAAGAAAGCTTGGGTTGGCGATGGCGAGCAAGGGCCCAAAGGGTATTTATCTTACAGAAATCCACAAGCAGACGTGTAAGACGGAAGTCGAGCTAAAAAAGACAGGACAGTGTAAATAAATGATGCCCCTACTACCTTGGTGAGGTTGCTGTGTAAATTGATGACCTCACAGAGAGAGAGAGAGAGAGAGAGAGAGAGATGTGAAGTGAAATAGGACTGAAAATCAGCGTCGTTTTTGGTGATTTCTCAAGCTTTCTTTGCTTGATACAGAAATGTTTTCGTCTTCTTTTGGCGGGAATTGTAGGGTCTATTTTGACAACTGCGACGAGTGGGGGCACAACAACACTAACGTCTGCTTCCATTGGACAGTACATTGACATGCATCGCTAAAAGCAACTTCCTTTTCTAAGTTGCGTTTTCACTTCTTCCAAAACTGTGAGATCCAAGGGTTAGACGAATAAAAGAAGATATCTTAAAGACTTTTGAGAGAGTCAAAATATCAAGAAAACACTTCCGAGTTCGTGCAAAGCGCACCATGGAGGGGTTAAAAGAAATTTGAATAGCAAAAAGAAGGGAGGAAAGCAAAAGAGGTTTTGAATAGAGTCGTAAGAGGATCTTTCAGTGCCATCGATTTGTTACTTAATTGTGTTTGGACTGTCATCCATTCACTGCCCCAAAAGAGAATCCCTTTCCCTCCATATTTGCACCCACTTTCCCTTACACGACATGACGCGGAGTTTTTTTTCCCCGCTCACCATGCGATCACCTTCTTTTTCTCCCCTTTTCTCGAGGAAAAAGAAGGGAGGAACAAAAGGGAGGGACGGGTTCCACTGTAGGACATAAAGTTGTGCGAGTTGAGTTCGTGTAAAAGGTGTCCATCCAAATCTAGTCGGGAATATATTTCCATCATAGCAATGATGGCTACTCGCATTCACTTTATTTGGCATACTCTAAGAGAGAGAGAGAGAGAGAGAGAGAGAGAGAATGTGGCATCACAATCATCAACGACAATCACTTTCCATCAAATTCCATGTTAAAAAAGGCTTCCAAGCAAAACGAAAACTAAAGAGAATAGAAATATAAAGTCATCAAGGGAAAAGGTAGGGGAATTTGGGCCTTTCTTTACTATTAATTTGGTGGAAAGTATAAGTTATTTCCGGGATGGCATTTCATTTCACGCTTCCAACTATTTCCACTACCGACATGTTTTGGCCAAGGGAAGGCTATTAACCAAACCACAAGGCACAGGTAAATCTGCTGATTTTTGCTTTTTACTACCATACACTGCTCATTTGCCGGAAAAGTTCCCGTTTGAGAGTATTAGGACAAAAAAGTTCATTTCAAGATGTGGTGTAACGTGGAGCAGGTAAATATCATAGTTGATTTATAGCTCATTAAATTAAGTTCTTGAAAATGTGACTTTAATTAAATATATTGACGGGCTTGAACTTGAACTGCCTTTTGGTGATATCTCTAAGTAAAAATGTCTGCATCCATCAACACTAAAGATTGATTAGTGATCTGCTGGATGTTGTGTATTGACATTTGCTGAAGTGTCTCATAGAAGAAATCTCCGTGCGACTTCCCTAACTGAGATTGCTATTGGTAACCCAAGACTTTCCATTGAGCTTTATGGCACGACCAAAGTGGATATTCCAATTGAGATGATGCTGGAGCAAAAGGATAGTTACATTAAGAGGGAGGAGACCTAATGCAAAATTGCATATATTAGCGAAAGATTTGTTGAGGTGCACTGTGAGGATAATAGATGAAAAAAATACTCACACCAAGAATGTGGTGTAATGCCGAACATCTGTCCTAATTGACACATAACTTATTGGTTCAAACTTTTCAATAAAGGTCCAATTAGGTACATTGTCAGGTTTTGAAATACGTTCTCCTTTCCAAGTGAATTTATTCATAAATTTAGAGGATCTTAATTCATTACTTTGACTCACCGATGTCAAAATGCAATTCAACAATTGGCCACAAAAATGTTCAAAATTCAGCATGTGTTGGCCACAAATTTAGAATTTGAGCTTGGCTTATCTTAAAATATTCAAAATCATCTTAAGGTAGATCTAAACGTTCAAGAAATTAAAATTGCGCTCTCTAACTAGCTATAAACTAAAATATTAATCATGTCAGATAAGATCCAGTGTGTTAATGCCAATATAACTATATTTACGGCTCATCACATCAGGATCATGATACAACATGGAATCATGTATCCGCCATACGAATGAGAGTTCTGGTCCCTAAAGAAATACTTGAGGGTTATTTGGGAGGTTGAATTTGCACTACTTTAATATTTAAACCGATAAAAGTTAATAAATATTTTTTTCGAAATAGCTCGCTCTTTTTCTCTTTTATCCAAAAAAAGGACAGAGATTCTCACCTGAGTATTTTGCGCCCTCTACACCGTGCAGGGCATCGAGTGTATGCTGTCATTTTTCAGAGAATGAAAGTGATTCTTGGTTTTACTCGTGTACTGCACACGAACACGCACAAGCACAAGAAGCTTTTTTTAGATGGATGAGGGCGTGCGAGGGGTCCATCGACACGTGCGAATGATGACAATGTCTTTGGGGATACAATAATGATGGAGTTCCACCGTTTCTTCCACTGGTCGTGGGATCCCCACCCCCACCCCCACCTTATCATGCGATCCAACTTCTCTCTCTCTCTCTCTCTCTCTCTCTCTCTCTCTCTCTCTATCTTTGACCGACAATTATCATATCATCAACTCCATCTGATTGACGTTCTTCCTGGAGGTGGAAAGAAAATGCTCATGTCATCTTGTAATGAATTTCCTGTGGAAACTCGAAGAATTTTACTCGGACCATGTTTCCGATTGTTGGGTAACTCGTCATGGACATCGAAGCACTAAATTTGAGTAAATACAGATACGGGCGATGTTCGTAATTTGCAACTTAGGAATTAGAGGTACAAATAATGGACGAAGGAAAACAAGACTCGTAGAAAAGAGGGTCTCGATTCATTAGGTTTAAGAAAATTATACGCGCAGGTACGTCAATAAGACTGATTGAAAGACAGAATGGCGGAATTCTACGGTCCAATCACATTACTCTTGCTCATATTGACCTTGGAGGTTATGCTGGTTGTGGGAGTAAAGTCTTACCTAATTCATGTGAACATGACAGTTTATATGTATTTGTAAGGATTAACCAAGATGAGAGATTCGACCTCACATTATAAAAAGAATTGACGCTGTGGGATCGCTCAAAACATTATATAGGGGAAAAGAATTTCAATAATCATGTTAAATCATCCTTCATCTTAAAGAGAAAACACAGTGCGGATTGGTTTATTTTGGAGGTTAAATCGAACCAAATGGTAACCAAACCGTATAAAAACGATTTTTGAAAAGCCCAATCAAACCATGCAGTATATAACCAAAACTAATCAAACCCCATTGAACCCCTCTCTCTTCCACCCACCCCCCCCACAAAAAAAAAAAAAAAAAAAAACAAAAACCTCCCTCCCTTCCCTTTTGGGTTTCTATTTTGCTACTTGCATTATATTCTAGAAAAAAACGTATTTTGAAACTAAAATAAGTAGTAACATAAGTATGAAACTTGTAACAGCATAAAGTTTAAAGAGAATAATTGTGATAACATTCTCTACTTCAATAAAACACCACCGCATAGAAAACTAAGTCAAGTGTAACTACCAATTAAAAAAGTGAGGGCTCGAGGAAAACATAGATGTATTAGGTTTCAAGCTTAGAGTTTTTAACTATAGAAACAATAGAATATAAGGAAAATATAAAAAAAACAGTTTCACGATTGGATTTGGTTTCAAAATTTTCACAACCAAACCGCACTGTTATGGTTAGTTTGAACCATTTTTTGCTCACCTTGCTTATCATTTGTATGGGGTCTTCTATACATATGGTCTCCCTACACCCAATTATCTGGTCTTTTGGATTTTAATATTCTAAATTATCATCCTAATAGATTCAAAGATTCGCCATTCTTAATGAAGGATCTTTCTACCGTGCATTCTCTATTAGAAGGTTTAATTAATGATCTCATGTCATTAAATGATGAAAGCAGAATGTGTAAGATCATCATTAGACAGCAATGCAATGATATTGACAGCATTTAACACCTCTTCACGTGCTTAACGAGATGAAAGAGGAACAGTTGTAAGGAGGGACATATCATTGCACTGATGAACAAGCATTGATTGGGGAATGGAAGGTGAACAAGAAATCAATGTGGACGATAAATGAATTTAAATGTTGTAGGAGGAGCTCTATATGTTTTTGACTTTTGGTGCAATCAAGGGCCTGATTTCCCGGTCGGCAACATTTGGTTGTCGGAAAACCTCAGCCTTTCATTCTTGCATGAAAGTTAAGCACAATTCTGATCATAATAGAGGACCGCAAAACATTAATTTTTTGACAAACGAGTTGAGAAATGGAATACGATAATGAATTGAAAAATGTTTGGTTGCACCCGTTTCATAAGAAGTTTTGGGGATTAATCAACCTAAGTAAAATGTCTAGAACTCAAAAATCGGGAAAATTACCCATTTTGTCCTAAACCAATCGTGCGTGTACCAATTTAACCTTGAAATCTTGCGCAGAATTTCAATAAAGTCATTTTGGTTAATTTTCGTAAAAAATCACTAACATGATGGTCTAGTCATCAACAACCCTACATGAGCCATCGCCACGTCAGTAATCTCCAAAAAAAATTAGTCAGAAGGACTACATTAGAATTTCGAGCAAAAATTTAAGACTAAATTAATAGAATTGGAAAGTTTAGGAGTGAACTAACATTTGTACACTAGATGTAGGACTGATTAGACAACTTTCCCTAAAATAATTATTGCCCAAATGTTTAGGATTTGTACCCCAACCGAAGAGACCATGTCGTACTAAATTGACAACTCAAACCAGCTTGAATTGTGCGGTGGTCCAATTATGAAATTATATACACCTGGAGACATTTAACATAATTGGAGATCAAAATCCAAACATAAAAAGACGGATCAATCAACCTTTAGAACGAGGTCATGGGTTTGAGGCACATTCCTTTTATAGTAATAAGAAGTATCTAGACTTTTTCAACTCATTTGGTAATTCTCACGAATAAATACAAATCGCCCTATTCACACGCATCGGATAAAACTTTACTCACATGTGGCAGGCATAACACACGAAGTATATATGAGTGTGAATTACCGTAATTTGAATACAGAACAATTGCTCATCCAAACCGGTCGCTGTAGCCACATCCGAGATCTTTTTGACTGCATCTACCAAAGTTTTGATACAACAATCAATCCGATTGTTCCTTCTTTAAAGCTGTCAGGTCGATAAAGGAGTTCCACTAGACTCGGAGACAATTAGGTGACCACCGAGAATGGGGTCATGATAGCAAGTTTGACATTGCTGAGAAGTGGTTTTTGAGTGTGTCTTTAGTTCAAGCAGGAAATATAACTTGTTGACTGGGGTTGCATGCATGGCGATCAAGAGAAGGAAGGTGCATGCAGTGATGAGTAGCGATGCTGCAGAATCTCTGATGGACCAATGGTGAGGGTAGATCTCTGGATTCACCAAATTAGGTGCACAATGATTGAGTCTATATGAATAGGGTGGGGGAGAGAGAATTTCGAATCGACAACAAAAGCAAAGTCGTGATTGATGGTGGAAATTAAAATCCATTCTAGGGTTTGTATGCTCACGTGAGACCGAAAGCGGTGGATCGAGACGGGGGCAAAACACTGATTACATGCCAGGGTTGCTTCATTTTACATTCGTCGTCTAATTCGTTCGCATGATGAATTCAAACGGATCCGTACTTCTCTCGTGAGAGAAAATTTCACGGTTCAAATTCGTGCCATGTGTCGTAAACTCGTGATACTATGCAAAAATTCAAGCAATTAGGAAATTGATATGCATGACACGTTCCTCTGCAATGAGTCGTTGTTTCTATTAGTCAATAGTTATGTCTTTACTTTATTTAATCAGGACAAATTTAGTGCGGTGTCGTGGGAGATCTCACTCAACTTTTCTTTCCTTTTTTTTTTGCTTTCTTTTTTGTGATTAGTGAGATAGTCAAGATCTCACTCAGCTTATGCAATCAGGAAATTGGACCTTCCGAAAAAGAAAGAGATCTTTGGATTTGTCAAACACTCATTATTGTCTCGACAATTTTCACATCAGTGATGGAATGACATCTGGCAATTTATGTTCCATGAAGCATAAGTCACTCCTGGGGAACTGGCCCTGTGTTTTTTTCGGTGCGATTTGAAATTTTGGAATTTAGCCTCTTCTTTTGTTTGACTATAAAAAGAAAAACAGGGCGTGTAATTCCACAAGAAAGTGGTTTCGAAAAGTAAGAACTTCACTTTCGAATTAAAGAGTAAGAACTTCATTATCGAATTAAAGAGTTTGTAAATGCTTTTGTAACTTGTGAATTTTCATTTTCACTTTTTATTTCTTACAATTCAACTACACTTTACCCTAGCATATCTTTATGATATATATATATATTTTAAAAGTTAAGTTCCTTGCAATCCTTTATATGGTAATCATCGAAATATTAAACGACACATTTATTTGTTAGCTTAAATTTTAAAAACAATTAACGGTGGTTTCACATAATTCTCATGACCCTATTATTTTTTTTATCATAAAGTGTTATCATGAAGTAAATTTTATAATGAATCTGTCTGCCGTGGTTCGGCCGTTAAAAAAAGGTGCATGAACCGAAGTTCCTTTTGGTGCAAAGAATTTGGCCCGAGAAAATTGAAAGAAAAAACGAAAAAAGAGAGAGGGTGAATAGAAAGATATATACCTTCTAGAACATCAGTTTGGCAAAAGATAAAGCAAAATCTACAGCAGCCCCAAAAAGAGGCAGATTAAATGCATCAAATCATTCCGTGGACAAGCTTTATATGCCACTTTTAACTCCAAAAGCTACTTATGATCAGTACGTGAGATAAAGAGGCCGCATTAAAATGCCAAAAAATAAATTAATAGATAAAAAGGAAAAGAAAGAAGTGTCCGATTGAGCAAAGAGGCTCAACTTAAAGCTGCTAGTGAATCACTATGCAGATATACTTCAGCTAGAATGCATACTCTCCAATCTATATATGAAAAAGGGCAAAATTAAGATGATATGCTCCAAAGTTTGAAAATAAAAATGCTCCCTTGGTGATGAACATGTAGTTTACACCGAGTGCATTGAAGATATAAAATACACATGAAAAATCTATTGAAATTTGATTATACCAATTAAAAATTAGCATGTAATTTCATTCCATACAAAATATGAAGGACTTTCGGCATGAGTTTTTTTTTCGCAAATTAAGTTATGATAGGCAGTATGAGAACATGTGATTTTAGGTGCTTTAAGTTAGGTATGTCAATTATCGATTTCATGCATGTCCATTATTTATGTTTAAATCCAATTGAAAACGTGTCTTGTATTGATACTAATTGTTATTGATGCAACATAGGTCTGATCTTTTTTGGATGAATTCGTTAGTTCCCGATTGACTCTCGAAAGGTGTGGTTGGGCAATTCTTGAAGCTCTGTTTTAATCTGGGTTCTTGCTTTATTTATGTATATAAGTAGCAAATCGCAATTGGATGCAAACTGGATCTTCAAATATATGAAATTTGTGTTGTTTAAACTCATTCGACCAAAAAAAAAAAAACTCATGTTCGGTTTGTCCTTTTCTTGTAAGGAGGAAATGACAAAAGGGTAATTTAAAAAGAGTTAATACCCTAAAAAACCTCAAACTGATACACTTGTGACAAATTTACCTCAAACTATTTTTTCGACCATTAAAAACCCCAAATTGGTATACATTTGACAAATTTACCCTAAATTGGTACACTTGTGACAAATTTACCTTCCGTTAGTTTTTGTTAAATTTTATTGTCAAATTATTAAGTTAAATGACACGTGACAGTTGACTGATATAATTTTACGCTCCGTTTGTCACAGTTTACAACTTTTGTGATTTTTTTTTGTGGTATTAATTCAATTTAGCGGAGCGTATATTTGTCACAAATTCACTAGTTTTGAGTTTTTTTGCAGTCGAATAAATTAGTTTGGGGTAAATTTGTCATAAATGTACCAATTTAGGGTTTCTTATGGTCAGTCGGGATAAATTTATCGTAGGTATACCAGTTTGGGATTTTTTTAGGGTATTAACCCATTTAAAAATGAAAAGGGTAAATATCTAATAATAAGAAAAACAAGGGGTTGGCTAGATTCAAGCCAGCGCGACCGAAGTGTAGGTTTTGTCCCAGACCAATTTCTGGCGGTAAGGACTCGGTACTTACGTACGTCCATCACCGAAATCTGTGGGGTGTCTTTGATATATTTTCCAAAGGGAGTGGTTTCCTTGTCCCCTCTTTTCCGACTTTTCAAACTATTCTTTATATATATATATTGATTGTCGTCAAGGAGGAACATGGTAATCTAGGGAAGCTGATCTAGGGCTTGATTTAAGCTGGCACTAGCCACTAATCATTGTGTGACAGTCACAAAAATTGACTCTTATGCATTTTTTTCAACTGGAATTTTGTGTCATATATTGATGGATAGATAAGTGAATAGAATCGACATTATCGCCTATTGCCTAATTGGGATCAAGCTTTCACGCTGTGATTAAGTTTGGATTGATTGGAACAACATTTCTCTTGAACATTTTGATTGAATTGGGGAAGAATTAAACCTCTAGAATCAAAAACACGTTTTCCATTTCGTTATGTGATCAGTTTTACCTAAATTGAGATTAGCCTAAAAGACCATTTGAAGAATGTCGGGGAGAACGGAATTACATTCAAATTATGTAGTTCTTCCATGCCCTTCCGATTATATTGCATCTTTAGTAGTTGTATAGGAAGGTTTTTGTGCCTGCGGGAATCCAGATTATACAAGAAGAATGAGGGACAAATAAAGGGCGTGGAATTACAATTAGCGTAAATTTAAGACCTTTCTAAGCAACTAAGTTTTGATTATGAAAATTCACATGGTACTTAATTTTGAAAAGTGCTCACGCCACTTTCCTTGACTGGGTCATGCATGGACAACTCTCTGAGTTGGAATGGGATATGATTCGATTTTATTAGCATGATACACTATTGGTAAAAAGGTTTAACCCGATCGCCCCGACCAAACACACACGTCGAGACAGATTTCGCCTAACATTGACAATCAAAGAATTTCATGGAGCAATATGTCATTTACATGGATTTGAAATCTTTCACAAGTAGTCTAATTTCGCTTGAGGAATTGTAAATTTTAATGGGAAATGTGCTGGAGGGACCAAAATATATTTTTTACCAATTAGAGGGTAAATTTTTCAAAACGTTTTTGAGGACTTCATTGATAAACTCTTCTAATATGCATACTTGGGAAAAAATTACATTATACAAATGTCAATTCAATACCAAAAATTTCAATTTAGTCCTATAACTTTGCGTGAAATACTAATGTAATCATACTGGTTGATTTTTGCTAGAAATTGCCATCATTGTATGGTGCCACGTAGAATGGAAAGACTACATTGAAATTGTGCACAAATATTTAATTATTTCCTCGTACCTAGAGGGCTGGTCGATGTAATTAATCCAAAAATTTAGCACTTATTGTGCTGTTTCCAAGGAAGGAAAAACAACAACAACAATAGTTGTATACTAGGCAAATTGTTTACCTAGCTCAACCTACTCAAAATGTTAAAGTCCGCTTTAATTTCAAACTTCTCTACATTAGAATCGACATCTTGTTGATAAGATGAGATGTTTTAAACCTTTGACTCAACTAATTTTCCATGAATATATTTATATCTCCTAGTCAAGACGCATTTACTAGACCCCAGAGGCCTTTAGGGAAATTGAGTGAGAGAAGTTGTGACTTGAATATGAGATCTTATTGTATCTAAACCAAGCGCTCAAATATCCATAGTTTTTTGCACATGAAAGAAATTGAAATACTGCCATGATTGGATGTTCATATCCTATAAAATAGATTTAGGTTTCTTGAACTGGATATTTTCCTTATTAAATAAGCTTGATTTAGGATACTTACGGAGATTAATGGACATCCGAGAACATAAATAGTGAAATTAGTAAAGCTTCAATTGAAAAACAGGGCCAATGAAAGAAAAACAATCATACGTAAAAATTTAGATTTTGTTTGTTTTGCAGAAAATGAATAATTAAAAATTATTTTTCTAAAAATGATCAATTATATCATTTGAAATAATTAGTAAATAAAAGATATTTTCATTATTGACAATTTTTTTTTCTGAAAATGCTATTAAATCATTTATTTTTAAGAAATAAAGATAATTTTCATTGAACATGGGAACTTTGTTGAATCGGGGTTCGTAGGTCAGGAGAGATTTTGGTTTGGTGAAGTTAGCAAAACGGAGTAACATGGACGATGTCATTAAGGATCGAGATCCATGGATTGATTGAGACTAGCAATCAATGATTAAATTGGTGATATGATGGTCAATGTGTCTTGCAAGTTCTAGATACTAAAAGAAAAATACATCTTCTTTTGTAAAACTTCTCTTTAGAAAACCTAAAGATTTTTGAAGTAGAATATGGATTTGAAATGATGTTTTTCACGATTGGTTGGTTTATCTATTTTAGATTTTCATATAAAAGACTATAAGAATTTATTGTTATTTTTTATTAATTTAAGTTTTAAATTTTGTAAGGATACCTAATGATGCGACTTGTATTTATTTGTTCAAAAACATTGGGTGTGTGTTCATTTTGTGGAAAATAAATGATTTAAAAAAATATTTTCTGAAAAATGAGCATCTTATTGTTTAGAAAAATTAATAAATAATTTTTTTATTGGCCACAAAAATAATTAAGGCTAAATTATTATTGATGATGAAAATATTTTTTATTAACTAATTTTTCTAAATTATTTAAACAATCATTTTTTGAAAAATACTTTTCAAATAACTCATTTTCGCAGAATCAAAATTAGATTTTCTTACTAGGATCCTCTACTACATTTAATGTTTCTGTGGGTATTTCAATAAATCTCTGCTGTTTATAAAATAATGCTAATTGTACAAGTTACTACCATCTTTAATTATTTCCATAGATTAATTAATGGTCTAGGTGGATGAGGCATCTGATGGAGACGACATCGACGAGCCTAGAGGATCGGACTCTGGCACATACATTTATTATTTTCTAGATTTGTCAGACATTTTACCTTTTTGAATATCGATGTGATTATTCATAAATTCATCAATATTGTGCTTCGATGCGCGTGCAACTTTGACTGTGGGAGCATAATATGATTTATTTATCCTCGAATTCACTGCTTGAGTTTCCATGTAGAATTATTCGAAGGGAGAGAATTGAGACGGGAAGTAGAGACGATAAAAGGATTAATACACAAGTCAAGAAAATAATTATTTATATAGAATAAATCATCTGCATAATTTTCTCTTTATCCAGGCACTATTGAGTTAGGTATGATCTCAATAATACATTATGCAAAGAAAGATTTTTGTCATCAACCCACGATACAAAAGTCCAAAAAGATAAATGGCAAAGAAAAAGGAAGAAGTATGAAATAGAGGTTCTCTCAAAGTCGGTGAGCTGTTAGCAAAATCATCGTCCAAGAATCGCGCAACGACGTCAATTTCAAGATCGATCCTTAATTGGTACGAATATGTGCCGCAAGTCAGACCATGAGATTGAGAGACAGGACCAGATCTGTAAGCCGCATCATGCACTACTCCTTCTCAAGCGGAAGGGCTGAAATAGAACATGGACGACAATTTAATCCTCCCCAATAAATACCCGCATTGGCCCGCCTCGAGTAGAGCGGATAAATCCTGCGGCATGTGGGATTTGGGGTGCGAAGGAGTCAATTGTTAAAATCGAACTGTTAGATGGCTAGCATTTTTTACTTCATTCTTTAGGGTATTCACAGTAAATATATGTCTTAATTCAATTTTTTTATTTTTTAATAATTTAGGAGCATGAGCGCACACTTTTTAATAAACGAGTGGCTTCGTTGAAAAAACCACCTATTATGTTGAACATCAAGTTCGCTGTACAATAAGTGACGGAAAGATGGTCGCATTATGGATTTACCTGTGTGCCAGCGTTGAACGAGTGGCTTTAGACATACAATCCAACTCGTCAACATGAACAAATGAGCTGAGCTTGCATCTCATCTCATTACAACCATTGGAAGCTAAAAGTTAAAACTATGTGTTGTAACGGCTCACTTTAAGGATTTACATGAACTGAGTTCTCAAAAGAAATACTTTAGTGGTAATTTTTGGCGCCAAATGAAAATAGCAATGATTATTGGAGCTTACATAGGTCTCTACGTAATATCATCTCGCATTCTCAACTAATTATGTATACTTGGGATTAGGCCAGCAAACGGGAAGATCGGGTTAGGTTTAAAGTTAGTCAAAAATGGTTCAATTTATATTAACCCATTTTTATGCAATATAATTTTAGTGACTCATATCCAACTTGATCCGGACTAAACACAGGCTCCGATTGTTAGTAATGTTTTTCCTTAATTTGTTGCCTTTAAAGAACGAGCGACTCCATGAACCGACTTACTGAATTAGTGAGGGAGCTCGGGTACTTGGGTGAGGTCATGGGCTAAGAGTTAGCACGGCACATGAGTAACATAGAGACATAGGTAAACGCCACGCTGATGGACAAAAATAAAGAGGCTTCAAAATGGGAACTAGTTGGTTCTAGTTTGATTCCTTGTTCTCTTGGAACCAATCCATTTTATATTTTGGGTAGAAAATCAATACTTGCAATAAAATATAAAAGTTACACAATTTTATTACAGAAACAAATATTGGTCAAGATGTGATATTGTTGTTTGTTCATGTTGAAGATCATAGTTTGATTCTTGATGCATTCAAAAGTGTGTGTATATATATAGAACTAGCCTTGACTCATGCCAAACCTTTGTAGACCCAGGCACAATACTCAAGTCTCGAGCTTGACCTCAACGGACCCAGGATCAATGTCTGTAGACCTGGGGCATGGGCATCAAGTCTCAAGTCGGTCTTGAGTGACTTGGGCCAACCTTTGTGGACCCAAGCTTGACTGCCAAAGAATTATGCTCGACCTCAATGCACCTAGGTTGAGTGCTTGCAACTTGAGCATGAGAGATGGGTACCTGTGGCCACCAAGGACTTGTGCACGGTCATTAGGGTCCCATGCCTATCCTTGAGGGTCCTAAGGTCAGCTTCCTAGACTTGAGTATAGGAGCTAGGTTCTTCACCACCCTGCCTTTGCGGACCCGAACTCGATGATTAGGAACTAGGCCTAGCCATGACGGATTTGGCTAGGCACTAGTGACTTTGGCATGGAGTCAAGTTTTTGGGCATGGTTGCTGGGACCCGAGCACAAGTACTAAGACCCTGGCAGCCTTAAAGAGCCTAGTTGTTGAAGAATCGGACTTGACCTTGATGGACCCGGGTCGCGCTCTAATGACTTGGGTGCATGAGCCAAGAATTTGGGTAGAGCCACTGGGGACTCGGGTGTGGGGGTCCTAGACATGAGGCTGGACAATGTTTGGGGCCTTGCCTCAAAGGACCCTTGCTTGGCTTTTATAGATTGCATGGTAGCTGAGGAAATGGTCAACCTTGTTAGACTCGGGCCGAGCCCTAGTTTTTGGGTGAGAGAGTCAAGTACTTGGGCATGACCAGCAAGGACCTGAGCATGGGCACCGAGGTTCGAGGTCCTACTTTAAGAGACCTAGGTCAGGCCCTAGACCTAGCCTCTATGGATCAAGGCACATGCACCAACGTTTCAACCATGAATTAAGGACATATGCCTTGCCTCTATGGACGTAGGCTCGGCCTTGATTTACCTAGGCCATCTTTGATGGACTTTGGCAAAGTATGAGTGATATGGGTATAGAAGTCAAGTATCCATATATGGCCGCCGAGGACTTAGGGCATGGGCATTGGCATTGGCGTCTTGGGCCTGATCTCGAGGGATTTGGGCCTAGCCTCTATGGACCTAAATCCAGCCACTGAGGAACTAAGCTCGATCTTGATAGACTAGATCTAGGCGCCAATGACTTGGACACAGGAGCTAGGTACTTGTACATAGCCATTGGCGGCTTGTGCACAAACACGAGAGGATATTGGTTTTTGATTAATTGGGTTAAATTGGCTCCTTGTAAACCCATTAACACCTATCATTAATTACTCTTTGCTTTATTAAACCCATTTTAACCCATATTTATAAATTTAACGTAGCTTATATCTCACCCAACTTAAAAAATGAGTCAAAATATGATCTATGACCCATTTTGGGGAAAGTTACCAATACAGTTCTAAACCTATTGCAACTGTATTAATTAAGTTCTTAATTATTTTTATTTGTTAATTGAATCATAAACCTTTTTACATTTATACCAATTTAGTCCGTCCGATCAATTTTAGTTGACTAGCACTAACATATACACTAGCCCTCTTACATGGCACAGTTGGCGTTGACATGGAAATTTTGAATAATGTTTTAATTTTTTTGAATTTTTTATTTTCTTTTTCCTCTTTTTTTCTTTCTCTTTCTTTATTATTTTTTTCTTTTTTTCTTCCTTTAGTAGGTCGTCAAAACTCTATGACCAGCCAAAGGTGAGGGTCGGTGAGGGCAAGTCTCGCCCACCCTTGGTGAGGAGCCCTACCTAGCCATGGCGAGGGCGAACCTCACCCCTAGGGTGGCCGACCTCGTCGGCCCTTGCCTTTGGCTGGACATCAAGTTCCAACGATTTGCTAGAGGAAGAAGGGAAGGAAAAAAGAAACAAAGAAAAAGAGTAAGAGGGAAAAAGAGAAGAAAAATAAATAAATAAATAAATTTGAAAAAATATTATACATTATTAAAATTGTCTTGGTCAGCACCAATCGTACCATGTACGATGATTAGCATCCATATCAGTATTGACCGGCTAAAATTAACCGGATGGACTGAATTAACATAAGTGCAAAAAGATTTAGAACTCAATTAGAAAAAAAAATGTTGAGGATTAAATTAACACAATTGTAATAGATTTATGACTATTTTGAGAATTCACTTCTCATGCTGCTACAATTTTCAACCCACCTATCACAATGCTGCGAGTAGGACACGAGAAAGTATTTTGAGTATCAATTGTATGTTTGATGCGGTTTAAGGAATCAACATCAATAAACCTAAAGTAATGTCAAACCAATTTTACTTCTAATTCTTGAAAGTTATCGCTTTTGATTGGCTTGCTTCTATATATTACACACAACTTATTATTACCGATGCGCAAATTATATTTTGTTTGACACAATGGGATCTTGCGCCAGGCCGCCACGGTTGTTGTGCTTGCGCGCACAATGAATGCTACCACAGAGGTCGCGACCGCAGCGCGGAGAGAGAGAGAGAGAGAGAGAGAGAGAGAGAGAGGAGACAATTTATCTGGACCGTTGATTGCATTGAAATAAGTGGACCTGTCAACGGATACATTTGGAATGTAAATTGAACATTTGAGTCCTAATTCATATATCATATCAATAATCACAGATCTTCCACAAAATCTATAACGGTGGCTTCTTTGAGGAGGGGCAGCTCCCTTAGCAATTCCAGGTTCGGTCTCCATAGATCAGCCATTTGGAAAATTGAAACTAAAGTTTTCATTGTTTAGCAATTCATCTACCAGAATTTTGCTATCCATTGTGAAGCATACGTGAAAATTGGGGTTAAGAAAATTTAGGTTACCATCACTTTATCTTCATTTTTATTTCATCAAAGAAAAAGGGCCATAATACTTGAAGTTTCTTCCAACCATGTCTCCAACTTATACCATACAAATTAGGGCACTGCCAACAATCATTTTTACCTAAATTTGCATACGCATGATATTTGTAATTCGTAACCCATTAGTTAGAAGCATGGATAAAGGAAATTTCGAAGAAACTTACAGAAAACTTAGTATTTCTGCATAGCTTGGTGATATGATTAAAGGAAAAGGTGAATGTGAAGATTTGTTGTTGTTTATTGACAATTACAGAAATTGTTCAATCATCACCAACTAATTTAAAAACTTAAATCATTGTATAGAACCAATTTAAAACGTTATCAAAAGGCCATATTCAAAAGCGAAGCATCCTCCAACTCCAGCCTCGTGGTAATGCAAGGAAACTAGCCCAAATATATGTTGAGAGCCAATTTGGAGTAACTCTAATTTTGTTTGCGTCGGTATAAGATGCAACAAGGTACATAAAATCCAATTTCATTGACCCTGAATTGTGCGAGGTCTTCTCATGCTGGAAAGCACTGAAAATTACAAATTCACCGCCACCCAGAGTCAATACGTAGACATACATATGATTTTACGCAATCATTGAAGATCAAAGTGGAATAAAATAATATTTTGAGGGTGATAGTGCCACTGCCATGGTGGTGCGGTGCTTTAACCCTGGAGCTCTCTACACAATTCTCTCTGTCTCTGTCTCTGTCTCTGTCTCTGTCTCTGTCTGTCTCTCTCTCTCGGATTATGAAAATGAAAGTGGGGTTACGTATTGCTGGTTTTGAACTGTTTGGGAAATTGAAGCAAGCTGTTCCCAAAGAAAAAAGCATGCCATTTATTGGAAAAATAATATTAAACATATGTCTGGGGCATTCAGATAGAGTTTTCTCAACACTTTGCCTATTTTAAATATTTATTATTTTCCAATTGTATATTCCACTTTCATTGCCTAAAGACGACGGCATTCAGTTTTCCCCCTTCTTTATTCATTTATTTCCCCCCCCTTTTTCCCGTCATTGGATTATGTAGAAAAGAGGCAATTTCGAGTATAGGGATTGGAGGGATCTTTCTTTCGTTTTTTTTTTTTTTTTTTTTGCTTGAATTATTTTTACTATTTTTTTAATTATTTGCTTCATTCCCTCGCACCTCTTCAACTTTATGGAAGAAAAAGGTTGATAGAGGCCACCGAAAAGCATGGACACCTTATCATGAAAGCGAGAAAAACACGACCCGATTTGACGGGCCAACACACACCCACAACACAAAATACCAAAACCACTCGAGCGCCTCGCAAAAAATTCACACGCTTGTTCCATCATCACATTCACATCTCCATCTCCACCTTCTATTCCCTCCTGGCTATTCTCTCCACCCCCTTTTTCCTCGGTCTCTGTTGACGAGCATGATGGACAAATACAGAGAGTTTTGTCATGTTTTTGAAGAAGAGATTGGCTCCTTCTGCTGGCTTGCAATGAAGAAGTGGAGAGCTGCTGAATGGCTCCATATCCTTCCAATCTTCCAAAATTCCACTTGATTAGGATGGACAATAGTCTGTCAAAAAGGGAAAATAAACTTATCCAGGGAAAATCATCGTTTCTGTCTTGGCCCTTTAAAGTTGAATATCAAGATTACTCGCGTTATTTTCAATTTGGAGAAGTAAACTGAGTCAATTTGCTCCAACTTGACATGATTGTAGTCCATAAACCTTTAAAGGGGAAAAATGACATATTGCAGTTGTTTTGCTGGTGAGAAATCATGATGTAAAGAGGATAAAATTGAGTTAGGCAATTGAGAGCATACCAATCCATGCAATCAAAAGCACGTTATTGAAAAATAATCAAATAAAGATATGATAAGAATTCATTTTTCTCAATAATGGAAACATACCTTATCAATCTCATGAATGAGATAAACATGAGTTAAAGATCTAGATGGATGCCTCTATATTAAACTCTTTACGGTTGGTGGTGTAGAAAACTATGATCCCTTTTATGAGCCTAATCCACACACAAATATGTTTTTTAATCACTAGCCAAACTCTACAAATTAAATACCATAAGAAAAATTAAACAATAAGAAAGGCATAATTTAAAGTATTATAAATTTCCATGCTAGTGCATTTAATGCAACTGAAAGAGCACCTCAAAGCAAAATGGCAATCATAAACAGTTTCTCCTTTTTCCTTTTTGCTCCAGTGCAACTTTAGCTTTTTCATCGTGTGGGTAATCAATCTCCAAGTCAACCTCGCCTCATCATTTGGTCTTGGGTTCTTCTGAACAACCCACCATGCACCTCATTTCCCACTTTCCCACTTTTCTCTCTCTCTCTCTCTCTCTCTCTCTCTCTCTCTCTCCCCCTCCCTCCCTCCCTCCCTCTTTTTCGTTTTGTTTTTGTTTTTACCTTTTCAATAGGAGTGTGTCATTCCCTATATAATTGCCTCTCTCTTTTAGCCGGATCTTCCCCTCATGGGAAGCAGAGGCATCTCGTTTCAGGCAAAGCATGAAGGTTCATCAGTTCGCACGTGGATTCTTTGAGCTCGAACCCACCACCCTCACGCTCGGCTGCAAACGCCTCCGCCCCCTCGTTCCAAAGCTCCCCCACCAGACCGACGTGGTCTCAACTGCCGCATTTGTCGACATCAAGAGCTTCATCCGCCCCGAGAGCGGCCCGCGGAGGCTCGGCTCCTCCTCTGACGACAAGAGAGACCCTCCTCAGGTCTCGCCTATTTCCCTCTTCCACGGCAATTTCCACAATTCACGTCATGAGTTGTGAATTTTGACTACATACTATGTGACATTTTGCAAAGTGGCTAGGAATTCAAACTTTGCCGTGTTTACAAGTCCAATGTACCTCACAAAGAACCTTCGGAGTTTGTCTTTTTTCCATTGATCAATTTTCTTTTCGATGATTAAACCGTGTTAATCTACTTGTTCTCTTCCTGGAGCATACGGCCACCGGTAAAACCTAATAAAAGGGGCCGGTTGAAGAAAGAAAGATTCGTATCACGCCTCTTCTAAACAAAGCAATAGCGAGAGTGGTTTTAATTTACCGTGTTTTTTGACCGAATAACAAAATAAAATAGATAGTCTGTTCTCTTCATCATTGCGATTGCCACGGCAGCCATTAAGTGTTTGTTAAAAGAAATTTATGTCTTGGCAGTGAAGAAATTCCTATATGATTTTGAAGTCTCATATTTTATGTGTGCATGGGAACTTCTTACGTTCATTCAGGTGGAAACACACCCAGGAGGGACACGTTGGAACCCGACACAAGAGCAAATCGGAATACTCGAGATGCTGTACAGAGGGGGAATGAGAACTCCCAACGCGCAGCAGATCGAGCAGATCACGGCACAGCTCAGCAAGTACGGGAAGATTGAAGGCAAGAACGTGTTCTATTGGTTCCAGAACCACAAAGCCCGCGAGAGGCAGAAGCAGAAGCGCAACAGCCTCGGCCTCTCTCACAGCTCGAGAACCCCCACCACAGCCGCCACCATCGCCACTGTAACTTTGAACACTACTAAGGTACACAAAACCATAATACCATCTTTTTTTTCCTCATTCCAGCATTGGTGTCGGAGCGCTGCATGATGCATGCTGACCTCGACAGTTGGTTCGTCGGACTCATGCTTCATGTGTTATTTCAGCTTTGCCTGACAACTGAATTTCCATTTGATCCATCTATCAAGCATCTTCTCAGACTAGAACCATCTGGTCTAGGCTTCATGTTTTATGACATAGAAAACTCACCAGTCCTAGCACAATATGCACATGTGGATGTAAATGAACGTTTAAATTTTGTTGCAGGGATCAGAAGGAGAGATTAGAGGGGAGGAGGACAGTCCATACAAGAGGAAGTGTAGAAGCTGGGCATTTGACTTCTCAGAAGTAGAAGAGGATGTGAGCAGGTCATCATCATCTTCATTCAGAGATGAGGATGAAGCAGTTCACTGTAGAACTCTGGAGCTCTTCCCATTACACCCGGAAGGCAGATGAAGGTGTTCGGTTCGGAAGAAAAATATAACCTGGCAAAATCTTCCTCTCGTTCTCGTTCTCTCTTTCTCTCTCTCTCTCTCTCGCTCTCTCTCGCTCTCTCAGCCTTTCTCTTTATTTCAAATACTTTGTGAGGCCAAATTGTGATGTGATCATCGTCTAAGCATGATCTTCCCTTCTTCTTTCTTTTTCTTTCCCTTCTTTTGAATTAGATGATGTACTGCTTTTTCTTTCTCTTTTCTTTCCTTTTGTTCCGGGAAAGAAGAAAGAAAGACAAGATGTGTCGTCTCTTGTCTGACCTCTGTACTCTAATTTAACCTTTGTTCTCTCTCTCTTTCTCTGACTTCTAAGCCTGCGTTCTCTGTAGGACTCTTTATTCCCATCTCTGCCATGTGTTGGTGTGTGTATGCGCTTGTTCATTCTTTTGACTATGGAGGAACAAGCATGTTAATAAATCCAAGGCTTTTAGGTTAAAAGTAGCGACCTATGGACACTGAAGTCCAAGCACCTACTCATCTTTTTTCATTTTCCTCCTTTTCTTTTTTCTTCCTCTTCTCCTTAACCCTACTTTCAAATTATGAACATCGCAATCTAAAAGGAAAACGTTTCCACTTGCATCAATTCCCAAAAGAAAAGAAAAGAAAAGAAAAGAAAAGAATTGATTTATAGTAGTTATATGTGTTTAGTCTCTTGTGGAGACTTTTTAGCAAAAGCAACATGGAAGATCAAGATGATCAAATATTGAAGGGACGTGGATTTTCTTGATGTGAAGAATCTTTGGTGATTGACATGCTTTTTCAAACATTATCTGGGCGGCCATCCATCCTCGTTATGGAAAAAGTTTTGGGAGGGAAAACATATGCCACGAAATTTGAAAATTACATGCGTGGAATCATCTCAATGATTGTGTTAATTTTGGACACATATATGACAACTTAACAACGTTTTAACTTTTATTTCTACTTTCAATAACATATTATTAAACAACTTTAGGATCCATTTACTTTTTCCAAAGCAAAAAGGTTTCTCTAGAATTTCTCTTCAAAATTTAAAATACTATTTGAGTTTTAAGAATAAATAAACAAGTTGTACGAGAATCTATATTTTAATATTATATCTTGAAAGGTTCAAGTTCAAAGAGTTCCACGTTGAATAAAAGTTAAATTAAATGACTCAAAACATTCAAAAACATAAAGAATTTGAGGGGAAAATGATCAGTTCATTCCTAAAACCTATTATCTAGATGTCAATTCAGTCTTAACGTTTCAATTTTGCTAATGTAGTCCTAAATATTCATGTAAAGGTCAAAATGTAGTCTTTTTCGGTCAATTGCTATCGGAAATTGTTGCTTGGGTAGCATTCAGTCATCGTCGGTGGTTTTATGTGATATGCTGACATGAATAATTTGTGGATCACTACATTAGCATTTCCAGTGGCAATTGGTTGAAGGACTATATTTGAATTTTGTGCAAAGGTTTAAGATTATCTTGGCAAAATTGGAAGGTGTATGACTGATTGGATAATTATATTGAATTTAAGGATTGAATATTGGCATCAAGACATGTGAATTTGTTCAATAACATATGACATTGAGGAATAAGTAGCAAAATGTACACTATATAAATGACAATTAAGGTTAGACATGGAGTTCAACAAATTTTCCCAGGTCCATACATAATAATAAAAAAAAAAAGTTCCACACTGAGTGGGCCTAGCCGGTTTCCTTTAACAATGTGTTTAGCATCAGGAAGTGCAGGAAATTTAGAAAAATTATTTAGGGAATAATTTTCTTTATTTGGGTGTTTAAATCTGGAGGGAAGCAGGTGAAAATGAATGGAAGCATTTCCCTCTAAGCTTACATTTTATTTATTTTATTCGAAAATTCACGCTAGAGGTGATCATAGGACAACTTTATAAATCCGAACTTCAGGACAACTCTAAGCGACCATCTGTAGATGGGCTTTATAATCAAGAGTAACTACAAAAATGCACAAAATTATATTGTCCAACTTTCTCATGAATCCGTCTTTTAACGGTGGCTTCACTACCTACGACTCCGAGTACTCTATCTTAGAGCTACTATAGAGCTGGATGCATGAAAAACTTCCATAGACGATCCGTTAGTTCCAAATTTGAGATAGCGGTATTGATTCAGGGTATGTAAAACAGTTGATTTAGAATTCAAAGGCGTTCACTCCCATTTGAATGAGACAAAGACACGTTTTGAATACCATTGATGACCATTGGAGCTATTG
The DNA here is from genome assembly GCA_014182515.1 of Eucalyptus microcorys. NCBI lineage: Eukaryota > Viridiplantae > Streptophyta > Magnoliopsida > Myrtales > Myrtaceae > Eucalyptus > Eucalyptus microcorys. The sequence continues at coordinate 22,614,449 of CM024567.1, read as the reverse complement.
AAGGTGATTGGGGCGAGAGACCCTCGGGAGAGGATTGATAGTCTATTTCACTCGACCATCGAACCATAGTACGATGCGATGCTTGCGAGTCAATTGCACTACCGGTTCTTCCCTGCCAAGAGGATCTGACCAACTTGAACTAGAACTGGGACTGTCGCTAAATCCGTCCCGGTCCAAGACTATACTCCTGGGCACAGGCTTTCCTTTCGAGACAGAAAAAGAAAGGGGATGTACGCAATCCAATAAGTTAGGGCACAGGGCTGGCTTGCAACTGGATGACGAGGATCACTGTCTAGAGATATTAGATAATTCTGTCTGCAAAGTATGACATTGTGTTCCTTTCCCACCCCTTCTCTCCCTCTCCCTCTCTCTCTTTCCCTCTCTGAGCCTTTATTCATTTCTTCCATTTCTGGTGGGGAGGGATTTGAACTAGATCTCTCCCTCCCCTCCTAGTTCCTTTTATTTTATTTTGTTTCTTTCCTTACTCTTCCGATCTAATCTTAAATCTGGGAGCTTTGTTCTCCCGATCTTATATCTTGGAACTTTTCTCTTCGATCTATTTCTAAATTTGGAGTTTTAATAAATAAGTACTTTGCCTCCGGTTTTAATGGTGTTCACAGCAATTCGATGTCAAATCTGTGTTCGTATAGTGTGTTTTCATTCAAAACTTTGCCACTTTGCATTAGTTACAGGGCTTGCTCTCACATGTGTCAAATTTGAGCTTTCTCAATATGTTTATATTGTTTGCGTACGGTTATGGTGTTGGGGATGGCATATTAGGCACGCATCATTGAAAGGCAAAGCTGTAATTATAAATTGAGATTACAACGTGTGTTTATCACTAATGGTACTGTATGATTCGGTGATTGGCTGCCGATCTTTTCGCTTGAATGTAGTTACAAATATATTCTTGAAGGACAAGCCTGTGATCATTTCTGTCAACCTAGCTATAATGAAACGTCTTGATTTTTAGTTTTTTGTTTGTTATTGACTTTTATGGGCTTGCTTTGTTATTGTGACTTTTGAGATCTTTTTTTATTTTTTTTTATTTTTTTATATCAATTTGATGATAGATGACAATTTCTTTTTGACCCAAAAAAAAGTATGACATTGCATCTTAACGTAAGTAAAAAATTATTTGTGATCGATACAATTACCTAATAGAACATTCATTTCATATATATTTGGGTAGCAATTTGTGGATTTGGCTATATTCCATAAGGCATAGGAGTGATGTTAAAGGAAGGAAGGAAGGGAGAGAGGGAGAGGGAGAGGGAGAGGGAGATTCTAAAGTTTATATCAATGTTCTAGACTATTTTTTAAAGACACCTTTTAAATGCATATGTTTCTTAGAATTATTACTCATTTCATTGAGAGTGAGTCTTTCGAGCTGCGTTCTGTGAATATGATATAATATCAAATAGGATAATTTTTGTCCTATCCAGTGTTTGGGCCAATGAAAATCCAAATCCAAATAAAAAGTTCCACCTTAAGGGTGAGATATATTTGGATAGGCTATCTGCTATCCGGTAAAAATTAAAAGAAATGACAAAAATAAATAATTCGAGCCAATTTCCTGAAGCTTCTTCGTCTCACGCTACTGCATCACACAAGCAGCCGCACCTTCATCTGCCGCACCTTCGTCAGATCTAGGACTCGAAACCTCATATTCGAGGTATCCGGCCTCAGGGAACCCTAGATAAGTGGTTGCCTAAGGCTGGGCCTCGACCCCGACGTTGACTACGGCCTTTATGGTGCGAACAATGTCGGACGTTGCGCCAAGTAGGAGGGGGAGGGCGGCACCGTCAGAACAAGAGAACAAGCACGGAAGGTGACGATGCCAACGAGCTCGACAAGCGAGGAAGGGAAACACAACATAACACTTGGAGATTGAGAGCGAGACCCAACTGGGCAAAGAAGAAATAGCGGAGCCCATGCAGCGTAGAAGTAGGCGATGAAGTGGGAACGGGAAGCCGAGGGGAAGGGGTTGGGGATGAGGAAGGCATAGGTGGGAAGGTCGAGAAGGAAGCCATGGGAAAGAAGTGAAGAAAGAAGGGAAATGTGAGTTCGAGAAGGTGCTTGAGTCGGTTCATTGTAGTAGCGACAAAAGCAGGAGAGTCAAAATGGCGAACGTCGAAAGAGTCGGAGTCGAGGAGGTAGGCAGAGGCAGAGAGGAAATTATTCATGTATACCATTATCTTTGTGGATATCATGTGTTTATATTCAGGTATTTACCAAATTACGCATAAGTTTTTATAAATCATATTCTCTCCTTACTTTTCTGACCTTATTTTATTCGGGCAAAATGTTTAGACGACCAAAGGTGACCATAAAGTCTTGTTGGCTTTTAAGTACCATTTACTCCATGAACCTACCAACCCATTTGTGATGTGGTAAACCATCAATCCAAGCAATCCTAGCACGCAAGCATTTTTTTTTTCGTCAATCAATGCACCCACAATTGATGCATGCAGCATTCAGTTGAGGCCATCCAGCTCAAATTTAGTTTCTCATTTCTGATTTATAAGTCGTTAGAAAACAGAAGGATCTCTGCATCATCTTCTCTAGCAATGCCCTGAAAACACAAAACAAAAGCAAAAAATAAAAACTGCCACAGGATATCCTACTCAAATGGCACATAAGAACTTCGCAAATTTCCAAATACAAACAGAAACTTTCCCCATGCTAGGTTGTCTCTCTTGCGATTTGTTGGGCAAGATCAAAGTTTTCCACTAAGTACTGTTTTCAAGAGTAAACTTCAACTTTCCATCTATGGTTGGTACTACTAAAGCTGTGGAGAACGAAAGTCCTTGCCAGATATTAATAAAATCAAACAACTTAATAGGTTTGGGAAGAAAAACAAATTGATGTTAATGGGTATCTACTAACGGGACGAGATTAAAATAGACTAGCCCCCCAAACACAATAAACAATAAGAACAAGTCTTGTCTAGGGCAAGTTTACCAGATGCAACTAGAAAAATTACATAATTGGTTCTAAACCTACTGCATCGACACCAACCCAGTCATAAACTTTTCGCTTTTATTAGTAGTCCTAAACCTTTGAACGAAATTTTATGGCACTTGTTCTGGTTAATTTTCGTCAGAAATCACTAATTTGACAGTTCAGTCATCACCGATTAGTCTGCATAGCATGCCGCTAGCTACTTCTAGTGAAAATTAGCTATCATGATTATATTGAAATTTTGTGCAAAGATTTAGAACTTATTTGAAAAATTAAGAAGTTTTTGACTATATTATTCTATGTATAATAGGTTTAACACTAATTGGATGATTTTCCCGACACGATCACCTTACGCTTATTTTATTTTCATCTTACACCATAAGATAGCAGCAACCCTCCCAAAAAATTTTACACGAGATTGTGTGATAATAGAAAAATCTTATCCATTTAAGTGGACGGAAATAAATATAAGATTTTGTCGGTCACTTTAATTGAGAACAAAATGCGACCTAACACAAAAGTTATAAACATTTAATGAAGTAATTTCACAAAAATAGTAGTCAAAACCCTTAAATCCGTGAATCAAATAACGGGTTTGCATTTTTTTGGGAAGAAGAGGGAGGTTTAAAGCTGGAATCGTTTAGGGAAAATCACAAACACCTGGTGGACGTCACAGAGTGGGGTTTCTTCAGGCGAAAGAGAGAAGGAAAAGCACTGGCTCCAGGAGATAATATTATTTATGTAGTTGTCAAGGGCTTTGGAGGCTCTAAACTCTCACTCTACAGCTAAGCCATACATTTACCCAAAAGAATACTATTCTTTTGAATCAACAAGCAATGAGGTTTAGTTGATTAATTGAGTTTGGTTGATATGATTGTCATGGTTATCGATAATTACATGATGTGATTATCGATGATTACAAAATTAGTTGATTGATGATCACAATTTGTGGTTCTTGACAACCTTTCAATATAGCTATTGTTGAGCAATAAAGTACATTCGATTGTGGAAGACTGCTTGACAAAAGTGCTTCAAGCTATCAAAAAATTAACAACTTGTATGACATGAGTATTGACATCTATGAAGAAGAGTCATCAACAAGTAACTAAGAGGTGTTCAACAAAGTGTAGAAAATTATTCACATAAACAACTAATTAATCGAGAACAATTAGATCCATATATGACTATAAAACATAAAAAACGATATGCAGAGCGGAATTAAAATGTACTTGTTTAAGCCATTGCTTCACTTGAAGAAACATAAATCATTCTATTTAATCAGAGATCTATCATAATGCCAGATCTTTCTCTATATGACCTATTTCAGTATAGCAGCTTTTAATGGGATTAAGCAACTGATAGGCATAACCTACATTTTTATAGGCTAGAGAGGGGATCTAGCAAACCTTAATTAATAGTGTGTCAACTGGGCCTCTCCCATAACGAGTTTTAGTTAAATATAATTGCCTACACTTTGCTGCTTAACTAGGCCCGTTATTAATATATATCAATACCCAATTCAATAAGATCACTCAATGGTTTAACAAATATTGAAATATCCATTAACCATTATTTAAAATAGAAAATTAATTAATTAATGTAAGTCCATATTATAGGAAATTTCCAACATTCTCTCACTTGGGCTACATTAATTAACTTATTTTTATCTTGAAAAAGATTTTATATTGAAAACAACACTATTGGGTTAATAACTGAAAATTTTATTTTATGTGGCCACAACTTTAAAAAATGATATTCTAATAACAATATCTCAAAACCAATCAAATCCTATAAAACCTCAGAAGAGATCAATGTGTTAAGAAAATACCGCAACACATGACCTTCCATAATCACGTATAATAAGTATTATATTTTCATGGATCATGGGCCTAGTAGTGTAGTAAGCCAACATGTAATTAAAATATACACTATTTCTTATATATCCTTAATGCAATTTCTCAATGACATGAAAATGCATTAGTGTAATTTCTAAACAACATAAAATTGCACAACTATATTATAATCCAACATGAGATCTCATAATTAGTGACATTCGGTCGTCTTTAAATTAAAATTCGTTTAAAAATACCGTTTTATACTTTAATTCTTAGTCAACAGGAGAAAGGATAACGATAGAATCAATAATAATAATCATTGAAAATAAATATTTTAATAGACATCATGAAAGCATTATCTGTTTGCATATAACTATAATATCCAAAAATACATATTATATAGCTCCCACTAACAAAAGAAATCAAAAGATCTTAAATACCCATATTCTTTACATGTTTTTTAAACAAAATGGGTCATAAGCCTTTTGTTAGAGGATCGGCCAACATGAACTCAATTTTGATATTCTCGATTACAATGTCTCCCTTTTTGACCAAGTCCTTAATAATATAATATTTTATCTCCATGTGTTTGGACGCATTGCTGATCTTGTCATTCTTGGAATAAAACATAGTTGTAGTGTTGTTATAGTAGATCACCATAGGTCTAGCAATAGAGTCCACAACTTGCAATTCTGAGATCAAATTTCTGAGCTAAACAACTTAAATTGACGTGCTGTAACACGCTATAAACTCAGCATACATTATAGAGTTTGTAATCAATATTTGTTTTGTACTCTTCCAAGAAATAACACCTCCAACCATCATAAAAATATATCCAGAAGTTGATTTTCTGTCACCCGAACAATTAGCAAAATCAGTATTTGAATATCTAATCACCTTTAGGTCCTTTACTCTGCTATACACAAGCATGAAGTCTTTTGTTTGTTGTAGATATCTTATCACCTTTTTAGCTGCAACCCAATGTTCATGACTTGGATTCGACATATATATTCCAAGAGTATTTACAGCAAAAGCAATATTAGGTTTGGTATATATTTGTGCATACATAAGACTGTTAATTGCACTAGCATATGGAATATTCTTCTTTACTTCTTTTTCAACATCATTCTTGAGGCATTGTTCAATACTCAATTTATCTCTTTTCACAACAAGAGCTTCAACTAACTTACAGGTTTGCATATTGAATATTTTCAAAACACGATCTATATAACTTTTCTAAAATAACCCCAGAACCTTCTTAGATTTGTCACTATGAATCTTAATGCCTTGAACAAAAGAGACTTCCCCAAGGTCTTTCATATCAAACTTTCTAGATAGAAAACTTTTTGTGTCATTCAATAGATTAACATCTCTACTAGCAAGCAAAATATCATCTACATAAAGTACTAAGAAAATATATTTACTCCCATTTTCTTTCATGTAGATGCATTGATGAAACTTGTTTTCTTCAAAGCCAAACGATCTCACAACCTTGTGAAATTTCAAGTACCACTGACGTAATGCTTGTTTGAGTCCATCAATAGACCTCTGAAGTTTGCACACCATATGCTCCTTTCCAACTTCTTTAAACCCTTCAGGTTACTGCATATACACTTCTTCATCCAGATCTCCATTTAAAAATGCTGTCTTGACATCCATTTGGTGAAGCTCTAAGTTAAAATGAGACACCAATGCAACGATTATTCGAAAAGAGTCTTTAATGGATATTAGAGAAAATATTTCAGTATAATCAATGCATTCTCTCTGTGTGTACCCATTTGCGACTAACATTGCCTTGAATCTCTTTATGTTGTCTTTATTGTCTTTCTTGGTTTTGAATACTCATTTGCAACCGATCGGTTTATACTTATTAGGTAAATCAACAAGTTCTCATACTTGATTAGTTGACATGGAAACCATCTCATCCTTCATCGCTTCTAACCATTTATCTACCTGATCATTATTAAGAGCTTTTTTGAAGGTTGCCGGATCAACTATATGTCCAGTGTCAAAATTAGCTTCTCTAAGATAGACATGATAATCATTTAGAGGCGTTAGTCTTCTTTGTCGTTGTGATCTTCGCATAGGCATTTTTGGAGCCGCATCATTTGATTGGGGAATTTCATTTGTAATGGGAGGATCTACCGACATATTTCCTATATTTGCTTCTTGCTTAATTTCTACTCTGCAAGGCTCTCACATATAATCATCATTCAAGATAGGCAATAATAGAGACCATTTTGTTTGGTTCTTCCCTTTTGAAAGATTAAGAAGAACTCTCTTCAACAATATCTAATTCCAGGAATTTGGCAATTTGGGATTCAATGATTCTAGGGTCACGAGTAGGACAATAGAACCTATACCCTTTGGAATGGTCAGGGTATCCAATAAAGTAACATCCTAGGTTTGGTCTTCTTCTAAGAAGGATCATAAATTTTTACTTCCATAGGACACCCCCAAACTTGAAAATGATTCAAGCTTGGTTTCCTCCCCGTTCACAATTCAAAAGGTGTTTTCGGCACTGAATTACTATGTACACGGTTCAATATATAAGTCATTGTTTTAATTGCATCATCCCATAAGTATTCAAACAAATTAGAACTGCCCTCGTTTCATCTCCATGAGTGTGAGATTGTGCCGTTCAACTATACCATTCTGTTTAGGATTCCCAGCCATTGTATACTGAGCAACAATACAACAATCCTGCAAATAATTAGCAAACGGTCCCATTTGTTGTCCAATTTTGGTATATCGCCCATAATATTCACCACCACAATTAGATTTGACAATATTGATAATTTTTACCAATTGTTTCTCAATTTTAGTGCGAAACACTTTGAACATTTCAAGAGCATCAGTCTTCTTCTTAATTAGATAAACATAACAATAACGGGATAAATCATTAATGAATGTGATGAAGTATTATTTTCACACAAGGTGGTTGAGTATGGCCCGCTAATATCTGTATGAATTATTTCCAATCAATTTTGATTGCGAGGAACGCATTTCTTCTTGGTTTTAGTCAATTTTCCCCTCACACAATCAATACGAGTCTCAATATCATCTAAGTCAAGAGAATGAAGAATATTAGCCTTGATGAGTCGCTTTACCCTTTCTTTGGAGATATGCCATAATTGTTTATGTCATAGTAATGAAGATATTTGTTTGATTAAAGATCTCTTGGCAACATTATTCTTGACATTGAAAGAATAAAATGGTCTATCGGAAGATAAGGATAATCGATAAAATCCATTAGAAAAAACACAATTCTCAATAATTTTGGAATCATAACTCAAATCCACTATTTTATTAGCAAAATAAAGACAATATACATCTTTGCTAAGCAAAGAAAGAGATATCAAGTTTCTCCTAAAACCAGGAACATAAAAGACATTATTCAAAATAAGCTGAAAATCAAAGTGTAAATTCAAAATAACTGTCCCTATGCGCTCCACATCAACTCCAATATTTCCAGCTTTAAGCTTTGACTCCCTCAGATTTGGATTTCTTAGATTTGTGAGACCCCGTAAGATAGTAGTTACATGAATAGTAGCACTAGAATCAAGCCACCAAGAATCCAAAGGAATATTAACCAGATTTGATTCAAAATAAACCAATAACTCACCTTGGTGACTTTCTTTTCTTGCTTTTAGCCAAGCTTGGAACTTATAGCAATTGGCTCTCTTGTGACACTATTTCTTGCGGCGACAACACTTGAAATCCTTATCTCCATTTCTCCAATAATTCGCATTTTTCTTAATGTCTTGGCCTTTCTTTGGACCATGGGCATTTGACCCTTTAGGCTTTCATTTTCCTCTAGAAGAACTCAACTTGGCAATTAAGTGGGCGGACTCATGCTTCTCCTTCTTTAACTTTTCCTCCTCAGTCACACATTTGGTAATCAAAGCATTAACGCTCCATGTCTCATTTTGAGCGCTATAAGCAGTCTTAATATCGCTAAATTCAGCTGGTAGAACATTTAAGGCGTGATGCACAATGTAATTTTCAGAAATGACAATTTCATGGGTCTTAAGTTTGGACTGAATGTGGACTATCTTCAGTATAAATTCCCTAACACCTATAGCAGCATCATACCTCATGTTCGTTAATTCACTTAGCAAGTTCTCAACTTCAACCTTATCTGAGACTCTATATCTTTCTCTCACTACTTTAAGGAACTGTCTCGCATTTGTATCTTCCGAGAAACCACTAATGAGATACTCGGCAATGGACCTCTTTATAGCAATGATGCTTAGTCGATTAGATTTTTCCTATCTAGCATAATCGGCCTTTTGATCTACAATACTTTGATCATAAAGCTTGGAAGGTTCATCCTCACGTAGAGCCAAGTCCATATCCACAAGGGATAAGTGCACTAGAAGTCCTAAAACTTGTTACAAAAATGCATTTGAGTCCTAAAACTTGCAAAAAGTGCAAATAAGTCGTAAAACTTGTCAAAATGTTTAATTTGAGTCCTAAAATCGATGCCATTAGTCTTTTCAGTTAAAAATGCTGACGTGGCATTTAAAATTAATTTTTATTTCCCACGTGGCTTTTTTTAATGATTTTTTATTCATTTAAAAAAAAATAGATTTAAAAACTAAAAAAATTAGATTTATTGATTTTATCTTATTTTCAACAAAAAAAGAAAAAAAGAAAATTTATTTAAAAAAGAAAACAGTTTTAAAAAAAATGGGAACATTGCCGACCCTAGGTGCGGGTGGCCGACTCTCGCCCGGCCCCGGTGTCGGGCCGGTGACCCTCCCAAGCTAGGCCGGGGTGCCCGGATCTGGGCACGCCGGCCCTCGCGAGGGGCCGGTGGCCGTCGTTCGGCCCGGGCGAGGCATCGCTAGCCCTCACGAGGGGCCGTGACTATCGCCCGGCCGGGCGACGCCTCATCGGCCCTCACTCGGGGCTGGCGAGGCTCGCTAGATCCGGGGTGAGCCTCGCCGAGATCTAGCGAGCCTCGTTGGCCCCGAGCGAGGGTCGGCGGCAGTTGCCCGGCCTGGGCGAGGCGTTGGCGGCCCTCGCGGGGACCGGCAACCGTCACTCGGCCCGGGCGACGCCTCGTCGGCCCTCACTCGAGGCTGGAGACAAGCACCCTCGCTCGAGCTTGGCGAGGGTCGCCGGCCCTTGCCTGGGGCCAGCAAGGCCTCGCCCTAGCGGGCGAGAGCCGGCCACCCACGCCCTGGGACCGGCGACCGTCCTCGGCCCCTCCGGCGAGGCTGCCTTTTTTTTTTTTTTTTTTTTTGAACTGTTTTCTTTTTAAAATAAATTTTCTTTTTTTTTTTTTTTTTTTTGAATATAAGATAAAATCAATAAATCTAATTTTTAGTTTTTAAATCTATTTTTAAAATAATAATAATAATAATAAATCATTAAAAAGCCACGTGAAAAATAAAAATTAATTTTAAATGTCACGTCAGCATTTTTAATGGAAAAGGCTAACGGCGTCGATTTTAGGACTCAAATGAAACATTTTGACAAGTTTTAGGACTTATTTGCACTTTTTGCAAGTTTTAAGACTAAAATGCATTTTCGTGACAAGTTTTAGGACTTCTGGTGCACTTATCCCTATCCACAATGCCCAGAGCATTCTCTATATCTTGTTTCAATTTCTTGAAATTTGATCCAGTTAACATTTCGATCGTGGCATTATTGTTGTTTACAGTAAAAGTAATTGTTTATCACACATAATGCAATAAGATCAATTATGTGTAATAAACAATTCAACAAAAATAATTAGTACATTATGAACTCCCATTTGGACAGAATGTATAATGCACAATTATTTTTAGCAGTATGAAATTTGTAAAACAACAACAAGAAGAATTACATATAATTGTCAATAATCCATCCCATTTGGGCAAACAAATCCTTTAACTTATACATCTTTATGATATTAGTATATAGAGACAATAAAGAGAATTACATATAATCATCAAAGGCTTATTCGCTTTATGCAAACAAGACCTTTAAACTATACATCTCCATTATCACAACATAGAGGGGAATTGCATATAATTTTCAAAAGAAATTGGGCACATAATTATTTTTCAGTTATATATCCCCATCTATTAAATTGGAAACTAATCTTCATGCAATTTTTCAAATTAATATACACAATAACCCCCTTTGAGCAAGTAATTGTATATACTAATTTTTATCAATAGTGAACTCAAAAAATTTATGCCCAAAATTCATCTAACAATATGAAGCACTTTACAACATGTGCTTCTCAAGATCATATTGCATTTATCAACCAACAATTTTTGCCACAATTCTATTTTTTTAAAATTTTATTATTATTTTTATTTTAAATGTTTCGGACCCTCCCGTGGAGCCCAAACCAAATTTTAAACTAGACCCACAAGGCCCTATAAAAGGATTCTGGGCTCACACCCATAATCAGCAACAAAAGAAAAATGAGACGATGGGGTTACGTCCAAAATTTTCCTTGGTTCATGGGCGTGAGCCCAGAACCTTTATGTTAGTCTTGGTTCTTGGCTCACTCCCAGAACCTTTCTTTTTTTTTTTTTTTTTTTAATGGGCATGAGCCTAATTTATTGGCTCGACCGGGCTGGAGTTCTTCTTCAACCTCCAGCCAGGTCACGAAACCCGCAAACCTGGGTCATATGACCCGGTTTCGACTCGAAAATAAAAACACATATAATAGTTTATTTTTTATGAAATTTTTCCATGGATCTTACATATAATATCATTATATCAATATAATTGACTAGAATTAATTAAACGGAGAACAAACGAAATAATCAACCATATTCAAGCTTCAAAATTTCGGATCTAACACCCATGGCTGAAATTCGTTTTTCTCTTGTTTAAGCCCAAAAAAATTATCTTAATGCAACCAAAATATACTAAAAACATATATAAACAATACCAATGCAACAATTTATGACGAACATCAATCAATTGCATGTAATTTAAAATTCTAGATTTTTTTCAATGTATAAACCCTATAATTTCAAATTCAAAATTCTCATTCAATTCTCAACGAAACTATACCAATTATATATGATTGAAAAGATCTCAACATGTAAAACAAAAATCCTAAGGTTTCAGGATCAATCGATTAAAAAATCCACATGAAAAAATAATGCCAATATTCGGTTCAAGAGGAAAATTTTCAAATTTGTTCATAAAAGAAAATAATTTTGGGTTCTACAATCATATATGACTTGCTCTAATACCACATGTAGAAAATTACTTACATAAACAACTAATTAATCAAGAATAATTAGATTCATGTATGACTGTAAAACACCAAAAACGATATGCACAGTAGAATTAAAACGTACATGTTTGAGCCATTGCTTCACTTGAAGAAAAATAGATCATTCTATTTAATCAGAGATCTATTGGAATGCCAGATCTTCTTCTCTATAACCTATTTCGGTATACTAGTTTTTAGTAGGATTAAGCAACTGATAAGCATAACCTACCCTTTTATAGGCTAAAGAAAAGATCTAGCAAATCTTAATCAATAGTGTGTTAACTAAGCCCCTCCCATAACGGGTTTCAGTTAAATACAATTGCCTACACTTTGTTACTCAACTAGACCCGTTATTAATCAACGTCAATACCCAATTCAATAAGATCACTCAAGGGTTTAACAAATATTGAAATATCCATTAACCCAATTATTTAAAATAGAAAATCAATTAATTAATGTAAGCCAATATTATAGGAAATTTCCAACACAAAGTTCATCTATGGAACAACAAAGACTTGGGTATTCTAAAATTTGGCTTACAATTGGAAGTAAAGGGGAGGACATAAGGACAAGAATATTGATTGAAGCCAAAAATACCAAGCCAAGGTTGAGTTGCTTAATGAGTCCAAAAGTTGTAACTAGTTGTGGATGAGGTTGATGTGCGACTAGGAGACCTAAAAACTCGGGAGCGTAGTTATAACCATACTTAAAGTAATAAATGCTGGTACGCAGTTGTAATTAATAGGTTACATAGATGGCACTGTACTTATGTAGGATCATTAAAAAAACATATTTTCAATGTACTTTTCTCAGTTTATTGATATTATTATCTTTTCAATTTCCATCATTTACAGTCTTCTGTCTTCTGATTGTTCGTTTACCTTTGTTGTAATGCCGAATGAATTCATATATAAAATCACCACTAAACCTGTTTCATAAAAGACGAAAAATCAACTTTTGGTAAAGATTTTTCAATATCTAGGTCGATACTCATTATCGGTGCAACAGCATCATTTAAATTCATGGATGATTCTGTTCATTTTTACCTCGTGGAATTTTGGACTGAACAAAGCATCCAAGGGCTTGTTATCTTATCACCCTTGCTCCCTGCCTCATCAGTCACCATTTTTATCCGGGCACTTTATATAAATTATTCAACGACACCTAAGCCGAGAACAAATTGTAGGAGCGGGGAATAAGAAAGAAAAGAAGTAGGCCCAAGGCCTCTAAGGGTCATTCAGAATCCTTTGTGATCGGCTTTGAGACTGGGCCTGGCCTAGAACAGAGAAATAATGAGTTCGAGGTGCTGATTGGTGGGCCCATACTTTCAGGACTTGCAGCTTTTCTCTCAAAATAGTTTTGGACTTCTCATCATCTCCATCTTCAATCTTCACGACCGCATTTTGCGTGTCTACCCATCCATCCACTGTGGGCCTCATATGCATTTTGCACATTGTATCAACGACTTAGAGCTTCGATGCATCTTTTGCCAAGAAATCGGTATAAGGAAATCATCACAGTAGCTTTGATATCCATGCTAAGTCGTTTGACTATTCAAGGGTACCTAAATGGAATAAATAGCGGGCCTTCCTCCATTGTGAGTTCCGTAAAGGTCCCATGCAGCTTTGGGAAATTTTCTGGAAATGGGTCTTTAAAAAGCCTAATGTAATAGAATGGACCTAAAGCCCAACAAGATGTATGAAGGCCCTATGTATTTTCAAAAATAAGTTTTCCTTATCTTGAGAAAAATTACACGCCATCTTAAATTTTTTTGTTAAAAAGTTGGTTTTGCATCAAATGAGATGAGACGGCCTAATGGATTTTCAAAAACAGAATGAACATTAGAAAACATGAATAGGCCTAATGCAATCTTGATTTGTATATTTAAAAGGTAGGCCTTACGTCTTATTGGATGGAAAGTTCACTTAGGAAGAATGGGCCAAATGATGCGCGAGGTCCAGTGCACTTTTGTAAGGTCTTTTATAAAATGGTCCAACATCTCATGAAGTCCAATGTTGTTTTAGAATACTCATGAAAATGGGCTTTGCCAAATTGATACACTTGGCAAATTCAAAACTTAAAAGGCACGAATTCATAAAAGAAACGAAAACAATTAAAGTGTTGAAAATAAACAATCATGAACATACAGATTAGTGGTGGCATAACAAGGCATAGACAGGTGCATGCACATATGAGATTTGACATCTACTGGCTGGGGTATGCTATGGGCTTAGGGCTCCTATTTTATCAGGCGAAAGGTGGCTCATGGGATGAAGGGATTGAGTTGGCTCACTACCGCCTACAATCTATATCTTTGGATCACATATCACGTGTACAAAGATGTAAAATGCAGAAGGACGTGGACAACAGGTATCGTAATGCATTCGCCGTTTAAGTTTGATTTTGAAAAGCATACATTTCTAATTTCTCCCTGATGAACAGAGGTTTGCAAAACACTTCTTCCCTTTTTACTCCCATTTGTAAAACCATCTAACACTGTGGTAAGGCGACCACCCTTAGATTCCATGCGCTATAGTTGGAGATCATAAAAAGTGTTTTCAAAAGAGAAAAATCTAAGACTAAACCCTGTGCAGGTTTTAGCCAAATCCCCCTATAGAGTCACCAAGTTATTGTGACCCTCCCGAGATGAAATTCCGAGGGAGTTTGATAGATTATCAAGCAAGCGTGAATGATGCCTCGTGCAAGGTGGTGCTTGTGCTTAACGCAAGCCCTCCAAGTCCCATTGGTTACAATTTGGTATTCTCATTTAATAATGGATTTGAGATTAAATTAGGAGTTGCCACTAATTTATTATGGACATGAGAGGCTGAGTAAGACGTTGGAATCCATCTTACATTTACAAACCGGAGATTCTTGAGTTGTTTTGGACTACAACCGGGCTAAAGGGACGGAACTGAGTTCATTAAAAAGGCCAGCCTCTTGTGGACTCGACTTTGGAAGCTCAAATGAGTTTAAGGCTCATTTTACTTGTTGGACCATTCATCTGGCCAGTTTGAGAAATTCACAGGTGGGGCCATGCTTCACTTGGTCCAAATGCATATGACTCAACCTATATGTTTCTATTGTCTAAATGCGGGAAATGCAATGCAAATGAAAGACTTTCGACGTTTCCTCTTTAGAGAGATTCATTTCTATCGCCATCGAATTCTATCCCTAATTTTAATGAAACGCATGAGAGATCTTTAGGCAAAATTTTTAGTGAGAACAAACAAAAAAAAATAAATTCCATCGTATGAACAAATATTCTTCTTTTTGTTTTTAGCCAATTGTATATGCATTTTATAGAACCTTTTGAATATGTAAATGGAAATTTCTCGCTACGACGTAAAACTAGATATGTGCACATGGACAATTTGTTTTATGGCAGTGGTTAAAGCATGACAAAATTAAAATAGCAATAAACTGTGTTTTTCTTTATTTCTGCAATTGTTGAAGAGATTAATTTTACTAGGAGATAGGGGGACAATGTTAATTATAAGTTTCATGACCGCCCAAAGGGAGCGAGTTTATAGGTAATCATTTAAGAGATGGTTTGAATGGTTCGATAAAATGGCGGTCTCAAATGGACCTCCATTTGCTAATACTACAAACAAACTATCAATCGTAGATACAGGTTCTCCCAAGTTCATATATTGTGTGACAAGTATTTAATTTAGAGTTCTTTAGACACTCAAAAAGTATCAAGAGTCGCCACTAGCCTCAATTTTGGAGATCGACTAGATTACCCTATCGTGAAGTGGGAGCATTTCCTCAATTTCTATGAAACTAGAGATCAATGAGTTCGGGAACTTAGGTTACGTTAATGTTTCTAATAACATCCTTTTGGTACTTAAATTGGTTGAATTGTTACCTAAATGATCATGCATTTATTTTTTAACATTTTCGTGATGTTTATAATCTCATGTGGTGATTATGCATAGATGGTTCTTTTGAGCAATCTAAACTAAAATTAATCCTAGCATTTAAAGAAAGAAAACAAGCAATTAGAAAGAAATTGCGTTGGGTAAAGTAATCAATCAATAAAAATAAAGTGCAGACTATCCTAAGTACGAGAAAACGAAAACCTGGAACTTGTTAGGTGTTTATTAAAAATTTATATCAAAAACCCAAGACATAGTCGAGATCAAATGAGATATAACAAGAGACCGGATTGGACATCAGTCTTTAGCCTCCAAAAATATGTATTCGGCCACCACCTCCATGAACCGCCTCAATGGTGTTGATTTCACCCTTAAGCCATTCAAATTATAGACCACTGCATACAAGCAAACATCAAATGCCAAAGCAATTACAGACAAGAGCAAACAAGCCATTGATTGAACAAACGGGCCTCGTACATGATGTCCATCCCAAATCACTTAATTGATTAATTTGTGGTTAATGGTTAAAGCCATCATGTGTTCACAAACAGTGGTTAATACCACTTAACCCTAGATTAAGGACTACGTGTTCACCATTGACTACCCCACACTCATGCATCGCACCTAGCCATTCATCTAACACACATGTACATGAAATTAAGCATGCATTTGGGTCAAGAGACCTTATTTTTCAAGCAATCAAGCAAGATAGCCAGGGAAGAATCACTTGCTCAATTATATTCCGGAATATGGGTCAATTATGCTTACAAATGATTAATTGATCAAACGGCAATCAATTGACATGATGCAGGTGCTATTGGAAAGCCTAAGATGTGAATTTCAAAACTCAAGGAGACAATTTGACCCAATTAACAACCGATTTTCCCGAAAATTAGGTTTTCTGCCCAAAGCTCATAAAACCTGGTTCAGATCCGACTTTTTGAAAATCGAGAAAAAAATATCAAACAACATTCAAATGGCGCGAAATTTTGCATCAGGTATAAAAATGAATCTGGAACAAACTTTTTTTTTTTAATTTTTATGAAATTCGTAACCAATTTTGCCCAGTAATACAGTTTTGCACAACCGTCACAACAAAATTCTGTTATAGAGGTCTAACAGACCTGATTCAATTTTTTCGCAATTTGACCCCCCTAAGTTTGCAATTAAGTCCCTAGATTTGGCGTATTACTAAAACAGACGCTCCTGAACAACTTTTCAATTTTACTTTTTTGCAAAAATGGACCCGAACCTTCTCAAATTTGCCTATACAAATCGAGCAAATTCGGGCTCTATTATTAAAGAACAATTTCCAGAAATCCCCGAATCTGCACAATCATATTAAAAATATCAAGCGATTTCATTTTGATCTGAATTTATATAGGTTATGCACCTCTTCTTGTTCAACTCTTATGAAGACGACTTTTCAAAATTCTGACTCAAAAAGTTTATAAAAATCATGAACTAACAGGCATTCTTTAGAAAACAGGGAGAGTTCATCATTTTAGCAGTTTCACAGATTCTGACCAAAAATTTCGGAGCCAAATTAACCTATCAGATGATATCCGCTCAAATGCAGAGCATATTAAAACGAAGCTTAAGATGTGTAGGTCGAATATCTAGTTCATCACTTCGAGAGATTAAAACAACTAGGAGCTTTAAACAGGCCAGGCACAAGCATGCTCATCCAGACACAAAAGTCACAGAACCTTGGAATCTAACCACAATCAATTTCTAATCATACAAACATCAATTCTAACTAGTTTTATGATGCATCCTGGCACCGAACATCTGTGATCAATCATGTAATCAACACAAGAAGCTTTCACCTCATCAGACGCTATTTAAAAAGCGAGTTAAAAAATTTGAGAACATCTACCTCTGTTATTGTCAATTAGACGATTAGTCAACCGATCTGGCCTTCTGTTCTTGCTCCGATGGTTACATAGAATGGCCTAGGACAGCTTGGCAATTCACTGAAATGAGCACATGAAAATTGAGATGAGAATCAGATTGAATATGCTAATAATAAAGTTGAGTGAGAGTTGAGAGAGGATCAAGAATTTTGGCGTCGGTTTGCTTGAACTCCGGCCACCATAACTAGAGAGACTTGTCGGAGGGAGTGATCGCAAGTCTCAGGATGCCAAAGGACGGCCACTGATTGTCAGATGAGCGCTAAGGATCACTAGCTCTCGATATCGGCGTCGAGCACAGACTCTAGCCCAAGAGGAAAAAA
This sequence comes from Eucalyptus microcorys, assembly GCA_014182515.1. Classification (NCBI taxonomy): domain Eukaryota; kingdom Viridiplantae; phylum Streptophyta; class Magnoliopsida; order Myrtales; family Myrtaceae; genus Eucalyptus; species Eucalyptus microcorys. The sequence goes on along the minus strand of CM024567.1, from coordinate 22,596,299 downwards.
GCCACCAGATTAGGAAACTCCAGCGGTGGTTTGGCACAACGGAGGTTGCGATCAATAGGGGAAGATTTGGTGGTCGTTGACGATGTGGTGGTCCGCAGGTGAAAAGTGGCGGTGGTCGGTTAGTAAGAAATTGAATGAGCACGAGAGAGAGATCGTTGAAGAGAGAGAGAGAGAGAGAGAGAGAGAGAGAGAGAGAGAGAGAGAGAGAGAGAGTGTGTGAATTTAAAAAATGAAGCCCCCTCTCTAATTTTGGAGGGGAAATTGGTTACATACTCTTACAAATTTGAATTCTAGCCCTTAGATTGATTCAATGGTCAAAAATTGATATCTTCTTGATGAAGATAGCTCCCTATTAGTTCTATTAGTGTTACATGGATTAATGACATCTCCAAATGAATGGCCAAAATTAGACAACATTAGATGATTGAGATTAATTGCTTAATCCCTAAGTGAATTCTCTAATTGGTCTAGTCTTAATGACATGGCATTAAGGGCATTTTTGTCATTTCACCTAGAGGCAATCACATAATTTCATGCATGCATGGCCTAAGAAGGCCAGAAAATGGATAGAAAAATGGCCAGAATTGGCCACTCGTGGAATGCTGGTTTGGACTAGTGAGGTTGATTTAGTCTGATTTAGTTGGTTCGACTGGTCCTTTGACCATAAATCTATAAAATTTAGTCCGTAAGGGGTAATTATAAAGAATTTCTGATCAGACATCAAATAAATGTGCTAAATCGGAAGAAAACAGCCGAAATTAGGTCAAATTGACTCAATTAAACACATCAACAACATCTTAATTGGATTAATTTGATCCAATTACCTCATGGGTAATATCAATTTCATCCATCTTGGTAAATTTGAGGGCCAATCAAACTAAACCGCACTGTATTGCGGGCCTCTCCCCTTTCGGAGCTCTCTTCTACCAGTTGTATAGCTATGGCCACCCCCACCCTTACCTTCTCAAACCCTAATCTCCCACCATGATTTAGCCTTCACACCCATAGAAATCGTAGCTTTTTTCAGTCTGTTGCCCTTGTTGGAACCCTCACTGAAGCATTTTCAGTCAGTGCCTTTGTCGGATTCCTCACTGATTTTTCACGGTTTCATTCCTTTACCACCAATCCCTGAGCAATATTCTCGTACACTAGCGGCAATAGCTTAATTCTTGGAGGGGTGTTCAAGGCGAGCTCTTTCTCTCGCCATCCACGGTGATATCTTTCTAGATCAGGGGAAGCGAATAGGCTCTTGATGAGGAAGGAGCAGTGGATAAAGGAAGGAGCAGTGGGTCGTTTCGCCCATCTCTATAACAAATTGGGTAAGCTAATGTATAAGAACGATATGTATATTCTTGATGAGGAAATATTGGAGGAAAAAAATTCAAGAATGTCGCTTCTCCCTCATTGGGCAACTCTACAAGAACCCTACCATTAATTTCCAAGCTCTTACAACAACAATGAAAAAGGCGTGGAAAGATGAGAATGTGGAAGTAAAACCCTTAGAAAATGGGAAAATCAGCTTTGTCTTTCGTAATGAAGGGGACAAAAATTGAGTACTAGAGGGAGGTCTTTGGTTCTTCTCTAACCATTTACTGTTGTTAAAAGCTTGGGAGTCAGATACTCCTCCACATTGTTATGAATTTAAGACATGTGCCTTTTAGGTTAAAATATTCGGGCTTCCTCTAGAATGGAACTCTGAAAGTATGATAAAGAAAATAGCAAGCTCAATGGGAAAGGTTCTGGATGTGAAAATAGATGCTAGAGGCTATGCTTTTCAGAAAATTGGGAAAGCAAGAGTGGAGTTAGATGTGGAGGCTGAATTGCGAGTAGAACAATTGATGCGTCACGGGAATAAGAAAGTTTGGCTGGACTTTAAATATGAACGACGGCCCTTTTTCTGCTATTCATGTGGCAAAATTGGACATTATGCTAATTATTGTAAAGATATACCTTATGACGAGGAAAAATTCACAACTGAGCTGGGAGGGTGCTTTGGAAGCTGGTTGAAAGCAAAAACTTCTGATCATAGCCTATTCTGGAAAGTGTTTTACCATGAAGTACCCCTAACAGAAAGTGTAGAAGAGGTTGTTCCCAAAACCCATGAGCAGCCAAGACAAACTAAAGTTATGGAAGACGGTCAGCCTATCCCTCCAATCATTAATCAGAATATTCAGCAGGAAGTACCTGAACAGATGCTAATGGAGCCTAACTACAACATTACACAAGAGATAACTATGTACAACTCATGGAAAAGAGCACTTATGATCACCGGTCCGAAGCACTTAAACAATCCAAGTTTCCAGCCAGCAACTACCTCTGATAGCATCAGAAAGAAAAGCTAGTAATCAGGCAACAACAACTCCAACACAAGGCTGATTGAATGAGACTTAGCTTCTAGACACTCCCATTTAGATGACGGAAGAAGTTGCAGCATGGGCTGTGGTGGCTAGCCCTAATAAGCTACCAAATGAACTATGAATATATTAAGTTGGAACTGTCAAGGGTTGGGCACACCCTCGACAGTCCGAGAATTGAGAGCCTTAACGGCTCAATTCAGGCCCTCTTTGGTTTTTCTAATAGAAACAAAAAATAAGACTGAGTTTGTGCAAAGAGTAAATAGAAGACTTCAATTTCAGAGTTGTGTAGTAGTTGATCCTGTGGGTACGGCGGGAGGTTTGGGTATTATGTGGGATGATCGGATTTCATTGGAAATTGACTCAATGACTGAAAGTTTTGTGAATCTGAAATGTGAAGAGGGGGTCAAGGGAAATAAAATGAGGATTACCTTTGTTCATGCTCCATATACATACCCAAAGAGGCTGTAGCTTTGTGAGAGATTGAGATAGATAAGTTCTACAAATACTCTTCCTTGGGTGTGCTTGGGGGTTTTAATGAAGTGTGGTTTTATTGGGAAAAAGTGGGGAAGCAACTGGTTGAAAACTTCAGGATGACAGCTTTTTGGGAATGCTTGGATGCATGCTCACTAATGAACATAGACAGCAAGGGATGTGCGTTTACTTGGGCCAATAACAGGGAAGGGGAAGAATATGTGAAAGAATGACTAAATAGAGTGGTGTGCACGATAGAATGGCAACTGATGTACCCTGAAGCTGAAGCATATGCCCTTCCTGCAGTAGGCTCGGATCATAGTCCTATCATCATTTCTCTTCAACCAAATTAGGCTAGAAGGTTTGAGGCCTTTTGGCTTGAGAGTGCCGAATGCAGGGAAGTGGTGTTAAAGTCTTGGGAAACTCCAATTCAGCACCCGGAAGGTTTAGTTGGGAAGCTTCACGCTGTTCAAAATGCACTTTCTAAATGGAGCAAAAAGAAATTTGTGAATGGAAAGAAGAGAATCAGCATGTTGAAGTAGGAGCTATAGTACCTAACAAACAATATTTCAGATCCCTTCAACAAGGTACACTTTAAAAAGTTACAGGATGAAATTGATGAGCTTGGGAGGCAAGAAGAAATGTACTAGGGGTTATGCTCTAGAATTAATTGGCTGAGATGGGGAGATTAGAATACAAAATACTTCCATATGACACCCATCCAAAGAAGACAGAGAAATAGGATTTCTATGCTACAAAATGTAGAAAATACATGGCTGGTTGAGCAGAATCAGTTGAGAGAACATACTATGCAATTCTTCAGAGAGCTATATGAGTCCCATGGCCCCTGGAATTTTGCACTAGTGATAGACCAAATACCTGCATTAGTTAAAGATGATATGAACAGAATATTACTTGCTAAAGTAACTTTAGAAGAAGTGACAAAAGTAGCATTTCAGCTAGGCGCCACTAAAGCTCCCGGCTCGGATGGTCTTAATGGACTATTCTATCATCACCATTGGAAAGATATTAAATGGGACATTTTTAAGGAGGTGGAGAACTTCTTGACCACCGGCTCTCTTTCACTAGATCTGAATCGAACAAATATCTCCCTTATCTTGAAGGTTCCGAATCTTGAGAAATTGGATCAGTATCATCCAATTAGCTTATGCAATTTTGGCTACAAGATTATCTCGAAAGTGCTGGCTAATAGACTCAAACCCCTATTACCAGCAATTATAGCACCGCTTCTTAAATTCGGACCCCCATATTTAACCTATCAAATGAAGTGCTTTTGTAGGAGGGAGGCAAATTCAAGATAACATATTTATTGTCTAGGAGGTGCTGCATCAAATTAGAATCAGAAGCAGAAAAAAGAAATTCCAAGCAGTTCTTAAATTAGACATGAAGAAGGCCTATGATCGAGTGGAATGGGATTTCTTGGAGGCATGCCTACTGAAGACTGGTTTTGATGAGAAATGGGTGAGAAGGGTTATGCAATGTGTTACTACGGTCACATTTAGCGTTAAATTCAATGGAGAACCTCTTAAGTACTTTCAACCTTCAAGAGGACTTAGGCAAGGGGATCCCTTATCTCCTTATCTCTTTATTATTGTGGCAAATGTCTTGTCCTCATTGATGAAGCAAGCTGTGGATAATGGTAGTATTACAAGGATTAGGCTAAATCGAAGATGTCCTACTCTTTCTCACTTACTATTTGTAGATGATTCGATTTTTTTCATGAATGGCACCATTCTAGAATGTCAAAATCTGGCCATGATTCTGAATCAATATTGTCTAGCTGCTAGACAGGAGATTAATTTAAACAAATTGGGAATCTTCTTCAGTAAGGGCTGCCATCAATCTTTGAAAGATAATATGGCAAGGGAATTGCAGGTTCCTATTATTGACAAAACTGGCAAATATCTAGGTATTCCTTCAAATTGGGGAGGGTCGAAAAAAAAAATGTTTGCATGGGTCCTCGGAAGAATCAGTTCAAAATTGGAAAGTTGGAAGGAAAAGCTACTCTCTAAAGCTGGAAAAGAAGTCCTGCTGAAAACGGTGGTTCAAGCGTTACCATAATACGCAATGTCAGTTTTTAAAATCCCAGTTTTCATTTGCAAGGCTATTGAATAGAAAATTGCTTCATTTTGGTGGAAGACTAATGAAAAGAAAGTAGGCATTCATTGGAAGAGATGGGATACCTTGAAGACCAGGAAAGATAAAAGTGGAATGAGTTTCAGAGATCTTCTTTCTTTCAATAAAGCAATGTTAGGAAAACGGGCTTAGCGGTTGGGTCCACACTCATCTTCTCTTTGGAGCAGCTTGTTTAAGGGACTATATTATCCCCACACAGACTTTTGGCATGCAGCAAAGGGCCTTCAACCTTCATGGGGATGGCAAAGCCTGGTCTTAGGAAGAAATTCGATAGCACCCTAAGTCATGTGGAAGAAATTTGACAGCTTTTGTAAACATAACAATCATAACCACATCGACGTCTACATTGTGATCGGAGAGTTTGACCTCAGCAAGATCGTGCGCTTGATAGCTAAAGAGCAACATTGACGTCTACAGAGTGACTGGAGAGTTCGACCTCAGCAAGATCGTTTTAGAGGGAGGATGAGACCCTTCAAATTCTTAATAAGCAAAGATGTTAAAAGTTCAAAGTAACTTGATGTCTTCAAAAAGATGTTAAATAGCGCAATGTCATCAAATTTTCTTAATAATTAATTCATAATTACTGTGGTAACCTTCATCTTCGTTTTGGCTACTGCATGGCTTGTATGATCCTTGTTGGTTTGTGACGCAAATTAGCTACTACAATTACTCTATTTTTCCTTGTGCTCAGGTGCGGTATCAACATCATTTGCCAAAACAATTCATTTCTCTTTGTTCTTTTTTTTTTTCCTTGGAAAGAAAAGCTAACCCGTTTAACATTTTGACTACTTGTGCAGGTAAACAATTATAATGAGGGCTCTGAGGTACTGCGAATTATGATGGTGGGTTTTGCTAGTCAGCTGGCTCCATGTACGTTGGGGAAAAGACTATATAGTCTCGAGCGTGCCATCAAGCACCGGCTGATCTCTTGTGAAGACATTAAAAGCGGCTGATGTGAGAGATGCCTTGCCGTGGGATTTCTGATACTGATGAGATGGATTCAGGTTTTGTAAACTAGCATCAAATGCAGCTGTGAAATGGAGAACCATGCACATAGAGTGTTTCTTCATTTAATTCCTCGCTTGAAGCTGCTTCCCCACTTCAAATAGTTAGGAATCAAGTTTTAACTTGAGACATCTCCGCCATGGTAAATGCTTTAGCCTTGTTATCCTTACTTATGGATTTTATGGGTTATTGGGCCATCCATGTTGGGCTAACCCGGCCCATAACTCAATAGGCCCATAGGTAGTTATTTTCTAGCTTGCTTTTTTAAAAGAGAAAAGAATGTGTTTTTCCTCTGAGGGTGAAAGAATAGGTGTGTTTGTTCAAAAGAAAAAAGAAGAAGAATGAAAAAGGCTCTCTTCCCTATGAAGAAAATTTGTTCCCACTCGATCTCTCTTATGACACTACAACAGGTGCATTTAATCCGTGAAAAACAAGGGGTGTTCCATTGCATGATAAACTTTTTTGATTAATGATTCAAGTTTTCTTGGGCACGTTTCTCATATATGGTTTCCATGATACCCGTATTGTTCGAGGCATGTGTTTTAGGAATTTGTTTTCGTCATTGGTATCGGAGTATGTGTTCACATTTCCTAATTGTTTAAGATGTTTAATAAACGAATTGTTAGTCGAAAATTGAGAAATGGCCTTGACAAATGCTCGGGTACGAAAAGCCGAAACCCGACTGTACTATTCGGGGCATTTCTTGCTGTTTTATGTGATAAAATTTATTTTTGGAAGTGTGGGAACGTAGTTCTCGTCGAGATGAGAAAAATAGGTGGTGGCACGCCGCCAAAAGAGGCTGAACGCACCTCCACATGCAGCCGAAAGGGACCGAGGTCGTCAATGCATGCACGGCATGCACGAGGGACACCCCAGGCAAGTGTAGCAACCGTAGGCACGTGCGTGTCACGTGCTCAACAATCACTTGCACATGCGCGACACTCGCCCTACATGGGTAATTACCTTTTTGCTCCCCCACTTTCCAAAAATTACGGTTTTGCCCCTTCGCCAACTCAACCTGGTTGACTCATTGACCTGACCCAGTTGACCATTGTTGACTAGTGTGATCGCCACTAATTGGCGTTGACTTCCGTTGATCAATGTTTACCATTAACTAACACTGACTGTAAAAAGATTAAAAAAAAGAAAGATAAAAAAGCCTTAATGCTGATGAATTGCATTATGGATTATATGTAATCTCATTTTTTGTTCTATATTTATTGCAAGAACAATGTTGCATTTTGTACGCACACCTATTCTTATAAGAACGAATGAATAAATGGAGAGACTTGTGAGGCTGCAAGTTGAGTTAGCTACCTATCAATAGGATGGGTGTAACATGGTCAATCAGATCATGAAGGTCAATGGGATGATATAAGAAATCATTTGAAAACGATATAAAATGCCAAATGGAGAAATGATTGATGCTTTGACAAGAACTCTCCCATATGAATTGCAAGAAATGATGGATGATTATGGAAAGCTCCTAAAATTGATATGATGGATGGTCAATGAGAAATGGGTGAAAACCCTATTGTTCCAGATTATAAGGAACTTGTAATGGATTTCCTAAGAAAGTTCATGAGGGTTGGGGCGGCAAAGACGTCAACCCTTGGCATGAACACATCCCGGCACAAAATGAATGCGTCATGGAGGAGTCATGAGAGATCTCCAAGGGTCTTTCCGTGGCTATTCAATGTGACCTTAGAATTTTCAGATAAAATTTCTAAGAAATTTGATAAGCCTTTCCCTATTTAAATTTTCTAAGTTAAAAATATGGTGTTGAACATAAATTAGTAGTTCTGTTATCCTTTGTAAATATTCCTTTCTATGTTGATGTTGATATGTCTTCTATTGGATTGGTTACTTTGTGTAAATAGGAAATTCAGTTAATGGACATTCAATAATATTTGATGTCATTATTATTATCTTATTTGCATTATTTGTGGGAAGTTTAAAAAGTTTTAGTGACTTTGAAGAACTTATTTTTGCATAGATGATTATATTAATGATAATTTCAAATTATGAATTTTGGATGATGATTGGAAATAAAGTAACCTTTCGACTTTGAAACTTTATTTGAAATTATTCATTAATATGATTAGTTTATGCAAAATAGATGCATAAATGTTAGGCATTAATAATTTGTGCAAATATGTCTAAAATGTTCATATACAATGGCTTTGGCTTCTAAAAACATGGTGGCTAAATTGAACAAAGGAGAGAAATTGAACGGCGATAATGATAAGATATGGAATATGAAAATTCAATATATGATAGAAGAGTAAGAAACACTAAAAGCTCTTAACCAAGTTATGGAAGAATCTGAAGATGGGAATACTACACAACATAAGAAAGATAAGGATACATTTGCTGCTTGAAAGAAGAAGAACTCAATTGCTCATATCACATCACTAAGTAGCATGGATAATGATATAATGTGAGAGTTTATGCATTTTGAGAATGCCAATGATATGTGGGCATGTTGGCGGCTAGATATGGTCAAAAATCTGTGACCAAACTAAGATAGCTCACTATCAAGTTTGACTCATACAAGAGACCTCATAGATAGACCATAAAATAACACTTGAAGCGGATGTCAAACATGATCGATGAGTTGAAAAATATTGGCCACATTCCAATTGATGAGCAGCAAGTGTAAGTAGTAATTTGTTCCTTGCCTTAAAGTTGGGAGTACATGAAGGTACACTTGACCCACAATGAGAACATCAAGACATTTGAGGATATTGTGCACTACCTTGAGTTAGAAGAAGACCGCTTTCAAGCAACTAAGCTAGAAATATTCTGTTGGTTCTAACTCATAAGGAGCTTCGAGCTCTAAACGCAAGCATCTAGATTCGTTCAAAAAGCGGAAAGGTAAGAGAGCGAGCTCTTCAAACAAGAAACTAAAACTTGATAAACATGAGAGAGGAAAACGTCCTCTTGTGAAAAAAATATCAAAGGTGAAATGTTACAATTGTAGTAAGAAGAGTCACTTCGCTCACAACCGGAAAAAGCCAAAGAAGATGGACACCCTTTGTGTTCTTATAAGTACTATTTTTGTATCGAGTTCAATTTTCCAATAGAATCTAATCTTTTGTGAACTATATATTCGGGAACAACAAACTATTTAGCGAAGGATAGAGATGCCTTCGTGGAGTTTCGACGAATACCAACTAGAACAAAATAGATTTATGTAGGGAACAACTCCAAAGTTGAAATTAAAGGAATTGGCACTTGTCAGTTAGTTTGCGTGGTGGATGCATTTTGTTCCTATATGATATACTATATGCTCTGGAAATTCATTGGAATTTAGTATCTATTTTAGTCTTGGTTCAATTTGGTTTTAATTTGAACTTCCATAATAATGGTGTGGACATATATTTAGGTATGAGTTACTATGGTCGTAAATACTTCCTAGATGGTTTTATTATGTTAGATGTTTACTATAGTAATGCCAATGCTTGTTATTCGCTCTTCACATCTTCTAATTCATATGATAAGATGTGAAGGTATGACATGCTAGACTTGGTCAAATTGGCCAATAACAAATGAATATATTAGCTAAAGATGGCATACTGAGCAATTTTGAAAAAGTTGATTTGCCTATTTGCGAGCATTACCTAGCAGGAAAAACAATAAGGAAACCATTTGAAAAAGGAATAAGAGTTGAATTTCATTTACAATTAATCCATTATAACATTATAGTCCAATGAATGTAAATGGAAGACATAAGGTTGTGTATTTCATCATATTTATAGATGACTATACTTGATTTAGATATGTCTATTTGATTTCTCATAAATCTGAGGCACTAAGTTGCTTTAAGAAATTTATGAGCTTGGTAGAAAATCAATTAGATAAGAAAATAAAAGCGTTGAAATCCAATCAAGGTCGAAAATATTTATTTAATGAGTTCAGAAATTTATGTGATGAAAAAGAAATAAAAAATAGTTATCTATTCCATATACTCCTCAAGCAAAATAATGTTGCGGAAAGGAGAAACAGAACCCTATAAGAAATTGTTAAGTCCAGGATGGCACAAGCTAACATAAATTGATTCGATCTAATGGAATATTTCTAATAAATGTATGGCAACGAGCTCTCAAAGTATGCTGATTATACATATTATTCGCTAGTATGAATAATGCAGAGGAGAGAGAGAGAGAGTTATATTTAGCCCATCAAGGGCAAGTGAGAGATGATCAATTTTATGGGTTATTGGGCCGCCCATGTTGGACTAACCCGGCCCGTAACTTAATGGGCTCACAGCCCACAATTTAAAAGGAAGATAACCGCCAAGGCAATTATTTTGTGGATTGCTTCTTTAAAAGAGGAAAGAACGTGCTTTTTCTGTAAGGGTGAAATAATAGGTGTGTTTGTTCAAAAGGGAAAAGAAGAAGAACAAAAAACACTTTCTTCCCCATGAAGAAAATTGTTCCTACTCAATCTCTCTCATGATGCTGCAATAGGTGCATTTAATTCATAAAAAGCAAGGTACATTCCATTGCGTAATGTATTTTTTCAATTAGTAATTCAAGTTTTTTGGGCACGTTTCTCATATACAGTTTCCACAATACTCGTATTGTTCGAGGCCTGTGTGTTCGGAATTCATTTCCGTCACTTACAAAGATAAGATATCAGTATGCATATGTCCTATCACCATCTCAAAGAGGTGAGCAAGCTAGATTAGCGCATTGACTCTTGTAATTCATTTGCACTTAATTTTATGTCATTTCTTGTCCACAGTCTAGAAAAGATGAGAACATAACCGTTGTTTGTTGCTTGCTGGGAGTCCATGATGTGCTTTAGGACTTTGCATGAATTTCTATAGCATTCCATAGTTTGAGGAACTTCATATTCAGGATAAAGATGCATGGATGAGATCCCATCTTGCACGCCGTTCTAAGAAAGCCTCATTAGAACTGAATTATCGAATGCTGAAGCACTTTTACAGAGTTTCAAATCAATAATGGTGGAACAACTTCAGGTAAATCTTCTTACCAATTTGTGACTAATGGGGGATCTAAACTTTTAGTCTCAAATAAGATCCAACATCTGAATCGGGTTATACAGAATTCTAGCTATATATCAGAAGTGAAGTAACTTTTCATGGTTCCACAGGCTTCTAAACGGAGTGATTGTAAGATTGCAGAGAAGTATCACGGGTATTTAGATAAGGTGGAACTAGCTGCATTTAGAGGCTCCTGAGGTATCCAAAGAGGAGACTAACATGCAGGTTCAATCCACCGGTGTCCGTGACAAGGTGGAGTTTAACGAGGCATCTAATGTTCGGTCCACCAGTTGCGATAGAAAACATATGCTTTACTGGTTTTAGTTGCGTGAAACGACAAATTGCAAACTAACTGGCCTAAATTGGGTACTATTTTGGTGATATCTCATGGCGAGGCATTGCATTCGCTTTGCTTCCCTATGATTTCGACTGATCTCAAGTGTATTTCCACTAGAAATTGATTGCTCAAAACCTAAAATCAAATGTAATCCCCCTTTCATATTTCAACTCGTCAATGTTTCTGTTTGGCCATTGCATATTTGTAAGCCTTCTGAATAATCTTCTGTTACGCAGAAAAATCCGTGAGATTGTATCATGATCAATGATGTATATGGACATTTTGTTCAAAGACCTAGGCGAGGACAGTAGTTAAGCAACGAGCTGGTAGTGTTGGAAGATATGATTTAGCAGATTTGTATCAATTGTAAATTGATAGGGAATCATGTTTATTTTAGGATTAGAAAGATTAGAGAATATTTACTTTCCTTTATTGATTCTTCTCTTGTAATTAAATACAATCTTGTACAGAGATTACAAAGCAATAGAGGCATACAATTTTTTCCTCTACAGAATTCTTTCTTTCGATTCCAAAATCCTCCCTCTGCTTCACCTACTTTTGTGACATGGTATTAGAGCCTCCTGCGGTTCTGACCTAAATTTTTTGCTTCCGCTCCGATTGCCTCACAAGGAACTCTCATCTACAAAGAAGAGTTGCCGTAGGAATCAACTTTTGAAGGAATTTTTTTTCACCATGATCAAACCACAAGATCTTACCCCAACTTCAGACAACCAACCTGCTGGAGAAGTAACGCCACGAACTTCGGGCAACCAAGACTCATCTGTTGTGATCCCTGTATCGAAACAGCAGCAGAGCCATGTCCAGGTCTAGGCCCAACACGCATAGTGGCAGCAACTTCAGACTCGATTTAATCTGGGGTAGCCCTTCTCGGGTCATCCTTACCAGTGGATATCTTATCCATGGTACCATGGGCCGGGCCCAAATACATCATTGCCGGGCTACTAGAGCAACGCGTAGGCCGATGGAGGCCCACCAACCAACAATGGGGCAAGCCCAACCATTGGCCCGGAGCAGACAGGCGGGTTGAGTGGACCGGGTATGGGAACGAATCCCTATCCGGGATTTCACAATGTGGGTCATGGAATTGGGTCAAGCGATTTGGGTCTGGGCGCAAATCCCTACCCGAATCTCGCGCTTGGATTTTTTCCGTACTAAATCCTCGGTGCTAGCGACCGGCCGGAACCCGGCAACCCTCTTTACACAACAAACGGCGATGGACCAGAACTAAAACTCATCGGTCAATAGTTAACCGATGCCGAAAATTATTCGAGCTGGTTGCGAGAGTTCCGGCGAGCACTGGTAATGAAGGATAAAGAGGTTTTCATTGACGGAACATTTCCGATTCCGTTCGACGAGCAAATGGCACGACTTTGGAAGAGATGCAACCAACTAGTCAGAACATGGATCGGGAATTGCATTGCACCCGAAGTCGTGGCTGGACTTGCTCCGACGAAGGATTAAAAAAAAAAAAAGGAAAACATTAAGGAGATGTATAGAAAACTAGATTAGGTGAAAATTTTTTCTTTAACACAACAGATCTCGGATCTGAAACAAGGGAACATGATTGTTGTAGCTATTTACAACAAGCTTTCAGCTTTGTGGAACGAATTAGAAGCAGCCGAAGAGAAATTTGACTGGCCCGAACACATTCTACGATAATACAAGAGCATGCAAGAAAGGGAGAAGGCGACAAGGTTTCTCCTCATCCTAAACGAGACTTACCTCTTGTTCCGCTCCTAGATCTTGACCATGGAGCCCATGCCGAGCTTTGGCCGCATCTATCAACTCGCTATTTAGGAAAAGAGTCAACAGAGGACGACGGACCATGGAAAGGGAGGAGATGGAATGGTCCTGGTGGCAAGGAGCCATCTCCACTCTTCGCAGAGGAACATAGGGGGCAGAGGAAGAGAGGGCATCTAGGGTTCCCCGACGAAAACCCTAGATGTTTCAAGAAAACCACCGACGGTCCCAATTTCATTGAACGATCGGATGACCCACGTTTACTTCTGGCAGTGACTAGATCCGACGGTCCATGGAGCATCAATCTCGCTGAATCGGACGGTCCACAAGGAGCGAGTTTCCATGGGCCGGATGGCTCACGCGGCAGTTTATTCGGTGGATCAGATGACTCATATGGCCCAACTCTGGCCCAAGTTTTTCAGCCCACAAACAGGCCCTTCTTAGCTATGAAAAATAATGGCCAAAAAGGGAAAGGTAAATTGTATTGTGATTATTGTAAACGCCCGCACCATACAATTGAAAACTGCTGTAAATTGCATGGAAAATTAGGAGAAAAGGGAAAAGGGAAATTTTCAATAGTTTTTCAGGTATTGAGCCAACCAATGGGGAAATCAATTATCCATGAACAATATCAGGAGCTGATGGAAGCATTAAGGAAATTGGATGCTTATGATAAGAATGAAAGCTTCACAGGTACATCCTACTGTCTGATGAACTCAATTTCGAAGGATGCATGGATTATTGATTCAAGTGCTAGTGACCACATAGTCTGTAATAAGGTTTTCTTTTCCCCTATTAAGAAGTTATTCTTTCCCATATCAGTACAACTTCCAAATGGAAACACCACACAAGTCACCATGTCTGGCACTGTGAATCTTAGTTCTCTCATTACACTTCGAAATGTGCTTTATGTCCCTGATTTTTATTTCAACCTCATATCAGTCTCTCAAGCTTGTAAGAAAATTCATGTCGCATCCTATTCCATTCTGATAAATGTTTATTTCGGGCCCTTTTGACTGGCAAACTGATGGGCTTGGGTAGAGTTGATCAGGGGCTGTATTTTTGGATGAATTTTCCGTACAGTTTTAAATTATCTTATGTTGAATTCAATAAATCATTGTGTAACACTACTACCAATGATAAGAATTTTCTTAATCATCAAAGATTGGGTCATACTACACCGTTTCCTTGTCCTCAGTGCCCTATCTGCCCTATGGAAAAACAAACACATGCTCCTTTCCAAAATAGTACTTCCCAAGCAGATGATATTTTTTCACTAATCCATGCTGATGTTTAGGGGCCCTATCATACTTTGAATCATGATGGCTCTTGGTTTTTTCTCACAATCGTAGATGATTTCTCCCGTGCAACATGGATATTTCTCATGCAATAAAAAAATCAAGTCCTTTCTCACCTAAGGACTTTCATTTCCCTGTCCAAAACTCAATTTGGGAAAACAATTCGTCGGATTCGAACTGATAATGGAAGAGAGTTCTTCAATGATGAATGTGCTTCTTTATTTTCCTTGAATGGAATTTTGCATGAGAGTTCTTGCACTTATACACCATAGCAAAATGGAGTTGTTGAGAGAAAACATCATCACCTCTTAGAAGTAGCACGTGTCCTTAAGTTTCAAGCATCCATTCTTGAGAACTTTTGGGGAGATTGTGTGGTCACAGTAGTATATCTGATTAATCGCATGCCATCACACATTCTAAAAGGGAGGACGCCATTTGAGATATTGTATAGGAGGAAACCGGATCTGAGTCATCTCAGAGTTTTTGGGTGTCTATGTTATGTGACTATAGTAGGGCACATGGATAAAATGGCACCTCGTGCCTGTCAATGCATATTCATCTGATTTATGCACCATCCACTAGAGAATTTTTTGTGAGCAGGGATGTTGTTTTTCATGAAGATATTTTTCCCATCCAAAATCTCACTTCCTTATCTGAAGATGAAAAGACAACTAATAAGAACTTCTTATTGGAAGAGGATTTATCTTCTAGAGGAACATTTATTGTTACTTCTCCTCCAAGAACAACTGATGTATTGCCTCTAATGCCTACTGAGATCTCTACTATGGGTGTGCAACGGGAACCGCCCGAACCAGGAACCGGCCGGACTGGACCAAACTGGCCGGTTTTGGGCGGTTCCCACGGTCGACGGTCTGGTTCCCGGTTCCAAGGTGGGAACCGGACCGAACCGGACTAACTGAACCAAACCAAATTTTTTTAAATATAATTTATATACATAGAATTAATAACATATATAAACATGATAACTTATTGAAACCAAAATTGCAATTTGAGGTAGCAACCTCTTATGTGGCCAAGAGACCATTAAAACCCTTTTTGTTACTCTTTTATTTATAGAAAAAATCTCCTTATTAGTTTCATCTTCTACTCGATGTGAGACTAAGGCTCCAGGAGACCCACAAGGCACTTCAAGCCTCCAAGAGTCTCACATCGACTAAACATTCAAAGAGCAGAAGAGAGATTGTCTATAAAATCTAAGCCAAGCACAACCTTTAGCCAAATTGTTCATGGCCTTCATGGTTAAAGTTAAGTGTGAAACACACGAAGTGTGACTCACACAAGTAAAGTTTGAATATTTTGCATGTGGAAACATGTGTGATTAGTTTTGTTGAATCGCCCGAGAATCGAATTGGATTGATTGATCCGGAGTGCAGTCACTCTTTAGTGCAAAAAAGTTGAGCCGATTTTGTTGGACCGGACTGGATCGGACCGGAACCGATGGTTCGGTTCGGTTCCCGGTCCTAGGGCCAAACGGTCCGGTCCACGGTTCGCAATTTTGGGAATCGGTGCTCCTGGTCCGATTCCAGGTTCCAAGGTGGAACCGAACCGAACCGGGAACTGATCACCCCTAATCTTTACGGGTCATTCAATTGAAAACCCTCTTGTAGAAGAGCAACCGTAGATGACAGCTCCCTCAAAAGCAAGCCTTACTGAAGAATCATCCTTGATGCAACATGAGCCACCATGACGTTCTAGTCAAGTTACTCGTCCACCAACCTGGACGAAGGATTATATACGTGGTTCCTCAAGATCATCAGGTACTCGTTACCCTATCTCGTCTTATATTTCATTTGATCGGCTATCATCAGAACATTTATGTTGCATAAGTCGTATCTCTGAAGAACGAGAGCCCTCTAGTTATAACGAGTCAAAAGATGATCCTCGTTGGCAAAGGGTTATGGAGGCCAAATTACACGCTCTGATAGAAAATCATACTTGGGATGTTGTACCATTGTCTACTCATCTCTGGCAAAGGATGTCACGGTTCATTCTTTTTTATCGGTTGCTGCTTTTCGTGACTGGCCATTGCATCAAATGGATGCCTATAATGCCTTCTTGCATGGTGATCTGGATAAAGAAATTTACATGGATCTTCCACCAGGATTACGGAGACAAGGGGAGTCTAAGGTATGTCGTCTCCACAAATCTCTTTATGGACTAAAACAAGCCTCTTGACAATGGTACACCAAGTTTACTAATGCACTTATGGCTGCTGGATTCGAACAGTCCAAATATGACTATGCTTTATTCACTTGGACAAAAGGTATGTCATCTATTTACTTGATGATTTATGTTGATAACATACTTATCACGGGAAATGATGATTCTACTGTGAAGAAACTTAAAGAGTATCTACATTCCATCTTTCATATCAAAGATTTAGGCTCGCCTAAGTATTTTCTTGGAATTGAGATAGCTTGTTCAATAAGGGAATCTCTCTCAGTCAGCGAAAATTCGTAATGGAGATTATATCAGAAGTAGGACTGTCAGGTTGCAAACCATTATTATTCCTATTGAGCAAAATGCCAAGCTGACTTCTGTCGACTATGATGCTGGCATATCTTCTTCTTCTGATGATCCGTTATTAAAAGATCCGTCGGGATATCAGAGACTTGTAGGAAAACTTATATATCTCACCATGACTAGGCCTGACATCTGCTATGCAGTACAGACTCTTAGTTAATTCATGCACAATCCAAAACAATCTCACATGAATGCATCTTTTGAAGATTGTGAGTTACTTGAAGACATGTCCAAGCTTAGGGATACTCCTTTCTTGGAAATGCAACATGTAAATGACGGCCTATTGTAATGCGGATTATGCTACATGTCCTATGAGCAGGAGATCTACCACTGGCTTTTGTATCAAATTTAGGGAATTATTACTTTCATGGAAGACAAAGAAGCAGTCTACTGTGTCCTTATCTTCAGCTGAAGCCAAATATCGATATATGGCCAAGATTGTTTGTGAAATAGTTTGGTTAAGGGGTTTACTTCTAGATCTCGGGGCACAAGTTAAGGGACCAACTACACTTTTTTGTGACAATGATTCAGCACTCAAACTTGCAGAAAATCCTATAGTACATGAGAGGACAAAGCATATATAGGTTGATTGTCATTTTACTCGAGAAAAGATTCAAGAAGGAGTTATCAAGACAAGAGGGATCAAAACCACAAAGCAAGCCGCGGACATATTCACTAAACCTCTTTGTCAAAGACAACATACATATGTTCTAAACAAGCTAGGCGTCTTGGACATATACAAGCCACCAGCTTGAGGAGGAGTGTAGGAAGATATGATTTAGCAGATTTGTATCTATTGTAAATTGATAGGGAATCATGTTTATTTTAGGGTTAGGAAGATTAGAGAATATTTACTTTCATTTATTGATTCTTCTCTTGTAATTAAATACAATCTTGTATAGAGATTACAAAGCAATAGAGGCATACCATTTTTTCCTCTACAAAATTCTTACAG
The DNA here is from genome assembly GCA_014182515.1 of Eucalyptus microcorys. Classification (NCBI taxonomy): domain Eukaryota; kingdom Viridiplantae; phylum Streptophyta; class Magnoliopsida; order Myrtales; family Myrtaceae; genus Eucalyptus; species Eucalyptus microcorys. Next base: position 22,578,400 of record CM024567.1, on the reverse strand, counting down.
AATTCTTTCCTTCGATTCCAGAATCCTCCCTCTGCTTCACCTACTTTTGTGATAGGTAGTACTATTGATGGAAAATTGAGGCAGCCTAGCCCAACTCCTTTTAACAAGTTTTATCTTCCGCTGAGCAACGAAAAGTTCATTACCTTTGTCTGACACATAAGGCTTTTAAGACACCAATTGGCAATTTGTTACGTTCTTTCCTAAGCCCTATTATCTAAGGAATACTTACTTAAAATGGGTGCACAATTGACATGAGCCATTAGATTACATTGGTCTCATATGAGCTTTACATGATTCAACTGTTCTGATTGAAAAGTTTATAAACACTACCCGAGAATTTTTTCTATCATCCTTTATGCATTTTGAAGGTTTTTTTAACACACATGTAAATACATATTCCAGAATCTATGGCATATAACTTGCAATTCCATGAGCATTACTCATGATCAACATGATACCAATGCATCATATTGAGTTCTAGCACACATCACCAGTTTTATAATGAAGTCTATTATATTGTTTACAGTAAGTTCCATTTATTAACTATGATGTATTCATTTAATCCAAATAAATAAAAAAGCGTATATGCAAATATATTGGTAGTAAGATATGATTGTAGTTTTTTGTATTTTTTCCACTGTTCTTTAATAAGAGTTATTTTTCATTATATATTCAAAATATATACATTTTAATTAACTTTAGTGGAATTTATTCTTTCTTAGTGAAATATATTTATGAGATGAAATTCCACTATTTAAAATATCTAAAAATGTTAACAAATGACATATAGTAGTAGACTTTTTTAATTTCTTTTTATGCTAATATGAGATTATATTACTTTCAAAATTTGAATATCATAAGATGTTTTCAAAATAAGCAACATTATTTAAGAATATATTTGATAGTACAATTTCTTTATCTGCTTTTCAACTATAAACTCCTGCCCATGGTTTTAACATCACATAAATCTACCAAAAGGTTTAAAATTTATCATTGAGTACAATTCAGTTCTAAAGCTTTTAAAAGATATAATTAAGTAATAAGACTTATTAAATTGATGTTATCAAGTCCCTTTATTAGCCCATTTTGGATAATGTAATATTTTGATATTGCTTTATTAATACTTTTTCTCTCATACATAAATCTAAATATTACTTCTTCTTTGTCTTCTTTTTTTAACCGAAAGTAACATTTCATTCATTTTCATGAAAAGAGAGAGAGAGAGAGAGAGAGAGAGAGAGAAGACAACGCAATTCAACTGCAACCCAAAACAAATCCCAAATAGTTTCAAAAATAAAGCAAGCTCCAAATAACCAAATGAATTATTAGAACAAAATTATGGGTCACATGCTCAAAGAGTAGATTTGTGACTTCTTGAAACCAAAATCGATGACCGATCTCCAAATCCATCTTCAGTAATGAGCACACACCTAGGACTCCATTTGTTGTTATGCCATTGCCTTTTAGAGATGTATGCCTAGGTTTGGTGTCCCCACCAGCATCGTTGTTCAAAGTAAAATGTTGACTAAGCATAAATTCAACTATGAGAGCGAAATATTCATGAAACTTCTTCGATCTTCCATAAAATGTGTACACTAACAAAATCCAAGGGAAGTGAAACCCCTTAAACATACAAACAAAAATCCCCAAATCTAGACTAGGTCAAGATAGACCTCCCCAAAACACAGAGAGAGAGAGAGAGAGAGAGAGAGAGAGAGAGAGAGAGGAGCTTCGGATCTAGATTAGCTCCTAAGGGAATAACTCCTCCAATAGGAAGGAAAACAAAGAAAAGAAAATAGAGAACCAAATCAATCAAAGAAATAGAGAGGGGAGGGGGAGATCTAGCTTAACCCTCCCCTTCATAGAGGTTGAAGAAAAAAATTATGTAGAGATGAGAGGGAGAGGAGAAGAGGAGGCTAATGACTAGGGTTTCCCTACATTTTTCTTATTTTCAATTGGAGAAAATCAATTTAAATATTAATTAAAGTGTACAATAGACTCAGAGAGAGAGAGAGAGAGAGAGAGAGAGAGAGAGAGAGAGAGAGAGAGAGAGAGAGAGAGAGAGAGAGAGAGAGAGAGAGAGAGTCCACTGAGGTGGTATTTAGGGTAAGGGCCCACCAGCAAATGGAGGCAGGAGTGCTAGAGGCACAATCATAGCATCAAGCAAGGTCTCGTAGCCTTTACCTATGGCCTAGCAGGGTTGTCAACTCTCACATGCATCCTAATATGAGCCGTAGGCCTCTTTGGCAAAGTCATGGGTAATGCACAAATGCTCCTTCCCCTTGTGACATCCAAAATTTCACTTGACAAGGCAATGAGCCCCGGATGCTTAACAGTCCATGCCCCGTTGACGAACTCATCATCAAACTACATTATTCATATTACCATCACGTTGTCACCAAGTTGCCGCCACTATTCATCCTCAACAACTCTAACGTCCTATTCCAATTGCACATCGTCTAATCGCTCCTTCGTCGACATTACCTTCGACAACCGCGGGGATCGTTCGACGGCCTACATGGACAGCTAGAAAATTCGCCGAATTTCCTCGGTGGCATGAAGACCTCGAGCGGAATAAGAGAAGATCACCCCTTCATTCTCCTTTCCCCTGCCGAACGTTTCACCATGTGCTCGTTCCCCTCAAACTGTTGCCACATTCCCCCCCTCTTGCTGAGTTAGCCAAACGGCAACAACGCGCGCCCTCCCATCTGCTTCTCCAAGCTGGCGACAACGCATCAAGTGATGCTGAGTCAACAAAGAAGATCGCCCAAGATGAGGAATGCTGGACGGTAGAGAGAGAGAGAGAGAGAGAGAGAGAGAGAGAGAGAGAGCGAACAGAGAAAGTGTGACGACCCAGACCTAGGGCAGTACGGAGGGATGGACTGAGATTGCTTTGGCAGTTTGCGGGTGTCTCCCGTCCCACATCACTTAGGGGGGAGTCCTGGGCTAGTTTATAAAGACTTGGGTCCCTTTAATCTATATAACGTGTTTTAAAGCCATGAGGACTCAGTGTTCAAAGCGGACAATATTATACAGTGGGGCCCGAGTCGTTACAGAAAGGGAGAGAGGAGAGAGAGAGAGAGAGAGGGACGCCGTTTGTCTTTTGCTCACCCATAACTCACCATTCCTCACCTCACTTGGCTACACCCCCCAAAGAAACCAGCGAAGCATGCCCGTCTTCGGTTCTTCTCCTCATCTCCATTGTAGTCAATGAGCCAGAAGCTAGTGAAGGACAACCCATCTCCTCAGCTCACGACCACAGCAACTCCTCCCTTTCCATCATAGCTACTCACGCTGTCGTTGACTTCACCTTCGTCCCGCCAAGTTGCGACCGCCGTTCATAAGGACCGGAGGCAAGTAAATATCCTCCGTTCTATCCTATATTGGTCGATTGTCATTTGACAAGGATGGTTTCCTAGAAATCCCATAGACGTTGTTTGAATCCTTGTTCGATTGAAAGTTTCGATCACATTACCCGACTAAATTGTCGAGTGGAAAGTAGTTGAGTTTGTGGTTAGATTGTATCAGCATGGCTGCTTGATATCTAGCGCATATGAGGTCTGGGATTGTGGAAAATTTGAACCAAACTAGTGCTGGATTTAGGTCAAAGTTCAGTTTAGCCCGACCCTGAACTCTTTCTAATTTTGTACTGACTTGTGTGATACAAATTTCATGGGTCATTCTCATGAAAGTCATCCCTTAGTGGTTATTCTACAACATATTTTAATTTTAGAATTTTTGGACTTCGTACGACAAAAATATATTTGAAAAGCTACGGGATTTGAAATCTATTTTCAGGGTCACTAAACCAACCCCTTCCTGCTTTCAATTTTCCACAGATTTTTCAGTCAATAATTCTATCACATGTCCATAATAAAAGTTGTAGAGTACATTCTATACTACCACATATAAAATTTTCATGATTTTTCAATTCTCATTTGGTTTTTGAAATATTTTTTTTCCTACTCTATCATGTTTTGGAAATCTTTAGTGTTTTGATCCCGGTTTACACAAATTATTTAGAACTATATGAACTGAATCAGACTTTAAGACGTTCATGAAAAATGTCCCTCTATCTTTCTACCTTATATCAAAGTTTCATAACTTCTGAAACTCGTTTACCTAGATGACAGCTACTATTTCTAAAGGCATGTAGGATGCCTTATAAGGCTAGTTTAAGGTCTAGGGTCAGAAATTCCTCTTATAGTTCATTTAATATAGGCATGGGTGAAAATATGTCAGTCTAGGAAATAGAATGACATCGGGTTCATTGGGTTCACGTTTGAGTTCTTGAGTAATAGTAACGTCAACATATTTTTAAATTGAATTAATGAATTGTTGTATCATGATGTGAATGTGTAACTGAGAATGCCATCAGGTCTTAGAATGACGATGTCTTAGGTTGTAGTAGGGATTCCTGAAGGAATAACTAGGTTTCTCCATATGCCTAGGGGGTGTAAAATAGTTTCCCTAGATTTCCTCATGATGCCGGATGGGTGCGACATGTCCGGGGGTTAACGAAGTTCCCTAAATGATGATTACGGCAGGAAATTCCTATTAAATATAACCTTTGTACATTTAAATTAAGGTAATGTTTTTATTGATTTGTTATGTTATTTTGTAAAGGTTCTCAAGTAAGTTGATGACTGCTGTACTTTATACTAAGGCTTTCTTTATTAGTATGATGATCGATCTATGTAGTATAGACCGGTGGACCTTTTGCTTACTGGGTATAGGCTCATTAGTTGTTGATTTTACCTTTCAGATCAATAGAAATTATGTCAATCCTCCCTGCTTCTACTTCAATTTATTATGGAGTACTTGTGGACCTTACCTGGCACTTTTCCAATTTTGTGGATCCAGATTTTCTAGATATTTCCTTCATCCGATGTATTGCCATTTTATCCATACACAAAGGGGTCCCTGTCACAACCCCAACTCCATCCCCAAGGGCACAAGCGATGGAGGTTATTTTCGCGACGTCCCAAGCACGTCATCATCTTGTTCTTTTTATTTCTTCATTAAGCACATGCGGAAGCGTACATACAACACCCGGACAACAACAAGCAGTTAGGAAAACAACCATTTAAAAACATACAATTATATCAGTTACATTTACAAGCCCTTTTTGTCATGGGCCGTTATTTTCACAATCATCACATGCTCTGTACTCAAAAAGGCCCAGGTAAATCTTAGCTCCCCTATCGAGATTGCAACTCTTTCATACCTACAATTCTAAAAAGAAATGAGGTGAGTCATGGACTCAATAAGTAAAACCCACTAATTTCCGAATAGGAGGATGCCTCGCCTATCAACAAGCATATAACTCATCCAAAACATTAGTCGATGACAGATCAATAGCAAAACAAAAGCTTTGTCTTGGATGAAACATGAGGAATCCTCAATCAACAGTATGCAAGCATAAACAAATATTCACCCACAACATGAGGAACTCACGCCTCACTCAATATTGTACAAGTATAAACAAGATCTATTCCATAATACAAGGAACCCATGCCTCACTCATATGTAAGAAGAACCAAATATCCATTTCATAATGTGAGGAACTCATGCACACGAGATTCATTTATTAATAGTCAAAATCCATCGACTCTTTAAGAATCCACCAAGCATATGAACTTAATTGGGCAACGTCTCCTAATCCAAGGGTGATGGCGATCCTTCACTATGCATCCATCTGGCATCCAAACTTTATCGGGCAATGTCCCCTAATCCAAGGGTGACGGCAGTCCTCCGACGATGAGTTCTTAGGGCAACATCGCCGAAATCCATCGGTCAACGGCTAGAAATTAGTCCATCATGTGACCATGTATCAAGCATCACAATGAAGTTCTTATCTTCATTTTTAGTTCAAGGGCCCAAAGGCGTGCCATGCATAAGTGTGTGAAATAACTTACTGAAACCGAAACGTTAAGCATGCCAAGCATGAATCAAGGATTGCGACTTGATCCAACACGTTTGAGCACCGATCTAGTACCCAACTTGGCTCGGGAACGACATACCTCAATATCACACCGAGACCATGATAGGATCGGCTCGTCATGACATGTTCACCAACCTAGTACTTGGCTCGGGAATGATACGCCTCAATATCACACCGAGACCATGAAAGGGCTAGCTCGTCATGACATGTTCATCGACCTAGGACCAAAGTTGGCCCGGGAACGATACGCCATCGCACCAAGACTAAGAAAGGACTGATCCGTCGTAATCTCACATACATTAAGGCCGCCAAAGCTCTTTTTTCGGAGCTCGGGGCATGAACTAAAACATACACTTGTGAAAATGGTTTGAAATAGTTTTGTGAGAAAATAACAAGCTTTCACAAAACTCTTTTAAAGTAGGTTTGTATCAAAGCAAAAACCAAAACATATCAAATAAACACACAAACCAAGCTTCTTCCAAGCAACTCAAGCCAAAGCATGAGCCAAAGTTCATCAAACAAGAATCAAACTCAATCAAGGAAGAAGGTCTAAACTGATCCAAGCAAATACAACCGAACTTCAAACAACAACAAGTCGATCAACTTCAGTCATGGACTCGTCACATGCTCGGAATAGCGTAACACAATGTCCTAGCCAAATATTAGTAAGTTCTACTTACTACACTTCAAGGAATGGCTTAGGTGATCGAGCAACGTGCGGGTGAGCAAATGGGCAGGAGGGGCGCGGCCATGAGAAAGAGAGAGAGGGCAACGGTGAGGGTGAGGTTGAGAGAGTGAAGAAGAAGATGGGGTGGTGTGGAAATGAGGGGAGGGAATTTATAGGCAAACCCCTCATGATGATCTTTCCAAATAGACCAATCATCTTCATGTAGGTGGACAATCTAGGTTGAGGTGGCAAGCTAAAGAGATGGGTGGCAAGTCTAGTTCCTGGGGGCGACACTTGCTAATCTTTTCATTAGTCCATCTAAGGGGTTGAGTTATCATAGAATAATTACATGTAATTATTACGGGGACACCTAAGCAAATGACTAAGTCTCTCTTATTTATTGTTTGGATTTTGAGTAATAATTAGGTTAGATATGTTCATACTACAAACTTGCTCTCCAAGTTTTTAGGTTATGAGGCATTATGGTCTATTCCTTTAAGGGACACCTCATCTTGGCATTAAAGAACTAGAGTCCAAAGATATTTAATGTATCCTTATCCTAAATCAAGAAGACTCTAGATTGGCTTGCTCCTCAATTTGTGCGTGCAGCCCCCTTGCCCTTCAAGTTGGGTGTGTGGTTCTCACATTCTAAGGCAAAAACAGTTTTGAGCAACTTTCAAAATTAGTACCATTACCTTATCAAACAGGTTTGAAAAATTATAAAATTTTAATATGTTGTAGAGAATACCTTAAAAAACAATTTTTATGAAGAAATCCAAGCTAAATTCGTTCTGTGGAAAGAGCTGAAAATCATTGAACACAACCCAAAAATTCGTCCGTCAAGCAGATTCAATAGTCAAAGAGAGAGAGAGACTCATTTCAAAATCCAAATCTTTACAATTTTTTTGAAATTTCTATATGTTATAGAAATGGATTTCTTTTAAAACTTTCATGGATGAAGTATGATTAAATTTGAAAGGAAAAGTTTTATAAAAATTGAGAAGGCAACCTGGTCACCGTTTTCACTACACGGGACAAGTTCCAGACAGTGGATGATTGGGCTTTCGTCCCTACCATTTCATCTCAGAAAAATATAAAATTTAATTATGTTTTAGATCAAGATATTTAGAATAATTTTTATGAAGGAAGTTTCTCCAAATTCAAAGTACAAAGAGCTTTGTAAAATTGGAAAATGGCGAAAGTCTAGGGATTTCGTAAAATTGGAGAGTCAAAACCTATGAAACCTTAAGTAGCAAGCCTAAGGAGAAGGAGTGGCTTCCTACTTGACCTTCAAGATCTCTTGTCATCATTCTTCTAGGCCATGAGTCACTCCCTACCATTAATGAGCTTATAACTCACCCTCTCTTGATATGTAACTATCCAAAATTTCATGATTACATTTCAAGAGTAAGACTAATGGTGCCAAGTGTCTTACTTAGTCAGCATGCATTAATAGGCTACCTTCCAAGAACATTAAATACACCATGGGAATTATCAAGTTAGAAGGCTATCTCTTTGAGCGAGAGTCAATCGAGTTCAACCATGATCGATTACCTTATTTGGCTCGAGGTTCGTGCTTAAACCATGCCCAAACAAAGCTAGACGCAACCCGGGTTGGTTGGCCAAACCAAGTTTGAAATTCCCTTTATCAAGAAAAGGGGTCGTAGCTGGGTTGGCTGGCTAGGTCCTAGCCCAATCGGTCGGTCCTCTGACCGGTTCGTGGGCTAGCCCGTGGGTCAGTTCTACTTGGCAAGTCCCATGGTCAATCCTTGGGCCAATCGACCAGTCTTGTAGCCGGTCCTGCGACTAGTCCAAGGTTCTACACCATAACTCCTGGTCAGTCCGAAATTGAACCACGTTGAGTTTATTCAATCCATAATCGATTATTGATTGTGATGTAATCGTGTGGGATCGAACAATCCATCTCAACTCATGGTCGCATTGGACCGATTCATGGTTGGCCACAACTAGTACAATGGTCGGGTGGAATTACCCGCAACTGGTGCATTGACTAGGTGGAATCAAGCCATGACTGTCCGCTGATCCATGATGGTACGTGATCATCCCATGACCGATCCTTATGATCGAATAACCTTTTCATAGTCGAATACTCTACAACTAGACCTTGGGTTACCAATCCCTAAATGGCCAATTGAGATATGACCGGCCTTCGAGCCGACTCATGGCCAAGTCTCGCCTTTGATATACTGGGCTTTGGCCTACTAGTCGGGGCCAAAATAGTGGTCGAAATCGAGATGTTACAGTCTCGGTGAGCCTTGTATTCCTGGGCTTCCTCGCAGTCTTCATAGGAGTGGGCGGACATCTCCTGGGGCCGATCTCACACCCAAGTGATGATGGGAACAACAATGGTAGCAGTACGGTCGACCGAAGCATGGCTAGGGAGGTGAAGCAGCATTTTTGGATATAAGAGATAGCTTTTGGGTGTACTAGCATTGGAGGATAGGTGACTAGATATGTACAAGATGTCTCAAGGTCAAGATGGTACCATGGGTGATGTTTGATGTAGTTCTTGACGAGTGTTTTTGGAATCCTCAATATACCAACCATGTTACTTAAGTAAATAAATAAAGAAATGAAATACGTCGGCCGGGCTTATATTTGCGCACGTGTACCTTCGAGTGTTGATTGTCCTAGGATGTTCTTTGTCCATTTATGCTTCCACATGCATAAAAAGTGACGGAATATGTTAACGCACTAGAGGTGACGTGTTGGGGTGTCCTCCCAAAAAAAAATCCAACTCGCTATCTCTCTCTCACATCTTTTTTTTACTCTTGTTTCTTTTCCTGTAAATTTTGGAAGCTTTTTTCTAATGGGTCTCATGCAGGGTCACATTAGCACCACGTCTTTATAAAACATTAAAAAAAAGGTTACATCAATTATTTCCATCATTCAAATTGGCCAAAGTTTAATTATAGGGATGCGATTGTACTGATTTGACAATTTTTTAAGATTTTATTTAAATTTTTTAAAGTTTTAGGACTCAATTACATATTAGTGACAAGTTTTTTTTAACTTTTTGTACACTTATTCCTTTTACTATTAATCGCTTTACTTAAACTAAGCTATGCATGAAATGACTAACACAATAACCAAGAGGGGGGATTGATTATTTTAGGAAAATTAAAGCTTATACGTGAAGGATGTATATATGTGCTTTTGTATGAACAAGAAAATAATAATACAGAAGCGACGCAGTAACTTTTATCAAACTAGATAATAAAATTTTTAAAGAGATTAAAAGTGCGCAAGACAGATTTATAAGGGTTTGGCTTTCTGCTTGACCTATTCCACTTTCTCAACTTTAATAGCCATAATTAGGTTGGTATCCCTCGTAATCCTCAAAATTCTACAGTTTGTAAAAAGTGTTGCTTCTACTAGATAATTCTCCAGACATAAAAAAAACCCTCACAATACCATATTTCCTATCTTCCCAAATTATTAAAATTCAGCCCTCCATAGAGAATTACAATAAAAGCAATCAGTTTTGCTCAAAGGAAGGCAGACAACACCAGGCGGCAAAGTGAGAATGAAAGTTCTGAATTTCGGCCAATCTTCAAAGCCACATTTGATTTGTTTAAATAGACCTCAAAAATTCAAAGTGTGCGTTAAAAACTATCTCGAGGTCAAAGGAGCCGTTGGACTGCCTTCTTTGGTCATTGGACTTGCTTTCTACGTGATCAAAGAATGATGTGTGGACAAACCTGAGAAAGCCCAGAAATGAAGCCTTTTTGTTTATGCAGTCTATCTGACATCTGATCTGCCTTCACAAAAAATGACAAAATTGCACTAAAACTGCATTTCTTTGTAATTGATAGAATTTGGTTGAACTTTAGCCAATTTTTTTAAGAAATATTGAATTGGCAAATGCGCGACCCATTTTTTGGACAATGCGTTATTGACAGGTGACCACATCTTCGCCACATCAATAAAAATGGATCTAATTTTAATCAAAAGGTATCGACCGCCAAAACAAGTGTAATGAGAGAAATCACACAAGTTTAGGCAAGGGAGGGGGAGATGTTTCTAAATGTTTCTCTATCCACGCTATATTTCGTCCCCTCTCCTACCTCTTAGACAAAGCGTTAGGGATCACTAGTGAAATCTATCCGCAATCAAATTGTAGTCTAGTTTAGGATACTACTAGCACCATGATTCATTATTAAGTCTATTTCTGCCATAAGTAAGGATTAATTGCTGTGGCCCAGCCCATGATACGGTAAGATTGAAATTAGATTTACCCTACTGAAAAGGTCCATATTAAATCTTCTTCTTTTTTTATTTGTTCACATATGTGAGTATAGAGATTCAACTATCTCAAGACCCACAAAACACTTTACAAGTCTTACAAATCCATTAAGTCAAGAAAAGTATAAAAAAAAAAAAAAGTGATAAATTTATTGCATCGATGCCAATTTTATCCTAAATTTTTCGATTGGATTATTTTAGTCATAAACCTTTTGGTTTTATACTAATAAAAAGTAAAATAAAGAAATAAAAAATTTAGGAAAAAAATATTTAAGAAATGTAAAATTTATCGATGCCAGCATCGGTCGTATCACATAGGACAGCTTAACGTTCATGTCAGTGATTTCCGATTAAAATTAACTATATAGACTCCATTGGCACAAATGCAAAATGTGTAGGACTCCATTAGCACAAATGCAAAATATTTAGAATTCAACTAGTCTAATTGAAAGATTTATGATTTAATTGGTACCAATTCAACAAGATTATGATTTTTTTAGTACTTGTTCCTAATTAAGTCTAAGCATTTAATTTTTGCAAGTAGCTCTAATCAAGATCAGCTTCCGTGAGAGTGATGGGACTCAGACAACCAATCTTCGGTCCTCGTACAGGAAATCTCCCGATTCCAAATGATTTCCAAGACGCGTTACGACTCAATAAATCAAACACTTCAAGGTTCTACGAGACGAATGGGATTCCATCCCCCTCGCATTCATACTATGTCGTCGGCAGCCAGTAACGACACCAGCCGAGCGCTTTAAAAGTTCAGACGGACCTGCATAGTTGTTTCGCGAGTTGGCCAAAATGGACCGGCCAAGGTGGCGGTGGACTCCCAGCAGGGTGGGAATCGAGTTGTACGCTTAAATTATTGCTTGAGAAGCGGACCAAGGAAGCTGGTACAAAATGGGACCAAGCTTTCAATTCTTTTTACTTCTCGGATGCTTCTCTCTCTCTCTCTCTCTCTCTCTCTCTCTCTGTCTCTCTCGCTCTAGTGATTTGGACGTGGTGTTGACCGGGAGGACAAATTGATTATTAATTATTCACGTCCACCGGGAGGACAAATTGATTATTGATTTATTCGAAGGGAGCAAAACCCATGAAACAAGTACTGTGGCTGCGGGTGAGCACTTGGTCAATGCTGTTTTCATATTTTATGGGGAAATGGGGATGGAAGCGGGTCAAAAAGGCTTAATGATCTTTAAACAAAAGCTTAATTATCTTTAACCAAGCTTCTAGACATTTCTCCCGAGGTAGTGGATTTTTATTGCACGCTCTCTTCACATAAAAGCATTTTGTGGTTTGTTGGGCTCTGGAACCTTTTACCAAAAAAGAAAGAAAGAAAGAAAGAAAGAAAGAGATCGCTTTGCTTAGCCTTTGGTTAGCATTGTTAAATATGATTTTCACATTAGTCACGCTGTCATTTAGGACTCAGCCGATATGTGACGGCAAAATTTTAAATCCAGTAAGGTATGCAAATAGATGGAGAAGAAGCTATATTGTAGCACATCTCCAAAATAAGGTTTTATAGTCAGTCCTTAAAGGACCTTTTGCAAGCATATTTATGATTCATGTGATGAGAATCTAGAACCAACCATCTTTACTTTATCAACCAAAATTTTAAATTCATCATAACTTAATTAGGCAATTGCTTAATTCACGAAGTCGATCCTATAAGGAATCGGAATCCCACGCCATAAGTATTCCGATTCCACTAAGAGGTGAACCAACCTCTCCACTTCTCGAGCCTAGGCCATGATCTCTGGTTAGATTATCACATCAAGGTCTCTGTGAGAGTTGCCATTGTAAAAGAAAGGGCTCATGCGTGAAGATTGTGCCATCAAGATCGTGGAAAGCTCGTCGCACCAGCTACAGTACGATCCTGCTATGAGAGATCAACACGCTTATAAAAAGAGGTATGAAGGGAACAAATTCACATTAACAATCAGCACCAACCTTGAGACTTTTTCTTTCCGTGTCGGTAATACCCTCTCCATGGCTTGAACCAGTGATCTTGCAATAATGAAATAGAGGGGACTTGAAATATGAGAAACGATAATTTCACAATCAAAAACTTGTCTTCTACAACTTTTTTTTTTTTAATTCTATATTTCGATTGGACTGATTCGCCCTTGAATTTCGTCCATAATCTCTATGAGGATTCTCCAAAATTGTAAAAATAAAATTAAGTTTTAGCAGATTGACCAAATAATAATTCCAAACTCATTTTAATTTCTTCTTCCGGGGCGACAAACCTGGCTCGGCTTTCCTTTTCATGCTAAATATCTCTTTCCTCTCGATGAAGCGTTTTCTTCTAGCGTTCCATTTTTTCCCCTTTTGGGGCACTTGTTCAACAATAACCTGTGGCTATGGCATTTAAGAAAATATGGAGCTCATTTGTCATCTCTAAACATTTATCTCTTGTTAAATTTAAAATTGGAAGGGCATATATAAGGGAAATATCTTCAAAGCCATTCTCGGATAATATATCTTATCTTAGGATTAATGTGTAATAATAAATTTAAGGAATTATATTTTGCTTGTAATTATGTTGAAAATCTAAAGTCATACATGATAAGAGATCTGATTTATAAGGAAATTATTTGTAATTTAAATTTTAATCTTGCTAACTTTACCTGCCATTATGAATGAATTTCACATACGTTTAGATGTTATCATAAAATTAATCATTGAACGCATAAATTATATGTATCTTAGTAAAATAAGATGAAATCAGACAACTTTAAAACATATCTTGTTGCCGAATAAACTATTTGTATTTTGATGTATAGCTTATTTGATTAAGCGAATAAGTTGCAATTAATATGTATATTCTCGAGGAAATATTAAGGAAAATATCAAGCTAAAAATATTAAAATGACATACCTAATTAAAACTAAACAAAAAAAATATAAAATTCTAAATATTTCAAAGAAACTATTCATAGCTTATTCAATTGAGTACATTACAACTAATATATACGCTCATTTATTTTAATAAACAATAAGCTTAGTGAAAAAAAGGGAGCAGCTATTTCCGCAACCAAAATGAATCCGGGCATGACATTTTGGTCTAATAGACAATACTACCCTTATATATATATATATATGTGACTCCCATAAATGCACAAGCGGGGTCCCCACTATACTAGGATATGCATTTCAAGGCCCTCAAATGGCTGAGTTGAGTTAGGTAAAAAATAGTCCGACATAAATTGACCCTTTTAATCCATTTTGACACTTTTATATACAATATAAATTTAGTGATCTGTAATTGTACCCGATCAATTCACATCACTAAAACACGTAGATATTTTTTTTTAAATTATGTGTATAGTATAAAAGATAAAAGTTTTAGTAGTTTTCTAAGGTTCCAATAAGACTTTGACTTGTTTGTGAATTTTTCTATATTGCAAAATATTAAAATTATATAATAAAATATCCAACATCTTTTCAAATCAATAAGTCAATAAAAAATTGACACCTGATATCATATACTAATTTTCATGATTATCTATAGCTTGAAAGATAAAAAAAATTACTATTTTTCAATTTTGAAAAACGAAGATCATAAGTAGAAGATAAAACTAGAGAATAAATTGCCCCACCCGAAAACCCCGAGCTTGAACCTGAAGACAAGTGAAGAGAGACTGTGGGTGGGTTGGGCTTTGAACCATTAAGAAAACACATTTTATTGGACTTAATTACCCAAACCCATATCAACTCATTTAACAATATTTAAGGCGCGTTTGGTAATCATTATGTTCTAAGGAACAATTTTGCTCATAAATGATTTTTGTTTATTTTGTTCTTGGAAACAATTTTTGAGTTTTTGAAGGCGCTTGGTAACTATACAAAATTTCTATTACTGGAATAGAAATGTATTTGGTAGGATTCTTAATTTTTTTAATTTTAATTTTTAAATACTTTTATTATATTTTCCTTATTTTCCCTTTTTTTTTTTTTTTTTTTTCTTTTTCCTTTTCTCTTCTTCTTCCTTCTTCTTTGTGGTTGATTGCTGGCCACCACCATGGCTAGCAACTAGCTGGCGAGGTCTGGTGAGCTCGTTGGAGGCTCGCCTAGCCACCGTCAGCCTCAGCCTCACCTTGGCTGGATGAGGTCAATCTCGCCTAGATTTAGTGAGGCTGAGCTCGCCTAGCCATCGGCAAGGCTCAAGTCGACGAGCCTCATTGTGGCTTGACATTGCTGGGGCCAGCAATGCTCCAACAAGGTCGTTGGCCCTCATCTGGCCAATCACCGACCATGGCTGAGGTCGATGACTGGCCAAAAGGAAGAAGAAGAAAAGGAAAGAGAAGATAAGATAAGAGAAAAGAAAAGAAAAGAAAAGAAAAGAATTAGGCTTGATTCTATGAATTATTCCGGAAATAAATAAATAAAAAACGACTTTGTTCTACTTTTTGATTTTGTTCAAAATCTATCACCTAGAATAAAAAATAATTTTTGCTCAGAACAAAAATGAACCAAACGGATTTCTTTTTTTTTTTTTGTTTTCGGTAACAAAAGAATAGAATCAATTGTTTCTGGAAATATTACCAATAGGCCCTTAGCTAACCCATATATGACCAAACTCATCATTTATGGGTTAAAAAATGGGTTTTCAACCCATTTCGATACCTCTACCAGTAATTAAAAGAGTATTGAAGGAAAATTTGTTCTAGTCTTCTCTATAGAGTAGACAGTGGGACCAAAAGAAGTATCTTCTTCAGAATGCGTATAGCATGTGCACTAATAGATTATGTGGTGGATAAAACTGCTAAGGCTAACAATACAACCTAAAATGGGATTGAATATGTTGAATGAAGATATTGAAAATCTTTCATAGAATAACACAACAATTAGCAAGCTAGATTATGAGAGATGTTGATTAACTTGTGTGATACTAGCGCGCAAATAGAGCAAATGATGGATAATGAAACTATATCACACAACGATTTATAATAGTTTGATTTTCTACGAAAGTCTACATCCATTCTCCAACTAACAACCAATAGCTAGATTCTACTAGGAATCAATATTGCAAGTTATGATCGGCAATTGTTGTTCCTTTTACAAAATAGATCATGCTATCTTGTACGCTTGACTATCTATAATAACAATGCTAAACCTTTACAAAAATATCAAGTAAAGAATAGAAAGGATTTTTAGCTCAAAGCACGACTACAGTTCATATCGCATTTGACCTTTTCCAGGCTTCGCTAGTCCTTATTCATAGAAGTCTTTAATATAATCACCGGAGATCATCAAAGTGACGTAGCTAGCCGTTTGAGAGTAGCCAGAGATCTAAGCCAAAATCAAGATTGCTCATATAATTGTTTCTTCAAACACCTCTAGGTTTCTAAAAATGGAGTCTGTTGTATTTGTCACTTCATTGATACATAAACATTTCAGTTGCTTTTCTAATATCTTTTCCAGTTTTTTAGTTACAGAACTCAATCTTTGTAATGGCTCGTATCCATACCATCAACAGTCATCTCCAAACACATATCTCACCATCATCGATGGTAACTCATCATTATTAGCATGTACAAATTATTGGTGGACGATCTTTAGTAACAATACTAATGAAATGACATGCAATGATCAGATCAATGATCCTTCCACTTTTATCAGTACCCAAAGACCCTCAAGAACGCTAGCTTGACTTGGGTACTTCTAAGTTACCATGAGATACCACTCACATTGGTACTTGTTTCAAAGGAATCATTGATATCTACAAACCTAATTTATCATCTATACTTATCATAGTAGATATTGGTACTAAAGATAGTTTTGAAATTATTGAAATTTCATAGGACAGTTCTCTTAACAAAAACCTATCACAATACAAAAATTACATGGAAATTTAGGGCATGTTTGGTAATGTTTCAAATGGTGTTTGGTTTTATTCATTTCTTCCCTGGAAAAAAAAAAGAATAGAAATTCGTTTGGAAACTTTTTGTTTCAGAAAATAAATTTGGAACATAACCAAAAAGTAAAAGAAAAATAAATTACTTCTTTGTTCTTAGGAACATTTCCAGAATCAAGACCAAACTCTCTCTCTCTCTCTCTCTCTCTCTCTCTCTCTCTCTCTCCTTCTTCTTCTAGTCGCCGGCCTCGGCCATGACCGACAACCTTGCCGAAGCATCGCCAACCCTAGCGAGGCTTGGCCTCGCCTTGGCTAGGCGAGGGGCCACCATGAGGTTGGTGTCACCCGACCATGGCAAGGCTAACCTCGTGGTGGCTTGGCTGAGCTCCAACAATCGGCTAAAGGAAAAAGAAGAAGAAAAAAAGAGAAAAATGTAATAAAATTATTTGAAAAATTAAAAGAAATTCTAACTTACAAAAGAATTTGAAGGTTGTGTTATATGCATTTCTATTCCAAGAATATAAATTTTGGACGGTTACCAAATACCTTCAAATACTCAAAAACTTGTCTAAAAAACGAAATTAAGAAAACCCATTTCTGAGAAAAAAATGTTATTGAAAACAGAATGGTTACCAAACGCATCCTTAGTATTTTTAAATCAACTGAATGGGCATCCCATTAATGAGCTCCTTCAATGCAATTATTCACTAATCATCATTTTGGAGAGCTGAATAAGCCAAACATTACAACACCAAGCAACTATTCTCTTAAAATTCTTTTCTAATTGTATGCTTTATATTATGAGTCCATATGTTGCCTTGGATATAATTGGGATCTTCTGTTTAGGATGATCATGGTCGACCATCTTAACTTAAGCATGGTCGTCTAGAAGAAAAGTAATGTACTAGTCATGTAAGTTAGCGGCCATTACATATCAATCACAATGCCCTCGAGACATGATCCTAGAAAATGTTTAGACTAACCATCCATATATCCTAGTAAAGTTTCTTATCCTACGTACCCCCTTACCACAAATTCCACATTCACACCATGTAGAATTTGATGCAATAAGCCATGTTTGAAAACCACACCAAGGGAGAAAAGAGAGGAAAAACCATGGGGTCATGAGCTCACTTGTTGGAATATTCGTCGCTAGTGTCTGAGGTTGTCAATTTCACTACTTTGTCCAAAGTAGTGGCAAAAATACATAAACCTATTAATATTCTCGATGGTGGAAGGATTCGTCATACTTATCTTGATATTCCCTCCATCACCAATATGTTATTATATAGACGCTTGGTTTTTCAAAGCAAAGCATTACGCAAGAGGGGATGTATAAGCAAACTCCATATGGTGACTCATAATGGCCCGTTTGCGTGGCCTCGATTTGATTATGCGAAGAGCATAAAAAAATGTAGGAGGACAAAAGCAAAAATGCAAAGCAACCAATATTGAAAGTTGAGAGGGAGGGGGCATTGAAAAGGGGGCAAACAGATAATAGGACCAGAAGCTCTTGCGAGACGTAAGAACAAAGAGGCCCACGAATAAGATGTGAACGGCAACAAGCAAAGGAGCAAGCACACTTTAAAGCAAGATAAGTTTTTAATTTATTTATTTATTATTTTTGTAATTTAGGAAAAGCAAGAGAAGTTGGGTAGAACCTGCACATATACTTGCTTTTTTTTTTTTTTTTTTTCCGGCATTCACACTTCCAAAAGGCAAAAACCCCTTTCGAGAGAAAATCATTATCACCACCTATAAATATACCGACAGGAAAATTTTTTGATTGCCTCCATAAGGGTGACTGAGTTTTTCAGTCTTTCACTCAATTGCACATTTGATTTTCTTATTGTCTTCAGAAAATGTAAGAAATGATTAGGGTAACGGCAACCGAGTTTTAGGTGGAGCAACAAATCTGGGACATCTAACCATGGGTCCCAACATCACCCCACCTAAAACCAGCTTAGAATTTGTACGTTCATTTAACCCTAAGGTTTTATGCAATAAAGAAAAGTTTGGGTCTTTTCGAAATTCGGGTAATCTTCATGAATGGGGCATTTTCCTATACCACACATACGGGATAATTACTGAAGACCATCTAATATGTGCACCTAAGAATGTTCAAATAAAATCGGGACAGTATAATAGTTCGAACTCACATCTTTAAGTGAAGAAGACGAAGCTGCTTTCAGCTTTGAGTGAATTCCATGTTTTTCGTAACAATAAGTCCTTACTATTGCATACTCTCGGGATCAAATTCAAAGTGTATTTTGAGAAATGTGAGGTGCAATGATATCAACTACATTATGGATTAATTGCATATTGTGCTTTTTATTTGTTCGTTAGCTATTATGTAATTGTCAATAATAGCCAATGGGCTGTCTACGAAATATCTTTTTCACTTCCATTAGGCTTGGATTCTTAATTATATTACCAAAATACCTTTTTTCTCTTTACTCCCTTTCCTCCTAATAGTATAGTGATTGTAATTAACGATATCAATACCATTATTAACCTAATTCTACCGGACTTCCTTTACCAAATTTTAACAAGTGTAAACTTAGGACTTGCACATTCAATAAGAAATTGACATATGCTCAAAAAGTAACTAACATCTTACGTAGTTAAAAAAGAAAAAAAATGAGTCTCATGCTTGAAAAATTACTAATATTTTATTATAAAAAAAAGTGTAGACGTTCATTCAATTTCTTTTGCAATTCAAGATTTAGGTATTCGTGGTCCCTCCGCTTTTTTTGTTTGAGGGGTATTCATTAGATGAGATGATCACGAGAAGTCACAAGGGAAGGCTCCTTAAAAAACGGGGCAAAAAGACAAGCATGTGAGGGTAAAAGAGCCGAAGGTGCTTGGCGTGGGCAACATGAAAACACATGAGATCATGGAGGCTCGCTGGCTATCAGGCGGCTTGTGGGAATGAGTCTCCCTATGTTTTAGACTTCCAAGAAAGATGAAGAGAAAATATGGCACTAGCCATATTATTAATAACAATTTGATATAAATACGAAGATATTTGATTTTATTTATCCCTATGAATAGATATATTTCTCCACCTTGTGCGTGCTGAGTTTTGCTATTGAATATCATATGGTGGACTAATCAAATGTGAATCATAGCCCGTCCCAACATACCCCCACTCTCCGGCCCCCGCCCCAAAAAAAGAAGAAGTCAAAGGTCTTTTTCTATGCGCCATACATCTTTAGTTTAACTTAGATAAAATCTAATCGTGGAATAGGATGTCATGGTGGTGAATAGATATCTAAGATATCCTATCTATGCTTGGTCACGATCCTTCTTCGGGGATACGATATTCAACCTCCTTCAATAGGTTCTCTTGCTTTAACATCTCCCAACTCAATAGGTAATTAGCATCACATTATGCCAATAATTCGTGTCGTTCTGTATCAGGGATAAAATAATTTGGCTAGATTACAGAATCCCAGACCGTGCTGTATGAGGTTTATATTCCTCCTAGTTAATTCATTTGTTTATTAGAGCCATGTTCCTCGTCTCATGTAAAAAGTCGCATCCCTACGCAAACAGGATATTTCATGCCCTTCAACCAAGTTGGCAATATGATAACAATCTTGCATTATAAAGACGTATGAACAAATCCCAAATTTCCAAACAAGTAAAGTCAAGATCCCCGAGGGGCCAATCAGGTATTTAATTTAAATCCCAATTTAGGCGAAATGCACTTTAGTTTGGGGCGTTGAAGCTAATGATCGCACGGTGGCACGACCTTTGCATAGGCAGTGCACCAAGAAAAGTCGCAGTTTTCCCAGAGCGGCCCGGGGGGGTCAAACAAGAGGGGCAGGTGCATCCCTCCTTTGGCCAACACCGAGATCTGTCAATTCATTCGCCAAGAGAAGAGAGCCATTTTCAACCCTATGATCGGGTCAGATTTTTACCTCCAATTATATGCCTTACAAGGTGTTAGGAACAAAGATACTCGAGAGTAGAGAGAGAGAGAGAGAGAGAGAGAGGGAGGGAGGGAGTCCGAGAGAGTTTTGATTTTTGAAGGAAAGACGGGGACATGAGCCATTTGGTAAGCGGCCAACAGAACACATTTTGTCTCGGTTGGGTGCTCTCTGTCATTCAATACGTATTTTATTGAATTTTCTCTCCCCAGGAAACTGCCCTGTTCTAACCTCTCTATTATTTCCTGTCTCTCTCTCTCTTTTGGGTTGCCTTGTAAATTACAGATTACTGTTCTCTTTAATCTCTCTCTCTCTATCTCTCTCTCTTCTCTAGCATTTCATTTCTCTATCTCATATTCTTCATCCCAAGGCCTTCTTTCTATCTCCCATTTGCTAAGCGGCGACTTATTCTTTTGCCCTTTTTTTCCTTTCGTTCTCTTCCTTATTTTCTCCGCAAAGCAAAGGAGAACGCCGAGGGGATAGGCGCAGAGGGATTGGAGCCCTTCGCCTTCCGAGACCCAGATTTAGATCCATGTTTTAGCTCCGTTTTCAGCTCAAAGGTACAATCTTTATGCTTTTCTCGTCAAGATTTTTTAATTTATTGATGATCGGTAAATTACAGCTGAGGATTCCGGTTTTTTTTTTTTTGGTTCAAAATCTTTTGGGTTGTTTTTTTGGGGTGCTTTGTAGATGTTTGTTTTGTTTTGATGGTTGACTGTGAACAGGATTCTTGTCTTAGATATGGGTTCGATTTGTTTGGACGAAGCAGAGGTGAGCTCGTGGGAAGTTTTGAGCTTCAGAACTTTGGAGTTTTGATTGCTTTTGAGTTTTTTTTTTTTTTTTTTCCTTTGGCTAGCCTGTTAAGTGCTTTGACTTGTCAAACGATTCATCTGAGCTGTTACTTGATGAGAAATGGCTGTGTAGATCCTTGAATTTTTTTTCTAATGGAAAATAAATCCTTGTATTTCCCAGCGGATCTCTTTGTGTTTTCCTATTTCCGTTAATTTTTTTTCCCTGCTTAAAGACTGCAAAAGTTACGTTTTTTCCTGGATTATTTCTCAAATGTCATGACTAAATTGATGGTATTAGGTGCAGGATTTTAAAAATTCAAACTTTAGGTAGGAGGCGATGCAGCAGCAATTTTTCTCAGCTTCTGCTAATTTCCATTACCCGTTCGGATTCTGATACAATTTTTTTTTTTTTTTTTTTAATAAAGTTGTCTGTTGTTATACCATGAGCCCAGGTTGCCCTTTCCCTTCCTTTGATTCTTTTGATTGTTGAAAATTTTTCTCTTGTAACCTGTAAGTGGCATTTTCTTTTCTTAGGAAAAAACAGTGTATCCATAGCTGTCTGGTTTGGACCTGCTAGATTGATGCCACAGATTGTATCATTTTATCATAAAGGATTCCTTAGAAATTCTAAGCTCTGCTGCCTTGTAAATTAGGTGGCCTTTGATGGAGCTGGGCAAATTCACAAGCTTTTGTAGTGTCCAGGCTTGAATGGCAGATGTTGTTGAGCTTCAATTTTCAGTTAAAATAAAGTAGATGAAGTTTCTTGGCCCCAGAAACTCTTTAGAAGAATGAGATCAAAAGAACGTATGTGAATGCTGATAGACAGATTCTTAATTGCTCTTTTATGTCACCAAAATGTGTCCATTTGAACTTTTGCTTAGTGTGTCCTATTGAGTAACAAGTAAGAATTTCAACCTAATCACTAAGGGAAGATCTTAGTTGATGATATTTAAGCAATCAAAGAGTCTATTGCTTAATGGGAGTGTAAGCATATATGCAACATTTTCACGTTCTTTGTAAATGAAATGCTGACTTTGATATTTATCTTTGTCCATCCTGTCATTGCAGATATTCTATCGCAGTTTGGACCAGGTTGATACCTTCTAGAGTTGGTGTGACGACTCTGCGTTCACAACATAATTTGTGCTGAACTATGTCAGCCCCGATGCAAGGGCAGAGGGGTACAAGCAGTTCCTTGGCTGCAGGTTTTGAGTTTGAACATGGATCTTCATCAAGTAGTGCTGCGGTAGATCAGCAGCTCTGTTGGAATAATATGCTGAATCAGGCAGACAGCCGAGTGGTGGACTACATTCCACCACCAGATAATAACATTACCTTTCTGACCTCTATTGGTCATGACCTGCCAAACTTGGCCAACTGGGGTCCAGGCGGACCCAGTTCTAGTGACATGCATCCTGAAATTGGTAGCAATGAACGGAAAACAGAACATTCATGGCCAGCTTCAGTAAGTGCCTATGGTGGACCTGTTCCTTTACTGGAAGATCGGAGATTCGAGCAACTGGGTAGTGTTCGTCCATTGGATAATGTTAGTATGAACCCTCTAGTGATTCATAGTTCCAGTTCTAGTTCAATGCCACCAAATCTTAATGTGCCAGCTGGTTTTGTTGGCCATGGTAGTGAGAGTTCGCCACTTTTGGAATGCCCTAATTTGTACAAGCCAAGTAGGTCGGGTGCCCAATGGCTTCCAGCTGGTAATAGCTCCGATCCTTTTATGGTTGCTTCTAGCAGTGGTGCTGGAAATTTCGGCGAAGACAATGATGGGAGACCTGGTAGCCTGTTGGATGGTCGCCGTATACCTTGTAAAAGGAAGTCGTTCGAAGGACACATTGGTCCATCTTCTAATGTCGGGAGCTCTAGTTATTTGCAAAATGTGGAAACTAGTGCTTTGCCTAATCTTCTGATTGGCCGGAATTTTGATGGTACCACGGTTTCATCTTCTGTTCCAGAACAGGCAGACCCAAGAAGTGGATTGGGTCTGAGAGGAGCCAGTTCTCGTAGTCTGCCCGATTTAAGTGTTGCAGGAAGTGCAGAAAACATGCAGAGAAACTTCGGGGTGAGGGTAAATGCTTTGGGTCAAAACATGCCCACTCCCCCCATTTCATATTCTGCCGGTACTGCAAATGGTGTTTTTAACCATGGTTTTGCATCTAACCAGCCATCTTCGAGACTTCTAACAATTGATCCTTCATTGGACTTAAGGCCAATACCTGTAGCCAGTGACACAAACGTGCAACACCAGACTAGTGTACTTCCTGTTCCAACTTTGCCACCCAGTGGGTCATCAATTCGATGGAATAGAGCTCTTGTTTCACGAGCTTCTGGTTCATCTAGCGCAGTTCTCTCAGGAAATAGAGATGCTGGATTGCATGATGAACCCGGCTCAAGCAGCAATGGGAGAAACATTTTAGAGCAGTCCATGTTCGTTCCCTCTAGTGAATTGGGAAACTCGGTTCCGAATCCTTCTGTTAGGAGGAGTGCTGGTGGAAGCAGTGGCATTCCTGTAAATATTGCTTCTAGTTCTCGAAGTGGCCCAAGTTCAAGCCGCCAGTCATCCCATGGTCATTGGGCACCTCATCACAATCGTCATCCACCATGTCCTCAGAGGGTATCTGAAATTGTTCGCCGATCTTTGATGTCTTCTATGGGTTCTGAGCCGGAAGGCCAAAGTAGCTATGCTGCACGTGGCTCAGGGCCTCCTGCTTCTTCACCAGAGATTCTGCTTTCATCTAGATCTGGTTTCCAGGGTCAGGCGATTCCTTCCAGGTCAACACATTGGACAGAGAGACAAGGAGATGGTGCAGTGGGTTTTCCCCATCCCATGCGAAGTTTAGCTGCTGCTAATGAAGGGCAAAGAAGGCTTGTATCCGAGGTTTGTTTAGCTTTCATTTCTATCCTGAGTTCTCACTATTATTTGTTGAAAACTGGAGCTGTTGTAAAGTTTTAGATGATACATCCCTTAAAACCTGTGGTATTCGCACCCATTTTCAGTATCATCTAGTTTTAGTGTGGATATTGTTTGACATGCTAGTGTTATATCCGAACTTTTTAAGATGATGCCGAAGAACTATTTTACCTACGACTTTGCTTCCCTTTGCACCTTGATCTTTGGAGCTTACCATGTTTCCATGTACAGGTGCGAAATGTCTTGGATTTAATGCGCCGGAGTGAGGGCTTGCGTATTGAGGTCAGTCTTGTATGATTTGTTATACTTTGAAAGTGTATTTTTTATAGGACAATGGACTGGTTCATATTAAACAATTGCACTGAGCTAGTGGGGGGAAAGCAAGCAAAGTGAATAATCAGGGAATATCATTAATGGTATTTGGACAAATGTTGTTGAAATAAACAGCTGCTAATTGTTGGTCTTTTGCATGGGATATAGACATAGAACTTTGTAGTTGTATTGAAGTCTTTGAGTCACTGAGTTGAAATTTCGATACTGTTCCTGCCTTATAGGCTGAGCTTTAAAAATTACTTACGAAACCTTGACTAGACAAAGTGTCTAGATAGAGTCTCTACTTCTGATAGGAGAGACAAAGTGTCTACATAGAGTCTCTAATTCTCATAAGGGAAGAGGCAGCGAGTAATATTTCGCTCACTAAATGAGATTGGCAACCCTTTGCATAAAACTATTAGCATTGAAATTCACTAGTCAGTGCCAAAAAGGATGGATCCTTGAGGTGGATGTAATCTACACTACATAATTATGCAGTAGCTGGGGTAAAATTAATTATTGCTTTCTTTGATGTGAAAATGTTATCTTATAACAGATAAACAAACACATTATTCCTCATAGTATCTGTCAGTCAACAAGGATTCCTTCCCAAGCCCCTTCCTCTTTTTAATTGGAAGAATATGTAGTTGACTGACCATCATTTCTAAGATAGCTGCATGAACCATAAGTGGTTGCTTGGAACTTTTTTCTTTATCTGTTCTCAAGTTTCTTATACAGAATGCAAGTAGATGCAATTTTCTGTTTGCTAGCACAAAATACACTTGATGGATTCCAACATGAAATCGTCTTCTGTTATCATCTTGTTTAAGGTTTTAATTATGTCTCATAAGGACCATTGTTGCATAAGTCTAGATCTTGGATGACGAAGAAGCAAAATCATCATTTCGGAAATAGGGTCTGAAGCTTGATGAAATTTTCAAGATGGGTTAATAGGGAGTTTCTTCTAGATTGCTAGGACTGCGTATATATCTGATAGAAGTTGCTTTTATGCTTGATGTAGGACTATATGCTCCTAGAGCAGTCAGTATTTTTTGGGATGGCTGATATCCATGACCGGCATAGGGATATGCGCCTTGACGTTGACAACATGTCCTATGAGGTGAACCAAGGAGTTGCTCTCAGGTACTCATTTTCTCTAGACTACAGATTGTATTCTAATGTACTATTACTACTTTCAGGAGTTATTGGCTCTCGAAGAGCGCATTGGAAACGTTAGCACTGGATTGAATGAAGAAACCATATCAACTCATCTGAAACAGCGGAAGTATGCCATTCCTGTCTACTCTGATAATGAGGTTGAGCCTTGCTGTATTTGTCAGGTAACTGAAGATATCCTGTATTTTTACATTCTGTCCTTGGTTGAAGAAACATTACTTAATTGTCTAATCGAAGTGGGTCATATTGTTACCTGGAATCCTGCAGCATCAGTTTTTTGGCCCTTCATTTTTTATTCTGTATAACTTTTAATAATCTGTTGGTTTCCAATGACCTAGGTTGTTCTACTTTACCTTTGCTGTTTGCTAGTATATGAGTTGTGTGTGCATACAGTATCTTCTCCCAAAAAATGCTGTATCCATTCATCACTTACATTCTTTCACATGATCAACAGGAAGAATATAATACTGGAGAAGACCTAGGAACCCTGGAATGTGGACATGATTTTCACAGAGCTTGTATTAAACAGTGGCTGATGCACAAGAACTTGTGCCCCATCTGTAAAACAACCGGTCTGAACACATGAGAAGGAACCAAAGATCTTCCTATACCATTTCTTAGTCCTCTACTCAATTTGACCAAGAAGACAAACAGATGCATACCGTGAAATGGCTTGAGGATTCTGATATTTTGGCAGGATTAATGAATCTTTAAATGTTTTCATTCTTCCATTTGAAGCTAGACCATGACCCCATGCAAAGGGTAAAAATGCTGGAGGTTTGCGTTTCTTGAAGTTCTAAGACCTCCTAGTATGGCCAAAGAATTCTTTTTCATGGGGTGGTTTCATAGAATCTAGTTTTCCCAACATTTGAAGACATTAATTACTTGTTTATGATGTTCTTTTCATGGCCTTAACTTGGCTTAGGCCTCTGGAATATTGAAAGCTACCTTCTTCAGAATCAAATGGATAAAATCTTGTTTTTAGAGCTGAATTATGCTCTTTTGTTTGCATGTTTACTTATTTACTTGTGTGAGAAAGAAACTATTTAGTGATTGTTGTCATGCCAAGCATTTCTTCAGACTTTCTCCATGAAAGTGACTGATCCGTTGCATGTATGCTTTGATATTTGTACAGTATTGACTTTTGGTAAAGGCATCTATGTCTTCCTGAAATGATGCATGGTGATCATCTTTCAACCTCTGAACGTCATTTTAGTGTTATTCCTATTTTAGTTCCCTAATTCTGCGTAGTTTTCAATGAAGGTACTACATTAAAGACTAGGCTGTAAATACTTTTGTGGATGCGTGTCTAGTTTTATGCCAGTAAGCACAAAAGATCTTGCTACTTCCAAGACAGTTCTTAATTTGGAAGACGATCATAGGTTTGTAATGGCGCTGTCAGTCTCTCTTCATTGGTGGGAGTCTAAATTGGAGATGGATTTAGGAGGATTTAGGTTGCTGTTGTGGGTGAAGTTTCGCACATGAATCGGATTAAGCTTAGCTTTGTTGCAAATGGCCATGAGATCCGATAGTGGCATCCTTTCGACTTATGGCCACTCGATTCTATAGTTGCATCAATTGCATCGTCCTTAGAAGTGAGCAACATGACCCATCTGAACCAGGCAGTTCTCAGAGGGATAAGTTCGGTTTCTGGTTTCAATAAATTGGGACTGGTGATTTTCAGTCTGGTTTGTGTATCTAGGAGTGGAGTCGTCCTCCGGACCGTCCGGATTAGACTGATTATTCTTATTTTTTATTTTTTTTCTGAAAATCTTTAAAGAAATAAACCCTGATGCTCTTTACTTTAGTCTTTCCTTCTCTTTCCAGTTTCCTCTATGCCCTTCACGCCTTTCCCCCTCGGCTCTTTCCCATCCCTCTCGCTCTCACTCAGCTCACAAGAGTAGTCCCTCTTCATTTGCTCCCTGTTACCGTGTCTCTCTGTCCTCCTGGAGCTTCGTCGTTCACAATTTAGGTAAAGTTTCCATTTCTTTGAGTTCATTTTTGGTGTTGCTTGTCATGAGCTTCTCAGGTTTCTCCAAAGCTCGCCTTGTGCTACCCCAGCACAGGGTCCCAGCAAGGCCTGCACAAGTTCACGCTGCAGAAGAATTTGTCGAGCGAGTCCTGCAGCGAGCTCTTACCGTTGGGCCTCAGCTTGTTGGCAAAGTGCCAAAGCGAGATGAAGGTGTCCTTGGGTTCCTGCATTTCCTCTATTTTGGTTCCCGATTCCTAGGTGGGTTTAGTTCGGAGTAGGAATCAATCACCCCTAATCCTCCTTGGTATGCGAAAAGCTCAATTCAATTTCATTGTGTTCTTGTCAGCAATTCATTTGTTATCATTTGCAACGATATTGGAGAAATGTCTCTTCTTGTGGAAAAGGCTCGACTCAGCATTGTCTTGGGCGTTTTCGAGGCGCCGTGGTGGTTATAACTTAATAGTTATTGCCAACCACAAAAGGGCTATCTCTCAGCTCTGAACTCACTACTTTTTGGAAAATGCTGCGCCTCCCACATTACCAACTTTTGGGAAAGGAAGCCAAAGAAGCAAGCGGTGGAGAGAACACCGTGCATGAAAAGAAAATTGTGTTGAATAGGAAGTTGATGACGATGGGGAGGCCGGCAAAAAGGATGATAATGAGCGCATCTTCAAGCTGTTTAATCCAATCGACTGTCGTTCCGAAGATCCCACTTTCAAGTCCAACTAGTTCCGTTCTGAATCCACCCGTGAATCATGCTCGCCTAGGACTTACAGGCGAGCTTCTGGCTTCACCCTCTTCCCGTCTAAAGAGCGCCTTAAAACTCTAACGATAGAAAGTCGGACAGTCATTTGTAAAAATTCGAATTTTAAAAACATATGTTGATCAAGCTTCCTTTATAAACATAATATCTACTTTTGATCAATCAAAATAGAAAGACGAACCACACCTTCACAGTCGCAAGAGTGAGCAAAAAGCTATCGCTCATCTCTGCTTAACGTATTACGAAAGCACTATCAGGATTAGAGGAAGTTAAGTTGGATTAGTGTAGCTCTATCTAGAGAAAGTAGGGCATGAAAGAAAGAAGGGAAAAGATTGAATTTACTGCTATAAGGGTGACATCCCTGAATTAATTCATTGAGGTATTGTTTGCTTTGATGTGTCATATTTCAAGCCTCACGGTTTTGTCCTTTGAAGTACAAGTGGGCACCTTTCTAGGAAGTCATTTATCCTAGGCGTTTCAAAGCTAAGTATTACCAGTACATCAAAAGGTCCTCCTTTAATTATTTTTTGTTTTTACATATATATTTGAGAATCTCTTTCCCCATGTTTAGTACATAGTTTGGTTCATTCATGTCCCTTTCACCATCCTAAAAGCCTACTAGGAGCAGCTCCTTGTCCAAGTTAGGGATTATCGGTTCCTGGCCCGGTCCAATCCAATGAAACAAGTCACTTTTTCTTTCCACTGCTTGATGCTATATGAAGAATTTTTTTTTTAAAAGTCGGTTACTTTTTTTTTTTAAGAAATAATAAAAAAAAGTATATATAGTCAGTCCGGTTTGATTTCCTCTTGAAATTGGGAATTAAATCGCCTGGACATTGGTTCCACATTTAGGAACCGAGAATTGAATCGACATGCCCAAGAATTGGACAAAACTGACCAATTAGATCCAGTCCGGATGGTTCCCGATTCGGGCAATCTGTTTTACACCCCCTAGTCCAGGCCCTCTAGTCCCAACAACCATTCTGTACTCTTATCTGATTGGGTTGTTACAGGCTCAAACCAGCTTTTGTGTGATTTATCCTCGAACCATACACCTATTGGAGGAGGTCCCACCCTAACATCATGTTGTGACATCTTTAGATTAACTCAAGGTGATATTGTCCGCTTTAACCCGTCCCATATTGAGCCTCATGGTTTTGTCTCCGTGTGATTTATTTTCGAACCATATACCTACTGGACAGGGTCTCGCCTTAACACCATAATGTGACATCCTTATATATTAACTCAGGGAGGTAATGTCCACTTTGACTCATCCCATATCGAGTCTCATAGTTTTATCCTTTATCATATAGGTAAGCATCTTCTTAAGAGATTACCCATCTTGGGAGTGCTCCCACTTGAGCACACTTAACTTTGGAGTTCCAAAGCTATATATTACTATTACGTCAAAAGGCATATCTATGAGTTAATTCCAGTTTTCACATATATATTCCAAAATCATTCTTTATGTTCGATGTACAATTCGATTCATTCCTACCCCTTTTACTATTCTCAAATCTTGGCAAGAGCTACTTCTTGTTCAGGCCCTCTGAACCAAGTGACACTCCCTACCCTCATTGGACCGGTCATTACAATAAGCATGGAGGTCCATTTCATCTCTTGTGAGGGAATCACTTTTAGTCATAAATTTCGATTTCTTTGAGAGGTATGGCATCTATACCTAAATGACTCTTGGAAACCAAAATTTGTGTTATGTCAATGAGGATGTGTTAAAAATTTTGGCAAATTTGATGTTTGGTAGTTGTAGCAAGTCAGAATGCAATTCTAGCAACCAA
Source organism: Eucalyptus microcorys (assembly GCA_014182515.1). Lineage (NCBI taxonomy): Eukaryota > Viridiplantae > Streptophyta > Magnoliopsida > Myrtales > Myrtaceae > Eucalyptus > Eucalyptus microcorys. Next base: position 22,547,993 of record CM024567.1, on the reverse strand, counting down.
ATCCTTCATTGACTACAGGGGAATCGAGATTTAATGTTTCTCCTACTAAGGCATATCCCACTATCATGCAAGATGATTTCTTTGTTCATGCAATTGTTAGACATAAAAATCATATGTGTAAAACATGACCAAATCTAAACAAACCTCTAGCCATTGTTCAAAATTGCATTCGTCTGAAATTCACAAAGATTTAGCAAAATATCCGGCACACTCTATTAACCCAATCCCCTCGTATATTGATAGTGTATTCCAAATGAGAGAGTTTGCGTTAGACCTTGTGATTACCCTTAAGAAATGAACGATCATTCTTTTTATATACCGTCTCCCATCAAGGTGGTTATTAAATGAGCGGTTGTCATGAAGAGGTATGGAGTGTGAAAAAACTACATGTGGAATAATCACTACTTTAAAGAGAAAACATGGATCTGAAAATGAGAAATCACATTATACACACACACACACACACACATATATATATGTATGTATGTATAACATTCTGCCACTTGATCCTAACATTTTCATTATACAGATTATCCAACCAAGTCCACCAAAAACTTTATGCGTAAAGAAAAGAAACAAAACATATGGATCATAGTGACATGTCCTCTAAGAACGAGTAATATCTTCCATGTATCATAATGAATCTTATTTCTTTAATGTCAGCCTATATGTGACAACACATAAATCCTATGTTTATTCCAGAACCAAGGATAAATATTATTCTCATAAACAACAGAATGAATACACCAATATTGAGAATCAACATTACAACCAAATAAGAGTTGCATACAACAAAAATCGTCCATATGACGACAAATCACATGATGAGACCTATTCCCATACTAGTTACATGATCCTTATACTTTATTGGTTAAAGGATCAGCTATCATTAATTCAGTGCTAACGTGTTCTATGATCACTTTATTCTCCTTAACACATTCCCTTATGGCTAAATACTTGATGTTGATATGCTTATTTCGATCGTCACTTTTGGCATTTTTAGCCATAAAAACTGCAACTAAATTGTCACAATATATTCTTAATGGCCTAGAAATATAATCAACAATTATAAGCTCAGAAATGAAACTCTTCAACCATACACCATGCGAGGTAGCTTCAAAACAAGAAATGAGCTCAGCCTTCATAGTGGAAATAGCAATCAAAGTTTGCTTCACACTCCTTCATGACACGGCTCTGCCGGCTAACATAAAAATGTATCCAGATGTTGATTTTCAAGAATCAACGCAACCCGCGAAGTCCGCATCTGAATATCCAACTACTTCCAAGTTGTCAGTCTGTCTATACATAAGCATGTAGCTTTTGGCACCTTTCTTTGCAACTTTCTAGTGGTCCATACTTGGATTACTCTGATATCTTCCCAGCATTCCCACAACAAAAGCAATGTTAGGTCAAGTTCAAACCTGAGTATACATCAAGCTTCCGACAGCAGAAGCATATGGAATGTTATTCATTTGTTTCATTTTTTTTTATCGTTCTTCGAGCATTGGTTCAAATTGAACCTATCACCCTTCACAATAGGCGCTATACTTTGTAAACAATCTTTCATCTGAAATCTCTCTAGGACCTTACTGATGTAGGTTTCTTGAGATAGTACTAAAATTCCTCGAGGTCTATTTCTATGGATCTTAATTCCAATGACATAAGATGCTTCACCCATATACTTCATATCAAAACTCTTAGAGCGAAATTGTTTCACCTCATATAGCATCCCATGATCATTGATTACAAGTAGAATATTATCCACATATAGCACAAGAAAACAAATTTTACTCTCACTGAACTTCTAGTATATACATTGATTTGTGACATTCTCTACAAAATCGAATGAAGAGATGAGCTCATGAGATCTTAAGTACCATTGGTAGGATGCTTGTTTCAAACTATCTATAGATTTCTTAAGCTTGCACATCAAAAGCTCACCTTTACAAGAGAAGAATCCTTTAGGTTGTTTCATGTAAACCTCATCCTCTAATTTCCCATTGAAGAACTTTGTTTTCACATCCATTTGATGTAATTCCATGTCAAAATGGGCAACTAATGCCAAAACAATTAATCAAGGCTGAGCATTTTATGGATAAATTGAAAAGGAAATTTTGTTCTTGGCCATGAACCTTATAAGTTGGATTTTTATTGATATATGTTAAAAAGGTTTATGGCCAAGTGAAAGTGTAATTAGGTATTTATATAAATGGGAATTAAGGTGGATTAAGGAGCAAATGTGAGCTGATTTGGTTGAGGCCCAAGACAGCCCACATTTACCCACCATTTGGCTAGCTAAGGCCCGGCCCAAGGAGCCCATGAAGTGGTCGATCGAAGGAGGGAGAGGCCCGGCCCATTGAGCCCATCAATTTGCATGAAAATTAACAAGTGGCAAGAGAGACTAGCCAAGTGTCTAATGCCATGCAAATCAAATGATTGCTAATGATGAAGGGGAAAGAAAAGAGGAGGGGCGGAGTGAGCGAGGGGAGGGGGTTGTCGCGCGAGGGAGAGAAAGCTGAGAGAGAGAGAGAGAGTTGTTGCGTGAGAGAGAGGGAGACCGAGCGAGCACGCGAGAGAAGAAGAGAGGAAGAAGACCGGTTGCCGCCGTGCGTCCGCCTAGCTGCCGCCGTCGAGCCCGCCTTGCCCCGCCGTTTGCTTGCTGTGATTTTGCTTGGATTAGAGGTAAGTAGAGTCCATTGATCTACACTTTGCTTGTTGTGATTGTGTGTGATGCACGGTGAATTTCAGAGGTGGTAGAGGTGAGAATTTTCGAAGTTATGGGAGTAGATCCTTAGTCTAGTATTCTGTTTTCTGGAAAAACAGTCCGACCTTTGGTGATTTCAGGAGCTGCATGCAATTTTCTAGTTGGAATCTTACTCGAGTTCTTGATGAAAGTTGTAGAGGACTTCTTGAAGATTAACATATCAACATTTGAGGGTAAACGGTCAAGTATTTGTTGGTGAAACCATTTTTCTTCAAAGATACTAGATCTGGAAACTGTTATGTTGATCCCTTGCGATTCTGTGAATTTTATGAAATTATCCCGTTTGAATTTGATCTTGTGTCCTTGATAAGAATTGTAGATGACACCTTGAGGAATAACATACTGAAATTTGAGAGTAAACGAACAAGTATTGATTCGGGAAATGATTTTTCTTTGAAAGGGTTAAATCTGGAGGTTGAGCCGAGGGTTAGGGTGAATTGAAATAATCATATCTTTTATTACAGAATAAATTAAATTTATATTTCTTTATGGGACTTTTACCTCTAGGTCTCAGCTATAACATATTAAAATCTTAGAATTTTCTGAGTTCATTTAAGGGCTAAATCGAAATTATTTCTGAAACTATGCAAGAGTGGTGCTGGAATTTCTTTTGCTGTGAAGTATGGACCTACGTGATTGATATGAAACTTTCTTGACATAGTGTTCTTCATGAAATCTATTTCTCTAGGTCGTTTCTACATTTTGTTAAATTTTCAGAATTTATGAATATCAATTACTAATGTTTCCAGAATTTTAACTAAAGGAGTGCATTCTGTTTTATCTGAAATTTGCTGTATTTTCAAGAATAAATGAATTGCCCTATGAAATATAATTTCTTGGGTGGTTGATTATGCTGCATATGTGGTGACATTTAGCATGTCATATAGCATCAAAAAGGCTGGTTTAGACCTCGGATATTGTTGCATCAAATGCTGATTTGAAATTGAGATATGTATGTGAATATGCATTGTGATGATGATGATACCGTCGGAGGTGTGAGCCGACGATGCCCCGGGAGTGTCGGGATGCCCGAAATGTGTGTGTGCTGGATGCTTGGAGTGTGTGTACCGGATGTCCTCGGGAGTTTCGAGATGCTCGGAGGTGTGTGCCGAATGCCCGGAGTGTGTGTGCCGGATGCCCGGAGGTGTGTGCTAGAGGTTCCTCGCGACGCCAGGTTGGGTGCAAGTGATATATGAGGGATGCAAACATTGGTCCCTGGAAGAAAATGAGATCCTTTTGAGAATTAAAATTGGGAAATGAATCATGTGTATGGGTGTGTGCATATGGCATGAGATATAACTATCCATGAACTTGAATTGGGATTGCATGGCATGAGAAATGTGATTATTAAGGTTATGAATGGATCTCATGGAGACATATGTATGATAGCATGGATGATATGTGCATTTCATATGAATTGTGGTTGTCTTGCTTGTTGCATTGTGTAGTTTGATAGATCTTTACTGCTGAGTGGTTGTACTCACCCCTTTGGGGACTAAAATTTCAGATTGAGAGATGTCTCTAGCACCTGTCACACGTGGTACGTTCTATGACTTACCATCTGATGTTGAGGTTGAGTGCTCGGAGCACCCCTGTGTCGGTGTTCATGGTCTGGTGTTTATCCGACTCCGTGTTTTGGTCATGTATGATGTGGGCCTACCTGATGGCCCTGTAGTTTAGGAGTTCCTTTCTGTACACGTTCGACGCGACGGGGAGATGATAGGGATGCTGTCGCCGCCACCGGCCGATGCATCGGACTGGGTGTGATTAGAGTGTGTGACTGGTGGAGGACGACACTTTTTGGGATGGCCGACACTAGATGATGAGATGATGTACATGTCTGATGTAGAGTCAAGTACTTTTGAGTATAGCCGAGCTTAGTTAAAGCCTTGGCCTTTTGCTGTACGGACTCGTGAAGTCCATCTTAGTTATGTAAATAAAAGTGATTCGGCCCTAAAGTATATATATATGAAAGGTTATAGTTGGTGTGTATTGCATTGTATTATGTGGTTTGAGTAAGGGATAGGGAGATTAGAATATGTTTCCGTTATATGAACTGCGCTGGGACCGATTGAGATGATACAAACCCCCAGGTTGTTTGGACCCATTACAATTCAATGGTATCAGAGTGATTTGTCAATAGGGCAAGTGAAAGGTAAGCGGACTATGGCAACCCTAATGGATCGAGGGCCGTTCGAGGGGTGCCACACGACGAGTCTAGCTTTATACCTTTCAATGTTGCCCAATGAATTATTCTTAGTTTTGAAGACCCATTTACAACCAATGGCCTTCGTACCATCAAGCAACTTAATCAAATCCTAGACTTCGTTAGATGCCATAGAACTCATATTTTCCTTCATAGCATTGTACCATAAATTGGATTTAAAACTGTCCATGGATTGTGAAAACGTTTTAGGATCATTCTAAGCTTCAATATTATAGTCAGATTCTTATAAATACATAATATAATTACTAGGAATTGTTGATTTCCTTATTCTAGTAGATCTTTTTAATGTTGCATCAACTTTTTCTTGAGAAGCGTGTTGCTCAACCGGTTGTTCAACAGTTTCTGGTAATTGCTGAACAACTGGATATACGATATCAATATTAGTAGGTTATGGAATTTCAATGATTGGTTGCTCAATAGCCGGTTAAACTGAAAGAGTGTTATGAATAACAACCAACTTTATACTTGATGTGGAAGGTTAAGTGTCTAAATGATCTTTCTTAGGAACAAGGTTCTTCGATCGATCGCTCCCACTAATCAAGTCATTTTCAAGAAGCTTAATGTTTCTTGATTCCACAATCCTAGTGGTGTGAGATGGACAATAAAACATATATCCCTTGGATCTTTTGGCATATCCAATGAAATACTCATTTATGGTCTTTGGGTCGAACTTTTTTTTTTTTTTTTGTGGATTTTAGACTCTCACTTCGGACGGACATCCCCAAATGCGTACTTGTCGCAAACTCGGTTTCCAACATTTAAGTAACTCAAAAGGTGTCTTTGGGACAGCCTTAGTCAGAACTCTATTTAATATGTACACTGCCGTCTTAAGAGCTTCAATCCACAATGATTTATGAAGTTTGGAGATGCTAAGCATACTCCGCACCATGTCTAAAAAGGTTTGGTTTCTTCTTTCCGCTATACTGTTTTGGTCCGGAGAACTAGGCATAGTATATTAGGCAACTATCTCATTCTCTTGAAGAAACTTTGCAAATGGAGAAAGTGCTTGTCCATCTTCAGTGTATCTACAATAAAATTCTCCATCTCTATCTAATCTCACGATTTTAATTTACCTGCTGCATTATTTATCTACTGCCACCTTAAATACCTTAAAGGCATCTAATGCTTCATGCTTATTATGAAGCAAGTATAGATACATGTAACGTGAGTAACCATCTATGAAAGAGATTGAGTATTTCTGACCATATGAGTCTATGTCTAGATTACAAATATCTGTATGTATGATTTTTAATATTCTTGTACTCCTCTTGGCACATTTCTTCGTCTTGCTGGTCTACTTTTCCTTTATGCAGTCCACACAAATATTACAATCAGTAAAATATAAAGTACCTAGTATTCCATCATTTACCGATTGCTTAATTCTATTTATGGAGATATGTACCAATCTTCGATGCCACAACATAGATGAATCTTCATTCACAACACATTGTTTTATACCGGCGTTATCATAAACATGCACCGCATTATAATAGGGATTGTCTTGTAAATTGATATGAAAAAGACCATCAGACAAAGTACCACTCCCAATAATTTCAGATTTCAATAATAAACATAAGTTTGAATATGAAAAGTTAAAAAAGTAACTCAGGTACAAGTCTTGAAATTGAAATTAAATTTCTAAATAAACTAGGAGCATAAAATATTCTTTCCAAATTCAAAACAAAGCCACTATTGAGAAGTAGTCTACATGTCCCAATATCCTTCATATGCGAACGCATCTTGTTTCTTGAATAGATGCTTTGTTCACTTGCCACTAGCTTCTTGTGGTTTTGAAAACCTTGCAAGGAATTCGAAATGTGTATTGTAGATCTATATCAATCCACCAAGTATTGTGATTCACGTTGGCCATATTAGATTCATAATAAATACAAAAGATTGGATTACCTTTCTTCTCGAGTCAGACTTTAAATTTGATGCAATCCTTTTTTATATGTGCATTCTTTTTACATAAGAAACATTTAGATTCTTTCTTAATGTCAGCTTAAGGAGGTATTTTACCTTTTCCTTTCTGCTTGCCATGACTCTTATTCTTTCCTTGTGTTGTCAAATGAGCACTTTCTCCCGATCTCATAATCAGTCTTTCTTCCTCTTAAACACACATGGTCATGAGTTCATTAATTGACAATTTATTCTTATGTGTATTGTAAGAGATCTTGAAAGGTGTATATAGTTATGGAAAAGTGTTCAAAATATAATACACAATAAATGATTCATAAAGGATTTGGATATCTCAATATCAAGGTTCTTAAGTTGAGTTCCAATATCCCTCATCTTCATGATATGCTCACACATACCTCTAACATTAGTGAGCTTTAATGGTGAAAACTTAATAATTAGGGTCATGGCATGCACCTTTTCAAAAGTCTAAAACTGTACATTAATGGCCTTCAATAAAGCCTTGGTAACCACATATACTAAGAGATATTTTAGCCATTATGAATATTGCACTAAGGCAGTTGGACAGCTCCCATTGATCATAAAGAGCTATCTCAGCTGCAGTGCTCGAATTAGTAAGAGCAGGTGATTTGTCATTTCTTATAGCATAGTCAATGTCCATCCACTCCAATTGAAGAATAACTAACTCCTTCCAAACATTATAATTTCACCATTTAGTATGGGAACATCACACTTAAATTCAGATAAATTTACAGGTTCCAAAACTGCATATCAAATAATCATGCTTATGTCACAAAATATGAGGCAAAATATACATAAATCATGTTTTATCAATGTAAACATGTCATGAATATGAATCACATAACATAAAAACTGCATATTGGCTAAGTTTTTAATTTAAATAGATTCATAATCACATCATGAAGAAACTACCATATTATATACATTTTCTTAATCCTTGTGGGTAAATTAAGAAAAATAATATGATATTTCATCCTAATTAATCATATTAATATAATGAAAATTCCTGTGGGATAAAATTCATTATATTAATATAATTAATTACAATCAATGTCCATTTTTAAATATGATCGGAGGCTCTTAATATATAATTAATTAATCAAAGATGCTGTGGCTACTCTCTAAGTAATTAAATATATGGATCATTGGACATTTAATTTCATGTATAAAATATTCATAAAAATGCATAAAAGGGAAAAATAGTAAATAAATGCACCAAGGGGGCGGAACAGTAAAATAAATTCAGTCAAGGACGGAACCGTAAATTACAAATGCCAAGGGGGTAGAATTGTAATAATAGCAAAAAACAAAAGAAAAGAAAAAGGGGGGTGGGCGTGTGCACAATATGTGCCCTTCTTAACTGCACGGGCACGTGGTCCGCCCAACGCGCTTGCAGCTGCTGCGCAAGCATGTGCTGCACACGTGCCAACGGTTTCACGCGTGTGGCCCCACACACTTCTTCCTCCGTGCGAACATAAGGCATTCTCTCTTCATTTTTTGCCGTTCTGCCGCAACTTCCACCATCCATTACTTCTTTGGCAACCCATCTCAGACCAAAAAAAATGATGGCTTTTGAAGACCACATCGGCATGACCACATAAGTCCAAGTTTCAGTGTAAATGACCAAGTAATTGGCCCCAAATCAAACAAAAAATCTCACAAAATGCAAACCCTTAACCACCGCGATTTCTGCCGCCCGATTAGCCTTCGATGAACACCGATATGCCAAAATAACTTACAACTATTCTTCCTCATGCCGATACGAACATACCGGTCCGAAGTCAAGTGATGAGTCGCCGGAATTTGCCCAGAATCAGCAAGTTTCTCTCTTGGCCTCAAAATTCCGAATTACCGATCATCTTCAAAAGGCCCAAAAAACACCAAAGATTCGACAAAAATAAGGCAGAGGCACTAAACACGCTTTGATACCAAATGTTAGACATAAAAATCATATGCGGAAAACATGATCAAATCTAAACAAACCTCCAGCCATTGTTCAAAATTGTGTTTGTCTGCAATTCACTGAGATTCAGCGAAATATTGGGTACATTCTACTAATCAAATCCCCTCACGTACTAATGGTGTATTCCAAACGAGAGGGTTTGCGTTAGATCTTGTGATTACCGTTAAGAAATGAATGATCATTTATTTTATATACCGTCTCTCATCAATGCGGTTACCAAATGGGTGATTGTCGTGAAGAGGTACGAAGTGCGGAAAAACTGCATGTGGAACAACTGTTACTTTAAAGAGAAAAAGTGGGTCCGAAATATATATAACATCAATCACTTCTCATGGGACGCATGGATCTTTCCCTTTGAAGGTAGAAGTTCTTAATAAAAGTTTTGAACCTTTGTCTCCATGCAAAAGGCGCATTTAAAGATAATGTGAAAAATTCGACAGTGAAAGGGACTCCAAAACCTCTCGAAATGCAGAGTTTCTTATACCTTAATGGTAGTTTTGCCCCCCAAACCCTAACATCAACGATGATTCCCACTATCTTCCATTCCATCGTGTTTTTGCCTACCCTGTTTTCCCATTCCACCCCACCCTCAATCTGTTTCTTCATGTTTTGTCAATTCACAGTTCTTTCCATGAACTGGTAAGGGGCATCGTCGCTTTCAATTCCCCATCCTATCCACCCTTCCCTTCCTCCGCAATTCCTACCCAATCTTTTGACCATCTCTGTTCCCATTTCGAGTGACTCTGCCATTTTCGTTTTTCTTTATTCTCACCTTTTGACTTTTGCATGGCTTCACTTGACCTGATTGGAGACCTATCTTGATTATTGCATCTCTAATTTTGGGGGCTCATGGGTAATTTGCTTGGAGAATTCTCCACCTGCCTCGACCTTCCTGTGTTTTACCCTGGTGCCTGACTTCATGGACCCCCATGACCAGGAGGAAGCTTCATGCCTTGCCGCCCTATGCAACAGGTTGGGTCGCCTTTGCTCCGAACAAGCTATTGAGGTTTGGGATGATGCACCGCCACTAGAGAAAATTGAGGAATGCAAATTAACTTTAGTAGGTAAAATTCTCTTCAATCCCTCAATTAATTTCGAAGCTTTTCAAAATACCTTGAAGCGAGCATGGCGAACAGATCAAGTTGAGATATCCCAACGTGAAGCAGGACTGTATGTTGTGAAATTCCAGTCTGATGGGGAGAAATAGCGGGTCTTAGATGGTGGCCCTTGGCTTTTCTCTAGTCACTTGGTAATCTTTAAGCCTTGGATACCCAATACGCCACTACATTGTTATGATTTTTCCAACTGTGCTTTTTGGGTGTAAGTCTTTGGTCTTCCTTTGGAATGGTGTACTGAGAACATGATATGCAAAGCTGTTAGACATGTTGCTAGAGTGCTGGAGGTAAAAATAGATACAAAAGGGGCACAACCCTTAGAGCTAGGAGAGCGAGGGTAGAAATCAATTTACAGGAGCCTCTGAAGACAGGCCAGTTGATCCGTATTGATAGGAAAACCCTATGGCTGGACTTTCGCTATGAACGACTATCACACTTTTGCTACTCTTGTGGCAAGCTAGGACATTATGTAATGTATTGCAAGGATTTTCCTTTTGATGAGGAAAAACTAGAAGGCAAAGAAAAGATGGCTTATGGCCAATGGTTACATGTAGAAATAAAGGAACATAGCCCGTATTGGTTGAATTTTTATGCACCGTAGGACAAACCAGAAGAGACACGGGAGGTTATACCTGAAACTCCTCCCTCCTCAACCCATCTGGTCCCTTTGCTGCCCCCTAGCAACAATGTGAATGTGGAACCCCTAAACCAACCAGCATTGCCGCTCATCAATACAAATGCCGCACCACTCTCGCCACACCATCATGAAGGTGTGCTACCAGGGACTTCCTCCAACACTGCGCTGATACCTGCAATAGCAAAATTGAAGGGGATTCAGGACCAAACAATGGGATCACTGAACCCCAAGAAGTTGAAGTATACAAGACTTACTACCAAAGTAGGCACTGCCAAAAAAATTAAACGATATAACCTATATGAGCTAAGGACTCCCATTCAAGAGGACCTAGATGAAACACAACTCATGGACACACCTATTTTTGCAGTGGAAGAGGCAGGAAAGTGGGCTGTGGTGGCTAGCCCTAAAGAGCTACCAAGTGACAAATGAAGTTATTGAGCTGGAACTGTCAGGGTCTGGGCAATCCCCTGACAATTCAAGCTCTTAAGGTCCTAGCGGCCAAAGAAAAGCCCGACATTGTCTTTTTGATGGAAACTAAGAACCAAGAGGTTGTGCTTCGACGACTTCAAAGACGTTTACACTTTCCTAGTTCTCATATAGTTAACCCTGTTGGTTTGGCTGGAGGGATGACAGTTTTTTGGACTGATCAAATTTCTCTAACTGTGGCTCGGTCTACTTCGGAACTTTTTGACATGATATGCATGGATGTAAGGTGTGGCATACCTATGCGTCTTACCTGCATTCACGCACCAGCAGTTTATTAGCTTCGCCAACTTTTATGGGCCGAACTCAGACAAATCAGCTATTCCAATACTTTACCGTGGGTTTGTGCTGGTGACTTCAATGAAATTATCTATCATTGGGAAAAAGTGGGCAAAAGGTTAGCTGATCCTCACCATCTACATTCTTTTCGAGCCGTTTTGAATGATTGCTCACTCATGGATATGGACAGTAAGGGATGTGCTTTTACGTGGATGAATAATCGTGATGGGGATGACTTTGTGAAAGAAAGGCTGGATCGGATGATGTGTACTATGGATTGGTGCCTCACGTTCCTTGAAGTTAAAGTTTTTGCCTTGCCTGCTTTGGGTTCTAATCATAGCCCCTTATTATTAACTACCGAAGCATCACCTAGTAGGCACCACAAGGCCTTTATGTTCGAAGCTTTCTGGATACAAGACTAGGAGTGCCATGAAGTTATTGCCAAGTCTTGGACCTCAGAATAGGTTAAAGATTCTGCCCTACCATACAAACTTAAGGCTGTATCTTTCGCTCTAGCTCATTGAGTCGATTGAAGTTCTCCAAGGGCCATCTTCAAATAACAGCTTTGCAACAACACTTCAGAATCATATAAACCAACCTCATGGACACTATGATAAACTGACAACCACTAAATTGAAAGAAGAAATCCAGCAATTATGGCAACAAGAGGAACAGTATTGGGTGATGCACTCCAGGATTAACTGGCTAAGATAGGGGTATAAGAATACTAAATTTTTCCATGTGACTACCATTCAAAGGCGGCAACAGAATAGAATCAGCATGCTGCAGGATGACAATAAGAGGTGGGTGCGTGACCACAAACTTTTGAAGGAGATGACGTCGGACTTCTTTTCAAGACTCTATAAAACAGTGGGAAATCATGATTATGGGCCTATCCTAGATCAATGCCCGTGTGTTGTCATAGCAGAAATGAACACTCCATTAATAGTTGCGGTCACTCGCAAAGAGGTTCACCGAGCAACTTTCTAGTTGGGGACTACAAAAGCCCCGGGGCTAGATGGTTTGAATGGACTATTTTATCAGACTCACTGGGATATAATACAGGATGATCTCTTCCTCTTGGTGCAGGATTTCTTTCTATCAGGAGTGATGCCCACAGATCTTAATAGGACCCTTATTTCTCTAATCCCCAAAGTACCATACCCAGAACGACTAGATCAGTACCGTCCAATTAGCCTATGCAATTACGCCTATAAGATTATATCCAAGGTGATCGCCAATCGTCTGAAACCCTAGCTACCTGATCTAATTTCTATGAAACAATGTGCCTTTGTAAGTGGTCGCCAAATTCAAGATAATATTTTAATTGTCCAAAAGGTGCTTCATCAGCTAAAGATCAGGAAATGGAAGCGAAAATTTCAAGCAGTCCTAAAGATGGATATGCAAAAGGCGTATGACCGGGTGGAATGGGATTTCCTTAAAGATTATCTCCTCAAGTTAGGCTTCCATACTACATGGGTACAGTGGGTGATGCAATGTGTAACAACATCTCTCAGTGTGAAATTCAATAGAGAACAATCAAATTATTTCCATCCAACATGGGGCCTTAGACAGGGCGATCCTCTCTCTCCTTACGTATTCATTCTGCTGGCGAACGTCTTATCTAATCTTATAAACCAAGCTATTGACATGGGAAACATCAAGGGCATCAAGCTGAACAGGTGGTATCCTATCCTTTCTCATCTATCTTTCGCAGATGATGCAATCTTTTTCTAAGATGGTAAACTCCGGGAATGTCATAATCTCGCCAACATATTAAATCAGTACTGTTTAGTTACGGGTCATGCTGTAAATCGAAACAAATCAGGCATATTCTTCAGTAAAGCTTGCCCCATTAGACTACAGGAAAACTTGGCGAGGGAATTGAGAATACCTATGCTTGAGCAGACAGGTAAGTATCTGGGTATACCATCTGATCGAGGGCGATCAAAATGAGAGATGTTTGCCTGGATACTAGGGAGAGTGAATGCTAAATTGGAAGGATGGAAAGAACATTTAATCTCTAAAGGCGATAAGGAGATTCTGCTTAAGACTGTTGTACAGGCGATCCCACAGTATGCCATGTCCATCTTTAAACTTCTTGTGTCTCTTTGCAAATCCGTTGAACAGAGAATTGCTAGGTTCTGGTGGCAGAATGATTGTTGCAAAACAAGCATTCACTGGAAGCAATGGAAAGTACTTAAAAGTAGAAAGGAAAATGGAGGCCTAGGCTTTCGAGATCTCATCGACTTTAACAAAGCCATGCTTGGGAAACGAGCCTAGCGTTTAATCCAACAACCATTCTCCCTATGGAGCACACTCTTCAAAGGCCTTTATTTTCATTAAAAGGACTTCAAGTATGCAGATAGAGGAACTCGACCATCCTGGGGTTGGCAAAGCCTACTGCTAGGGAGGGATTCAATCTTATCTCAACTTAAGTGGTCAGTTGGTGATGGGCAAAAGATTAGAATCCGTGAAGATAGATGGTTATCTACAGGGGTACTAGGCGAACTTGCTATTAGAGGAGCACCCGTGATGGTAGCTGATCTTATCTATCCAGACCACAACACCTGGAATGTTCCTCCACTCAACCAGCATTTTGATGATCAGGTAATAGCAGAAATTCTAAACATTCCAGTAAGACCTCACTACGTCGCTGATCAACTTATTTGGACTACCACAAAACATGGCCAATATACAGTGAAAAGTGGTTACCAAGCTCAACGAAAGACAGCTACAAGCAATAGCCATAACCGTGCCTCATCATCATATCAGACCCCAGGGTTACTGTGGTGAAGGATTTGGACAATGAAACTAGCCCCTAAAATTCTAATATTCCTCTAGTCTTTATGCCACAACGCACTGTCCACAAAAGATAACCTATTTTACAGACGCATCATCATAGATCTTGTATATACTCTATGTCCTCATCAAACACCAGAAACATTGGAACATCTTTTTCTCTTCTGTCCATTGACACAGGGCATTTGGTCACACCCTCAGATCAACATTTGGCTATCACCACAAGTAGTACAACGAATGGATGCTTGGCTCGCATATAGGGTTGAAAACTAGCAAATCTCACCTGGTCTGGAGACCATTGCCTCAATTTTGTGGCAGATCTGGAAGGCGTAACAATTTTATCTTTCGCCGTCAGCGTCCTGATCCAACATAGGTAGTGGAGGTAGCCTTAGCCCATGTCCAAATCATCCAGCTTTCCACTCGACCCCCAACGAGCAAAAGGCGACTTTTTCCTCATCCTGAACGTCAATGGAGGCCACCCAATCCTGGAGTTCTAAAGATAAATATTGATGGTGCTTATCAACCCGCAAGCACAGAAGGTACTATGGCGTATATCTACAGAGATCATAATGGAAAATTAACTGATGGTTTTACCAAAGGTTTCCTAGCTTCATCGGCCTTGTAGGCTGAGATCCAGATGCTCAACCTCACCCTCCACCATCTATTGCAACACGGTAAAGCTAACGCCCCTCTTCTGATTGAATCCGATTGCCTCACTTTGGTGGAAGCTGTGAAAGATCCCAGATCGACGCCATGGGAGGCTAGGGCGCTGTTCGCAAAAGTTGCCGCATTTCTCCCCTGTTTCCCTAACCTTCGCCTTTTGCACTATAGGAGAGAGGAGAATTTTGTAGCTGATTGGGCCGCAAAAGCCCATGGTAGTGGCGCTTTAATCCCCAATTGGGCTGTTTCCCCTCCCCCAACTTTGTTGGATCTTGTTTACTTCGAAGCAATCGCTTCGGGTTGCTCTGTTCCTATTACTTGAATGCAAATTTCTATTATGACAAAAAAAAGAAAAGAAAAAGATAATGTGAAAAAGTATGAGTCTAAACTACTTTGGGCCATCTATGTGACACTTCTTGCTTGCAAACTCGCTCCTACTGAATTCTGCACATTGATATCACAATCCTCGAAAACTCTACAGGCTACCATGTGAATGTGTTATTATGAAAATTGTAAGGGAGAGAGGCGTACAAATTCTTGAGGAATTGAAGAAAGGCAAGTCCATGCCTAGGATAGTGGGGGTTTGAGATTCTAAATCGAACGCAAATCAAGCCTTCTGCTTATGGAGGGAAGCAAAGAGGAAAAGAAGAAGAAATTTTTAGAAAACCAAAAAAATTATTATTATTATTATTATTTGCTCTGATACATGTAGAGGACCGTGCTCCGATGATTGTAGAAGAAAAGTCATCTATAAGCCTATTTTCATTTTTCTTTAAAAGACGAAAATTTACAATGACTGATCATTTATACTTGCTATTATATTTGCTGTAAATCTTGAAGAGAAAGCATATATCAGCTACATTATTCTGACCCTACATATGATAAATACTTGCTCTAATACTTGCTATGAATCTTAAATACTTGATATAAATCTTTAAAAGACAAAAATTTACAATGACTCATCATTTAAACTTGCTTGAATAAAAGAAATTGATCCTACAAATGATATATAATGTCTTTTTTTTCTATTTCTCCAAATACGATCTTATTGCAAACATGCAGCAGAAGTACAGTGCAAGTGCTAAAGAAAAAATTAAATTTTAAAAAAAGATAGCAAGCGTTCAGCAAGGGCTGCAGCCCTTGCTGAACGCTTGCTGCAGATATTTTTTGTTTTTTAATTTATTTTAATTAGTATCTATATTAAAATTCAATTTCGAGGCTACGTCAGTGTCAAATCAACGTCATTTTGGACTTATTTACCCACGTCAGTACCAAAACGACGTTTTTTTTTTGTACTTATTTAATCACGTCAACACGAAAAATGATGTTGTTTTGCACTTATCTCATTGGAAAAATGCCACGTCAGTATTTTAGTCGGAATTTCTCGTTATTGGCACTTAGCACTTAAGTGTATCTTTTGGAACTTTTAGTACTTAAGTGTCCCATTGTGCTAAGTTTTGACGCTCGCCGTGTTTGACACTGGTAAACTTGCTAAACTTTGAAGAGTTTATGCTTATAACTTGTATTTCTACATTGATTCATTCCATATCACACATGGAATATGTCATTCATGCCAACTTGCCAAGTGCTCTAATCTGAACTTTATATATCACTCTGACATAAAGGCAAAACTTTTACTTTAAAAACGCAAAGATATTTCCAAAATCTTTCACGCCTGTGAACACATCTATTTATTGAAAGTATAGAAGGTGTCGTAAAAAGGAGAGGTTGCTGAGAAAATTTCCTATCATTTGAAGATGAAAAAAGGTTACCAGTGAACTAATATGTGCATTTAAGTGTACCGGCAAAATATCCTTGAGTTCACATGCAGATGATGATAACAGGTAGTGGAGAGCTTTTTTAGGTCTCCAAATGGAGCGCAAGGTACTGAGTGAGATTGTTAGAGCTCGAAGGACTTTTGATTGAATTTTGTTGAAAAGGGACATATGATAATTGAGGTGCTTCGACATACCAAACTAAAGGAAAAAACTTAGATAACATTAGTACATCAGTATGCTTGGAAGAATCTAAGTGTAAGGTGAACAAATTGAGAGATGGTAACCTTTTCAAGTTTGAATGGACCACTTTGTAGAGAAAGTTCGCAATATAGATGGAAAGGACAATAATAATCCACATACTTGGAAATGAAGACTCAACTCCATATAATTTTGATTTACATTCAAATTGAAGCTTAGAGCCAATTTTAGGCCTTAAAATCCACAAAGGAACGTTTTGAATAAGTCAGATGGGGTTTGCCAATGTTGGCTAAGTAGGGGGAAGTGTTAAGCAACTTTGTAGAGGCCGTTTGGTCAATTTTGACAAATTCATTATTTAGTTCCAAGTAAACTTTTTACGCTAAGAACAAGCTTTCAAAGGCTACTTTGACTTATTAAGTCTCCAACAAGCTGATCAAATTTGGAGGACTATAAATATATAACGCATAGAAGTGGTTGTCAAAGGTTGGCCAAGTTAATTAAAATGCTCTCAAAATTTGTTCTTATTTCTCTTGCTTATTCTTTGAGAATAACTTTATGATTCTGATTGTAATTCTTTGGGAGAGTGTGGGGGTAAGAATGGAGAATTTTCAAATAAGGGCATAAAATGTCTTCATTTTTCTTAAATAAGGACATGAAACGAACCTTTTTTTTCAAAATATGAACCCGAAGTGTCATCATTTTATCAAACAAGGGTATGAAGTAATTATGTCTGTTTCAATTAATGATTTGATTTCATGGTTGGTCAAGGGCATTTTAGTCATTTATCTTCCTCTTCTTCTTCTTCTCCTTCTCCTTCTCCTTCTCCTTCTTCTTCTCCTTCTTCTCCTTTATCTGCTTCTTCTCCTTCTTCTTCTCCTTCTTCTCCTTCTTCTTCTTCTTCTTCTTCTGCTTCTTCGCTTCTTCTGCTTTGATTTCATGGTTGGTCAAGGGCATTTTAGTCATTTATCTTCTTCTTCTTCTTCTTCTTCTTCTTCTCCTTCTCCTTTGATTTCATGGTTGGTCAAGGGCATTTTAGTCATTTATCTTCTCTTCTTCTTCTTCTTCTTCTTCTCCTTCTCCTTTTCTTCTTCTTCCTTTTGCTTCTCATTCTTCTCCTTCTTCTCCTTCTTCTCCTTCTTTTTCTCCTTCTTCTCCTTCTTCTACTTCTTCTCCTTCTTCTGCTCCTTCTTCTTCTTCTTCTTTTCTTCTTCTGCTTCTTATGCTTCTTCTCCTTCTCCTCCTTCTCCTCCTGCTTCTTCTCCTTCTCCTTCTACTTCTCCTTCTCCTTCTCCTTTTCCTTCTCCTCCTTCTTCTTCTTCTTCTTCTTCTTCTCCTCCTCCTCCTCCTCTTCTTCTCCCTTCTTCTTCTTCTTCTTCTCCTCCTCCTCCTCCTCCTTCTCCTCCTTCTCCTTCTGCTTCTGCTTCTGCTTCTCCTTCTCCTTCTCCTTCTCCTTCTCATGCTTCTTCTTCTTCTTCTTCTTCTTCTTCTTCTTCTTCTTCTTCTTTCCCTTTTCTGGTTTTTCTTTCTTCTCCACCATTCTTCTTCTTTCCCTTTTCTGGTTTTTCTTTCTTCTCCACCATTCTTCTTCTTTCCCTTTTCTGGTTTTTCTTTCTTCTTCATTGGTGGCCAGTCGGCTAGGCAAGGGTCGCCCTTGCGGCCATCGGCAAGGTTGGCCCTCACCAGATTTGGGCGAGGGTCGCCTCACCAACGATAGGCGAGGGATAGCCTTGCCTAGGCAATGCGACCCTCACCTTAGGTAAAGGCCACCATCGCCAGTGGCTAGCGAGGGTCGCCAAGCCCTCACCGGAAAAGTAAAAAAGAAAAGTGATAAAAGAAAATAAAAGATTAAAAATAATTTAAAATTAAAATTGTAATTGGATGAAAACGCCATTGACCGATCAAAATATTTAGCTAACCAGCAACTGGTGCGGTCAAGCTTTTATCTGAAACAACCATGGCCACTTTAGCCCCTTATTTGAAATAACCATGTTCACTTTAAGCCATTTTTTGAAATAATGTCCAATTCTGGTTGTTATTTGAGAAAACGAGAGCACTTTAGATTTTTATTTGAATTTTTCTCGGTAATAATTATATAGAGTGTTTCAAGCATAGAGTGAAGTATGTAGAGTGATCTATGGTTCCTCGTGGGGAGGCAACTTCGTCTGTACATGATGTCAAGACTTCATCAGTGCACTAGTGGATGTTAGCCTTGTTGTTGGGTTATTAGAGCCGCGAGACTGAATTAATCCGAACCGGGAACCACTATAGATTTTCATAGATAAAAAACATACATGGTTCGCATGGCAGGTTTCGTCTACTAATACTAATTCAGTCTCTATACACTATTTTGCAGGAAAATGTGGTAGAATTCCTACAACAACCGATTCACCCCTTTTTGGCTATTATGTTTACTCCAATTCACAAAGCACCCAAGAACAGGGATCAAATTCCATTCCAAGAATCGGCCCCGATTCCCTCAATCCTTTATCGTCTCGCACGCAACCACTGATATTCTTGGTATAAGAACTTGTGTACCAAGGTTTGTTCCAGAAGGGATTTTTCCTCCAATAATGTAATCACAAAGTATGTGAGCCAGTCAATGAAATGATAAGAAACCGACAACAGAAAGAACTATAATAGATGAGCAATGTTTCATGAATAGCTTTGACTTGGACACCGTTTGAATCGACTTGTCAAATGTGCTGAGGGAAAAATTGTAAAGAATTTCTTACATCGTCAACGGAAGATAGTGCAAGAACCAAAAAATCGAAACAGTGCAAAAGTACAAGGACCATGAACGTAATGTTGGTTGTTTACTCTTGGCGTAGGCAATACTTGTTTTTCAGTGCTCAAGTCGGTTAATTCCATCAAGATTTGGGCAGAATCGCCGAAAGACGTCCTTAAGTCGTCACTAGAAAAGAGCACAGGCGATCAAATTTGTGGCCAAACATAATAGAGAGACCAAAAACAAACATGTGCACAAGTAAGGACACGGTAATTGTAAATTTTCTTTGGTTCTAATATCTATCAAAAGATATACAAGAATGAAAATCGGAAAACTAATAATCTTCAATCAGGCAACACAGACTAGAATAGTAAAACGAAAGAATAACACTATAAGTACCTAAACTTTTGTCCGATGTACAATAGTATACCTAAACTTCTTTCTTGTTCTTGTCTCAACTTTTCGATTTTTGCTCAACATAAGACAACCGTTAAGATTAATTGCCATGTTATATGATTTTGCTAATATGACTGCCTATTTATAAAAAGTTAAGCCTAATTGTGGGAAAATTACTGAAAAATCTTAAACTTATTGCAATTGTGTCAATTCACTCTTAAACTTATTTTTTTGACCAATTAAATCCTAAACCTTTTACAATTATTCTTGATCAGTCCATCCAGCTAAAATTGGCTGGCCTGTGCTGATGTGGCAGCTAGCAATCTTTTTTTAATAATATTTTATTTTTTGAAATATTTTATTAATATATATTTTTTCCTTTTTTCTCTTTTTTTCCTTCTCCCTTCTTCCTTCTTCCTCCCTCCTCCCTCTTTCTTCCTTTGGCTTTGGTGACCGGCTAGGTTGGCCGATCACTAGACCGAGGTGAATCGGCGAGCTCACCTTGCTGGTCGGCGAGCTCACGCCCAAAGCAATGGCGGGGTGAGCCCCCGCCGAATCTAGGGGGGCTCACCGGTCGGTGAGCTTGCGCCTCGGCAAGCTCACGCCGAGCGTGAGCTCGCGCGGTGGGGTGAACTGCCGAGATCCCGCAAGGGCTCGCCCGGATCGCTGGGCGCGACCTTGCCAACTGGCAATGCGAGCCCGCTGGATCGCCTCAGTCCAGCGACCCGCCAGGCTGGCCGGTCACCAGAGCCAAAGGAAGAAAGAGGGAGGAGGGAGGAAGAAGGAAGAGGGAGAAGGTTAAAAAAAATAAAAATAAAAAAAAAGGAAAATAAAAAAATAAAAATAAATAAAAAATAAAATATTATTAAAAAAGGTCGCCGGCGTCGATTGCCACATCAGCATTGGCTGACCAATTTTGGCTAGATGGACTGATCGGGAATAATTGTAAAAGGTTTAAGACTCAATTGGTCAAAAAATAAGTTTATGACTGAATTAGTACAATTGCAATAAGTTTTGGACTTTTTTGGTAATTTTCCTGCCTAATTGTTGATTTTGGCTCACTTGCTAAGTAAAAATTGTACCATCTTCATTTGGTGTTGGGTGATGAGGAGAGAGAGTACTGACTTAGACAATTTTGTCCATATGATATGTCTCTATTAAAGTGACATCATTTTGAGAGGCCTAAACATATGCCAATATTGATGGTTAATGGCTATATATAGCGTTCACTTGGACATTTTTTGTCCTCAACTTTAAATGGCGGCTTCTCATTGACCTATATGAAAAGTTAAGGGACTTGGTTGGACAAAAGGTTCGTGCACTCGATTGTAAAGCAGGCGGTCATTATTCCTAAAAAAAAAAAAAAAGTTCAATGTTCCTTTAAAAGTTCGAAAATTTTGGGCATACATGCTCAAGATATGGATGGGCATGATTGCCCATCCAGTAATCTGAATACACTAATGCGAAATAGCCACAATGGGGCTCGATACAACATGATTGCGTTGATCGATCCATTTGAGGTAACCATAAGTCACTCTCGGGGCACTCATATCGACTTTCATGATCAGATGAAAATTCTGCTTCTCGTGCTTGTGGGTGAATGTGAGATTGCTAGGCTGTAGTGTGACCTTTCATTTCCTTCGGACATTCCACAATCGCTTGGTAAACTGAAGAATCGTCTCCAACATTTGTCAAAACCCTTTTGAAGCTCTTAACTTTGGTTGAGTCGGTTTTGTTTGAAAATATGGTGACGAAAGAAGGGTAGTTCAGGTCACCATTACTTTGGCTGCAATTCCACTGGCCTCTCCTGATGACTGCATTCATTTGCTTCTCGGTATATCCCAAGCTGCAAAGGAAATCGATATAATCTTGCAAGTTCAGGTCATATATAAATCCGGGGTCCATGGCATTGTTAGGATTGACATGGCCTGCTCCAAAATCTAGAGGCGTGGCAGCATGTAGCCACTTTTGGTATTTCAAGGTCGTCCCGGTGTTATCCCCGGTGTATGCTGTGGCTATGGTTGGTGATTTGTTGGCTGCTGGGCTCTAATCTTTGTGCATATCCGTGGCAATATGTGGCGCTGCCATGGAGGTGCCCGCACACATAATCGGTCACTATATCGTATGGGCCAACTTTCATATACGGCGTCTTTGGCGCAACTGCAGCTAGTATATCCACTCCTGGAGCAAGAATATCTGGCTTCAAGATGCTTGGATTGACTGGATCTGCCCATCTCGAAGAGAAATCGGCAACTTGAGGCACTGGGGTTGAGCCCAATTGGGTCTGCAAGAACCTCATGCTCACAGATGCATTGTTATATGTCTTGTCACGTAGTCCCTTATTTGAGTTTCTAAAGAATTAGGAAAGAACACAGATGGGATGGGATAGCCTTGAGGATCCAATGTTACCCCGTCGCCGAAGAGAATTGCACCGTATGCTCCTTTAATCTTGAGTTCGTAGACCTGATAGTCTAAACCATCCTTATTGTCTCTGTCACAGAAAACAAGCTTTCCAGCAATCTTTTGGTTGTAGTGCTGACGAGCGGCACTTTGCTTCGTCAGGGTGGTCTTTGCCACAATATACTTGTGCATCAGCGATGTAGATGTTCTCAGGGAAGTACGACGTGCCCCTATAGCTAATCCATTTCCCAGTCTTGAAGTCGCAACGAAGCTTCGGTCAATAGTTCCAGCTCCTACCGTCATAATCCAGGGCACTCCATTGTACGTGGAGTTAGTGGCTGCATCATTTGCCCCTGCACAGACACCGATTTTATACCCTTCTCAATTGCCAACAAAGATGCTATGGCAATCACATCGTCGAAGTACGGTGTGAACGAGATGCCAATAGACTAGGACATGACATCTACTCCATTCCAGTGTGCACATCACTCGACACAGACTTGTAATTGTCATCTGCCTACAAAACTTTGTACCTCGCAACATGAGCTACTGGCGCTATTTCTCTAGCCATCCACTTCACATATCCTAAATGACTTGCTCCAAGTACAGGGGCCCCTGCAGCGGTGGACGATGTGTGTGTGCCGTGATCGAAGAAGTCTCTCATGGAGTTGTAGTCACTTATTATTTTATATTTTTATCTCCGATGAGTTTCCGAGTGCAGTTAGATGGGCTAAATGCTGTCGATTCCAGGCCAAACAATTTGCAGAATATAATAATAAAATAGCAGAAAAGACCAGAAAATTTGTTATCGAAGTTCACCCAAATGAGTCTCCGAAGAGTGCAGTTCGAAAAAGTTGGAATGGATCTTCTCTCAAGATCAAGGCACAAAGAGATTGAGAACCCTTATCAAGAAAAACTCACTTTTTTTCTTCTCTCTTTTTCTTGCCTCTCTATTTCCTTTTTAGCGTCTTAACGGCTAGGGTCTTGCCATCGCTAATATAAAGATATCACTTTTAACCTAAAAGGAAATCTGGGAAAAGACAAAAAAGCCCCTAAAAACAAATATTTGACTTCATCTATAACAATCTCCCACTTGAAGACAAATATACCCAAGCACCAAGCAACTTTGCATCCATCTTCTTCAAGAAATAGTAGTTGAAAAAAAAAAAAAACTTGTGCCTCTGCGATACTCCTCATCAATCAACATGGAGTAATACCAATGGTAGTAGTACATAAAATATGCTTCTCTCTGTCTACTACCTTGGTCATCATGTCAACTGGATTCTTCGAGCCATCAATCTTCTATAGCTTTAACTCATTATCTTTCAATGCTGACCTGATAAAGTGATAACGCTTCTTGATATGTCTAGTTCTTGAGTGATAAGCTGCATTCTTTGCTAAGTGCACTGCACTTTGACTATCACTCCAAAGTGTACTGACTGGCTATTTTCGATGTAGCTCCTCCATGTAATCTTGTAATCACATGATTTCCTTGGAGGCTTCTGTAATCGCCACGTATTCTGCCTCTGTCGTCGATAAAGCCACTACTTTTTGTAGTTGAGACACCCAACTCACTGCTATACCTGCAACTGTAAAGATATATCCAGTGGTACTCTTACCACTATCTCGATCACCTGAATGATATGCATCTACATAACCCTGCAACTCTAGAGATGTACCACTATAACAAAGTGAGTAATTGGAAGTACCTGCTAGATATCTCAATATCCATTTCTTTTGCATTCCAATGCTCTCGCCCGGGTTCTGCATATATCGACTCACAACTCCCCTTTGCTTGTGCAATGTCCGGTCTCGTGCTCACCATGGCATACATCAAACTCCCCTTTGCTGATGCATATGGAACTACTGCCATCTCATCTTTCAAAGCCTGAGCGCTTGGACACATATCCTTGGAAAGTTTGAAGTGACTCGCTAGAGGAGTCGCAACCAGTTTTGCTTTGTCCATGTTAAATCTTTTTAACACCTTGTTCACATAGTCTTCCTGCAACAACCATAATTTCTTATTTTTCCTATCCCTGATGATTTTCATGCGTAAAATATTCCTGGCCTCTCCAAAGTCTTTCATAGCAAACTGTGATGATAACATCTTTTTCACTTCTATGATTCTCTTCATATTGGAACTAGCCACCAGCATGTCATCCACATATAAATAGAGATACACAATGTCACCATCATCATATTTGCGAAAATAAACACAGTGATCAGACTCACAGTGTGCAAATCCTTTCTCTTGCATGAAACCATCAAATTTTAGGTACCATTGCCGCGGAGCTTGTTTCAAGCCATACAAGCTTTTCTTCAAGCGACATACCATGTGCTCCTTACCTTTGACTTCAAAACCCTTAGGTTGTGCCATGTATAATTCTTCATCTAAGTCACCATGTAAAAACACCGTTTTACGTCTAACTAACTCAAGATGAAGATCCTCCACTGCAACTATACTCAGCAGAACTCAAATTGATGTCATTTTCACTACAGGAGAAAATATCTCGGAGTAGTCGATCCCTTCTTTTTGATAAAAGCCCTTGACTACAAGTCTCGCCTTGTATCTAATACTACCATATGCTTCATTCTTAATCCTGTACACCCATTTGTTTAATAAAGCTTTTTTACCTGTGGGTAACTTGGTCAACTCCCAAGTTTTGTTCTGAAGTAACGAGCTCATCTCGTCTTTCATAGCACACTCCCACTACAAGTGAGACGTGTTTGCCTTTGCCTCATTGTAAGTCTCCGGTTCCCCCGAATCTGTATATAAGACATGGCTCAGAACAGTATTAGCTGATGGATCAAAAATTACCTTTGGCTTTCTCACACGTGTAGACCTCCTCAAGACAGGTACTTCAAGGTTGTTAGTCTGCTCCGAATCATTGCGTTCCTCTTGAACTATCTCTTCACTGATAATAGGCTCATCTTGAACCTCTCTTTCAAGTGCACTTTGATCTACTTGAAACATCTTCACAGGCATTGTGTCTAATTCAACATACTCTGATTCTATTACTTTCTCATGCTCTATCTGACGATCTTTGTACATCTTTTCTTCATGGAATACCACATTGCGACTGCGGATGACTTTGTTATTCTCATAATCCCAAAGCCTATAGCCATACTCGTCACCATCGTATCCGATAAAGACGCACTTTTGGGACTTAGCATCAAGCTTTTTCCTATCCTTCCTGTCAATCAAAGCATATGCAATACAACCAAATACCTTTAGATGTGAATAATTAATCTTTTACCCGACCACCGTTCTTGTGGTATTTCTCCATCCAACGCACTAGATGGACTTCTGTTGATAAGATAAACAGTTGCATCAACTGTGGCGGCCCATAAGTGTAGCGGGAGACCTGCGTGTAGCCTCATGCATCTCGCTTGTTCTAGAATAGTCATGTTCATCCTTTCAGCTACACCGTTCTCTTGAGGAGTTCTAGGAACAGTCTTTAACCCGTGTATGCCCTCTCGACTGAAATATTCTGCAAATTCCTTACTCGTGTATTCACCACCATTATCATATTTGAGCTTTAATCGATAACCTGTCTCTTTTTCTACCATGGTCTTCCACATTCTAAACATCCCAAATACTTCTAAGAGCATAGACCCAACTTTTCTCTCAAGAGCATAGACCCAAGTCTTCCTTGTTACATCATCAATGAATGTGACAAAATATCTCAAAAATTACCACCATAAGAGAGTTTCACCAAGATGTCCCAAACGATAATGCCAAAGAGTAGGTCCCCATACATCTTGAAGAAGGTATGAACCAACTCTAGTTTCCACTCTCCGCATCCAAAGGCAAACCTTCTTGGTAGTTTTTTGAAATCGCCCATTCTAGTTTGAAAACCGAGATGTTCATAGTCACGGTTCCTTTCCCAACAATGGGACACATGTGGCCGTTTTCCATAAATGCAACTCCATTGACATAATCAAAAATTTGCGAGGTGCAATGAAAAGAAACGGAATCAATAAACCATTTATCCGTTGTCAAGTCAAACCCCGCAAACAAACACAAGTTATCTAGCAAAGATTCATCGCTAACCACATTAGCTCCTTGATTCTCATCTTGTTGCTTCTTTTTGTAGGCTTCACAAGGTCCGGTTTGTGACAAAACCAACACTCATCTTTTGCAACGTCTCTTATCCCTTGATTGTGATCTCGACGCCCGCTGAAATTTCCTCTACTTTTACTTCTTCCACGGATAATGCCGTTGAAGATGTAGATGCAGAAAATTATCTCCACTAAAGGCGGTCCCCTTCTCACACTGTCGTTTCCATCATGGAGGCACTGGCGGCATCTCCTTGTCACTGAGCTTGCGCTCTCCGGCCATATTCCGCTGTCGAGGATTCCAATGATGACACCTTCTCCATATGAGCTTGTGGGCCATAGTCCAGAGCCTTGCTTTAGGCCGAGGAACTTACTGCTGTGGGTTGTGAACAGCTTGCCAAAGGACTCTTTAATCGTTTCTCGATGAGCAGGAGATTCTTCAATCTTGGCTAGCTCAGACGGCGTGGGCCTGGCCCTAAAACCGTGCATGACATGGTTGTACGTATAGAGCCACCTGTCCTTGCCAATGCCGAGAGATGGGGACAATGAGTCCAAGATGGCACGGTGCCATGTCTCGTGGGTTGAAAAAGAAGCTGGTTTTTGTGAATAGTCCATGTGGATGATATACGTCTGGCGTTCTTCAGATTCCGACATCACAAAGCTAGTCACGGTGGACGATACAATTAGCCATAAAAACATGATTCACGAAGCCGAACTAGATGGATTCATCGCCCTGCTAGTCATGGGACTCATGTCTGATGAAAGAGGGCTAAAAGAAGGTGCTGAGAGGTGAGCTACTTGCACATTTCAGATGAAGGTGCATGATCTTATTTATAGAAAGACTCGTCTGTCTCTTTTTTTTTGTTGCTTATGTTCAGAGGGAGGGAAAGAACCGGAAGTTTGATGCTCTCGGAAAGTCCCTTACTGTTAATTGGTTTCATATGCTTTATTCAAGATCTGGAAATTACACTGGACTCGCACTTTTTGATTATGTTATGGATTTGACCATTAAGATTACTCCTTATACCCAGATTTTTTATACTGATTTTATGATTTAATGTGGACAGATTGGACACTTCCAATTAGTTTGAACTGTTACCGGAGTGGATAGCTACTTTAAAGAAGCCTTTTGAAAACCAGGGCAACTTCTGATGTATCCGTTCCAAATTTAAACTGGAATTTTGTACGGACACCCAAAGTTGACATTTTATAGGTTAAGTTTAATTATTCTATGCTAATGTTCTGTTTTTTCCTTTTATTTAGTCTTCCAACTTTTTTTTTATTTGACCTTTTGTCCATATCAATCGTTTTAAGTTTAATTACTGCAGTGTAATTCACTCTTACTAAAATTTTCAGGATAAGTACACTATAGTGCTATAAATTGTGTATGGCGCTCACTTTGGTGCAAAAAGTTTTTGTTGGATCACTTGAGTGTCAAAAAGTTTGAAAAATGCTCACTTTGGTGCCAACTCCGATCTGGTTTGGCCGGAAATCCGACGTGGCACTTTTTTATTAATTTTTGAAGCTGATGTTGCTTCCGGAGAGTATAGTCAGCATCCTAACACCAAAACGACACCGTTTGGTGTCTCCCCCAATTCAAAACCCTAAATCTCCGGCTAGTTGCCGTCCTTGACGGCCCCTGCGCTCGGCGGCTGCAGCTCCGACCTCGACCTTGACCCCGACCCCAACCCTGACCCTGACGATGGCCACTTAGCGACCGGCCGCTCCGACCCCCGACCCCGACCCCAACCCTAACCCCAACCTTAACGATGGCCACTGGCGACGATGGCGACGACGGCCACTCGGTGGCCAAGTTGAAGGCCGTGATCTAGCCGGTGCTCGGGGAGGCTGCCGATGAGTGTGCCACCATTGATGTCTCCCTCTCCATCTCCGATCTCCGATCTCCTCAATAAGTGCTTGGCCTGCGTCTTCCAGTACCTAGGCTCTGGCGACCGGGGTTGGTGCTCCCTCATGTGCCATCGATGGCGTCCAAACAGCAACGAGCAATGGCGACTGAGTGAGCGATGGCGGCCCAGCGATGGCGGAGGCCGAGTGACGATGGCCGAGCGAGCTAGGTTGGAAAAACCCTAATTTCATCCCCAAATAAAAAAAAAAAATCCCCAAATGAGTTAAACGGTGTCGTTTTTGTGAGGCCATCCATGTAGGACGGCAAAACGACGTCGTTTTCTTGAGGAGGACCAAAAACGATGTCGTTTAAAGGCCTTGTCGAATTTAAAAAAAAAAAAAAAAAAAAAAGCCACGTAATCATTTTGGCTGGAATCTTTCCCCGATGGCACCAAAGTGATCGTTTTTCCTCCAATTTGGCACTTAAGTGATCTAACGGAAACTTTTGGCACTAAAGTGAGCGCCGTACACAACTTATGGCACTGATAGTATACTTCTCCCAAAATTTTCGAATGACATTACTAAGGTGGTGGGGGAAATTCTAGATCCCAGTCCATCAATTTAATGGACCGGTCCCATATGTAGTCTAGATAGATGGATCAAAAGGAAAAAAATTTCAACCGTTTGGATAATTTTAAAAAATAAGAACTTATAAACAGTTAAAGGAAAATTTTCGATTATAAAATTACACATAAAACTGGGAGTCAAGGAAAATTACCGCATATGAGGAAAATTACTCATTGATAGAATCTGTAAGTTTACGAATTGTGAAGGAATATTACTATTATAGAAATAAGTTACTTCAAATAGGAAAAACATATTTATGAAAATTCAGCCTGTTTAGGATATTTCATAGAAAGTTATGAATGCTAGAACATTCAACTTTTTGAGACTTTGAAGCAAATTACAACGGTACTAACTTGTCATTTACAACAGCTTACTGGAAAATTACAATCGTTGAGGACTATTACTAAGCATAGGTATCATTACTTACAATAATTTGAGATACTTTACCATGAATTGGTTAATTCGAGGGTGACGACGCCAGCCCTAGCCTTTGGCCATCACCAAGGTTTGGTGACCTGCTGAAGGAAGAATGAAGGGAAGAAAGAAAAAAAAAAAAAAAAAAAAAGAAAGAGAAAGAATGAAAGAAAAGCAAGGAAAATAAAGGAAAAAGAAAAAGGATGTATAAATAAATAATTTGAAAAATATTTAAATATTATTAAAAATTATTCACATTAGTGTCGGCCGGTCAAAATTAACCAAATGGACTGAATTGTCATAAATGCAAAAAGTTTAAGACTCAATCAGCCAAAAAAATTTTATAACTAATTAGCATAATTAAAATAGGTTTCTTATTGATAATTTTTTCGATCACGTGCCTTCGGTAAATATAAACCGCAGCTCGACATTTTCTTTTTGTTTCAAAAGCAGCACCGTTGGTTTGGCTCAGTCCACGTGCCATTGTAGACGTCACCCCTATTAGCCATGTGGGATGCAAAATAAGTTTCTTTGGGATGAAATACTATGGTGCACATTTTTGTCCATCGACCAAATTCGTGGTTTTTTTGTTTTTGGTCGTTTGAATGATTTTATTTTTTTCCCGAAAGTATATGCTCAGACTTTGTTTTGTAGGATCCCGTCCATTTTTGGATTTGACCTTTTGTAAAATGATACATAAAAATCAGAAATCTAAAATTTATCATCTTCAAACGTGCATTGCACTGGTTAACCAATAATATAGTAAAAAGAATGCGAATCATCCTATTATAAGTTAGAAGATTTAGAGTTAGCGTACACTCCAATGGATGGGCATTATGGCCAGTGGCTAGTAACGACTTTTCATAGGCCAGTAAGAAATAAGCCACAGTGGGGGTCGACACTAAAAGATTTTGTTGATAATGCCATTTTACGTTACTGTAAGTCACTGCCGAAGCACTCTCATTGACTTCTATGCTCAGATCGTAACTCAGCTTCTCATACTTGTGAGTGAACATGCGATTTTCTAGGCTCCGGTCTTACTTTCATTTCCTTAGGACGTGCCATAATTGCTTGATAAACAAATAGAATCATCTCCACTTTTGTCACCACCCTTTTGAAGCTCTTGACTTTGCTTAAGTCGGCTTTGCAAAAAAATATGGCGATGAAAGAAGGGTAGTTCCGGTCGCCATAGCTTCGGCTGCGAGCTGAACTCATCTGCTTCTCGGTATATCCCAAGCTGCAAAGGGATTCAGTATAATCTTGAAAATTCATATCATATTCGGTGCTTATCCTAGGGGAGAAGAAAGACGGCGTTGGGTGTGAAAGTAGACAAAAGAAAACATATGAAGGATTTTTCGGGGTAAATTTGAAATTATGATTTGTGAGTGAGGTGAGATGGGAACTAGAAATAATTTATTAGGTCTGGGCAGAGCATGCCAAAAAGCTGAACGTAAGGGCCTAGAGATAAAAGCTTTTGGAAACAAATGGGCTTTCAAATCACTTCACCAAACATAATCGAATGTCAAAAGCTTTATAACTCAAGTCTCTTTAGTGTTGTCAAATGTAGCCTAAATTCAAGGTCCATCATTTTGTCAGGATTCATATTGTTGCGGAAAATGAGCTATCGAATAATAATATAGATAGAAGAAGAAAATATATTAGACATGTGATTTACGTGGCTTGATCATAAAGACCTATGTTCACAATGAGGGTGGCGATAAATTCACTATAGATCAAACAATACATGGCAATTACGAGTTACTCAAACACTCTTAGTGTTTTCCAAGCTACAATTACACCCAATAACGCACATAGTGTTTAGCCTCGAAATTCCTCACAAAATAATCTCTTAATCTCACGAAGGAATTACACACAAATCTTACCACAAGATTTAATCGGCTACAAACACTTGAATTCTTAGATGTAATTTGCTGAAGAATGACCCACAAGACTCACTGCCAAGCACTCGTATCGGCACTTCAAGTCTTCTCTCTTTTTCTGGACATATACGGCACATGATTGCACTTTGATCAACAACGGCGCATCACACTATCCGCAAACCAAAAAAAATAGCCGATATATTTAGTAAAGAATCTTCATCAAATCCAAGTGGGAGTCAACTTCTCCAGTTTCCTATTTTGCTTTTTATGGATTGACTGGAAGTGGGAATTAATCTATTCTTTCTTTGACCCATGCTGACTAAGTCTAGTCCAACACAAAGTCCATGTTCGACTTTCCAGTTTGAGAACAAAGACTTCGATTCTTATATGGAATATGCTTCAACAAACTTGTGTCCATCCAAAACCGACTTATCCATTGTAAATGTTGCTTCAACACCAAATAATTTCCATATTTTTTGGCATTCTTTATTCGGATCAGGTTTCATACGATGGGTTTAAACTTG
Organism: Eucalyptus microcorys; assembly: GCA_014182515.1. Lineage (NCBI taxonomy): Eukaryota > Viridiplantae > Streptophyta > Magnoliopsida > Myrtales > Myrtaceae > Eucalyptus > Eucalyptus microcorys. The sequence goes on along the minus strand of CM024567.1, from coordinate 22,516,279 downwards.
AGACATATTTCAACAATCTTCATATTGGCTTGACGTTGAACCAAGTTGTAATCGCTTCGCAAAAATTCAAACTCTACCACGACTATCCTATAGCCTCCAATGGGCTCAATCGCCACAGGTTTTATCCAAGTTCAAGCCTCATTTGAACTTCACTATAACCGAGGACGTCTTCGGAACGCCAACTCCACATGTACCTTTAATTGCTTTGTAAGAATTTTCCAACACAACCTCCTCAACTACATATAAAAGAAAACCATTATTGTATCCATATTTATCAGGAGATTGAATATGTACCTTGTTAATATTAGCAATTACAGCAACCGTTGGCTCTGTAAGCTCCACCTCACTACAAGCACCATTCGTATCAATTACTTCGTCAATTCTTGTACTAGCTACCTTAGGAGTTTCTGGTTGCAACTCCACCTCAAGATGAATACCATTCAGATCCATATAAATACTGTTAAAATCATTCATAGCCAGAGGTACTAGAGACTCGTCAAATGTAACTTCTCTGTTAATAACATGTGAATTAAATTTCGAGCACCACAACCGATAACCCTACTTATCTTGTGCATAACCTAGGAATATGCACTTTCGTATCTTTCTATCGAGCTTACCATCACTCACTCAAATGTAAGATGGACAACAAAATATTCTAAGAATAGAATAATTAGTAACGTTACCTTACCACACTTCTTCAGGAGTTAGACATCTGGTTGCAGTAGATGGGGATCTATTTATCAGGTAGCTTGCTGTGCTAAGCGCATCCATTAGGAACCTTCTAGCCATACCAGCACTAGAGAGCATTTTATAGATTGTCTCTAGTAACATTTTGCTCATCAATGCTGCAACATGCTATGGTTCATTGGCATAAGTGTGATATTTCATTATACCTTCCTTCATGCAGCATTCATTTAATAGTTTCGAGCAAAATTTCATGCTATTGTCAGTCCGTACATACTTAATCATCTTACCAATCTCCTTTTCAACAGCATGGATGTAATTTGCTAAAGAAAGACCCACGAGACTCATTGCCAAGCACTCATATCGATGCTTCAAGTCTTCTCTCTTTCTTTGGACATAGATGGTACACGATTGCACTTTGATCAACAATGGCGCATCACACTATCTGCAAGCCAACAGAACAGTCGAGATATTCAATGAAGAATCTTTACTGAATCCAAGTAGGAATCAACTTCCCGAGTTTCCTATTTTGCTTTTCGTGGACCAACTGGAAATGAGAATTAATTTCCTTTTCTATTCTTTCTTTAACCCATGCTGACCAAGTCCAAGTCCAACACAAAATCCATGTTGGACATTTTAGTTTGAGAACAGAGACTCCGATTCTTATTTGGAATATGCTTCAACAAACTCGTGTCCATCCAAAATGGACTTATCCATTGTAAATTGTCGCTTGAAAGCCAATTAATTTCTATATCTTTTGGCATTCTTCATTCGGATTAGATTTCGTACGATAGGCTCAAATTTGAGACATGTTTCAACACGTATGATCTGCTTGGAAATCTAGAGACATGGCCATGGCGGCATGTCACAAACTTTGATCTTTCAAGATTATCTCGGTGTTATCGGTGGTTTATGCAGTGGTCATCATGGCCAATTTAATAATGGCAGGGCTCAATCATTGGGACGGCTTTTAGCAAAGCGACGACCCAAACAACATGCAGTGTAATGTCTTGAATTTGAGCTAGAAGAGAAAATTTAAATTTTGGAAATAAATTATGATGGAATTCAAGTTGGCGGAAGATGACTTACCTTATCCGATGCGCAAACTTTAATTAGCCCCGGAACAAATGTTGAATTGCCGATGAAACATGAATAATATTACTTCACGTTAGTCTGGATGCGATCACGAGGAAAGCACTCGATTTTCACAGTGTAAATGCCGATTGTTCTTGTAAAACTGAAATGGAATGCCTTCTTCTTTCTGATGGAATAGGAGAGAAATTTGGTGCGTATTTTCTGCCAGCAACAACTCCCAACAATTGTCTTTTAAAGGCTTTTATACGACTCCATGACACCCCTACAAATGGTGTCATTCCATCGTACCGTATCAAGGCGAACCGATGTGGTCCAATTGCACCCCATCATGGACGTACTAGCTAAAGTACAACATCTCCCACTCGGACATGATGGGCTTGATAGTTCTCTATCAAGAATATAAGGCATTCAACATTTATCAACTTTACAAAACAATTCATACTGGCAAGTAAGCTGTGCGACCAGTGAGTACACCTGTACTTGGGAGCTCAAATTATGCACCTATTAGGGATGACATAATGGCTACAACCCCGAAAAAGAAATAAACAATTGATGTCTCACAGTACCCCAAACATATTTTTGTTATATCAGTCCAAGTATACCTATCCCTTAAAGGCTATACTTGACTATTCTCAAAACACCATGTATTTACAATTATATCCGCAACCAAAAGGGGCGATATAATTGGTCGACTAGTAAATACATGTGATAGATGTAAAACAACAATAGTCTTCCTTTGCACTTATGTCTCTCTCCATTTCAGAACAACTGCTTTCCTAGACACGTCCCATAGGCCATATCTATTCATGACCGCCCGTAACATGCTAAAGTAGCAACATTGATCTTTCACTTAGAGAACATAGTCAAAAGTAACATAGGGCACATAATGAGGTAAATTATAAATTACCTCAAGGGCTCACACGATGAGTAAATAGGGATAATTTTACTCACTTTCCCTTGTCGGTCGTACAATGCACATGTAGTATGAATTACATGCTATAGTGGATTTCTCTTTCTATAAGAGCGTATGTCATTTACTAAATATATCCACTATACGGATCTTAGCCTAAACATAGTCACGTGCCTCTCACGTATTCATGTTTAGCTCGAGTGCTATATCAGCTCGCTTTCTATAGCACCCAATTAAGTACTCGCATCCGGCATCTTACAGGCATATATGATTGTGGGACTACCATGTTCGGTCTTATTATAAACAAATCACAGATCTCATCTTGACTCCAATCAATGTGACATATTTTTATGTACCAGACTTGCTCTTCAGCATTTATTTGTACTTAACGTCTCATCTCAACGTGCTAACTACAACACTTGAGGTGATTGCTGGTGTGAGTGAGCCAATCATTACCTGCCGACATACTTTTCAATAATATATGTGTGTAGTGCTAGTCTCATACTATATTCGTACTTATTGATAAAACATCAAGTCACTAATAAATAAACAAGTACAATACATATGTTCACAAATACATAAAACCAATGATCCTCTACAATAACACATCACATTCTACGCAATCCTAGTGACATTTTGTGAGTCAAGAACATGTCTCTAGGAATAGCCTTCGTAAATGGATCAGCAACCCTTCTATTGGTTGAAATGTATTGTAGGATCACTTCTTTCTGTGCTATTATATCTCTTATGAAGTTGTTCTTTATGTCAATGTGCTTCGTCCTTCCATGATACTTGGGATCATTCACATAGGCAATGGCTGCTTTTTTATCGCAATAAACTATCACCGGTCTAGGAACTTCAGTGACAGTGGCTAAATTTTCCAAGAAACGTTTTAGCCATACTACTTTTTGCACTGCAGTAGAACATGCAATAAAATCTACTTCTATCGTAGACAATGCCGTGCATATCTGTTTCTTGCTATTCCAAGAAATTGCACCTCCATTGAGCAAGAACGCATATCCAGAAATTGATTTACGCTCATCGAGGTCTCCACCCTAATCAGCACCTAAGATGCCTAATAGGCGTAAATCACTCCCTTGGTAACAAAGTCGATAGTCCATAGTGCTTTTCAAGTATCTCAGGATCCTCTACACTGCTTTCCAGTGTGCTTGACCAGGATTTAATTGATATTGGCTTACCGATCCCATGGCATAACATATGTCGGGTCTAGTACACATCATAGCATACATCAAACTTCCGACCGCACTAGAGTAAGGAACAGTTTCCATCACTTTAATTTCTTATGGAGTCTTAGGACACATCTCAGTACTTAGACCTTCACCTTGCATGACAGGGGTATCAATGGGATTACAATGCTGCATATTGAAACGCTCAAGAATTTTCATAATATAAGACTCTTGTGATAAAGTAATGAGTTTCCTTGATCGATTTCTTTCGATCTTAACTCCTAATATATAAGCAGCTTCTCCCATGTCATTCATTTCAAAATTAGAGGACAACCATTCTTTTATGGTGATAACCAAAACCTTATCATTTCCAACCAATAGAATATCGTCCACATAAAGTGATAAAATCACAAATTTATCTTTGGACCGCTTAACATATACACGGTGATCTTCCTCGATCATCGTGAAACCAAAAGTGGTTATGACTCGATGAAAACGAAGATACCACTATCTAGATGATTGCTTAAGGCCATATATTGAGCGATGAAGCTTGCAAACTTTATGCACTTGACCTTTAGCTATGAAACCTATTGGTTGTTTCATATAGATTTCCCCATCTAGTTCTCCATTGAGAAATGCTGTCTTTACATCCATCTGATGTAATTCAAGGTCCAGATGTGCAACGATGGCTAGAATAAGGTGTATTGATGCAAACCTTACAACTGGTGAAAATGTTTCCTCATAGTCTATACCACCCTCTTGTTGAGTATAACCTTTCGCCTCAAGGTGACCCGTATACTTTTCAATGGATCCATCCGCCCTTCGCTTAATCTTGAAGACCCATTTGTTTCCAATGGCCTTACGATTGGGTGGTAGATCAACCAAGTCTCAGACATGATTTGCCCTCATAGACTCCATCTCATCTTCCAAAGTTTTTCTCCATTCTTCCTTATCAGAGGATGAGAGAGCCTTTTGAATAGTTTTAGGCTCGGCATCGTTATTATGAGCAATCATAAATGCTTCCCCTTCAATCTTAAAACGACAACGAGGAATACTTTTACGATTACTATTACGCAATTGAATTTCTCTTGAATTCACTTCGTTAGGCGATGCAACACTCCCACTAGGTCTTGTGTGTTGAGGTAAATCTTCATTTCCCTCTACAACATTAGTGGGTGTGTTATTAAGATATTCCATCTCATATAATTGGAAATTCTTATCAATCTCACCTTTATTAGGAAAATCGTTCTCCAAGAACGTGACATCTTGTGACTCCATTTCGGTCACACTTCCATCAGCTTGTTCACCTATGAACACGTACCCTTTGGACTGTTCATAATATTTAATAAAGATACATTTCTTCCCTCTATGACCTAATTTGCCATATTTATGGGAAGAATCATGAACATAAGCTGCACATCCCCATGGACGTAGATTACCTAAGTCTGGTTTTCTACCACTCCATAATTCATAAGGGGTGGAAGTGATCGATTTTGAGGGCACTCGGTTAAGTATATAGGCAGCAGTCAATAACGCATCTCCCCAATAGGAGATAAGTAAATTTGCTTGTGCCATCATAGACCTAACCATTTCCATTAGGGTTCTATTCCTTCTCTCAGCTACCCCATTTTGTTGTGGAGTACTAGGAATAGTCAATTGTCGTACAATTCCCCTTTCATCACAAAGAGCCTTGAATTGCTCCGATAGATACTCACGTCCGCGATCGGTTTTCAATGCCTTTATTGTTTTATTCAACTGATTCTCTACCATCGTTATATATCGTTTAAAACAGTCTAATGCTTCTGACTTATGGAAGATCATAAAGACATAACCGAAACGCATGAAGTCATCTATGAAAATGATGAAATATGAGGCTCCATGCCTTGCCCTCACATTCAAAGGACCACAAATGTCAAAATGAATGAGTTGCAATGGAAATTCCGCTCTAGTCCCTTCACCGAATGGTTTTCTAGTTGCTTTTCCTGCTAGACAATGTTCACATACGGGTAGATTAACATTAGTGAGTAACCCTAAAAGGCCTTCTCTAGCTAATCTTTGCATTCTTTGCAACCCAATGTGACCTAATCTAGCATGCTATGTACTTGCATCAATCTCAACATTACTAGAAGATGCAATCAAAGAAAAAAAACCATTGATAATAACATTGTACTGATCATAGTCAATATCTAACATCATAAAACCATTCGATACATGACCTGAACCATAATAAACTGTTTCATACAAAATGTCAACACAATCACTATGGAAATTCAATACATAACCTAAGCTAAGAAGAAAAATTACAAAGACCAAGTGTCGTCGAATATCTGGAGGATAAAGGACATCATGTAGGAATAGGTTTTGACCATCACGTAAGATTAATTTACATGTGCCGATACCCTTTACTTCAATTCTTGAGTTATTCCCAACATATATCCATCTTCTTCCAAGTTGTATCCGACGATACTCCATAAATGCTTCTCGATCTCTAGCTATGTGATTTGTTGCTCTTGAGTCTACAGTCCACATTGGATGAGATTTAGCAAGCATCACAGTGCTAGAAATAAAAGTATTACTTAATGTGATGGAGTAATAAGGTACATCTTTTGGCTCAGTGCATTCACGAGCAAAGTGACCCATCTTGCCACAATTGTAGCACTTCATCTTGGCCTTCTCCTTTTTCCCACCACGCTTCTTGCGTTGGAAGGTTTTAGCCCTCTTAGGTGCCTAATCAGTCTTCTTCCCTTTGTTGTTGAATTGAGAATTCCTTTTGCGCTTGAAGCCTGAAGCTTTGCGCGAACTTCGATTCAGCAACATAAGCATGGGTAAAGGATCTCGCAGCCTCTAGATGCTCATCATCTAATTCCAAATGACGCGCTATATCTTCAAAAGTGACAATATTCTCATTATGCGTTATATTGATCTTCATATGCTCCCAATTGTCAGGAAAAGACCTAATAATAGCTTGAACTTGCTGTTTATCAGTAAGAGAGTGACCTGTTGACTTCAGCTCATGAATCATGTTTGACATCTCCCGAAGATGCTGCCTTTTTTTTTTTTTTTTTTTTTTTTTTTTTTTTTTTTTTACATTTGGGCGCTTTCGGAATGTGTCAAATTTGATGATGAGTCTCCTCAGCTTAGTGGCAGATGTACCCCCAAACTTATCTTTCAAGGCAACCCACATAGCTTAAGCTTTTTCATAACTTTCAAACTCACACATGAGATCATCTTGCATACAACTTAGCAACGTGATGCGAGCAATGCTATTTTTCTTTTTCCAAGCATGATAAGCTTCTAGATCTCTTTTGTGTTGAGCTAAAGTTCCATGCTTAGGTTCATCCATGGTGTGGTTGAGGGTTTCCAAAACCTCTTGCTCCTCAAGGATGTACTGAACCTTTCAGTGCCAAATATCATAATTGTCACTGTTCAGCTTCTCACCCTTATTGAGGCAGCCACAATGGTCTTGGATGCCGAAGCCATAATTAATTGCTTTAACACATTGATATAATAAACACAAAATCAATACTAGCACACTTTACAAAGTAACATACATATTTAATTTGCAGCAAAGACAAACTAAATTAATGATAATTCAACAAAAGACACAGAAGCAAAAGTTCACTATGTTCCCAATCAACTTCTATGTACAATTGTTCTATTATCATTAATTAGTTTAATTTGCGCAAATTTTAAGTTCTAAGTGAGGACTCCTTCGAATTCTACTAACCTACGAACTCCCACTAGGAAAAATAATTACATGACCTCATGTAATTTCTACATTTTTCCATTTACTCAAAAACATAGCATGATATGAATCAACGTACAAACAACAATCATGCTTCAACTATTAAATTCAACATGTAATGGATTTCTTACAATTGTTCAAAATTTCTAGCAACTAGAAAATTGCAAGTATATTAAACTATATACATGATATCATCGAACCAAGCTCTACATAGCACATATGACATCATTTGCACACAAGCTAGTTATTATATTTCCTAAACCACAAGAAAATACAAGCTACAAATGAATAAACTATGCATTAAACCCCAAAAAATACGTGTACATAGGGTTTCCTACGCATTTTCATACATTTATAAAATTCAAAAGTATAAAATAATTATACCACAGTGTAGAGCACATCCATACGAACCCAACGCCGCTGACCATGCTCCAATCGGATGTTGCACGAGCCCCCATGCGCCGCTTGAGTGCGCGGCGTGTGCGGCGCACGCGCTAGCGAGCCAAACGGCTCCTGGGCGGTCCGACCGTCGATCAGTCCGACCATCGACCGGTCCAATCGTCGACCGGTTCGACCGTCGACCGGTCCGACCGGTCCGACTGTTGACCTTTAACGGGTTGGGTCGGGTCGGTGGTCAGGTTGGGTCGAGTCGGGTCGCCGGCTGGTGACCGACGGGCCAACTGCCACCAGCGATGACGTCATCGATGACGTCATCCCAGCGGTTACCAACCGTTGGATGACGTTATCCATGACATCATCACACGTCGCGTCGCTCCGCGCGACGCACGCGTGACGAGCATGCGTCGGTTCGCCGACCGGCGCGTGTCGCGCACGCGCTGGCGTCCCCAACGCGTCAGGCGCGTGAGACCCACGCGCATCGGCTTCTAGCAGCGCATGTGGGCGCGTTCGGTGTCCTCCGGCGGCGTTCGACCCATCGCCAGACTCGTCTCGACGAGTACTTGCACCTTGTATATTCAAAATTTGATTTTGGCCGAAAAAATATTTTGACAAATGGCCAAAACCATACGGGTGTATGCGACCCCAAACCCGTTCTTCGTTTCGGTTCAATTTCAAGTTTTCAAATGGCAATTCCGACCATTAGACATCCAAATAGTGTAGATTTCATACTCTTAATCTCAATATCAAATGGTAAATGAGAAAATTCAATGAAAAACAAGGCAGAAATCACGACCGGGCTTTGATACCAATGATGGAATTCAAGTCGGCGGAAGACGACTTACCTTATCCGATGCGCAAACTTTAATTAGCCCCGGAACAAATGTTGAATTGCCGATGAAACACAAATAATATTATCTCACGTTGGTCTAGATGCGATCATGAGGAAAGCACCCGATTTCCACAGCGTAAATGCCGATTGTTCTTGTAAAACTAAAATGGAATGCCTTCTTCTTTCTGATGGAATAGGAGAGAAATTTGGTGCGTATTTTCTGCCAGCAACAACTCCCAACGGTTGTCTTCCAAAGGCTTTTATACAACTCCATGACACCCCTACAATTGGTGTCCTTCCATCGTACCGTATCAAGGCGAACCGGTGTGGTCCAATCGCACCCCATCATGGACATACTAAGTAAAGTACAACAAATTAAAAGGGGGGCACATACATTATATGTCTCTATTAGTGAAGCAGACAAAGAAAAGATAAAATGGGAAAGTCCAAATTTTGATATGGTTTATCTTCACCATCGAAATTTACACATCCTCTAGCACTAGGTTTAATATAAATATTTTCCAAGTTTTCTTTATAGAATTTTTTTTTAGATTGAAGCATTTGCTGACACCTGATTTTTACTTGACGCATTATTAAGAAAAAAAAATTTGAGATTTGGATTTTTGATCGTGACGGAATCCCATTTGTCTACTAAAAAATGTTGTTTTTTTTTTTTATTTCTTTCTTTTGCATTATTGTTTTTAAGCAATTTTTATTTCATTTTTAAGAAAAGCCTAAAAAGTCAAATGGTTAATTTTCGAATTGACTTTTTGGTCAACCGTTTGACCAAAAGTCATCCTTGGGTCAAAATTTGGCTTTTTACATAAAAAAAAAAAAAAAATGCCATTTAGCCTTAATTTTACTTTTTGTCAAACTAATTTCTCAAAAATTCAAAGATTTGATAAAAAAAATTGAATTTTTAGGAAAAGTCAATTAAAAGGTTAACTTTTGGTCAAACATTTAACTAAAAAATTGGAAAAAATAAAAAATGCACAATTTTTTTTTTTTTTTTTAAATGTCAATTTGACTTTTTGTTGAAAATTTCATAAAAATTCGATTAAGAACCTTGTTCTTCAAATTTTTCGGTTTTAGGTTCTAAATCAACCAAAAATAAAATTGCTTTTATTTTAGTCATAATTAGGTGTAATTCATTTTTTGACATTTAGTTTAGGGATTGTTTCTCACTTATTTTCTTAAGATAAGTCTAAATTTGAAATCGATTTTGAGAAATTCACACCAGAACTTATCAATTTGAATAATTTATCTTTCCAAGCATAAGAAAGTCAAGCAATTAAGCTTCAATTGTTAAGATTTGAATTGACCTATTTATGGTTATGGTTTAATTTCATAAATCTAGGTCCAATTTGGATTCGAGCCTAGATCCATTTTTAACATAAGCTTGAGCGCTTTTCAAGACCAATTTAGACACGATAAGTGATCTTACACATGGGTAATTCATTAGATAGGGCAATTGTGACATTAATTGAATTCAATTTTAGTTAATTTGCAATTTTGCCTATTTAATTGCAAATTTGACCATTTTAGCCCTTTAGGCCTAATTCAAAGCACCTATGGTTTTGACCCATTGTCTTTCACGATAATCATTCAATTAGGTCAATAAAAGATCTCTAGATCACATTCATGAGATTTAATTAGCTTACTTTAATCACGATAGACAAATTTCTTCTTAAAAATGATAAATTTCCTTTTCAATTTGGTCTTTCAAGGACCAAATTGCATAAATTATGAACTCACAGGAGTCACAAATGAGCAAAATGAACAAAACTAGACCCAACTAGTCAAGAATCGGTCAAAAACCGACCAAATTGGACCGAATTGGTTTGACCGGTTTGACCGACCGCCAGCGGGGATGGCCAATTCAGCCCCTTACCGGCCGGTTCCTGACCTCCGGCAATCGGTTCCAAGATCCTTTTGATGTCAATTTCACTTTTGCATTTTCAATTTCTCGAGATTTTACAAATTGGTTTTCGAATTTCATCTAATTGCAAATTAACCCTTAATTGAACATTTCGACACAATTATCGATTTTGGCTTAGGTTTTTGCAAATAAAATCCACTAGATAGAGTACCTGACATTTTAAGATCATGATGAAGCCTTTAAAATCGAATTTTAACCAATGGATCAAGATTTTGATTGTCGGATCGAATCGATGGTCGAAATCGCTTAATTTGGAGGGTGTATATATGCCCATCTTCCCTCCATTTTTCGAGATGCCTCATTTTCACAAAATTCACTCTCTCTCCTAAAAATTCTCTCTTTCCTCCTTCTGGTTTCTCGCATATTTCTTCTTTTTTTTTTTTTCTCTCTCTCTGAAATCGCCTCACCCTCGGCCGCCGTTCACCAGCCTTGAACCAACAATCGATTGCTCACTGCCTAGTCCCTCAAAGACTCTCTCCTCCATCATCTCTTAGGTGACCGGCATTGTTGCCGTTCACAAGCCGACCGGTAAGAACTAGCATATCTTCTTCCTCTGATATAAAAAATTGGCGATTAAATTGGTTTGAGTCTAAGTGATTTGATCGCCGATTTGGCGATCCATATCGGCAGAGCAATTTCCAAGTCAGTCCCTGACCTTGCAATGGCCAGGGATCGACAGATCAGCCATTGGAACAATTCTGGTGGCCTAATCTTCTCCAGAGACTCCAAAACTGGTCTAGGCGGGAACAGTTTTGTCCCAGCTCGAATCGGCGGTCGCCAAAGCTCCAAGGTGCCTCAGCCACCGGCGATCTACAACTATAGAGGTCCCTAACTTTACCGTGGTCAAGGACAGTTGGATCTACTGCCGGACTTCCATCAACAACTCTATCTCCGTTGGCAGATCAAAACTGGTCCATTTTGGACCGGTTGCCTTGAGTCAGTAGTTCAATTGGCCTCGATCTAGTTCCCTTGGTGATTGTGATCCCAGAGATTCATGTGCTTTTCAACGATTTGATTTGATCGATCGCAGTCAAAATCAACAAAAACCACATCAAAATATAATTTCTCGGTCTCAAACCTCGTGAAGCAAGGTCGGATTAACCAGCCGGGGCTAGGGTTTAATTTTAGGCAAATATGTGATGTTTAGATGTTAGAATGATGGGTCGAGATGTTGATTTACTAAAGTTGAATGTTCTTGAATAATTATGAATGATTGTGGTTGATTAAAGCTTGAATCTGCAATTGGTTAAAATGATGAGGTCAGAAAGAACCTCATTTCAACTCAAGTCCTCTTAAACTTTTAAAGCACACATTGCTAGCTTTGAATCGATAGATCATATGTCCCAATCGAGCATCATTTGACCATTGAAAAACACCTCTAAAGATGAGCGATCTTGCAGTAATTTATGTTGATTTTCAGTTCTATTTCTATTCCAAAATGTTATTTTTCTATTTTTGTGTAGCATTCTATGGTGATTTCTAGACAATTTTGTCTCACGAGTTTTGTTCCAAATTGTCTCGTGCATGTCTTGTAATTTTCTCAGGTGTTTTGGATGTGTTTAACTAGGTCAAAATCACCTAGATCCAAACATAGGACAGTTTGCCATGCACTATTTCGAATTGTGTTTTGATGAAATTGAGTCCATAAATGAGTTTATTTGATCTCAAATCCTCATGAAAGATGAATACACACTATATTTGTTCAATTGATACATGATTTGCAAAGTGTTGATGTTGTCTAATATGTCAATTGCATGAGTTAATGTGAAAAAATGTATTGCAGTAATATATAACTTAGATATGCATGTCTGTTTGACCATTTTTCCCGTGACTCATATGATTTTATCTAGGACTTGGACTCCTAATGAAAAATATTCTTCATCACATGCTTTGTATGTGAGATTTTTTGTTAGATTTTTTTTTCAAGTTTTTAGATAATCAAAATTGTGCTCACTTTGTGATGTTGAGATTAGAACAAAACCTTACCATATATGCACTTTGCTATGCTTGTTTAGGTCTTTTAGAAACCATATCTTACAATAATGCCTTCTTGACACTTGAACTACATGTTACAAGGTTTGAGTATATGTTCACGTCATTGCATTTGAATGTCCTTTTGGGTGTTAAATTTGTGCCACAGAAGCGCATGTGCACCTAGAAATCCTCAAGCATTTCATCATGAATCTTAAGTTATCTCGTATTGTTATCGAATTGTATGATATTTTCTCATGTCGACTTAGGATTAGATGATCATTCCAATTGTTTGTCACATGTGATTTTTTTTTTCATGCCATTTGTGTATTACTTGAATGATTTTGAGATTTATTAATGCATGTTTGAGTTCTGGTTTTTAGCTATTGATATGTGCACTCTTAGAGATCTCAATCTTATAGCATCAAATCGACCTAGTTTGGACTCGAGCCCTTCTAGGAAGTTGTAAGGCACATTTAGAGGTTTTCAATGTCATTAATTTCACGCTGATTGCTCATCATTTGGACCACTTTATATGTTTTTCAAAACTAGATTAGAATCTAGACATTGGATCAAATTCAGACCCTTATTCTAACCCTTGTTTGAACAAATCTTTGATATTTTTGTTCTATTTTTTTCTATAAGGATTTTCCACTTGGCCTCTTAATGAAACTTTTTTGTCAACACGTTGGCTATGTTATGTGAAAATATGACAATTTTTAGACCCGTTTTGATAGGATAAATTTTTGTAACAATGACTAAATATCCTGCTGTTTTGACAATATTATGACATACTATTACTTATTGTCTGATTTTTATAAAATCATGTGTACCTCATTTAGGAAAAATTCATTCACAAAAGTTGTTTGTTTTCATGTCATGCATGTTAGAGAATTTTTTCATTGCCAAATTGTCATTAGATATTATCTCATTTTGTTGTCTTTACACGCTTGTTCTAAAACTTCCTGATATGTGCTCGATTGTGATCTTTTAGATAAAATTCCTAGGTTAGTTTGTCCATAAACCTAAGTCATTCCATCTTCATGAAATTTTCTTTAAACAACTCAATATTCATTGTTGAATGATTTTCAACAAGTCTTCTTTTCAAATCAAATTTAAAAATGCTTTGGTATATGTGATGTTTCTGAAAACCATTTATTAAGAAATTCTTTTCCAAAGCTCGATTTGGTTTAAGGAAGAGTTGTGGTTTGGACCATATTCAAAATACTTGCGATGCTTGTGAGTGCATTTATGTGAGCCTTGAGTTAGCTTTGGCAATTAAATATGTTCCATAGCCTAAATATTCCTTAATCCGAAATATTTTCTAAATTGTTTCTTAAACCCTGATTTGACATTGTGAATGTTACGGTTTGAATTGTATTCAAAATGCTTGCGACGCTTATAAGTGCATTTATGCGATTCTCAAGATAACCTTAGCAATTGAATGCCTTTCATAGCCGAGATATCACTTTGTCTCAAAACTTTTTGTGGATGATTTTGAAAGATGTTTTTGAAACATCACATGTACCCTCCATGCATACAAACGTGTTATTCATTTAGTAATGCCTGTGTTAGTGATTGGCGCATGTTTTTAGTAATAAGTGATCTACCGATGGCTCACTCATTTGTTTGATTGATTGAAAAATAAGGTCTAAAAGGCTTGCATGCATGTTTAATTCCTGCAAATGCATGTAATTTCTAGATGAATGGTAGGGTCAATGCATGATATCGAGGGAAATCTTGAGATCACATAGATCGCTTGGTTAGGAGACTTATAAGTATTATTGGCCATGCGAGAACACAATTGGTCAATAATGACTGCAAGTCATAAAATGAATTAGGTAAGTGTCTTATAAAGGCCGACCCCGAGGCCCAAATCTTCTTTTTGCATTGAATTTATTTCGAAAGATTGATTTTAGTAAGATATTGTGCTTTTGATTGTTTTGACATGTATGCCTATTTCTTTTCATTGTATATACCTAGTTAGAGATTTCCTAAACTAGATCTAGATTAGGACCCTAAAGATGGAGAGGACATGAAAATGGTGAAGGTCAATGTCCATTCATCCCCGACATATGTCTCAGGTTCTCATCGTCTATATAAAAGCCCGATGAGTTGTGGGTTCTCTTTTTCTCTTATCATTTTCAATTGTGTTTCCCTTTTATATTTTCTAGGATTGCATGGCAGATTTTATTATTTTCCTTGATTGTTTACTTTATGTCTCGCAATTTTCAATTTAATTGAGTGTTTCATTTTCATTTTCTTTAGAAATAGATTAGCATGAAAACGACCAACCACACATGATTGCTTAGTTTATGACTAATGATCCCAAAAATATAAGAAGAAATGCATGGACACGTTAGGTAAGCACAACATACTATTTAGGTATCGAAAGGGCACTAATAGAAATATTTGCGTAACCCAATTCCCCGGACCTAGATATCTAGTTGCATAGAAATCAAGGGAACACTCCCGACCCTCGATTGAGTTTCTAGCCGACCCTCCAAACAAGGCTAGTGGCGACTCCCGTCTTATTTTTAGGCTGTTCTAAACAACTAGACCGTATAAATGAACCCATCACGCGAGGTACAAAACCTGAGATGACTCACCATGGTTTAGCATACCCACATGTGGAAAATTCCTAATGGATGAAGTGACGCCATCATTAGGAAGGAGTACTAGAGGGAGGGTTACCATGGTAAAGGTACCCTTAAATCCGATATTTACACTCGACCTCCTCTCTTGAGGTGTGTCGCCCATGTGAATATAGGTCACGACACTCCGTTGTCATGCGGGGTACAAGTTTGGGAGAATTCGTGACCGTGTAAAGGGAACTCATAAGAGATTTGTCTGGGGGATGAGGTGATGACATCCATGTGGTTGAGAACCGTGAGGAAACTTTCATGGTCAAGTACCCCTAAATCCGATATTTCCCCCTTCCTCTCCTCATGAGAGGGATCGGTGGCGAGATCGGGTCGTGACAACATCATTTGACATATGCTTTCTCCTCGATTTGGAATTGTTAAATCCAATGAAATCTTCTAGTAAGATTTGTTTAATTCTTTCATGAGATTAAGAAATTATTTCATGAGGAATTTTATAGCTAAACATTGTTTAAATTATTGGATGTAATTGGGGAAACATTGAGAGTTTTTGAGTGATTCGAGTGTGATTGTAATCTTTGTTGTATCGTTTGATCTATAGTGAAATTCCTTGTTGCTCTTCCTGTGAATATAGGTCGCCCAATGAAATCACGTAAACTTGGTGTTTAATTTATTTTCTTGTTTTGTCTATTTTGTTGTTTGATCTCTTGCTTCTGCATCAATTGATATTAGAGTTAGGCTTGATTGAGTTAAAATGAATCAATGGTAATAGATGAAGGCAAAGTGAGAAATGAAAAATTTAGTGAGTACAATTTTTGTTTTTGGAAGATGTAAAGTGAGCATTACTTGCGTCAAAGGAATCTACACTTACACTTATATGGAGAGAAACCAAAGTTGATAAAGCGAGACAAATTGAAGTACTAGATAAAAAATTGTTGGGTGTTATTCGATTCATGTTGGCTCATAATGCCACATTTAATATTGTAAAAGAGAAGATCACTGCGGGTTTGATGAAAGCCTTGATGAACATGTAAGAGAAGCCCTTTGTGATCAATAAGGTCTACTTGATGTGACATCTATTTAACTTGAAGATAAGCAAAGGTGCATCGATTGTTAATCATATTAATGAATTCAATATGCTTGTTAGTCAACTGAGTTCATTTGATGTTGACTTTGAAGATGAGGTACGTGTTTTCTATTATCCTCATTACCTAATAGTTAGCATACTACAGTTACTCTTGTTGGTAATTCCTCTTGGTCAAGAAGATTGACGTTTGATAAGGCTTGAGATTTAATTCTGAGTAAGGACATCAATAGAAGAGAAATTGGTGATCTTGTATCTACTACTTTAGTAGGTGAAAGTAGAGGAAGAGCTAATACATATGTTAACGAAACTAGTATAAACTTGAATAGACATAGTCAATCTAGGACTGGTGGTGCTATTTGTTAAAGTTGTGGCAAGATGAGGTATCTTAAAAGGGATTGCCTTAAACTGAAGAATGAGGAAGGTCGGAAAATTAGAGTTAAGTTTGCACATGATGTTACTACTATAGTTAACTATGATTTAGATATCGACCAAAAAAAAAAAACTATGATTTAGATAGTGCTAATTATGTTTTGTCTTTCACTGATTATCGGTCATTTCATGAATGGAATATGAATTTTGGTTTTTGATTTCATGTTACTAAATAGGAATTGGTTTACTAATCAATGTACGAATAGTAGTAAAGTGCAGTTGGGGAGCAATGCTGAGTGCCATTTTGTGGGTGTTGGCGATGTTAAACTCATAATACATGACCGTATTGTGAAGACATTGACTAGTGTGAGGTAAGTTCCAAAAATGAAGAAGAACCTAATTTTCTTGAGTATCCTAGATTTAGCTAGATGTCGGTATACCTCAACATGTTGAATTTTGAAATTTGTTTGAGATTCCTTGGTGATAAGGAGAGAAATCAAGCATAATGGCATGTATGAACTTCAAGGTGAGATGCGGAGATGTCGAATGAATCTGTTAGAGAGTTTGAATTGTGATTTATGTGTTTAGGGCACATTGGCGAGAGAAGCTGAAAAAATTTAAGTGAAAAAAATCTATTGTGTGGTTATGGTGCTGACGAACTTAATATATGCAGGTGCTATGACTTAGATCGACAACAAAATTCCAGTATGACTATCACAGAGTCCACAAAGATTGTAGAGTTAATTCATTTGGATGTTCACAAGTTGTCACAATTTCCCTTGAGGAAGAGTATTAGATTTATACTAACAATTATGGATGATTACTCGAAGAAGACTTTAGTGTTTGTGCTAAGACACAAGTTTTAGGATTGAGCATGTATAGACTGATGGTGGTATGGAATTCTACTCAAAACTGTTAAATGAGTTATACATAAAGGAAAGCATAGTGAAACACCACTTTATCACTAGTGAACCACGATAGGTTGTAGAGTTGATGAGTAGAACATTACTAGAGACAGCCATAAAATGCTCTCTAGTGTTGGTATGACTATGAGATTCCTTATGGATGTGCTTAACACGACGAGTCATCTAATGAACACATTCCCATTGACAACGATTAGAAGTGTGGTTAGGTAACTTTGATGATTATTCTATTATTAAAATATTTTAATTTCCCATGTTATGTTCAAGTAAGTGATGATAAGCTCGATGGAAATGCAAGAAAGTGTTCCTAGGTTATGCACAAGGCGAGCGACGTTATCGATTTGGTGCCCAAATTTAAATTAACCTATTATCAACAAAAAAATTTACGTTTAACAAGTCTCCAATATCCTGGGTAAAAATGTTATTAACAATGTTCATATGGATCTGAGCAAATAATCATCACATATAGTGCTTATAGTGAGGTAGAGCCTGTAGAGTCAACAGATGTTATAATTGCTTATATTGACAATGTATTTGTTCAATCTTCTAATAGATATGGGTACAATGATGGTTTGACTTTATATGTGGTAGATGAGGTTGTGTCTAAAAGTCTTGTGGAGCTGCTAAAGTTGCGCATGCAGTTGGTGTTCTAACGAGGTCCTTAGTTATAGTGAAATTCAACCAAGATATGGTTTGGGAAAATATGTGTAGTGGTTGAGCCCATTGGGGGCTATGTTAGCATCAAAGTTGATATTCTAGCGAAGCAATCATGACTTGACTCAAATGCCAAGCCAATGTAGAGATTATTAAAATATGTCTTGAATTTGAGTCTGAAATGAAAATTTGAAGTTTTGAAATAAATTAAAAGGAGGGGGCACACACAAGTGGAGGCAGACAATGAAAAGGTAAAATAGGAAAGTCCAAATTTGGATATGGTTTGACCATATTCCGCTTGGACTTCTCTTCCTATTTGATGTGGCTACCTTCACGATCAAAATTTGCACTTCCGCTAGCGTTGGGTTTAATATAAATATTTCCCAAGATTTCTTTATAAAAGTTTTTGTCAGTTCTTTTGGTCTACAGTTTTTTTCAGGCTGAAAAAGCGTGGTTTGACCCGTGGATTTGGTTCCAAGAATTCAAATGTTGAACTCAATTAAATCTTATAGTAAGATTTCTTTAATTCCTTTATAAGATTGATAAATCATTTTTTGAGAAATTGTGAGGCTAAACATTGTTTGAGTTATTGGGTGTAATTGAGGTTGGGAAACATCAAGAGTTATTGAATGACTCAAGTATGGTTATAATATCCATTATATCACTTGATCTATAATGGAATTCTTCACTATTCTCCTCATGGGTGTAGGTCACCCACCAAAATCACGTAAACATAATGTTTGATTTTCTTTCTTGTTATGTTTATTTTATTATTCGATTGCTTGTTTCTGTAACAAAGCCTGTTTCGCATTATTGCCACAAGCATATCCACTCCTGGAGCAAGAACGTCTGGTTTCAAGATGCTAAGGTTGATGGGATCTGGCCTTCTCGAAGAGAAATAGGCAACATGAGGTGTTGGAGTTGTACCTAATTTGGTATGCAAGAACCTCATATTCACAGCTGCATTGCCTTGTGTTGTCAGGTAGTCCCTTATCGGAGCTCCAAAAGAAGTCAGCATGACCATGGCCGGAAGGGAGTAGTCTTCAGCATCCAAATTAAGCCTGTCGCTCACGAGAATTCCGATGCATGCTCCTTTGATCTCGAGTTCTTTGACATGTCCAAATAAATCCCCAGTATTTTTTCCATAACAAACAACCATCTTTGTGGCGATTTCTACCGGATCTAGTGCTGACAACGGGCATTTCTCTTTGTCTGGGTAGTCTTTGCCATAATATACTTGCACATCAGCAATGTAGACACTCTGAGGGTAGTATGATGAGCCCTCTATAGTTAGCCCATTTCCGAGTGTCACTGTCACGATGAAGCTTCTATCAGTCCTTGCATCTACTGTCATGATCCAGGGGGTGCCATTGAACGTCGAGTTATGGGCCCCTTCATTTCCAGCAGAGCAAACGACCGTTATACCCATTTTCAATTGCTGCCAAACAAGCTATGGCAATCATTTCATTGAAGTAAGGCCTTTTCACGAGGCCGAGAGACAGAGACATGATATCGACTCTGTCCACAATTGCTTGAAAATTCCAGCGAGCATATCAGTAGATGCAGACTTGCACGCATCAACTTTTCATTAAACTTTGTACTTGGCAACGTGAGTTGCGGGTGCTATTCCTCTAGCTATGCCCCTTGCGTCTCTTTAAGTGACTTACTCCACGTACAGAGGCTGCTGCAGCCGTGGATGACGGGTGTGTGCCGTGACCAAAGTAGTCACTTGTGGAATTGCGGTCATACTTCTCAGATTCTTGGTATTCCTGCGGCTGCAAGGCCCTTGTTAAAAGACCGACCTCCAATGAGTTTCCAATTGCAGTTAGATGGGCCAAAGGCAGTGCCGTTCTTGCATTTGCCTTTCCGTCTCGGAGGCACTGGTAGTATTCCTTGTCATTGATGATGACTCTCTCTGGCCATATTCCCGTGTCAAGTATTTCAATGATGACACCATCTTTGAATGAGCTGGTGGGTCAAAGTGCAGAGCTGTGCTTTAGGCCAGGGAACTTGCTGCTGTGGGTTTTGAACAGCATGCCAAAGGACTCTTTGATTGTCCATCGATGTGCCAGCAGATTTCTCAAACTCAGCTAGCTTGGACGGAAAAAGCTGGTGCTAATGCCATGCGTGACAAGGATATTAGAATGACCAACATGTCCTTGCCATTGCTAAAAGATGAGGATAACAAGTCTAGAGAGGCACAGTGCCATGGCTCGTGGGTTTGAAGGAATGCCGGGTCCTGTGAATGGTCCATGTAGATGATGTCTGTCTGATGTTTTATTAATGTCAAATGCCTTTAAGTAAAAACATGCCACTTATATGTTTACGTGGTTTGGTTTCTCTAATTGTCTCATTTGACAGAGTCAAGACCCTTGCAAGCTGTTTTAATGTATAGGAGCACAAAGAAGCAGCAGATAGCTGAGTTAGAAAGCATCAGATTAAACATGTCTACAGGTCTGCTAAATCTTATAAGACAAGTAGGAGTACATGTGAGTTCATATGCTTGTGCCAGAATCTGACAATTACATTTAGATTTGCAGTTTTTGAATATGTTCTGATCAGGAACATAGCCAATTTCGACAAGATCTTTTGTTATTGAATAGGGACAGATTGGCTCTCTCGTAAAGTTCATTCAATTTTCATTTGTCCCTGGAGCGCATAGCCCTTCTAGAGAGACCCTGTCGACAAGGAATTCAGTCCTTCCGTCGTCTAAAAACTCGTTATTTGCTTGACTAATTCTTTAAAACGACATTACAAGGGTGATGATTATTACATGTGGAATTGGCCGCTTACTCGGCCTCATGCGAGCAAAATACAAGAAAGAGAAGTGTGTGTGCACAGCTGCACGCGTGGTCAAGTGGCCATCGGCACCGACCCGAACCTTCACTGGAGCTGACTGAGGAGAGGATCATGTGACCCAGTAAAGATCTTAAGCACGTTTATTGAGCGAAATTCAACCATAGTCTCCGTCTCTATTTCGGAGTTCAATCATACAAAATGTAATATACAAGATAAAGAGAGTCCAATTTTTGAGACTGTAAGATGGGACCTAGAGCAAAACCAAAATAGTAATCTCCAAGCTATAGGAGCAAAAGAAGCGTGGTGCAAGATAAAGAATGCAAGTGAAATGCAAAGATTCGCACTTCCATGGCAGTGACCAAGTTGAAAGTTCACGATGAGCTCGGACAACTGTAAGTTCGCTGTGGGAAAAGCATCACAGGAATTAAACTGTCTATCCTGATAATTTCTAATGTAGTCCGTGCGCCCCATCGCAAGTATTCCTAGAATACACTTTGGACTATAATTCAAATCGATGACACGTCTCATCCAAACAAATCTTTAAAAGGAATGTCAGAGCGATCTCGCGCTCATCTCTCTATCTCCTATCTCCGGCAATGCGTGATCCTGGAGCAGCTCCGGCTGTAGGGGTGGACCGGCCCTCTCGCGCTGTAGCAGTTGTGGGTGTAGTACGACCGCCCCGAAAGTGGCGGGCAGGGGATCCTGTTCGCGGACAGAACTCCGTAGGAAATGTAGCTGCTGCACTGCAACAGGGTCCTCCGCCCAGTTGCTTCGCCTCCAATGAGCTCGTCGTCTGGCGGCAAGGCTTCGAGGGCCCATTCGAGAGCTTCGGTCGATTGAATCTGGAAGCCGAGTGAATAGTCGATCTGGCTGGTGATCGCGGAAAGCAGAAATGCGATCGTAGAGAAGGAGAGCAGAGCGGCCAGAAGTGAAGATGCCATTGGCGGATCAGCTAGCGAGAGAGAGAGGGAGATTTGTTAAAGCGTGGAGAGGGGGATTTAATGTCGGACGGTGGAGGAGTAACACACGTTCACGAGGTGGGGGAGACAGAACCCGTGGCGGTCGGCGGTAATGCAGGACAAATTTTCTTTTATACAAAAAACAATGCTAAAAATCATTCCGACTTTCCGTTCCATTTCAATTTTCCTTCTTTTATTTATTTATTTCTTTTCCAGACAACTCACGAACAAAAAAACTAGACTACCCTCCCTTCTTGGGGTCACTTCCTCGGCACCGAGATCGACTAAAATGAACGAGTCTTCATCTCACAGCAGAAAATATCTTGAAGAAATTCAAATTGAATTTTCGCAAAATGGTCATAACATCGTTAGTGAAAAATGAGAACCTACTAAAGTTCTGTTTGTTTCACAGAAAAACAACTTACAAAAAAAGATTTCCAAAGTTTCCAGCATTTATGTCACGGAAAATGAACTAGTAAGGGAAAAACAAAAGTCTTCTAAAATAGGAAAAATGTTTTCTGCTTTTCAAGATGAGGAAAACATTTTACTTACTTACTTTCTCTTATTTCATACCCATGTTAACCTATATATCTTTTTTTTTTCATTTTTTTAAAAATAGAATTTTAAATTCTTTTTCTTTTTTTTTTTTTTTTTTTTTTTTTTTTAGTTAGGCCTAGCTCACTACTCACCTTGGTCGCCGATCCGGCCAGGGGTGAGCTCGATGTCTCAGGCCTCCCAAATCACTGGCAAGTGGTGAGTTCACTCACTGATCTAGTGAGGCCCAAGGCCTCAAGCTCACCCCTTGCCATATCGGCAAGCATCAAGCTTAGGCCTTGCTAAATTGATAAATGGTGAGCTCGAGCTTGCTAGAATCTAGTAAGCCTCTAAGTTGCTGATCTGGCAAGTGATGATCTTGAGCTTTCCTATGGCTGGTCGTCAGGTGTTATTGTTGCCAATGATTTGTCGAAAAAAGAAGGTAAAAAGAAATTAAAAAAAATAAAAAATAAAAATCATTTAAAATCATTTAAAAAATAAAATTATAAAAAAATTATTGAAAAATAGTGCATAAAGGAAAAGATTCTCCTTACCAAACAAATGAAAATATTTTCTGCTTCATTTTTAAGATTCATTTGAACAATGGGAAATAATTACAATTTCCTAGAAAAATACTTGGAAAACATTTTCTAGAAACGTTATATTTTTTGCGAAATGAACAGAGCCTAAAAGAAGATGGGATAAAGAAACCTGATATTTCCAATGGGCAATTTGCTATATCTCACTAGTACATGGCTAGACATTGTGTGCACAACAAGTCTACCATCACGCTATGCAAAGTTGAAGAGAAATTCATTTTGGATCTACCAAAAGAATTATAAGATATTTACAAGGAATAATAGACTGTGGCATTTGGTATCAGCCAAATCCAATCGCCGAACTCCTTGTTTATACGATAGTGATTGGATAAGCACTAACAATAGGAAGAGCACTACTGGCTATGCATTTACATTGAATTATGCTATGTTCTCATGGACATCCAAGAAACGAAACTCAATAGCACAATCTACCGTTGAAGCTAAGCACATTCCACTACTATGACCACCAATCGAGCATTTTGGCTTCCAAGAATACAATAAGACGTTGGAGAAGCACATATAAAACCTACTGCAATATTTTGGGACAACTAGTCCACCTTTGCTATTTTAACAATACTACCTTTTGCAGAATAACTAAACATATCGCCATCAAATATCACTTCATAAGAGACGTGCAAAGTAATGGAGAGACCAAACTCAAATACTACAAAACAGAAAATCAAGTTGTGGACTATTCTTCTAGGAATGCGTAGTAGAAATTTGATACCTTCACTCCAGGAGATCGCCAAGAGGAAGGCTCAACTCTTAACTCATCAACATATCTAGTTCAATCAACATTCACTAAAAAATTTAAGTCAATGAGTTATAATCCAACTAGGGTATGTTAACTACTCAGCACCACATAAATTCTTTGATATGAAACTTCTCTAATACAACTCATACATGTATTTCAACAATCTCCCCCTCACGTGTGAACTTAGTATTAGGTATGCTCTCCCTTAATTTATATATCCTTTTATATCAGCTTAAATGCCCGCATCATTACAATGCACCCATAACTATGCATAACATGTCAATAGCAAAATGCACACAAGATCTCTATAGCTAAAATTAAGAACTTACATAATCAAGTAAAGAGAATTTGCGCACTTAATTTGGAATCCATTTTTTTTATGCGGAACAATGATGATCTTTGCTAAGCTCTTATTCTTTATTACCCTATGTATCACTAGGTCAATGAGACTGTCCCTCACTTTTAATGTTTAGTAAACGTTCCTTATGTGAGGATGTTTGTGCACTAGGGTTAGAATAGGGACTTAGGTACTATTTGTAGAGTTTTTAACTAGGCTCTCTCATTAAGGGTTGGGCTCTACGCAGGCCATACTAGCTAGCTCCATATTGGACTAATAAAAAAAATCCTTATATCAATTAATGTAACCCAAGTTAGAAAAACTCTTACGCAACAATCATTACCAACTATTAACTTGGGATTCCATTGCCAACGGTCTCTATCTCACATCACTAGACTAACTGTCCATGGTCTCTTTTTGCCATACCAACCACGATGTCAAATTTTACCCGAAACAAGCGTCAATCATAAGATATCTTTCTTGAGATATTCACCAAACACAATAAGAAATTGAGGTGGAGCACCAATCAACCATTAGCTTTGATACCATTGGTTGAAAGTGTGTGGTCTTCAACCGGGGAGATCACCAAGGAAGAGCTCAAGTCTGAGCCATCAATATATTTGATTGGACCCATTTTTGCTAAAAACTTAAGTCAATAAGTTATAAGTCAACTAAGATATATTAACTACTCGATACCATACCAATTCTTCAACATGAAACTTCTCTAACAAAACTTACAGAGTATTTCAACAAATTCACTGAATCTCTTTTACAAGCCAAGTTCAAGACGCTACAAAGCATGCATGGAGTAATGCGAAAATGGAACAAGGTCATTAAAACAATGATCTATTTCCTCGACTTTCTAGAATAGCCAACAAAATTCTAGTAGCGTCTCTTGCACGTAGAATGTACAATGAGTGGCTAAGCAAACATTTAAGAAGTAGTTAAAGTTTAACAAAGGAGAGTCCACGTTGAAACTCTTGGAGAAGACTTTCTGTACAATGTCGGTCGTTGGAGGACGATATATAGGATAGCCATCTTTATTTGAGAGTACTGTAGAAAAGTAAATAAAAAGCATCCCTTGTATTTGAAGCCCTTGTAATACAATTTCATAAATTCCTTTTGGCCTATCTTTGCTCCAAAATCAGCCACCTATCGACATACACACTTTGCACATTAACACCAACAGCTATCACTCCTCCATGGCGTCGGACCTTGCTGGGGCAGTCAAGATTCGAATTTTATGGACGAGCCACGAGATCATGGGCGATGGTGCTGCAAATATGGAGTTCAAGGTCGGCTTCGGTGAAGCCGAGACGGGTGGTCGCCGAAATGGTGGTTGGGATATCAGTGGAGGTGACATAACGAGAAAACTCTAGATCTTTTTTTTTTTTTTCTATATTAATAAAAGAGTCAGGATGGGACGGTCAACGCTGGTGACCCCCTTTAAGCCACGAGTCTCCGACAAGTGTGACGGAGGTAGAGGTGACAACGGCATGGCGATCAAGCTGAGGAGCGGTGGCTTGCCAGGCATGATCTGCTACGACGGCAAGCTGGGGCGGCAACGATGTCGGCGGTCTTAAAGTTCATCCTATTGTCACCTCAAATGTTGCTTCCATTTTCAAAGGATCACTAATTTTGCTGTAGGATTGACAGAGAGTTGAACAAAAATTGACCTGCAAGATAAAAGGGCCAAAAATAATTTTGAACCCCAACAATGGGTTCTCTGAAAAAAATGAGCCTTTTTAACACCCGTATTGCCACCCAATCTGAAAGTCAAATTTAATCCTATGGGATTATTGCCCATTTTTTTTCATTGTCGGGAAGTTTGCAATTTTCCATTGACATCCTCAAACTAGGGATCGTAAGCATCCAAACGCAACAAAAATTGGGTCGGTCAAATGTCTGTTGAGCGAATAATGGACGGTCAAATCTCTGTTAAACTTTTCATTTTTCGAAAGAAAAGTCTTAGAGCCAAAGCCATATCTAGAGGTCTCTAAATCCAAAAAATAACTTTCTACACCTCTATATTATGGTAAATTATGATTTTTCAAAATGATAGGACACCGAAACACATATGATTTATAAACCTGAATCTTGGGCCTCAATATGGATTGAAATATTGGGTTCGTGATTTCTTCACTTGGCAATATTGGGCTAGCTAGAAAACTCTTGATACGCATTACAATAGCTGGAAAGTCATGTAAATCGGGTGTCGGATGAAAGAGATACGGGCCTAGAAAAAGCGAGCCTCAATATGGGGTGGCCAATCACACCTATAAATGCCCGTCATTTTATTCATTTTCCTTAGATGGGGGAGTCTCTTCTTGCCCGTTTGCTCATGAAATTCTCTCACGGTTAATTCAATTCTCGCATTTCTCTTCTTTGCATGTGCTTTTCTATCTAAGTAGACGGCAAAATTCTTGTGCTGTTACAGGAAGTCTCAACACCCTTTTTCCAAAATTCGTATACAAATGCATGTTAGTACATTATAATGTATATTTAGAATCATAGAATTTAGAGTATGTCGTCTCCACGCCTGTTTGAATAGTAAATAATTACATGTTTTTAATGTTAAGAAAATTTTTTATGATGTTTTGAGGATAACAAGATAGTTAAAGGCTATTAATATGTTTAATAATTGAGTAAAGCAGGTGAAAGATGAACAAGCCATTACACATATGGTGTTCTAACAAGACATCTAAAGATTATGAGCTATCTATCAATGGTGAACAAAGCATTAGGCGTAGAGGTTTCTCCAAGCTGGAGGTACCTGAGTAGAAGGTGAACAAGCTTAAAATGAAGAGTTTGGTAAAGCTTGGAGGTACCATGGATAGGTGAATAGTGAAGTAGAGCTATGATTGTCAATATGCTTTGAGGACTAGAAAATAGAAGTTTTAGTGAAGTTGATATACTTTGCTAATACCAAAAGGTATTGGAGACTTGGATGTACAAGACAAGGTGAATAGTTTATATAGTCTTGGATCATTGAGATACTGAGGAAGACCAATGGATGGCAGTTTGTAAATTGAATAGAAGCAAGCCGCTTTAATATACTTAGGGATTGCTAGCGGCCGCTTCTATCAACTGCGAAAATCATGTTTAAAGTGTGTTTGTGATCTAGATAAGACCTAGATATTCCTTTAACTTCATTTGCAGGTTAAATAATTTAAATGCTAGTCACAGGTCTAAACATCCTAAAGACTATTTAAGGAAGAATTCAACCAATTATCAATCATTTGGTGACAAAGATTATTTCCTAATATAGTGACTATTCATGGAAACAACAAAATTGTTGTAAGACATGATTTAATTGACAACCAGATTTCTAGTGATTTGATTGCCTATCTTCAACATCTAAATTGATCCTCTTAAAAATTATTCAACGGCTAGTTTGGAGATTGAAAACTATAACAAGATTAACACAAGCCAAAGTAGATACACAACAACTAAGAAATAGAGAAAACTTTATATGTTGTTATGAGTTATAGAGAGTGCTTGCATTGATTATGATCTCTTTGGAGAAGAGTATGTGTTGTAGTAGTGCTTAAAGTTGGTAGTGTGATCTACCAAGTTTATGGTAGAAGCAGAAGTAGGCTACTCTTGATTCTACTCAAGGATTACTACTAAAGCCAGTTGATGGCTCTTAGATTAGGAGAGTAGACATAGGCTTAACATAAGTCGAACCACTATAAAGATCCGCGTGCATCTATGTGACATCTTGAATTTTTCGACCCTGTCTCGATAAAACGAAATGGGCTTTTCACCGATGTGCCTATAGTCCTTTTTCTCTGAGTTGATCACTCACGAGTTAACCAATCTATCGAGTAAAGCCGTTAAGGGATACAAGCGCGCTAAAATCCCTAAAAGCTACCCGGTAGGTTAGATTGGACTAAAATTGAGTTCGGTTGATTTTAACCACGAAATTTAACTCGGTTTCGAAAATCGAACGTTCGAGTGTGTTACGATTCATTTTTAGGATCTCGTCCCATCTCTTGAAGAAATTCCATCGAGTTGGGAATTTTTGGCGGAAATTCAAAATTGGACAATTTAAATTCAAGAAATTCGAAGGGGCTAAATTGAGTGGATTTTTGGCTTCTAAAGTAAGCTATTTGGTGAAGGGATTGCAAGAAATGGTGTGGGCTGCTACCTTGGCATGTGTGACCATTGAATTGAAGTTGTTTGGAAGGGATTGTAGTTGAATGGGTGCAAAATTCGTAGGGGGCAGCTGCTGTGATGTTTTGGTCTTCAATTTGAAGTCTCTTGGTGAAGATTAGTGAAGGATTTGGCTTGTGGAAGAAGCCTTAACAACTAAGGGTTCAAGACTTTGGGGTTGAGGCACTCAAATGTGTTGACCTTGGAGGTGGAAGGCCATTGGCTGCTCACAAGACTTTGAAGACCCTTGTCCCCCCTTGGTTCCCTCTCTTCCTCTTCCTTCTCACGTGAAAGCCCCTATAGACCAGCCCCATCTTCTGCAGCTTCTTCTTCTTCCTTTTCTTCCTCAAATCTTCACCTTCTTCTCCATTGTTGCTACCACTACCTCACTTGCCCAACCCTACACAAGAACCAACAACCAGCCACTAGAAAGCCAACTCAAGGCTAACACCATCAGCCAGCCTGCTCGCGTCCAGCTCTAGCCACCCGCGAGCCTACCGAGCCGGTGACGCAAGCCCCGCCACCCCTGTCCACTTGACCAGGCCTCTTGTGATATTACTAGTATATACACCTAGAGGGGGGTGAATAGGTTTAAAAACAATTTATCGATATACGAAAGCAATACTAGGCAAACAATAGAACAGAAGTTCTTCAAGACAGATTATGATCAAAAGTAAAAAGAGAGTAGGGAAGAGAAAATTGAACACAGGGTTTATAGTGGTTCAGCTTATTCCAAGCCTACGTCCACTCTTCCTCACTGACAGCCTACCGGCTGGATTTCACTATAAACGAGAGAGATGTTACAGCAATGCTTTCTCTTGATTCCACAAAGGTAGATACTCTACCACACTTCCTCAAGATATCTCAAAATATAGTCTCTCTTTTGCGTACAAGATTTCGCTCTGTAATAGGCAAAGAACAAGGAGCTTTAGACTTTGAAATTCTTCTATCGCGCGCACTCCGAAACAACTCGAACATCTTCCTTATATACTCCTTTATGCCATCATACCCGTTGGCACTTACCAAAGGAATTCTTCCAATCTTTCCGTTGGACAGAATCAATTAGAAAGATTACTCGAGCTATTAAAGGAACATAACGATAGCCCATCAATCCTCGCTCGCCCATACAATCGGGATTTCGGTTTCCATAAGTAGAACCTTCCAAGTATACTTCGCCAATCAACGGATCTCTAAAATCAATCTTGATGTTGACTAAAGTAATCCATTGTGTCATATCCAGCCAAGAGATATTCGTTAGACGACAAGATCAAATCCTTAACGAAACGCACGACCCCGGATAGACCTTCTTCGACAACTACAAACCTGTCAATGAGAATAGACTTTGAGTCTTGAGTCGATAGTCCGAAGGTCTTTAGACTTTATGGTAGAGTTTGCAAGTCTTCGGACTTTAAATGGTAGAGTCTCGCAAGACTTCGGACTAGACCGATGGAAACGTTTTGTCGCTTCGAAATATTCCGGAAAGATTTCTCCAACAATCTCCCCCTTTTTGATGGTGACAAAACTTTCCTGTAGATTTGAATATCTTTGACCTGCAAAACATTACTCAAACAAATATGGATATCTCATAAAGGTTAATGGCTTTATAAGCAACACTAGAATCTGCAACCACAGAAAATAGGTTAGTCTTGCATGAGAGTAAAGCCATTTATAAAATATCAATAGTTACTTGATGTAATCAGTCAATTTCAAAACTCAAATTCAGTCCAGTTCACAACCATACTCAAAGTTAAACAAAGTCAGTCATCAAAACAAACACACTCAAAGATTAACTTCAAAGATTTCAAAAGCTCACATCTCTCCCCCTTTTTGTCATCAGAAAAAAGAAAAAGGTTTGAGATGGAATAGAGTCAGGTTTGCTTGGGAATACGAACAAGCTGGAAATCTCCCATTGTCTGGACGATGCCTTCCAGCTTTTTCAAATCTTCCTTCGTTGAGCTACCTCTTCACTCTTAGCATTTGCTTGGACCCGAAGAGTAAGAGCTTGGATCCGATCATTTAAAGAAACCGAAGAAGCTTGTCTTGCATTCTCGCAAATTCTGAATTTTGCTTCCTGAGCATATATCGACCCGCATTTCCAAGAGAACATCAAGAATTCTGCAGAAATCTGCTGAATCATCAGTCTGCGTACTGGCGTTGGCACGATCAGATGGAGTAAAGGCAGACGATGGTACATCAGCATAGTCACGCGGATTTGGCGATGAGGCATCATGTCCCTCTTCAGGAAATTGAGAGGCATGAATGTCCTCTGGATCTGCTAGAGAGCGGCTGACTCCCTCACTGGCAGCAGGATATGAGGATGTTTCTCTATTCTCACCATCTCCCGCTATTTCGATGCCTTCAGGTGGGGAAGAGTGATCCTCATGCTCTTCTTCCTCGGACTTCCTCTTTCTTCTTCTTCTTCTTCTTCTTCTTCAGACTGTCCTTCCTCTGCATCTCTTCCTTCAGATTCTTTCTCCTCTGCTCCTTTTTCTTCAGCTTCCTTCTCCTCTGCTTCTTTTTCTTCTGCTTCCTTCTCCTGTCATTCCATTGATTCTGGAACAGAACTACTCAGATTTTTTAAAGCTAAAGCAGAGATGGTGATGTCATCCTCATCATCTTCATCCTCAAGGATGAGAGCTCTTCTCTTTTTGGATGAAGCAACCATGGGCTCCTTCCCTTTCCTTTTTGCTGCAGAAGAGGCTTGATGAGGTTTGGCAGGGGTTGTCTCCTTGAATTTCTCCAACTCCTTGTCAAGTTCTTTCAGACGCATTTTGGACACCATTTTCAATCCTACCACCATTTGATCACACGATCGAACATAGAGAATATGTGGAGGTTGAATATTCAAATGTCTGAATAACTTCGACACAAGACCTGGATAAGGAAGTTGACCCTTGTCCTTCACCACCGCTTTCCGTACATGTGGAAAGAATGGTATGAGGAAGAGAAAACTTTCTCCTAGTAAGGATGGCATACATTAGCTTTGTCTCTGAGTTAGAAACATCAGTCTTTGAAGTAGATTTCGGTCTGAGGCAATTTATCACAATCTTGTGAAGCAAAATGTTGAATGCACGCATCCTTGAGTAGGAAATTCTTCCCTTTGTCTTTCTGTCTTTAACAAGCTCCAACGTGGCACGAGCAATGGAGACATTGATAGGTTGATATCTTCCTCTCTCAACCCCAATCACATCAGCCAGCATATCTACATCCACCACAAAGTCTTTGTCTCGGACACTGAAAGAGATTCTATTCGCATCCAAGAAGCTAAGATTCGAATAGAAGTATGTAGTTAATTCAGTATAGGCTTCTAAAGTATCGGAACAAAACTGTTCAAGTTGAAGAAGACAAAACTTTTCCCTCAACTTAATGTTCACTGCATCAAGGAAATCAAAATCCACACTCCTAGGGTTTATCACCCCACGTTTTAACGATGGAATAAAGATCCCTCTGTTCCTTCGATCGGAACAAGTCTGTTCTTTTCCCCGATTTTTCGCCGCAACCCCCATTCTTGGTTGAAATTGGCTGTACAGTTTATCATCATCATTCCCATCTATCGGATTTTGTGTTCCAATCCGCGGATCACTAGGAATGTTTGCCAAGGCTTCTTCAGCCATTCCCCTTAGGAGCAATTCCCAAATCCTCCATATTTCGCAGAAAGATATACTCATTCCTATATCCCTTGTTCTTGAGAAACTCGTCTATGTAGTTCAATGGAGTACCGGTCCTCTTTAAAGAACGGTAAAGCTTATAAATAAAGGAGGGCTTTTGGGTCCTTACAGGATTAGCTTTTTCAATAACTTCTTCCTCTTCCCGATGCCCAACACCCTGTGGACTAGTTGGTGGAGAATGACGTTGCTTTGAGACTCGTTGTGGGCTCGCTTGCTGACTGTGTAACTCATCTTCCTCGGTGAGATCGAAGTGAGTAGGCCCCTCACTCATTTGACGTGGTCCCCTGTTTGCAATCCTCGAAGACTTCCTTGAAGACGACATCTTTCACAGTCTTGAAAGATTCCGAACTTGACTTTTCCCAAGAAAGAAGACAACTTTTTCGAAGATTAAACAAGTGAAGACGACAGAAAAAAAGATCGATGAATTTTTTAGGGTTTCTGAACGAAAGAGAAACTGACTATATATAGGTCAGTCGAAGGGAGGCATACCAATCGTTGCAAAGGAAAGTAAAAGATGCCCCTTTTAAAAATAACTTCCCCCTTTTTAAAATCGATAACTGCCTTTTTTTAAAATATTAACCCCTTTTTTGAAGGAGAGAAATTGCCTTTTATAATGGAAATTGAAAGTAGCAAAAATCAATTATAGATAGATGATCGTACCTTTCCAAGATGAAATATAGTAGACAATAAAATAACTTACAGTTAGGAACCGTCTGAGTCTGAGAGTCATTAGACTTTAACTTCTTCAAACTTAAGGATGTTTAGTCTGGAACGTATGATTTCAAATTGATTTTTCTCCAAAGGCTTTGTAAGTATATCCGCCAATTGGTTCGTTGAGCCGACAAACTGAATCGAAATTTCTCCATTTTGAACATGATCTCTAATGAAGTGATGTCGAATCTCTATATGCTTCGCTCTTGAGGGAAGGATTGGATTTTTGGTAAGATTGATAGCACTAGTATTGTCGCAGTTAATCTCTGTGCATGAATCTTCAATTCCAAAGTCTCTTAGCTGTTGTTTTATCCACAAAATTTGTGAACAACAACTTCCAAGAGATATATACTCTACTTCTGTTGTAGAAAGAGCTACTGTATTTTGCTTTCTTGAGAACCAAGACATTGTCCTGCTTCCAAGTAGTTGACAAGTGCCTGAAGTGCTCTTTCTGTCAACTCTGCAACCAGCTAGATCTCGCGTCTCGAGTATCCAAGAAGAGTAAAGTCTCCCATTTTTGGATACCAAAGACCTATGCTTGAAGTTGAAGCAATGTATTTGATAATACGCTTTGCAGCACTTAGATGAGATTCTTTAGGGTCGCTTGAAATCTAGCACAAATGCAAACACCGAACAAAATGTCGAGGTCTAAACGCAGTAAGATAAAGAAGTGAGCCAATGATACTCCCGTATAGCTTTTGATCAACTTTCTTTCCTCTTTCATCTTTGTCTATCTTCAAGGAACTCGACATCGGTATATCGTCTTTTTGCAATTTTCCAGTCCAAATTTTTTGACAAGATCATTAGCATATTTTTCTTGATGAATAAAAGTCCCTTCCTTCCATTGTTTCACTTGAAGTCCAAGAAAGAAGGTTAGTTCACCCATCATGCTCATTTCAAATTCATCCTGCATCGTCTTAGAGAATTTCTTGCACAAACTTTGATTAGAGGATCCAAAAATAATATCATCAACATATATTTGAACAAGCAGAAAACTTTTGCTTTCCTTTTTGATAAACAAGGTAGTGCCTACTTTACCTTTGACAAAGCCATTTTGAATTAAAAACTTACTCGCCTGTCGTACCAAGCTCGAGGTGCTTGCTTTAAACCATACAAGGCCTTTTCAGCCCGAATACCGAGTCCGGTCTCCTTGGGTCTTCAAACCAGGTGGTTGTTCCACATAGACTTCCTCATGGATAAATCCGTTCGGAAAGCACTCTTGACGTCCATTTGGAATAACCCGAAATCCTTATAACAAGCAAAAGCAAGTAATAATCGAATAGCTTCTAACCTTGCTATCGGTGCGTAAGTCTCGTCATAGTCTATCCCTTCTTCTTGCGTATATCCCTTGGCCACGAGTCTTGCTTTGTTTCTTATGACTTTTCCTTCCTCATTCATCTTGTTCCTGAAACCCACTTAGCTCCAATAATAGATTTACCTTTCGGTTTAGGAGTTAACTCCCAGACATCATTAATGCTGAATTGTCTGAGTTCTTCTTGCATAGCTTCAATCCAGCTTTCATCAGATAAAGCTTCTTCTATGCTTTTGGGTTCTATTTTAGAAATAAGAGCCACAGCACTAGACTCTTCGCGCCTTTTGAATCTTGTGCGAATCCCTTCATTAATGTCGCCAATAATGAGATTTTTGGGATGACTTGACTTATGCTTCAAGCGATTCTTGGTTGATTCGTCAGTTGATGATCACTTCCTTCATTTGAATCTTCAATAACCACTTGTTGCTGGTCTTTTTGAGTCTCGAGCTGCTTCTTTAGACTTTGTAGAGTCTGAAGCTGGTTCAAATTCTTCAAGATGAGTCTGAATAGATTCATTTTGTGAAGAATCCTAGAATTTGACATTCATTGATTCCTCCACAGAATAAGTCTTCTTGTTATAGACTCTGTAGGCTTTGCTTGAGGTAGAATATCCAAGGAAGATACCTTCGTTTGATTTTTCTTCAAACTTGTCAACTCGATCATTTGCATTTTTCAAAATAAAGCATTTACATCCAAACACATGAAAATAAGAAACAATAGGTTTCTTTCCTTTGAATAATTCATAAGGGTTTTTTTTTTTTTTTCAGAATAGGCCTTAGAAAAACTCTATTGATAATATAACATGCCTGTTGAAACTGCTTCAGCCCAAAACCGTGAAGAGATGTTACTTTCAATCAAAAGAGTTCTAGCCATTTCTTGAAGTGATCTATTCTTTCTTTCCACAACTCCATTTTGTTCTAGAGTATATGGAGAGGAGAACATATGTTGAAAACCAGATTCATCACAGAATTTTGTAAAATCTTGATTTTCAAATTCACCTCCATGGTCTGTTCTTATACTAGAGATAACATACCCTTTTTCATTTTGAACCTTTTTAGCATACTTTTCAAAATAAGAGAAAGTTTCAGACTTACTTGTCAGGAAATATACCCAAGTAAATTGTGAGTAGTCATCCACAATTACTAGGCAATATTTCTTACCCCCAACGCCCGAGTTCGGTTGGTCCAAACAGATCCATGTGCGTAAGCTGCAATACACGATTAGTGGAAACTTGATTTATTGGTTTAAAGGAATTTCTTACCTGTTTTCCCAATACGCATGGAGTACATAGATTGGTCTTTTGGTATGATAATTTGGGTAAACCTCGAACAAGCTTCTTTGCTGAAATTTTGGCTATCTACTTCATATTGATGTGCCCAAGCTTTCTGTGCCATAAGTTCGCTTCGTCTTGTAATGAGATTAGACATTTCGATTCATCTGGATTTACGTCCAAGAGGTAGATGTTTCCATGTCTTCGACCCATAAATGATCGAGTAGTATCTTTCTTGGTTCTGAACAAATTCCTTCTTGAAAGTTTATTTTGAAACCAAGTATCACATAGCCGATCGATGCGAGCAGATTGTAGTTGAGTCCTTCCACTAGGGAAACATTGCTTATCATGAGGTTTCCAATTTTTACAGTTCCAAACCCCACAATTCTTCCTTTGCTGTTTCCTCCAAATGAAACTTTTCCACCATTTGCTTGAACAAGTTTTATGAAGCATTTTGAATCTCCTGTCATATGTCTTGAGCATCCACTATCCAGATACCATTTTACCCTTTTCTTAATAGTGACCTGCATTTAAAAAGAAACTCAAGCTTTCTTTGGTACCCATATTTTCTTGGGTCCATTGGTGTTAGTATGATATGTGGTTTTTGCCCATACTTTTTAACAGGTTTCCAAACCATAGGACATTCTTTTCCAAAATGATTTGCACTTTGTTGCACCTTGAACATTTTAGAGCATTTCGACCTACTTTGGTTTCACAAGAACCTTTTGAAATGATTGTTGTAAGCATCTCTTGTGGGTCTTTGCTTAATTCTTTCTTTCACTTTAGGAAAATCAATTAGAGGAATGATTTCTACAGTCATTCCCAAACCAGATTTATTAAAATAAGGTCTTTGTGTTGAAAGAATTTTTTCAAGTTTCTCAGATCCTATTGAAAATCTTTTTGAGATATTTGATATGTCATTTTTTAAGAATTCATTTTCTTTTAAAAGATTTTCTTCACTTTCTTTAAGAGTCGAAACATTCATGTCTAAACATTTCAACTTTTCTTTCAAAGTATTTTCCTGTTGTTTTAGTGCAGAATTTTCATTTTTAAGTTCGGAAATCCTTTTAAGAGAAATCTTAAGACTAGAACACATCTCATCAATGTATTTAGAAACTTTAACAGGGATTTTAAAATTACTTACCTCAAACTCGCTATCTGAATCTGAGTTTGTCTCGGAGTTTGAATCTGAATCCGATTGAGCCATCAGATATATATTGGCATAGTCATCATCACTTTCTTCACACTCTGTATCGCTCCAGGTTTCTGCTTTAAGAGCCTTTCGATACTTTTCAGCTTTTCCTTTCTTCTTCCTCGAAGAGGACAGTTGGGTCCGATGTGTCCCTTTTTCTTACATTCAAAGCGGACTATGTCTTTGTTTGATTCATCATCCTCAAAGACTTAGTCGATGCTTTTGAAAACTCGTTTCTTTGGATTGAATCTTCTTCCTTTTTTCGTTCAGCTTCTTGAATCTTCTTATCATGAGAGCAAGCTCCTCATCATCCATATCATCTTCAGAATTTGTAACATCAGAATCATCATTGGATTTTAATGCAATGGATTTCTTACCTTTAGGATCTTCATCTTCATTGATTCATTCCATTTCATAAGACTGAAGAGTTCCAACCAACTCATCGACAGATAGTGGCATGATTCTTTGTGTCTCTTTTATTGAGGTCTTTATGTGATTCCAATCCTCGGAGAGTCCTCGTAGTAGCTTGTTTACTTTCATGGGATCAGAAATTGGTTGACCTTGATTTTCAAGACCATTCACGATTTCTGTAAAACGACTAAACATGTCAGTTATAGATTCTCCTGATTTCATTTTGAAGGCTTCGTATTGACCAAGGAGAATGTTGATTCTTGTCTCTTTCACTCGATCAGTTCCTTCATAAGTAATATGTAATCTATCCCAGACTTCTTTTGCTGTAACACAAGAAGATATTCTGTTATATTCGTAGGTGACAAGGCACAATATAAGGAATAAATTGCTTTTGCATCAAGAGCTTGTCTCTTGATTTTCTCTTCCTGAGTCATTTCATTAGACTCAACAGTTACTTTTCCTCTTTCTGATTCAGATGCAGCTTTAGGAGTAATTCCTTTTTCTACAACATCCCATTCCAGAGGATCCTTCGATCTTAGGAATGCTTTCATCTTGTTTTTCCAGATGTTGTAATCCTTTCCACCAAAGTAAGGAGGTCTGGTATTGCTTTGCCCTTCCACCAGCTCTGGTGCTAACATACTAGCCATGGATCTTTAACTCTGAAGTAAAACACTTCAAACAAAGTGAGTACACAGGCTCTGATACCAATTGATATTACTAGTATATACACCTAGAGGGGGGTGAATAGGTTTAAAAACAATTTATCGATATACGAAAGCAATACTAGGCAAACAATAGAACAAAAGTTCTTCAAGACAGATTATGATCAAAGTAAAAAGAGAGTAGGGAAGAGAAAATTGAACACGGGGTTTATAGTGGTTGAGCTTATTCCAAGCCTACGTCCACTCTTCCTCACCGACAGCCTACCTACCGGCTGGATTTCACTATAAACGAGAGAGATGTTACAGCAATGCTTTCTCTTGATTCCACAAAGTGTAGATACTCTACCACACTTCCTCAAGATATCTCAAAATATAGTCTCTCTTTTGCGTACAAGATTTCGCTCAGTAATAGACAAAGAACAAGGAGCTTCAGACTTTGAAATTCTTCTATCGCGCGCACTCCGAAACAACTCGAACATCTTCCTTATATACTCCTTTATGCCATCATACCCGTTGGCACTTACCAAAGGAATTCTTCCAATCTTTCGTTGGACAGAATCAATTAGAAAGATTACTCGAGCTATTAAAGGAACATAACGATAGCCCATCAATCCTACTCGCCCATACAATCAGGATTTCGGTTTCCATAAGTAGAACCTTCCAAGTATACTTTGCCAATCAACGGATCTCTAAAATCAATCTTGATGTTGACTAAAGTAATCCATTGTGTCATATCCAGCCAAGAGATATTCGTTAGACGACAAGATCAAATCCTTAACGAAACGCACGCCCCGGATAGACCTTCTTCGACAACTACAAACCGTCAATGAGAATAGACTTTGAGTCTTGAGTCCGATAGTCCGAAGGTCTTCGACTTTAAATGGTAGAGTTTGCAAGTCTTCGGACTTTAAATGGTCGAGTCTCAAGACTTCGACTTTAAATGGTAGAGTCCGCAAGTCTTCGGACTTTAAATGGTAGAGTCTCGCAAGACTTTAGACTAGACTGGGAAACGTTTTGTCAGTTTCGAAATATTCCAGAAAGATTTCTCCAACATCTGGGTCTGCCTCTCCTCCGCCTCAGCCAGCCATCGACTCGCCATCCCAGCCACACGGGCCAGCAAGGACTAGTAGCCACAGAAGCATAACCGAAACTCCAGCTTGAGTAGTGACTTGTTGGTTGTTTTTTAGCGCCTTCCAGGCCTCCTTTGGGGCCGCCGTAGACACAAGTCTTCACCACCTTCGCGTCACCATCGCCGTGAACTTGTTTGCTCGCTAATCCGGTGAGTTAACTCCCTAATCTTTGATTTGGTTGTTATTTACGCTTAGGGGGTTAGATTAGTGTTAATTAGCTTAATTAGATTAGTACTAAGTGATATTAGCCTTAATATGGATTAATGCTAATCTAATTTGGTTATATTAGCCTTGATATGGATTAGATTTGATCTAATTGGATGGATTAACTCTAATGAGGATGGATTAGTCTAATTTAGTGGTTTTTCCTTGAAGCTGATTGCTGGACCCTCGTTGTTTGCCATTTTTGTGGATCGAAATGTGCTAAGATTTTGAGATTGATTCATCTTGAGAAATGTTTTAGACATCTTTAGCTATAACATATATTTTATTCAAGATTTTAGGGATTTTAAAAGAAAGAGATTTTAGCTCCGTCATTTGAAAACAGAACCTCTG
The DNA here is from genome assembly GCA_014182515.1 of Eucalyptus microcorys. Taxonomy (NCBI): domain Eukaryota; kingdom Viridiplantae; phylum Streptophyta; class Magnoliopsida; order Myrtales; family Myrtaceae; genus Eucalyptus; species Eucalyptus microcorys. The sequence goes on along the minus strand of CM024567.1, from coordinate 22,476,836 downwards.
TTTTTGCTGGAATTGGTGACCTTTTGGAATTCACTGGATTTTTATCAACTCTTAAGGTTTGAATTTTGAAAGAGTTTCTTCATGAAAGTTGTTTTTCACATCTTTTATTTTACCATAGTCAAATTTCAAATCAAATGGACAAGTTTTGGATCTCGAACCAAGCTAATTTTGGAAAACATGATTTCTGGAAACGGACCCAGTTTTTGTACTGGATTGAGCAATTTACTGGGCTTAATCTAGAAAGATCTGGGTTAAGGTGTCTTCATGAAAAATGTTATTTTATGTGTCCTTTACAACATATTAAAATTTGGTAATTTCCTAACTCGTTTGATTAGATTTCTAGATTTAAACTTGGAGACGCACGAGTAGACTATTTCTGCCAGTTAGGACTGGTAGTAGTTTGTGATTGTTTTGGATGCCTTGCTTGCTAGAAATTGCATATTTAGTGATGTGGTTAACTTGTGATATGATTAGAAGTTATGTGTGATGATGCGCAATTGGTTGTGCCATGGTCATGGTTTATTCTTATTGCTTTATGTGGCGACTATTGAAAGGGGTGGAGATGTGAATGGTTGTGCTATGGTGATGGGTTATTGTCATGGCAAATGATGGCCATTGAAGAGTGATATGTGTTGTGTTGAGGAAATCGATTGGGTTGTGAGCAGGTAAAGGACTAAGTGCTACACGATGACGAAACCTCGTGTGAGCCACCTCTAGGGCATTCGTCAAACCAAACAGCATTACAGTGAACTCATAATGGCCGTATCGAGTACGAAATGCTAACTTCGGTATGTCCTCCTTTCTGATCCTCAGCTAATGATACCCTGTCCTCAAGTCAATTTTAGAAAATATCGACGCTTCTTGCAACTGGTCAAACAAGTCGTCGATTCTCAGGAGTGGGTACTTATTCTTGATCGTCACCTGATTGAGTTGGCGATAGTTGATGCACAAGCGCAATGAACCATCTTTCTTCTTCACGAACAAAACTGGTGCTCCCCACGGTGATGCATTGGGACGTATCAATCCCTTATCCAACAACTCATGCATTTGCACCCTTTTAACTCAGACAACGCCATCCGGTAAAGAGCCTTAGAGATTGGCTCTGTCCCGGGGGCTAACTCAATCACGAACTCAATCTCCCTTTCTGGCGGTAAACCCGGCAATTCCTTTGGAAACACATATGGAAATTCTTGAACCACCGCGATATCTTCGATCTTCAGCTTCTCAACTGTCGTATCCACGACAATTGCTAAGTAACCTTGGCAACCCCTATCTAACATACGGGTTGCCTCAAGTGACGAGATCAAGGTCATCGAGGGTCCTCCTTGACTCCCAATAAACTTGAAACTTTCACCCACTAACAGGTTAAACTGAATCGCTTTATGATAGCAATCCATCTTAGCTCATTGCTTGGTGAGCTAGTCAATGCCAATTATCAAATCAAAATCATACATGGCTAGGACTATCATATCTATCCTTTAATGGTGTAAATATGCTAACCACTGATTCCAATAACTCAAGACTCAATCTTACAGCTTAACAAATTGCTCAGTTATAAACGAATGAGTTATACCAGGGTCAAATAAAACATAAGCAGCATGGTCATTCAACAAGACCATACCTGTGATCACATCAGGCGAGTCCTTTGCTTGTCCTCTAGTGATGATGTACACTCTTCCTTGTGCTGGAGGTTTGTTTTGTCCACCTTGTTGTGCAATCTATGGCACAAACCCTCTATTTTGACCCATCGGTGGCGGTGGTGGCGGCGGCAACTGTTACGATCCCATTAGTCTTCTTGGACAATCTCTGGCTTAGTGGCCTTGCTGGGCACACCCATAGCAGGCTCCTATCCTAGAATGGCACAGGGCCGATCCATGTCACTTTCCATAGAAACGACACACTCCGCTAGGGCTAGGTGCAGACTTGCTTACTCCACCCTTCCTATTAGGGGGAATAGGATACCTTCCTCCGGTCATGTGCTTCTTCCCAAACCGGTTCCTATCTTTGTTTGAACTTAACCTCAAATGTAGCAGCTTGTTCGATCAGGTTCCTCTCTATGAACTGGGCCCGACCATATAGCTCGTTGTAATCCTTTAGGTCGAATGGCACCAGCGGATTCTTCAACTTTAGTCGGAGGCCGTTTCTGAACCTCCGAGCTCTATCTTTAGGATCCTCCACCAGTCTAGGAGCGTACTGCAATGGCTTTGCAAACTTAGCTTCATACCGATCCACTGTTAGCATCCCTTGACGGAGGCGTTGGAATTCCTCCATCTTCTGCTCTCGAGTGCTATCAGAAAAATATTTGCCATTAAAGGCTCTTAGGAAGGCGTTCCACATTGGAACCTCACCTTTAGAGACTACTCTGCCTCTAATGGCCCTCCACCAGGTACTCGTGTTACCTTGCAGCTAGTATACTGCCAGGACAACCTTCTCCTCCTCAGTGCACATCAGCAGTGCAAAGGCCTTCTCTAGGTTTTGTATCTAGAAGGTTGTAGCCTCATGATCTCCTGCATCGGTGAACCTCAGCGGGTTCAGCTTGAAGAATTGCTCCACGAGCTTGTGCATTGGCCTCTCTCTCTCCATAACCACGTTCCTAAGTGGAACTACGGCAGGTGCGGTAGCAGCGGTAGTAGTAGTAGTAGCTGTAGCGGCGGCGGTAGTGGCGGCGGCTTGATTCTGGGCCTACTGCCCCATCAAAGCTCCTAGCGTCTCAAGTGCCTGAATGATCCCATCTATCCTAGGATCGTCAGGGGCTACTACCCCAGCATTGATTGGAGGCGATGCTACTCCACTAGCGTTGGCTTGAGCTGGCGCTTGACCACGACCACCTTGGGTATCGACCCTTGTCGGCGTCGTATCCCGAGTCATTGGTCCAATGGTCCGCTTCTTAGGAGTCCTCTGCTCCTGATCACTCATTACGCAAGTTCTTTATAGAAACCTGCTTTCCAATTCCACACAAAATTAGAAGCTAAGTGATCACACCAAATAACCTACCAAATAGCTATCAAACACACGCATCAGCATAAAATAAAGGTCATTCCTACTAACTATCCCATGAACCCTCGCACCTTATCACTCCAACTATCAACCAGCTCTGATACCACTCCGGGTAAGGATGTCACGCCTCGTACCTCAAGCGCGCGCATATTTCTCGGTGGTCAATAAAAAATGCGACATCTTCGGACGCGTCGCCAACCCATTCATTATATTTCACATGTGGAAGCAAATAAACAAAACCCCTAATAGGAAACAGCATGGGATAGAAAAGCAGGATAACAAATTCAAAACTAAAACACGCTTTTATAAGCAAACTAGGTTTATATACAAAACTAGTCTGTCTACCAAAAAGATTGACCTTTGAAAAGGAAACTGTCCTATGACCCATTAGTCGGACATGTTCACCGATCCTTCGGACTCCACAAGCTTCAGGGGCGTCGGATCCACCAAAGCACGATTAGGAGGGTTAGCTACGCCCTTGCCAAAAGTGTCGTCAACTACCACAGTGGGGACCTCAAAATCCTGGAGAGGACCAACTCTGTATCCATTGAGTCCATGGCGGAACCACGCCCTGAATCTATGAGGTACCCTCTCAGGTAGGCCCTCATCGACCCAGACGTTGGTCATGACCAACTCGTAGACCCAATGACTACTAGGGACAGGGACGTCTATACCCCGCTTAGTAATAACCCGCGGCTGACCAAGACGTTCCGAAGGAACCACCATTTAAGGACTTGAAAAGAATTGAGCCCACGATAAAGTGAGACAATGTCTCAACAAGTTCACTCCTTAAACCCCAACTAGGAAGGAAATACGCCTAGCTACACCACCACACAAGCATAGAGACTCACATTGTTTCAAATCCTTCATGCATGTCCGCATAGTTCATAACACAGACATAAGTAGTAATCAAGCTCAATCAATTGGAACGCCACATCTCAAGTCTCACTTAGCCACAGGGGTTCCGATTATAAGGTCAAATCATTATGACACGTCACATTTCGTGCCACATAATTTTGTTCCATAATCAGGCGTGTCAAATCAATCAATCATAAGTCCCAATTGATTACAACCCAACGGCCACGGCCGACTCAATAGTCACCGGTCTTCCGGCATAGTTGGGCGTCGTCTCGTACCATCGAGCACGGCAAAGTCTATGTCTAGATGACATTCCACATAGGAGCATCGGTTCAGCCTTCACTGCGACCAGCATCCGTTGACTTGGGGCATTCCTGAAGGAGCATCGTCCGGCCCCAAAGGCTCGTGACGGGTTCTCATATCATTCACGCACCCATCCAATCCCGGCCAAGACATCGTGCTTTGCACTCAAATGTCCCAATTAAAATATTGTACTTGGCTCATTTTCTTCGTATTAAAAATATACGGTAAAATAATCATGTGTGGGTACACGATCAATTTGAACTAGAAAAATTGATACCTTTTTTTATTTATTTAAAATCCCACTATTTGCTATAGTCTTTAAAACCATTTTCGGTGTCAAAACCCGACACCCGGGATTTTCTAATTAAATATTAAAATTTCACAATTTTGGAATAAATAACCAAAATTTCAATCACCACTCAATTTACACAATTTAACACTCAATCGATTAAACTAAGCACACCACTGCAATCAGTACAAAATTTTGGTCAATAGCTATCCAGGTATAATTTCCGAAAAATATTAAATAATTAAATAGATTACAAAAATAATTAAATAATTCAAATTAAATACAATAAATACTCACTTAGGCCGAAAATGCTAATCTAACCACCTAAATGGGCCTAGAAAATTTCCAAACCTATATAGATAAATAGTACAATCTATCTAGCCCTTAATTAGTCTATTCTAACCACCTAACATGCATAATTAAATAATTAAATCAATAATCCAAACTAATTAACCACCTAATCCACACTTAGCCTAAACTAATTATCCACTAAGTGTCATTAACTCCATAAGTAGAGTTTAGCAAATAAATTCACCGGGTTAAGCGGCTAGTAGTCCACGGTGACGGCGACGTGGAGGCGAGCGGCACTCAAGCCTGCGGCGACACCAACGGAGGTTTGGATGGGCCTAAAAACAGGCCACAAGCTCTCAACTAGGGGCTGAGCTTCGGCCACTGCTCTTGGGTGGAGAAAGCTGGACCGATGCTCAGCTTGGGCTGAAACAGCCACAACGGGATGGTGGCGGCTGCAGCAGCTCTTGGTGAGCTCAATGGAGGCGGACGGCGGCTGGAACTATGACATCCCAGATTTTCGTTCCTGTTTTCTACTAGATAAATCGGGCATTTTATTGACACGCCTATAAGGCTATTCTCAGAGCCGATCACTCTCGAGATAACTAGACTATTTGGGGAAACCATTAAGGATTTTAAGGCAAATAAACTTGAGAATTCGACCAGGAATCGGCTTCTTGACCGTGCTCATCTTTAAAGGCCAGTACGACACAATATAAAATCGATTCGAAATCATAGATAGGTTGGTTCAACTGAGATGTGTGGCTAATCGTGGGTGACACCACTAAATTGGAAAAATTCTCGTCGACCGGCACTAGACTGAATTTCCTATTGTTTTGGGACCCTATGTCCGTATTTGAATCCTCGACCTTTTCACGACAACCGAGAGTCGCCAATGAGTCGAGTGGGTTCATTGTGGCTCAAAGAAAATTGACCACGGGTCATTTGCCCTTAAAAATTTCTGAAAGTTACTCGGTATTCTAGGTCACACTAAACACGCGCCAAGTGGAAATTAACCGCGAATTCAAGTCCGATTTCAAAAATTGAAGTTTCTATCATGTCATAATAAATTCTAGGAGTATCAACTCAGTCTTAGAATATTTTTCTGACACCCAACACTTTTTGGGAAAAAGTCGTTGCCAGGTCGTTTTTGTGCGGAAAATGCCAAAGATGGTTTTTAATGGCAAAATTGAGATGCATGATGGGTGCATGGGTGAGGAAAAATGTCAATTGAAGTATAGAGGTGTCAATTTAAATTATGGAGATCAAATGGGGACAAACGAATTAAGATTGAGTAACCAATTGGTGCCTTATACTTGCAATTTCGTGTGCCTCTTCCTTCCCTAGCCAAATGGACCAAAAAGAGAAGTCATGGGGGTGTGTTTTGGTGGACCATTGGTAGCCAAGGGATTATACATGGCCAAGACTAAGTCTTGGAGATATTTTATGGAAAAATATCAAGCCAAAGGCCCCCACTTCTCCCTCATCTCTATCTCCTTGCTTTCTCTCACCCACCGTCCACCTTTATCCTCTCTCTCGTGCTTGCTTCGTGCGACGCCAGCACCAACAAAAGAGAAGAAGCCTAGCTCCTTCAGTCAGCATTCAACAAACGAAACCCCACGCCCACCTACTCGTCTTTCTACTCAGTCCACGTCCCATGAAGCTGCTCCATCTCCACACGTCCGCAGCCTGCACTCATTCGGTCAACAACAGCAAGTCCACCAAGGCTGTCTTCAACGTCCCTGCCCAAAATACCACCGACAAGCCCACACGAATCCCACCGTTTTGGCCAGCATCTTCCACTAACTCTCTCTCTCTTCGTTCGCATCTTCTCTCCGCCAGCTCACTGCCATCGATTCAACCGAGGAAACCTACGTCCGTCCGCGAGAATTTCCCCCGAATTTGGTCGACCACCGAGTCAGTTGAGTGAAGCCACCGAAGCAACATCCACCGAGCTGCCACGAAGACCAAAGAAGCCAGCATCCATCTCCCTTGCAGTTCGCAATTGGAGCCCAACGGAATTCAGTCTTCGAAGCCCAGCAATTCCATCCCACACGAACCCAACAAGTCGGCCCAAATATGCAGCCCAACAAGCCCGCAAGATTGATCCATTGGAAGCCCAAAAATCTAGCATTTTAGCCCATTGGAATTCGGCCCAGTTCGCAGCAGCCCAAGCCCAGTTTTCGGCCCATCTTCAAGCCCACAACTTGAAGCCTAAATCAACGAGGCCAAAGCAAGTTCGGCCCAAGCCCAGCTTTTGTTGTGGGCTCGCAAGGTTTGTAAGCCCGGCCCGAGTGTCCATCAACGCCGCCGAAAGTTTGGGTTTCGGCCGCCGTCACGATAATCCGGTCTCTGCTTTTAACCAAGTGAGTTTTACTCACTAATGCTTTCTTAGTTTGCTAATTATGCTTAGGGGTGATTAGATTTAATTAAGTGTACTTAGGTGGTTAGATTAGTTTAGAACAATTAAATTAGTGACTTGATGATGCAAGTTAGGTGGTTAGACTTAGCCATTAGCAAGTAAATAGGCTCGAGTAATTATTGAGCGAACCTCGGAAATTTTCCAGGTCCAACTCAGCCTCCAATTAGGCATTAAAGGCCTAAATTGGATTTATTTCTATTTAATAATTATTTTTCGAAATTAATTAATTATTTATTTATTTTTCCGGAAATTCAAGCGGAATGGTCGGCGACTGGAATTTCATGCTAATTGTCGTGGTGCAGTTCATTTATTTAATTGAGCTTTGTATCGTGCCGAATTGATTTAAATGTGAATTTTTAGGATATGTTCCTAAATGGTTGTTTTTGATTATTTGGTTGAAGAATAATCGGGTATCGGTTGTTAGTATCGATAGTGGACTAGTGATTAAGTATGGCATCTAAAAGGGCACGTGGCTCGGTGATTTGATGCGTCACTTTGGCGAACTAGTGTCTTAGAGAATGCACGTAGGCCCAACGTTTCGGTATGGCATCTAAAAGGACACATGGCTCGGTGATCTGATGCGTCACTTTGGTGAACTAGTGCCTTAGAGAATGCACATGGGTTCAATGTTGAGTACGGCATCGTGAAAGGGACACGTGGGCTTGGTGATTCGATGCATCATCTTGGCGAACTAGTGCCTAAGAGAATGCATGTGGGCCCAATGTTTAAGTATGTCATCTTGGCGAAAAGGTCACCTTAGAGAATGCACGTGGGCTCGGAGACTCGGTACGTCGTCCTGGAGAATGCATGTGGGCTCGATGACTAGATATCCCACCTTGAATAATGTTTGTGGGTTGATGAGTAGGTATGTCGTCTTAGAGAAGGCACGTGGGCTCGGAGACTTGGTACGTCATCCTAGAGAAAGCACGTGGGCTCGACGACTAGATATTCCATCGTGGGGAATTTATGGTATTGATTGAAATGACCAAGAGATGGTCCGATTGACATGTAATCGACTCGGTCGATTGATCGATAGTTCGATCTGTGTTGAATAGTTGGGTGCCTATTATGAATTGTACTGACTTGCAGGTGGGATCTGAGGCCAAGATAAGTCATTTGACTTGTGTGTGTTTAGGTAGCCCATAGTGTATTGGTTTACTGATCGAGTCTTAGGGGGTAGAACTTGCTGAGACATAGTATCATTGGTTATTGAATAACCATTTCAGGTCCATAGAGGGACTGGAGAAGGAGTACCTGTTAGATGACCTTAATGACGAGCCAGCAGAAGATGAAGAGCTTGAAGAATACGAGCTTAGTGAAGAAAATTCTGAGGAAGATCGGGATGAGGATCCCGAGTACGACCCGGATGAGGACTGAGATCCTATCCCGTTTTGTAAATCTTGTATACTTGTGGATAGGTGTTAGATCAAACCTATGTTAATAGTATTGTAAGATACTATGAGGTGCGCGTGTATAAAATTGTGGTTGTGAATTTCAATATGAAAAATATGGTATGCTTTTTTATCCCATTGTTTTATTGTCTGGGGATTTATAATTGCTTCCGCATGTGCAAATATAAATGAAAGGGTTGGCGATACATATTCTTGGGATATCGCATTCTAAAATGGACCAAATAGAAGGATGGGTGTGTCCTCAAGGATCGGGGTGTGACAGGAATGGCGGCGGAACGCTTCAACTGACTGGACAGAGGACTCGATTGCGGCCTGGGTGCGGCAGGAGGCGCGAGCAAGCAGACAGTGCGTGCGGGTTGGCGTGCAACTCGCGGGCGGTAGTGATGTGCATGACGGCAGCGGGGCAGCTTCGGGCGGCGGTTGACGGGTAGGGGGCTTTCTCTGGTTTTTCTGGAGCTCGAACACAGCATTAATGGAGAAAGCAAACTCAAGGTAGAAGAAGAAGGCTACAGCAAGAGGAGGGGACCCATTTGGCCACAAAGTCAAGCTAAATATCCCATTCTACTCATCAAACGTGCCCCCACCACTTCAGCCTTGACCAGCAGCCCCGTATCCACTACAAAACTTCTCATAGAAGCCATCCAAAGGGTCCAAAAGTTGCTGCCCCCTTGGACCTACGAATTTGGACAAGTTCCCTCTTCAATTCTATTCAATTCTCCTCCAATTGGACTCAAATTGGCCCCCATAAAATCAACCAAGGCACCCTCATCCATCTTATGATTTTTCCTCGTCAATTGAACCAACTTGACGGCTAAAAATGCAACCGAAATCTCAGGTTTGTAGAAAAATCTTCGGAGGATGAGTCGATATTCCTAAAATGAATCGTGACATGATAGAACTTTCAATTTCTAAAATCAGGTTTAAATTCACAGTTAATTTCAACTGGGCGCGATTTTAGCATGACCTAACCTACCAGGTAGATTTTAGGAATTTTTAGTGCAATTGACCCATGGTCGATTAAGTCCAATATGTACGCACAAAGGTGGCTGTTGTTCTACTTTTTGTTTCGTCCATCAAGTGCAAGTTAAGTCTCCTCCATTATTTATAAACAAAACATCTTGGCAAGTGTCCATGCATATGTTGTTCTTCTTGGTCGTACGTTGTGCAAGTCAAGTTGCCATTAGCAGAGAAGGAAAAAATTTACCAAATTGATTATGAACCTATTGTATGGATGCCAACTTAGTCATAAATTTTCCAACTTTATCAATCGAGTCATAGTCCTCTACGCAAAATTTCAATGTAAATCATTCCAGATAATTTGTGCAAATTTTTCCATGGCCAATGTATCATTCGACACACTTTATTTTTATATACGTCAACCTAATAAGGGTGAAATAGCGGCTTTAGAAAAAGTGAGACCAATTTGTATGCACAAAGGTGGTTGTTGTTCTACTTTTTGTTTCCTCCGTCCAAGTGCAAGTCAAGTCTCCTCCATTATTTATAAGTAAAATATCTAGTCAAGTCTCCATGCATACATTGTTCTTCTTGGTCATTGTATGTTGTAAGTTGTGCAAGTCACATTGCCATCAACAAGAAGGGCGAAATTTACCAAATTGATTATGAACCTACGCGTAATTTCAATGTAAGTCATTCCAGATGATTTGTGCAGATTTTTCCATGGTTAAAGTATTATTCGACACACTTTATTTTATCGTACGACAAACCTATTAGGGCGGAAAAAGCAATTTTAGAAAAAGTGAGTCCAATTTGTATGCACAAAGGTGGTCGTTTTTCTACTTTTTGTTTCCTCCATCCAAGTGCAAGTCAAGTCTCCTCCATTATTTATAAGCAAAGCATCTTGGCAAGTCTCCATGCAGACATTGTTCTTCTAGGCTGTTGTACGTGATACGTTGTGCAAGTTGCATTGCCATCGGCAGAGAAGGGAAAAATTTACCAAATTAATTATGAACCTATTGTATGGATGCCAACTCAGTCATAAATTTTCCAACTTTATCAATCAAGTCATAATCCTCTATGCAGAATTTCTATGTAAGTCATTCTAAATAATTTGTGAAAATTTTTTCCATGGCCAAAGTATTATCCGACACACTTTATTTTATCATACGACAACCTAATAAGGGGAAAAAGTGGCTTTAGAAAAAGTGAGTCCAATTTGTACGTGAAAAGGTGGCTGTTGTTCTACTTTTTGTTTCGTCCATCAAGTGCAAGTCAAGTCTCCTCCATTATTTATAAACAAAACATCTTGGCAAGCGTCCATGCATATGCTGTTCTTCTTGGTCGTACGTTGTGCAAGTCAAGTTGCCATTAGTAGAGAATGAAAAAATTTACCAAATTGATTATGAACCTATTGTATGGATGCCAACTTAGTCATAAAGTTTCCAACTTTATCAATTGAGTCATAGTCCTCTATGCAAAATTTCAATGTAAATCATTCCGGATAATTTGTGCAAATTGTTCCATGGCCAAAGTATCATCCGACACACTTTATTTCTATATACGTCAACCTAATAAGGGGGAAATAGCGGCTTTAGAAAAAGTGAGACCAATTTGTATGCACAAAGGTGGTTGTTGTTCTACTTTTTGTTTCCTCCATCCAAGTGCAAGTCAAGTCTCCTCCATTATTTATAAGTAAAATATCTAGTCAAGTCTCCATGCATACATTGTTCTTCTTGGTTGTTGTAGGTTGTAAGTTGTGCAAGTTGCATTGCCATCGGCAGAGAAGGGCGAAATTTACCAAATTGATTATAAACCTATTGTATGGATGCCAACTTAGTCATAAATTTTCCAACTTTATCAGTCGAGTCATAATCCTCTACGTGTAATTTCAATGTAAGTCATTCAGGATGATTTGTGCAGATTTTTCCACGGTGAAAGTATTATTTGAAACACTTTATTTTATCGTACGACAAACCTATTAGGGCGGAAAAAGCAGTTTTAGAAAAAGTGAGTCCAATTTGTATGCACAAAGGTGGTCGGTGTTCTACTTTTTATTTCCTCCATCCAAGTGCAAGTCAAGTCTCCTCCATTATTTATAAGCAAAACATCTTGGCAAGTCTCCATGCATACATTGTTCTTCTAGGTTGTTGTATGTAGTACGTTGTGCAAGTTGCATTGCCATCAGCAGAGAAGGGAAAAATTTACCAAATTAATTATGAACTTATTGTATGGATGCCAACTCATTCATTAATTTTCCAACTTTATCAATCAAGTCATAATCCTCTATGCAAAATTTCTATGTACGTCATTCTAGATAATTTGTGCAAATTTTTCCATGGCCAAAGTATTATCCGACACTTTATTTTATCACACAACAACCTAATAAGGGGAAAAAGTGGCTTTAGAAAAAGTGAGTCCAATTTGTACGCGCAAAGGTGGTTGTTGTTCTACTTTTTGTTTCGTCCATCAAGTGCAAGTCAAGTCTTCTCCATTATTTATAATCAAAACATCTTGGCAAGTCTCCATGCAAACGTTGTTCGTGTTGGTTGTTATACATCGTACGTTGTACAAGTCGCATTGCCATCAGTTATGAACCTATTATGTGAATGTCAACTTAGTCATAAATTTTCCAACTTTATCAATTGAGTGATAATCCTCTACTAGAGATTTCAATGTAAGTTGTTCCGGATAATTTGTGCAGATTTTGCAATATAGCATACATGTCATTCAGGATTTCATGTTAGTTCATGAATGCTTACTAAACTAGAATTCATGTGGTCATAGCATTTAAGTTACGCATACATCAAATGGTTGCTTGTTGTTTAGTTAATATTTTGCGAAACATTCATTGGAAGCTTTGCTTAGCACATCAAGCTTTTTTCATCTGCCCAAGTAATTTAACTATTGCTTAAACTATTGAGTGTTGAATTCTTGTTTGTGAGCCCACACGATCATCTCTCACATGCTAGTGGTTAGGCTTAAAATGAACTCAAATTGCTTGCAAAATATTTTTTAAATAAAGAGAAAAAATACCAAAATAGTGTTATATTTACCTAGCGTAATCAAGTCCTCGTATGCATGAATATCTAGTTTACAAACTGTTTGAGTTTCTAATCAACCCATAAAAGATTAATGACTACTCTAAATTGAATTGATTTGGTTAGATGATTAGATTAAAAAACTCTAAAGTTGCAATTAGTATGGACTTGGGAGTGTCCATGCTAAGTATGAGCATAGCAATCCATTAGCTTTCCCTAATGGTTCTTCTCTAGAAAAGTCGAAATAGGAAAAAATAAAAAAGGAGAAAGAATAAAACTGCTCCAACGCCCCGACCCTTGGAAAGTAGCATGTTAGATGCACGTGCTCATCTCATGGTGAGGATTTGATCAGCTAGTGCCTTTATTTGAGATTCAATTAGTCAATTCAAGCTTGAGATAAGATTCATTTGAAGTTTTTTATTTTGAGAAAACAACTGTGCTTCACACTTTTATTTAAGCATTTTTTAACTTTGAAAGACTCCACTCTCATATTCTTTTTCTTTCTTCTTTTTTTGAAAAGAAAATTTTTCCATGACAAAAATCTCTTTTTGAATAGAAAAAGCAGTCATACTACGACAACCAACATTCTTTTTCTCAACAAATGAAATGGGTTTTGGTTGGTCCTAAGCATGACCTTAAAAGGCCTTGACCACAAGGAAAGTCCTGGTACACCCTGGACCTGGGGTGGAAAAAGATTCAGGTTCAACTGCCGGGGATTGGAAACCAATTGCGGTAAACCCCCGGGCCCTGATCTCTGCGATGCCTTCCCCGGTAATCAAGCCGCGTGTGGTACAGAGAAATGAAGGGTAGCTGGTTGGTCCTAAGCATGACCTTAAAAGGCTTTGACCACAGGGAAAGTCCTGGTACACCCTGGACCTGGGGTGGAAAAAGATTCGAGTTCAATTGTCGGGGATTGGAAATCAATTGTGGTAACCCCCGGGCCCTGATCTCCGCGATGCCTTCCCCGGTAATCAAGCCACATCTTTTTAATCTGTAAATGCAAAAGCAAAACTCACTTTTCCTAAAGCAAAGGTTGCTACTTTCTAATTTCTTTAATGTGCATTATTGAAGCAAAATTCATTTTTACAATGGCAAATTGTGCAAATAGTCCAATGTTTTTCTTGCTCAGGCTATCAGTAAAAGCACTAGGGAATATTAACCCCCCAAAAAAAAAAAAAAAGTAAAATTATACGTGAATCGCGTGGAAATTTCTTTGCTTCCATAATGAAGGAGATTGCGTCCCAGGAACATGGATTGGAGAACACTAAATGTGATTTTCGCTTCAAAACAGTCTAACTAATTCCGCTAATGCTCTAATCACGCTGTAAAAAATTGTGCATTGTCATCATGATTCATGAGTAGTCTTCCCCACAAGGAAAGTTATTATCAATGGGGGCATCGCGTGTGCATATCTAATCAGAGTTATTGTCTGAGATTTCTTTTTCCGATGATTGAACTTCATTCATAAGAGAATTTGACCGATATTGGTTATGCTGATGAACAGGGAATATGACATGTGTATAAAGAAATATTTATAATTGTGCGTAAATGAAATAGAATTTAAAATCTCTTCTCTTTATATTTTGTTAAAATCCAATATGATACAAATTGCCTGTACTTGTTGCAAGGAATAGTAACTGAATGAATCACTTTTACCAGGGATAATTTATAATGTGAGCATAGAAGCTTTCAAGTGCACTCCAAAGTACGTCATCCCCTAAATTTCAAAATAAGTACTCGTCTCACCTAATTAATTAGACTTTATTTCGCTCAAAGACTTAACTTAATTATATCTTGGGTAAATAAATATAAATCGAGAGGCAATTTGATTTGATTACGGTAACATGGAAATATTGCATATAGAAAATTTGTGGAATCAATGTTAACTTTTTAAAAACTTTTAACTGTTGTTGTAAGACATTGTTTAATATTTAAATATTGTAACAGGAGTCACGGCATACATGAAGCTAGTGGAACAACAAGAGATGGCCCAAAGTCTAAACCTGTCATTTATACTTAACCAGATCAAATTTAACTGAAGAGTGAATTTTGATGTATTATTGTATGTCCACCGTGGATTATTCCTACTCCCAGCACCTCATAGCTTTTATTAAGATGGGTTGCACGTAATATCTTCACTTATGCATATTGGCAAGAGACCTTTCTCTGTCTTCTGGACACCGAAAATGGGAAGATCCATGGTGCTCCTCCTCTGGTGTGCTTCCATTGCTTCTTCATTAGCTCCGGGATTGAAGCTGCTGGCTCTAGCCCAACAAAATCCAGGTCTCTATCTCTCTCTCTCTGAGATTATTAGTTACTTGTAAAACATCCCGGAATATGCGAACATGGAATTTTATGTGGAGAAAGCCATCAGATAAAAACGAAAGAGAGAGAAGCAAAATGATGAACATGAAAAAGTTATAATTTGCAATTTTGATGGTAATAGGTTTGATCTGTCGATCAAATTGATATTTGAACTAGCCCATCTAGCAGCTTAATTTCTTTTGTTTTCTTCTTTTAAAGTTGATCGCAAGATCACGCAATGGTGAATGGTAGGCTTTGTTTACCCAATGACAGAATAAGCAATAGATAAAAGAAAGAGAAGAAGCGAGGGAAAGGATAAGATTAAAAGGGTGATCATAGGCATAGATATGAAATATGTTGATGCGTCGTTCATTCACAATATGAATTATAAATATGTCAATATCAGTCACGCCTAATCAATTACAACGGTCGAGGTCCAATATAAGGTGACCGCTTTTGAATTCTTGAACTGCTATGGGAAAGTTTGAAAATAAATTGACTATTTGGTTCTAATATATCTCAATTGCAAGGTTTCATAAGCATTGACTGTGGGGCAACTTATCCGCATCTTGACGCCAGCTACAATATATATTATGAGACGGATGAAGGATTTACAGATTCCGGAAAAAACAATCCAGTTTCCGCGGGATACAGCTCCGAAATTCTTCCACAAATATGCAAAAACTTAAGGAGCTTTCCGATTGGAATGAGGAACTGCTACACGCTAAAACCTGATCGAGGCAAGAACAGCCTTTACTTGATCAGGGCCTACTTTTGGTATGGCAACTATGATGGAAAAAACGAAGCACCCACATTCGACCTATATATTGATGTTAATTATTGGGTCACTGTCAACTACGATAGGGACAGATACGAGGAAATTATATATGTGCCCCAAGCAGATTATTTACAAGTGTGTGTTGTGAATACGGGAAGTGGAATACCTTACATTTCAGCCCTGGAATTAAGAGCTGTGGACATTACCAACTATCGAATTGAATCTGGATTCTTGCAGCTACTTTGGCGGTACGACATGGGACCAAGCTCTTCGTCGTATCTAAGGTGAGTCGTTCTGGAGAACACAACTTTCATGGGAGCGATTCTTTTGAGATGGATAATTGTTCAAAAAATACAAAACATATCATACAACGGCTAATTCCAGTTTTAAACTTTTCTATTTAAGTAATTTAGTCCTAAACATTTTCACAATTTTTTAATATAACATTTCTGGCTAATTTTGACTGGAAATATGTGGCATGGACACTAGCCATCCCACATGACATGGGAGCACTAAAATGGAAGATGTTTTCAATTTGTTTTAAAATTTTGAATTTTTCCTTTCCTTTCCTTTCCTTTCCTTTTCTTTCATCTTTTGTTTTTTCCTATTTCTTTCTATTGGTTTGGGGCCTCGGTGATGATTGGCAAAGGTTGTCGGCCATAGGCGTGGGTCACAATGCCCACATTGAGGCCCTGGTGATTGGCAAAGGGATATAAGGAAAAAATGGAAACGAAAAAAATAAAATATTCAGAAAATTTAAAAGAATATTTGAAAAAATCTTCAAAGTCAGTGTTGATCGTGCTACATAAGACGGTTGGTGTTAACTAAACACTATGTTAGTAATTTTTGGCCAAAATTGGTTAGAAGAATTGCATTGCAAAATCATCAAAAGATTTTAGGAGTGGCCAAATTAAAATGTTTAGGATTCAATTGGCTGTCATACAATAAGTTTGTGACTTTTAAGGCAATTTTCCCCTTTTTAGACAATTGTGATAGTTTTGTCGAACGTTCAAAGCTATATTTAAAAAAAAATTATATATTTTATGTAAGTTTTCTCTTCGATGGCTTTAGAATTTTTGTCTTTGATTTGTCCAAAAAAAAAAAAAAATTGCGATGATCATCTGTATATCGTAAGAAGTCTGCATAGACAAACAATGAAAGCGAACATTTATTTCAATTAATAACAATTAATGTATCCTTGTTGTTTTACAAGTCATCCCCAAGAAATTGTTTTACCGTACACATCATTGAAGCATTATAGTTGCAATATAATTGAATCCACAAAAATTTGATGAACTTTACTTATAGTATTCGTCTATAATAAAATACGGCAAAAGAACATCTCAAGTGCCAAAACTTGGTATAAGGGGACACTTAAGTACCAAAAGTTAGGAAAGTGATACCTAAGTGCCAATTTTTTTGAAAAAATGACACACTTGAGTGCCACATCTGACAAACCTCGCTGGAAATCCTATGTGACAATTTTTTTTATTAATTTTGCTTGCTTAGGTGGCTCACCGAAAGGCTCACTCAGCAAAGAAAAACAAAAACGACGTCGTTTTGGCACAATTCGAATTTTAATATAAAAATTAATTAAATTAAATTTAAAACCAAATAAAATAAAAAGGAAGAAGATGAATAGCAACCGGCAGTTGAGGGCTCAGCCCTTGTTGTGGTCACTACCCCGCCATTGGGGGGAGGGTCGGCCGAGGTCATCGAGCCCTAACCACTGGCTGACAACCCCATCCATCCGATGGTGAGGGCCTACAAGCCCTTGCCTAGATTTGGGGCGAGGGTGGTTTTAAATTTAATTTAATTAATTTTTATACTAATTATTTACCCATGCCAACAGCAAAACGATATCGTTTTGCACTTGGCTCCGGAAAATCGCCATGCGGCGTTTTGGTCGGATTTTCTCCCCGTTAGCACTTAACCGATCCATTTTGCTCTGGCACTTAAGTATCTCCTCATGCTAAGTTTTGGCACACTAGGTGTCCCAGACTCAATAAAATACTAATGGTACAATTAATTGCTTTGCTTTTTTTTTTTTTGATAGGATTCTTTCTATGCATTATGCAATAATGAAGATGATCAAGAATTCACGAATAATTTAATTGTTGGTGCACAATAATTTTATGCGTAACACTTAATTTTCTATGAGAATCTTATAAGAATATACTCATTCATGATTGAAAATGTTTGCATCTAATAATTTAGTTAATTCATATATGAGTTTCAAATATACGATGTGATAATTTCTTATATAACATTTTATCAGACTAAACAACTCTCTTCGTTAACAACCACTATCTTCAATATAGGTAAAATGTCATTCAAATAACCACTTTTTATATCTTCCAACACTTGTTAATCATGCTCTATAGTAATAACTCAAAATTTAAAATATTGATCACTAAAAACACGAGTGGATTGAACCAAGAGTTGCTAATTAATCCACCCAATATGAGGTACTAGTTCAATTCTTAGAATTACCGATTATAAAAAACACGAGTGAAATCAAGGAAAAGTTACTAATAAAAAAAATCCGTTTGATATTTCAATAAGTGGTCCACCTGATGACTCTACACAAGCGCCTGACAACTTGAATCATGCACATGATGTCCAGTTTTTATCAAGTACAAGAATCTAAACATTAGTGGAATAATGACACCACAAATGCCATACCTTTCATACAATGCTCACTTGAGTGTCTTAACGTTTTTTTTCCAACCACTTAAGATCCATAACTTTTAAAAAATTATTATTTGAGTGCCATAACTTTCAATGGATCACTTAAGTGGATTTTTTATTTTATTTAATTGATCACCTAAGTGTCGAAAATCCGACATGGCATAACACTTATGGTGAACATTTTAAAAAAGTTATGGTAGTCAAGTGATTAATTGAAAAGTTATGTGATACTCAAGTGAGAAATTGTCTAAAAAGTCCTAAATTTATTGTACTTTTGCTAATTTAGTCTAAGACATTTTAATTTTACCAATTGAGTTTTAAACATTTTCACATTTAGCCAATTGAGTTCATCTAACCAATTTGGCCTGAAATTGCTGATGTGGATGCAAGCCATGCTACGTGGCACAAACGACATTAATGAGAACAATTTTTTATTATATTTTTTCGAATTTTTCTTTTTCTTTTTTTCCCCTCCCTTCTTCTTCCATTGGCCAGTCGCTAGCCGGGCTTACATGATGGCCAGGGAAACAAGTGACAAGGATTACCCTTGTCGGGATTTGGCGAAGGCAAGCCTCACTGGAGGCTAGCAAAGTCGAGCTTTGCCTAAAGCCGGTGAGGCCCCAAGAGAGGGTCGCCCTTACCAGAGGTTAATGAGGGCCGTTTCACCAGCTTCAAGCGAGGTCAAGCCCTTGTTGCCCTTTGGCAATGGCAACCTCTTTGGCCTCTCGCAAGGGTAACCTCATCAAAGGCCTATGAGGGTGGCCTAGCTGGCCTTTGGCGAGGTTGCCCCTTGCTTGAGATCGGTGAGGGCAACCCTTGCTAGTGGTTGCCTTTGGCCGATCGCCAACCGTCGCCCAAGCTCGGCTACAGGTTCAAGAAATAAGAATGGAGGAAAAAAAAAGAAACTAAAATAAATAAACAAAACATTCAAAAATATTAAAATGTCCACATTAGTGTCAATCGTCTTGCCAGCCGTGCTACATAGAATGGCCAACGTCCATATCAACAATTTCTAGCAAAATTAGCAGGATAAACTTAATTGGCTAAACGTGAAAATTTTTGGGACCAAAAAATTTAAGACTGAATTAATAAAAGTACATTAGGTTTAGGACTCTTTGAACAATTTTCCCAGCACTCAAGTGATCGGAAAAAAAAAATTATAGCACTCAAATGAGCATTGTACATGAGTTATAGCACTCAACTGATAGGAGAAAAAAAGTTATGACACTCAATAAACGCCGTATGATGATTATAACATTTGTGATGTCCTTTTCCCGACCGTTGGTAGTAATACAATAATTAAAGACGTTGTCGCTTCAAAATTTGCAAGTTCATTGATTTCTCAATGGCTGAGTGGATAAACTCTTTGTGAAAATGCCTCAACCAGATACCCAACGGATGTTTATGATCGCACCTGGAGAGGCCGACTCGAAAACTACAGGCTTGTGCCTAGCGCCGCAGCATCGGCTACGTCCTTGGCCAACAACAACGACATGTACAAAGTTCCAGGGGAAGTTCTTAGGACCGCTGAAACCGTGAGGAATGTTGATTTCTCCATGAGTTATAATTGGCTGCCATTCATTCCTATTGGTAAATGGATCTTGTACTTCCATTTTGCCGAAACCCAGAGTTTGCCGAGTGGCCAAAAAAGGGAGTTCACAATTTCCATCAATGGTAATCAATTTACGAAGAGTGTGACGCTCGAGTACTTAAAGCCAGTGACTATAGTCTCCACTCCGGTTACTGGGTCCCAGATCAACTTCTCGATCAATTCCACATTGAACGAATCTACATATCCGCCAATCCTCAATGCCATCGAGGCCTATAACATTGTTGGACTCCCCAATGTACAAACAGCCGAAGATGATGGTATTTCCCCTACCTCCACATGTTTTTCTAGTGCAAATTCGAATGTTGTTCTACCAGAAGTCTTCTAAAGTGGACGTGAAAAAAAAATGGTTAAAAAGGTCGAATTCAGTAAAAAGTATTGCCACATAAACTGGTCAACTTCCACTCCGTGTGGTCTCATATTCTTGTAGGGGTCGACACATATGCTAGAAGGTTTTAGCAATTAACTGTTGCATTGATTTCTGTTCATCTAACTCATTTTTAGGAGATAATTCTTGCATGTTCTAACTTGACCAGTTTCGTTCCACACGGCTAATGAAAGTAAAGCATGATAAAAGAATAAGGATTTGTTGATCAGATTGATGTCTTCATTGGATAAAGAGTACTCTCTCAGTAATCTAGGAGATCTTAATGCTTACTCCCCTCCTAGATACCTCATTACCTCTTACAAGGCAATAACTTAGATTCAGTTGCCTTGGTTGCTCCATCAGAAGAGAATTGATGTTGGATTTGCTGAGTAATTATTGGTGGAGAGATTTGGTAGGTAAAGATTGTGGCGGCGGAAAGTTTATAAGCTAAGTTTTGTAAGGTGAAATTGAGCTTCAAGAATCTTGTTGTGAAAAATCTACGAAGAATAAAATAAGAGTTTTCTTCAATGAGCTCTAGAAGATGCAATTTTAATGGTTAATAGGCTACTCTTAAACTAGGTTTATCCCGAAAGTGAAAGGCTACATTTTGCTTGGCATACTTCATTGCTGGAAATCACTTTAAAATTGAACATATAGTGTTTTCTCTATTTTCACAACATTACAATTCTTGAAAAAGAAAATGATATTATTGTGGTATAAACTATAGTGAAAGCTATCAATGATACCAAGGCAATGTATCGAGTGAACAAAGAGAGCTGGCAAGGTGATCCGTGCATCCCAAGCAAATATACATGGGATGGTCTGAATTGTAGTTATGTTAAACCTCCAAGAATTATTTCACTGTGAGTACCTTTGAACTATTTCTTGAAGTATCATACAGCATTGAAACTCTAAAAGAACTCTCCTTCTCTCTCTCTCTCTCTCTCTCTCCCCCCATCTCTCTCTCTCTCTATGAAGAAGCGAAGTTTTGTTCTCATTCTGCTTGAAAAGTTGAAAGTTTGCTCCCCAGCATGACCACATTATCTTTGCAAAAGAAGCCTACATTTCTAAAGTCCATAAGTAGGATGCCTAAAACTGCCTCCATATGGTCACATGCACCAAAAAGTTTCTTTTTTGTACCAATGAAGCAGCCTTTGGTTGATCATGGCCAGGAATCTGAGCTCCAGCAATCTGGTGGGGAAGATAGCATCCTCGTTTTCAAAACTGTCCGCGTTGGAGTCCCTGTGAGTATCTTTCAACCGACGCCCTTTTGAAGGCGATGCTGCATTAGATCTCATGATTTCCGTTCTTGTTGGGTTAATATCGTGAATATATTTGTGCATGATAAAAGCTAGGAAAGTGTCACCACTTGTGAGTGCCTCGGAAGAACATTGACAAGCTACGTTATCCTCTGACCCTTGCATTAACCATATTTTGGTAATGGTTAATGACTAACCACTCATTTTGGCATTTAGAGATGGGATAATAGCACAAATGGTCCATAAACTTTGGTTCAATATGTAATGTCATCCCTGAACTTTTAATTTATACAATGTGGTCCATGAACTTTGATCCAATGTACAATGTTGTCCCTTGATTTCAATGTGGTCTTTGAACTATTATAAATATTTCATGTAGTCTATAAACAATATAAAAAATGTTTAATAGTTCAGGATCATATTAAATATTGCACCAAAATTTTGGGACCTATATTAAATAAATTAAAATTTTAGGGACGACATTACACATTAGGTCAAAGTTTAGGGACCATTTTGAACAAATTAGAAATTCAAGAACGACATTGCACATATGACCAAAGTTTAGGGATCATTTATATCATTTTCCCTATAAAGACTATGTGATGACATGTTGAGCAGGGGCAACTAATTATTAATAGGGTTAAGTATATTACACTGACCTTGTTTCAGAGATTTGTCCAATAATCAACTATCATAAATACCAGAAACCCTGGCGAAACTGCCAAAGCTAAAAAATGTCGGGCAACTAATTAATTTTCCTAAATTTTGACTCGATCTATTGGAGGATTAAGTATTTTACATCGGCCTTGTTTCAGAGATTTGTCCAATAATCAACTGTCAGGAGAAATACCAGAAACCTTGGCGAAATTGCCAAAGCTGAGAAATCTGTAAGTTAATATGTCTTAGTGGCGTCCAAAAAATTTAAAAGAACGCGAACCTTTACACATTGTTATATTTTTGCAGATATCTAAGTGGAAACAACCTTACTGGTTTAGTTCCCAGGGCTCTTAAAAGGAGGGTTGAAGACAAGACATTATACTTGAGGCTTGTTCCTTCTCTCACATACGCAGATTTATTTAGAGTGAAAGACTATTAACATGGTTTATTCTGATTCGAAGCAAATAAAGGACACTTGTCATCAACATGTTGGCAATGCAACGAGAACATTTTCTTCCGTTGACATTGAAGTTCAGCTACTTACCTTTTGTTGCAGCTGGAATGGAAACACAGATCTTTGTTTGGCAAGACTTTGCCCACCGAATAAGAAACCCCATCTTGGTCCTAGTTGTTGCATCCCTTTTAGTCTTCTTTGTAGTTCTATCGTGTTACCTTGGCCACTATAGGTTAATAAAAACGAAACATGTTGGCAAAAAGCTACCAGAACATTTAACTCTAACTAGTTTCCTTTTTTTTTTTTTTTTTTTTTTTTTTTTTTTTTTGTAGCTTGGATGGCGACCCAAATCTTTGCCAGGCAGATCCATGCCCGCAGAAGAATAATGAAAAATCCATCTCTGTCCTAGTCGCTGCATCAGTTTCGGCCTTCTTTGTAGTTCTCTTGTGTGCTTTGGCTACAATTTGTTTAATCAAAAGGAAAAATGTCAGAGGTAACTTTTTCTTCTACTTCTCATCCACAGTCATTTTACTGTTGCTCCCACACTTCGCTTGTTTTGAACTTCTCTCGTCATGCTATGATATTCGGGGAAAAGGGGATGGTTGATTCTAGATCACTTTCAAGGCAAATCACCACCTTGGTTGTTCTGACTTCGTAGTTTCGGAATGGTTTGCTTCACTAGTTGCTAATGAAGTGTCTAATAGCAAGTCATTAACGAAGAAAAGAAGAACCAAGAACGGATAACGTTGGCATGTTCTCCCAAATTAAGTCATTGGCTTAAAAGCGTACGAATCTGATGTTCCAACGAACTCAACTAGACAACAAGCAAGTGGTAAAAATGTGTCAATTGGAGAACTCTATTTTCTCTGTTTAGTCTAATGGTCCCTTGGGAAAGAATTTGATTGTGCAACTGCTGCCTGGATCTTTCACTTTTCATCCTACTCCTATCAGTTAATATATTTTCTAATGGTCCCTAAAATGAAAGTTTGATTGTGCAATCTGAGACTTGTCTACATGTATTGAGCAAAGAAAAATTATCTATTTATTAGCATATTTTAGGCTGGTGACAGAGAATCCTTGTGCAGATCTTTTGATTTTGTCCTCTTCTCTACTAATTTAGCTCTTAAAACGGGATCGGGAAAACCTTTCTTACCTCTTTTAATTGTTGAAGCGCAAATGGAGTTATTTGCCTTGAAAGTCTACTCTCCAAAGTGGTAGTCGCAATACTCATAGAAACCTTTTTGGTACAGAATCTAGTAAAAGGACACTGAGATTAAAGAATCGACCTTTTACATATGGTGAGGTTTCAAGAATCACTGGTAATTTTGGACAAGTAATTGGTGAAGGTGGATTTGGAAAGGTATATCTTGGTACGCTAGATAACGACACCATGGTTGCAGTGAAGATGCTCTCTGAATCATCAAAGCAAGGGTACAAGGAATTTCAAGCAGAGGTTAGAGAGCATGATGCAATCACTTTTCCGTTTAAATTCAACTTATGCTCACTTCACATATATAAGTTCAAAAATTTCCTCTTAGAATATTTATTATTCATTAAAATAATGCACACTCTTTATGTTGCAGGCGCAACTCTTAATGATTGTTCACCACAAAAACTTGGTTTCTCTATTTGGATATTGCAATGAGTCCAGGCACATGGCATTGATATATGAATACATGGCTAATGGAAATTTAAGGCAACATTTATCGGGTACTTTTTTATGTCCTGTTGTATTGTTCCTTCTCTAAAACAAACCTATAAAATTCTATTTCTTACTCATAGGTAAGGTTAAAATCCATCCAACAGAAGACCATCCGAAGGTCATGACATGGAGTAAGAGATTAGTTATAGCTGTAGATGCAGCACGAGGTACCCGAATGACATATCCTCAGTTATAGTTTTTTCTCCCATCACTGCTTTAGAATTATTTACAAGTTTTTCGCGATGATTTCAGGTTTGGATTATTTGCATAATGGTTGCAAGTCACCCATCATCCATAGAGACTTGAAGACTACAAACATCTTGTTAAGCGAAGAGTTCAAAGCCAAAATAGCTGATTTTGGCCTTTCAAGAGCTTTTACAACTGAAAATGACTCTCACGTGTCAACTTGTCCTGCAGGCACTCCTGGCTACCTCGACCCTGAGTAATAGCTAGAACTCAATATTATTGATCTAGTTTAGTTCAGGATCTCTATTTGCATAGAAATATCGACATTGCCTAAGATTTTATCTTTGAATTAAACATCTGATATTTGCTTCTTCTTTTTTTCCACATAGGTTTCAATCTTCTGGAAACTTAAACAAGAAGAGTGATGTTTATAGTTTCGGAATTGTACTCTTTGAGTTGATCACAGGCCGACCTGCAATAATGAGAAGTCGGGATGGCAGCACGAGCATGCACATACTTGAATGGTTGATTCCTTTCGTTGAAAGTGGTGATATACATAGCATTATGGATCCAAGGTTACAGGGGCAATTTGACGTCAACTCGGCTTGGAAACTAGTGGAGATTGCTACATCTTGTACACGACCGATGGCAATTCAAAGGCCGGACATAAATAACGTATTGACAGAGTTAAAGGAGTCTTCGGTGAGCAAATCAAGTGCTTCTTTTGAAATGACCTCCTTGGAGCTCCATTCCGACACTGTCCCTATGGCTAGGTAGCTGAACTTTTTCAATCCAAAAAGACTATCGTCTTTTTAGGTAAAAATTGACTTTTGTTCGCAAATTTGCACTATTTTTTTTTTTTAATTGCGTAAACCATCTCCCTTTTCTTTTCTGTGATTGAATCTTCGAAACTCACTTTATAACAATGATAGTGTTTCGTCTTTTGTTGCTCCTTTCTTTGTTCACGATGTCAATTTATGGCATTCCTAACACTGCAAAAGTGGGAATTCCATGTTGAGTTTGGGGGGAGGTGATTTTGAGGTTGGGGTTATCCATGGATGGGGTAATTGGGTTAGCAGGCCCTCACTGCACATTCTTGGGGTTCAACAAAGATTTCAGTTGGAATCCACACCATTGATTAAGAAGCAACAGTTTCGAAATTTTGAGGGGATAGATTGAGCAAATTTAAAGATGAGGGATATATATGTATCTTGGTGGTCCTAATGTGTACTTCTCAAAAGCAACCTGGGATATACACACAAGCATCGTTAAAATGTCATTGACACCAAACTTGTCACGCCCCGATCCTCCGAGCGCATGCCCATCCCGCTGCGGTCAATTAATAGCGACGTCCAAGAACACATCGCCAACCCATTCATTTTAATGCACATGCGGAAGCAGATAAACAATCCCCAAACAATAACACAATAAGATAAAGAAGTAAGGCCATAATTTTAAAAACCAACAACACACTTATATATACATAACATACTAGTCATGTCATATATAATACAAGTCAGTCTAAGAACAACAAGTCGAAAAACAAGAGTGGGGGCTTCACAAACTACGGGTCCTTGTCCTACTCTTCATCCTCGTCCACGATTTCACCTTCCTCTACACTCCAACTGGAGCCTTCAGCAGACAGCATCGAGGACTCTAGTACTGCAAGAGCTGGGTCTACTGCATCTACGATCGAGCCTTGAGGAGGATCAGGTGTGCCTTTCCCAAAAGTGACCTCCAGAGCGTACAGAGGAATCTCAGATTCCATAATAGGACCCTCTCTCTAGCCATCTTGAGCCTGGTGATACCACGATCTGTATCAATGGGGCACCTTATGGTTGAGACCTACATCAACCCAGACTACGGACCTTACCAGCTCATAGTCCCAACCCCTAGGGCCCTAATTCATCAGAATATAAGAGGACTGCTCTGTCACTTTATTAGGTCGTCCAAAAAACTTAGGAGTTGCCATCTAAGGACATGAAATGTTATCCCACAACGGGGTGAGACGTCTCAGTGAATTCTACCCCCTAAGATCCAACTAGGAAGAAAATACGCCATGAGGGTTGCCTAAGTTCAACATAGGTTGGAGAACTTGCCTTGGCCTCAGTCTCTTCCTACAAGTCAGTCTATCTCATAGATACACAAATCACATCAATTCACCAAATCAGATCGAACTATCGATCAATCGACTTAGTCGATTACATGTCATCATATAATATTTTCACCCTTGAAAATCCCACTAGTTTCAATAGCCCATAAACATATTTTTGATGTTGTAAACCAACGCTCGGTGATTTTCCAATTAATTATTGAAATTAATTAATTTTGGGATAAATACCCCCAACCACAAATCACCCTCAATCAATACAAATTAAAGCTCAATTAAATAAACATATCACACCACTACAATCAGCACAAAATTCCGGTCACTGGCTATCCTGGTATAATTTTCAAAAAATAATTAATTAATTAAATAATTACAGAAAATAATTAAATAATGCCAATAAATGCAACTTAGGCCCGTAAAGCCTAATTGAAAGCCGAGATGGGCCCAGAAAATTACCAAACCACTCTAGTTAAAAAATAGAGCTTGTCCAAGCTCTAACTACACTACTCTATCCACCTAACATGCATCGATAAATAACTAATTCACTAAACCATTCTAACTTTCCACCTAATCCTAGCTTAGTCTAAACTAATCAACCCTTAAACGTTATTAACTTACTAAGTGAGGATTAGTGAGTTAAACTCACTTGTTCGACGATCCACTTGGATCAAACTAATAGGGATGTAGCGAGGGACAAGAAACTCCAAAGCGTGACCAACTTTCGAGGTTCGGAAGCAAGCCAAAATAGGCCTAAACAGTGCTGAAATACACACTATTCCTGCTCTCTGTCCAGTGCTAGTTGAGGCCGACAAAGGTTGAAACAAGAGCGGGTTGAGGCGACAACGGGCTGAGATGGCTGAACTGGGCCTAGGCGGTGGCGGTAAGAGCTCCGGCGGGCTTCGGTGGTGGCTCAGGCATCCTCGATAGCTTGCTGGAGGGGAGGACAAAGGGAGATGACGAGGTTGGACTGCAGTGAGGAGCGATAGGCTGGCGAGCGCGTGGGGCCAGCGAGCGGTGACTCGGCGATCCGGCGGTGGCATACGACGGCGAGAGGCTTCCACAGCTGGTTGGTTCCGCTGGTCCTAATTTGCTAAGCTCAAAAACCGAAAATGAAGAAGGGGAAGGCTCTCGACAGATGAGGGAGGAAGGGAAGAATGAGAAGGCAAAGGGGGACCACTTGGCATTTTCTTCTCTCAAATTGTCCCCTTGAGGGCTCCACCACACCCAAGCTAGCTTATTCTACTATCTTTAGCGCACAGGCTTCCGTAACAAGCCAAGGAAAGGGTCCAAAAGTCATGGGTGAGATTTGCATAGGTCTTCCTCCAATTGGACACCAAATGCTTCTCAAATCAATTCAATTCGGCTTCTATAATTTCAACCAACACCTCATCGATTCAATTGGTATTTTTCCTCACCAATTGATCTTACTAGCATCCCATTGTGCGATCAAAAATGATCTCTGACATTTCCTGAACAAAAGCGACCTTATGACGACTTTTTCCCAAAAAGTATCGGTTCGCAGAAAAATCTTTGGAAACTGAGTTGACATTCCTAAAATGATTTGTGACATGATAGAACTTTCAATTTTTGAAATTGGATTCAAATTTATGGTTAATTTCACTCTGGCGTGTTTTTAATGTGACCTAGGCTACTATGTAGCTTTTTGAAATTTTTAGTGCAAATGACCCGTGGTCGATTTTCTTCGAGCCACAACGAACCTCTTCGACACATTGGCGACTCTTAGTTGTCATGAAAATCTCGAGGATTCAAATACGGACACAGGTTACCAAAATGACAGAAATATCAGTCTAGTGCCGATCGACGAGAATTTCTCAATTCGGTGGAATCATCCACATTTAACCACACATCACAGTCAAACCGACCTCTTTCTGATTTCCAATTGACTTATATCTGTGTCGTAATGATCTCTGTAGATGAGCACGGTCGAATAGTCGATTCCTGGTCAAATCCTTTAGTCTATTGAATTAAAATTCCTTAATGACTTCCTCAGTTAGTCTAGTTAGCTCAAGAGTAATCAGCTTTGAGAACAACACTATAGGCGCGTCGATGAAAAGCCCGATTAATTTAATTGAAAGCAGAACTGTAAAATCCAGGGTGTCACAACTCTTCCCCTCTTTTAAAAATTTTGTCATTACAACTTTAAAGAAAAAGATGGGAGTACAACTATCTCATCGACTCTTCACTCTCCTAGGTTGCTCATTCAGTACCGTGGTGTTGCCAGACCACTTTGACCAACGAGATGATCTTGAAACGCATAACCAGTTCCTTCCGATCCACAATATGAACCAGGCTTTCAACGTACGACACACGGTTGTCCATGTCAAACTCCTCAAAATTAAGCACGTAGGTCGGGTCAGGCTCATACTTTCTCAACATCGACACGTGAAAGACGTCGTGCACTTACGCCAATCTCGGCGGCAACGCAAGACGATATGCTAGGGCCCTAATTCTATCAAGAATTTCAAACGGACCTATGTACCTCGGACTCAGCTTTCCTTTTTTACCAAAGCGAGAAGTTCCCATCATTGGTGACACCTTCAGAAAAACGTGATCACCAACTTGGAATTCCAACGACCTCCGGTGCTTATCTGCGTAACTCTTCTGCCTGCTTTAAGCAGTCTTTAATCTACCTCAGATCACTACAACTGCATCCACTGACTGCTGAACCAACTCTGGGCCTTTAATTTTTTTTCCCCGACTTCATCCTAACATATTGGTGTTTTACACACTCTACCATACAACGCTTCAAAGGGAGCCATCTGAATGCTCTGCTGATAACACTGCAACTTCGTACCTAAAGCACTCTGCAAGCTCCACATCGTCAAGTACAACTAATTGTCCTCGGAACCTCAATGTTCCATCATCAGAAACTTGAAAATCAGCTTTCCTTTTATCGGTATCCTCTTGCAGAATCTTCTGAACATCGGGTCTGTCAATTGAAGTAACTTGATCCCGATTTGGACATCCGGCTCAATTCGAGGGTGGCTATAAGATTTGAAAGGCGGCCTACCTCAAACTTAAACACCGAATCTCGAGCTCTCTTGATCAAATTCCACTCTTTAATTAGCAGGTGAGCGACTTATGACTTCCGACTCAAAGCGTCGGCGACCTTATTCGCCTTCCTAGGGTAATATAGGATATCACAGTCGTAATCCTTCAGAAATTCCATTCAATGGTGTTGTCTCATATTCAACTCCTTCTGAAAGAATAGGTACTTGAGACTTTGATGATCAGTGAAGATCTGGAATCTTTCTTAGCACAGATAATGCCTCTAAATCTTTAACGCGAAAATGATGGTTGCGAGTTCCAAGTCATGCGTCGAGTAGTTTTGCTCATGAGGCCTCAACTCTACCATGTTGCGTCAACACGCAACCCAGTCCTCTGAACGACGCATCATTGTAAATCTCGTATCCTCCAGGACTAGATGGATTGGTTAGCATAGGTGCAGTAGTCAGCTTCTGCTTCAGCTCTTGGAAACTATGCTCGCACTTGTCTGTCCACACGAACTTCTCTTCTTTCTTCAGGAGTTTAGTCAATGGCAATGCTAAACCTAAAAACCCTTCCACAAACTGTCTGTAATAATCTGCCAAACCCAGAAAACTTTTAATCTCTGTCACTGTAGTAAGTCTTGGCCAGTTGATCACTGCTTCAATCTTGGACGGGGCCACGGAGATTCCTTCACCTGAAATCATGTAACTTAGGAAAGCAACACTAGTCAACCAAAACTCGCACTTGCTGAACTTGGCGTACAACTGATGAACTCTCAGAGTCTGTAGTTCCAATCTCAGATGACTCATGCCCTTCCTCACTCCTCGAATACACCAGAATATCATCGATGAACACAATCACAAACTAATCCAGATAATCCTTGAACACCCTGTTCATCAAATCCATAAAAGCAGCTGGAGCATTTGTCAACCCGAATGGCATTACAGTGAACTCGTAATGGCCATACTGAGTACGAAATGCTGACTTTGGAATGTCATCTTTCCTGATCCTCAACTGATGATATTCTATGCTCAAGTTGATTTTAGAAAATATCGACACTCCTTGTAACTGATCAAACAAGTCATCGATTCTCGGGAGCGCCTATTTGTTCTTGATGGTTACCTGATTGAGTTGACGATAGTCAATGCACAGGCGCAACGAACCATCCTTCTTTTTCACGAACAGAACTAGTGCTCCCCAAGGCGATGCACTGGGACGTATAAATCCCTTATCCAACAACTCCTGCATCTGCACCTTCAGTTCATTCAACTCAGACAATGCCATCAGGTAAGGAGCCTTAGAGATCGGCTTTATCCTGGGGGCTATCTCAATCACGAACTCTATCTCTCTTTCTAGCGACAAACCTGGTAATTCTTTCGGAAATACATCTGGAAACTCTTGCACCACTGCGATGTCTTCCATCTTCAACTCCTCAACTGTCATATCCACGACAGTTGCAAGGTAACTCTGACAACTCTCATCTAACAAACGGGTTACTTCAAGCGATGAGATCAATGTAATCGAGGGTCTTCCTCGACTTCCAACAAACTCGAAACTTCCACCCACTAACAGGTTAAACTAAATCGCCTTATGATAACAATCCATCTTAGCTCGCTGCTTGGTGAGCCAATCCATGCCAATTATCAAATCAAAGTCATACATGGCTAGGACTAACAAATCTATTTTCCTCTCTCGCTCACCAAACGCTAACTTGCAACGAAAACAACCTAATGCAGACAACACCTTATCTTTTAACGGTGTAGATATGCTAACCACTGACTCCAGCAACTCAAGACTTAATCCTATCAGCTTAACAAATTGCTCAACAATAAAAGAATGAGTTGCGCCAGAGTCGAACAAAGCATAAGCAGCAAAACCGTACCTGTAATCACATCAGGCGCATCCTCTGCCTGACCTGTAGTGATGGCATAAACTGTTCCTTGAGCTAGGCATCTCATCTGTCCACCCTGCTGTGCGTTTTGAGGCGCGTACCCTCTAATCTGACCCATCGGTGGCAACAGCGGTAACTATGATTGTCCTCTTGGTTGCCTAGGACAATATCTGATCATGTGACCCAGCTGGCCACACCCAAAACAAACGCCCGGCCTTGAAGGGCACGGAGCTGTACCATGTTGCCTTCCACAAAAGCGACACATACCATTCTGACTTGGCCCCGACTTACCAACTCCACCCTTCTTATTAGGCGGGACATGGAATCTTCCTCCAGGCATGGGCCTCTTCCCTTGTCGGATCCCTTCTTTGCTTGAATTAAACCTCAATCCAGACGAGGCTACTTGCTCATTCAGACTCCTCTCTAACAGTTAGGCTTGACAGTAAACTTCTCGATAATTTTCCAGATCCAGCGGTATGAGTGGTTGCTTCAGCTTAAAACGAAGGCCATTCCTGAACCTTCGAGCTTTTTCCTCTGGATCTTCTATCAGTCTCGGAGGAAACTGGGAAAGCTTCGTGAACTTGACCCTATACTGGTCAACAGTCATCGCCCCTTGGTGGAGGTGCTGGAACTCTTCCATTTTTTTGTTCTTGGGCGCTTCCCGAGAAGTACTGATCGTTGAATGCTTTGAGGAAGGCATCCCACAGCGGAACTATTCCTTCCAGAATACTGCACCTCTGGCGGCTCTCCACTAGGTATTAGCATTATCCTACAGTTGATACACTGCCATGACAACCTTCTATGCCTGAGTGCACATCAGCAGTGCAAAGGCTTTCTCGAGATCTTGGATCCAAAGAGATACAGCTTTCGGATCTCCTGCGCCATTGAGAACCTTGGCGGGTTTAGCTTGAAAAACTGCTCCACTAGTTTATGAATCGACCTTTCTCTTGGTACTACTACATTCTCAGGTTGAACTTCAGCGGGTGCAACGACAGGTGCAGCAACGAGTGCAGCCTCAGCGGCAGCGGCAATGGTGGCAGTAATAGCAGCTGCAGCAACGGCGGCTTGGTTCTGAGTCTGCTGCCTTATCAAGTCTCTCATGGCTTCAAGCGCCTATATGATCCCTTCCATTCTGAGATCACCAGGGGCTGTTACCCCAGCACCAATGGGAGGCGGTGCTACTCTACTCATGCTGGCTTCAGCCTACGCTCTACCTCAGCCCCCTCGGGTACCGACCCTTGTCGGCGTTCGATCCCGAGTTACGGCCCTAACAATACTCTTCTTAGGAGTCCTTTGCTCTTGATCGCTCATCTTGCAGGATCCTTAGGGAAACCTGCTTTCCAATTCAACACCGAATTAGAATTTGAGCGATCTACACAACAAACAATTATACCAATCAGCTATCACGGATATGCACCAGCATGAATTTAAAGGCCTTTCCTACTAACTATCCCATGAACCATTGCACCTTATCACTACAATCACTAACCACGCTCTGATACCACTTAAACAGGGATGTTACACCCCGATCCTCCAAGCGCATGCCCATCCGACTGCGGTCGATTAATAGCGACGTCCTATGATGTATCGCCGACCCATTCATGTTAATGTGCATGTAGAAGCAGATAAACAATCCCTAGACAATAATATAATGGGATAGAAAAGTAAGGCGATAATTTTAAAAATTCACAACACACTTATATATACATAACATACTAGTCATGTCATATATAATACAAGTCAGTCTAAGAACAACAAGTCTAAAAACAAGAGTGGGGGCTTCACAAACTACAGGTCCTCGTCCTGCTCTTCATCCTCCTCCATGATTTCACCTTTCTCTAAACTCCAACTAGAGCCTTCAACAGACTGCACCAAGGACTCTAGTACTGCAAGAGCCGAGTCTACTTCATCTACGATCGAGCCTTGAGGAGGATCGGCTGTGCCCTTCCCAAAAGCAACCTCCAGAGCATACAGAGGAATCTCATATTCCAGAATAGGACCCTCTCTTTAGCCATCTTGAGCCTAGTGGTACCACGATCTGTATTAATGGGGCACCTTATGGTTGAGAGACCTAGACTATGGACCTTACCAGCTCATAGTCCCAACCCCTAGGGCCCTGATTCATCGAAATTTAAGAGGTCTGCTCTGTCAATTTCTTAAGTTGTCCAAAACACTCAGGAGTTGCCATCTAAGGACCTGAAATGTTATCCCACAACGGGGTGAGATGACGTCTCAGCAAGTTCTACCCCCTAAAACTCGGCTAGGAAGAAAATACACCCTGAGGGTTGCCTAAGCACAACATAGGTCAGAGGACTTACCTTAGCCTCAGTCTCTTCCTGCAAGTCAGTCTATCTCATAGATACATAAATCACATCAATTCACCAAATTAGATCGAATTATCGATCAATCGACTCAGTCGATTACATGTCGTCATGACCACTTCTCGGTCAACCCACTCAATGCTATCTATAATGGCCTATCAAATCAGGACTGCTCACCCTAAGCTGATAACATTTTCACCCTTGAAAATCCCACTAGTTTCAATAGCTCATAAACATATTTTTGGCGCTATAAACTGACGCGCCGGTGATTTTCCAATTAATTACTGAAATTAATTAAGTTTGGTATAAATACCCCGAACCACAAATCACCCTCAATCAGCACAAATTAAAGCTCAATTAAATAAACAGATCACACCACCGCAATCAGCACAAATTTCCAGTCACCGGCTATCCCAGTCTAATTTTCAAAAAATAAATAAATAAATAAATAATTATAGAAAATAATTAAATAATGCCAATAAATGCAACTTAGGCCCGTAAAGCCTAATTAGAATTTGAGACGGGCCCGGAAAATTACTGAACCACACTAATTAAATACTAGAGCTTGTCCAAGCTCTAACTACACTACTCTATCCACCCAACATGCATCGATAAATAATTAATTCACTAAACCATTCTAACTATTCACCTAATCCTAGCTTAGTCTAACATAATCAACCCTTAAACATCATTGACTCACTAAGCGAGGATTATTGACTTAAACTCACTTGTTCGACGATCCGCTTCGATCAAACTGACGAGGACGCGACGAGGGACAAGAAACTCCAAAGCGGGACCAATTTTCGAGGTCCGGAAGGGAGCCAAATTGAGCCTAAACAGTGCTGAAATACCCACTCTTCCTGCTCTCTGTCCGGTGCTGGTTGAGGTTGAGAAAGGCTGAAACAAGAGAGGGTTGATGCGAGAACAGGTTGAGATGGCCAAATCGGGCCTAAGCGGTGGTGGTAGGAGCTCCGATGGGCTTCGGCGATGGTTCAAGCATCCACAAAAGCTTGCTAGAGGCGAGAACAGGCGGAGATGATAAGGCTGGACGGCGATAAGGTGCGACAGGTTGGCGAGCGCGCGGGGGCAGCGAGTGGCGACTCGGCGATTCAACATTGGCATGTGACGACGAGAGGCTTCCACGGTTAGCTGGTTCCGTTGGTCCTGGTTTGCTGAGCTCAAAAACTGAAAATGAAGAAGAAGGGGGAGGCTCTCGATGGATGAGGGAGGAAGGGAAGAAGGAGGTGGCAAGGGGGACCACTTGGCCTTTTCTTCTCTCAAATTGTCCTCTTGGGGGCTCCATCACACCCAAGCTGGCTTCCTTTGTAATCTTAGCCCATAAGCTTCCCTAACAAGCCAAGGAAAGGGTCCAAAAGTCATGGGTGATGGGGCATACGAATTTGCATAGGTCTTCCTCCAATTGGACACCAAATGCTTCTCAAATCAATTCAATTCGGCTTCTATAATTTCAACAAACACCTCATCGATCCAATTGGTATTTTTCCTCACCAATTGATCTTACTAGCATCCCAATTGCGCGATCAAAAACGGTCTCTAACATTTCCTGGACAAAAGCGACCCTACGATGACTTTTTCCCAAAAAGTCTCAGTTCGTAAAAAATATTTGGAAATTGAGTCAACGTTCCTAAAATGATTTGAGACATGACAGAACTTTCAATTTCTGAAATCAGATTCAAATTCGCGGTTA
This sequence comes from Eucalyptus microcorys, assembly GCA_014182515.1. Classification (NCBI taxonomy): domain Eukaryota; kingdom Viridiplantae; phylum Streptophyta; class Magnoliopsida; order Myrtales; family Myrtaceae; genus Eucalyptus; species Eucalyptus microcorys. The sequence continues at coordinate 22,441,226 of CM024567.1, read as the reverse complement.
ATTTCACTCTGGCACGTTTTTAGCGTAACATAAGCTACTAGGTAGCTTTTAGAAGTTTTTAGTGCAAATGACCCATGGTCAATTTTCTTCAAGCCACAACGAACCTCTTCGACACATTGACGACTCTCGGTTGTCATGAAAATCTCGAGGATTCAAATATAGACACAAAGTACCAAAACGACAGAAAAATCAGTCTAGTACTAGTCAACGAGAATTGAATCACCGACGTTTAACCACACATCTCAATTGAACCGACCTATTTCTAATTTCCAATCAACTTATATCTGTGTCGTAATGATCTCTGTAGATGAGCACAGTCGAGTAGTCGATTCCTGGTCGAATCCTCTAGTCTATTGCATTAAAATTCCTTAATGACTTCCCCAATTAGTCTAGTTATCTCAAGAGTGATCATCTCGGAGAACAACACTATAGGCGCATTGATGAAAAGCCCGATTAATTTAATTGAAAGCAAAACTGTAAAATCCAAGATGTCACAAAACTTGAGCTTGACTAATGCACACATTTGTAACATGTTTATATCGCAATCCCTATCTCATCTATTTATTAGAATTTGGGATGGGCCTACTGTCTTGGGGCTGCAATGCAACAACGAGTATCATTGACCAGAAGAGAGCTACTTGGCCAAAGAAGATGCACAAGATCGGTATGACATTGCCATTGCCTGATTCATCAAAAAAGGATCGACCAACCCACCATAGAATAGTCCCGTCTATAGCAATCAATGGCATGATTCAGAAAAAATGAAGTCTCATCCTTAGCAAGAAAACCCAAAAAATGAACTTATTAATAATCTTAGACCAGCAGGAATTTGCGCATACCATGACATGAATATGTGATGTCCCTTATGAGTTTAGGGAACTTTGATCAAGCACCAAATGCAACAATAGAACCACAAAGTCAAAACACTTGTGATGTAGAAAGTGTATCCTTAACTTGGTGCCTTATCCTCAACTCTCTTGTGACTCAGTTGGTCTACCGTAGGAATGGACAAAAGCTTTACTAATCTATTTAAAAGACAAAGGGAGAGTCAAGTCACTTTCATGACTATGGATTCATCACTTGTGAAAGAATAATTGAGACAGTAAAGAAGAGAGAAGCTTGTTGCGACCTGACCTCGGGTGTTAGGGGGAAGGTCGGGTTTAGGGATACTTGACCATGGGAGTTCCCTTACAGTATGTGTCTTAAAAGCACTTCATCATTCAGGATTGACCATGTGAGTTCGCTCAATCACGGTCATTAACTCTCCTAAGCTTGTACCTTGTGTGATAGCAAAAAGTGTTGTTATCCGCATCCACATAAATGATACACCTTAAACAGGATATTGGATGTGAAAAACAAATTTGGAGGTATCTTTTCATAATAGCCCTCCCAATAGTACTCTCATCCATAAAGATGACATTACTTCATCTTTTAGGAGATTTCTACATTAGGTATGCTAAACTATGGTGAGTCTTGTCAAGATCCATACCCTTTACGACGGATTCATTTATTATCTATGAATTGTTTAAGACAACCTAGATTAGAGTGAAGAGTCACCACTAGCTTGATGTAACGCCCCAAACCCCGGGCACGCAACCACCCCTTCCTTGGTCGAAAGAAAGCGACGTCCCAGGACTCATCACCGACCTTTCATTTTTATTACACATGCGAAAGCATATAATAAAAATCCTCAGACAACACAAATATCGAATAGAAAAGCAGCATACAATTTTCACCAAAACACTTTTCATAAACAAGCTAGTTTATACACAGAGGCCAACTCTAAGGTCTATGTATAGGAGATCTATCTCCAAAAAGAACTACTGAGCCATCCATGCTCCTAACCTTTCCACCTCAAGCCCTTGGTTCTTCACACTAGGGACCTGAAAATGGTTATACAATAACTAGTGAGATTAAAATCTCAGTGAGTCCTCCCCTAAGCCCCCGGTTAGGACACCAACTCAACTCGGGGTATCTCTCCAGAACCACCCCACAACTTACCACGACTAACAACCAACAATTAACAAATCACAATAGCCAGGGTCAACCACTAACCACATAGTCAGTTCGCATGCAACCTTACCCGGTATGCCATACCTTACACGTTACATCTCAGCACAATACACGCAATGCACATGGCCATTAGATGATGCAGTTCATCAATCACATATGAGTTGCGTCACAAGCGATCTCACCTAGCCATTGCCACACCTTGCACATTATCGATTCATGCGTGCGTGCCATAAACAATGTGATCCACTCATGCATAGCCAAAACCAATGCCGTTACGATTCTCATACATTCTTGCACTTTAGTGTGCCACCTAACATGCATCAATCCATCACATACATCCCGATTATAAGGTAAAATCATTATGACACGTCCCATACCGTGCCACACAATTTTACCCCATAATAAAGCGCATCGATCTCAACATTCATGCATTCCAATTAATTACGACCACACAGGCATAGCATACCCGACACATAACTATACGGCCACACAGGCACAATATACACGACACACAGCAATACGGCCACATAGGCACAATCTACACCACACAGGCACGGTCTACGCCACATAGGCACGGTCTACACCACACAGGCATGATTTACGCCACACAAGCACGGGCTTTCCACATAGGAGCATCGCCTATCCGATACACAGTGAGAGACGGATTCAACTCAATGATCACGCAAGCACACAACTACAACTCCCTTTTTATCTTTAGGCACTTAGCCAATGCACAATGCTTGCATATACACTTTCAAATCATTTTCTCCTAAAGGCGGTCCATTTATGTGTCCCTCAGAAAAACCTTTTCCCCTTTTTTGTGAAAATCACTCAATTCATGTGGATGCCCATGTATTTACACATCCATTCATTTCATAAAATCAACACACATGAAATTAGACAACTTTTCACATTCTAGATGAATGGTGCGTATGAACAGTACTCAATGAACAATGCACGCGAACAGTAACTTGGGAATAGTGTCACGTGAACAGTGAATTTCCAGAATTAAATAAGTAATAAATTAAATTCAGAAATCATTAAAACAATAATTAAATTAAACAACCAATCAATTAAAGCTAAACATGCTTAATTAACCACATAAGCCACATTAAGCAAATAAAGCAAGATTAAGCTAAAATAATCTTAACCATCCATCTACCCACCTATCTTAGGGCTAATATAACTTAATTAAATCTCCTAAACTAGAATTAACACTAACTAAACCAACCCTAAGCAAGTTTACGCACTAATTAAAGGATTAGGAGGTAAACTCACCCGTTAAGCGAGCCGGAGCCACGGACGGGCGGTGACGACGAAGGCTACGCCCGGGGACCTCTACTATGATGATCTAAGGCGGTCCTAAGCTCTAAAAACAGTAGCAACAAACTCGGACTCCCTCTGCAACTCTGGAAAATTGCATTACTGGAGGAGAAACAGAGCTGAACGGGCTGGCCGGAGCTCCGGTGAGGGGTTGGCCAGGGACCAGCTGCACCCGGGGGTTGAGGGGGACCTACTGGTGGTTGGGCTGGGTGGAGGCTTGGTCAAAATGGGAAGAAACAAGAGGAGAAAGCGAAACGGGCGGAGCTGTGCTAGCTACCAGGCAAACGGACAAGCGGCGGCTTCTCACCGGCTGGCAGATCAGCCGACAGCTCCAACTGGCAAGCGGTGGGGTCCAAGCGGACGGACTGGGTCTCCTGAGCATAGTGGTAGGTGGCACAGGAGATGATCCGCACAAGAAGCCAACAATTAACTCAACTTTTTAGAGAAAGGTTTGCTGGAGCAAAAGCAAGAAGGAAGGGAAAAACAAGGGAGAAGAGAGGTCAACGGGCAAGAGGGGAGGGAGAGCTAGTTTCTTTGCAACTTTTGAGCTTCCAAATGACTCAACAATGGGGAAAGCAACCCCAATGAAGGAGAAGAAGCAAACTGAAGCAAGGGGGGACCCCAAAGGCTTTCCAAGCCTTCAACACCTCTTCATTTCACTCAAGTGGTTGCCCCACCACTCTTGGCTGTCATCCTCAGCCAATTTGCAACCCTCAAGCTTCCTTAGCAAGCTTCACAAGTGGTCCAAATGTTGTTCCCCCTTGGCTACGAATTTTGGACATTTGCTCATTAAATTCATTCAATTCCCCTTCAATTCTCCTCCAATTGGATTCAATTTGATGTCCATAAATCCCACCAAGGTGTCATCATCCCACCAACTTGAATCCCGAAAACGCGACCAAAAATGGCCCTCTCGATTTTCCCAAAAACAAGTCAAATTACCCTTACTTTGAAAATTTGTCCAAAATCTCGGTTTGCAGAAAAATCTTCGGAAGATGAGTCGACCTTCCTAAAATGACTCGTGACATGACAGAACTTTCAATTTCTGAAATCGAGTTTAAATTCGCGATTAATTTCAATCGGCGCGATTTTAGCGGGACCTAATCTATCGGGTAACTTTCGGGAATTTTTAGTGCAATTGACCCATGGTCAATTATTTTCGAGCCACATCGTATATCTTCGACACATTCATGACTCTTAGTTGTCATGAAAATCTTGAGATTTCAAATACAAACACAGGGTACCAAAACGATAGAAAAATCGGTCTTGTACCGATCGACGAGAATTTTGCAATTAGATGGAATCACCCATACTTAATCACATAGCTCAGTCAAGTCGACTATTCTCCGGTCTCTAATCGATTTTTAATTGTGCCGTAATGACCATTGCAGATAAGCATGGTCGAGTAGTCGATTCCTGGTCGAATTCTCAGGTCTATTGCGTTAAAATTCTTTAACAGCTCTACCTGATAAATTAGTTATCTCGTAAGTGGCCAACTCAGAGAAAAAAACTATAAGCGCATCGATGAAAAGCCCAACTTATTTAATCAAAAACAAAACTCGAAAATCAAGATGTCACACCTCGTTTTTTGGGGTCGGCTAGAAAATCAAATCGAGGTTCGAGAGTTGTTTCTCGATATCTATGCAACTAGAGATTCTAGAATTGGAGGACTTGGGTTACGCTAACATTTCTATTAGCGCCTTTTCAGTACCTAACAAGTTGTCATGCTTCCTAAGGTGTCCATACATGTCTTTTTTACTTTTTCATGTCAACGAGTCTAACTAGGTGATCATACTAGGTGATTATGCATGGATAGTCAATTTCATACAATTCTATTTCTATCAAAAGAGAAAAAGAAAGAAAACAATCAATTTGGAATTTAAAGGCGATGCAGTAAGTAAACACCCAAGAAAGCAATTTAAGGAAATCAATAAATCTAACATGCAATCTTAAACAAAAAGTAAATCGAAAGAAAGAAACCTACAAATTGTCGAGTATTTATACAACACAAGACAACCTGTGGCACCCCAATCCAATAGGGTCGCCACAGTGCGCTTTCCACTCCGTTACCTTGACTTGAAGGTCTATAAGTCCTGCGAGTTTGTTATTTAATTTTAACGGTCTCGGCGCAACATAAGAGGTATAGCGGAAGCGATTTCACATCTCCCTAACTCAAAAATTTCGAAATGATGCACACTTACTAGACAATTTCATAAGATAAGCCAAGCACATTTATTTACATAACTTGATGGACAACATGAGTTGGTACAACAAAAGGCCAAGGCTTTTCTAAAACTCGGCTATAACCAAAAGTGTCCAACTCCACAACAACCATAAACTTCAGTCCATCAGATAGTGCTGGCAGTCCAAAAAAGCTCCATCAGCTACCTATCGGCTGGTGGCGGCGGCAGCATCCCCATCATAATCCCGTCACAACGAACATGGACGAACAGGAACTCCTGCACCACGGGGCCTCCAGGTAGACCCACATGATACATGACTAGGACTCGAATGCGAACGAACACCAACCCTCGCACACCTACACAAATGTGCTCCGAACACAAGCACTCAACATCGACTGGGACGCCATAAAAAGTGCCACGTGTGACAGGTAGCAAAGGCATCTCTCAATCTGAAATGTTGGTCCCCAAACGGGGTGAGTACAACCACTCAGCAGCAAAAGATTCAACAAGCTATGTCAAGCATGACTATCAGTTTCTAATTTCATACAAGATAGACAAAGCAAGAAATCAAGGAATAAATGGACATCAATATCATAGAATTCATCAATATTAAAGCAAGTGCAATTCTATCAGAATCATATGCCACATAATCAAATCCCATATCATTTATTTAGCCTTCAAAAGATTTCATTCCCCAGAGGACCAATGTTTGCGTCCCTCTGGGCATTCGCATCCACCCTGGCATCACGAAAGCCTCTGGCATTTAGCCACTACGGCAACTGGACATCCGGAGAAAATCACGCCTCCAGGCATCTCGTACCCCACCTGGCATCACGAGGAAAACCTCCGAAGCTCACCATGAGAATGGTTGCTCGGCCATCCGGGTTTACGTACCGATAAGCATACAACCGGGCATCCCGAAGCTCCCGGGGCATACCTCCAGCATTTAGCCTATTAGGGCCACTGGGCATCCACAAGGTATCGACTCTTTCGATCCTTTGGACCTCCCAACTCCCGGGGCATCATTAACCCGAGGGTTCAATGGTAACAATTAGCATTTTAATTCACAAAAGCACCTTCATATATCAAACAAGATATCTCATGGACCTTTTATCAATCACAAGGTTCCACCATCAGCATCATCAAGTCACACAGCAATTCCAACTACACTTCTTATAGGACAAACTTTTGTGGAAATTCGAAGCAACAGTTTAACTTTCACATTCGCACAGTTCTGGTAACAATTCCGAATTAATTACTAAACGGGCTCAGAAAATTACGAAATTTTAACAAGTTATCAATGAGACCTAGAGGAACAAACTTCATGAAGAACAAGAAGTCATATTCCTTAGGTACCGAGGACAAATATCTCGATTTTTCCTAACTATCAGTCTGTAAAATTTCCAGATTGGGTGTTTTCATAGAAAAATCTTTTCGATGGTCATTCCTTGTTCTTTTATTCTGAATTTTTTATATGTTGTTCATAAGGATGTCCCCTAAAACCTTCATCAAGAAGTCGAAGTCTAATTGTGGTTAGATAATTACAGAAACATCGAGGAAGCACCGATAGTCGTTCTGTCCCTTGCAAAACAGCTTACTAGCCAAAAGAAATTTGCTCCTATTCCATGGATTTCGACCTCCAACACCCACAAGCAAGTATATTCCAGTATACAACATTACACTATATCCTCTTTACTTTCCAAAATCCATCATAGTCAGATCTTTAAATCTTGATTTCTCTTCTGAAAATTCGAAATCCCTTACAGGCACTGTTTTTTTTTACTTTGTTTCCAGTTCTAGCTTCACCTAGTGAGATCCAAATCAACATGCAACTCAAATTTCTACACTTCCTCACATCTACTAATCTTCCATAGACAATTCTAACATGCAAAGGCATAGATAGGTGAACTTCCACTTGCCTTGATGTCCTACGGTTCAACGGCGGCAGGCTTGAACGGCGTTGACGGCGGCAACGCGCACGCACGGCAGGGACTAATCTCCTTCTTCTTTCCTCGCCAACTCACTCTCTCGGTTTCTCTTACTCAAGCCCTCTCTTCGCTCGCTGGTTTTCCTTTTTCTCTATCCCCCTTCCTCTCTAGACTAATCCGCCTGTTTTCTAATTGATTTGCAAAAATTTGCATGCAAATCATTTGGTGGCTGCAGGGGGAACGGACAGCTGGAATGGACGCGTCTTCAGCATGCCTCCCCGTGCATTTCACTGGTTGTCCATACGCCAGCAACGTGGCATCACCCAGCTAAGCTTCAGTCAACGTCTCTTTTTCATGGTTGACTCAATTGTCGACCCAATTAGGGGTTAATGCGGAGTGGTTTCGGGCCGGTGGGCTGCGGTCTCATTATTCTAATTGCACAGCCCAATCTCTTCTCTAATTAGTTGCCTTAGTCTCCGCATATGGGTAAGTTAAGTGTAGTCTACTTATATGGCCGTGTGATGTCGCGACAATAATCAAAGGGGTCCGATTCATAGGATACACGACTAGATGGCCAAATATCTTATCTATTCTTCTCATGAAACAAATCTCGGTCTTGCCAGTATAGGAAAATTCTTGTCGATACTATAATTTCATTCGACGATTTGACCATTCCCATATGTGATCCATTGGTCCGATGGTGATCGTAAGACAATGTCCGTACAGGACACTATTGACATCAACCAATCAGTACTTCTATCGGTTAGTCATGGCCATCGCACATTCGAGGGTTGTAATTCCTCACGTCCGCCCACATGCGTTTGAACGTTCCCTTAAATTAATTGACTTCCTTAGTCGATAAAAACAGTCCTTACATATCATCGAATCTCCCTTTTGTTAGCCGTCCATAGAAATAAACGTGCATGAAGTATTTAAGTTTTCCTATTTTGCATTCTCTTGGTAAACGGGCAGTTTCCAAATGGCCAATCCTCGAATGTTTCTTCATCGGCGTACCCGAATTGGTAGGGCCGAGAATCATTGGGAATGAGTCTTGATCTCGCATGAAAGATCTCTGACGAGACTACAACTTATATGACAATCGGATCATTGATAAACGTAATGCACTGACCCAATGATACTCTCATTACTTAATCTCAGATTGCCGCACATCCGAGGGTCGTCCAAATTTTACGGATGCCACACAACCAATAGCATATATCGGGGAACAAATGGCACAAAAAACAACATCAGATTGTGTGACATCCTGAAAATTCAGTTCTATTTTCAATTGAATGAATCGGGCATTCCATCGATGCACCTATAATGCTATTCTCTGAGCTGATCACTCGTGAGATAACTAGACTATCTGGGAAAGTCATTAAGGGATTTTAATGCAATAGACTTGAGAATTTGACTAATAATCGACTACTCGACCGTGCTCATCTGCAGAAATCATTATGGCACAATTAAAGATCAATTAGATATCAGAGATAGGTCGGTTCAACTGAAATATGTGGCTAAACGTGGGTGATTCCACCAAATTGCAAAATTCTCGTGGATCGGTACTAGATTGATTTTTCTGTAGTTTTGGTATCTTGTGTTCGTATTTGAAACCTCGAGATTTTCATGACCACCAAGAGTCACCAATGTGTCGAAGAGGTACGTTGTGGCTTAAAATAAATCAACCACAAGTCAATTGCACTAAAAATTTCTAAAAGCTACCCGGTAGGCTAGGTCACGATAAAATTGCGCCAGATTGAAATTAACCGCTAATTTGAATTTAATTTCAGAAATTGAAAGTTTTGTCGTATCACGAGTCATTTTAGGAACGTCAACTCATCCTCCGAAATTTTTTTCTACAAACCGAGATTTTTGGCAAAAAGTCAATAGGGTCGTTTTACTAGAAAATTCAGGAGACCATTTTTTATCGCGTTTTTAGGATGCAAGTTGGTTCTATTGGCATGGAAAAATGTCAATTTGATTGGGAACACCATGGGGGATTTTATAGGGCCAAAATTGACTTCGATTGGAGAGAGATTGGTCCAAATTGAGGGGAAAATACTTCAAATTCTTAGCCCCCCTTAGTCCTCAACCTTTGGATCACCTCAATGGCTTCCTAAGGAAGCTTGGTGGCTGCAAAGTGTGCTAAGGAAGCCAGCAAACCGGTGGGGTCAAGTCAAGGGGACAAAGGGGTGAGGATAGAGCAAATTGGGTCCCTCCAAGCTTGGTTGTCCCCTTCTTCTTCCTATGCATTTGCTTTCCCCATTGTTAGCCTTTTGAAGCTCGAAATTGTAGAGAACTGAGCAACACACCCCTCCCTCACCGTCGATCGCTCGCCGACCCACCTGCCCCCGCCGCATCACTGTTGTGCCCTTGCATGAGCCGTACCTATTCCATGCGTCGTTCCGCAGTCCTGCATGCCCAGCTACTATCCAGAGCTCCCTTGGTCAGCGTTGGAACCCCCTGGCCACCGTACGTCACCGTCGTGGTCGCCAAAGTCGCCGTTGACCTCTGCCAAGCTCCGTTGTAGCCTTCACCAGTCCTGTCTTGCCCAACAAGCCGCTGAATCAGCCCTTACCATCCTAGAATAGAACCGAAGCCCCTCAGTCAGTTGTGTACTATTTGGCCCGCTTTGGACCACTTCCGAGCCTCGTAATGCATCACCGCTTCGGAGTTTGTTGCCCATCTCCGCCTTGCCGTCGTCGTGAACTCATCGAATTTCAAAACTGATGAGTTTATTCACTAATCTCCACTTAAGGACTTAATTATGCTTAAGGGTTTATTGGTTTAGATTAAGCTTGGATTAAGTGGTTAATTAGAAAGGATTAGCAATTTAATTGTTCGGTTTTGCATGTTAGGAGGTTAAAGTAGTGTAATTAGCAACTAGATAGGTTGTATTATTTATCTAGATTGGTTCATAAATTTTCCAAGCCCGTTTCAATATTAATTAGGCTTTTGCAGCCTAAGTTTGTATTTTTGGCAGTTATTGGTATTTATTTAATTAATTTTCGTAATTATTTAATTAATTATTATTTTTCAAAAATTAGACCGGGATAGCCGGTGACTGGAATTCCATGCTAATTTCAATGATGTGATTGGTTTATTTAATTGAATGCTATTTTATGCAAATTGAGTGAGATTTGTAATTTTGGGATAATCCCAAAATTGAGTATTTTCGATATTTAATCGAGAAACACCAGGCATCAGTTTATAACGCCAAAAATATTCTAGTGGACTATATTAAATGGTGGAATTTTTTAAAGGAAAATATTGTATTTTGGCTAAGGCCGATCGCGTACCGACACACGATTATTTTTATCGAGTATGATAAAAATGGTGAAATTGTCAGTTGATTAGAATGGTATATTATATCAGCCTACGAACCTTAATATATTAGCTTAGAGTGAGCAATATACCTTAACAGCTTTTGGTGAGCATTATCAGTATACTATATTAGCCTGTGGGCTTTGATATATTAGCTTAGAGTAAGCAGTATACTTTATCAGCTTAGAGTGAGCTATATTATTTTTCAACTTAGAATGAGCTATATTATTTATCAACTTAGAGTGAGCTATATTATTTATCAGCTTAGAGTGAGCATTATCAGTATACAATATCAGCCCGTGGGCTTTGATATATCAGCTTAGAGTGAGCAGTATAGTGTACCAACTTCGATGAGCTATACCATCTGTTGTCAGCTTAGGATGAGCAATGTTCGATTTGATCGAATTGTGTGGATGGTATTGACGGTATGGAGTCAAGTGAGTCGACTGATCAATGTTTGATGTGAATCGAATTGAAATGATTTCATCATTATATGAATTGTACTCACTTGCAGGAAGGATCTGAGGTAAAGGTAAGTCCTCTATCTTATACGTGCATCGATAGCCTTAAGGCGTATTTCCTTCCTAGTCGGAGTTTATGGGGTGAACTTGTTGAGACGTCGTCTCACCCCATTGTGGGATAACATTCACAGGTCCTTAGATGGCTATACCTCCCGAACTTTTTGGCCAACCAAAGAAAGTTACCAAGCAGCACTCTTAGATTCCCCTCCCTAGGAGCCAAGGAGCTTGGGTCTACAAACTTGTGAGATCCACTGTTTGGGTTGATGCGGGCCTACCCTATAAGGTATCCCATAAATTCAGATCATGGTATTGTTATAGGCGAAATGGACCTAGAAAAGGCCCCCTTCTAGAGTCTAAGATTCCTAGGTCGATGCTGGAGATCGCTTTTGACGAGGGTACGACTGACCCTCCAGGTGGTTCGATGGTAGACCTGAATCTTTCGGATCCAGAGTCTCCGGAGTATTCAGTTGAAGACTTGAATGCTTAAAGGATCTGTAGCCCTCTACCCTCTTTTTGTAGACCTTGTATATATCGGCTAATATTGTATATGACTTAGTTTGATGTGTATAAAGGTGTGATTTGATTTTCGAAAATTGTGGCCCTACTTTTCTATCCCATCTTTGTGTTGTCTGGGGATTTAATTATTCGCTTTCACATGCGTATTAAAATGAATGGGTCGGCGATGCATCCTAAGACGTCGCTATTTAATCGACCAATGAGGGATAGGCACGCGCTCGAAGGATCAGGGCATGACAGATTGGATATCGACCATTCATCGTTTTCACGTCTTGGAGAGTCTCCATCTCCACGAACCTATTCTAAGCATAATCTAATACTAAGACTAGGTACATACAGGATGAAAGAAACTATCATTGTTACAAACATACAAAAACAATCACAATCACAAAAAAAAACAAACGAAAATAATCAAGAAATTAAACTAATAGCAAAATTGATCAAAATCGGCCTTAGGGTTGGTCTTTACAATTCATGCAATGATCCCTCTAGGACACCTACCCCCAATTCATTTTTTATGGCTTATAGCTATTAGTCATCATTTGTGTTCTTGCATGGCAACCAACACTAAAAAGCCCTAAAAACAAGCTCCAAGTGTGTCACACCCCGAACCCCGACTACGCGCACATCCCTCGGCGGTCGACTAAAAATGCGACGTCCTAGGACGCATCGCCAACCCATTCTTTTTATCTTTCAATTAAACACATGCGAAAGCGAATTAAATAAACCCCGGTCAACAAACAAACATAGGGATAACAAAAACACGCCAGCAATTTTTCACAAACTATGCTTTATACACATACTGTGACATCCTGATTTTCAACCCTGTTTTCGATGAAATGAAATGGGCTTTTCATCGATGCGCCTATGGCCTTTTTCTATGAGTTAGCCACTCACGAGATAACTAATCTATCAGGTGAAGCCGTTAAGGAATCTAAACGCGACAGACTTGATAATTTGACTAAAAATCGACTGCTCGACCATGCTAACCTACAAGGATCAATATCACACTGTCAAAATCGATTAGAGACCGAAGATAGGCCAGTTTGACAGAGGCATGTAATTAAAGTGTGGGTGATTCCACCTAATTGCAAAATTCTCGTCGAACGGCACTAAATCGATTTTTCTGTACCTTGTGCCCGTATTTGAAACCTTGAGATTTTCACAACAACCGAGAGTCGCCTAAGAGTCGAAGATGCACAATGTGGATAAAAATAATTGACCACGGGTCAAATACGTGAAAAATTCCTAAAAGCTACCCGGTAGGCTAGGTCACGCTAAAATCGCGTCCAGTTGAAATTAACCACAAAATTGAATCCGATTTCAGAAATTGAAAGTTCTGTCATGTCATGATTTATTTTTGGAAGGTCAACTCATCCTTTGAAGAATTTTTGAAGAGCCCAAGATTTTTACGGAAAATCAATTTCGGACGATTCGGAAAATAAAGGAAATTCGGTTGGCCATTTTCAAGTGGATTTTTGGCCTTCCAAAAGGACTAGTTTGTGAAGACAAGTGTGGAAATTGGCATGGGCACCCTCCTCAACAAATTTGGCCATCAAATTGGGGAAATTTGTGAAGAAATGGAAGTCCAATTTGTGAAATTCGTAGGCTTGTGTGGAGGCTGCAAAATTTGGCATCAACTTAGCTAATTGTGAGAGTTTATGTGCAAGAAAATATTGGGGGACCAAGGAGGATGTGCATGAAGGCTTGTGGGACCAAGAATGATGAAAATTAGATATTTTCTATTGACTTTTTCCCTCATTCTCTCCAGCTTCTCTCGCACGCCATCACCAGCTACTCCCCCTCCTTCTTCGTGCGCCAGCCTCTCCTAACCCCTTACGTTCGCCCTTCTTTCATTTTGTTTTCCTTCGAAGCTTAGCCTGCAGCTCATGCAACTCTCACCGGCCCATTCTCCCTCTACCATCACCGCCCAGTAGTCTTCCACCCACAACACCAGCCCACATCAGCCCACTTCCCCCCAAGTCAACCCCAAAGCAACAACCATCTCATGCCCTTTCTTTCTCACGCAGTCCACTAGTAGAATCCTACCGCCATCTTCACATTCGGTCAACACCAGCAGAACGCCCCCCCTTTCGTGGACTCACCTCCTGTCTTCATGCTACGTCCCTTGGCTCATGATCCAGCCTAGTAAATCGTCCATTTCACCTCACAATCAGTAGCCGCAGCTCGCCATTAGCCACAGCCGCCCGTTAGCCACAACCACCACCAACAGCCCTATATAGAAGCGTGTCAGAATCTCAACTTTGGCTGAGCTGTCTTGGACCATTTTCAGCCTAGTCCGAGCTTCCTTTGACGTCGTCGTAGACCCGAGTGTCGCTCGCCATCGCGTTGCCGTCGCCGTGAACTCATCGGCTCGCTAATCCAGTGAGTTTACTTGCTAAACCTTGCTTAGGAGGTTAATAATACTTAAGGGGTGATTAGGTTAAGTTAAGTGTGATTAGCATAATTATTAGCTTGTTTAGTTAAATTAGGTTAGTTACATTAGTTAATTAGGTGGTTAGAGATTGTAGTTAGTTAGTTTAGTATGTTGTTATGTAGCTAGGATGGTTTGAATAATTCCATTAGCCCATTAGGTGGTTAAATTAGCATTTCTTAGCTTAAGTATGCATTTATCTAATTAATTTGCATTTATTTAATTAATTTTGTAATTTATTTAATTATTTAATATTTTTTGAAAATTATACCGGGATAGCTGGTGACCGGAATTTTGTGCTGATTGGAATGGTGTGCTTAGTTTATACAATTGATTGTTGGATTGTGCAATTGAGTGATGATTATGATTTTTTAGTATTTATTTCAAAATTATGAAATTTTGGTATTTAATTAGAAAATACCTAGTGTCAGGTTTTGACATCGAAAATATCCTTGTGCTTCAGGACCCCATAGTAACAACAAAGAATGTGCTAAACTATTAGCACCCTCCTATAAAGTCAAGATCAATCTATATATCGAGTCAACTGGCCGAGTCTCAGTCTATAATGTCGTATGTCGTATATTACGTATTCAGTTCAGTTAAGAAGCCCGAAAAAGATAGCCCTTATCAACCAATGCTGCCCGAGTGCTCAAAATCTTTGCTTTCCTCCCGGGCCGGGGCTGCTTGCTAATTTTGTTGACCCACATATGATTATTTTTACCGAGTGTTTTGAATACGAAAAAAATAGGCCAAGCACATCATTTTAATTGAGGCATTTTAGTGCAATATACGATATCCTCAGCCGAGATTAGATGGTCATGTGACAGTTACAAGAACCCGTCACCCGATGAAAGTCGTGTGGGCGATGCTCCTAAGTGGAATGATGCCCTTGACAACGGATGCCGGTCATAGTAGAGGCTGGGTCGATACTCCTATTGTGACATCCCAAATTTCTAACTCTGTTTTCAATTGAATGAGTTGGGCTTTTCATCAACGCACCTATAGCATTTTTCTCTGAGTTGGCTACTCACGAGATAACTAATCTATTTGGTGAAGCCGTTAAGGAATCTAAACATAATAGGCTTGAGAATTCGATCAAGAATCGACTGCTCGATCGTACTAATCTGCAAGGGTCAATACGGCACTGTCAAAATTGATCAAAGATCGGAGATAGGTCGGTTCGATAGAGGTATGTGATTCCACCTAA
Organism: Eucalyptus microcorys; assembly: GCA_014182515.1. NCBI lineage: Eukaryota > Viridiplantae > Streptophyta > Magnoliopsida > Myrtales > Myrtaceae > Eucalyptus > Eucalyptus microcorys. The sequence continues at coordinate 22,425,777 of CM024567.1, read as the reverse complement.
TTGCAAAATTATCGTCGAATGACACTAGACCAATTTTTCTGTCATTTATGTACCCTGTGCTCGTATTTGAAATCTCGAGATTTTCACCACAACCGAGAGTCGCCAATGAGTCGAAGATATACAATGTGGCTCGAAAATAATCGCCCACGGGTCAATTGCACCAAAAATTCCTAAAAGCTACCCAGTAGGCTATGTCAAGCTAAAATCGCGCCTGATTGAAATTAACCACGAATTTAAACCCGATTTCAGAAATTGAAAGTTCTGTCATGTCACAATTCATTTTAGGAATGTCAATTCATCCTCTGAAGATTTTTCTGTAAACCCGAGATTTCGGTGAAAAATTCAAAGTAAGGTTATTTTGGACAAGGAAATTTGAGGGACCGTTTTTGGTCGCACTTTTGGCTGTCAAGTTGGTTCAATTGATGAGGAAAAATGTTGAATGGGATGATGGCACCTTGGTAGGATTTATGGACATCAAATTGGATCCAATGCGAGGAGAATTGAAGGGGAATTGAATGAATTTGATGAGCAAATGTCCAAAATTCGTAGGCCATGAGGGAGACAACATTTTGTACCATTTGGAAAGTGTGTTGAGGAAGTTTGATGGCTGCAAATGGCTAAGGATGACAGCCATAGGTGGTGGGGGCCAGCAATGAGTGTTTGGGCATGTGTTGAAGGCTTAAGAGGCCATTTGGGGTCCTCCCTTCAATGACCACCTTCTTCTCCCTCCTTAAGCCCACTTTATCCAATGTTGAAGCCTTTGAAAAGCTTAAGAGAACTAGAGAAACCAACCCTCACGTCTCTCTCTCTCCCCTCTTCAACCCCAAGGAATTCATAGCCCTCTCTCCCTTATTTTTCCCTTCCTTCCCGTTTCGCTCCAGTTAACCTTCCTTCATAAACTTGAGTTAATTGTTAGCTTCCCGTGTGAATCAACTCCCGTGCCACCCACCACCATGCTCGGGACATCCAAACTGTTTACCCGGACCCGGTCGTTCATCGGTTAGAGCCATCGGGCGACTCGCCGGCCAAGCTAGAAGCTGCCGCTCGCCGAACTGCCTAGTACTGCACTGCTTCGCCTGTTTCACCAGTTTCAGCCATTTTCCTCCCATTTTGACCAAGCCTCCACCTAGCCCAGCCTTCTGCAGGTCCCTCTCGACCCCCAGGTGCCGTCGATCGCCAGCCAACCCCTCGCCGGAGCTCCGGCCAACCCGTTCAGCCTCTCTCCTCCTCTAGCAGTTCGGTTTCCCAGAGTTGCAGAGGGAGTTCGAGTTTGTGGCTGCTGTTCCAGCCTCGGGACAGCCTTGGATCGTCGTGGTGGAGGTTCCCGAGCATAGTCTCCATCATCGCCGCCGCGTCCGTGTCTCCGGCCCGCTTAACGAGTGAGTTTAGCTCATAATCCTTCGATTAGTGCCTAAACTTGCTTAGAGTTGGTTTAATTAGGGTTAATTCTAGTTTAGGAGATTTAATTAAGTTGTATTAGTCCTAAGATAGGTGGTTAGATGAATGGTTAAGATTAGTTTAGCTTAATCTCGCTTTATTTGCTTAACTAAGTATGTTTAGCTTTAATTAATTGGTTGTTTACTTTAATTAATGTTTTTAATGATTTCTAAATTTAATTTATTACTTATTTAATTCTAAAAATTCACTGTTCACGCGACACTATTCACAAGTACTGTTCATATGCACTGTTCACAAAGTAATGTTCATGCACAATGTTCACGTGCACTATTCATCCAAAATGCGAAAAGTTGTCTAAATGCATGTGTTTTAATCCTATGAAGTAAATGGATGTGTAAATGCATGGGCATCCACATGAATCGAGTGATTTCCACAAAAAGGGGAAAATGGGTTGTTCGAGGGACATTGGAGATGGACCGTGTTTATGAGAAAATGATGTTAATGGGTTGTGAGTAGGTAAAGAACTAAGTACTACACGAGGAAGAAACTTCGTGTGGGTCACCTCTAAAGCTTTATACTATTGCTTATCGTAATCAAGGGTTAAGTGTTACATGACGACTTGAGTCACATGGGAACTACCTCTAGAACCTTGCAGTATTGTCATGCATAGTGAAGGGCTAAGTACTACATGATATCAAGACTCGTGTGAGTCACCTCTAGTGTCTTGTACTATTGTTATTTGTTGTCAAGGGCTAAGTACTACATGATATCGAAACTCGTGCAAGTCACCTCTAATGCTTTATACTATTGCTATTTGTTGTCAATGGCTAAGTACTACGCAATGTCAAAACTCATGTGGGTCACCTCTAAAACCTTATACTATTGCTTATCGTAATCAAGGGCTAAGTGTTACATGGCGACTTGAGTCGCATGGGAACTACCTCTAGAGCCTTGTAGTATTGTCATGTATAGTGAAGGGCTAAGTACTACACGATATCGATACTCGTGTGAGTCACCTCTAGTGCCTTATACTATTGCCTTATACTATTGCTATTTGTTGCCAAGGGCTAAGTACTACACAATATCGAAACTCGTGTGAGTCACTTCTAGCGCCTTGTACAATTGCTATATGTGGTCAAGGGCTAAGTGCTACACGATATTGAAACTTGTGTGAGCCACCTCTAGTCCCTTGTACTTTTGCTATTTGTTGTCAAGGGCTAAGTACTACATGATAGCGAGATTTCGTAGGGGTCACCTCTAGAGCCTTGAGTCTGATCTTGAGTTTGTTTATTGAGTCTAGTATTGAGTTTGAATATTGAGAATGAATATCGGGTGTGGATTGAACCACCGATATGAGTTACCCACGCCTAATTATGGGACAAAATTGTCCGTGTGATCGATTGATGCATGATAGGTGGCGCACTAATGTGCAAGAGCATATGAGAATCATGGCATCATTGGTTTTGACTGTGCATGAGTTGAGCACATTGTTTATGACACGCATGCATGAATCGATAATGTGCAAGGTGTGGCAATGGCCAGGTGAGATCGCTTATGACACGACTCGTATGTGATTGATGAATTGCATCATCTAATGGCCATGTGCATTGCGTGTATTGTGCCGAGAGATATTGTGCAGGGTATGGCATACCGAGTAAGATTGCATGCGAAGTGACTATTTGATTGTTGGTTGTTAGTCATTGCTTTGTTTATGGGATGGTTCTTGAGAGATACCCCGAGTTGAGTTGGTGTACTAATCGGGGTATATGGGGTGAACTTGTTGAGACATTGTCTCATCCCATCATGGGCTTATCTTTTCAGGTCCCTAATGTGAAAAACCCGGAGCTTGAGGCGGAAAGGTCAGGAGCATGGATGGCTCAATAGTTCTTTTTGGAGATAGATCTCCTATATATAGACCTTAGAGTTGGCCTCTGTGTATAAACTAGTTTATTTATGAAAACACTTTTGGTGAAAGTGGTATCCTGCTTTTCTATCCCATGTTTGTGTTGTCTGGGGATTTTATTATACGCTTCCGCGTGTGAAATTAAAAGAAAGGGTCGGCGACGCATCCTGGGACATCGCATTGTTATCGACCACCGAGGGATGTGCGCGCACTCGAGGTTCGGGGCATGACATCCCCATCCGAAGTGGTATTAGAGAAAGGATAATGTTTGGAGTGATAAGGTGCGATGGGTTTTGGCATAGTTAGTAGGAAATGCTTTTCCTTATATAGACGCATGTGACTGGTTAGCTGATTAGTAGTTTGTTTTGTGGAGGTCTCTCAATTTTCCTAATTCTATGTTGAATTGGAAGACAGGTTCTGTAGAGATCCTATAGAATAAGTGATCCGAAGCAGAGGACTCCTAGGAAAAGGACCATTGGACCAGTGACTTGAGGTAGGACGCCGACAAGGGTCGGTACCCGAGGTGGTCGTGGTAGAGCACAGGCTGAGGCCAGCGCAAGTGGAGTAGCACCGTCTCCAGTCGATGCTGGGGTAGAAGCCCCTGGTGATCTAAGGATCGACGGGATCATGCAAGTGCTAGAGACGCTTGGGAATCTAATGGCGCAGCAAGCCTAGAATCAAGCCGCCGCCACTACCGCCACCACTACTGCCGCCGCTATAGCTGCCACTACTACTGCCGTTGCCGCCGCTGCTGAGGCCGCAACCGCTGCCGTAGCTGCCAAAGTTCCACTTGAGAACATGGTTGTGGAGAGAGAGATGAAAGGACTAGTATGAACACCTAGGGGGGTAAATAGGTGTGAAGACAATTCTTTCGCAACGAATAATAGAAATAGTTTGCTTTTAAACTATGAACGAATTCATATTATAGGAGTTAGATAAAACTATGAACAGAATAAAGTAGTTTAAGGAAGAGAATAAGAACACAAGATTTATAGTGGTTCGGCTTAGATCAATCCTAAGTCCACTCTCCCACTCTGACAGCCCACTGGCTAAATTTCAATAAGAAACAAAAGAGATTGTACAGTCTTGCGATTTCGACTTCACTGTGAAGAGTCTCAACTAGTCTCTCACAAAGTCTCACTATGAGTTTCTCTCTTTTGTATACAACTTTCAGCTCGGTAAAATAACAAGGAACTAAGAAGCTTCAGACTTTGAAATTTTTCTTTCACGCACACTTTCGAACAACTGGAGAGTCCTCCTTAAATACTCATTCATGCCTTCTTGACCGTTGGCACTTTCCAAATGAATTCTTCCAAAATACCCATTGGACAGAATCAATCAAGGGGATCTCAAATTGTTTGAAGATTTGTGATGAAAGTCAATCAATCTTGTTCGCCCATACAATTAGGATCTTGGTTTCCCTAAGTAGAACCTTCCAAGTTTGCTTGCCTTCCAAAAGATTTGAATATCGGAATTGATTCCAATAAAGATAGTAAATCATATAGGTGTTGTATCCAACTAGAAGGTCATACATACGCCATACAAATTAAATCCTTGAAGAAATAAAGATAATCTTGCATTTGGATAAGTTTTCATTCTTTAGTAGCGTTCGATCGGAATGCAATCGGTGTGGGTAGACTTTGAACCTAAAGTCTGGCAGTTTTCAGACTTTGACACTAAAGTCTGGAAGTCTTCAGACTAAACTTTAGAAAGGTTTTGTCAACTTCAAAACAGTAAATGAATTTTTTCCAATAATCTCCCCATTTTTTATGGTGGCAAAACTTTCCTGCAGATTTAAGAACTTTTGACCTACAAAACAACTTTTAAGTAGTACATGATATCTTATAAAAAATTGATTAGGATCTGGATAGTATTGATTATGCAACCACAAAAAAACATGTTAATCTTGAAAAGATAAGAGAAATATCAAGACTTAAGCAACTATACATCCATAATCACCACAAAAGTAAGTTGTTGCAAGCGTCAATGTCAAACAGAGTCAAATAGAATAATAGTTCAAGAAATGTCAGCATAAAAGTTCAAAAGATAAGTCAACAAAAGTTAATTTTGCACATTCTCCCCCTTTTTGTCAGCAACAAAAAGTGGAGAAGGATAAAAAGTTCAAAGAAATCAGGAGTGTTTGGGAACATGAACGAGCTGGAAATCTCCCATCGACTAAATTGTTTCCTCCAGCTTTCGCAATGACTCCAGCACCTTCTTAACATCTTCAGTCTTGGCAGTCTTTTGAACTTGAAGCTTAAGGTCTTGTACCTGCTTGTAAAGAGAAACTGAAGTAGATTTCAATGCAGATTGGAGGGTCTAAATTTCACACTCTATTCCATATTGTTAGGCTTTTAACTCTAGAAGGAGCTCTAGCAACCTTTGAAAGTCTGCAAAAGTTGTTGTTTGAGTACTGGCCTTAGCGCGTTCAATTTGTGGAGTGTTGATAGATGAGGGAACTTTAGCTTGTCGAACACCAAGACTTGGAAAGGATGCCTCAATATCAGTTTCAGGAAAATGAGAGGCATAGACATCCTCTAGATCGGTAGGAGATCTACTAACATCATCACTAGTAAAAATAGGAGAAGAAGAAGTACCTATTTTGTCATGAGCTCCCTCTGTTTCTGTGGCTATAGGTGGAGAAAGGAATTCTTCTTCTTGTTCCTTCTCAGTTTCATTTCCCAAGTGATGTTCTTTTTTCTCTTCCATCTCCTACAGTTCCACTCCTAGTCTTCTCTGAATCTTTAGATAAGGAGATTGCAAAGGTTGGTTCAATGGAGTCATCCTGTCCCTCCTCATCTTCAACAGTTCTTCCTTCTTCTCTAGCTTATTTGTCTGCTTCTTCTCTTTCTTTTCTTCTTTCTCTTCTTTCTCTTTCTGCTCTTTCTTCTTTTTCCTGCTCTATTTCTCCTCTTTCTCTTTCTTCTCTGTCTTGTTCCTGCTTAAAACTGACAAAACTTCGAAGATTTTTCAAGGCAAACGCAGAGAGAGTAAGATCATCCTAATCCTCTTCGTCTTGCAGTTTAAGAGATCTTCTCTTCTTTGTGGGTTCACGCATAGGTTCCTTGCCTTTCCTTTTCTTTGTAGTAGAGTCTTGTTTGGTTTTGCTGGGGGACTTTTCCTTCAAGCGCTCCAAGGCCTTGTTCAGTTCCTTTAACCTCATCTCGGACACCATTTTCAATCCTATAACCATAGGAGCAATAGTGCTAACACACACAGAAGCTAGAAGCTGAATATTAAGGTGTCTGAACAATTGAGTGACCAGCGCTGAGTAAGGGAGCTGTCCCTTATCTTTCACAACAGTCCTGTACATGTGCATCATAATTGTGTATGGCAGAGAGAACTTCATTCCATTACTGATAGTAAACATTAGTTCGGCTTCAAAATGAGAGACATCCGTCTTTGAGGTTGACTTTGGTCGAAAGCAGTTGATCATGACTTTGTGCAACAAAATGTTTGAGGCGGACATTCTGGAATAGGTAATGCTGCCTTCAGAAAGTTTGTCCCTAACAAGAAAACTTGTTGAATGACCAACAGACACATTTCTTGGTTTGAAACCACCTCTTTCCACACCAATAACATCAGCCAATGTGTCTACATTCACCACATTCTCTTTCTCCCTCATAGTAAAACAAAATATATTCGCGTCAAGAAAAGACAAATTCGAATAGAAATATGCAGTTAACTCAGGATAAGCAACAGAAGTCTCAGAGCAAAATCTTTCAAGTTGAATGAGAGTCAGCCTCTCTCTCAGGTTCACTTGTATTGATCCAAGAAATCAAAGTCGACTGTTCGAGGGTTCATCACCCCTATTTTCAGCAATTTCGGGTAAGTCTTCCTGTGATCCTTAGAACGAGAACGAAACAAACTCGTTCCATCACCACTCACTTCTGTAGCAACGCCCATTCTAGGCTAAAAATTCATGTACATTCATCATCATCCTTGACCTCTGGCAGGTTAAAAGAACTAAAACAGGGATCAACTGGAAAGTTAGCAAACGTCCTGTCTGCCGTTCTTTCAGGCGCTATGCCTAACCTTTACATTGATCGTAAGAACAGAGTCTCATTTTTGTATCCTCTTTTTTTCAGAAATTCATCAATAAAGGTCATAGTATACCACCCTACTTCAACTGATTGTAGAGTTTAAAAAGAAACTGGGGTTTTAATGTCCTTACAGATTCAACCTCTTCTACTGGCTGGCATGGAGGATTTTGAGTGGCACGCTGTGGAGAATGTTGTTGTGGAGAATCTTCTTCCTCGATCAAGTCAAAATGTGTAGGACCCTCAGGCATATTCCGTGGTCCCCTGCTTGAGATCCGAGATAACTTCCTTTGGAAATACATCTTCACAGTTGAGGAGGATTTCTCGAACACGTTCAGGTGAAAAAGTTGAAAACTTGGAGAGCAAACTTGAGAGTAGAAATGATAGAGTAGAGATTCTATATTCTTGGGTTTGAGAAATCATAAATGAATAAGAAAAACTCGACGGTATTTAAAGAAAATAAAATGGGGTAAACAAACCGTCATAAGGAAAAAGGAAAACTGCCTTTTTCAAAAATAAATACTACCAAAAATTCAAAAATTCAAAATATATGATTTAGAAAATAAAATACGCAAGCAATGATTCAAATATCAACATACCTTTCCAAATTCTTCATACTAAAATTAAATTACCTATATTGAAGAGATATTAACTTACTAAAGTAATTTCTGGACATTCTGAATCTGACCAACTTCAAACTTTAACTGGTAGGAGATATAATATTCAGTCTGGTGCGAATAGACTCAAATAGATTTTTCTCCAGTGGCTTTGTAAATATGTCTGCCAACTGATTCTTTGAGTCAATGAACTAAATCATAATTTCTCAATTTTGAACATGATCTCTTATGAAATGGTGTCGAATCTCTATATGCTTTGCCCATGAATGAAGAATTAGGTTCTTCGTGAGATTAATGGCACTAGTGTTATCGCATTTAATCTCGGTGCACGATTCTTAATTTTCAAAATCTCTTAGCTGTTGTCTTATCCATAAAATTTGGGAACAATAGCTCCCAAGAGCCACATACTCTACCTCTGCTGTTAATAAAGCTACGATTTTTGCTTCCTTGAGAATCAAGACTCCAGCATGCTACCCAGAAGTTGACAAGTACCTGAAGTACTCTTTCTATCGACTTTGCAACCTACTAAATTTGCGTCTAAATTTCCAAGAAGAGTAAAGTCTCATTCTTTAGAATACCACAGACCTAGCTTTGGAGTAGTTACAACGTATTTGATGATGCGTTTTGCAGTACTTAAATGAGATTCTTTGGGATCTGATTGGAATCTAGCACAGATGCAAACACTAAACAAAATGTAAAGTCTAGATGCAATTAGGTAAAGAAGCGAACCAATAATGCTCCTATAAAGCTTCTGGTCTACTTTCTTTCCCCCTTCATCTTTGTCCAGCTTTGAAGAACTTGACATTGGTGTCTCTGTCTTATTGCAATTCTCCAATCCAAATTTCTTGATAAATCTTTTGCATACTTCTCTTGGTGAATAAAGATACATTTCTTCGATTGTTTAATTAGCAATCTCAAAAAGAAAGTTAATTCACCCATCATGCTCATCTCAAATTCATCCTACATACATCTAGAGAATTTTTTGCATAGATTTTCATTAAAGGATCTAAAGATAATATCATCAACATAAATTTGAACTAGCAGAAAATTTTTACCCTCTCTTTTTATGAACAAAGTAGTATCTACCTTTCCTTTAACAAAACCATTTTGGGTTAGGAATTTACTTAACTCTTCATACCAAGCTCGAGGTGCTTGCTTCAATCCATACAATGCCTTTTTCAGTATGTAGACTGAGGTTGAGTAGCTTTGCTTGAGGTTGAGTAGCCAAGGAAAATTTATTCGTCTTATCTTTCTTCAAACTTCCCAGTTCGATCATTTGCATTTTTCAAAACATAACACTTACAGCCAAACACATGGAAGTAAGAAACATTTGGCTTCTTCCCTTTAAACACTTCATAAGGAGTTTTCTCTAGAATAGGCCTCAAGAACACTCTGTTGATGATGTAGCAAGCTGTAGAAACTTCTTCAGCCCAAAATTGAGAGGAAATCTTGCTCTCAATTAAGAGGGTTCTTGCCATCTCCCGCAAGGATCTATTCTTTCTTTCCACAACCCCATTTTGTTCTGCAGTGTATGGAGAAGAGAAAACATGCAGGAAACCAGATTCTTCACAAAACTTCACAAAGTCTTGATTTTTGAACTCACCTCCATGGTCTATTCGTATCCTCGAAATAGCATATCTTTTTTTCATTTTAAACCTTCTTGGCAAACTTTGAGAAATGAGAGAAGGCTTCAAACTTATTTGCTAGAAAGCAAACCCAAGTAAAGCGAGAGTAATCATCCACAATTACTAGGCAGTATCTCTTCCCACCAATACTTTGAGTTTTGGTTGGTCCAAAGAGGTCTATGTGTAGAAGCTACAAAGCTCGATTAGTGGAAACTTGATTTACAGGTTTAAAGGAACTTCTAACATTTTTTCCCAAAACACATGGAGTGCATAATTCAAACTTTTGATAAGTTAGGTTGAGAAGACCACTAACAAGTTTCTTAGAAGAAATCTTGGCAATTTGCTTCATGTTGACATGGCCAAGCTTTCGATACCAAAGATTTGCTTCATCTTGAATGGATATAAGACACTAAGAGCTTTCTGGTTTTATATCCATAAGGTAAATATTCTCATGCCTTCGTCCAATGAAAGATTGAGAGAGATCTTTACTCGTTCTCGAACACATGCCTTCTTGGAAATTTATTTTGAATCCAGTATCGCAAAGTTGACTTAAGCTGAGTAGATTGTAATTCAGACCTTGACCAAGGAGACATTGTGAATAGTCAAGCTTTCTATCTTCACAGTTCCACAACCTACAATTCTTCATTTGCTGTTCCGACCAAAAGAAATTTTTCCACCATTCTTTTGAACAAGTTTTATAAAGCAACTTGAATCTCCTGTCATGTGCCTCGAGCTGCCACTATCCAAAATAGAATTTGATCTTTTTCTTGATAGTGACCTGTGATCAAATGAAGAACTCAAGCTTTCTTTGGTACCCATATTTTCTTGGGTCCAGGAGAGTTACTGTTGAAAACAGTCTTTGCCCAATCCTTCCTAACAAGTCTCCAGACCTTGAGACATTCCTTCACAAAATGTTCTGAGCTATTACACTTTGAACATTTGAGAGCATTTTGGCCAAGGTATTACAAAAACCTTTTGAAAATGATTTTTGGTAAAATGCCTTTGTAAGTCTTTGTTTGATTTTTTCTTTAACTTTGGAAAAATCAATTAAAGGAATAGTTTCTGGAGTCATACCCAAACCAGATTTGTTAAATAAGGTCTTTGTATAGAAAGAATTTTCTCCAACTTCTCATAATCTTTTGAAAATCTTTTTGTGATATTCAAAATATCTTCTTTTAAAAAGGCATATTCCTTCGAAAGAGAATCGGAATTTACTTTCAAGTCAACAAAAATTTTATCCAAACTTTCAAACTTTTCTCTCCAAGAAGTTTCCTATTGACACAAGAATTCTCCCTTTTTAGTTCGGAAATCCTTTTAAGAGAAGTCTTGAGACTAAGATAGAGTTCATCTATATATTTCGAGACTTTAATAGGAATTTTTAAATTGCTAACCTCAACTTCTTTGTTTGAGTCTGAATCGGAATTTGTTTCAAAATATGAGTCCGATTTTGAATTGGCCATCAGACATATGTTGCCATATTCTTCATCACTTTCCTCGCACTCAATATCGCTCCTAGTTTTTGCTTTGAGAGCCTTTTTGTATTTCTTTATTCTTCCTTTCTTTTTCTTCAACAGAGGGCAATTAAGTTTGATGTGTCCATTTTTCTTGCATTCAAAGCATATCACATCTTTGTTGGTTTCATTGTCCTCAATTGGTTTGTTCTGGAATTTTTCAGTGCTCTGCTTCTTTCAATTGAATCTTCTTCCCTTCTTATTCAATTTTCTGAACTTCTTAATCATAAGTGCTAGCTCATCATCATCCATTTCATCTTCTGAATCTGTATCATCAGAATCATCATTAGATTTTAAAGCAATTGACTTCTTACCTTTAGGATCTTCTTCCTCGTTGATCTGCTTCACTTCATATGATTGAAGTGTGCCAACAAGTTCATCTACTGAAAGAGGCATGATCCTTTAGGTTTCTCTAATCGATGTCTTCATGTGGTTCCAATCTTTGGAGAGTCCATGCACTAGTTTATTGACCTTCATTGATCCTGAGATTGGTTGTCCTTAATATGCCAGACCATTTACAATCTCTGTGAAGTGACTAAACATATCAATGATGGATTCTCCAAGCTTCATCTTGAAGGCTTCGTATTATCTGAGTAAAATGTTGATTTTTTCTTTTACTCGATCAGTTCCTTCATAGGTAACATGCAGTATGTCTCAAACTTCTTTCACTGTTTCACAAGAAGAAATTCAGTTATACGCAGTAGGAGATAAGGTACAGTATAAATAATAGATAGCTTTAGCATCAAGGGCTTATCTTTGATTATTTCTTCTTGTGTCATTTCGCCAGCATCTATAACTTCCTTTTCCTTTCTCTGTAGCTTTCGGATTGATCCATTTTTCTACCACACCCTATTCTAGGGAATCTTTCGATCTCAGGAATGCCTTCATCTTGTCTTTCCTCACATTGTACTCATTCCCATCAAAGTAAGGAGGTCTGGTGTTGCTCTGGCCTTCAACCAAACCTGGAGCCAAAATACTAGCCATAGATCTTTAGCTCATAAGTAAAAACACTTCAATAAAATGAGCACACAGGCTCTAATACCAATTGAAAGGATTAATATGAACACCTAGAGGAGGGTGAATAGGTGTGAAGATAATTTTTTCGCAATGAATAATAGAAATAGTTTGCTTTTAAACTATGAATGAATTTAGATTATAGCAGTTTGATAAAACTATGAACAAAATAAAGGAGTTCAGGGAAGATAATAAGAACACAAGGTTTATAGTGATTTGGCTTAGATCAAGCCTACATCCACTCTCCCGCTCTGACAGCCCACTGGCTGGATTTCACTAAGAAACAAGAGAAATTTTACAGTCTTGAGATCTCGACTTCATATTGAAAAGTCTCAACTAGTCTCTCACAAAGTCTCACTATGAGTTTCTCTCTTTTGTATACAACTTTGAGCTCAGTGAATGAAATAACAAGAAACTAAGAAGCTTCAGATTTTGAAATTTTTCTTTCACGCACACTTTCGAACAACTGGAGAGTCCGACTTAAATATTCATTCCAACATTCTCGACCGTTGGCACTTTCCAAAGGAATTCTTCCAATCTACCCGTTGGACAGAATCAATCAAGGGTATCTCGAATCGTTTGAAGATTTGTGATGAAAGCCCGTCAATAATGTTCGACCATACAATCAGGATCTTGGTTTCCATAAGTAGAACCTTCCAAATTTGCTTGCCTTCCAAAAGATTTAAATATCGGAATTGATTCCAATAAAGATAGTCAATCATATAGGTGTTGTATCCAACCAGAAGGTCATCCATACGCCATATGAATTGAATCCTTGAAGAAATAAAGATAATCATGCATCTGGATAAGTCTTCATTCTTTAGTAGTGTTTAGTCTGGAATCTGTTAGTATGGGCAGACTTTGAACCTAAAGTCTGGCAGTTTTCAAACTTTGACACTAAAGTCTAGAAGTCTTCAAACTAGACTTTGGAAAGGTTTTGTCGACTTCAAAACAGTAAATGAATTTTCTCCAACAAGAGAGACCTATTCATAAGCTCTTGGTGCAGTTCTTGAAGTTGAACCCGCTGAAGTTCACTAAAGCAAGAGATCCCAAAGTTACATCGGTCTGGATCCAAGACTTGGAGAAAGCCTTTGCACTTCTGATGTGCATCGAGGAGGAGAAAGTTGTCCTGGTAGTATATCAGCTGCAGGGAAATGCAAATACTTAGTGGAGGGCCACCAGAGGCACAGTATTCCCAGAAGGCGTAGTCCCGATGTGAAACGCCTTCCTTAGAGCCTTTAATGGCAAGTACTTTTCCGGTAACACCCGAAAGCAGAAGATGGAGAAATTCCAGCACCTCCGTCAAAGGATGATGACCATGGACCAGTATGAGGCTAAGTTTGCTAAGCTGTCTCAAGATACTCCAAGACTAGTGGAAGATCTTGAAGACAAAGCTCAGAGGTTCAAGAACGACCTCCAGCTAGAGCTGAAGAACCCACTGGTGCCGCTTGACCTGAAAGATTATAATGAGGTATATGGTTGGACCTAGCTAATAGAGAGAAGTTTGAACGAACAAGCCGCCGCGTCTGGGTCAAGGTTTGGGTCAAGCAGGGATGGAAATAAGTTTGGGAAGAAACCTATGATTGAAGGAAGGTATCCCATTCCGCCCAACAAAAAGGATGAGATTGGAAAGTCAATGCCCAACTTGAATGACGTGTGTCGTTTCTGTAGGAAAAGACATGGTTCAGCTCCATGTTATACTAGGACGGGAGCTTGTTTTAAATGTGGCCAACACGGCCACCAGTTCAAGGATTGTCTGCGCAAGCAAATGGGACCATAGCAACTACTATCGCCGCCACCAATGGGACAGAACAAAGGGAATGCACCGCAGATAGGACGCCACTAGCATGGCGAAGGGGACAGAAATGAACCGAGCCATGCACCGATCAGGGGAAGAATGTTTTTGGGGGTAATTTTATCAGAGTGACACAACGGAATTTTGGTCTAGCTTGTAGAATTTCAGTTTGTTGAAATGAAGTTGTAAAAAAAAAAAAATCACTGGCTAAAGTTGTACTTGACTATTTTGCTTATGTATAACTTTGATGTCATATATGAAAAGAGTTAGTTTAAGGAGTATCTTGCCGTAATGGATTGTTATTGAGAAGCAATACAGTTTAATCCGTTAGTGTGTGGATGTTTTGAGTTTGTTGGGAATCGAGAAGGACCTTCAATTATTTTAAATTTGTCACTTAAGGCAATTGGTTTCTAGATGTAGGTTGCCAAGATTATTTGGCAATTGTAGTGGATACGATAGTTAAGGAACCGAAGATGGAGAACATAGCTGTGGTACGGGAGTTTTCTGAGGTGTTTCGTGAAGGATTACCCAGTCTGCCCTCAGAAAGGGAGATTGAGTTCGTGTTTGAGTTGGCCCCTAGGACGGAGTCAATCTCTAAGGCCCCTTACCATATGTCACTGTTAGAATTGAAGGAACGGAAGTTATAAATGCGTTGAGTCGAAAGTCATTGATTGCACAAATAGTGATTCAGGCATAGATTTTACTCGAATGAGCTAGAGATTTGGTTTTCAAATTTAAGGAAAGCCACCTTTCAAGTCTTATGGCCATCCTCAGAATTGAACCAAAGTACAGCTAAGAATCAAGATGTTGTAGTTGACAGACCCAAAGATTTAGAAATCAGTGGATGCAGTTGTAGTTATTAGGGACAGATTAAATACAGCTCGGAGCCACCAAAAAAGCTATGCCGATAAGCATCGGAGACCATTGGAATTCCAAGTTGATGAGCACGTCTTTCTGAATGTGTCAACGATGAGGGGTACTTCACACTTCAGCAAGAACCGGAAGTTAACTCCGAGATACGTAGGTCCCTTTGAGACTTTGGAAAAGATGGGGACTATAGCATATCGTCTTGCATTACCGCCGAGGTTGGTGCAAGTGCATGACATCTTTCATGTGTTGATGTTAAGGAAGTATGAGCTTGACCCAACCCACGTGCTAAATTTTGAAGAGTTAGACGTGGATGATAAGGTGTCGTACATGGAAAGACCAGTCCAAATTGTGGATCGCAAAGAACAGATTCTACACACCAAGACAATTCCATTGGTTAAAGTGGTCTAGCAACATCACGACACAAAGGGAGCAACTTGGGAAAGTGAAGATTCGATGAGACGACTATACCCCTACCTTTTTGTTTAAAGTTTGTAATGGTTTAAATTTCGAGGATGAAATTTTTATAAGACGGGAAGAGTTGTGAGATCCTGAATTTCTGATTCTATTTTCAATGAAATGAGTTGGGCTTTTCATCGACGCGCCTATAGTCTTTTTCTCTGAGTTGGCCACTCACGAGATAACTAGTCTATTTGGTGAAGCCGTTAAGGAATTTAAACGCAATAGACTTGACAATTCAATTAGGAATTGATTGCTCGACCGTGCTAATCTACAAGGGTCAATACAGTACTATCAAAATTGATCAGAGATCGGACATAGGTCGATTCGACAGAGGTATGTGATTAGAGTGTGGGTGATTCCACCTAATTGCAAAATTCTCGTCAAACGACACTAGACCGATTTTTCTGTCATTTATGTACCCTATGCCCATATTTGAAACCTTGAGATTTTCATGACAATCGAGTCACCAATGAGTCAAAGATGTACAATGTGGCTTGAAAATAATCGACCACGGGTCAATTGCATCAAAAATTTCTAAAAGCTACCCAATAGCTTAGGTCATGCTAAAATCGCATCCGGTTGAAATTAACCACGAATTTAAACCCGATTTCATAAATTAAAAATTATGTCATGTCACGATTCATTTTAAGAACGTCAATTCATCCTCTGAAGATTTTTTTGCAAATCCGAGATTTTGGTGAAAAATTCAAAGTAAGGTTATTTTGGACCAAGAAATTCGATGGACCATTTTTGGTCGCACTTTTGGCTATCAAGTTGGTTCAATTGATGAGGAAAAATGTTGAATGGGATGATGGCACCTTGGTGGGATTTATGGACATCAAATTGGATCAAATGGGAGGAGAATTGAAGGGGAATTGAATGAACTTGATGAGCAAATGTCCAAAATTCATAGGCCATGGGGTAGACAACATTTTGGACCATTTGGGAAGTGTGTTGAGGAAGTTTGATGGCTGAAAATGGCTGAGGATGACAGCCATAGGTGGTGGGGGCAAGCAATGAGTGTTTGGGCATATGTTGAAGGCTTAAGAGGCCATTTAGGGTCTCCCCCTTCAGCAGCCACCTTATTCTCCCTCCATGAGCCCATTTTATCCATTGTTGAAGCCTTTGGAGAGCTTGAGAGAACTAGAGAAACCAGCCCTCACATCTCTTTCTCTCCCCTCTTCAGCCCCAAGGAATTCGTTGCCCTCTCTCCCCTATTTTTCCCTTCCTTCCTGTTTCTGCTCCAGCTGACCTTCCTTCATAAACTTGAGTTAATTGTTGGCATCCTATGCGAATCAGTTTCCGTACCACCCACCACCGTGCTTAGGACATCCAAACCATACGCCAGGACCCAGCCGTTCACCGGTCGGAGCTGCCAGCCCTAGAAGCTGCCGCTCGCCGAACTACCTAGTATTGCACTACTCTGCTTGTTTCGCCAGTTTTAGCCATTTTCCTCCCATTTTGACCAAACCTCCACCCAGCCCAGCCTCCTCCAAGTCCCCCTCGATCCCCAAGTGCCGGCCAAGCTGTTCAACCTCTCTCCTCCTTTAGCAGTTCGATTTCCAGGAGTTGCTAAGGGAGTTCAAGTTTATGGCTGTTGTTTCAGCCTCGGGACTACCTTGGATCATCGTGGTTGAGGTTCCCAAGCGTAGCCTCCATCGTCACCACTACGTCCGTGTCTCTGGCCCGCTTAACGGGTGAGTTTAGCTCATAATCCTCCGATTAGGGCCTAAACTTGCTTAAGGTTGGTTTAATTAGGGTTAATTCTAATTTAGGAGATTTAATTAAGTTGTATTAGTCCTAAGATAGGTGGTTAGATGAATGGTTAAGATTAGTTTAGCTTAATCTCGCTTTATTTGCTTAATGTGGATTATGTGCTTAACTAAGTATGTTTAGTTTTAATTAATCGGTTGTTTACTTTAATTAATGTTTTTAATGATTTCTAAATTTAATTTATTACTTATTTAATTCTGGAAATTCACTATTCACGCATCACTATTCACAAGTACTATTCACGTGTACAGTTCATGCGGTATTGTTCACAAAGTAATGTTCACGCACACTATTCACATGCATTATTCATCAAGAATGCGAAAAGTTGTCTAAATGCATGTGTTTTAATCTTATGAAGTAAATGGATGTGTAAATGCATGGGCATCCGCATGAATCGAGTGATTTCCACAAAAAGCGAAAAATGGGTTGTCCGAGGGACATTTGGAGATGGACCGCGTTTATGAGAAAAATGATGTGAATGGGTTGTGAGTAGGTAAAGGACTAAGTACTACACAAGGACGAAACTTCGTATGGGTCACCTCTAGAGCCTTATACTATTGCTTATCGTAATCAAGGGCTAAGTGTTACATGATGACTTGAGTCGCATGGCAACTATCTCTAGAGCCTTACAATATTGTCATGCATAGTGAAGGGCTAAGTACTACATGACATCGAAACTCGTGTGAGTTACATCTAATGCCTTGTACTATTGCTATATGTGGCCAAGGGCTAAATGCTACACGAAATTGAAACTTGTGCGAGCCACCTCTAGTGCCTTGTACTTTTACTATTTGTTGTCAAGGGCTAAGTACTACACGATAGCGAGACTTCATGGGGGTCATCTCTAGAGCCTTGAGTCTGATCTTGAGTTTGTTTATTGAGTCTGGTATTGAGTTTGAATATTGAGAGTGAATATCGGGTGTGGATTGAACCACCGATATTAGTTACCCGCGCCTGATTATGGGACAAAATTGTCCGTGTGATCGATTGATGCATGATAGGTGAGACACCAATGTGCAAGAGCGTATGAGAATCATGACATCATTGGTTTTGACTGTGGATGAGTTGAGCTCATTTTTTTATGGCACACATGCATGAATCGATAACGTGCAAGGTGTGGCAATTGAATTACATCATCTGATGGCCATGTGCATTGCATGTATTGTGCCGAGAGATATCGTGCAGGGTATGGCATACCGAGTAAGATTGCATGCAAAGCATCTATTTGATTATTGGTTGTTAGTCGTTGCTTTGTTTAGGGGATGGTTCTGGAGAGATACCTCAAGTTGAGTTGGTGTACTAATTGGGGTTTTGGGGGTGAACTTGCTGAGACATTATCTCACTCTATCGTGGGCTTATCTTTTCAAGTCCCTAGTGTGAAGAACCCGGAGCTTGAGGTGGAAAGGTCAGGAACATGGATGGCTCAGTAGTTCTCTTTGGAGATAGATCTCCTGTACATAGACCTTAGAGTTGGCCTCTATGTATAAACTAGTTTGTTTATGAAAACACTTTTGGTGAAAATGGTATCCTGCTTTCCTATCCCATATTTGTGTTGTTTGCGGATTTCATTATACGCTTCCGCATGTGAAATTAAAAGAAAGGGTCGGCGACATGTCTTGGGACATCGCATTGTTATCGACCATCAAGGGATGTGCACGCGCTCGAAGTTCAAGGCGTGACACCTATGTGGAATGTTGTCTTGAGGTAGACGTTGCCGTGCTCGATGGTGTGAGATGATGCTTGGTTACGCCGGAAGACCGCTGTGTATTGTGTAGGCCGTGCCTGTGGGGGCAATAATCAATCGGAACGTGTGAACAATTGAGATAAACGCGCCTGATTATGGGACAAAATTATGTGGCACGGAATGGGACATATCATAACGATTTGGCTTTATAATCGGGACCCTATGATTGATTGAGCTATGTGAGATGTTCCAATTAATGTGTGCATTTATTATATGTATCTACTATACGAACTATACTAACGTGCTTGGAGGTGTTGAGGCGAGGTGATTCTTCTGTGATGTGTGGTTAGACTGCCTCTAGGCGTATTACCTTCCTAAGCGGGGTTTAGGGCGTGAACTCGCTGAGATTTATTCTCACCCCGTCGTGGGTTACCATTTTCAAGTACCTAGTGTGGAGAATCCGGAGCCCGAGGCTGAAGGGTCTAGAGCATAGGTGGCCTAGGATTTTCTTTTGGACTTAAACCTTGGTTGTTTATGAAAGGGTGCCTTGTGAAATTTGTTGTCCTACTTTTCTATCCCATGTTAAGTGTTGTCTAGGGATTATTATACGCTTCCGCATGTCCAATAAAATGAATGGGTCAGTGACGTATCGTGGAACGTCACAATTTTATTGACCACCGAGGGATGTGTGTGCACTTGAGGTTCGGGGCGTGACACATACCAAGTTAACCCTACGAGTTCATATTTACAAGTCTACCAAAAGTGAACTCTTGTGCGACCGACTAGCAAAAAGGGTCAAGGTCAGGGTTAACTTCCACTTTCACAACCTATACAAGCTCCTACAACCTCCGTCCTAATATCCAAACCCAGCTCTAGCCAAGAGGTTGGGCAAGTTACCAAGTGAACATGGTTCCCCAGGCCCTTCCGGCTCGATATTTGGATCTACCACGACACCTTTCGGGATGTCTATATCCATGGGGTCGGTGTCCTGCTCAACCCCACTTCCTACGCACGACCTATCAAAACCATGCATAGGACCCTCCCAATCACCGTTCGGTTTCGTAATATATCAAGCCTAGAAACGATGGGGCACGTCGTAGCTCAAACCTTCGTCGACCCAAACCGTAGTCACAACCAACTCACGGAAACGGTTGGTCCCGGAGATAAGGTAGAAGGTATTATCTACCTCCATATCCCATGGAACCCCAAATTGGACTGGACGGATCTCCATACTAAGGACCTGAAAATATTTAACCATGACGGGGTGAGATAAAATCTCAGCAAGTTAAACCCTAAGCCTCGACTAAGACGCAAATTCGTCTCATAGGCAACCTAAACATGCACCACAAACAAACTCACCTCACCTCAGCACACCCCTGCAGGTTAGCACATCACGTATGCCATTATAAATACAACAAGCATAATTAATAACCAAAACACAAAGTTCTCACTCTCCAAACATTCACATGGGTCACAATTATAAGCCAAAATCCTTATGGCATGTCCCATACCATGCCTAACAATTTTTTCCCATAATCAAGCGCAAAGCAATACAACCATTCAAGCATGTTCCCATTATTACGACCTCTTGGCCATGGCAACACAAAAGTTGGCGGTCACCCGGCGTAACCGGGCATCGTCCCGCCCCATCAGGTACGGCAATGTCTAGCACACCCCAACCTAGACGGCATTCCATAAAGGAACATCGGTCCGGCCTCAACCGTAAACGGCATTCCGTTGACTTGGGGGCATCCGAACTTAATCAAGCATCGTCCTGCATAATCATACGCATCAGGACGGGTTCATTACATGACCATACGAGCACATATTTAACCAAGAACACTATACTTTGTGTTCAAATACCTTGTTTTCAAATAATGAACTTGGCCAATTTTTCTTCTTATTAAAAATCCCGGTAAAATAATCGTGCGTGGTCATGTATTTGAAATCGAATCATCAAACTTGGTACACTCCCATTTTAAAACTCCACGGTTTTATATAGTACATAAAAGTTGGCATCAAAACCCGACACCTAGTATTTTTCTATTTAATTACCCATAAAACCAAGTTTTGTATTAAAAATCAATAACTACCATCAAGAAATCAATTGCATATCATAGTACATATAAGCCATGAAAATCACGCATAATTCCATCCAAGAAAACGAACATAAAATTCTACGTAGCGCCTAATCCATCACTAATTATGATAATTACGATTAATTGAATAAATCGCTATTAATTAAGCTAAACTGTGATTAATTAAGCTAATCCAACTTAATTAACCTAACAATGATTAATTAACCTAACCATGATTAACTAACCCAACCATGGTTAATTAACCCAACCACGATTAACTAACCTAACCAAGCTTAATTAACACTAATATAGAATTAATTAAAACTAATCCTCATCAAGACTAATCTAACCACCCCCTAAGCGTAATTAACGGCCTAATCAACGATTAGGGAGTTAACTCACGGGATTATGACAGTGGCAGGCTCGCGGCGATGGCAACGCGACAAAGTCGAGAACGTGCCACTCGCGGGTTGAACGGGGCTTAACTGCGAAGGTGGCGGTTCCTTCAAGCCCTCGGTGGAGGTGGGCGGTTCGGTGGAGCTAGTCGGTGGAGCTGCTAGGCTTCGGTGGTGCTGGCGGCTGCTGGACACAAGGGTACTAGACGGTAGGGGCTACGGCTGTATGGCTGCTCGGTGAAGATGGCGAATGATGGGGTGATGAAGGTGGTGGAGCGTGGACGGTAGCAAAATGAAGGGCAAAATGAAGGAGACGGTTCTTCACAGAATCACATCGAACGGGCGAAATTTGGGAAAATTTAGTGAATATGCTCCGATTTTTTTTACCAAATCTCTAGCCCAATTTTGCATAAACCCTTATTAATTTGACTTGAAGCCGTAATGTGTTTAGAAATGAGATGTTGATTATACATGGAAGCATGTCCGTTAACATGGCGCTTCTTGTTAGCAATGTCAGCATGCGTGAGCCATCTTAGACATCGTGTACACACATTTTAATGGTAAATCTATGATGGCCAAAATTGTCTCACAAATTAAAATTGGTGCCCTTTTAAGTGACGCTTAAAAGTAGCGGCAAAAATTATTGCGGGAGTGAAAATTGGAATTTCCTTTTTGTAAGAAACGCTCAAGTGTTTGGTCCCTTTCTAACTTTCAATAGCTTCAACTGTTGGGGTTTCATGAATCATGTATTAGAAAAATTAACGAAATGAACGCAGCGGAAACAAAGATATATTTTTACACATGATTCTCCTAAGACGTTGTTCGTGCGTTTTAATCAAAAATCTGAATATAATAGGGAGTTAAACGAAATACCTCTCGAAGCGCACTTTGAAACGAGTCGGTTCGGATGTTCTACAGTTCGAGTCCCACAAGCGTCGGACCTCTAGTTCAGACACACCAACAACGAACGTCGAACAAAAGAGAGAACTCTCGGATGTTCACCACTTCGATCGTGCTAGCAATCACGTGGAAACAATCCGTCGTATTCTTGATGTATAATAGTCACGACCCGAATGAGATAATGCTTTTCTTTCTTGCACCTCAAAGACACAAGAACACGCGCACACTTTGCTCTCTATTTTCAGCAAAGCATCACTCGTATGTCTCTAAAACACAAGACGCACGCCCACAGAAAATCTCTCTATGTTTCAACCTTTTGCAGCCTTTCTCTTTAATATTTATACACGAATCAGCAACGGTTGCCGATCGTGGGATCAACGACCGTTGCTGATCCTCATTCTCATGCACGATCGTGCATGAATGGAACGGTCAGCAACCGCTGACCGTTTATGCACGATTTCGTGCACGATGGTCAGCGGTTGCTGACCATCCATGCACGAACAAAATGCGTGTATGATGGTCAGCGGTTGCTGACCATCATGCACGAATTCGTGCGTGCATGTGCACGTATTCGTGTGAAGTGGTTAGCAAAAATTGCTGACCATTTCCACTTTAATTAATCAATTAATTAATTAATAATTAATCAATTTCCTTAAAAAATAATAATAATAATAACATAATCCTTATATGTACAAATGGAATCCCTAATATGTAACTATTACATAGCAGCTTTAGGGCATACATCTAACAATCTCCCACTTGCACTAAAGCCAACTTGTTTTGTACCTCAAACCCATTTGGTCAATTCATTGCCATTAATTAAATAATAATAATGAAAGTACACAATTGGGGTATGTTAACATATATCCACTTTGGGCATGCGTGTGCATCATATGCAAGTAGGCTCGTGACTATAATACAAATTAAATTAAATCTCATTTAATTTAATTTCAAATCGACTCAATTCGATTGCAGTAATTGTAAACACATTTGCAATAATATTTCTCTCTTGTTCCACGTCATCCTAATTGTTTATGGTGTGTGACATCCCTAGGTTCATCACTAAGCTGGTAGTAAGACTTGTACTAACACATTAGTACTTCCAAAAGAATTAATTGTCCCGATTAATCTTTTAGGTCCTACAAGCCATGATTGACATCTAGCAATATGTCATGGCTACCCAGATAGTGTAAATACTTTAAGAACATAATGAACCTATCAGCTTTGGCTACAGTGCAATTCAATCCCTCTGTCTTACTATGTCCCGATCAAACAAAGACCATGGAATATTTGTCAAGTCATTAATTCGATCATATGCACAAATCTAATTGACATGCATTTTATTTGAGACATAAACAATTTATTCTCGGTTACAACCCCGGCCGAGGATTTCAATGCAGTGTCACAATTAGATCGCATATGACATCATTATCATACCTTGCACATAACAAGGAGACAGATTCCATATTGCGCACACGTGTAACTTCATATATGAACAAACTATGACCATCAGGTATAAAGACGGATCAACGACCCGACATTATGTGCACCCGTGAACCATAGTTGTTCAATACACAAGTTAACACTGTGCCTCAGGTCTAAGGATTATTTACACAAGACCAAAGCATGAACAATTAGACATTGACCACGCTAAAAGCTTCCATGGCGCTAATCGTTCCATATGCGTCACGTTCAGTGAATTTGTCTAATACAAACACCTGTGTTCTAACTTAGGCATCATAATACCCAATGACATGTGACTCATCATTCCCTTAAGTATCCAATACTTAATGGCGAAGTTAAGAACACACCGGTCTCAATAGGATTATTAATATCCACTTAATAATCCATCGACCAGGAACGATTTAGAGATTCAGTCTAACTATGAACCCGTCACATATATTCTTGACGTCTCAAGAATAAGTTTAGTTGCAACTGATCTTATGGAATCATTCATCAATATAAAATAATTGGACAAATGAATGAATACGTCATTGCCATTAATTAAATAATAATAATGAAAGTACAACTGAAATCCCTAATATGTAACCATTACATAGTAGCTTTAGCGCATACATCCAACAATCTCCCAGTTGCACTAAAGCCAACTTGTCTGGTACCTCAAACCCATTTTGTCAATATGTCTTTCAAAAGAAGACTGAGGTAAGGCCTTAGTGAAGGGATCTGCCACGTTTTCTGCTGAGGCAATTTTTTGCGAGGCAATTTTTTGCAAGGCGATATCACCTCTCCCAACAATTTCTCTGATGAGATGGAAGCGTCTCTCAATGTGCTTGGACTTCTGGTGAGACCTTGGTTCCTTAGTTTGAGCTATCGCCCCATTGTTATCACAAAACAATGTGATCGGTTGCTCAATTGAAGGAACAACTCCAAGTTCAGAAATAAACTTTTTCATCCAAGCGGCTTCCTTTGCTGCTTCAGAAGCAGCTACATACTCTGCCTCAGTGGTGGAATCGGCAGTTATACTTTGTTTGGAACTTTTCCAACTAACTGCACCACCATTGAATGTAAAGACAAACCGGACGTAGACTTATAATCATTAGGATCCGATTGAAAATCGGAATCAGTATAAGCTACAACTTTAAATTCTCATTCTCCATATATCAAGAATAAATCTTTAGTCCTTCGCAAGTACTTAAGAATATTCTTAACTGCTATCTAGTGCTCTTCTCCTGGATCAGACTGATATATGCTAGTAATACTTACAGCATGCGCAATATCAGGTCTAGTACATAGCATAGCATACATTATGCTTCCAATAGCGGATGCATATGGTATCTTTGCCATCCGCTCTCTTTCTTCAGGAGTGTTGGGACACATCTCCTTAGAAAGACGGATCCCTTGCCTAAAAGGCAATAATCCTCTCTTGGAACATTGCATGTTAAACCGTGTTAACACTTTGTCTATGTACGTAGATTGTGAGAGGCCAATCAATCGTCTTGATCTATCTCTATAGATCTTGATACCTAAAATGTAGGTTGCCTCTCCTAAATCTTTCATGGAGAATTCTGTGACAAGAATAGTTTTATCGATGATATCATTGGTACATCATTTCCAATCAAAAGTATATCATCGACATACAAAACCAGAAATGTAATTGCACTCCCACCGATCTTCTTATATACACAAGGTTCATCCGGATTTTTGATGAAGCCAAACGATTTGACTACCTCATCAAAACAGATGTTCCAACACGGAGGCTTGTTTGAGTCCATAAATGGATCTCTTAAGCTTACACACCTTCGTTTTTCACTATTGGATTCAAAACCCGTGGCTGTTCCATATAGATGTCCTCATCGAGAAAACCATTTAGAAAAGCCGTTTTGACATCCATCTGGAATATCTCATAATCAAGGTGTGCAATATAGCCAACATGATCCGAATGGATTTTAGCATGGCCACAAGTGAGAAAGTTTCGTCATAATCAATTCCTTCTTTTTGACGATATCCTTTCGCCACCAGCCGTGCTTTGTAAATTCCAATTTGACCTTCAACATTCATCTTCCTCTTGAAGATCCATTTACAGCCAATTGGTACAATACCATCAGGCAGGTCAGTCAAGGTCCAAACCTCATTGGAATACATTGAATCCATTTCGGATTTCATGGCTTCTAGCCATTTTCCAGAATCGATGTCCAACATCGCCTCCTCATAGGTTTTAGGATCACCAGGTTGATCACTATCATTCACAATGAATAATGGTTCAATATGATCAACTGAGTGTCTATAACGAGCAGGTGGGCGAGACGTTCTCGCACTTCTCCTAAGAGGTTGTGTATCGAAGCTCCCCTTGAATCGAGATTGGTATCGAACTCGGTTGTTTGGTACTTCATTATTTTCTTCTTGTAAGACTATTTTCCGCCAAAGCACCACTTTCTTGGATGAACCGATTCTCCAAAAAGAAGCGTGCTTGCATACCAAAATTCTTTGGTCTGAATGAAAATAGAAATAATATCCAAGAGTTTCCTTTGGATATCCAATGAAGCGACCTTGTTCAGATCTTGCCTCCAATTTTTCCATTTTTAGCTTTTTCACGAAAGCTTGACAACCCCAAATCTTAATATGATTAAGACTAGGTTTCCTACTATGCCATATCTCATAAGGCGTAGTTGGAACAGATTTGGACGGCACTCTATTCAGTATATATACAGCTGTCTCAAGGGCATATCCCCAAAGGGATATTGGCAAATTGGTGTAACTCATCATAGATCGTACCATATCTAATAAAGTACGATTTCTTCGTTCAGATACACCATTATGTTCTGGAGTTCTAGGAGGTGTCCATTGTGATAAAATGCCATTCTCTTTAAGAAAGTCCAGGAATTCAGTACTAAGGTATTCACCTCCTCGATCTGATCGAAGAGCCTTAATACATTTTCCTGTTTGTTTCTCAACTTCAGCCTTGAATTCCTTGAACTTTTCAAAGGATTCAGATTTATACTTCATGAGGTATAAATAACCATCCCGTGACTGATCATCGGTGAAGGTAATGAAGTAATTATAACCACCTCTAGCAGTTTCATTAATTGCTCCACATACATCTGTATGTATTAATCCTAATATGTCAACAGCTCGCGCACTTTATCCCACAAAAGGCGCTTTGGTCATTTTTCCTAGAAGACATGCCTCACAAGTCGAGTATGACTCCAAATTTGAAGGATCAATGTATCCATCATTACTCAACTTGTTAATTCTGTCTTCTCCAATATGACCTAATCGGAGATGCCAAACATACTTTTTATTTGGACCATCTCTAAGGCGTTTATTAGTTATGGCATTTATATCAATTCTATTTTGCTTATTGACATTGGTAATCGCATTACCGGACATTGTAATGGTATAAAGATTGTTGGTTAATAAGCTAGAACCAACACATATTCTATTATGATAAATAGAACATATATCATCAGCAAAAGAAAATTCATAATTCTCTTTACCCAAACGAGGTATAGAGATGATGTTCCTAACAGCATTCTTATAATGCAAACAGTTCTTTAAAACCATTACATGTCCATAAGGCAAACATAAACGAAAAGTCCCTATAGCTAATGCAGCAACTCTTGCTCCATTGGCAAACGTCAGGACAATCTCATTTCGCCCTAGCATCCTGCTTATTTCCAGATTCTGCAAAGACATACAAATATGTGAAGTTGTAGCAAAATCTAGAACCCATGAGCTGGATTCAACACTAACCATAAGATTAGTTTCAATAAGCATAGACACCATACCTTCATAAGGTTGGTTCTTGGGCTTGACCTTCAAGCTCGCGAGGTACCTCCTACAGTTCCTCCTCCAGTGCCCTTTGACACCACAGTAATGACATTTCCCTTTATCAATCATGGGTTTTGGTTGCACAACAGGTTTGGCAGGCCTCTTCCATTTATTTTTCTTTAAAACAGTCTTACCCTTTGAAGAAGAAGCCTTAGCCATAGCCACTACATTTGGCCTCGTGTTATGCATTTCCTTCTCATAAACTACCAGCATACTATGTAACTCAGCAAGAGTTTTCTCCATCTTATGCATGTGGAAGTTTTGGACAAAACCAGAGAAGGAATCGGGTAAAGATTGGAGAATCAAATCCACAGCTAACTCATTGTCCATAACGAGATTCAGCCTAGCCAATTCTTCAATGTGCCGATCATTTTCAAAGCATGATCATTAGCGATGATCCTTCAGCCATCCTCATACGGTACAATGCCTTAGATATCTCATATCTAGAGGTTCGACCATTCTCATCAAAGTATTCCTTTAAATGCAAAATGATCGACCTAGCATCTTCCATAGATTCATACTTCTTTTGTAATTCATTATTCATCGAAGCAAGCATATATGACCTAACTTTTAAGTCATCATCATGCCACTTATCATAAGTGACACATTCCTCTTGGGTCCCACCCTCAGGAAAAGAGGCTGGCATATTTCCATCAAGCACATACCCAATTTTTTCTGAATTGAGAACAATTCTCAAATTCCTCACCCAGTCAGTGAAATTGGGTCCAGTCAAACAATTCTTGTCAAGTATAGAAGTGAGTGGGTTTGTGGTCACCATTTTCAGAGTAATAATATATCTATTACAGAAAATAAATTGTTACCCGTTGTATCTTTCAAAGTAACTATTTCATTTTGGCCTTTAAATGAAATAGATCCTCCCACTAAATTTATATTCGAATCCCATACTCCTTAAGATGGGAAGCGGTAATCTTTGTTGGGTAAGGATTACTAGTGGGGATTGGAGTCCCACTAGCCCAAAGTTCACCTCACCTAACAGTTATTGGTGTCCTATGAACTTAGTGAGTGAACCAGCTTGTTCAACGCATCATATGCGAGTCCCAATCATAACTTCGGCCTCTAGACCATGAAAACCTCACCTAACAGTTATTGGCATCATGATCATAGTTAAGTCTAGCCCATCGTTTCATGCAAGTATTGAAAAACACAAATGATTCCCTCACCTGACAGTTATTAGAAATCATTTGGCTCCAACCCCACAGCATCATATGCATAATGGAGTGGTCCAATATTATAAATGGTAATTAACCCCTATGTATCCATAACCGGTTAGTTAACCACTATAATATTGGATCAAACCACGACGATGGAAGGCCACAAGTCCGAAACCCATTTCGACTTAATATTCTTTGTAAGGAGATTTGGGTCGTTATTAACGGTCTCACTTTGCACATTAACCGGTTTAACATGCACGATACCATAAACACAATAAATAAATAGATATCACATAATATCTATCCTATGTGGTGATCATGGAATTATGGTTCAATGGGTCTCGAGCCAAAGAGACCCATTTAGCCATTTTAATGTTTTAATAATATGGACCTGTTCTTCACCTTTTCTTCAATCTTTGAACTCTTCAAAGACCGGGCCCAAAGAGCTCACCGGTTTAATGGCTCCTCTAATGGCTCCTCCTTTCTTGTAGTATTTGCATCAATAATTGAAATACTAAACTATACTAAAATTACATTTCATAAAAATAAATATAAAAGGAAGGACGCAGCCTCCATTTAATAATTACATCCCCAAAAAGAATACCTGTAATCATCATACATTCATTCATACAACAATCACAACATTTAGGGATTTTTCCATGATCACCACCCTTCCTTATGAGCCATAAATTCAAAATTTAAAGCTCTGGAAGGCATGCATAAAATTCTGCATATCATTTGCAAAATATAAACATCAAGTATAACAAGTTACGGATTTTTGATTCAAAATTGATTTTAGTTCTAATTTTTTCTTTGTTGATTAAATTTATCACATAAATCAATCAACTTCTATAGGCCACATTTGAGCAAGAGAATCAATTCTCTTAATAAAAATAAATTGGCCATTAGAACGCAAAAACATATTTGAACTATAAATCAATTAAACGCACGAAAAAACGCCTAAGGTTGGCTCTGATACCACTGTTGGGGTTTCATGAATCATGTATTAGAAAAATTAACGAAATGAACGCAGCGGAAACAAAGATATATTTTTACACATGATTCTCCTAAGGCGTTGTTCGTGCATTTTAATCAAAAATCTGAATATAATAGGGAGTTAAACGAAATACCTCTCGAAGCGCGCTTTGAAACGAGTCGGTTCGGATGTTCTACGGTTCGAGTCCCACAAGCGTCGGACCTCTAGTTCGGACACACCAACAACGAACGTCGAACGGAAGAGAGAACTTTCGGATGTTCACCACTTCGATCGTGCTAGCAATCACGTGGAAACAATCCGTCGTATTCTTGATGTATAATAGTCACAACCCGAATGAGATCATGCTTTTCTTTCTTGCGCCTCAAAGACACAAGAACACGCACACACTTTGCTCTCTATTTTCAGCAAAGCATCACTCGTATGTCTCTAAAACACAAGATGCACGGCCACAGAAAATCTCTCTATGTTTCAACCTTTTGCAGCCTTTCTCTTTAATATTTATACACGAATCAGCAACGGTTGCCGATCGTGGGATCAGCAACCGTTGCTGAGAATGGAACGGTCAGCAACCGCTGACCGTTTATGCACGATTTCGTGCACGATGGTCAGCGGTTGCTGACCATCCATGCACGAACAAAATGCGTGTATGATGGTCAGCGGTTGCTGACCATCATGCACGAATTCGTGCATGCATGTGCACGTATTCGTGTGAAGTGGTCAGCAAAAATTGCTGACCATTTCCACTTTAATTAATCAATTAATTAATTAATAATTAATCAATTTCCTTAAAAAATAATAATAATAATAACATAATCCTTATATGTACAAATGGAATCCCTAATATGTAACTATTACATAGCAGCTTTAGGGCATACATCTAACATCAACATTTTCGTTGGTTGAGAAATTGTTATAGGTTGTGGGGTTCCAATGAAAGAGAAAAGCTTTACAGTCAACAATAATGCTGTAGCGACTTCCGTGCCTGGTAGTATGCGGTGACTACTCAAGAAGTAAGTATAAGATTTGCATGCACTTGATAAAATTCTCCGATAATTCTATTTGACAAGTATGTATATGCATTCGATAAAAATCCCTGACAATTCCTTCGTATAATCACTTCTTTGAGTTGATAACTACCAAGAATATATCTTGAGATTGATATTATGATGGCATAGTTGACTAGTGAATTCGAGACAGAAAGATTTGGGTCCAACTAAGGAGATTCTAGGATTGAAAATTCGCTTTGAGTAAGGAGCAAAGGATTGTACCCAGAAAGGCTACATCAAGAAGGTCTAGCATCGTTTCCAAAGCAAACAATTTATTTGTCGGAAGAGCCTCTTGAACTCGACCATCTACCAACCAAAAAAAACTCCACCATCTACGTCCTAATTCGGGATTGGTCGGCTATTTAGGTTTCCATTTATGACATTCTATGTAAGAAATTTCAAGTCCTCTACCGCATCTCATCTTGAAAACATTTAGTAAAGAAATGCCAATCAAGTGGGAAAACATTTAAGCTGGTGGAGGAAAATGGGAGAAGATGGGATGGTCGGCTACTGCAGGAGTTCACGCAAGAGAGAAAGAGAGCGAGGGAAATGGTAGAAAGAGAGAGAACCAAGAAGTCAAGGGAACAACCAATGAAAAACTTAGTAAAATATCTACTCATCATCACAATGTCCCCAAAGTCTTCATGCCTCAAAGTCCTTAGCTAAACCAATCAAAAGTTACCTCAAATTTCCACAATTAAACCCTTTTTGGGGTAGAAAAACCTATTTTCTCTACCCATCCGAATTTCCTTTTTATTTTCTTTTTGTCCGAAAATCGTTTTTCCGCAAAATTTTCGAACTCGACAAAAATTCGCCGAAAGATGAGACGACATCCAATAAACAAATCATGACACGCTCGAATGTTCAATTCCCGAAACCGAATTAAATTTCGTGATTAAAATCGACCGAACGCGACTTTAGTATGACTTAATCTACCGGGTAGCTTTTAGAGATTTTAGTGCATTTGACCCCTGGTCGATAATTTTCGATCCGCGTTTGTGCATCTTTGAATCGTAGACGACTCTCGGTTGTCATAAAACGCGAGGATCCAATTATGTGTCTCGAATATAATATCGATAGAAAATCAGTTTACTACCATTGACGCGAATATCGCAATCGTGCGGAACCACCCGCAATTTGACTACGTACTTCCGTTGAATTGACTTGTATCCGTTCGCTAATCGATATATAACGATGTCGTATTGACCCTTGCCGATTATTATGGTCAAGCGGTCGATTTCTGATCTAATTCTCATGTTTGTTGCATTTATATCCCTTAACGGCCTCACCTAATAGATTAGTTAACTCGTGAGTGATCAATTCCGAGTAAATTAACCATAGGCACGTCTACGAAACAATCATTTCATATATTCAAAATGGGGCCAAATTTCAAGATGTCACAAAGTGTGACCCAAAGGTATCCCATGAGTTCATGCATCACTCCTATGCATACATCTAAAAATCACATGCATAGTAGAAAGTAAGCATGATGGCAGGCCATCGAGCCTTGGTTTTCAATCAATCAGGCAATTCTAGAGAGTCAATATTAGATCACTTATTCAGTCAACAAGCACCAAACTTAATATATCTTAAATGAAAGTAAACGCATTAAAAGCTAAGGAAAGTTTAAATGATGCTCGAAAACCATTTAAAGAACGATTAAACAATGAATTGTGAGAAAAGATTATTAATGGCATAGCAAAATTTTATCATGACTATGGAACACATTTAATCATCAAGGCTAATTCGGATGCATCCTATGCACACTAATTGGGCTTCGCAGAAGTCCTAAACATGGTCCAAACCTAGACATGTGAATTCAACTCAGCATGCAAGATGTTCTAAAAATTTCTAGAAGAAAATCAAAACAGAGAATCACAACAAAAGCCATAGAAAAGGACACACAATTTGAAGCAATTAAGAGGAACCCATTGATAATCGGCTTCAAGAAAATTAAAAAACTTCAAGAACATCACGAAGAACAACTTTCATGAAGAGAGTTTCCTAAGGTGAGCTATGTAAGAATTTATAAAAATTCAAGGACATATAGCATCACATTAGAAATATAATAGGACAAAAAGGTGTCATGGCAGGCCAAGAATGATTTGTCCTACTAAACGAAATCTAAAAAAATTGAAATTTTACCATGACAAAGACAAGAGAAAGATGAACAAACTTTGTGAAGGACCCTGATCTCAGAATCCTTAATGAGAAAATCATACAAAAATAACGAGAGGTCTAACTTAACTAAAACAGAAAGGGCATTTCAAATTCCACTAAAAACAAATCTCTAGGCAAACTTGACAAAAATAGAAACAGACCAAATGACACGCAAATAATGCAAAATTAACATCATCGGAAAGATTAAGATGTGCCCTAAGACTTTCTAAGAGGTGTTGAGTTTGATTAGGGTCGAATAACGACAATCATAAAAGCATGCAAATCAACCATAAACAAACTTGAAAATGATACATGATGCTTAACTTGTAAAACTACCTAAACAATGTCTAAAAAATGTGAAATTCACACACGACCTAGAGCTAAATATGAGGATCAAATCTGGTTAGACAATTAACTCTAAATCTGTGTAAAAAGTCACACAATTTCATTAAAGTGGATAGGTGATTTGCCATTAAGGACAAAATGCATGACATTTCCATTATAATATGCCAACTTAATGCATGGTTTCCACATGGTAAATGACTTTCAAATGAGGCATGCCATACATCAATATGAAGCTTGCGATATGTTCTTAACATGTCTAGAAGATCTCAACACCTAATTTGGCTCTTAGGGATCTCAAATGAAGATGTTTTCACATGTTTGTGATCAACCTTAATCACAGCAAGTGTAGCACAAAACATGAGTGATTTTCAATGATTCAATCATATGCTAAAATCCTATAAAAATCCTATATATAGAATGTAATGTCATGGTTATTTTCCATGGAGACACCTAAGTCTATTTTGATTCACACAATCCTACATGAAAATGGAAAAAATAGGACAATGTAATTAACTTCACAAGGTGCAGCAGCATTAACATGGATTCGCATATGCGATTGATCTCGTTTACGATGATCATTTGGTGCGAATTATATCTAGTTAGAAAGCTTGTAATGCATACAACTTTTGTGAAGGATTAGAATCCAATTAAACACATTTATGATCTCATTTCAAAGAAAACATAGGTCAGGCTCAAAATAGGACAAACTGACCTAAGGACAATTTTTTAAGGTTTTGCCTAACTAAATCAACTCCAAAAATTATGAAAAAAAAAAAAAAGAAAGATATGATATGATCAACACATTTTCTTACAACTTCCAAGAAGAAACCATCTCCAAAATCTTAACACAAAAATCAATAGAAAGATAACAAACAAAAAGCACATTCAAAGTCAGAACACCAAAATAGTATAGAACAATAGCAGAATCATTCAACTTCTGAGGTGTAATTCAGGTATCAAACAAACTCCATTCGGGTCCTATAACCTATCAAATTGAAGCTCATCAAACATAGATCATTTATCAAGAACAACTCAAGATCAAATCTCAAGGTTTACTACCTCGGATTGGCCTTCACAGAAGGTCACATTTCAACATATGATTTTTGCAAAACAAGGTAAATCAAGTATAATCAAGCTTAAACTCATCCTCAGTCAACATAACCTCATCACATGTCAACATATAACATCCAAATCTTCAAATCTAAGCTTGAAATACAATCGTACATTCAAATCCTAGCCCCACTCGACTAGTTCGATCTCGCTTTATCATATTCACATTTAGATTTGTTACCTTTTGTGGTTTCGTTGAATCGAACTTGAACTACCGATGATCGAAGCTCCGGATTACCTCACGGACCTCGAGGATCATTGAATGGATGCCATGGATCATCAAAACCAATCAAATCACCGCTTGTTGGACCAGATCACAAGCTAGACAGGTCTGGGTTTGGTTAGACTTGGTTTGGACCGCCGGAGAGGAATCAAGCCATCAAATCTTGTCCAATGGCTGTTCAGCCAAGCCCCGACCACGGCGAGGTTTGGGATCCTCCTAGGTGACAATTAACAGTGGTCAGATTGCCCAGAAGCAATACTGATCGCTAATTAGTAAGGAGATGAGACGGCTGTCGGATCGACGGTTCAACCACTAGTCTTGATCACTGTGGATGGAGAGGCTTGCACGGGCGGCTGACGTGATTAGAAAGGGGTGGTTCGATCACCGGCAAGTCAAACGAGGGAAGAGGATCGCCGGAGCACTGAGCGACAATGGCAAATCCATCGTTGTGCGGCTGTATGAGCGATAGTAGGTGTGGCGAGAGATGAGAGGGAAAGAGAGACTTTTTTTTTTTTTAGAGAATTATGCTGAGTAGATATGATATTGTAGAAAATGAACCCCCCTAAAGTGATGGGAGAACAGTAACAATTTGAACAATATCGAATCAACGCAGCGGAATAAAATAATCTCCCATCTTGTGTAAACCTAATAGGAATCGATATAATAGAGTAAAATAAATACCAAGCATGCGAACACAAGACGATTTTTTACGTGGAAAACCTCCTCGATATGAGGAGATCAAAAACCACGGGACCGGAGTCCACCCGAAATTCTTCACTATCAACAAAATTGGGTGAACAATGTTCTTCTCTAGCAAATACTAAAGGTAGATAGCAGCAAAGACCTCAAGAACATAATTCTTGGCAATACATATGAATTTCACAAGAAATCAAGGATAAATTTGACCAAAAACACAGGTTTTGATCAATCAAAAATCAAACCGTTCAGATTCGAGAAAATTGCGCCATGAACATGCTGACAAAATTTCAATTCAATCTAACCACGAATCGACCTCCAATGCCAACTTGATGTAAATCAGATATTGTCCTAACTCCCAGATTTTCTTCTTTCTCTTTTTCTCTTGTTACTATTTCCTTTTGTGGCTACCACTTTATATAGATAGTGAGAAACAATATTTCTCCATATAACTTATTATATGGGCTCAAGCCTTTTTTGGGCTTGCAACTCATTGGGCTTCCTCTATATAGGAGTGAACCTAGCTAACAAATCTCCCCCTCACGACAATATGGAGGGATTCACCATCCCTACTATCAATTGGCAATGTTCAAGCTTCTCTCTTGGTAGTCTTCGTCATCATATCAGAGTCATTATGATCCGTATGAATTTTCTCAAGTTCCAACAACTTTTCATCTAGAACATCCCTTATCCAATGATATCTAACATCAATATGTTTCGATCTAGAATGAAAAGATGAATTCTTACCAAGATGAATTGCGCTTTGATTATCACAAAGTAGCACATACCTCTTTTGCTTGAACCAAAGTTCTTCTAAGAACTTCTTTATTTATAGCATCTCTTTACTATCGCTGCAATAAATTCAGCTTCAGTTGTAAAAAGTGCAACACACTTCTGCAATCTTGATTTCCATGACACAGCTCCACCCGTAAAAGAAATCAAA
Source organism: Eucalyptus microcorys (assembly GCA_014182515.1). NCBI lineage: Eukaryota > Viridiplantae > Streptophyta > Magnoliopsida > Myrtales > Myrtaceae > Eucalyptus > Eucalyptus microcorys. The sequence goes on along the minus strand of CM024567.1, from coordinate 22,389,734 downwards.
TAACTAGAAGTAGATTTACAAGTATCAATATCTCCTAACAAGTCAAAATCTGTGTATCCAACTAACTCAAGTTTCCCGGTCTGGAAACTGAGTTTCAAATTTGAAGTTCCCCGAAGATACCTCATAATCCACTTTACTGCATTCCAATGTTCTCTGCCTAGATTTGACAAATAGCAACTAACAACGCTAACTGTGTGCACCAAGTCTAGGCATGTACATACCATCGCATACATTAAGCTTCCTACAACTGAGGCATATAGAACACTTTCCATATCTTTCTTCTCTTTATCAGTCGTAGGACTTTGCTTCATATTTAACTTAAAGTAGGCAGCAAGAGGAGTACTAACCACTTTAGCCTTGTCCATGTAAAATTTTTTAATTATCTTCTCCATATATTTCTCTTGCGACAAAATCAACTTCTTAGCATCTCTGTCTCGGGTAATTCTAATGCCAAGAATCTGCTTCGCCAAGCCCAAGTCTTTTTGGCAAAAGACTTGCTCAACTGTTTCTTCAGTAACTCAATTCTTGAAGCATTCCTGCCAACAATCAACATATCATCAACATAAAGCAAGAGAATAATAAAGTCATCAACAGAAAATTTTTGGACAAACACACAGTTATCCAAGGAAGTCTTTTTATAACCATGTTCTATTATAACTGACGCAAACATTTTATACCACTGCCTCGGTGCTTGTTTTAGGCCATAAAGACTTTTTTTCAATTTGCACACATAATCCTCTTTTCCTTTCACTTTGAAACCCTTAGCTTGTTCCATATATATCTCTTCCTCCAAGTCACCATGTAGGAAGGCTGTTTTAACATCCATTTGTTCAATTTCCAAATCTAGGGTAACTACCAAACCTAGTACCACATGGATAGAAGACATTTTCACTACCGGAGAAAATATATCATCGAAGTCAATATCCTTTCTCTGACCGAATCCCTTAACAACCAATCTAGCTTTGCACCGTGGTTGTGAAGTATGTTCATCTTGCTTCAACCTGTATACCCACTTGTTCTTCAAAGCTCTTTTACCTTTAGGTAACTTCACCAACTCAAAAGTATGATTATCATAAAGTGAATGCATCTCATCTCGCATAGCATCAAACCAATTATTTTTGTACTCATCTTCTATTGCTTCTGCATAGCACTCTGGTTCACCTGCATCAGTCAATAATACATACTCATCTTCATAATACTTGGTGGAAGGTCGTCAGTCTCTAACGAATCTTCGGACTGGAACATCCAGTGGAACATCTAATTGAGCCTCTGGTTCAGGAATATTATCATCTGTTTCAACATGTTCAGGAATATGTGCGTTATTTGGAACATTGACTTCCTACTGCTCTTCATCAACCTATGTAGAAATATTTGTAAGAGGAACCGGATCCAAATCAAGCAAATTATCACTAACTTGTAGTGCTGAAATCATCTCTGCTTTCTCAATATCCTCTATTGTTTGATCTTCCATAAACACAACGTCTCTGCTTCTTATAATTTTCTTTTCAATCGGATCATAAAATTTGTAGCCAAGCATATATCATGTCCATAACCAATAAATATGCACTGTTGTGTTTTCACATCAAGTTTAGACCTCTCATTTTTAGAAATATGCACAAATGTTTTGCATCCAAAGACACATAAATAATCATAAGAAACATCTTTGCCTATCCAAACTCTATTAGGAACATCAAACTTTAAAGGAATGCATGGAGTAAGATTTAATACATGCATAATTGTACTTAAAGCCTCACCCAAAAGGATCCAGGTAGCTTTGACTGTGAAAGTAAGTATCTTACCCTTTCAACCAGTGTTCTGTTCATTCTCTTAGCTAAGCCATTTAACTGAGGCATCTTGGGAGGTGTCTTTTGATGTCCAATACCTTGTTGTCTGCAATATTCATTAAAATGTCCAATATACTCTCCCATGTTATCAGTTTTGATGCATTTCAATTCCTTTCCAGTCTGTCTCTCAACTGAAGCCTGAAATTGCTTAAAAGCATCTAACACTTGATATTTAGTTTTCAAGGTATGAATCAAAATTTTCCTTGAAAAATCATCTATGAAGGTAACAAAATAAAGAGAGCCACCAAGTGATTTTGTTTTCATAGGACCGCAAACATCTGAATGCACTAAATCCAGTATACTTGACTTTCTTGAAGAATGGGAGCTTTTAAATGCAACTCTGTTCTGTTTTCTTGCTAAACAGTGAGCACGCTTCTTTAGCACCGAACTTTTCAATCCTGAAAGGAGTTTCTTCTTGGCCAATAGTGACAAACCCTTCTCACTGATGTGACTAAGCCTCTTATGCCATAACTCAGCTGCATCTTCGCTGTCTACTGCATTAATTTTGTATGTGGACAACTTTGCCTGCATAATGTACAATGAAGAATATTTTTCACCTTTAGCCACAACAAGAGAACCTTTGGTGAGCTTCCATTGACCATTACTGAAGGTACTGCAATACCCCTCATCATCCAACTTGCCTGTAGAAATCAAGATCAAGCGGATATTAGGTATATGTTTAACATTATTCAATACTAACCTTGTGCCATTGTTGGTTTCTAGGCACACATTACCGATGCCTACAACTTGAGCTAGCCCATTATTTCCCATCTTCATAGATCCGAAATCACCTGACTTGTATGATATGAAGAAATCCCCACAAGATGTAGCATGAACAGATGCACCACTATCAATTACCCAACTAGTCTCATGAGATACAAAATTCACCACATTACCATAAAAAATAATGAGAAAGTCTTCTTTAAGTGCAGCAACACCATTGTCATCACTATCATTATCACTTTTCTTCTCTTTACCTTTCTCCTTTTGTTTCTCCCTTTTTAACTGGCGACAAAACCTCTGAATATGTCCCTTCCGATGACAATAATGACACTCAACATTAGCAAATTTATTATACTTACCTCTGCTTTTATCTCGACTTTTATCTCTATTTCTCAGACCTCGAGACTCACTTCTTCCCATTTTCTCAACAACCAAGGCATCAGAATGTAAAGAGGACAACCTTGTGTCTTTCTTCTCATCTCTTCATTCAAAATACTACTCTTGGTCAAATCCATGGTAATCGTACCATCTGAGGCAGAATTAGACAAAGATGTTTGGAACGTCTCCCATGAGTCCAGCAAAGTACCAAGCAACCATAGTGCTTGTATCTCATCATCAAACTTGATTCCCATCGCAGCCAACTGATTTATAATTCCTTTAAAAGAATTTAAATGATCAGTCAAACGAATACCATCTTGATATCTCAGAGCCATTATCTGTTTTATCAAAAATAACTTATTATTCCCAATCTTTCGAGCATATAACTATTCAAGCTTATCCCATAAACTACGTGCACATGTTTCCTTAATAATATGGTTCAAAAAATTATCATCCACCCACTGCCTAATATAACCACACACTTAACGATGAAATATAGACCATTCAGCATTAGTTTTATTCTCCGATTTCTCCTCGGCAAATACGGGCAAATAAAAATCTTTCACATATAAAAGGTCTTCCATCTTCCCTTTCCAAATATGATCATTCGAACCATTCAATGTTGATAGGGCTAGTAAGAGCACCTAGAGGGGGGTGAATAGGTGTAAAAAAAGATTCTACAAAATACAGTGAAAACCTTTACTTTTAACCTGAGTATGAATAACAACAAACTTTTGAAGCTGAGTCTGAAGAACAGCAGACTTTGAGCGAGATCAAACTTTAGTAGTTAAATAGAACTACAAATGAAATAAAGAAGTTCAAGGAAGAAAATAAAAACACAAGATTTATAGTGGTTCGACTTAAATCAAGCATACATCCACTCTCCCACGCTAACAGCCTCCTTGCTAGATTACACTATGCAATCAACAAGAGATTACAACTTTGAGTGCAAACACTTAGTAGTAGATCACACTATCTTACTAAGTCACTCTTTCGGTATTTCTTTCACGATCACAAACGTTTAAGCTCACCAAATACAAATGTATGAACAAAGGTCGCTCAGACTTTGGAATTATAAATTCTACGTTCCGTCTCTTACTTGCTCATCGGTCCTTCATCTCCTTAAATACTCCTCCACTTCCAAACTAGCTGTTGGAAAGTATCTTGAGGATCGTCTTCCAATCTGCCCATTGGACAGATCTGTATCTATAAGATTTGGTAGCCGTTGAGTGATAAAAGTAGAATCCCAAATTGATTCCGATCGCCCATATAAACAAAATCTTGGTTTCCATAAGTAGAGCTTCTCCGTATAGAAAGTTCTTGTCTTCAAGATTTAATTGTCAATCAATTAAATTGAGTCAATCAAATCAATCTTGATGTAAAATCCAAACCAGATCACTAGCCGTTATATGTTTGGGGCTTGTATTACGTTATGTCGAATCTGGATGTAAAGTCTGAAAGCAATAGACTTTACAATCTGAGTTTGAGTGCAATAGACTTTACAATCTGAGTCTGAACATATTCTGCTTCTGAACAGATTTAGCTTTAACGTCTTGACACAGTCTGAATAAGTTTAGCTTTAGCATAGAGTCTGTCTTCTGGTTCTTCATTCACATTCAGTATGGATTTTGTCAAAGTTGGCAGACTGCTGATGTAAAACAGACTTTGACACTAAAGTCTAGCAGTCTTCAGACTTTGACACAGAAGTCTAGAAATCTTCATAATATACTTTGAACATGTGTTACATTCAGTCTTCTGGCAGTCTTCAAACTTTGACGATATCATTTACATGTTCTATCATCTGCATAGTCTATTACTTTACCATTAAACACATTAGTAGCCTTTGATTTATTTTATCATCTTCAAAACATCATAAGAGATTTCCCTAACAATTTCCCTATTTTTGATGATGACAAAACAATATCTGAATATGCAGATTTATAAACATACTTTTAAAAATATTAATTTAAATCAAAGGATATCATAAGATAGCAAATAAATTGAGCATAACAATATATAGAAAAATAATCGCAGCTCAATATTATGCAATAAATAATATCAACCAATCAACACATATGCATATTCATATCTTCTCCCCATTTTTGTCATAATCAAAAAGCGATAATAATGGAAAAAGTATCACATAGAGAATATAAATGATAACAAATATCTTGCATGAAATACAATTTCCAAAATATCAGCCTTTACAAAGTAAGTCGAATATCAAAGATATTTAATATAGCTCACTTCGATCATATATATCAGCAAATATTCAATAAAAATCACGGATGCATCATAAAATTTACTTACCCTTTTTGTCATAATAAAATGATAATATCAATAAAAGATCTATTAATGACAAAAGGTAATAAAAGATGTACTAACTGGATTCGTAGAACTTAACAAATTCTGACACATTTACCTTTCCTTCCTTCCATAATAATCAAGATCATGATTGATTCAAAAAGATTTTTCCATAATTGATCAAAGCTCCCCCTCGATTAGTTGCCTTTTTGAGATGATCACAATTCTTTCCTTTCTCTTGGATTCGCTTTCTCCCCCTTTCATCATGACAATATTTGTGAATAGAAACAATTGTTGCTTGTGCACTTTGAACAGAATATTTTTCCATTATTCCCATTGTAACAACAACATCCGCAACGATCACTTGCATTTTGAAATTCAAGGTAAAAATTTATTTTCTTCAATCAAGCTCTTCTCGAATTCAACCTTTCGTATGATACATTAGTGATTTCCTCAACAATTTGCAAAAACTTTGCACTAGGAAGAGAGTTTTTGAGCTTCCTTCCTCTGATTTTATGAATCAAACTTGCCATCTTCACATGAGATACTTTTCTGATTGCACCATGATTTGCGTAGATTCGCAATTATTCTTCCCTTATTAAATTTCCTGCAATCAACTCATTTCCTTTTTGGTATCCATCAATTTGGATCCTTCCATTTCGTTAGAGCAAAATATAAAATCTCCATAGATAATCAAATATACTTTCTAAACTCATCATAACATGTTATTTAAGGATAGGATATTATGCATAATAATATTTTGAAAAATAAATTCTCACTTAATCAAATCACAATAAAATCAAGGAGAATGAAATCCTTGAGTATCTAGGAATATCTTGCATAATAAGTTAATATCACGTGGAACATATTTTTATTTGACAAAATATGATAAAATCTAAGAGTATAAAATCAAACCAAATAAGTTCATTTGTCTCTAAGCAAAATATCAAAAAATAATCACATGTATTATATCAAATCTCAACTCACGAATCACAAAAACAAATCACATGATTCTTTCTTGAATAAAACAAATCATAGAATATAACCATTATAAAATCTTAATCAACCAAGGATATATCGAATATCAAGTATAATGAGAATTATGTGCCCAAATAAATAAAAATACATTCCTTACCAATTTCTTGTTTTCCTTTATTTCCTGCAAAAACAACTCATCTTTTCTTTGGTACCCATTTTTTCTTGGGTCCTTGAAAGTTAGTAGAATATGTTGCTTTTACCCAATCTTTCTTAATAAGTCTCCAGACTTTAGAACATTCTTTCTTAAAGTGTTCTGAGTCTCCACAATTTAAACACTTGAGGCCATTTCGACCAACAGGTTTTACAAACACTTTTTGAAAATGATTTTTTTAAAATGCCTCTGAAGGTTTTTGTCTAAGTCTCTCTTTTACTTTAGGAAAATCAATTAAAAAATTACTTTCCTTATTGAAACCAAGTCCTGACTTATTATAGTAAGGAACTTGTATGGAAAGAATATGCTCTAAAGTTTTTGAACCATTTGAAAATTTTGTCAAAATATTTGAAAATTCTTTCTTCAAAGAATCATTTTCTTTGACAAGTAAATCTCGACTTTCTTTTATTTGTAGAAAATCTTTTTGCAAAATTTCAAACTTTTCTTTTCGAGAAAGATCATGTTGCCTAAGCCAATAATTCTCCTTTTTAAGTTCGGAAATCCTTTTAAGAGAAGATTTGAGATTTAAGCAAAGCTCATTTATATATTTAAGAACTTTGATAGGAATTGCTGAATGACTTACCTCGATTTCCTCATCGGATTCTGAGTTTGTGTCTAAGACAGACTTTGATTCCAAGTCTGTGTCTGAGTCAAACTTAGATTCTGAATGTGCCATCAAGCATATATTTCCTTGCTCGTCATCTTCTTTCATTGTTCTTCTCTGACCATTCAGCTTGTATTGTTTTCTTTCACTGAATTTCCTTCCTTTTCTACTCATCTTTTTGGATTTCTTGATCATAAAGGCAAGTTCTTCATCGTCCATATCATTTTCTGAGTCTGTATCATCATAATCAGCGTTAGATATTAAAGCAATGGACTTCTTACCTTCGGGGTCTTCGTCATTGATTTGTTCCACTTCGTAGGATTGAAGAGTGCCAATCAATTCATCAACGGAGAGTGGCATAATCCTCTAAGTCTCTCTTATTAAGGTCTTTACATGGTTCCAATCTTTTGAGAGACCTCGCAAGAGTTTGTTGATCTTCATTGGGGAAGAAATTGGCTGACCTTGATATACTAAACCATTTACAATTTCTGTAAAACGGCTGAACATATCTCCAATCGACTCTCCTTACTTTATCTTGAATGATTCATATTTGCCAAGCAAGAAGTTTACTTTTGTCTCTTTACACAATCAGCCCCTTCATATGTAACATGAAGTCTATCCCAAACTTATTTTGCTGTTTCACATGAAGAAATTCTGTTATATTCAATAGGAGACAAAGCGCAATATAAAGAATAAATGGCTTTTGCATCAAGAGCTTCTCTTTTGGACATCTCCGTCCGAGACATAGGAGCAAGGGATTTGGTTTCTTTGTCTTTGCCATTCTTATTTGATGTAGACGCAGCAGTAGGATTGATTCCTTTTTCCACAACATCCCATTGCAAGGGATCTCTGGATCTTAGGAATGCTTTCATTTTGTTCTTCCACACGTTGTATTCATTTCCATCAAAATATGGTGGCCTAGTATTGCTTTGCCCTTCCATAAGTCCTGGTGCCAAGATACTAGCCATAGAAGATCTTTAGCTCAAAAGTAAAAACATTTTTATAAACCGAGCACACAAGCTCTGATACCAATTGATAGGGCTAATAAGAGAACCTAGAGGGGGTGAATAGGTGTAAAAAAAGATTCTGCAAAATACAGTGAAAACCTTTATTTTTAACTTGAGTCTGAATAACAACAGACTTTTGAAACTGAGTCTGAAGAGTAGTAGACTTTGAGCGAGATCAGACTTTAGCAGTTAAATAGAACTACGAATGAAATAAAGAAGTTCAAGGAAGAGAATAAAAACACAAGGTTTATAGTGGTTCGGCTTAAATCAAGCCTACGTCCACTCTCCCATGCTAACAGCCTCCTTGCTGGATTCCACTATACAATCAACAAAGATTACAACTTTGAGTGCAAACACTTAGTAGTAGATCATACTATCTCACTAAGTCACTCTTTTGATATTTCACTCATGATCATAAACGTTTAAGCTCACCAAAGACAAGTGTATGAACAAAGGTCGCTCAGACTTTGGAATTATAAATTCTACGCTCCGTCTCTTACTTGCTCATCGGTCCTTCATCTCCTTAAATACTCCTCCACTTCCAAACTAGCTGTTGGACAGTATCTTGAGGATCGTCTTCCAATCTACCCATTGGACAGATCTGTATCTATAAGATTTGGTAGCCATTGAGTGATAGAAGTAGAATCCCAAATTGATTCCGATCGCCCATACAAACAGAATCTTGGTTTCCATAAGTAGAGCTTCTCCGTATAGAAAGTTCTTGTCTTCAAGATTTAATAGTCAATCAAATCAATCTTGATGTAAAATCCAAACCAGATCACTAGCCGTTATATGTTTGGGGCTTGTGTTACGTTATGTCGAATCTGGATGTAAAGTCTGAAAGCAATAGACTTTACAATCTGAGTTTGAGTGCAATAGACTTTACAATCTGAGTCTGAACATATTCTGCTTCTGAACAGATTTAGCTTTAACGTCTGGACACAGTCTGAATAAGTTCAGCTTCAACATAGAGTCTGTCTTCTAGTTCTTCATTCACGTTCAGTCTGGAATTTGTCAGAGTTGGCAGACTTCTGATGTAGAACAGACTTTGACACTAAAGTCTGGCAATCTTCAAACTTTGACACAGAAGCCTAGAAATCTTCATAATATACTTTGAACATGTGTTACGTTCAGTCTTCTGGCAGTCTTCAAACTTTGACAATATCATTTACATGTTATATCATCTGCATTGTCTATTACTTTACCATTAAACACGTTAGTAGCCTTTGATTTATTTTGTCATCTTCAAAACATCATAAGGGATTTCCCTAACAAGTGTAACCATTCTACTCGTATTCGTTTCCATTGTTTAACACAAGGCAGAAAAATCAAGCAAGAACCTAGTGCTCTGATACCACTCTGATGGGTGAACATTAACAATTCGAATAATATCGAATCAACGCAGCGGAATAAAATAATCTCCCCTCTTGTGTAAACCTAATAGGAATCAATATAGTAAAATAAAATAAATACCAAGCACGTGAACACAAGACGATTTTTTACATGGAAAACCCCCTCGATGTGAGGAGATCAAAAACCACGGGACCGGAGTCCACCCGAAATTCTTCACTATCAACAAAATTGGATGAACAGTGTTCTTCTCTAGCAAATACTAGAGGTACATAGCAGCAAAGACCTCAAGAACACAATTCTTGGCAATACACATGAATTTCACAAGAGATCAAGAATAAATCTGACCAAAAACACAGGTTTTGATCAAATCCACGAAAAACCTAATGCAGGGAACTTCAAATGAAAATCAAACTGTTCATATTCGAGAAAATTGCGCCACGAACATGCTGACAAAATTTCAGCTCAATCGGACCATGAATCGACCTCTGATGCCAACTTGATGTAAATCAGATATTGCCCCGCTCTTGTTACTATTTCTTTTTGTGGCTACCACTTTATATAGATAGTGAAAAACTATATTTCTCCATATAACTTATCATATGAGCTCAAGCCCTTTTTGGGCTTACAACTCATTGGGCTTCCTTCACATAGGAGTGAACCCAGCTAACATAAAGTTTTGGAGAGAAAAACCTTATATAGTCTTGATTTGAAGTAAAATCTCAACCGTCGGTTCAATTCGACGGTCGAAACTTGATCGAATGGTCTAATTAAGCTCATTAGGGGTTAATCCTAATCAAAATGTGTGTCGCAATCATTCGGATGGTATTGATGCACATTACACGCACTATTACAATATTTGTACACTTCCCAAAAGATTTACGATTATTGTATATAACACTCAAAAAGTGAATCACTCACACACAGAACAAGTAGAGTGTTCTTGTAATTGTCACAACTCATCTCTCTACTTTGGCTTGAATTGATCCCTTTAAATTTGTCAATTTTTAAGTTGACCGTTGAATGATCTTCAAGATAAGCAAATTAATTGTCGTAGATAGCAATAAAATTACCAAGATCCATTCACTCATGCAAAGAAATCTTTCGACAATCTTGCAACTTCCAAGAATAGATACTCCAAATAAGGAAATAACCTGTGTCCATCAACGTACTAAAATAATTGATTGGATTGTCTTCAAAGTGAATGAATCCGTAATTCCATATTTGTGATTAGTTGTCAAATTCCTTCAGATGCGTAGTAACAAGAGTAGACCTATAATCATTATATTAAATGATCGATAACGATCTTCTCAATTTGATATGAGCGGTAGCTTCTATCAACTTTTCGCAATTCTGCCCATTTTATTCTTTTTTTTTCTGCCCATTTTTTTTCCAATTAACAATATTCCATCAATTTTCTTGAGCACATATGTGAATGAGGCTTCCATAGGCTTGTTAACCTATTAGTTCCTCCAAGTCCTCACGAATTTCCCATTCTTTATTCACCTTTAAGGTTCATTTAGTCTTTTGAGTCCTTTCACTTACTGCTTAGGATGGATTCTATGACGTCATATTATCAATTGATGCCACCTAAATAAAGATAACACTCGCATCTATCAGATTAAAATCATAAGGGATGGTATTGTCAATATCAAATTCTTGGAGGTTTTCTCAAGGAAGGTGAGTTGTCAGAAGCTGCTGAGGTGATATCATCAAAAGGACTTGCATCAAGATTAGAAGAAGAAGACAATTCCAGAGAGGAAGATTCATAAGTGGATCTTCTTGGAATAAATTCAATAAAGTGTCGGTGAAGAAGGGAACATGAGTTGATGATTTGAAGGGATGAAGAGATGAAAGCATCTTATGTTTCCAAAAAGTAAAATGACGAGACACACAAAGATGATTAGAGATAGGATCTTAACATCTATATGCTTTTGTGCTTAGTGTCATACCCAAGGAAGCAACATAATTCAACATGAGGATCTAACTTCATGGGTTCACGTGGAAGAAAATGTACAAAACAAGCATTATCAAAGACTCGAAAAAGACTGTAATCAGGGACACTACCATACAAGTGCTCATAAAGTGAGGTGTTACCTATAATAGGTGACAAAGTATAGTTGACAGTGTGTGCAACAATAAAACAAGCCTCTCCCCATAATTGTTCTAAACAAAAGTCAAAGACTAGAAGAGTGTGTGTTATATTTAAATATGCCTATGTTTACATTCTACTTGACCGTTGGGTTGGGAAGTTCTCATACAAGAACGACGAACAATAGTACAATTTTGGGAGAAAATTCTTTAAAAAAAAAAAAAAAATTGGTGTCTCTATATTCCATGGCATTATTAGTATGAAAACATTAATACATTGAGAAAATTGTGTTTTTATTGTGGCAATAAAATCATGATAGATAAAAAATAAATTCATATCAATTCTTCATAAGATAAAGTCATATATAACAAGAATGATCCTCCAAAATTACAATGGCCTCCCATGGTGGGGGTTGGAGATGGTCCTTAAATATTAGAGTGAATTAGATCAAAAGGACCATGAAAGACATATTCACTAAGATCAAATGGTGAGGCATGATGTTTTGCCAACAAACTGTCATGCCCCAACCCACTATGGGATCGCAACAACCCGTGCCATTGCTTTTCATTTAGGTCATTTACTTGCGACGTCCCAAGAGGCGCCACCGACCCATTTGTATTATCGAGATTATATACGCAAGCAGAAGCAGAAACAATTTACCCAACCAACAAACGGGGATAGCCGGGAACGCATCAAGAAACATTTTCATAAACACATCTATAAGCCAATACAAGTTAACTGTAATTACACCCCAGCATTTTAGCCATACACGCGCTTCTAAAGAGGATTATGGATTGGCCTAGCATCTCTATCCTACAAGGCAACTTCAAAGGGGTGTTATCCCCTTCGCATCTAGGTTATAAAGCCCCGGTTTGAGCTCAGGGTCCAACTTTGGATTTGGGTCCACTTTAGGGTTAATGACATCGCCATTGGGGTTATTCCTAACCATGGGCCTCAACTAGCACCCTAGATCCCCCACCTGACGGTCCATAAAATCCCTAAAGAGGGCCCCAATGCTCCTCTCTAAACCAAATGTATTGGGCTTCGAACCTATGGGGCACTAGGTTAAGCAACCTTTCATCCACCCAAACCGTGGTCACATGCTTCTCATATCTAGTGTCCGCACTCTTAACCGAATAAGATATCACCTCGGTATCCTAATCCATAGGCACACCAAAACGAACGTAGTAGTACGGCTCAAACATGCTTAGGGCCTATTAAACATTTAAAACAACAACAATGAGTTAAAACTCAGCAAGTGAACTTCCTAGACCTAGCATAAGGAAGCCATTCACCTCGGAAACACCATAAACATGCAGATTATCTATCGATGGCAAATCAATAACAAAGCATCTCATGCTTTTCCCTAACTATAAACACAAATGATCATCTTACCTTCTTAAGCCATCATAACAAAGCACATAAGCAATTCTTATAACACTTTCCATATTCACGAGTCAAACACAAAAGCATGCAACGTATTATAATTATGCACCCCTGTTGTGCCATAATCTAGAATTGCTCATATATCGATCTCAGGTCATACATGTGTTGACTATAGCATCACTTCTCACAATATGCATTCATGCACTCATGCACTTTACACACATGGTGTCTCGAGAATCACATGACATCACATACTACCATGTAACGCTCGTGACCATACTTTCATATTATTATGGCTACTCAAGACTAACTTGAAAATTCACAGTCATCCAGCATAACCGAGCATTGTCTCGCCCCATCAAACACAGCATCATCCCACGCAAAATGCATCATAATGGTCATTCCTATAAGGAGCTTCATTCTGAAATTTATCCACGAACAGCATCCTATTGACTTAGGGGTATCCGAACTTAATCGAGCATCATCCTACATAAAATGCATCAGGACAAGTTCACACCCCATGTAAAATGCATCGGGGTCTTTATATGATCACACGAGCACATTATCACTCATGCCCATTGTTATTTTTCTCATTAGTCAAGTATGAATGCCTCAATGGCATGCCAAGCGGAGTGTGTCTCATGATCTATCAAAAATACATCAACAAAATATGTCGAGCACGAAACGAGAATCCATGGCTTGACCCATTACGTTGAGCACCAGCCTAAATCCAATCCGGATCGAAAATGATATGCTTTAATATTGCACCAAGACCAAGAAATGACCAATCCGACATGACATGATCACCGACTTAGTACCAAACTTAGCTCGGGAACGATACGTCTCATTATCGCATCGAGACTAAGAAAGGATTGGCCCGTCGTGACATGATCACCGATCAAGTACTGGACTTGGTTTGGGAATGATACATCTCAATATCGCCAATCCCAAGAGAGAGACTTGACTTGACGTGCTTTCTTGCATGTCCAAGAACCATCGTATATCTCATCTCGGAAGCTCGGGGTGATCTCATGCATCGACCATGGATAATGAACATAACATATGTGCATATGTAACAACTATTTTCAATGAGCACATATAATACATTACCATTAATATTAAACATCATTACATAGAACAAGCACGTCATCAAATCGAACAACCTTAGCATGTAACCTTTCAAAATCATATTTTGCAAGTACTTATCAATTGTAGAATATAAGTTATCACATTTTCTTATCACCACAACAAATCACACATTGTGTATAATCACAAGATAATTCATCACCTCATATTAACATATCATAACACCTTATTATAATCCACATCTCATATCCAAATAACTTATCGCATAATCACTTATCACGTAATGATAACTTATCAAACCAAGAAGTGATAATCTATCGATAAAAGTTGATAACCTATCACCCTTAACATGATAAGTTATCATTCAAACCTCGATAACCTATCGAGATAACCCACTTATCACATCAACAAAAAAATCATTTAACCTTAATCTCACCCTAAACTACTTCCAAAATACAATAACAACCCTAATCAAGGGCTACAAAGCCACTCACAAATGAATCCAAGCTTCGTAAGGCGTTGGGGGTGGTGCAACAAGGCTGGACAACAGCTGAAGGCTGCTAGTTGCGCATCTACAAGGTGCAAGGAAGCTGGATGGTGGTTGGACGGTGGTCCGGCGGCGCCATGGCAGTGATTCAACGGTGGCTTAGTGTCAACGCAGCCTCTAGGCTTTGCGAAGGACCAAACCAAATAAGAAATGAGTGAGAGGGAGCTGCTTTGGGGGTTGGACAGCGGCCTCCTCAGCTTCTAAGCTCGGTCATGGTGACACAACGATGTGCAGAGGGCGATGCGGCATCGGGGTTCAAAGGATGGTCGTCGGTAATGGAAAAATAAGAGGAAAATGAAGAGAAAAGCTTGTAAAATAGATGCAAATGGGTGAGGGGAGGTTCGGCTATGGCAAGGAGGGAGAGAAATGTGAACTTCAAACATTCAAGTGAGAAAATGAGAGAAAGTGAGAGTGAGGGGGAGACGTTGCCGCTTGGATTAATGAGGAGAGAGAGAGAGAGAGAGAGAAATCTTGCTCATTAATGCCCATCAAATCCACATCTTCTTGGAATCATATCAATCAATTTGGCTTGTTCAATAAGCAAACATCCTTGCATTAATGAGGGGATTTAGGCACTTGAGTGGAAAGGCTTAGATTTAGACTAGCTAGGTAGGCAAGGTGGCTTTCCCTCAACCTCTTGGATGCCCACTCTTGCTTGTACCACCCCCTACATGTCCAATTTCCCACTTTACCCTATTGTCCTTAGTCCAATGGAATGGCATTTCGGTCATTTCACCAAGATTGTGCACTATTCATGCGCTATTCACATACTTGGTTGTATAAATGCCAAGATTTTGTGAAAGGATGGCTTGATGGGTTTGGATGGGCCTCCCTTGGCCACCCACCCCTTTGGTCGTCCACTCTTTGGGCGTGTAGCCCTCTTCCTCCAATGAGAAGAACAGTTTCGTATAATTTTTGAAATAAATGTCATTATTTTATCAAACGGATTTGAAAAATTATAAAAATGTAATATGTTATAGAGAAGAATTTGAATAACATTTTTCATGAAGGAATACAAGCCTAATTCATTTTGCATAAAGAGAAGAAAATCACCAAAGGCAACCCAAAATCTCGTATGTTAAACAGTTCCAATAACCGCAGAAGAAAACCCATATTGACATCTAAATCTTCATCAAACAATTTGAAATTCTAATATTTTTTAGATATATATACAACTTTGTTGAAGAAAGTGTGTTCAGATTCTAAAGGAAAAAATTTATAAAAAATCAAAAAAACAAATAGGTCACCGTTTTTACTGCATTTGGTAGTTTTCAAACTGTAAAAGAGAAAGCTTTCGTATCAACCATTTCATCTCTGAAAAATATGAAATTAAAGTATGTTATAGAGCAAGATGTTTTGAACAACATTCACAAGGGAAGTTTTGCAAGATTTGAAACACGGAAAGCCATATAAAATTTGAAAACAGTGAAGGTCCAATAGTACGCACACTATTCATACACATAGGGCTTGGATTTGGGCTTGACTCATCCAATTTGGGCCTAACTTAGGCGTGTAGCCCATTGGGCTTCTAATTTCGGCTTGATTTCGTTTATCCAAGAATTCGGTGTTTATCAATAATTAAGAAATTTGATGAAGCAATGTCTAATGGTGGTTACTTAATCCTCTAAAGTCCAATATCTTTAACCAGACTAAAATTTGTGGTTGAAATCTATTAAATGTGACTTAGCATAATTAAAACCAATGGGCATCCTTTAGAGGTTTCGCAAGTTCGACCCGTGGCTAATTCGATATCAATTTACATTTGAGTCTTTTCAATTCATGGATGATCCTTAGTTGTCATGTAATCGTGAAGAGTCAATTGCTCACTCTAAAGTAATATTGTCATTTGGAATTGGTTTAGGGTCATCCGTAGTTAATATAGTAATCGTGCACCCGAAATTCGATTATATACTATTATCTAATCAATCTATAATTGTTCCTGCATTGGTTTGAAACGACTTAAGATTGTCTCTCATTGATCCTTATGGTCGAATCGTCAATCCATGATTGAGTTCTCTAGTCGTGCGCATCGAAATCCTAAATTGTCTTTCCCAATAAGTTTAATACTCTTGAATGGTTCACAAACCAACTTAAAGTCTAATTTTACTAATTGCGCATTGATAGAAGTAAACCCCTTATCTTATCCTGAATAGGGTTGAATTTTGAGGATGTCACACTAGCAAGGCAAACAATCAAAATGTTTATTATCAACAAAACCTAAATGACTACTTGAAATCAAATATCTTAATCTAGAGGAATAAAAATGACCTAATAGAGAATGCCAAATTTTACACGACACTATGGCAGAACAATTAGCAAAAGAGTTAGGAATGTATTCAAGGAAATGAGCTCATTAATGTGGCATCCAGAAATTTTATGACAACCCTCAAATGTGAGACGGTCCATGACTAAGTGATGGAAGCATCGTCGAACTATATCATTGGTGCCATCTACGGACATTGTTTTGCTATCATCATTGGACCAATGTGCCTCGTTTAGTAATGGTCCGATCGTCGAATAAATTATGGTCTCGTCAATAATTTTCCTACATACCTTTACTAGTGAGATCGAGGATTATTTTGAAGGATATGTCGACGAGTTACCTATCATTCGAAATTTTAGCCGTTTCCATTAGGAGTGTACCCTAGGTAAGGAGCCGAGAGACTCCCTTTTACGTTTATGCTGCCCATACTGCTCGAAGACCTTTGTTCCCCGGCCATGTACACGTGTTGGACAGGTCAACAACTAAGGAGATGTTGACCAAAAGGCCACGTAGCCTCCCCCACTCGGCTGCCAACGAAGAAGAAAACTTGTGCAGCTGCTGCCACGTGACTTTGTCTTCGGTAGCCAGCGAAGAGAGAAAGAGAACCGAGCAATGGCCACGTTGCTTCCACCCGTCCTCACCCCTTTCTGCTACTGAGACCCTCCTCGATTGTTGACTGGTTTTCAACAAAACCAGTGACCAGAAAACAGCAAACAGTCGAGCAAAACAAAGAGAGAGTGAGCGAGAGAGTGAGATACCGAGCGAGCAAGTGAGAGAGAGAGAGAGGTGCGAGCAGTGAGTGAGTGCACAGTGTGAGGAAGAAGAGACCGCCCTCTGCCGTGTTCAAGCTGCTGCTGTCATTGCCGCCGGTCTTCGCTGCCGTTGAGCCAAGCCCGAGCTTTCGGTTTTGCTTGCTGTCAAGCTAAGGAATTAGAGGCAAGTAGAAGTTCATCAATCTATGTGATGTAGTGCCGTTGCTATCTAGTGTAGTGCAATAGACTTGAGGAAGGGTTGAGATGAAAACTGAATGCCAATCTGTGGAGGATTGAATGTGAAATTGCTGTGCTGTGTTGGATTGAACTTGATGAGTACTAGATTGAGTTAGACATCTAGAAATAGTCATATGAATGTAAAAACATGAAGATGGAAGTGTACCTATTGAAAACAGTAAGCTGCTTCGTAGAGAATGGCTTGACCTTCGATGATTATGTGAATTTTCTGTAATTTTATAGATGGATTTAGACTTTGAACCCTTAATGAAAGTTGTAGGACACATCCTTAACAATAACATATCAAAAATTGGGAACAAACGGACAAGATTTAGTTGGTGAAACGAATTTTCTTCTGTAGGTACTGAATCTAAAAGTTACTGCAGAATTTTGAAGGAAACAGCGAACTATTACTCTTTATACATAATGAATATGACTTAGTGTTCTTCATGAAACATTTTTCTTAGGTCTTTTTTATAACATATCAAAATTTCATAATTTTCTGAGTTCATTTAGGGGTTAATTCGAAATTTTCATTAAAACTGCACATTCTGGTTTTTAAGTTGTTTTACTCCGACTTTGCTCAACTGATTTCAAAAGTGAATGCATCTTGGGTTGTTATGTGACAAGATGATATTAGCATTGGCATATCATGCAATATTGAGATGTGTTGAGACTCAAGAGACATTTTTTCATTGCATTGAAAAGTGTTTTTGGAAATTAAGATGTTAATTGTTGCCGTTGGACCCTCAGGTCAACGATGCCCCGGGAGTCGGGATGCCCAAAGGATCAAGTGAGTCAATGCCTTATGGATGTCCGGTGGCCCTGAGTGACTGAATGCCAGAGGATTTTCCCCGGGAGCTTCAGGATGCCCGGTGGTATGCTTGTCAGTATGTAATTCCGGATGGCCGGGGTAACCATTTTCATGGGAAGCCCACGAGGTTCCTCATGATGCCAAGTGGGGTACGAGATGCCCGGAAGGCGTGATTCGCTCTAGATGCCCGGTGGCCCTAAATGGCTGAATGCCGGAGGCTTTCGCAACGCTAGGGTGGGTGTGAAATCCCAGAAGGATGCAAACATTGGTCCTCTAGGGGGATAAAACCGTTTTAATTATTAAAACTGATGATTATATTAAGTGTGAGTGTGGTTTGGTTATGGGATTAAATTTTATGGCATGGAATGGGACGTGTCATTACAGTTTGGCCCTATGATCGGGACTGGTGTAACTAGACATGATGCATTTGAATCTTTTGAAATTGCATTTGCCATTGCATTAAAGGATTTCATGATTTTGATGTATATTGATCCATCAACTACTTGATTTTGTCTATCCTGCATGAGTCTAGATATTGATGGTACTGCTTGATATAGCTTGATGAATCTTTTACTGCTGAGTGGTTGTACTCACCTTGTTTGGGGACTAACATTTGATATTAGAAGATATGTCTCTGCTACCAGTCACCCCCGGTACATTTTACAATGCTCCCGTTGATGTTGAGTGCAAGTGTTCAGAGCACCCTCATCCTGAGTTATGAGGGTTGGTTTTTATTCGAGTGCGGGTTCTAGTCATGTATGACATCGGTTCACTTGATGGCCCAGTGACTCGGGAGTTTCTATCAGTACACCTCCGTCGTGATGGGATCATGCTGGGGATGTTGTCACCGCCGCCAGCTGACGGACCGAGCTGGGTGTGATCGAGTGTGACGGGTAGCAGATGAAGCTTTTTGGACTGCCGACACTAACTGATAGACTTATGTATAGGGCTGTATGAAAGGAAAGAAAAAGGGAAGTCGGGTTATCTTTTGATATGAAGCCGGGTATAGGAAACCACGGCAAATTTTGATGTACCAACCAATATTGTCTATCAGACCTATGTAAATAAAAGTGTTCGGCTTAACTTATAAAACTGTCTAGTGGGTGTGCATCATTTCAAAATTTTGGGATAGGGAGATGTGACTTCGCTTCCGCTATACATTTATATAATGCGCAAGGACCAACCTAAAAGATATAAACCCCCAGGATTGATAGACCTTCAGATCAAGCAAGAGAAAGGTAAGCGAACTGTGGTGACCCCAACGGATCGGGGGCCATTTCAGGGGTGCCACAATTAAGGCGTCTCACTCTACAACCTATCCCAATAGTCTATGTTGTCCATAAATGTTGCACATAACAACCATGAAAAGAGAAGTAATCATCAAAACCAAGTTCACACAATTGTCCAACTGAAATCAAATTAATAAAGGAGCATTTGGGAACCATAAAGTAAGGATAATGTTGATGTTGAAATATTTCCAATATGGCTAACTCTCAATTACAAATTATTAGTTATGTGAATAGTAGGTGCGAAAGATTTTAATTGAAACAAATTAGAATTTAAAGGTCATATGATTGAAGCAAGCAGAGTGAAACAAATTCGAAGCACCAAAAGTGACATGTAAGAGGGAATAGAGGAGCTAGAAGTGCCAGATTTTGAAAGAATGGAATGAAGATCCCCAAAGAAAAAGTGATAGGCAATCCATTGGTAGAAGCCTCAATGGTAACAGTAGTGTCAGATGGACTTGCATATAGACCTTGGTTTTGATGCTAATTGTTCGATCTGATAAGTTGATTAGGTAATAATTGGATAATAATTGAATGACATATGACCACGTAAGCAATGATGCTTACAAAATTTATCCATATGCACTTGGAGAGTAGATGTGGAGAAAATAAGGTCAAAAATAGACTCGTCATGTCAAAATACCTCGAAAACTCGTCATAAATCTTCAAGAAGCAGTCGGAATCTGGTCATAAGGACTCGAACCCATCAATGGTTGGTAAACTCCGGTCAATGGCCAAGGGCTAGCGTGGACTAATGTAGCCATAGGCTAACATGCCAGAAGGCATCGCAGGACCTGACGTGGCAGTGACGTCTACTTTATCGGCAGCTGCCCAGCACATGACGAGCACATGTGGGTGATGCCAGTGATGGAGGAGCAAGCAGCCCGTGCACACATAGGGTGCGCGTAAGGGTGCGTGATGGCCCGCGCAAGCACATGAGACAGTGGATGGCGATGCAGTTGCCAAGGTCTATCTCATTAGAGGACAGCGAGGCTGATGGTAGTATTTATTTTCCAAAATAAATCACCTAAAGGCATCGGAACAACACTCAACAATATAGAGCTTGGTGGATCCAAGACACAATGGCGCATGATGCAGAGTCCGATGACCATTTGCAGCCAAATTCCAAGATCTAGTTTGCCTGAGAGCAGAGAATTTGACGGTGGTTTTCATCTTTTGAAACGAGCGGTGGAAGAATATCGAACAATTGCCAGAGGTTATGAACTAGAAAAGAAACGTGGCCAGTGCAGCTAGCGTTGTTACAGAATAGACTCAATAGGTACTTCCTCAAATATCAATAAGACTTGATTTTAAGTAGAGATTGGAATAAAAGAGAGAGAAAAATGCAATATATTGTTCGTTATCAAATGAAGAGTACATGAGTCCGTTTATAGGTCTAACAGGCTAACTAACTAAAATAGAATAATATCAATTACAATCAATTGGCACTAATAAAGGGAAATATACACAATATCCTAAATATATCTCTAACAATATGAAACTTGTTTTGGGCCACATCATCTAAAACTTGATACAAGACAATCTTTATAGGGGAATTGCCTATTAAATGGATGTCAATCAAGTCTTAGATTTTTTTTAATTTTACAGATATAGTCCTTAAATTTGTGTGAAATTTTTATGTAGTCCTTTTAGCCAATTTTCACCAAAAACCGCTAATATGGTGGCATACCACGTAAGACAACTAGTAATAATTAGAATATCACATGAATGATTTCCAACTAAAATTGATCAGAATGACTACATTGAAATTTCATAGAAATGTTTAGGACTAGATCAACAAAATTAAAAAATTTAACATTAAATTGATATTCGTATAATAGACTCAGAGTTGATTGGGTAATTTTTACTGCTTTTCAAGAGACTTCTCAATCCCTATCGTATTGGTCATTAATTTAAGTGAGTAATCGCTAATTCAAAAAGAGCGAAGCCGGTTTTTGACTCATTTTGAAAATTATTTTTATTTACTTATCCATGCAATCAACTTTGTACATAGAGAAGAGTCCACCAGCCAAATGTAGCAGCCATGCTTTACTTAAGTGGCCATTATGAGGGAGAAAATGTCAAAAAAATTATAATAAATTGCACTTTTACCAATTCAATTATAAACATTTCAATTTTGTCAATTAAAACCTAAAAATTTTCACATTTTGCCTCTGTCCAGCCAATTTTAACTAGAAATCATTGACGTAAATGACAGCTAACCTACGCGGCATGACCAATACTAATGTGAACAATTTTTAATAATATTTTAATTTTTTCTTTTTTCTTTTTTTTCTTTATTTCCTTTTTATGACTCTGATCGACAAGGTTCCCAACTGACCATCGCTAGCCATATGTGGGTTGGGTGAGGGCATTGTAACCCTCGCTGACCATGGGCAAGGGCCGGTGAGACACCCAAAGTTGTATATAAAAAAAAGAAAAGAAAATGAAAATGAAAATAAATAATGATTAAAATGATTAAAATATCATCAAAAATTGTCCAAGTCAACAATTTCCAGTTAAAATTGATCAGATAAACTTAATTGAAAAAACATAAGAAGATGTGTAACTCAATTTATAAAATTGAAATGTTTAGTATTGAATTGATAAATTGACAAAATTAGAAAATTTAAAACTAAATTAATAAAAATGCAATAAATTTAGGATATTTTTTACAACATTTTCGTATTACAAGCGGCTGTTAAAGCTCCCACTATCTTATATTTCATTCTGCCTTCGGTTTCTATATACATTTCGGGACTTATCGGGAAATAAAAAGTGGGTGTCCGCTAGGAGTAGTATTTTCTAACTTTCGACATCTTTTTCTTTTTCGTTTTTCTTTTTAACTTTTACAATTTAAATTCTTTCTCTCTTTCTATCTCTGTGTTCGTTACCACTTTTCTGCCGACCAACTCAACCTGTTGATCGGCTTCATACTCTTACTATTTTGGCTAACATTCCTCCAACTAATTTCAATTATTTCATCCTTTCAGTATGAAGTGCAATTTACAATTAACAATTCGTTTTATTTGCCTTTTTCATAAGTAGCATCTCATGATAGTCTCACGCAAAACAATCCCTATATTCCTTGATTAAAGCGACCAATTTACCTTTAAACTCTTCTCCCTATAACGCGCTAATATATGTTGGTCAACTTTGAGATATGTACCAATATCAGCTTCAATTAAAGAATTTTGAACTTCTACTAGTTTAGTGTCTTCCTTAAAAGGAGATTCATCAAATTCCAAGATATAGTTGGCAAACATTCAAGGATTGTTAGATATCATTTGTTAGGTTATTGCCAACTAAATTTTAACGCCTCATTTGATAATTCATTTTATAGCCAAACAAGATTTGACACCGGCCCCTATCAAAAATAATTATTCAATTGCATATAGTCATTATTTCATTAATTACATTCAATCGGACTGACGATTCATGGTTCTGAACTCAATTGGATTATTTTGACTAAGTCCACAAGTAAAGCAAAATTCGGCCAAAGTCGAGGGAGTGTGCATGGCCGAATAAGGAGGAGAAGGGGGTTATTGAGCTTTAATTGAGTGAAATTAGCCCAGCCCATTAAAGTTCAATTAGTGAAAGGCCTTGGACTTAGAGTCAATTGAGCCCATAAGATTATAAAATTTCCGGCAAAACACATGGTTTCATCTACGATTCTACGTGGCCGAAATTTGGTCTTTGAGGAGGGGGATACACCTAATTATTCACTGTAAATACACATTTAGGTCTTCATAGTAGGGGTGGGGTCTCAGAATCTACACTGACAATTACCAAAAAAGAGACGGCAAGAAAAGAAAGGGAGAGAAAGGTCACGGCCGAAACCTCACGGCAGCGATCCCCTTGGCTCCGCCGGCCGTGACCTCAATAACGACACCGGCCTCCTACCTTCCTCAGTTGATCCACCGTGAGTCCAGGCCGAGCAAACGACGACAAAGCCGCTGCTTTGAACCAGTACAGCCGCTGATCTCCCAACTACGTAACGACGAGCGGCACCCGTACCAACCAACAGCCTCGCGACAATCACACCGAGAAGCTGCTGCTTCGGCTGTCACGACTTCAGGAGCCCCATCGCAACGATCCCCGCTGCACCTTGGCCAGCTGTTTCGCCTACAAACGCCCAGCAACGATTTCGGCAAGTCAGTCAGGCAAACGGACGCAGATAGCAGCGTCAGTCGATCCCAGCGCCACTTGCAATCTCGCCTAGTTCCACTGTCACGTTCTTGGAGAGTTCCGGGCTACCATCACTTGAAAGGAAAATAAAAATAAAAAAGATTTGAGAAAGCAAGCTAGCAAACGTGGTGGTTTTTGAAGAAGAGAAAACGTCGCGAGGACACTTGGCTTTCTTCTCTGCAGTATCCTCTACACGCGAAGATTGAGACGGCCAAATTCTCTATCATAGCAAACCTCGACGTTCACCAACTTTCACCTAGAAGCCCCCCGCGTCGCGGGTCCTCACCACTGCGCCACCGAGAAACAACTCTGGCCGAGCCATCTCAGACGCCGTCCATCGCCGGTTAGTTTATCGGCAAATATGGTAAAAATCTCATTCGCATTTGATTCAGATATTTCATTACCTATTTTAAATAAATTGATATCTACTTTGATTCTGTTGAATAAATTGATATCTAATTTGATTCTATTGAGTGATAAGCATATCATTGATTATGATTTGTTTCCTAATCCACAACGCAAATATTTAATTTTTTATTATCTCTATGTTTTAAGATGGAATTATTAGATTAGGTAGTTTTAAATCAATATCTTGATCTTGAAACTCTAAAATTGGGATATTGATTTTAGTTGTGACAAATATCAAGTTTATGAGATATTGTTTCCAAATTTTGAGTTATAGAATGCTATCTTTGGTGGTTGTGCTTATCTTGTTTGACTTCCTTCCTAAATATAAAAAATACAAATACAAATATATTGCATGTTGAATTAGATTGTAGGTTATGATAGATTTTACAATAAATTAGAATAAAAATAAAATTTCCCACAATAGATTAGGACAATTTAGATAGCCTTGCATGTTTATATAAAACTGCACGTTCAAAATTGTTTTCTAAGATGGAATACGGTTTAGTTTAAACTAATCACTAAGCTGGACTAGATAACTATTTAATTTTTTAGATAATTAAAATTGTATGCCATGTAGATTAATTTAATTATAAAATGTTATTTTTAATTGCACCCACATGAATATCCTTGGTCAAATCTTCTTAAATGTTTTAACATTTGAGCTTTTTCCATTTAATCTTTATAAAAGTAAAGTTTGCTTTACTTAGGTAACAAATCGATCCATCAAAACCCTCCTGATTTTATAATCCATTCAAGGCTTGGAAAAGACCCTTTAGAAGACAAGCAACAAATCGCCAGATCTTTTCAAATTCGTTTTTGGCGATTTAGTTACAAAAGAGTTGTCGGCTATTTGTGGAGGAGACCAAACCATATGTGCCCATGTAATATTAGCATTATGATTAGCCGAGACATACTCCACCTTATCGTCATCCCAAAATGCTAACATTTTATGGAGTATAGAAGGTGTACAATAATTGTTATGAATCCAATCCCTTCCAAGTAGAATGTTATTGAAGACATCAGCATCAATGATGAACATGGTAGTCGTCATGTCTTTGTACCAACAGTAACAAAAACCACTGATGGCATCACTAACTTCCCTTGCAAAGTATGCAAGGGTAACATTGGATGGTATAAACTCATCACCGTCTTTGCCTAATCGCTTGAAGAACTTATATGGCATTAGGTTCAGCGTTGATCCAATTGCTATCAGAATTTTAGCCACCAGTCAGCCATTAACTTTCCCTAAGATCGTCAATGACTTCAAATGCTCTGTCTTATAAGACAGAGGTTCCTCCAACTGCATGATTTCTTTGTACTCCAATCGCAATTTAGTCACCCCCCCTTTCATTGACTATGAGGTATTCTTTATCAATTCTCATTGTTTATACCTTGAAAGTTGTCGACAACATGACTTGTACCTTATTTATTTTCAAATGATGCATTGTTCCAAGTCCAACTTCCTTCTTATCTCAAGCATTTTGGACCGCTTTCTTCTTTCTCTTTTGAATCCTTACCTTCCACTTGCCTCTTCAAAACAAAGTTCTTTCATTTCCCAAACCTTCACGGTATGGAATTCTATGTTTGAGGTTGAGGTCAATCTATTTGCTACTAAAGCATTTGTCTTTCTCAGCATTCTCCTTTCTAGGTCCGAGTAAACGTGGCCCTTGGTTATCACCTCCGTCTATCCATTGTCCCTCTAAAGGATTGGAAGGCACCATGCGAGTTTGTTGTCGTGGGCCTAAAGCTTGAGTAAGTGGAAAATCTTCATTATCTGTGCTCTAATTTCACATATAAGATGCAAAACGTACAATCACATGATCTCTATAATTAGAACAAGAGCACAAATAAGCGAGTAGAAAGATTAATGCACCTATTTTGGAATCCATTATTCTTGATACAAAAGCAGAAAAGCAATGATCCACGCACAAATCCTTCTCTTCTATTGCCCTCTATATCACGGGCTTAATGAGACGGCCTCCTCACCCTTTAGTGCTAGATAAACACTCCTTTGTGAGAATACTTGTGAAAATTTAGGATTAGAGGAGAGACTTGAGCACTAGCAAGCCCCATATTAAACTAATTAAAAAACATTCTATCTCACCTTAAACTAACCCTGTAAAATGGTAAATTACAATATTAATTAATGTAGTCCACATTAGGAAAACTCTTACATTCTCCCACTTGCACTATATTAATTGAAATTATATTGTATGTGTGTACCTTGGTCTCAAGATAATTCTTAATAGTCAATTTCATCGCATAAAGTCTCAAACACCGAATCATAGCGATAACTGTATGTATACACACAGAGCCTTTCATTGTCACAAGTGTTTTCAACTTTATTAATATGAATTCAATATGGTAGTGTGGCAAATGGATAACATCTCTCATAAAATAAGAGAAAAATTAAATGTTGGATTGTAAACACGTGATTGTATACACATAATGTGCCTTTTATGCTTCTAATTCTGGTAGTGACAATAGTAAGAAGTTGAAAAATTATACTCATAAGGGCAATTCTGAAGCTGTTGGTCCTTCCAACAATAAAAGAAATTCTGAAGCTGCTGATCCTTCTAACAGTTTGGGTCCTAAGAAAGCATTCTTCAAGAAAGATGGTGTTATTTGCTACTTTTATAGGGAGAGAGGACACGTAAAGAAACACCGTAATAAGTATAAAGCTTGGTTGTCCAAGAGAACCAAGAGTAAGCCTAAAGGTAATTATTTTTTCACATTTGTCTGTAAAACCAGTCTATCTGAAGTCCCGACCAGTTCTTGATGGCTAGATAGCGGTGCAACTAATCATGTTGCGTTTACCATACAGGGGTTTGTAAACCGAAGGATGCCAAATCAGGATAAATAGAAGTTCACTATGGGAAACAACATTAAAGTTGACGTCGAGTTCGTGGGAGATGTTATTTTAATTTTAGATTCTAGTTTTAGGATGACGCTGAGAAACACTTTTTACATACCTTCTTTTAGGTGGAATTTAGTTTTTGTGTCTTGTTTGGACATGTGTGGATACTCTTTTGAAATAAAGAACAATAGTATTTCTATATTTTATAATTCAAATAAGGTTGGGTGTTGCAATTTATCCAATAGATTGTATCAATTGTGTTTATCTCTCAATAATATGTACATTGCTTATTCAGCTGAAAATGTTGTTTCTAAAAGGTCTCTACCTAAGGAACAATCTTATGCATTGTGGCATAAATGTCTTGATCAAATCTCTAGAGAAAGAGTAGAAAGGCTTATAAAGGCTGACATTCTATCTACTCTTAAAAGTGATCTAGAGACTTGCGTAAACTGTTGTAGAGGTAAGATTACTAAGATAAGGAAGAAAACCGCAGTACGAAGTTCTTACTTGTTGGAGGTTATTCACACTGATATTAGTGGACCATACACAGCTACTTTGTGCAAAAAATTTTATTTCATCACATTTATTGACAACTATTCCCCATATGGATATTTATATTTGATTAAAGAAAAGTTCGAGTCTCTTGACAAATTCGACATTTTTCGAACTGAAGTAGAGAAGCAGTTGGGAAAAGTTATAAAGATTGTCAGATTTGATCGTAGTGGTGAGTATTTTGGTAGGCATGGTGATTCTGGACAACTTAAAGAGCCGTTTGCTAAATACTTAGAGGATTCTAGGATAATAGCTCAATTTATTATTCTTGGATGTTCTGAACAAAATGGTGTGGCTGAGAAGCACAATCGCACTCTTATGGACAAGATGAGAAGTATCATTCGTAGGGGACCAATTTACCTAATTTTATGCGAGGTGAAGCTTTGAAAACAACGCTTTATATTCTAAATCGTGTTCCTACTAAAGCGGTTCCATTGACTTCTTTTGAGTTGTGGATTGGACGTAAACCTAACATAAATCATCTTAAAGTTTGGGGATGTCCCGTAGAAGTTGTGACATCCTAATTTTAGGTTCTGTTTTCGATTGAATAAGTTTGGCTTTTCATCTACGCGCATATAGTTCTTTTCCCTGAGCTAATCACTCACAGGATAACTAGTCTATCAGGGTTAAGGGATTTTAACACAATAGACCTGAGAATTCGACCAGGAATCGACTGTTCAATCGTGCTAATTTGCAAGGGTTATTACAACACAATCAAAATCAATTAGAGACCGGAGATAGGTCGATTCAATAGAGGTATGTGATTAGTGTGTAGGTGATTCCACCTAATTACAAAATTTCTGTCGAACGGCACTAAACTAATTTTTCCGTCATTTATGTAATTTGAAACCTCAAGATTTTCACGACAATCGAGAATCGCCTATGAGTCAAAGATGTATAATGTGGCTTGAAAATAATCGACCACGGGTCAAATGCACTAAAAATTCCTAAAAAATACCCGGTAGGTTAGGTTACGCTAAAATCGCGTCTGGTTGAAATTAACCACGAAATTGAACCCGATTTCATAAATTGAAAGTTCGGTCATGTCACGATTTATTTTAGGAATGTCAACTCATACTTTGAAGATTTTCGACGAACTCGGGATTTTTATGGAAAATCAATTCGGACGATTTGAAAAAGAAAGAAAATTGGAAGGGGTCAAATTGAGGGGATTTTTTGCCTCCAAAGTGAGTTACTTGGTAAAGGGAAATTATGGAAATTGTGTGGGCTTCCTCCGTAGCAAATTTGGTTATCAAATTGGGGAAGTCGGTGAAGAAATTGAAGTCCAAATTAAGAAAATTCGTAGGCCTGTGTGGGGGCTGCAACATTTGGCACCAAAATTGAGTTTTTTGTGGAAAAATTATGCAAGAAAGTATTATGGGGGACAAAGGGGATGAACTTGAAGATTTGTGGGACCTTGGTATGATGAAATTAAATATTTATCATTGACTTTCAAGGTTCTTGCCCCCTCCTTGCCCAACCTTCAGCTTCCCCAACCAAGCACCCCTCCTACGCACACCAACTTCATCAACCCCTTCTGCTTCTGCCTTCTCTTTCAATTTTTTTTCTTTTCAAGCTCGATTCTTCCACTCCCATCCCACTATTCCTTCACTCGATCATCACCTCCATCCAGCTGACACCTTGCGCCCACTCCGTTAACCGCCACACCCCAACTCCTCCTCGCATCCCCCTTCCACCAAATCAACCCAACGCACAAACCGTCCTCCACCATCTGCTACCGTCCCCACCAATTTTTCCTCCAGCTACCACACGTCTAAAGCAATCCCTATCGACATCACCCATCATCTCTTTTTCCATTCTTTCACATGCCTAAAACCCAACCCACACCAACCTTCACGCACGTCCACCAACTACACACCCAAAATCTTCATCAAAGGGCTAGAACAGGACCAGTTTGTCGCCCACGTCCTCCGCCAAACAGCCCACACACCAGCAACTCCTCCATCTTCGTGTTGCACCCGCACCACCACCCATGGCCACCAAAGCCAACCCAAGTCACGCCCATCCAACCATCGTTTTTGCCTCCACAGAACCGAAGCAGCTCGACCAGCTCAAACTATGAGCTTCCTTTACCGTTTTCAGCCCGGACCAAGTCTCTTTTGGCACCGTTGTAAGCCAAGCTTCGGCTGTTGTCGTGTCACCGTTGCCGTAAACTCATCGGATTGCTAAACCGGTGAGTTTACTTGCTAAACTCTGCTTATGGAGTTAAATATGCTTAAGGGGTGATTAGTTTAGGCTAATAAGGGATTATGTGGTTAGTTAGATTAGATTAGTGATTTAATTATTCAATTATGCATGTTAGGTAGTTAGATTAGATTAATTAAGGACTAGATAGAACATGCTATTTATCTAGATAGATTCAGAAATTTTCTAGGCCCATTTAGGTGGTTAGATTAGCATTTCCGGCCTAAGTATTTATGGAATTTAAATTGAATTATTTAATTAATTTTAGAAATTATTTAATTATTTAATATTTTCCGGAAATTATACCAGGATAGGTGGTAATCGGAATTTCGTGCCGATTGTAATGGTGTGCTTAGTTTCTTCAATTGAGTGTTAATTTGTACAAATTAAGTGGTAATTGGAATTTTGGTTATTTATTCCAAAATTATGAAATTTTGGTATTTAATTAGAAAATCTCGGGTGTCAAGTTTTGACACTGAAAATAGTTTTATATACTATATAAAATAGTGAGATTTTCGAAAGAAGTTAAAGTTCGATCTGACCGTGTATCCACACATGATTATTTTCACCGAGTGTTTTTAATACAAAGAAAATGGGCCAAGCGCATTATCTTAATTGGGACATTTAAGTGCAAAGGATGATGTCTTGGCCGTAATTGAATGGTCGTATGTTGACTATGAGAACCCGTCGCGAGCATTTACGCCGGATGTTACCCATATATGGGACACCCTTGGACAACAGAAGCGGGTCGCAGTAGATTCTAGACCTATGCTCTTTCGGGAAAAGCCGTCTAGGAAAGACGTAGCCGTGCTCAATGGGGTGAGACGACCCCTGGCTATGCTAGAAGACTGCCGAACATCGAGTAGGCCATGCCATTGAGCCAAGATCAAAATTAGGAATGCATGATTAATTGAGTTAAACATGCCGGATTATGGGACAAAATTGTGTGGCATGATATAGCGTCATAATGATTTGGCCCTATAATCAGGACCCCCCTGTGATTGTTTGAAATCAAGTGAGACGTTCCAATTGATGTGTGCATTTGTTATATGCATCTGTGATATGAATTGTGCTGACATGCAGGGAAGATTTGAGGCGATGTAAATCCGTATGGTTGTATGGTTGTGTGGTTGTGTGGTTAGGATGCCTCTAGGCGTATTACCCTCCTAATCGGGGTTTAAGCGTGACTCGCTGAGATTTATATCTCACTCCGTCGTGGGCTCAATTCTTTTCGAGACCGTAGAGTGGAGGATCAAGAGACAAGCTGAGGGGATCCGAGGTGTAGGTTAGTTAGGACAACTTTTGGGAGATAAACCTTTTTGTAGCCTTTTGTATATAAACCCAGTTTGTATATAAAGGCGTGTTTTGTTTGTGAATCTGTTTTCCTGCTTTTCTATCCCATGTTGTTTGCTATCAGGGGATTTGTTTATTCGCTTTCACAAGTGCAATAAAATGAATGGGTCTGCGACGCGTCTTGGGACGTCGCAAATTTTATCGACCACCGAGGGATGGGCACGCACTTGAGGTTCGAGGTGTGACAGAAGTGAAGTTATATAATCCAACATTGAGTAAGTTTGATTCTAAAACTACTCGGTGTTATCTCGTATATTACCCAAATCATTCAAAGGGGTATCGGTTTTATAACCCTAAAGGAGGTACAACTTTTTGGAATCTCATATGACAAAATTTTTTAAATTTGATGTAGCCAAAAAGGGTAGCTACTCACAAACTATTGAAGATGACAGCATGGTGGGGATTATTGGATCCGTCTCATCCCATGCAGATGATTATGGAGCCTCTTACGCCATAAACTAAGCCTGTTGTGGCTCAAGATCCTATTGCTAAGGCAGTTCCTAATGAAATTCCTCAAGCCTCTCAAATTATAATGAGGTTGTAGTAACTCCACTCAAAATATCAACTAAAGAAAGACGTTAAACTATACCACCAAACTATGTAGTCTACCTAGGAAAGCATGATTATGATATTGGATGTGTTGTTGATCCTTGACTTATATGAATGATATTTCATGTCCTCAATCAGATTTATGGCTAGATACGATGAACGATGAGATGCAACCTATGAAACACAATGGTGTTTAGGAGCTTGTTGAATTGCCTAAAGGTTATAAGCCCATTGGCTGCAAATGGGTATACAAGACTAAAAGGGATTCCAAAGGAGAGATTGAAAAGTTTAAAGCCAGACTAGTAGTTAAGGGTTTCACTCAAAGAGAATGAATAGATTATGAAGCAACTTTTTCTCTAGTTTCTTCTAAAGATTCTTTTAGAGTGATTTTGGCATTGGTAGCTCATTTTGATATAGAGTTACATTAGATGGATATTAAGACTGATTTTCTAAATGGAAACCTCAATGAGGAGGTTTATATGGTGCAGCCTGAAGATTTTGCGGCAGATAACTTAGGTAAGCTTGTATATAGATTAAAAAAGCCAACTTATGACCTTAAGCAAGCTTCTAAACAGTGGTTTTTTAAAGTTTCATAGTGTTGTCACTTCATTCGGATTTATTGAGAATAAAGTAGATCAGTGTATATACTGCAAGGTTAGTCGGGGGAAATATATTTTTCTCATACTTTATGTAGATGATATTTTACTTGCAAGTAGTGACATTAGATTACTGTATGAAACAAAGCAGATGTTATTGAAAAATTTTGACATGAAAGACCTTGGTGAGGCATCTTTTGTTCTTGGTATTGAGGTCCATAGGGATTGTTCTAGCCGTTCATTGGTTTTGTCACAAAGGGAATTTATTGATCGTATTTTAGAAAGATTCAATATGTAGCATTACAATCCAGTAAATGCTCTTGTTATTAAGAGTGATAAATTGAGTCTTTCACAATACCCTAATTCAGATTTTGAGAAAACTCAAATAAAGAATGTACCTAATGCTCGTGTGCTTGGAAGTATCATGTATACTCAAGTTTGCACTATATCAGATATTGCCTTTGCGACGGGACTTCTAAGCAGATATTAGTCAAATCCAGGACGCGATCACTCAGTTGCTGCCAATAAGATTTTAAGGTACTTAAAGAGGACAATAGATTATATGCTGATTTATAGACGTGTTTTGGACTTGCAACTATTAGGGTATTCAAATGCAAATTTTGCTAGCTATCAAGATGATAAGAAGTCAACAACAGGATACATATTTATGTTGCCAAGAGGTGCAATATCATGGAAGAGCGAGAAATAGAAATCTATATCTTCTTCTACCATGCAAGCGGAGTTTGTATCATGTTTTTCAGCTGCTACTTAGACTATTTAGCTCCGGAACCTCATGAGGGAGTTAACAGTTTTTGATTTTGTGGATAGGCTCATACATTTATATTATAACAATAATTCTGCGGTGTTGTTTATTAATAACAACGGAAGTCTCAAGGGGTCTAAGCACATGGAGGTCAAGTTTTTGACCATAAAAGAATCAGTATAGAATGATGATGTTGCAGTAGATCATATTCGATATGGTTGCAAATCCACTAACTAAAGGCCTACGCCCTTCTGTATTTGAGCGACATGTTATTAGCATGGGCTTATGAGTATCTTAAGATATTGTTATTTAGTGGGAGCTGTTTTTACTTTTCCTCTAATAAGTTTACATCTATGTTTGTTACATTTAGTAACATTTTGATATATATATTTATATATCAACTTTTACAATCAATAAAATTTTCATTGAATGAATTGTTATTATATTGAATATATATCGATAAAAGTCTTAAGGTATTGTATAAACCTTGAGTGAAGGCTAGGGACATCAGGTTATTAGCCTTGTGCATATGTCTTGTTATGCATAAAGAAATGTTAACCGTAAAGACAAGGCATATGTGGGTTCATTGGAACCATAAAGATATTCTCTAATGGCACAAAATCGAGGGTTAGGAGTGGTCCCTCAATTTTTACGCAACTAGATATTCTAGGTTCAAGGATTTGGATTGCACTAATATTTCTATTAGCACTCTTTCAGTACCTTATAGTTTATCATGTTTTCTAATATGTCCATGCATGTTTTTTTACTTTTTCGTGCCAATAAAATTAACTAGGTAATCATGCCTAGATGATCAATTTTATGCAATTCTATTTCTACCAAAAGAAAGAAAAACAATCAATTAGAATTTAAAGACATTGCAGTAAGTAAACATTCAAGAAAATAGTTTAAGGAAAGCAGTAAATCTAACATGCAATCCTAATGAAGATTAAATCGAAAGAAAGAAACTTGCAACTCATCGGCCATTTATACATCATAAGACAACCCAAAACATGTATCAAAAAACAAATGGTACAAAAACAAGGTTGGATTAGATGTCGACCATTCATCGTCTTCATGTCTTGGAGAGTCTCCACTCCCATAGACCTATTTTAAGCCTAATCTAATACTAAGACTAGGTACATACAAGATGAAAAAAAAAATCAACATTATACAAATAATCACAATCACAAAACAATCAAGAAAATCATAGAGTATGCATAATTGATCAAATTTGGCCTTGGGGTCAGCCTTTGTGATTCATGCGTCCATTTGATTAGGAGACCTACCCCAATTCATTTTTATGGCTTATAGTTATCAATCACCATTTGTGTTCTTGCATGGCAACCAATGCTAAAAAGCCCCTAAGAGATGTTCTAGGTGTAACCTAAAGGTATCCCACGAGATCATGCATCACTTCTATGCATACATCTAAAAATCACATGCATAGCAGAAAGTAAACATGCAGGCAAGCTCTCAAGCCTTAGTTCTCAATCAATCAAGCAATTTTAGTGAGCCAACACTGGATCACTTATTCAGTCAACAAGCGTCAAACACAATCTCAAACGTTTGATGAAAGTAAACACATCAAAGGCTAATGGGTTCAAGCGATGCCCAAAAACCATTTAAATAACAATTAAAAAGTGAATTGTAAAGAAAAGTTGTAAGGAAAGTTTGTTAATTGCATAGCAAAGTTATATCACAGTTACGGAACACATTTAATCATCAATGCTAACTCAGGTGCATCTTGTGCACACTGATTGAGCTTTGCAGATACTCTAAATATGGTCCAAACCTAGACAACATCAATGCCAAGCCAAAACATGATTTGGAAATTTGGAACGTTAAGGATGACATGAAAACTTTAAAATTTTGTGCATGAGCATCACTTGAACAAAAATCAAGTTCAAACTAGAAAGAATATGAAATTTTAGATGGTTTCACAACATTCGAAAAGTTTGAAAAAGCATGGTAAAGTGCTTTTTATTTTTTTGGGGATTTTTGTGTACAAAGTTCAAAAAATGAGGATCAAAACTCGTAAAGACAAATGAGCTCAATTCAACAGGCAAGATGTCATAAAAAATTCTAGAATGAAATCATAGCATAAACCCACAACAACAATCATCAAATGGGGCAAATAAAATCAAATCAATTGAAAAAGAATCCATGGATAATTGTCTCCAGAAAATTACACAACATTGAGAACATCATGAGGAACAACTTTCATGAAGAGAGTTTCCTAAGGTAAGCTACGTAGAAGTTCATAAAAATTTAAGAACACATAGCATCACATCAAAAATGTAACAGGACGACTAGGCATCATGGCAGGTCAACAATGGTTTGTCCTAGTAAACAAAGACTAAAAAATCTAAAATTTTACCATGATATGAACAAGAGAAAGATGAACAAACTTCATTAATGACCCGACCTCAAAACCCTTAATGAGAAAATCATACAAAAATAACAAGAGGTCTAAC
This sequence comes from Eucalyptus microcorys, assembly GCA_014182515.1. Classification (NCBI taxonomy): domain Eukaryota; kingdom Viridiplantae; phylum Streptophyta; class Magnoliopsida; order Myrtales; family Myrtaceae; genus Eucalyptus; species Eucalyptus microcorys. Next base: position 22,353,927 of record CM024567.1, on the reverse strand, counting down.
TCAACAAGGGCAAAGTGGGCATTCCAAATTTCACTAGAAACAAGTTTCTAAGCAAACTTAACAAAAAAAAAAAAGGAAATAGGTCAAGTGACATGTAAATAATGCAAAATTGGCGTCATTGGAAAGATTAAAATGAATCCTAAGACTTTCTAGAGGTGTCGAGTTTGATTAGGGTCAAATTCATGGTCAAATAATATCAATCGCAAAAGCGTGCAAATCAACCATAAGCAAATCTGAAAATGGTGCATGATGATTTACTTGTAAAACCATCTAAACAATGCATAAAAAATGTGAAATTCACACAAGACATAAGGTTGAACGTGACGAAAGTTTGATTAATACATTTAACCCTAAATCGAAGTGCAAAAAGTCACATGGATTCATTAACATTAAAAGGTGATTCATCATTAAGGACAAAATACATGGCAATTTTCCGTTATGAAAAGTCAATCGGATGCATGGTTTTTCACATGGTAAATGACTTTCAAATGAGACATGCCATATATTGGTACGAAGCTTGCGACGTGCTCTTGACATGTTTAGAAAACCTCAAAACCTAATTTGGCTCTTAAAGAGCTCAAATGAAGATGCTTTCATGAGTTCGTGATTAGCCTTAATCACAACAAGTATAGTACAGAACATGAGTCATTTTCGATGACTTGACGACATGCTAAAATCATATGAAAAATCCTACATGTAGAATGCAATGTCATGGTTATTTTCCATGAAGAAACCTAAGTCTAATCTTATTCACACGATCATCCACAAAAATGGCAAAACAGGATGATGCAATTAAAGTCACAAAATGCAGCAGCATTACCGTGTTTTCGCACGCATGATTAACCTAGTAAACGATGATCATTTGGTACAAATTACACCTAGTTAGAAAGCTTGTAATTCATACTAAAACTTTGATGAAGGATGGGAATCCAATTTGACTCCTTTAAGACCTCATTTCAGAGCAAACATAGGTCAAACTCAAGACAGGACAAACTGACCTAAGGACAATTTTTTGAGGTTTTGCCTGACCAAATCAACTCCGAAAATTCTATAAAAAAAAATAATAAATTATATGACCAAGACATTTTTCTATAACTTCTATGAACAAACCATCTCCAAAATCTCGATACGAAAATCAATAGAAAAATAACAAAGAAACAGCACGTCCAAAGTCAGAACATCAAAACAAATGCAGAACAACAGCAGAATCATCCAACTTTCGAGACGTAATTCAAGTATCAAACGAACTCCATTCAAGGTCTATAACCTATCAATCGAAGCTCATCGAACCTAGATCATATATCTAGAACAACTCAAGACCAAAAAATGAAGTTGACTACCTCAGACCGGCCTTAACAGAAGGTCACATACCAACATGCGATTTTTGCAAAACATGGTAAATCAAGAACAATCATGTTTAAACTCAACTTCAATCAACATAACCTTGTCACATATCAACATATAACATCCAAAATATTCAAATCTAAGTATAAAATACAATCCTAGGTTTGAATCCTAGCCCCGATCAACTAGTCCAATCTCACTTCATTGGATTCACGTTTAGATTCATTACCATTTTGCAATTTCATCAAATCTAATGCGATCAATCGATGATCGAAGCTCCTAATTATCTCATGAATTTCAAGGACTATCGGATGGACACCATGGACTCACCAAAGAGTTGGATCAAGCGGTTGAACAGCTGGTTCATGCGGTTGAGAGAGACCGATCCAATTCGGACCGGTTTCATTGCTGAAAAAGGATTAGGCCACCGAAGTAATTCTGGTGGCTATTCAACCAAACCCCGACCACTGAAGGCTTTAAGATCCAGCTAGGAGAGAATCGACAATGGTTAGACTACCAAAGAAGGTCGATGGACCACCGATTTGGCCTAGTGAAGTCACTGAATGATCCACCAACATCCATGCTGGTAATTGAACTCGGTTTGTGGACTAACTTGGGCATGATGATCGGATGGTCGCTGAGAGAAATGCAGGCGCCGATCGACACTAGCAAGGGGAGAGGAAGATTGGAGGATGGAGTAGTAGTGATGAGACCACCAGCGTAGGGCTATACTTCAGCAAATGACAGTTGCACGTTGTCACGCCACCCCTCGGCGGTCAACTAAAATTTGCGACGTTCCTAGGACACGTCGCTGGCCTTTTTTTTTTTATGCACATGCAAAAGTAAATTAAACAAACCTAAACAACAACAAACATGGGATAGAAAAGCAGGACAACCCAATTTTATATAAACACACTTTATATACAATCCAAGTCAGTCCTACAAGTTTGCACACTAAGGTTTGCCCTAAAAGAACTACCGGGCAACCTCTACTCCGAATCCCTTCGACTCTGGGTCGGGATCCTCCACGACACCCTCCGGTATCTCCAAACTAAGGACCTGAAAATTTATAAACCACGACAGAGTGAGAATAAATCTCAATGAATCAACACTACCTATCTGCACATTAGTACATCACATAAACACTTAAGCATACAGCAAATGCATTCAAGAACTGGAACACATCATATCACTCATCAAATAATTCACAAGAGTCCCGATTATAAGGCCAAATCGTTATGACACGTCCCATTCCGTGCCACACAATTTCGTCTCATAATCAGGTGTAGGTAACTCATATTGGTGGTTCAATCTACACCCGATATTCACTCTCAATATTCAAACTCCAAATTCAAACTCAAACTCAAACTCAAGCTCAATACCATACTCAAGGTTCTAGAGGTGCCCCTCCCCACGAAGTTCCGATATAGTGTGGCAATTAATACCTGACCACAATCAGCAATAGCTCAAGTTACTGGAGGTGGCCCCCACGAAGTCATGTTGTCGTGTAGCACTTAGTTCTCGACTATAATAAGCAATAGCTCAAGGTACTAGAGATGGCTCCCACGAAGTCATGCTGTCATTTAGTACTTAGTTCTTGACTATAATAAGCAACGATACAAGGTTCTAAAGGTGACTCATATGAAGTTTTGTTATCATGCACACTTAGTCCTTTACCTGCTCACAACCATTCGGTTTTTTCAACACATCTCATCATTTTTCAATAGTCGTCACATAAAGTAATAACAATAAACCACAACCATGGCACAACCATTCGCGCATCATCACGCATAACTTCTAAGTATATCATAGGTCAACCACATCACCAAATAGGCATGGTTCAACAATCATAACATCAAAAACAATCACCAAAACTACTACCGGTCCTAACCGGTATAAACGGTCCACTCGCGCGTTTCTGAGTTTAAATCCAGAAATTTAATCAAATGAGTTCGGAAAATTCCCAAATTTGAATATGTTGTAAATGACACATGAAAGAACATTTTTCATGAGACATCTTAACCCAAATTCTTCTAGATTAAGCCCAGTAAATCGCTCAATCTAGTACAAAAACTAGGTCCGTTTCCAAAAAGTCTGTTTTCCGAAATCAGTTTGGTTCGAGGTTTAAAACTTATCCATTTGATCTGAAATTTGACTATGTTAAACTAAAAGATGTGACAAACAACTTTCATGAAGAAACCATTTCAAAATTCGAACTTTAAGAGTTGATAAAAATCTCTTGAATCCTAAAAGGTCACCAGTTCCAGCAAAAACAGAGGTTCCGTTTTCAAATGACGGAGCTGAAATCTCCTTCTTTTTAAATCTCTAAAATATTTGATAAAATATATGTCATAACTGAGTATGTCTAAAACAACTTTCAAGAAGGAATCAACTTCAAAATCTTAACACATTTTGATCCACAAAAATGGCAAACGATGAGGCTCCAAAAATCAGAACTGAGGAAAGTCCATTGAATTGGACTAATCCCTCCTCATTAGTGCTAATCTCACTAATTAGATCAACACTAATCCATATTAAGGCTAATATACCCATTCTAGATTAGCACTAATCCATTTTAAGGCTAATCTCACTTAGTACTAATCTAATTAAGCTAATTAACACTAAACTAACCCTATAAGTGCAATTAACAACCCGATCAAAGATTAGAAAATTAACTCACCAGATTAAGGAGCCGACAGGTTCATGGCGATGATGACACGAAGGCGGTGAAGACCTGTGTCTACGGCGACGCCAAGGGGGTCCGAAAGGGCCCGAAAAACACCTCGCAAGTCACTACTTGAACTGGTTGCTTTGGAGCTACTGGCTTTTACTTGGTTTTTGCTCTATTTGGCTGAGGGTTGAGCTGGTCTCAATGGCTGGTCGAAGCTGGGATGGTTTCAGATGGCGATGGAGGAAGCTCGACGGCTCGGGACGGCGGCCAAGCAACAAGCGACGAGCATAGGCAGCATGAGGGATCGAGCGGGTCTGTTTACGATGACGGGACAGCTCGACAAAGGCTAAAGCTGCAAGGGCTAAAGGGGTTGGTTGAAAGTGCAAAAGGAATCAAGATGGAATAAGAGAAAGAAGAAGATGATGAAGCAAAAACAAAAGTAGCTAGTTTGCTAGTTTCCTAGCTCCAAAAACAACAACAATGGAGAAAACAAAGGCAAGGAAGAAGAAGAAGAGGGGCTCAGCTGAAGAGGGACCACAAATGCCCTCAAAAGTCCAAGAAAAATATCCCAATCACTCATCACAAGACCCTCACTTGTTGCTGCCTCATCCTCAGCCATTTTCCACACCAAAGTTTCTCCAACAAGCCTCCTAAGGTGTCCAAAATGTTGCTCCCCTCCATGGCTACGAATTTTGCACGTTCCCCTTCAAAATCAATTCCAATCCTCTCCAATTGGACTCACAACAAATGTCAAAATGTCAAGGAGGATGCCCACATCACATTCTACATTTAATTAACGCTGAAAATCCACACAAAAATGGCCCTCCAATTTTCCCGGTCCAAAATTGTCTAACTTTGATTTTTCGCCGAAAATCCGGACTCGCCGAAAATTCTTCGGAGGATGAGTCGACATTCCTAAAATAAATCGTGACATAACAGAACTTCCAATTTCTGAAATCGGGTTCAATTTCGTGGTTAATTTCAACCGGATGCGATTTTAGCGTGACATAACCTACCGGATAGCTTTTAGGAATTTTTAGTGCATTTAACCCATGGTCAATTATTTTCGAGCCATATTGTGAACCTTCGACTCATTAGCGACTCTCGATTGTCGTGAAAATCTCGAGATTTCAAATACGGGCACAAAGTACAGAAATGACAGAAAAATCGGTTTAGTGCCATTCGACGAGAATTTTGCAATTAGGTGAAATCACCACACTTTAATTACATGCCTCTATGAAACGACCTATCTCCGGTCTCTTGTCGATTTTGACGATGCCGTCTTGATCCTTATAGATTAGCACGGTCGAACAGTCGATTTGTGGTCGAATTTTCAAATCTATTGCGTTTAGATTTCTTAACGGCTTCAGCTGATAGATTAGTTATCTCATGAGTGATCAGCTCAGAGAAAAAGACTATAGGTGCATCAATGAAAAGCCCAACTCATTCAATCGAAAACAGAATCAGAAAATCAAGCTATCACACACGTGACAAATGAGAGAAGAGAGAGAAATAGTAGGAGAGGGAGAGAGAGACAGAGACAGAGAGAATTTTGAGAGACATTTTTTTGGTGTTTCGATCTGTAAAATGAATAAATGAGCCCCCTTAAGGTTTTGGAGTGAAAAACCTTATATAGTCTTGATTTAAAATCAAATCTCGATTGTCGGTTCAATCCAACAGTCGAAACTTGATCGAATGGCTTAATTAAGCTCATTAGGGGTTAATCCTAATCAAAATGTGTCGCATGATTGTTCAGGTGGCGTCGATGAACAAAAATTGGGAGTTTAAACTCAAATTGCAGTTAAAGCCTAATTATGGGCAATTTTGTAATTTCGTGAAATTTAGGGGTATTTTTGCAAAATCTGAAAAACTAAGGGGCGTAAGGACAAAATACACACAACGAGGAGTCGACAAGTAGTTGCTAGCCTCTAAGAATTGACTGGTAAAAGGCCAAACTGGCCTCCTTCACCGACGGTCTATTGGACCAATTGAACCGATTCCAACTGGTGCAACCAGTTCTTGATCGGTTTAGGCTGGCCAATCCTTGGGGGGCTAAATTTTATGCAATTTAGTCTCTCATGGACTAAATTGAAAGGGAAACTTCTAAATTGAAAGGGAAACTTACTCAACCTAAGGAAAATTATCCGATTCTAAAGATATTAGACCAATAAAACATATAAGTATGATCCATTGATTTTCTATTGACCTTAATTGCTTGATTATCATAAAAAGTAGTGGACCCGAACCATGGGTATACATAATTGGACATTATAGGCCAAATCGGACAATTTCACGTAATTTCTTGATCGAAATTGCAAATTAATCAAAATTCAATTCAATTAATATTACGATACACAAATTCAACTAATTACCCATGTTTAAGATAACCTATCGCATCCAAATTAACTTCGAATTGATGTCACGACTCTTATGCTAAAAATGAATCAAGGTTTAATAATGAAATTGAATCATGATTTGGGAAATTAAATCTTAGTCTCAAATGGGTTAACTTGAATTTCTTTAATTTTTTTTAAATGAAATTTCTTTAATTGAAACTCATTAACTTAGTTTTCTTATATTCAAGAAAGTTGAATTCCTCCAATTGGAAAGTTCCCAAGTGAATATCTTAAAATGGACCCTGGATTTGGACTTATTTCAAGAAAATGAGTTGAATGGAAGCATCCGTTCATAAATCATGAAGAACCGATTTGGACCCCCTAATTAGAGCTAAAAATGGCAATTCGCAATTCGGCACAACCATTCTTGAAACTGAATAAACAAGTGAATGAAAAATAGTCCCTAGATCAAATGTCGTAAAAGGAACTAGACCTAATTATGACTAAAATGAAAATAATTTTATTTTTGGCCGATTTCGAACCTAAAATTGGAAAATTCAAAAAACAAAGTTCTTAATCGATTTTTACAAAATTTTCGACACCAAAATCAAATTGATACTAAAATGAAGTATTTTGTGGATTTTTGATATTTTTCAATTAATTTGGTTAAATGTTTGATCAAAAGTGAACCATTTAGTTGATTTTTCCTAAAATGTTGATTTTTGTATCAAATCTTTAAAAAATTTTAAAATTAATTTGGTTAAAGTGAAATTAAGACTATTTAGGATCTTTTTGTGCAAAAAGCTAACTTTTGACTTAGGGTTGACTTTTGGTTCAAAGATTAATCAAAAAGTCAACTCGAAAGTCAACCATTTGACTTTTTGAGTTTTCAATGGGAATGAATAGGAAATTGTCTAAAAATGACAGAGCAAAAAAATAAAAAATAAAAAAAGACACTTTTGGTTGAGAAATGGGCTCCGTCACGATCGAAGACGCTAATCCTAATTTTTTTAATCTTTAATGACACGTCGGCTAAAATTCATGTGTCAATAGTTACAAGCTTAAACGGTAGTAAAATAGGATAGTAGGCCCAAACATCTCATGGGTCATCCCATCACAAATCAACTCACTCATTAAGATGAACAGTATTTTAGTAATTTCAATATACCAACTTCTTAAAAAGTGCATCTAGGACACCTACGAAGCATGCTTAACGAGGAAAGTTAACTTTTCGAAACATTGATTATGTATATCATTAGAGCAGTCAATGCAACAAGAATTACACTTTTCCCTCATTTGGTTACTTAGAAAGTGCCTCAAAACAACCCTTTAATAAAACCCATATTAGATAGGTTGTTCTATCGGGTTGTAATATATGAGCTGTATATATAAACCGGCTTCATACACTCCACTTAATTCTACCTATTAGGCTGATTATTAAGGCAATTACATAAATAAGGCCAATTATTAAGGGACAAGCTTTAGATGGTCACGAGCACCCTTCATGTCAAGGCGCGCGCCCCATCTTTACCAAGATCTTTCGGAATAACCATTTCTTTTGACTTTGTCAATAAAGTTGATCGAATCAGAAGGAAAATGCTGATGAGAAATGTCCATTTTCGCAAGGCGCTTTCAAAAGACTAACAAAGGGGAAAACATCTCTTTTGCCTTTTCCAAAACTTTCAAAAACCACAGATCTGTATCTCGGGGTTGGTCCATTATAAATCCCTCCAAAGCATCTTTGTTAGTTCTTTACCTTATGATCCGTATCCCAACTTTTGAAGCCCATCAATTGCTCCTTTTGTCTTGTTCCTTCTCTTATAAACTTGAATAGGAGAGTGTGTAGACCTATATCTCTACACTGCACGTGCATTTGGCTGATCACGGGCGATACCCAAGAAAATGACAAAAAAAAAAAGGAACTTGATAGAATGGTGTACATGTTGTGGATGTTGAACTAGGGTTATGGTTCTTTCGGCAAGAGACTGGTAAAAAATCTTTTGCAAAACAATAAAAGAAAGATTAGGCAATACTATTTTACTATTACCAGGCTAAGTGCTCTCGTATTTTAGGGTAGGCAGAATTTTCATTGTCTATCACGCGGCAATCGAATATATTGTCTGATTAAATGATATTCACCGTAAGGTAATTAGAAACGGTAATAAAAATATTTAAAAAAAAATTACCAAGATCACATTACTTATACGCACTTTAGTGGTACCTTACTCCATTGGCCGTGATGTACAAAATATGCTATAAGCAATGAACATACACTTATCATATTCAACGTAAAAGTTCAAATAATGTTACCTGCTTTATTTGAATGAATTCCAATACTTATCATATTCACTATTTTCCCCGGTACTTTACCTCTGTATGTATAGAAACTTTACTAAAACAGACATTCTTTCTTGCTTGCTGTCATACTGCGTCACAGAGCTTTCCTTTCTCATAATGTTTATTAATTGCATTTATGGACATGCACGATCAAGGAGGGGTCAGATCATTAAGTAGGAACGAACAACAGAAGAAATCAAAACTCCCGGTCAAACTTTACTTGTGTTAGGATTTTAGTAGAAAATGGATAAGAAAAGCCGTAAGCGAGCGGTGGGTTTTTCTGTGGCAAAACTGGGAAAGCATGTCACAGTTTCTTCTTATTATCTACCAGTCAAGCGCTCTCTCTCTCTCTCTCTCTCTCTCTCTCTCTCTCTCTCTCTCTCTCTCTAGGCTTTTATCTAGAGCAAGGGAAAGAGACATTGAAATGAGAGAAAAGAAAAGGGAAAGGCGAGAGGGGGGGAGGGTGAGAGAGAGAGAGAGAGAGAGAGAGAGAGAGAGATGGATCCAAAGAGAGTTTTTGAAGACACCGATCAGGCACTTAAAATAGGAAAAAGCAGAGGTTTTTTCCTCTGATGAAGAAGAAGTATGGAAGCCCCTCTTGATGGGTACATCTCACAACCTTCGTATCTTTTCTTTTTTTTTGCCCCCCTTTACTAAGTGTTTTTTCCCCATATGTCGCTTTCATCGATTAACCCCACCCTCTGAAGTATTCCGTCTTCTCCTTCTTCCCTCTCCTTGACTCCTTGACTGACAGTTCAGGGAAAACAAGAAATGCAAAAGCCCAAAAAAGAAAAAAAAAAAGGGAGATCAACAATCATAATAACTTCATCAAGTGACATGATAACCTTTCTTTTCGTAATCATAGCAGCCACACTTTTTTTTGAAGATTTTTCTTTCGGTCGAAGTTTTTTTTTATTAAGATTAAAAAATAGATGGGTTATGTTCTGTTGCATTTTTTACCCTCTTTTTATGAATTCCTAATGAGATTTTGAGGTTTGAATCATCATTCGTTTGCGTCTGGCTGGTGGTACTGTATTTTCTCTTTTCTTAAGCAGCTTCCGTATAGAGATCAAGGAAAACATTTTCACCCTCCAGAGTCAGTGTCGTGTACGTATCACCACATTAATGGGACTTGAAGCAAGAGAAAGCCCTAGAGCCCAAAAGGAAATCGTCAACAACGAAAGACATAGCCCCTGTCAATTGTGACCCTCTTCAGCTTTTTTATCGATAGAACTGAAGCCATAGCCATCAATGACCTCTCTCTCTCTCTCTCTCGCCCACACACATATTCATGTCACTGAATATTCAGGCATCAAAGTCAGAAAGAGAGAATTAATCAATAAGGATAGATGAATGACAGGAGAGACCATGGATGCAAGCAAAAGATCAGTGATGTTAAAAGTTAAGCTTGGACTTAAAGCTTTTGATCATGTCACTCTAATCAAAATATAGCCCACCTGTATTAAATGGCTAGGAGGGGAAAAAGATATGTACAGATCACAAACACCCATAACGCACGCACACACATAACTCTCATCGATATATATCTGACTCTGAGGGCAAGAAGATAATTAAAGCAAAAAAAAGAAAAAGGGGGAAAAAAAAGAGAGAAAAGAAAACCTCTTCAAAAATAACAAAAAGGAAAAAGAAAAGACAAGAAACCTCAGCCTCAGCTTCTTCAAATAATGCAGGAAAAACTGATCATCGTATCATAATCATCGCCAAGAACCTTAACAAGTCGAAGGAGGCATAAGATTCAACCCTAAGTCGTCCTTCTCCAACACCAAACGAGCCTTGTTGGTCTCCATGTAACCCACTGGACTCGAGTTATACTCTGGGTGCAGCCGCTTCTTCGACAGTAGGGGCACACCGAAGAGCTTCATCTTGTTCATGACCGGCGGATCTTCAAGAATCGTTAGAGAGCTCTGTGTTACGTTGCTGTTACTACGGACGACCGGCTTGACGTGATTGGCAACGACACAACTATTGTTGTTGGGAGCCGCAATGGCATTGGCGTAATTATTGTAACCAAGGAGTTGGTTCGAGGGTTTTTGCACCAGAGAAGGCGGCGACCACGAGTAAGTGCTGGGAGCGACAGGCTTCACGTGGTTCTGGACGAAGTAGATGATGTCATTGTAGAGCTTCTTCATGTGCGCGAGCTCGGACATGAGCATGTTGTTGCTCCTCCGCAGCCTCTCGTTGTCCTCGGATAGGGCAGTGACTGCGGAGCTGTTGTAATTGGCGGCGCTCGCAACAGGCCCCACACTGTTGTTGTGGCCTCCACACCCGCTTCGGGGAGAAGAGAGCGGTGGTGGAGGGGGAGGAGGCGGTGAGTCGCACCAGTGGGAGGAATGCTGGTCGTCGGAATCGGAGGGAGAGATGCTGAGGCGGCTTGGGAAAGGGAAGAAGGCCGGAGTGGGGCCGCTAAGCGGGGAGGCGGAGTGCGGGTGGTGGTGGGTGAGTTGGGGTTGGGCGGTCTTGCGGCGGTGAATCTCGCAGAGTAAATGCTTCTCCCCCTTCCTGAAGAACTCGTTGGCGAATTCCCACCTGTCTGGTACTATCTTCCTAAAACCCTAGTTCATCAAGAGTCCAACAAAAGGCAAAAAAATCAGCCATAGAAATAAGACACAAGTGAATGTGGCAGCTAAATCGTAATAAAACACTAACAAAAGGACTACTGATTGAATCCGGTTCACAACCAGGGTTTTAGAATGAACTAAAAAATATGTGTGTGTGTGTGAGAGAGAGAGAGAGAGAGAGAGGACTTGCACAAATTTGTCTCTTTCACAGACAGAAAGAGAGATGTAAGAACTGAAGAAACAGCAACAAAGAAGAAGAAGAGCACCCATGTGAGTGCAATAAAAACCCATGTCAAGAAACTGCTGAGTCGTGAGTGCAACAAAAACCCATGTCAAGAAATTGCCCAGTGAACTTGGGAAATGAAGTCTTGCATTGCCAATCTGATATGAAACAGCGGGAGCCTTAATCAAGAAAATATGAGGTAACAAAGATTGTTTGGTTGGAGAATTGCTTAAGTTAATCATCAGGACACACAGGAGTGCAGAGACATGGCAAAGACGGAAACGTACATAGGTGTTGAGCTGGCGGACGAAGCTGGAGAAGTTATTGTGCTTAAAGTAGTTCGGGAGGAGGTCGCGGGCGAACTCGGGGGGACGCCACACGACGAAGGTGGAGTCGTCGTCTCCCCACGAGACGATGTGGTCGGTGGAGGGGTCGTCCACCAGCTGGTACGTCTTCGTCAGGAACGGCGCCGGCACCGCCTTCTGTGCCTCCACGGCCACCAGCAAGCCCTCCCCGCACTTGTCCACCATAAGCTGCGCCATCCCTTCTTATTCTATCTCCTCTATCACCAACCCTTCTTCGTTCTTCTCCTTTGAGAGAGAGAGAGACTTGGTTTTCTTTGGTCCGGGGAGGTGGAGGAGAAGGAGGGAGGGTGATGATACTGAGAGAGTGACTTTGGAAGATCGAAAATGGTGGAACGGAGATAGAGAGAGGGGAGAGGATTTTGTTCGGGGGAAGTGCAGGAGAGGAGGGAGGATGAGAGTGAGTGTGACTTTCGGAAGATAAAAATAGGGGGAGAGAGACAGAGAGAGAGAGAGAGATTAATAAAGATAAAAATAAGGAGAGACAAGGAGGCGCTGCAAAGTAAATGCCACTTATAACTAGTCCTATTCAAACAATTAATTCGTTTATGTCTATGGTATTTTACGAACCAATTTGATAAATCCATTGGGATTTCATCTTTAGATCCATCGACGGTAGAGAAAGAATTCTATTTTCGAGCACAAATATTATCGTATTCCACCCACAAAAATAACTCAAATAGCCAAAGTTCTATAACCTTCTAATTAATCGCATTTTTATGGACCCTAATTTTAAGTGGTTGGTTTTTATGTCTCTCAGCATTAATATGGATTCTAGTCATGGAATTCATTTTTCATTCAAGCGACTTCAAATCAAGCTGCATTGCTTGCGGTTGTTTAACGTGAAAAATAGACATGATATTTTTTAGTCTTGACTGTTCATGCGAGCAACAGCAACATTATTTTTAGAATAGTCCTAGTTTTGACTTATTATTTTCGGGTAGGAGGCCTATCCTTTCAAGGTTAATGGGAAGGAAGAAAGAAAACGAGCAGGCTATATTATTATTTATAGAGGGATTTAACTCCTCGGTTGAGGAGAGAGAGAAGGGAATATGTGTCTGTCTGTCTCTATAGGACTGCTATTAAGGGCATTTCAAGACAAACCCGTGACTCTCTCTCTCTCTCTCTCTCTCTCTCTCTCTCTCTCTCTCTCTATAGGCTCTGACATGGATCCCGCGCATACCCACTTAAAATCAATCACAAGGACTATGGTGTACCCTAGTCTCTATTCGGGGAGATTTGTCTCTTCCACTTCCATCTCCCCTCCTTTGAACAAGAGAAATCGACGCATCGAGCAAAATCAACTAAGATGAAAGAAGACATTATTTCTTTCAATGATTTATGATGTAGATTTTGCTAGCATTTTTATGTCTAATAATTTTGCTGGAGTGAATTTAAGTTGTATCCATAAGTTCAAACATTTGTTAATTATATGTAAAACTGAAAAAATAATACCACGAGTTCTTAGTAAGGTCTAAAAGTGCTCAATGAAAGTATTTTATCTATGAGGTAGCTTGATAAAAGGCATACTAGTTTACTCATCATTTTCATGTAAAGCTATAGATAGGGGATCGAATAGGATAGTCTTATCTTTTTGTTCATAATATATACCCATTAAGTTGTTTTCATAATGCGTTGGCTAAACATTATCTAATCATTACTAATGACCATCAAGAATTTGTTACAACTCACATTTTCTTATCTCGGATGATATGGTTCATCAAACTCTAGGGTTTTCACATGTCCCACATGCTAAATTGGGTTACCCACTTCCAAGGGTGATTTTGAACTCTGATTTTAGGTTATATTCGTATTGTCACCGGCGACCTAGGTTGTGCATGAGTCCTTCCTCCATAGCCACTTCCTAGAAGGGAAACAGATTGGAAAGGAGTTTAAAAGGGCAATCTCGTCATGCCATGTGAACTACTCTCACATGGAAATCTGATATCGATTCGCTTATTTAAGTGGAAGAAAGAAATAAGACGAAGCTTCACTTCACGCCAAACCACAGTGTGTGTCTGTCCTTTTCTGCAGAATTTGTAGCTTAGCCTTTGTTCTTTTAATACAACCAACCATCTCTCTCTCTCTCTCTCTCTCTCTCTCTCTCTCTCTCTCTCTAGTCTCTTCCCAATTTCGAATCCCATCGTTTTCTACTCGAAACACAACACACTCACTAGATCAAACAGTCTGAAATAATAAGGTAAAGGATACATCGAACTACGTGATGGGATTTAAAGCCTGTTTCTGTGTGGCGACATTTCTTCTCTTCTTCTCCTTCTCCTTCCAATTCTCTCTCTCTCTCTCTCTCTCTAGACAATATTCCAAACTTCAATATCATCATGTGTACGCAACACATGGTCTCTGGCCACTACTGACTTTACTCACTAACTTATAAAAGCTACCTCACCTCTCTAGCTTCTATTTCTTTGCTTTTTCTATGTTTATTCTGTTGTTTTTCCTTACAATATTTAGGTGGGTCGTAATCTTTTTCCCTTTTTGATGTGAAATGGTGGGTTATAATCTGCAGACTTCTTTGAGACTACAACTTTGGCTCTTGTCGACTCGGCTTTCTAATTTTTTTGCTGATCTGTATCAGGTGACTGCATTATTGGCCCCAAAAGTTCCCTAGCATCTGAAAAATGTCACAGCTTTTCTAATGTGTATGCGAACTTCGCTTTTTAATGCCCCAAGAAAATATTTTGTTTTTATATATGATGAATAGGGTGTGTGAAGTTTTCTTGATATCTACCCTAGGGCCTCCTTTCCCTTTCACTTCCCCCCCTTATTTCAAGGAGAGGCATGGTTTTTTTCAATGCCTTTTAACATTAAATGATGACCTCTTTTATGACTAAATTGTGCTTTGCCTATGGAATAAGTCGTAAAAAGAAAGGGAAAAAATAAAGGAAACAGCAAAGGATAATCAAAAGGTAGGCCAGTTATTTCTCACTTCTAAAAGTTCCATAAATAGAATATGATAATGCTCGAGACTCTCATTGGAATGAGTGGTTATGTGAGGGATCCTATAAAAGTGAGAAAACAAAAGATTCATTGGTGATTACTAAGTGACAAGAAGGGAGGGGTAGGGACGGAAGACAAAGCCCCGAAAGTGAAACAATAGGAAAATGATGACTAATTATTTCATATAGATACTCATCTGATTATTATGATAATGTCTATGATGCTCATTATTTTTCGGATAAAGTTTGAGGTGCCCCATTCCCCCACACCATATAATTTCTCACTCATCATTTTATCGATTGTCTCGAACTAGAAATGAATATTTCTAC
Organism: Eucalyptus microcorys; assembly: GCA_014182515.1. Classification (NCBI taxonomy): domain Eukaryota; kingdom Viridiplantae; phylum Streptophyta; class Magnoliopsida; order Myrtales; family Myrtaceae; genus Eucalyptus; species Eucalyptus microcorys. The sequence continues at coordinate 22,338,788 of CM024567.1, read as the reverse complement.
GCATTTTGGATCTTCTCTTAGAAGCTTTTGAGAATCTTATCCAAGAAGCCAACACATCTTAACTTTCCAAAAGCATAATATTATACACCATGATTGTTCAAATTTGGGGACTTCGGAAATAGACCCAGTTTTTTTCCTAGTTATTATCCAAACCCTCATTTTTTGAAAAATTTCTCATAAAGAGAAATCAAAAAGTGGGCTTACAGTAATATTTCAGGTATAATCTTTTCGGGTATAATACTTCAGAAATAGACCTGTGTATAATCTTTTCATCAGAACTCTGCTTGTGAAAGTAATATTTCTCTTCTCCCAAACACAAAATAATATTCTCTCGTAAGGCTTATAGTTTATGTCCATCGTGATTGCACATCTAAGTTTTTCAGATAAATAATACTGCAAAGGGGCGTTAAACAGTTAGTAGATGGAACGTATCTACCAAAAATGGTATAATTCATGTGATTTTATCATCATCTTTGTTAAAAATATGCTATATTTATTTGGTCTGAAATTGCAAAAAAAAAAATGCTTATTAAGATGAAAATAAAAAGTATCCTCAAACTGTGCTCTTTTATATGATTTTTAATGTAAACCTTCTGAACTTCTACTTCCCTTTGTTCTTGTTCACACCTTCTTCCCCTCCTGTACTCTGCGCAAATGTGCAGCGGCTGACAAGGGGACAGTCCTGTTTATTGTTCATCGCCCTTGTTTGCCATTCTCGTGATCCCTATTTTGTTCTTTTCCTCTGAGAAAACCATAAATATGATTTTTCTTTTAATTTTTATCATAAAACCTTCTGTTCATGTTACATGTTCTCATGTAAATTTGGGAATATCTTCCATGTTCTCCCCCTCAAAACACCAGTGCAGATGCTCCCACGAGGACAATTCTTCAGTTCCAAGGAAAAAAAAACAATTTGTTTAAATTTGTGTGAATTAATAAAGCAAAAGTTCAAGAAATCCACTAGGTAATTGTAACCATGAAAAGAAAAAGGTTGTTCTTTGGTTTTTCTAATTCAGCTGTGTCTGATTCTTGCCATCAAATTTTTATTCAAATCTAAAAGTGAAGTACAGGCCTGCTGACTGTTTCTCATATACATTTTAAAGGGTCCCATTACTCTATTTAATATTAAATCATGTCTTCATGAATTAGTTTAACATTTTAAAACAATTAGCAGTAGTCCTATAAAATTTTAATTGATATTAAAGCAAGAGATCTGTCTGAAGTCTTTCTAGGTCCCTTATTTGCCTCATCTATTATACTTTAGTATTAGTGAAAGAAAGTATAATATTCATGCAAGGGTATCATATTTCCATATATCAATTTAAGCTTTTTAGAGCAATTGATGGTGGTCCTACAAAAATTAAAAAATAAACAAGCAATAAACAATGTATTCCAGATGATTATACTTTGGACAGGTTTAGTTCTAGTCATTCAAAGATTGAGAGTGGTAAAATTATAGCTAGTCAAGTTTTAAACTGACTAGAAAGCTGATTAAGCGAGAATTGTAGTTGTAATGCAATCTCGACTTGGTATAAAGAGGAACAATAATATTTTAATCGACCATACAGAGAATATGGACACAAGTCAATTCGAGCAAGACAAATATTTAAGGATATATAGCCATTTTATTGCTTTGAATAATAGGCAGTGAGTGTAGTAATTGCAAGAAGGTTTTGAATGATTGTGCACTATAAGTTCTTAATCTTCTTACGAAAGGCAAAAAATCTTGTCACAAGTTTTTTGCTTCTTTGAGTGAACAATAGTAAATTATGTCTAAATTGCAATTGCACTTGAGAGTGAGGGAGAGGGTCAGCCTTTCTTTTTCTAGATTTCCATAGTTGTGGAGTGCTGTTGTGGACCTTTTTTCTCTCTCTCTCCCCTCTTACAAGTTGTCAGCAACTTCACACAGATCCTTACCGAGCCCACCACAATCACCCACCAAGTAAAATAACTCCAAAAGGCATTCACAAACAACCTCTCTCTCTCTCTCTCTCTCTCTCTCTCTCTCTCTCTCTCTCTCTCTCTCTCTCTCTCTCTCCAGAGAGAAGCACGAAGATTCTATTCTAGTTTCTAAAACCAAGTGAAAAGTGAACCCCACCCACACACACCCTCCCCTCACATGACCCTTTCAAATTTTTATCTCACTAAAATCCAGTAAACTGGCAAAAACACTATTTTAAATACACATGCATCTCCCTACGCGAGACTTTCAAGGAGAGACAGCTTAAAACACAGAGCGAATACAGATAAGAATATACGCCAACGTTTTCTTCTTTATAAGAAAAAGAAAAGGTTGATGGATATCCTTCTCTCTCTCTCTCTCTCTCTCTCTCTCTGTGATTATTTAAACGCTCCTCTAAAGTATGGAAGAATCAAAGACCCTTCATTCTAAAACGACAAGCTACAAAGGTTTCTTTCTTCTCTCTGTCTCTTCTCGCACTCTCTTTTGTCCTTATCACTGCACGGCGAGGAACACAATACCACCACCCAACATCTTCATGCCATTTAAAAGACGAAAAAATTGCTCAAAAGAAAAGGTTATTTTAGAAGGAGACTCTGTTCCAGATGCATGTGCACAAGAAACAGCTCAAAAAGAACACAAAACCCTCTCTCTCTCTCTCTCTCTCTCTCTCTCTCTCTCTCTCTCTCTCTCTCCCTCCCATCCATATAAATCTATGTCTAGCCTGCTAGTGTATAATTGAATATAAGCTGGTGGGTTTGGTCAAAGAGGTTTCAAACTATTCTCTCTGCAGCAATTTGGTTGTTGCTTGTGTCACGAGGGCTTATGAGTATATGGATCCCACGAGGAAATGGCATTCTGATTTTAATGGACTGGACAATAATAAAACACCCCTTCATTATTATACTTTGTCTTTCTGGGGCATTTCATGCAGCGATTGATATATGTTAGGGTTTGTCCTTTGGTGCGGACGATGAGATTGGCATTTTATGTCCCTGCGCATAAAGCCACCACCTTTACCATGTCAGAAATTACTAAAGGGATGGTCTCAGATCACAAGATATGCCACTGCTCACAGATTATATAAATCATCCTCTCCCTATGCACATTTGTCTTGAGATTGAGACTTCTTGTGATAAATATTATTTACGGTGAATAGATTTTGTACAAAGGTTAGAATTAAGACCCTCTCATTTTTCAGGAAATATTGATAAATTGATTATAAGTTTGTACTAAATTTGAGGGGTCCAAATTTATGGTTCCATTTTTATTTTCTTTCTTTCTTTTTTCCTTTTTCCCCTTCTTCTCTTCTATTAAAATATGTCTCAAGTTTGAGTCCAATGTGAAATTCGAATATTCTGAATTGGATATGTTGCGGACGTTTGAAATCGAGCAAAGAATATCCAAAGATCAACTTCCCAAAGTTTGAATTTGCGTTGGAGAATTCGGCCATTGAAATAGGAAAGTCCAACTTTTAATTGGATTTGGATTTTGTTTAAAATATATAGAGATATATTTTGGTTAAAATAGGCAAGATAGGAAACAGAATCCTATAAGAAGTTGGCAAAAGAATAAGGGTCTTACTTATATATATAGACTTGTGGCCATGGGTGGTAGAGGTGGATCACAAATTATCTTGAACCGCCACATGAGTGCTTGGTGTTCTGCCGTTGATCATGAAGAATTGTTCTTGAAGCGTCGTCTAGTCGTTGAGTGCTTGGGAGGGATTTTCTTTGTCGTGAATTACATCCAAGAAGGTTTAGTGTTGAAGCCAATTAAATCTTGTGATAAGATTTGCATGTAATTCTTTCGTGAGATTGAGAGATTATTTCTTGAGAAATTTCAGGGCTAAACACTGCATGCGTTATTTGGTGTAATTGGTAACTTAAGTGTTCTCCCCGTGGACGTAGGTCTTTACGACCGAACCACGTAAATCCGGTATCCGATTTATTTTCTTCTTATGTCTATATTATTGTTCAATCGCTCGCCTTTTTGCAACATCTTCTTCCCCAATTCTACATTGATTTATATCCATCCCATTCGTTGCCACTCCAATGTCACCACCATTCGACCCAAAAAAAAAAAAAAAAAGGTCGCTGCCAAACTCAGTCTATACTACCAGATCACCACTTGCCACGTCCAGTGGTACAGGCAATAACAAAAAAATATGACATAACATGATACCTTCTAATTGCGAAGGGGCAGAAAAACATATAGATACAAAATATAACAATATGTTGTCACAAATAAATGATGTTAGACGATCATTACATAATTGTATATGACATTATAGCCCATATTTGACAAATAACGATATTAGAGGATTATCAAAAAACTACGTTGAGTGGAGTCGCTCCAGTATAGGACACAACTTCTATCACTGAACCATCTAGGGAAAAACCAATCAAGATGAAAAGCTACGTTTAATATGATGAATAAGTGATAGTAAATGTGTATGTGCTCTGACTCTTCAAAAAATAAGGCAATTTTGATGAACTTTTAAACAATCGAGAAAATACCATCAACATTTAGTGTATCCAATAGAATTTGCCAACGCATTAGATTCTTTATTAATCATCTATTGGCGTCCTGATAATTTTGTCTATATTCTAAATTTGTTTGTTTATCAACATTACTATTCCAAAACATGTTTTTAGAACGGCAACAAGTTTAACGTATAATTAGGATCACACTTGAAGATACCTCTTATTGAAACTTTATTGTAATTTGTAAACAATAACTCATGCTGTTCTTAGATTAATATCATGGGGCCGTGTTGCTAGCCACTCCTTGAGGCCAAGGACAGGGATTTTCCTGATCTCGCCAAATGGTGCCCATTGCCAATATTTCACTATTGCGGCATGAATGTTTATCTAACATATTAAATATTGAAATGACGATAGTAACCCATGATCATGATACAATCAAATAATAATGAACAAAGTTGGGAACAATGATTAACTTGAAGCACCAATAAATGCAAAATATATGAACAATCAATAATCGGCAACAAAATTTTCGCAAGAAAGGAAGGAGGATGTTTATGTTTTAATTCTGAAAAATAAAATAGAATTCCAGATATGCAGTTTTTGTAAAAGGAATACTATGAAATTCTTTGTTGCATATTTTGGTAAGATACCCAACATCTATGCGATACATTATCATGGGCAATGAAATATCCATCTATTCTTGTCAAAATAAAAGATAGACATTAAATGGTCACCAAAAAGAGAAGGGACGATTCCGTAAATCTTGGAATTTGAAGATGATCTTGAATAAATCACCTTTAACTATGTATTAGTAGAGAGGACTAACAGGAGGAGAGAAACGAAGCCATTTTACTCTAAAGAATATTTCACATATAAGTTGCCCACGTTTTTTTCACGACAAGTCAATGACACAAAGATGATAAGCCTACATGATAAGGTTTGGATCAAAATAGAATCCGCGAAAACTCTAGCAAAGAATTTAATCAATTTGAATATTTATTTTTAAATGATCTGCATAGTTCATTCTATTTCTCTTGCTATAATTTGCAACGACACCAACATGAATAATGTGATAAATATAGTCTTACACCCGTGCAACATACGTGCATCTTGGTAGTGTTGAGATAAAATGCAACCCATTCACGCTTCAAATTTGTAAAAAGATTTTTCAAAATCAGGTGGTTTTGTGTCTTCTTTTTTTTTTTTTCATATTTCATGCGTACTAAGAGGATTGCCTGAAAATGACATTACAAATACGAGAAGTTTGTGGAGATTATGCGTCTAGCGATATTCTTCCATTGGTGGTCACAAAAGGACATATGTACAACCCAATTAAAAATTTTGGATGATGTAAGGTGAGGCACATCCACTAGAACCATAGTGTGAATAGTGCTTGGATAAGTCGTGATAATAAGCTATTTAAAGGGGATGCAAAGGACCGTACGCAATACATAATCTTTTCCTAAATTCCTTCCTTAATCCCCCCATATCGAATGATAAGGGAGGATTGTTATCATCCATATTTATCCTGATGAATGCACATTTTATGTTCAATATAAGGAGAATAATATAGAAGACAATTTTGTCCAAATTTAATGATATCTCAATCTAGTAGTTCTTGGAGAACTTCTTTACAAGCCGCTTCCGTACGAGAAAGCTGTCAATGTGTAATTAGCCCACTTGCCAAAGTTCCTTTTCTTCTCTTCGTCTTTGGGCGTCCAAAGCAACCGCCAAAAGTTGATTCTTGAATTTTCAGGACACTACAACCTTGCTGGGTGAATTTGGATCTTGCCATAGTCCAAGTTATGTCTAACTTCTCGACATTTTTCAAAAATTTTGGAAACAAAAATGTTTAAGAAGTTTGATACCGAATTAGGGCAATTCGGGCAAATGGGTACGCGTGGGTCGTGAATTACAAAATTATAAGAAAGTATGAAGTTAGGCATTAATGGGTGACCCAGACCAAGGCAAGAGTACGCAAAAGATAAAACAATTTATTAGACAAAGTTGTGGTTTTGCATATTTTAAGAAAATTAAAGGGGAAAGTAGGGTTTCATTCCATGCAAAAGTTATAGTCGTCGAGTAAAGAACGAAAGACTCTAGAAAGCAGCTTCCTCTAAGCGTAATCTATCTTGCATGGGTTCAAAAGTGTTTCTTTATCACTAAAAAAAGGGCATTTGCATGGACTATAGTTTCTTATCAACAAAAGAATAGGAGGAAAGAAAATTTTAAAGCTCATTTTAACCTAACTTTAGAGATTTCATTAAAAGGGGAGAACAACAAGAGACGTCTTTCCTCCATTATCTTTTCCTTTGTTTGTGCTTTCCTTTTTCCTTTCCTTTCCTTTCCTTTCCTTTCCTTTTCTTTTCCCCCTTCTTTCCAAAGCCATCAATCCAACATTCAACTTCTACGTTAAAAAGAAACCCTAATACTATCAACATGAGACAGGATGTGACATACCCATGAAAGAATTAGCCGTATATTCTACGAAACACTGCCTACACTTTAAAAAGGAAAAAAGAAGAAGATAGAAAGAGATGTTCCAATTTGTATGATCTCCCTTTTTGATGTGATATGGGAGCTGGACCCATCAATCCCACTAGTAAAAACAACCCCCCTTTTCTTGATCGGTGCGATGATCAAGAACATGGCCGACCTAGCATGCATAAATCAAGAGTGGGACCCGAGTTCGAAGTTTTGGTACTACACAATGTCTTCTTTAATGTTATGACCTAAACATGATTAACCAATAAAGTGTGGTCACCGAATGTCAAAAAAGACACAAATAGAAATGGTGGGTTTCTTATGTGTTCTAATTTTCTGTCCTCCTTTTTCTTTTTTAACTTTTGTTTTCTCTCTTCATGGGGGTCGAGAAGAAGGGAACATAAAAGGCTGTTGGATCACATGCACATCACATTCTTTTTTCTTACCCCTTCTTCTCCTTCTCTTCTTTTGATACTGTGGCTTGATAAAAACGTTAAAGAAAAGGAGGGCAAAAAAATAAAGGTTGTTTTTCTAGGGGGGGAAAAGAAGAGATCGAAAGAAAAAAAAATCCAAAGGAGTCCCCCACGTTTCAAGGCTGCTTCTGCAACTCCTCAATCCAAGGGATTCCGTGTGATGATCAAGACCGAGTGGGTCCCTCCATCATCTTCAACACTATCATTTCATGCATGTTTTAATCTGATGACCCACCGCTCTCTCTCTCTCTCTCTCTCTCTCTGTGGGGCTAAAGTGGCAAATTCTCTCCATTTTCTTTTTCACTTGATGATGTGGTTGATATAGGGAAGTGGGGATGAGGTCTCATTGAAATTTGTTGGGGGAATTATCATATAAATGATCAGATAGTGATCGGTTTATTATTCTGCATTTATCATGGAATCATAATTTGCTGTGTTCCTTAGATCCAGGCGGTGTCCAGGAATCTAAACTGATTTTTGTCTATTTATTTTCTCAAGATAAAGGATTTTGTAACGTTATAGAATTCAGGTAATGATGATGGAAATATTATTGCCAACTAATTATCCACTGAGGAAAAACCCTTTTTGGCAATTCAATCATGTCAGCCAAAAAGTGTGTCTGTGCGAGTTGATGCAGATCATTCAACCACAGCGCACAAACTGGACATTCCACGATCTGCATCTCTCTCTCTCTCTCTCTCTCTCTCTCTCTGCTCTGGGATGAGAATAATCAGGACTCTGCCTTTGCCAAAGCAAAAAGAAGGGATTTGTATGTTCCATCCCACGCGCGCCCAATGCTCGTAAGCATCCACGTTCGATCACATTGGACCAAATTTCAATCATGTGCACAGTGAACATGTTTTTGTGAGCAAATGGTCATGGCCAGCAAATCCCAAGACAATGATACATTTGAAAATCGGTGGTAAAAATGATAGGTTTTGTTAATGATTAGTCAATTTATATAAGCATCAATCATCTAATTTTGCGGGGAAAATAACTGACTTCAACTACTGGTCAAGTACAACAAGGTCTTTGATTGCTTGGATAATACTTGTATGATCTTAATCTATGATTGATATGATTAACATTTGAGGGATAAATTCAACTATGATGAGATAATGGATAACCCACTTACTTTTTTACGAGGACCAAGTGTGTAAATCCCTAGTGTGATTATATGCGTACAGGAGGATTTTATGAGATAACAATAAAGCCATCGATGTTTATAGTATCAATTAGTGGGCGGTCAAAGATCAACATGTGCACTAGTTGAGTTCGGAGGAGTTGGAAATGTTTCGTGGGATGTGCGGACATTTGAGAAAAGAAAAAATTAGAAGCTATCCGAGGAAGTGTTCAGCCTCAATTGAGGGGATAAGAGAAGCTTATCATCCGTGATTTTGATATGTTGAACGATTATCTACTGATGCACCCGCTAGAAGATGTGATCATACGATGGATACTGTGGGTTAAAAGGATGGGGAAGATGGAAAACAACATAAAATGAGATCATGTGAAAAGATATGAAATATTCTAAATGATTCGATACAAAATCAAACACAATTATGTAAAAGGGCCAAGCATCTTAGTGAGACTATGATTAATTGTGATTGTTGTCCTTGCTTTTGTACCATTCATAGACTAGAACATTAATGTTCACATGATGTATAAATATAAATAACCATGTGTGTACATATATTTTGCTGAGATGGTTCCGATGATGTTGACTAGGTCTTATTCATATAAATCATATACTCATTAGATCGGCTAAGATTAGTCTATCCCGATTCTTAAACTTACCGAAAGAGATCCCACCCTAATATCATTAGTAAGAAGTATGCCCGATCCACATTAATCAAGCTCTCAAAAAGAACACTATATGGTAGCTAGCTTCAGAAGGTGCTGGTTAGCTAAATCTATTTGTACCCACATGAAATTTGAAATGGGGGTTATTTTGATTAACATACAAAATATATAGTCTAAAATCACCAAAGTATTATAGAGGTGTCACAACATGTTTCCATATATAATAATGTTAGAGATGCAAGATAGGTTCACAAAATTTGTTAGGGGAATATTTTTCTTTGTATATCCTGATTGGAGAAAAAATGCCTTTACGTGTTGGGTTATAAACCTGCGAGTTATGGACACGTCTTCCATGCTAACTTAATTATACAAAGTTAAATTCATGTGATATTCATGTTTGTTACTCACCAATCAGAAGCACTGAGATGGAGAAAAATATGGGCTAATTTTTGTTATAAGTTTATGTGAGTTTATTGTTGTTTGAATAAGTTTTACATAGAACACACGGTGTTTGTTTCTCTCTACACAAATGCTTTTAAAATTAAGGCTCATGCCTACTCATACCTTCTTAGTACCACCTATATATGCATACATATATGCCTTGATCTCAAGAAAGTGCTTGTAAAAAATTATACTTCTAGTGCACGATTTATATTGTTATATCGATTTTTAGTAAATTTGACTGCGCATCTGTATTGTTGCTACTCTTCCTCGCATGATCCAAGTACATGTGGGCACTCATGTATACAGTAAAAAATGGAATGACTTTGACCACGTATTTGTTTCAGACACCACCAAAATCCAATTCAAATGGAATTGTACGACACCTGATGAAAAAGAAAGGGGAGTGATACAAAGTGAAGGGAAGCCCCTCATGGAGATGTGGCAGAGACCCCACTGACCGAGGGAAAGAAGAAGAAGAAAAAGAAAGTAGAACCCCCCCAAAAAAAACCAGCTTTATAGGGAATAAGGGAGGGTCTTTTGTTTTTTGGCATGATTGAACTGAACTGAAGCAAAGTGCTTCTTCTTCAGAAATTCTTGAAATGGGGCAGTGCAAGAAAACAGTATTATAACTAGGGCTTTAGATGATTCTTTTTACGATAAAAAAGTGAGTGAGTGAGTGAAATGGTGAAAAGAAAAGAAGAGGGGGGGGTAGAGAGAGAGAGAGAGAGAGAGAGAGAGAGCATTACATGAAAAGACACTGAGATCGGCTGAGGGTTTTGCGGTGGGGAGGTGGAAGTGGAGGTGGGAATAATAATCGTCATAATGATAGAGATTGCAGATAGTTGTAATCATGGAGGAAGAGCATATTCACTTTCCTCTTTGTCATCACTTTCTAGGGCATGATTAGAAAAAGTTGATCAATCTTCTCCTTTCCCATGAAGAAAAAAGCACTCTCTCTCTCTCTCTCTCTCTCTCTCTCTCTCTCTCTCTCTCTCTCTCTATCTATCTATTGCTTTTTCTCCTAATACTTCAAACAAACCCTTGCTTCCCAAGACTTATCTTTCCTCATTTACTAGTGAATTCAAAAGAGAGTGTGTTAAGCAAGCTTCATTAGGTGTAGGCCCAGCTTGAGCTCTCTTAATGATCCTCAAGATTTTCTATTTCGAATAGTCGACGAGCCTCTTGAATATTAAAGTCCTCTCACAGTGATAAGGGTTCTACATTCGTACCACCACCAGGGGTTTTGGCTTGCCTTATAATCCGTGAGGATAGTGACATTACGAAAATAAACAGAAAAGTCCTGAATAATTAACATTAGTTTGTAAACTAGGTCGTCCTTGATGAAGGTGTGGCAATTGCTAACAAATGTACACAAGTCCAGAATCAAGTCCATGACCCAGCTTCCTGATGTTATATTTAGTCACAGCCCTTGCATTCATTTACCCTAGTGGAGCTAAAAACCTCAAATAGTTACATTGATCAGTTAAGCCCAATAAGAGTTTGATGTTAGGAACTCATAGAGGTTTTGATTTCGAATTTTGTTTGTGTTGAATGGTGTTCAATCGGACAATATTCAACATCCACATCATGCATCGCATATTTCAATGTATAGTCACTTACAATGGAGTCACTCTAATGCGCAAGATGTTGCTGCAATCAATTTTGCGTGATTGGGTGTTAACAAAAATCATTCTTTTAATGAACTAACGGAAAACATACAATAAATGCAATTGAGGTCTTTATCATAGAATTGTGGTATCAAAAGAGCATCACAGGATATTTAATATGTCCCTATGCTTAACCAAATATCGATTGTGTATATAGATCGATCACCTACATAAGTCACATAGATAGTTATTTTTCTACATCTACTTAAGTATTCTAGGTGTCAAAGACTTAGGTTAATTAAAATCTATTAATGGCCACTCCTTACAATTTTTGAAATTTGAATATCCAATCTAGTAGACAATGTGAGCATAGGCTTTGGGAAAATTGATGTGGGAGTATTTGGATTTATTGATTGATTCAAGTGGAAGATGTCGATTATGCAAAAGAGTTGTTGATTCAGTGGACAGCTTGTTGATTTTGTGGTTGATGATTAGCTAATGAGACATTGATTGATCCGAGACTACTAAGAGACTATCTAACAACCGAAAGTTGTTCTAGACAATTTCCTTTGTTGTTTGGCAATCTTCGAAGATGACTACTGGGCTGCTCAAGGAGACGAACGAATTTAGAGTCTATTTTAATTACTTTGCGTCTAGCCAAGTGTCATTAGGGAGTCTTGAGTGTGTTGTAGTGTTCAAAGAGTCAAAGTTCAAGTCTCTAGATGTTTTAATGCATTTTCTAGTTCCTAGCTCATTATTATGCTTTTCTAGTTCATATGTCTTTAATTAATTAGGTAGTTTCTTGTGTTCAATGTTTAGTCTATTTCCTATATAATTATCCCTCTTTATAATAAGGTGAATTCTCAAATGTAAGATAATGAATTTTTGAGTGTATGAATGTTTGAGATTTTCCTCTGTGAGAGTGATTACCCCTAGTTTCTATATCCTTAGAAGGTGAATTCTTCCTCAATGGTGAGCCAAAGAAGTACTGTATCCTTGGCTAGTGGTTTTCCTATAGGCCTTGGTGGTGCAATTACCCCTAGTTTCTATATCCTTAGAAGGTGGATTCTTCCTCAGTGGTGAGCCAAAGAAGTATTGTATCCTTGGCCGGTGGTTTTCCTATAGGCCTTGGTAGTGAGCTTCTTCAATCCCGAAATCCTGTATCCTAGGCCGGTAGTTTATATAGGCCTTGGTAGTGAGTTTCGTCTATGCCAATCTTAATCCTTGGCTGGTGCCACGTCCCGTACGCCTTGGTTCCGATCATATTCTATCCCTCATTTGGCAATTACCCATTGACATTCATCCCCCATGCACTCACCCTCTTCAATAATCACTCAAAACAACTATCGCACATCCTGCAGCCACATCAAATTGGTATCAAAGCTCAAATTTGAACTCATTTTGAGTGATTCCTTATGTTACCAATCTTGCATCTCCTCTCATATTTCTATTGAAAAAAAAATAACAAAAAAAAAAAAAGAAGAAGAAGAAGAAGAAGAAGAAGAAGAAATGGTTGGTCATCGTCGACGTGGACCAAACATTGAGTTTCCTATAGCACAATAAAGAAGCCTACAAGACATAGAATTAAAAGATTTAAGGAGGCAAGTGTAGTAACTACAAAAGCGTTTACTACACTTCAAACTTCGACAAATGGAGAAAGATATCAACCTCCTAGAAAAACGACTAAAGGCTAGAAAGAGATTTTCAGCTAGCCCTTCCATTAAAGGAGCATATTTCTTCAATTGTACTTCTTTTAACCAAGTTGCGAATTCTTCAAAATAGGAGAAAGAAATGGAAAAGCCCCTCAAGATCGTTAAAGAGCACAAAAACAAATCAGATGGTGAAGATAACAAGTTCTTCAAGTGGTACGAATATGGGCATCTACAAGTGGTTGTCCTCACCAAAAGGTTATCACCATTGAAGACATTGAGAAGATTGATTTGGAACATCAAGAGACTCAATAAAATCCATATGATGTAGAGTTTGAATCAAAGGAGCAAGACCAAATCATAGAACAAGTTGAAGAAAGGAAGATACCTATCATCTAGACATCGTCTAGCAACTATGATATTATGAATGATGGATGTCCACATAAATTTGTTGAGGCAAATCCTGAGGTTATGAAAGAAAAGGGAATGATTATAATGGCTAGAGACATTACTTGCCAATTTCATTTCATATGCCTCGAAATATTCTCTCTCAAGCTAATGTATTATCTAGTTTGTTGGAGAGGCCATCATGGAGATGAGGCAATGACAGGATTTGAGGACAAATCTTCACAGCTTGGGGAGATTGATTCGGGAGCATTGAGATTCATCAATCGATTCAAGAGGAAGATGTCGATTATGCGGAAGAGTTGTTGATTTAGTGGACAAGATGTTGATTTCTTGGTTGATGATCAACTACCGAGACATTGATATTTAAGTTTCTTATCGATCCGAAACTATTAAAAGACTATCTAACAACCGAAGGCTATTCTGGACAATTTCCTTTGTTGTTTGGCGATCTTCAAAGAGGACTATTGAACTACCTCAGGAGACAAAAAAATTTAGAGTCTATTTTAATTACTTTGTGTCTAGTCAAGTGTCATTAGGAGTCTTAAGTGTGTTGTAGTTTTTAAAGAGTCAAAGTTCAAGTCTCTAGATGTTTTAATACATTTTCTAGTTCCTAGGTCATTATTATGCTTTTCTAGTTCCTATGTCTTTAATTAATTAGGTATTTACTTGTGTTCATCTATTTCCTATATAATTATCCCTCCATAAAATGAGGCAAATTCTCAAGATAGTAAATTTTGAGTATATAAATATTTGAGATTTTCCTCTGTGAAAGTGAATATCTTTGGAGAATGGATTACTCGTGGTTTTTACATCCTTAGAAGGTGGATTTTTCCTTGGTAGTGAGCCAAAGAAGCATTGTATCCTTGGCTAGTGGTTTTCCTATAGGCCTTGGTGGTGAGCTTCTTCTATCCCAATCTTGATCCTTGGCTGGTGGCACGTCTTGTACACCTTGGTTCCGATTGTATTCTATCCCTCATTTAGCAATTACCCATCAACATTCATCCCCATATGCCCACCCATCTTCAATAATCATTCAAAAAACTCTCGCCTATCCCACAACCGCATAAAAAATAATAGAAATTGGGGAGCCACAAAAGAGCTATGAATGTGTTAGAGATATTAGTAAATTTTCAAACAGGAGATTTGATGTGAGGTGGAGCAACTAATACACCATAATTGATTAATTATTGATTGACTTAGTTAATCTTTTGATGAAGACATGTCCAAATAGATATGTTGATGGGTTCATACTTGAGTTCTCTTCTTGTGATCTCCTTGGACGAAGTAGCGAGTTTCTATTATGCGTCTCAAAAATTTGTCTAGAGCTAATGGTTGATTGATAACTCCATATGTGTGTGTGTACGCATGCACGCATGTGTATTGATGTTTGGTAAATATCTCATGACTTGGTTTTTGGCAACCTTAATGGTTAGGTTTGGTGAAAGAGACCTAAAGCGAAGGTTGTAATGTGTAGTAATGGTCCTAAGGCCAAACTTAATGATTTGGTCTAGCAGAAGAAACTACGGGGAGAAGGTGAGTTGTAGTTGTTGCGCTACCTTTGACGTGACAAGGTTGAGATTCAAGCTTTGAGACATGTTGATCCAAGTGGAAATATCGATAAGAGTGAGCTAACCCAATACTAAAGCTTCACATGAGGGGAAGACTGTTGATGTGCACTTGTGAGATACATTAGTAAAATCTCACATTGCAGATTTAATTGGAGGTGAAACAAACAATATATCATAGTTGATTATAACTTATTGACCTAAGTTTTTTAATGAAAATGAGTCTAGATTTTTTGATATCCTCAAACTAAATTTTTATTCGAGTCCCATCTCTCTTATGGAGGTCGATAATATTCGTAAGTTTTTTAGAATCCTTGATAGCATCGATTTTCACAGTAGCAAATGGAAATTCCTCCATTGCGATGCTAATTAGTTCAATTTTTTTCCTAAGTATACTTGATCGAGGTAAAATTTTATTGAAAATTAAACTAATACTCTAAAAAAATCTCCAACTTTAACTCCAATCTTAATTTTACCCTTTTTTTTTTTTTGTCTCCTAAAAAACCTCCAACTTCAGGTCCAATCCCAATTATACCATAAACTTCTTTTTGTCTCCTCATAAAAACTACCAATTTTTTTGTTAAGTCTCATATCTACCCATGTTAAGCCCTCGTACAAAATTGTCCTTAGTGATCCTACATGAAATTTCCACATCATTGCTATAGTTTTTCCCCCAAATTACAAATACAAGAAGATGTCTTTTAGAGATGAATTTCCACGTTAGCCCAAACAACATATTCTTGGATATGAAATTAGGCTAAAAGTTAGAGTAATTAGAATTGGTTTTCTTCCATCGCTTTTACTCTTGAAAGAGTCTTTCTTCCATCTTGGTCGAGGATCTTCAATTTTACACTTAGTCTTCAATCTCTCGTGCTCTAGAGTCTTCCATCTCTTGTGTTCAGAGAACTTGCGCTTGGCCACTCAAATAGCTCGCACTTGGGAGTTTTTCAACAAGAAATTTTGGATGGAAGGCTAACGAAGGTAAATTTGGAACTCAAGTAATAGTTGATAGTTTTTTATGAGACAAAAAAAAAGTTTAATGTAGAATTGAAACTAGACTTAAAGTTGAGATTTTTATGGAATTGAAAAAAAAAATTATGGTAAAATTGGGACTCGGCCTAGAACTTGGGCTTTTTATAGAAACTAAAAAAAATTATGGTAAAATTGGGATGGAACCTAAAATGAGTTTTTTAGGGTATTGGTTTGTTGAAAATTGCTGTTGAAAAGTTCTCCACTGATCTTGTGGAAAGTTATTGAATCAGCTTTAGAAAAGCGTTTCAATTTCCCATATTCTTTTGAAACATTTTGCTTTTGATGTTTAAATGTGCCCATGAATAGGAAGTTACCGCATCATTTTTCTTCAAGATAATTCATTTACATGTTCTCTTTCTTCATTTAATTTCTCTGATCTTGTAGACGAGCTGTTTGTATGTGAAAAATTAAAGCTTAAAAGATTTCTAAAGCCAAACTATGCAAATTATATTAAGGAAATAAAAGGATTGACAATATAAAAAAGGGTGCACACATAAATGTAGAATTTGGGATTTGATCTTTTTTTGGTTAGGTTATTCATATGACATAAAATATCCAAATTTTAAAAATTGAAGTTCATGAGAGATAAGATGGAGTAATTTATGCATTTGTCCATCAATAGAATAATTATAAAGCAACTAAATGGGGATATGTTAAGGAAGAAAAAAAGGATTGACATCCCTTAAAAATAGAGATTGCATTTGCTTTATTTTATAATGCTGTTAATATAATCAATGTAAAGTACATAAAGTTTTACTAGTGACATTCTTAATGTTTCGACAAAAAAAAAATACTTAATCTAGATATTTTTCCATATATATATAGGAAGATGTATGCCATATTTTGTTAACAACCACTAGATAACTAAGAGGTGCCTTAATATCATGCACAAGTGCTGTAGATAGTTAAACAAAGGAATAATTGTCAAAAAGTCCTAAACCCATTAAATGACAACCAATTTAATCTCAAACTATTCAATTTGACCAATTTGATTATAAACATTTGGACACTTTGTCAAAATAGTAATTCCACTCAATTTTAGTTAAAGATCGTTGACATAGATATTGGCCAACCTACATGATATAGTTGACATAGACATGGACAATTTTCAATATTTTCTAAATTTGGTTCCTTTTTTTGTTTTTTTTTTTCTTTCTTTTTCTATTTCCCTTCCTTGGTCCCCAAAACCTTGGCACTAGGTCAATGACCTCACCAGATTCGAAGAAGACAACCTTCACCCGCACTCTCCAGATCCAGGGAGGGCAAGAGTGATCCTCACCTGTGCCCAACAAAGTCGTCAGCCATTGCCAAGGCCCAACTGCAAGCGATAAGAAATAGGGAAAGAAAGGAAAAAAAAAAAAAAAGGAAAAAGGAAAAATAGGAAATAATTCAAATAAATTTAAATGATTGTAAAATTCAACCACGTTAGCATCGGTCAGCCATACCACTTAGGATGACTGGCATTTACTAGACTACTATGTCAAGGATTTTAAGCCAAAATTGGAAAAAATATATTAGCAAATCATTAAGATTTTTAGAACTAAATAAATTAAATTAAATAGTTTAGAACTAAATTAACTATCATACAATAGGTTTAAGACTTTTTGTGTTAAACGAACTTAAGGATAATGCTTTGAATTTTGCAATACAAACTTAAACCTAAGATCTTAGCACTAACCGTTCAATCATATGGTGCCTGAGCAAATGAGCCATCATTAAACAAGTAGATTAACAGAAATTGCGAGAACATGGGGTACAATGAAATAGATTTCATCTTTTCATTATCTTATAACTTGCAAATATATTTTAAAGACGCGAAATACGTAAATACGAATGCATTATAATGCTATACCTTGCTAACGATGTTAGAAACTCATTGGACCTAAAGTTTCAATCTCTAGCAAAAGTGCAACATTTACGCAGGGTCAACCCCCATCATCTTGGATCAAAAAAAAAAAAAAAAAAAATGGTTAATACCTTAAAAATCCCAAAATTGGTACACTTGTGACAAATTTACGCCAAACTATTTTTTTGACCATCAAAAACTCCAAACTAGTATACCATTGACAAATTTACCCCAAACTGGTACACTTATGATAAATTTATTCTCTATTAGTTTTCGTTAAATTTTACTGTCAAATTATTAAGTTAAATGACACGTGACAGTTGACTCTTATATTAATTTGGGATTTTACGCTCCATTTGTCATAGTTTACAATCTCTGTGATTTTTTTTGTAGTATTAACCCAATTTAGGAGATGGTATATTTGTTACAAATTTACCAGTTTAGGATTTTGTGCGGTCGAATAAATTAGTTTGGGGTAAATTTGTCATAAATGTACTAGTTTATGATTTTTTATGATTAATTGAGGTAAATTCATCACAGGTGTAGCAGTTTGGGTTTTTTAGGGTATTAACCCCAAAAAAGAGACATCATCTCTCCAGCCCAAAGGAAAAAGAAAAGGAAAAAAAAACATACTTAACATGTTAAGCATGTAATTTGAATAATAATAAAACATACTAACACTATGCCTAATGAATGCTTCTTAACCTACATGTACTTATATGGATCATGCAATTTTCATCTATTTTAATTATAAAGCAAACATTTGAATTTGGTGCCACCATGCTATTCACAAAAATGTAATTGAATTTCCTAATTTTATTATTTGTTGAAATCCATTATTGTAATTTTAACTCTTATCACTTGCTAAATTGATTAAAACGGAGACAAAACACATACCGCTTATCCACTAATTTAAAAGGTCATGAAAGTAACCAATTGTGCATGCAAATATATCATATAAAGCTGGAAAGCTATGACCCTTTTTTTTGTTTATGAACAGAAATTTTGGTTGGTAACCATTTGTTTGCGTTTTTGTTCAAAATCTATTAAAAAAAAGTTGTTTCTTGTTTCCGAAACACTTTTGAAGAAACACTTCTCCTCTTTTCTTCTTCTTTTCTTCTTCTTTTCTTCTTCTTTTTTCTTTGGCCGGTCGCCGGCCTCGTTCTTTTATTCAAAAACTGTTCCTCGAAAAAAATAGTTTTTTCTATTTGGTCCCCGGAAAATTTTTTTAACAGAAACACAAACAAACAGCCCTAACCTTCCGGAAAACAACATT
The DNA here is from genome assembly GCA_014182515.1 of Eucalyptus microcorys. Lineage (NCBI taxonomy): Eukaryota > Viridiplantae > Streptophyta > Magnoliopsida > Myrtales > Myrtaceae > Eucalyptus > Eucalyptus microcorys. Next base: position 22,319,752 of record CM024567.1, on the reverse strand, counting down.
TTTTGTTCTTTTATTCTCTGGAAGAAAAAAAAAATAGAAATTTGTTTGGTAAATTTTTTTTGTTCCCGTGAATAGATTTAAAACAAAATCAAGAAGTAAAAAAAAGTAGTTTCTTGTTCCCGAGAACAATTCTTAGAATTAGTTCCTATTTTTTTCTTTTATCCTCTTTTATTTTCTTTTCTCTTCTTCTCTTTCCCTTTCTTCTTCTTCCTTTTGGCCAATCGCCTACCTCGATTATGGCCGGCGACCAGCCAAACAAGGGCGGGCGTCCTCGCCGGAGCGTTATCAACCCCCAACAACGCCAAGCCATGGCGAGGCTAGTCGGCCCGAGTCTTGCTATGGCTGGGTGAGGCTCAGCCTCGCCTTGGCCAAGCGAACCTCCAATGACCAGCTACAAAGAAAAAGGAGGAAGAAGAAAAAGAAAAAAAAAAAAAAAAAAATTAAGAAAAATATAATAAAATTATTAAAAAAATTAAAAGAAATAAAAGAATTCAAGAATCCTACCCAATGCATTTCTATCCTAAGAATAGAAATTTTGGATAGTTACCAAGCGCGTTCTTTTATTCAGAAATTATTCTTGGAAGTAGAATTAGAAAAAACCACTTCTAATCAAAAATTATTCATCGGAACAAAATCGTTATTAAACGCGTCCTATATGTCGAGGCTTGACACATAAGTTCATCCAATTTCTTAATGAGTTTGTCTCCTGTTAGAGACTTGATAGGAAAGCTTCCTAACACGTCTTATTAGCCTTTTCCTTCAAGTAAGAAGATTACTTATGGATCTAAAATGTTTTTAAATTCTTCAAAATAATGCAAAAAATATGTAAGTTCATATCTCACTATCTAGAGGTTTTGGAAAGTTTTGAGTTTTTTGGCATTACTTAATAATCGAATTATAAGGGTCATAAAACATCCAAAAACCAAAAATCAAAACTAAAGATCGCTCAGAAAATCAAAAGGAGACCGCTTCAGTCATAACAAAAGAAAGCAAATAAAATAAAATAAAAAAAGACATGCCGGGTTTAGCCTCAGCTTACATTCTCATCGATAGAAAAAGCAATGTCAGATGTTGCATACACAAACACACCGCTAAGACCCATAAAAAACTAGGAAGGTCGAGAAATGCTCCCAAGATGAGGAAATGACGTTACTCACACATGCATGCGCAAGAGATGCGGGGCTTCAAATGAGATGAGTATAGTACCGATGTCAAAGCCATCGGACAGCACCTAACGTAGCATCAAAACTTTTAAGATCAACCGCTTTGACATTAAAACTTTTAGAAAAACATCCGTTTAAATTACTCCGGCACTAGACCAAAAAAAAAGAATTACTCTGGCGACTATTCTTGCTAGACTTAGCCTCCCTCTCGATAACATCAAGCCATTTCGGTAAAATATAGGTTTCGGGTATTTAACCAATATCTCACCCAAAATCCACTGGAGAACCCAATTGTGCAATTCAGGTTTCACTACTTCAATACTGAGAGAACTTTCCGATCACTCTTGAGGCCCTTCAATTAGAAGTCCAAGAAATACAGGACTACGGTTGAAATGAATATCAGAAGCTTCTTTGGAATTGCGTCGTCGCATTGAAAGGGAAGTGGAAATATTTCCGGATTACTGAAGAAGGGTAACAACATAAGAACAAACACGTGCCATTGCAAGTCTGTCCTAGGGGCAAGCTAACAGGGAAAAAAAAGGGCAACGCGCAATTACAAACAGAATGGGCAAGCTCTGTGAGATTAACACATCACATACTAAAAAGAAAGGATTAAGATACAACCAATGCAGCAGTTTCTAGGGTCGTATGACACTTCCACATTATTTATAATGGCCCTAAAAGCTTAACTTGTTAGGTGGAAGTGTGACTATACTCTAAATGCTCTAAAATTTTGGCATAAATTTAAACCGTGGAGAGGCAAATAAAGATCTGAAGATCAATTCAAACACTAAATCTTCTGCTTTGATACCTAAAAACTTGAGCCATTAGCTATCAGATGAAGGTATTTAACATTCAATTGTTCTAACTATCATGACATATAGACCTCCATGCCATGAAACTTCGGTGACTGGCATACAGGACAAACCTGAAGCTTACTCTCACAGTATCTACAAAGGCAGAGATGCTTACAAGGTAGCAACAACATACATACTTCATTGACTCTGCAAACTTTACAAATCATCTGCTTTGTACCGTTGGTTCCGTTGCAAAGCAGTTGAATGTCTGTCGCACGAGCGTTGCAGCAAGAAGCTGTATCATGCACCTCACTATCACCACAACCTTCTTTACTATCTCTACTTTGAGCATAGATTTGCTGAAGATTAAACTTAAGAGCGGTGATGATGTTCTCACTGTATCTAGCCTGCTGTTGCCAAGCACCTGCTTCAACGGTGAGATGGTCGATCTGTTCCTTGATTTCCTTATTTTTCTTGTTTATGCTTTCTATTTCTCCTTCTTTCTCCTGGATTTTCTGAAGGACTTGGTCCTCAACAAATGAAATAGACTGAAGTTGGCCAATTTGAATCTTCTGTAAAATAGATTTCTGAAGTTGATCAGCCTGAAATAGGAAGAAAGACAGTTACTGACTAAGCCAATAGTCTTTTTATAGATGCATCACCTTAGAGCAGCACAAATGAAACTGGTCAGTTCAATTCAACATTAGCTGTAATGTCCAAGAAACCAAACAGAGTTTTCTAACAATACTATAAAAATTCCACACTGGAGAATAGAAGAAACACAGTACAGGACAGACTAAAACTGAGTTTTGAACAGATTACCATAGTACTGACAACTTGCCACTCCAACCTTAACACATATCATACTTGCCCACCACATCTTTGATGTGTTTCCTGGGTGTCAAGACATCATACTTGCCCACCACATCTTTGATGTGTTTCCCGGGTGTCAAGACATCATAGTCCCCACACTAATAGCAGGTCCACATCTACCTATTTCACTAATGCATTGTGCCTGAAGATTGATAAGTGGAAGAACAAGTGTACATGCACATCCATCCGGTGCTATTTTCTGGTTCCACATCTGCATTTGACCAGTATATACGTCAAAACATTCCTTTCTTGTGCTCATTATGTTTTGCACTTGCATATTGGAAGGACTAGACTTGCACTAGGTATATATCAATCACATGGAACCCATTTTTAAACGTGAATTTCAATTGCTCATAAACTGAACATGAATATATATTTGATCTCCTAGGTCTTCCTCAAAGTATCTAGAGCAACAATACAACATTGATTCCTCCACAAGTCCAACTAGATAATACACTCAGTCCCTTAATCCCAACTGTAACAATGGCATACCCATCTTAAACATATTATTGGGGCTAGTGCAACTTTGCAATTTGCAACAAGTCCAATGACTTTTCTTACAGATTTCTTTTAATAACATTCTTACAGAGTATTTTGAATCTGCCATATTACATTCATATTGCATGAGTCCAAGGAAAAACAGTCAAGTCTACTTGTCCTGGAATTCTTTTTGGTACATTTCTGGGCTAGTAAAATGTTTGTAGGCAAGGCTAAGCCTTGAAACTTTTGCATATTTCAGAATACATAAGTCCATTGTCCTGGAAAAGAAACCCTCTCTCCAAGCCTTGAAACTTTTGCATATTTTAGAATATATATGGCCATTGTCCTGGAAAAGAAAGTCCTCTGCTCTTGCCCCTCCAGAAGCTTCAGGAGGCACAGCTTCAAGACAGGCCCAAGTGATTTTTGAGGTGCCCCCACACAGATCTTGTTCCCACACCAGGCAGAAAGAGACAAGTCTGGCTGACAGAGAACTCCAAGATCTGTTCTCATGTTTCTGGGACTCTTCATTACTTTTATTGGGGAGTGAATCTCTCTGACAACTCAAAATGCTGAAAGAAACACTTTCTGACAATACAGCAATTACAATTGCAATTCCACAACTACTTCTAAATTCTAACTGTCAAATGGGTAAGGCAACGGTTATACAACATACTAAATACTACCAGCAGGTGCAAATTTACTCAGCAACTCACTTCAAAACAAAAACCCAATGCAATGCACTTCTCTATAATCCCTGGAATTTGAGCTCCTAATCTACTGAAAAAGACATTCTTACAATCTGAAAATATTGTCCACTGGTTTACAGAGTACAAATCCAGGTGATAGTGACACAAGAACTTCCTTTTTTTCTCTTTCATATGGTGATGGAGAAAAGACCAGGGCATAAGATACAATCATGGCCTATAGTTGGCATTCACCTATCAGGAAATGGCAATATATATTCCTGGAATACCAAATCAAGGTGCCCTTCCAGAACTAATTACTGATCTAATTGAAACCAAATGACAAAATAAAACAACCAAGCGAGAAAATATATCAAAATACGCAGAGCTGAGATCAAAATGGACACCTAAGTGAAAGATTAACAAACCTGAAACTTAAGAAATCTGTCAATCTCTGCATCCTGTTGCTGCAACTCTCGATCAACATCATCAGTAAGGAAAGATAACAAGGCAGAGTCTCCAGAAGAAGCCATTTTGCTGTTATCAAGGGACAAACCTAAGCCCGTAGAGACTGATCTGGCTTGCAAGAAATCGATAGACGACACTTGCGAATTGTTGTTCTCGAACAGATCTTGCTCTTCCAATTTTTTCCTCTTCGGTTCCAGCCCAAAATTGAATTGCAGATCAGCCCCACCGTCATTCCCATCTGCAGCAGGGAGAGTACCAGGCGCCACCCCGACAACATTAACTAAATAAAGAGCACGCAACACCACAATAAGCAACAATGTCCAGCCATCACGAAAACAACTGAGCAATCAATCAATCAACATTCGGGTCCGGAAGTAGTACACGTAGTGAGCAGGGAAACCAGTAAGAAGTCCTTCACATTTCGAAAAAAAACTTTAGCTTCCGGAAAGGGCGGATTGACCTCAATATTTTCCAAAAAAAAAAAAAACAAAAAGACAAAGATGAAACCTAGCTGAATTCCATTTCCGCAGTTCCTCGAGAGACACGAGAAAGAATCACAAGTAGCGCTCCTCAATCTAAATCGCCTCGCCATTACTGCGATTTCCTAACTTCCTCCCGCAGATAACGGAAAAACGAACGAAAGATAGGATTAGGGATGGGGATTCTTACAGGGAGGTGCGTACGGAGGATGCTGAGGCCGATCCCGCACGGCGCCGGGGCCGTAGAACGCGGCCAGCGGCGAGACCTGACCGCCGTCTGCGTAGAAATTCCTTTGCGATTCACCAAAAGAAAGGGAGGAAAAGGGTCAGATTGAATCGGATAAGGAGGAATCAGACAACGAGCGAAAACCGTAAGCGAGGTGTAAAACACGAGTACGACGATTCCTTCCCGTACGAGGCGCGGATACCTGAAAGGAGACGACTCCTGCTGCTGCTGCTGCTGAGGTTGGTACAGAGGTTGGAAGAGGTTCGGCGGCATGGCCATGGCTGTTTCAGCTCGAGAGAGAGAGGCTGCTGCTTTTTTCCGCGGAAGAAGAGCGAGGAGGAAAGTTCTTCATATTTGCCATTCGCTCCAGTAGCCGTTTGGATTTTGTAGATCCGGCACCCTTTTTTTGTTGAAAGTTATAAACGAGTCCCTGGGTCAATCTTCTAGAGCCCATAAGCCCAGTGAAATAAGCCCACTTATGGGGCTTAGTCTCTTGCACTAAAGGCGCATTTATTTCGCGAAATATGAATTATTCAAAATAAAAATTTTTAATAAAGATTATTTGTATCACTTATAAAAATGAATAAACAAAAGATATGCTTATGTCCACAAATATATTAAGACAAAATTGTTTCACTATTGAAAAATTATTTATTGATTAAATATTTTAAATGATATAATTAATTATTTTTAGAAAATATTTTTTTAAATTATTCATTTTACGCAAAATAAAAGGAATCCAAATTTGTTTCATGATACTATACATTTCCTTTCAAATTTATTTAATGATGAAACTTGTTTAGTAGATAATCTAGTTCTTATGTTGGTCAACCAATCTCAAGTTTCATTAAAAAAAACAAATGGTCCAAAAGATTGGACCCTTCCTTTTAAGTGCAAGTGATGATAATCGAGGACTTTTATAAAAAAATTCTATAAGCATTCCCTTACATTTTATGTTTTATTTGTCAATTAAATTGAAAAATGTGAATTATTGATATATGAGACAAGATGTGGTTGTCCATAATATGTATAGCGAAAATTTCAATCAAGGACTTGAAGTGAGACTATGTTTTCAAATAAGAATTCAAAGTAGATATTATCTCAAATAAGGATATAAAGTGGCTAAATCAGTCTCAAATAAAAGCATGAAATTGCTGGACGACCAAATGTTTCTCCGCCAAGAGTGTGTGACATTTCTAGTGGTTAGAACATGGCCAATTTTGTACCCAAAATATGGATAAAAGTTAACAAACCCTAAAAATAAAGCCCTAAATTCTCCACATTCTTCTTCTTTTCTTCATCTTCTATGTTCTTTGTTCCCTCTCACTTGAGGCACCCAAATTCTCTTTTTGTGGAGTATGATCCTTGACTTCCCAAGTTTCGAAACTCGTATTACTTTCTTGCCTTTGTTTTCTTTTCATGAACTCGTTTCTAGGGGGACTTAAAATCATTTGATTTTAGTGAACTTAAATGGTTCTACCAAAATCATTTCTCTACTAATTATACTTGGTTCAAATCACCTCATGCAATCATCTCTATAGCTTCCTCTTTTAGTTTAACATGCCACATTGGCCATATGAATACAATACAATCTACTCTTTTATCTTCTTCAACAGCAAAGGACCAACTATGTCCCAATAGCTTTTTGTGCTCTACATGGTTTCCATCATAGAGGGGTAAAGTACCACATCTCCAACATCTACAATCAAGTTCAGATAAAGACATATGTCATGATGTAATTTAGACAACATAATTTAGCTTGAGAATATATAGCAAACAAGAGCAACCATATGTTCAAAGCCATTGATCAAGTCAATGGGCCTTAAGGGATAACTGTACAAACTAAATGGTACTATAACAATGCAGGACCTAGACTGGAGAAAAGCAAACCTTCTTCAATACAACAGCCAAAACAGCTATTGTGTGGTTATGTGGTTCTCCTTGATGATAACAAAACACCACTAATTTGATGGAAAAGAGAAGCATTCCAACAAAAGAAATCTTCTAACGAAATAGGCCTATACATATCTATACTTTAAAATGCTCCCAAAATAGACCTATACAGATCCATCCATATTAATTAATAATAAGAAAAAAAAAATTATGCTATTGGTCTTGCATTTCTTCGAAAAAAAAATTGCTTGCCTTCCACTACTTTCAAGTTGAGATCCTTACATCCTTCTCTTTACCTACTATTGGATCAAACTATAAATTGATTAGTCAAAAAAAAGTAAAGCACCACTACTTCAAGGCCCGTTTCTGAGCCCTTCTAGGCCTTGGTTGGTGTCGCCGCTAGGAGGTTTATCACCCGCCTTGGCGTTGCCATCGCCGTGGACTCACCAAAACGCTAAACCGGTGAATTTACTCACTAAACCTTGCTTATGAGGTTAATTATGCTTAAAGGGTGTTTAGATTAACCTAAGTATGGTTAGGTGGTTAGATTAGTTTAGTTAATTTTTAATTAGATAAAATGATGTGATTAGTTTAGTGGATAATTAATTAATGCTAATTAGGTTATTAAATTAGTGTAATCTTGATTGGGCCCTTAATTAATTATTTTAAATTAATTAATTATTTCGATTTTTTATATATTATTTTATTAATTTATATTAATATAATATATTATTTATTTATTTTATTTTCAGAATATATTTTATTATTTTATTATTTTCCGAAAATTGTACCGGGATAGCCGGTGACCGGAATTTCGTGTTAACTGATGTGGTGTGATTGGATTATGAAATTGATTGTTATATTGTGAAATTGAATGGTGATTGAGAAAATTATGGTATTTATTCTAAAAATCTCGGGTGTCAGGTTTTGACACCAAAAAAGAGTTTTTAAGTACTATACCAAATAATGAGGTTTGAAAAGGAAAGGTATCAATTTTTCTAGTCCGAATTAACCGTGTACCCACACACGACTATTTTCGGGATATTTTTAATATGAAAAAAATAGGCTAGGATCACTATTTTAATTTAGGCATTTGTGTGCAATGCATGGTGTCTTAGGCCGAGAATGATTGGTTGTGTGTTGGTTAAGAGAACTTGTCTCGAGCATTTACACCAAACGTTACTAAATCCCATTTCGGGTTACCCATGCATTAGGGTATTGGGTCGTAATAGATTCTGGATCTATATTCCTTCGGGAAAGCCGTCTATGAGAGATGTAGCCGTGCTCAATGGGGAAGAGACGATGCCTAGCTACACCAATAGACCAAACATAGGAGTCGGCAGTACCCTAGAGGGGTTTAATTAACAATTGGAACGCATAATTGATTGAGTTTAATGCGTTTGATTATGAGACAAAATTGTATGGCATAGTATGGGACGTGTCATAATGGTTTTGCCTTATAATCGAAACCCTTGTGATTGATTGAGTTGTTGAGGTGTTTTAATTGTTATATGCATTAATTATATGCATTGTGTTATGAATTGTGCTGACGTGCAAGAAGGAACCGAGGTAAGGTAAGTCCTATGTTCTAATTGTGTGACTATGTGGCTAGAGCGCCCTGATGACGTATTTCCTTCCTAATAGGGGTTTAAGGAGTGGACTTGCTAAAACATTGTCTCACCCCGTCGTGAGCTAAATTTTCAGGTCCTTAGATGGTGATCGTGGAGGACCAACAGCCCCGGAGTCTATGAAGGTGGAGTCCAAAGGATCGGCATATGTATCCGACTTTTGACCAGACTCATTTTTGTATCTAAACCCATTGTTTATAAAAGTTGGCTTTTATGAAATGTGCCCTGCTTTCCTATCCTATGCTGTTTGTTGTTGGGAGTATTTATACGCTTCCGCATGTCCATTTAAAAATGAATGGGTCGGCGATGCATTCTGAGAACGTCACATTTGTATCAACCGCAGAGGGATATGCGCGCGCTCGAGGTTCGGGGCATGACACTAACTCTATACAAACTTGTGCAGTTTTTGAGGCCTCGTGGAATTGGACTAGTGAAGTGATTGTTGTTCATGGAAAAATATTGAAGAACTTGACCACTGCAAATATCTTGTGGCAATTGGCCAACAAACTTGTTAAGGCCCAGCCACAAGCTTGTCAGCTTGATTAAGTTACCTATAATGGATGGAATCGAGCCAGACAGACTGTTACCTATAAGTACAAGATTAGAGAGAGATTCAAGCATTCCTAATTATTTGGGAATAGGACCAAACAACTTATTTTGGTAAAGTTGAAGGATATTCAGATTGCTCATATTCCCTATCATTGATAGGATAGGACCTGTAAAATCACTAGTTAGCAGTTTGAAATGTATGAGGAATCTCATTCCTCCAATTTCTGAAGGTATGGGGCCAGAAAGTTGGTTGTCAGAGGGGTAAAGATATTTCATTTTACTAAGATTCCCCAAAGTTGTAGGGATGGATCCATTGAGATAATTGGCTAGTAGATCAAGTTGAATTAGAGACCCCAACATTCCTATTTCCTTTGGAATGTGCCCAACCAAATGATTATTGAAAAGCCATATCTCTTCCATGCTGCTCATGTTTCCAATGGAAGAAGGAATTGGACCGGTGATTCTGTTGTTCGCTATATGGAGATAAGCGAGAGACTTGAGCCTTCCTATTTCTTTAGGAATGAAACCAACAAGTTTATTATCCGAAAGATATAGATAGGTCAAGTTGCTCAAGCTAAATATCTCATTAGGAATTGCTCAAGCTAAAATCATTATGCGAAAAATTGAGATCTCGTAAAGATCGCAATGACCCAAGTTGAGTGGAATGTTTCCCAAAAGGTTATTTTGAGACAAATCTATATAAGTAATCTTGGCTAGATTAGCCATGCTCGAAGGGGTTTTCCCAAAGAACGAGTTGTTGGCAAGTGTTAGAGTGATCAAGTTGGGCAATTAGGAGAAATTGAGCTAATGAAGCGTACCATATAAGGTAGAATTTGAAGGGTTCAAGCTTGCAACGCTTCCGAGAGAATCACAATTGATTCCGCGCCATGAACAAGGATTGGTTCCATTCCACGAAGACAAAGTAGCGCGACTCTCGCTGTCTAGCTTAGACTTCCGTGTTAGGAGTGCCTTCACTTCCTCATATCTCGTTTGGTTACTAGCACCGGCAAGGGCCACCAGAGAGGAGCTTCGAGATGAAGCAAGAAAAGGCATTTTGTGCGTAAGCAGGAGAAGGACATAAGCGAGGAACAACATTGAGAGTTGTTTTTGAGATGAGGCCATGACAGGTTGTTTAGGTTTTATGGGGTAGGCTTTCTTTTGTTTCTAGTTGCGTATGTGTTGAATTGGACGGAGTACAACTAACATATTTATAGAAGCAATTGGGACCGTCAAGTCAACAAGAAGTCAATAATCACTTCTTTTGGTTACAGGGTTACCTCTCCAAGCAACAGGTGAACTTCGTGAACATGTTGGGGCCACCCTGCCTGCCTCGTAATCTAGGTGGGCTGATAAGATTGCTTTCTTTATTATAACGTGCTGATGTCCGCCCAACCAACACCCCTTAAGTTCCCCCATGTATATCTGTCTTCTCCAAAATGAGGGAATATCCTCTAAGTGCTTTACAACCTATAAGTCTTGAGGTCTAGATTGAATTAGGATGAAGCCCTTTAAGCACATGCTTAGGTCCACTTCTTCCTGGTGAATGAGAGAATTTCAAATTTCATTTTAGTCAAAATTTACACAAAACTATCCAAATTTTGAGGTAGTATGCGTTTATCCCTAAACTTTCAATGCTTACATAAATATCTCAAGAACTTCCATGTCACGAAATTAACCTTTCGTTATTTTTATCCATAAATATGTGCAAAGACTTATTAGTCTTGTATAGAGCAAAGACTGGGATGTAAGTGGACAACACGAAAACGTAATATTGCCGTAATACAATCCCAACCTGCATTAATATAAAGTCGTTGTCGAAAAAGCATGAAATTCAAGAAAGGCACAACGAAGTGCTGATTTCCTTTTTCTAATATAAATACCCATGGTTGTTTCGAGCTATTTTGTCTCTCTGTTTTTATGTGGAGATTGTAATCATAAATGTAGAAGCCATCGTCAAGAAAGTCAATTTTGGCATGAGGCGTTATAGGCACGATTGCTTAAGTCTTAATGATTTGGAAATTATTTTTCTAAGATATCACTTACAAAAATGAATGAACAAAAAAACTTTTTATTATTTACGAAAATATTTAGACATCAACTACCATTATCGTGCCATGGTGTGCTAAACTACAATGGAGCATCAATTGGTACACAAAATACTGAGCAATAGCATATTCTTATTAACACTTTTATAGCACTCAATATATTTTACCATCTTTGATGCTTTGTAGTCTTCTTCTTTACAAACCATCAACGTGGCTGGCCAATTGATGAATCAGTCATTTTTTTCTTTTTCGAGGTCTCTTCTAGCCGTTCGCGTGTGAGCAAAATGCCAAACAACTCATGCTGAGTTAACTAATTGCGGCATACTTCATGTAAAAAGACATTTTGATTGTTGGCATCATAATGGGCTAGTAGTGAGCGGGTTGCTAACTTAGGACCCACGTGGCATGGATGATGTGGAGTCGTTATGGCTTAAATGGAACATTTTATAGTGCGTGTAGACCTCTTACATAAACGCATAGAAGTTTTAGACATAGGAATGAACTGCTCCATGGTCATGCCAAAAAATCCCTAGGCGTATTTCCTTTTGACTTCCGCCAATATAGCTTGTTATCTTTGTCCTCATGTGAGCAAATGGCATGAGCCTTTGGGGATCTCTATTTTTTTTCTCATAGGATGTATAGGTCTCACAACCCAGCTTAACTTGGCAAGATATCATTACGTATGTTAATAAATTGCAATTTCACTTAAAGATTTGGAGATTGAGAGTGAATAACCTATAAGAAATATTTTTGTGCTAGTTTTCCCATCATATAGTATATTCTAGATTGGTCGATCGAAGGTTTGTCATGTTACTTAGTTTCCCATTTTTTTTTCTCGATACAAGCGAGCAGCAGGATGCCTGAGCAATCTTAAGCATGGAATTAGAATATAACAGTTAATAGATGTCTGTTTTAATTGACTTTTCCTTCTCTTCGTCTATTTAGAGTTGCTTAAAAGAATAGCATGCGACTTCAATGTGTGGATAGTTAGGCAAAACAATAATAATAACAATATTGATAAGAGTAATAAATTACCGATAATAAAAATAATAAAATGGTGAAATCACTAATGTGGATTTTCACTCCAACCCCCAACAATATAATATTCCCAATTTCCTTTTTCTTTACAAAAAAGAGGTCGTGCCAAGTTGAATAACCTAATTCATTTTAAGCCAAGAAAAATTTAAGATTTAGAAAATATTTTATGGAAAATAATTGATTGTAGAAAATTAGTCAATGAAAAATATTTTATGAAAATAATTTTAATCTTTTTGTGAGTTTATTTTCATTTATTCATTTTTTTAAATGATATAAGCAATTATTTGTCAGAAAATAATTTTCAAATCTTGAGTTTTTTGGGAAATAAATGCGCCCTAAATTTTCCAATTTTTTCATTGCTTTTATTACTCGAATTTGGCGTCTTTTGGACTACCGTCCCTCCCGCTCTCATCGGATGACTCGACTAATAAACCAATCATCATCAGCCAAGAAACGCACTTCTCGTGACCCCACGTCTCACATCACAACTTTGGGCATCATACATCTAATAATTTTGCAAAGACTAATTAGTCTTCTCTGGAGTAAGGACTGGAATATAAGTCAACACCTCAAAAATTGAATATTGATGGAACGCAGCCACAATTACCTCCATTTATTAATTTTGAATTCGTTGCCAAAAACATCATGAAATTCGACAATTGCACAACCAAGTCCCTTTTTTTTTTTTTTTTTTAATCCTTTTTCCAGAAATGCCGATGGGTGTTTTGAGCTATATATGGTCTCCACTTTATGTAAAGATCGTTATCATAAACATAGAAGTCAGTGGCCGCCAGGGACTGTTAATAGCGACTTATCATTGAGACTCATTTTACCAAGTCAAGATGATAAAGAAACCATCGAGTTCATTTTTCGTGTACCACATTATTGTTTCTGTCCTTGCCGTGACTCTTGAACTGCATTCCAAGTTGACTTGGACTTTGACCATTCCCCAACAACAGAATGGCCCTCTAGTATGTGATAAAAATAAGATGACTCCTCTTTACTGATTCCTAGAACCAAATCCTTGATGGGGTCTTCTTCTCTGAGGTCGTTCACTTCAGTTTTATGGTCTACTTTAACGTTCTTGTTCGTGAAAATTTCAGCAGAAGCATCTTTTGAATCAGAGGCAAATTCTCTGCATCACAGTGGTTGGTGGCCTGCCGCCATTACCAGCAACAATTCTGTGTCCACATGCATGTGGCCGGGCATTTCGTGCAACGATGCAGGAAGCATCACTGGAATTGACTTACCAGAAGAGTACCAGATAGGAGACCGATTTGGTAACCTGAATTTTTCTCTACTTCCGAATCTTACTTCTCTGCAACTGCATCTAAATGGACTCACCGGCTCCATTCCCCTTCAAATATGCGCAGTCCCGAGGCTCTCGCACTTGGACTTGTCCTCGAATTATCTAACTGGTGAGTTGCTCCTTGCCTCGGAAATCTCACTAGTTTAGGATGGCTAGATGTGTCTATCAATCAGTTGTCTGGCTCTATTCCCTTAGCACTAGGGAGTTTGAAGAACTTGTTCCGCTTGGACTTACATTTGAACCTTCTCACTGGTCCAATCCCGATTACCTTCGGTCGTTTGAGCAATTTAAGCCTCATTGACCTTAGCTCAAATCAGTTAGATGGCATCATCCCTGCGGAAACTGGGAACCTCAGCAAACTATGCTCTATTGATATAAGCGGTAACGAATTTGAGGGAGCGATTCCACCTACTCTCAGTCGTCTGTTCAATTTAAGGTCTCTTCATCTTTCCTCCAATCGATTAGATGGTTCTATTCCTCCTGAGATAGGGGATCTCAAGAACTTGCATACGATGGATCTGAGCTTTAATAACTTTGTTGGATCAATTCTTTCAACTCTAGTTCTTCTCTCCAATTTGACATTCCTTGGTCTCTCCACCAATCGATTCGGCGGTTCCATTCCTCCTAAAATGGGGAAACTCAAGAACTTGGTCACTATGGATCTAAGCTCCAACGATTTCAACGAGTCAGTCCCGTGGAGTCTCTGGAATTTGACAAACTTAAGATACCTATACCTGCAACGGAACCAATTCACCAACTCCATTTCGTCCAGAATAGGATATCTAGAGAACATCAATCGCATGGATTTAAGTGGTAACAAGTTCAGTGGTGCCATTCCCTCATCCATTGGGAATTTAAAGAGTTTATCACATCTCAATTTGCAAGAAAACGGGTTCAGTGGCTCTATTCCATTAGAAATAGGTCATTTGGACAACTTGATTGAGATGAGGCTGAGCCATAATTCCTTTATCTGCCCCATCCCTTCCTCTCTGGGAAACCTGGTAAGCTTGAAATCTTTGTATCTGCAAGCCAATCATTTCAATTGTTCCATCCCGCGGGCAATAGCAAATCTGACGAGTCTCATCAACCTGGACATGAGCTCAAATGACTTGATCGGATCAATTCCGAGTGAACTTGGGAGTTTACCCATATTAAAGTATCTTGACCTCCGCCATAATTCGCTCTCCGGCACTATACCAAAAAGCATGGAGTTTGCTTCTCTCTCTTCTGTGAATTTATCATACAACTCCTTGATGGGTCCAATCCCACGACATCTCCTGGATACTTATTCGCGTAGTGCTTTCAACGGAAACAAAGATTTGTACACTATAGAAGGAGAAAGCAGCAACCTTGAACCTCCATTTGCACCTGTGAGTAGCCCCATTCCTTTGAGGACCCCTCCTTTCTTGAGCAAGCCTTCCGCAGTGATGTTATCGCTACCTTGCCTTTTAGTTGTCGCTTCAATTATGGGGTCTTGCTTCTTTCTTTGGTGCGCATTGAAGAGGGTTCAGCCAGAGGAGACAGTAGAAAAGGATGGAAATTTCTTGTCAATATGGAATTATGATGGGAAGATAGCATATGAAGACATAATTGCTGCCACGGAAGACTTTGACATCAAATACTGCATTCGAAGAGGTGCTTATGGTAGTGTACAGGGCGCAATTGCCGAATGGGAAGGCTGTAGCACTGAAGAAGGTTAATCGCTCTGAAGCCGAGGACCCAAATTTCAATAGAAGCTTTCAAAACGAAGTGAAGCACTTGACTGAAATAAGACACAGAAGCATAATCCGGCTCTATGGTTTCTGCTTGCATAGGCGGTCGATGTTCTTAATTTATGAGTATATGGAGAGAGGGAGTCTATTTTGTGTTCTGAGAAATGACACTGAAGCAATGGAGTTAGATTGGGTGAGGAGAGTGAATCTCATCCAGGATATGGCACACGCCCTGTCTTACTTGCATCACGGGTGTACTCAGCCCGTTATTCATAGGGACATATCCAGCAGCAACGTTTTACTCAACAATGAAATGCGGGCTGTCCTATCAGATTTCGGGGCGGCAAGGCTACTAAGGGAAATTCTTCGTCCAATCTCACTTCAAACATAGTAGGGACCCATGGATATCTTGCTCCAGGTGACTACTCATCTTGTTTCTTGAACAAATTGCAATTATACACTCACCTAAGTCGTTGACCTAGTAACAGGATCCCAGGGCATTTTAGAGGCTCTGTACTGGGCAACAATTTTTACGAAGAAACACGTTTGGTAAATTTGCATTCTTTTTTGCTTAAAGTCAACGTTGGACTGTTGGCCCTCGACAACCGGTCACCGGCCATGGCCGAGGCCGGCGACCGGCCAAAGGAAAAAGAAAATAAGGAAGTTTAGAGAAGAGAGAAAATAGTAACTCCCAGCACATTCCAACCCTGTTTGATCAATAAATAAAGGGCAAAGGAAATGGATTATTTCTAAACTTTGGTCCAATGTGCAATATTGTCATCAATTTTTAATTTGTTAATGTGCTCTTTGTTAATGTGCTCCCCCTGAACTTTTAATTTATTTAATATAATCTTGAAACTTTGATTTAATGTTTAATATGGTCCTTGAGTTGTTATATATTTTTATGTAGCCTAGGGGCTATATGAACATTTATCAATAGTTTAGGGACCATATTAAACAAATTAAAAGTCTAGAAACATTGCACAATGGAGCAAATTTTAAAAGCACATTGGACCAAAATTTAAAGATCATTTGTGCTATTAACAATTGACATATAGCTACTTTTTATTAACAAGGAAACCGTATATTACTAGAAAATAATGTAGAGGGATCATTCAAATTCATGACGTTTGTGTTCTTTTCATAGAGCTCGCTTATACGCTCGTGGTCAACGAGAAAAGTGACGTATATGGCTTCGGAGTAGTTGCATTGGAGGCTATAATGGGCAAGCATCCAAGAGAGATCATATCAAGTTTGTGGACATCATCGGAAGATCATATAATGCTACATCAAATATTAGACCCGCGTCTGCCTTATCCAAGAGAGAATTCCTGGGCGAGAGATATAGCCATAGCAGTCACTTTAGCGCTTGCTTGCTTGAGTTCCAAGCCCAAATTACGGCCAACAATGAAACAGGTGTCCGAGGCTTTTCTAGCTCGAAAGTTACAATTAGCCAAGCCCTTTCACGCAATTTCATTGATTGAGCTTCGCATAAATCGAGAGGCGTGGAGAGACGACAGGTCCGAAACTTCACCGAGACTCGAACAGTAAAATGTGGGTTTTCAACGTGGTTATAAGCTGTAACAGCAGGTTCCATTGGGGTGAAAGCTTTACTTTGTCGATTGGGATTGGAGTGAGAACTTCGTCTATGTGTATATCTGATGTCACAGATCTAATATCAATGACGGATGGACAATAGTCCAGGTGCAATACAGCCGTTGGATTTTTCGTGATAACGTGATTGATGATGTGATTATTCCAGTCCATCGCGGACCAGGTTCATAGCTCTGTAATTGTTCGCTAAATCAATGTAAGTAATCAAACAATCGACTATTATTGTCCAGAAATGTAAGCATCTTGCTGCAACAAGCATCCCCCATCCTGCTTTGCAGTAACTTTATCGTTACTGAAAATGACTGCTGCTAACTTAATGCAATTGAAGGAAAAGCCAAGAAGTGTTAAAATCAAGCAAATTAGACAGTCCACACGAGGATTCATGGACAAGACTCTAAGATAATATGTCGTCAACGAGACAAGACTATATGGCATTTGGCTTCATAAGGCTATTCACTGTTAGAAATTTGAGGAAGACTGAAGATCCTGATAATCAGGATCAAATTCAGAAATATGTAAAATTCTAGAATAACCTCTAGCCATTGATGAAGTTTGATTGAAGCTCAGATTTGCTAAGCCTTGAACAATTGATAAATGAATGCTTCTAGCCAATTGCCCTCTCTAGGGATGAGCATAGGTCCAAAATTGACCCTGGATCGACTCTGGACCAACCTAACCCAACCAGTCCTAGTCCAATTTCCAAGGGCACTGGGTTGGTCCTTGGTCTTGAGACCCCTAGACTTTGCACTGTACAGTTAGTCCTCAGACCTAGGAGTCTAAGGTTGGTCCAATCCAGACCAATCCTGTATATATTATATATTATATGCTTTTGTCTACTCTAAACCCTAGTGCCTCTTCCCCTTGTTCTCTTCGCAATTCAGTTTGTCGTGTGAAATACAAAATAGAACGAAAACCAGCCCTAATTCAATCAAAAAAAAAAAAGAAATAAACCTTCTTCACTTGCCTTGCTCGCTTGCTCGCCTAGTGGCCATTTGCTCACCTTACCATTCGCCTCTATTCCCTTGCCTTGTGTATTTGTTTTTATGGTTTGTTACTTTTAGCAAGTGTAAATTTATGTTTTATGTTATCTTATATTTATGTTTCATATGTGTTGGAGTTCATGGTTTGGTTGCTCAATGTAACATTTCTTATGGATATGTAATTTAAAAAGTAGGGAAAAGACCACCAAAAACCCCAAATTTTACCCA
This sequence comes from Eucalyptus microcorys, assembly GCA_014182515.1. Classification (NCBI taxonomy): domain Eukaryota; kingdom Viridiplantae; phylum Streptophyta; class Magnoliopsida; order Myrtales; family Myrtaceae; genus Eucalyptus; species Eucalyptus microcorys. Next base: position 22,301,587 of record CM024567.1, on the reverse strand, counting down.
AAGTGACAAATTTATCCCAAATTTTTTTTTTGTAACATGAAAAACCCCAAACTTTACCAATCATGAAACATTTACCCCAAACTTTTTTTTGTAACACAAAAAACTCTAAACTTGTATCCGTGTGACACATCTACCCTAAACTTAAAAGCATTTTCATCTTTTACTTTTTAAATTCTTTTTCTTTTTCTTTTTTTCTTCTTCTTCTCTCTTCCCTCCATCGGCCATGGCGGAGGGAAGTTGGACTCAGGCGAGGGTCGCCCTCACCTAGGCTGGCTAGGGCCACCCTCGACTGGGTTGGGCCAGGGCACCCCTCACCCAACCCTCGCCCGACGTAGGCGAAGGCGACCCTCGTCAACGTCGAGCGAGGATGGCCCTTGCTAGATCTAGCGTGAGGGCCGCCCTCATCGGCGTCGAGTAAGGGGTGCCCTCGCCATATCTGGTGAGAAAGGCCCTCGCCCGACCCAGCTAAAGGCCACCCTCGCTCGACGCCGGCAAGGGCGGCCTTAGCCAGCCCAAGCGAGGGCAACCCAAGCGAGGGCAACCCTCGCCTAAGTCTAGTTTCCCTCCGCCATGGCCGACGGAAGGAAGAGAGAAGAAGAAAAAAAAAAAAAAAAAAAAAGATAAATGAAAAAGATAAAAAATAATAAAATAATAATAATAATAATAAAAAAGACGAAAATGCCCTTAGTGGAATAAATATGTCACGATTAGTAAAATTTGGAATTTTTCATGTCACAAAAAAAAAAAGTTTGAAGTAAATTTGTCACTTTGGACAAAATTTGGAGTTTTTGATAGTCTTTTCTCTAAAAAGTATGTTTGTACTTTTAAGAAAAACAAAATGAAATAAAAAATAATCGATTGATCTCAAGTTGACTTTAGAATCGGATCGAATCCATAAGGTTGGTCCGGTCCTTGATCCCATGCCCAATAGAGTCGAGCCTCAATCCTAAAAATTGAGGATCAACACTATGTGAATTGGTCTCTGGATTAGGTATTGGATTGATTCAATCCAGACCATGCTCATCCTTTGTGACGGAAGAGAAAGCGATACCACAGTTCACGTCCCTCGTGAAATGATAGAGATTCCGGTGAAGACTCCTCCACTTGGCGTAACATGGCGTAGAAGACAACTGGACGAATTCCCTATCGAAGTAATTTCCTACAATTCAATATGAGATAACAAAACAAGCAAAGTACAACGAGTTGATTATTTAAAGATTTTTTTCTGATTTGTTTTTTATTCAATTTCTTTGTAGATAAAATTATTATCTTTTATCTTTAACTTTCACCATAATTATAGGTGGTGATATACATATCAATGAAAAGTAACAATTCATCGACTCAATTTCTGAGTTTATTAATGGTATCAGAGCCACACAAGCACACATTGATCTTTTCTTGTATGTATTGTCTCTAATTGAAAGTTATGACCTACCCAGTTTCCTTATCGGAGAAATAGTTGCAAATCATCTCGCAGGTATTGTCTCTAATTGAAAGTCAAGGCCTACTTGGTTTCCTTACCGGAGAAATAGTTGCAAATCATCTTGCACATATTGTCTCTGATTGAAAGTCAAGACCTACTTGATTTCCTTATCAAAGAGATAGTTGCACCAACGTAGACTCAGACATCAGAAAATGGAACCGAAGTTAGTAACCCAAAATACACATTATGGGTGCAGAGTGATTGCCTCATAAAGTCTTGGAGGGCACACTCTCGGAATAGGTTCTCGAACATGCAATTAAACTACAAATAGCAGCAAAAGTATGGAAAGCGCTCATCGATCATTTCAAGCAAAGCTTGGAGACTCATGAGCTTGACCTCCTTGGACAACTTCACCATGTCTAGAAAGAAAATAAGCATTTATCTTATTTACAGTGCAAAATCTTCTACAAATCAATATGTAGATAATAAATCAAATGGAGTATCAATGAGTTGATTATTTGGAGGTCTTTTTTATTTTTTTTATTCAATTTCCTTGGAGATAATATTGTTATTTTTTATCTTTAATTTTCATCATAATTATAGGTGATATCTTTATATATGTTGCACAACATATCAATGAAAAGTAAAGCTTCATCGAATCAATTTTTGAGTTTCTTCATTCCCCATGTTGATTAGACACTTGACGTCAATACTCAAGAGGACTTTCTCTCCATCCAGCCACAACTTTATGCAGAATTGGTCAAACGGTACATATAGAACCATTTAATGATACTCTACTTCGCATGTAAAGGGGGTGTTTCATGTGAAATTCAAGATTCAGGTAGGAGAACGAACAAAATGGAAAGAGTAGAGACGAAATAAGGCGTGTCGGAAGTCCACAACGACCTTTAATTGATTGTGAGATATTCAGTTAGATAAAATTTCTCTCGCAAGTTTAAATATTTGGAAATGGATGAAAAAATGAAAGGTGCTCGGACAAGACAGAGGTTATTAATCTTATTTATGCAGACGACAATGTGTTCTATCGCATATAATGTCTCCAGCAAGCATTGTCAGCTTGTTTCGATCAGTTTGCCTTCTCTTTTTATTTCCTCTTTTGGGTCTTTTGGTATCAACATTTGGTTTGTAGCCTTCGATAGATTTTACCATCTTTGATACTTTGTAGTCTTCTTCTTTACAAACCATCAACGTGGCTGGCCAATAGATGAATCAGTCATTTTTCTTTTTTGAGGTCACGAGAGCCATTCACGAGTGAGCAAAATACCAAACAGCTCATATTGAGTTAACTAATTGCGGCATACTTCTGTGTAAAAAGACTTTTTGATTGTTAGCATCATAGTGGGGTAGTAGTGAGCGGGTTGCTAACCTAGGACCTATGTGGCATGCGTGATGTGGAGTCGTTATGGCTTAAATGGAATATTTCATAGTGCGTGTAAACCTCTTATGTTAACGCATAGAAATTTTAGATATGGAGATCAACTGCTCCATGGTCACGCCAAATAATCCCTTGGCATATTTCCTTTTGACTTCCACCAATATAGCTTGTTATCTTTGTCATCATTTGAGCGAGTGGCGTGAGCCTTCCGGGATCTCTAATTTTTTTTCTCATAGGATATACATGTCTCAACTCAACTTAACTTGGCAAGATTTCATTATGTATGTTAATAAATTGTAATTTCACTTAAAGATTTGGAGATTGAAAGTGAAATAACCTATAACAAATATTTTTGTGCTAGTTTTCCCATCATATAGTATTTTCTATATTGGTCGATCGAAGGTTTTTCGTGTTACTTAGTTTCCCGTTTTATCTCGATACAAGCGAGCGGCAGGATGCCTGAGCAACCGTAGGCATGGAATTAGAATGTGACAGTCAATAGACTTCTTTTTTAATTGATTTTTCCTTCTCTTTGTCTATTTAGAGTTGCCTTAAAAGAATAGTATGCGACTTCAATGTGTGGATAGTTAGGCAAAACAATAATAATAACAATATCGATAAGAGTATTAAATTACAATAATAAAAATAAGAAAATGGTGAAATCACTAACCTGGATTTTCACTCCAACCCCCAACAACATAATATTCCCAATTTCTTTTTCTTTTTTCAAAAAAGAAGTCGTCCCAAGTTGAATAACCTAATTCATTTTAAGGTGCGTTTGTTTTATGAAAAATTTAAGATTTAGAAAATATTTTACAAAAAATGATTGATTGTACTATTTAGCAAGTTAGTCAACGGAGAATGTTTTCATGATTGACAATAATTTATCCCTAACTTTTTTTGTGGGCGATGAAAATATTTTTATTTATTCATTTTTATAAGTGATATGAATGCTTATTTGTTAGAAAACATTTTTCAAATCTTGAATTTTTTGGTGTCTTTAAAATTTTAACATGCATATATATCTAACCACCAAATCGCCCCAGTTTTGTTGTTCTTCCTCTTTGCAAATTAAATCATAATGTTTGCTTCATGAAAATGACTAGGTCAACAAACGATCTAATCCCTCTACAATTATGCCTCAATCTTCAAACCCTGTCATTTGCTTTTAGTATATCACAAATACTCAACTTTAATCACCATTTTTAATTTTATTTCTTTGAAGTGATCGCACAATATCTACTATAAATTAAGAGAAGTAACCTGTCTATATTTATAATGTACCATACACATATTTTTAGTCATTAATATCACAAAAAAACTTCAAATTAATATAGATGTGACAAATTTACTCAAAACTAATTTTTTTAAGCAAAAAAATGAGAAACTTCTATTAATTTCTATTAAATTGAATTGATTATACTTTTAATAAACGTATGATAAAACTTTAAACTAGTACACCCGTAAATTATTATGTGCCATCTAACTCATCAATTTGATGGTAAAATTTAACGAAAACTAATATAACGGATGTGTTAATTTGAGGTTTTTTGTGATATTAATAATATTTTTATAGTCCCCGAATGGTGATTTTCAGTGATTCCTTGGTAAAAGAAAAAATTATTTTTAGAGATGTAAAATGGGATTTTATTCTCCGACGACGACGTCGTTATCTCCCCTCTCCTCTCCTCCCCTCTCCTCTTCCGTGTTCTTAAACCCTACCAAAAAACCTCGGTCGCTCAACCGACCCGCCAAACGTGAACGTCATCTGCTCAATCCACAGCCCTGCAACACCCGAAATCTCGATGGAGGTGGTGATCGCCTCCTCCTCCGTCGCCGACGCCGGCATCGGCTGCTGGGACCTCCACACCGGCGCCGAGCAGCTCCGCCTCAAGTCCTGCGCCTCCACCGCCCGCGGCCTCACCTCCGTCGGCCACCGCTTCGTCGCCTCCTCCCAGCTCCGCGACCCCTCCGCCACTTCCGGCTCCGTCTTCTACTGGTCTTGGGATAGGGTCGGTTTCTCTTCACGTGAAGTTTACACCATTTTTTTTTTCTGGGTTTTTTTATGTTTAGGCTCGTGTTATTGGTGCCGCTCATGTGTTTGATTCTTTGCCTCAATGAGTGAATTTGTTCATTCTGGCCGTGCCCCTTCAATGCAGCCCCAAGTCGAAGTTAAGAGCTTTCCTGCCGAGCCGATTTTGCCGCTCGCGGCGAACAGCGAGGGGACGTACATTGCTGGCGGGGGTGTTTCAGGCGAAATTTACCTATGGGAGGTGAATTTTTTGTATCATTTGTCTTTTAGTTCATCTTGATAAAGAGGGGGGAAAGGGATATTTCGTTTTGGGTGTTGCACCTTGATGTGATTTTGGCGTGGTTTTTGCTGATTTATTTGTAGGTTCCAACTGGTAAACTGCTTAGAAAGTGGCATGCTCATTATAGGGGCGTTACTTGCTTGGTATTTTCGGACGATGATTCGCTCATAATCTCCGGGTCAGAGGACGGATCCGTCAGAGTCTGGTCCCTTTTCATGTACTCAGCTTTACCCTTTTCCCCACCTTGTTAATGAGTTTCAATTGAACGGAAGATGAGTGTGTAATGTCTATTCTGGAAGAGGTTTTGTTAATTGCTCTCTCTCAACGACTTCTTTTGCATTCAGGATATTTGATGATATGAGGAGGCAAGAAGCAACTCATCTCTATGAGCATAGTTTTACTGGGCATGCACTGAGAATAACTGATGTTGTCATTGGTTATGGTGGATCGAATGCAATTATCGTTTCAGCATCAGAGGATCGAACATGCAAGGTATGTCGTTTTTTCATCCACGACAGTTGTTTCTGGAGATATAGTGGAAATGTTGTAGTGGACACAATAAATGTAGCCCTGTCTTTGGCATGTTAGGATCTTAAAATAAGAAATCTCTTGTATAATCACTAGTCCTTTTGATTGGAATTATTCTGCTCTTTTTAACCACTGCTAGTTTGTCCATCCGATTCCCCATAATTTACCGCTGCCCAAGAAATAGTTGAAATTTAATTTTTTGGATCTGGGGTACCTTCAAGTGCCTCATGCATGGGGTTGAAGTCATGCACTATAGTCAACGGTCAATAAAAAGGATGAAAGACATATTTTCTTGGAGCAAGACGTATCTTCTTTGTCATGGAAATTGGTTTTCATTTGCTGCTAAATGTGTGCTAATTATTTACTAAATGTGTGCTAATTATTTACTACTTTTCGTGAACATTATGTCTTTAATTTATGGTTTCTGTAAGATTTATTTTGCCATTTTCTTTTGGTTGTGAAATATTTTTGGGAATTCTTTCACAGTTGTGTGTCAAACTACATCTGTAAGGAATTTATTCTTATGTGCAATTTCCAGGTCTGGAGTTTATCTAAAGGGATATTGTTAAGAAACATTGTCTTTCCATCAATGATATATGCAATTGCTTTGGATCCTGGGGAACATGTCTTCTATGCTGGCAGCAGGGATGGGAAGATATATGTTGCTGCTCTGAATGCTGAAAGTAGCTCTAATGATGCTTATGGAATGTACATAATCGGTTCATTAGCTGATCACAGGTTTGTCATTATCCTATGGTGCCATTGTCTGCGTTTATCCACCTGATCCTAAGATATGATGGAAACTGTTGTAAATCACCCAGTACACCTCGAATATCATCTTTTTGTGGGACCAGCTCAAGAGAATTATTTTGGGTCTCCGTGGCATTCACACCAATTATTTGAGTTATTTCAGAAGTTTGACCATTTTGATATTAGCCTCACGAAGAGTGTGTACCAGTATTAATACGATACACTGGGTATCAAGGAAATTTTTGGTCTCTGATGCATAAGACTTCTTATCAATTTCTATCAAAAAATTTGCAGAGCCTATTTCAATTGTGTACTGATAATTCTTTCCCCTGTTTTTGAACAGCAAAGCTGTCACCTGTCTGACTTACAGTAACAGCTTAAACCTACTAGTTAGTGGCTCAGAGGATGGAATGGTTAGAGTTTTGGACCCTAAAAGTGGAAACGTCGTGCGGATGTTTCGACATTCAAAAGGTTTTATTCTCTAATTGTCACAGCTATTTCATCACTATCAGATGTGTTTATCAGCTTCATCTTGCCATATATTCATGAATATGCGTTGCATAGTCTAGTCCAGAACCTTCTATGTCCCATTATTGTGCATATTCTATGATGTTTATTCATGTATTCAAGTCCTAAACATGTAAGTAGTAACAGTCTCATGTGAATAAAGAGCAGATGATCCTGTTGCTTCATCTGCCTTTCTATTTATGTTTGCATTGGAGATTCAAGTATTGCCATTACCGACATTTTATTGTTCTTTCTGCCTTGACACAGGACCTATTAACAATGTCCAAATTGTGAGGAAGCAACAAGGTTTCAACCCTCGAATGGTTGTAAATCCACAAGGCTCCTCAAGAAGGCATGGATCCTTGTTACCTCCACCTCTAGAAAAATACACTAATTCAAGTGATGATGATTCAGACTTCAGAACAGTTGTTAGTCTGCATGGCACTAGCTATGAACCACTACAGAGTCCACACATCAGTTCAAATGCGATGAATCAACAAATTGAAGAACTACAGGTTTGATATTCATGTCTTTTTTTGAATTGTTATGAGGAGGTTTTAGGGTTGATGTGCAAACACAACCACAGTTGCATGTCATGATATACAGTAATTTTCAAAGTGACTGCATTTGCAAATCAGGTATGTTACGAATGTGGTAACTGAAATTTCAACCTACTTTCAAACAGACCACTTAACTCCCAATTATTAAATCTAGGTTAACCCACTTTGATTTTTCCTCTAATCAGGGCACTCTAATGATTAATTGACCAAAATCTTGCCAGAAATCTGAGTGGAGGCTTACTTGGCTTATTTCAATCTTATGTGTTCACCGAAAGTGTCTCAAGGCACGTGTGTGACTCTATTACACTTTAAATATTCAACTTTAGATAATTTCCATTGCAGGCCATTCAATTTTAGATAACTTATAATAAATTTTGCGACATACCACAACACTTAAGCTGCCAAGTCAGATCAATATTAAATTAGATTAGTGTCAGCTACACAAGCCGCAGAATCCAACTAGGTTTTTGTTGACCATCACTGTAGTGCCCTAATTGAAAGCAAAACTAGGGTTGAGAGACCCTGTTGTTGAAATTGAAAGTGGTCTGACATGTTGAAAGGAAGTAAAAAATTTGGTGACTTTTAATGAACTTACCTGAATTTATACGTTTTGTAAATTAAAAGTGATCAGTCTAAAGGAGAATTCTAGTGATAATTTATCAGTCAAATTTATTCATCATGGTTGATGTGAGCTTGAAGTTTTGGAGTAGGAGAAGATGGAGAAGGAATCAAAACTATGGAGATTGGACAAGGCATGATATAAAGAAGTATACTTCAAATTATTGTGCTGAATAACTTCCCAAAGGCTGAAGTATTCCTTCTCCACTGTCCAGAGCTTTGATTCCTTGTTAAGTGTATCTTTAGAATTTTCAATCTCACATCAGTCGACCATAGCAAATGAATTTGGTTAATGAACCACTAGTTCTCTCTGAGACTGTTCACCCATAATTAACCAAAGCATATGAATTCAGGTTATTTCACTTGAAGTTGCTCATTTGTTTAACTTTTTCTTCCACAAGGCCACCTGATATTGAATTTCAACCTATAACTAACTCAACTTCAATTTTGCTTTCACTTAGGTCACTCTAGTGATAGATTTCCCAAAATTTGTCAGAGACCTGATGTGGCCTACTTGAGTGGTTGATTGTAAAGTTATCTACTTTTAATTTAATCTTGCAGCTTGAGTGCATTGATATCTCATTGAACTTAGGGAAAGTTGATTGGTCTATGATTACAGTTATTTAAAATCGAGTGACCTACAATAGAAGTAATCCTTGAGTTACTAACAGCTACAGTCAGTACAATTGAGCCTCACACATCCACCATGGCATTTTTGGTATATACAAAAGATGGAAATAGGCCACATATGCTGCCACTTGATTTTCTTTTTTAGATTTTGATCAACCGATCATCAGTGGTATACTTGAAAGTAAAACCAAAGCTCAATGACGTAGATTTGTAAAAATAAAAGTTAATGGGGAGTGACCACCAGTGAAGTCCCAGGGTTAAAGTGTCATATGATGAACTTGATTGAGTGTTTTATGTGAGAATAATATGTTATTAGATGCATTGGAGAATATCGTCTAAAGTGTTCTGTGTTGTAAATGATTAAATCACGCGAGAATAAAATCTGTTACGAATTATGAGATGCATTGGCACTCCTCTCTAACCTCTCTGCCATGGCCTTTTTCAGAGACAATCTTCTTCCTATGCTACTGAGATGGAGCTAGAGAGGTTAAAGGTTGATTGCAAAAGATCCATGCAAATGGTTGAAAGATGGAAGCAAATGTATGAAAACTTGCATCAATTTTGTGTAGACGAGCTTTTGGACGTAGATCAAGCTCAGCCAACTAAAGCAGGTTGTACCTGATACAAAATTTTGTCCCTTCCTTTTATAAAATATTACAAAATTTCATGGAAATGATTGGATCGGCATACGTAGTAGTTTCATGAGATGGCTTTTGTTATTACACCCTAAAGTTATATACTGCGCATTATGTTGTTTGCTGTGTGTTCCTCAGGGAACCATGCTCTGATTACTGTTCTGATTTCTCAAGATATGAATGGCCCTCCATCATAAATTAAAGCCCTCAATTCTCTTGGGAGATAAAAGAAAAACTGGTTTCTTACTGGTTTCCAGTCCAATTTTGGTTTAAGCTCACCAATTGTTAACATGGAAATCAAAGGAATGTCGAGCATATTCTGGGGCCAAAATTTTACCTTTACCACAGTCATGCCTATGCTTGCATTCATCGTGATGTAACAGTTAAAACCCTTAAAGAAAAAATTTGTATATCGCTAGAAACTATATTTCATGTAGCTAATTACAAATTAGGTAGTCTCAGTTTACAAATTACTACAAAATCATTACCCAAGACATGTACACTTAATCATATTCCCAACACTCCCTCCGCATCTGTGTGCTTGGTCCTTTCATGAAAAACAAGATTTGAAGCAATTTGAATAGTTGTTTGATCATCATAAAGCACTTTAATAGATTGTGATTGAGTAAATGCCCAACGTACTTATTGGCTCCGACCACCTCAATTCACAAGTGGTTACCGCACTAGTCCTATAGTCAGCTTCTAAACCCATCTAAGTGCAACTTTAACATGCTAAACGTTCAAGCTACCGCATCCTGATTAGAGGGTCAAGCTGTGTCTCGGGATGTTATTTATGTCATGTCAAGTTAAGGGTATAATAAGATCAATTTGGACAAGATCCATTTAATAATCATATTGGGAATCTCCAAACACAGCCATTTGGTACAGGTAACCCAAACACGAACCTATTACTCGTTTGTCATGTAGGTTAGTGACGATGAGACATTAAAGACGTGCTCCGGGAAAAGATGTTTGTTTTAGCGGCCCTAGAGTTATCGAGTCTACAGATCCAAAAGAGAGAAATTCATTCATTCCTAAAGCTCTGCTCGTCGAAGGGGCTGCATGTGATACAGGAGCATAATTCAATTTCTAGGTATTTCAAGTGTCTCCTTTCTGTATTAAGTCTTTCATTCTGTTATTGGGTTACTAAGCAGTCATTTGCCAGTCAACATGACTTTTAATGAGCTCAATTGTTGTAGAAGTTATTATATTATATCAAGGTTTGAGAGGTTTGAGATTGTCTAATATCTGTAACCCCAGTACAAATAAGCATCCATGTCACTTTGTCATTGATTTTTCTAATTTATAAACGTTGTTGGTTTCTATGAACCCAAGAATACTTTATTTCTATTCCAGCTTCAATTCATCTCAATTCTAACCTCGTTCGTTGTTCTTTTGCTGTCTTTTACCTTTCTGACTGCATCAAATTGGTATCAAAGCCCCATGTTACAATTTTCCATACATCAAATTGGTATCAAAGTGAAAGGGGTCCTAACTTGCAATCATAGCTTCCGTTTGGACCCGATGGTTGGACATAGGTCATGGAAAAGGCGATCAACCCCTACCACTGAAGATGGCTGAGATGTGTATGATTGGAGACTTATTTTGGGCTGCTTAAGCTTTGCAGTGATAGGAAATTGTGGAAGGCCCTAAGGAGAATCTGAAAGGAGACTGTGATCCCTTGGACATGCTGAAAAGTGGTCTCGAGAATGATTCCATTGATGGGTCTGATGAAAATCCCCTTCATGATGCTGGATCCGTGAGTATTGCGATTGGAGGAGGATTGGAAGAGTGATTGCATCAGCCGCTACATTTCAATGGTGGAAGAAAGTTGAGGAGCTACGTGCACGACAAGGCAAGCCAAAAATCAACATTTAGAAGCAAATGAAGCGTAAGTTTTGCGAAAGCAATTTTTGCCTGCCGATTATGCCATGGTGTTGTATGAAAAATTCCACTGGCTTAAGCAAAATCCCATCTTGATATAGCAGGATAAGATAAACTTCAACAACATTTCTCCTAGGTTGGGGTTAAGCGAGACTAATGAGCAGATGACTTCTCGCTGTTTAACGGGAGTGAATCAATCCATTAATCTCGAAGATGCTCATCAGTATCATTGATGGCTGAGAAAAGAGTTGCCCCTTACAAGGCACGAAAACCGTTTTATGGCTGGTTTGTTGATGGATTCAGTGCTGTGCGGAAACAGAACAATCAACTAATCAAGACACTCAAATTGAAATAGAACACTGATAGGAGTGATAAAGGGAAGAGTTTAATGCCTAATGGCAAGAATAACAGCTCGACCAATGACTTCTCTAAATCGAACTCGATGTTCCACAAAGGATGTTGAACTTAGCCGAAGCCGAAGCACTAGATGATGTCGAAGATCCTCTCTATGAGGATGGTGAGGCCGGGGAAGACGAACATGACAAGCAAAGATGAGGATGAAGATTGGAGGCGGCATAGCATCTTCAGAACACGTATCCTCTGGGGAATCAAGGCTCGTCATTTGATTTAAGGTTGTGGGGGCATGAACAACGTTATTTCCACAGTTGTGGTTGAAAAAATTGAAGTTGCATGCTGAGAAGCGTCCTAACCCTTACAAAATCTGAGTGGCTTAAGAAGGGTAATGACGCACCGGTGACGTCTCAATACTTGGCGAAACTTGATTTCGGTAATAGTCCGGATGACGAGACCTTCCGTGATGCCGTGCCTATGGATGCTAATCACATTCTTTTAGGCCAACCTTGGTTGTACGATCATGACAGAGATCATTGTACTAAACCGAATACTTACTATTATCATATGTGGAATAAATAACATCCTCTTGATCGAGAGAGTACCAGTGCGACGTCCAATTCGCTAAATATGCCCCAAAGTTAATGGGCTGTGTGGTCCGCGGAACAATGCGAAGCGTGAAGTAGAGAACTTATATGTAGTCATTGGCGAAGTAGCGAGGAGCGACCAGCCCAGGGATTTTGCCCATTTACTCTTGAAGTTCAGCAGATTTTGGAGGATTTCGCAGAGATGGTCCATGGTGACTACGATTGCTTTGCTTTTGTAGGAGTGGTAATTGTCACTTATTGAGCCGGGCCTTTCCTCACCCCAGTTCCGAATATGAAGAAGTTTAAGCGAATGCACGTGGAGACTAATTCGTAATTGTCAATAAAGTTTATTGAAGTAGTTATAGTTTATTCAAGACAAGACATACTAGACTTGGTTACAATTTTCATTATAGACTATATATTTTCGTAAAATGCCTTAACTGATTAAGGCTTTTATAAATGGCCAGTCATTCCCTAAATTCTAGGTATAGATTTAGGGTGCGATAGATGGCGTGCCAAGTATTACTTGGGTGGTCCAATGTGAGCGAACAATCTCTTGATTAATATTTGCAGCAGTGAATAGTGACAGCGTGTTCTTATATGTAGAAAGATTGTTATTAAAAACAATTGACTGGGCTATGTAATATTCTCTAAGGAAAATGTCGCTAATAATTTATAAATTTTAGCCCAATATACAATCTCATCCTTAAATTTTTAATTCATTTAATATGATCCCTAAACTATTTCTAAATGCTCAATCTAATTCCTAAATTTGTAATCTATTCAATCTATTCCTGTAACTTTTCATGGCAAAGTTAAATCAGTCTTTCGTTACTATGGACAAGTTTTTGTAGTTACGCTATTGCTTAGATTTTTAAAAAAATTTTCATTTCAATTTATTTCTCAAATTAAAAACATATGTTACCTTTTCACCTTCTTGGTCTTTATAAATATTACAATTGTTCTGATTTTATCTTGTGATCTCTAGAATATTAAAAGCAGTACCTCATTTAGAGTTGTATCGAGTGGATGGTCCTGCTATTTTAAATTTCTAATTTACAGAATTTACTAAACTTTGATTGAGAAAACATGAAACAAAAGCTTGAAAATTTCATCTATCTAAGAAATTAAGAACGTGGCTTATATTAATATAAGTATGAGTATCCATTAAAAAATAAATATTATGTTTAGATATGTTCATGAAAATATTAAATTTTTTGAAATAGCCGGAATATCTACCCTATACAACTTTAAATGAGGTTTTACTTTTAGTATTATAAAAAGTAAAAGATAAAATGTACCTAAATGGAACTATTGAAATATTTATAAGAACTATAATGTAAAACCTAATAAACATATAGCATGCTTTTTGTTGATTTTGGGTATATTTGTTTCGGGAAAAATTCATGATAAAGATTTGGTCACAAACCTTATTCAGATTTATCTAGCTACCAAATCATGGCAGCAAGGATGAACCCATGACGAGGACCGCCCCAACCGGGATCCCAAAAAGCTCTGGCATTCGCCACGAGTTGGTCACGGACCGCTTGGACAGGACCTCCATCTCAATCCAGAAGGGGTTGGCAAAGGTGGGGACCATAGAGGTTAGGCTCGCGTCATTCGTCGCATCGGAGACAGCCCGTTCCAGTTGAGTCTGAGTTCCGGCTCCCATGCTTCATGTTTTGCCATGACTTGTTGAATTCGACGAGGATCATGGTGCCACCAGGGGACTCTCGAGCTCCCAGATCAAGTGTGAACTCAGTCTAGTCCTCAAATTTACCAATAACAACGTAATTGGACCCCTAAAAAAAAATTTGGTTAACTTAGTCCATCATTCAGTCTTTTATTACATTTACATGCATTTAGGCATTGATTAAATTTAGATCTAGGTTTAACGCATTCACATCAAACAAACTTTTGTTTTCATCAAATGAAATAGGGGGTTCGGCTGCAAATGTCATTTTAATCAGCCCAACGGACGGCCCAACATTCAAGATAAGCTAGAATTCTTAACTCCAACATTGTGGAGCTCCAAAATAGAAGGATAGGACATCCAAGATGGAAGAAGTTGGTCTTCATTTCAAGATGGTGGGAGTTGGTGATAACTCTAAGGTAAGGGTGAGCATTGGTCCAGGGAACTTGGACCAACCCTGGACAAGTCCTAGACCAGCCCAACCCTATCGGTCTTAGTTCAATTTTTAGAAGGACCGAGTCGGATCCTTAGTCCTAAGACTCTTGGACCCTACACTGTGCAAGAAAGTCCTCGATCTAGGGAGTTTAGAGTTGGTCTAATCCAAACTAACCATGTAGATATTGTATATTATATATTTTATATATATATATTATATATACTATATATTTAATATATTACATATAATATTCTTTTATCTATTATATTGTTTACAGCACTAATTAACATTAATGGCGTTAACGAGTCCTCCTTCAGCATTCTGTTTTGTCCTCTTCTTTCTTTTTTATCTTTGCCAAGTAAGTTCGAAAGAATAAAGCCTTAATTAGAAATTTAGAAACCCTCTTGTGAACAACACTCAACGCTCACCCAACTTCCGCTCGTTGCTCGCTACTCGCTGCTCACCCCTTGCCTAGCTTGCCCTATTACTTTGAAAATCATATGTTGTAAAAGATCATTAACACCATGTCAGCTTAAAAAAACCCTTCTCAACGGCTACTTCAAGTCATTAGTGTCATTCATTAATGTTGGAACTTGAATGCTTATTTTTGTTTTAAGTATGATTCCACAAATCTTTTCATGGAGTATTAGTAATGTGGATCTATGGTAGAATTCTATATTTGAGAAGTGGTACTTCCTTAATAATAGTAGATTTCTTCTAGTGATTTAGAGGATATTAATTAGGGGTTCACTTTTCTAATTGAAAGAAAAAAAAAAGCAATGTGTAGATAATTATATTCCTCAAACTTTCTTGCTCCACTACGACAAAGTTTTATAGAGTTTTACTTTGAGATTTTCTCTAAACTGAGTATTGGATGAAGGTGCATGGTTTAAGCTCATGCTGCTTTTGGCCTTTTTTGTTTATTTTTTTACTTTTTTTTTTTTTTTTTCAAATAGAAATTCATGAAACAATGCTAGTTGGGCTTTTGAAATTATCTTGTTACATTATCTAAAATTTATGTTGGATATGTACTGATGTTTATAGTTTGGTTGATCAACACCGCATTGTTGATGGATATGCAATTTCAAATAGTAGGTTTGTCTTTTCAGGAAATATAGAAAATGAAACAAAAAAATTATTAGTTGATCATGGGTTGACCATGGACCGTAGAGTCGGTCCAATTCTCGATCCCAAGCTCAATAAGATTGGTCATCGGTCCCAAAATTGAGAACCAATACTATGCGGGTTAATCCTTGAGTTAAGTGTTGGACCGGCCAAACCTAAACCATGCTCACCCCTACTCCAAAGTTGTTGGAGTTTTATAAGATTTGAAGGCTTGATAAGATTTGGACAAAATGGATTATGTTCTCAAGGATTGTAGAAGGTCCAGCCCAAATTTCCATGTCCTATGCCTGTGTCATGCACATGTCATGCCTATGCCGTGCATGTAATCTCGAAGGGTTGTTGGTTAAGGTTTAAGGAGGTTTTTCCATCTAAATTTCTAATTTGGACTTAGATTAGGATTAGAATTTCCAAGATTTATTTTTTAGAGGTTAATTCAAGGCGAAGCTTCAGTAGAAAAAAGAGAGGAATTCAGCCTTGAACAACAAAATAAAGAGAGAACTTGAGGGAGAACACAAGGACTCTCGAATAGAACAGGGCAACTGCATAGTCATTAGAAAACGACGAGCACGCCCTCCTCGTTCTTCATATAGAACTTGGAGAAGAGCATGCTAAAACATCAATATAGGTTGTCTTAAAAGGGCAAGGTGAAATGTTATTGGGAAGTTTGGCTTTGGTGTCCAAAACAAAGCGGTTCGGATTGCTCTCTGATAGAAACTCAGCTACTTCATCATTAATTATGAAAATACCTTTTTTTCTTTTTTTTTTTTTGTCTAAAAACACTTTTTCTCTAAAGCATGTTATTCAAGGATCCTCTCAATAAGCGTCTTGATTTTCATAAATAATAAAATTATGAAGATAGCATTTATCCTCAAAGACTCGTTCTGTGTAATATCACGAAAAATAAGACTTGTTATGAATTAGTGATTGTGCCCAGAAAATTAATGTAGAAAAGTGGAAGGGTCTTAGAAGCATCAAATCTCATTATTTTTCTTCATACAAATTTGATATGTATAAACATTGATTTGGCTTTCTCGTTATATCAAAGATTATATTAACTTCAAACAGCACCTTTTCTATTGTAAGGACTCGTGTCAAATTGAAAATGGGATTTACCAAAAGTAAACGATGCCAAGCCATCAAGCCTTAGGTCTAATTATATTAGAGGAAATATTATTTTTTATGAATTTCTTTTAATTATAAGTTTTTCAATTACAGTATAATTATGAGAATAGGTGATTCCATATTATCGGGTAACTATAAAGCCTTTCTTATTCTGTATTGGTGCACTTCAGTTTTAGAGTTAATCAATATACAAGATCATCGTTGCAGACTAAATTCTTTGCTCTTTTAAGAATTCAATTCAAGATATATCGCCCACATTTACTATTGTCAAAAATTTTACAATCACATTACAAATAGCAAATTCATGATCATTTATAAGGCTTTTTAGTTTTTTTGGACACAAAAGTTGTAACGTATAATTTCACATTAATAATGTGAATTTGTCGATTTTACAAACTTAAGTAGATATTTGACATTAATGAAATAAACACGTCAATAAGAAATTGAAAATTTAGGAACTAGATTAAACATTTCGGAATAGTTCAAAAACTACATTAAGCACAATGAATGAATTAAAAGTATTGCAAATTGGATCAAAGTTTAAAGACGGAGAAGCCGCAACCCCATAAATTTTAGTCCCCATATGCAGTTCACACTTTGAATTTTGTTAATCATATGCATGCCCTAGCGATTTTCCCAGCAGAATCCAAAATTAAAGTTTTCGAAGGTTGCTAAAGATGTATTTGCATAGCATTCATGATGTCGAAAATGCATCATGATGTAAGAGAAGCTTTAACTACCGTGGTTGTTCTAAGTTCATGGAAAGAAATGGATGAAGAGCCACTTTGTAATAAAGAGGAGGTTGGGGGCATTGTGGTTCCAATTTTTCGAATTAATAAAAAGGGAAGGAGAGACAACCAGCCTCATTGATCCATTATAGACATTAAGATGAAGGTCTCACGCATATTATAAAATGGTCAATTTGAATTATGGCTATTATACACAAGAGTTCGATGAGCCCATCCCACAACCCCACCAAAATACTTTCAATTGAGAAGTCTCTTTACACAACATATGTCGCAACTAAATAATGTAGTTGGAGCCGTTCAAAGGTTTAATCATGGCGTAAGTCAAACTTGTGAACACATAAAAGACAAATCATGCATTTACTACTAGATCAACCACCTTGATGGTTGGCAACATTTCAGCCGAAATAAAACCATAAGTAGGGATGACTTTTGGGGTGAAGAATTAAATATTAGGGGTGGCATGGGTCCCAAGTAGAACTAGGAACCCAATCGAACCGACCCTAGAAATTATTTAGTTACAAATCTTGAAAATTTGGAATCAACATGGTGCTGCCCAGTTTTAAGGTAGGAACTAAACCTGTCCGGGAACCCAGACAACCTAAATTCTCTCTTTATACTCTTTGCATCGTGTTTGTTGTCGCCTCTCGACCTTTAGTTTATATTCTCTCTCTATCTTAACTTCTCGCTCTACCTTTGCTCCTAAATAACTCAATTTGAAAACTTGGCCCCCGCCAAAGTTCTTTGAGCTCCTACATAACGATGAACTTGAACCAACAGAAGTTTCTGTCAGAGGTTTATTTGTAAAACAAACAAAGTACACTTTTACTTGTTTCACAAAAGAAAGTTGGGAGAATTTCTAGTGTGTTTAAAGAAAAGGTTTAGTATGTGCTAACCCTCACAATACCCACATGCGGGTGCGTAATTATTAGGCGCACATAACACGTTTGCACGCCTGTTTTTTAATTAGCACTAATCCTTTTATTTTTACTTTATTTCGTACGGTTATCTTATTAACATTTATTAGTTCAAAGGTTATTTTTTTGTTTATTAAGTATTTTTGGAAATTATGAAAATTCGGAATTTTATTTATTAAAAAATTATTTTTTATGATTTTTATTATTCCGAATTTTTATGTGTCTTTTGAAGACAATCTTTAGAAATTATACTCATTCACTTTGCAACCTTTCCCGAAGGGTTGCATTTGTTCATTTTTTCAATTTCTTCCAAAAGGATACTTTTGTTCATTTGCAACTTCTTTCAAAAAATACTTTTATTAACTTTGCAACCTTTTGTGAAAAATTACCTATATTTTTTAATACCAATATATATATATATATATGTCAGTATTTTTATTGAATGAATGAGCAATGAAATCATTTTTCAAGTCTTTTTTTTCAAAATTACAGCCATCTTTTCAATTGTTTCCTAAAAAAATTTTGCAAAAATACTAAAATTACTATCTAATATTCTCATTTGAGACTTTGTTGTATTATAAAGAATATTTGCTAGTGATTATTAACAACATCATGGAGCAAATAAATCATTTAAAAAGGCGATATTACACTGTAAAATCTGACTTGATTACTTTATTGATTCGAAGTCATATTTTTTTGTTGTTGCAAGGACTCCTCGAGTGAGTTGGAACTGGAAGTCTTTGACTCCAGCAAAATGCAAATTCCGTGGCCATGTCAAAGTTAGCTAGAGAACCAAATCCTAGAAACGAACGACCGAAGCCGCTTGAGCAAGATTGTATCAACAAATTTCCAAAATAATGGAATGAAACTATCATTTGATGTATCAAAACAGCTAGAGCAAATTATCAAAATAATCCTCTGGTTAAGAGCTCGATCCCAAAACCTTCCTGCAAACATGAGTCCGGTGAATCATTCGTCTCCAACCAAAAAGGAATTGGCTGACTCCTGAGTAGACCCCAAACCGACCCTTAAAGCGCAAGTTCAGCTTCAAAAACTAATAACCCATCCCCACAAGGCAACTTGGAACTTGGACCTACTCTGGAACCACTCATCTCTATTAAAGAATTTTAAGATTACGAAACCAATATGCCATCGTGATAAAGATCGTCCACGGAGAACATGCGTGGAGGATGGTCTAAAAGGTCCTATATTCGGATATCTCGACATCTCACAAGAAAAAGTCTTGACTCATTATTCAGTCCACAGATGGTAAAGATCAGAATGAAGCAAATATCTCCTACAATTTTGCTGAGCTTAAGTACTCGACAGGGGACAGAAAGCAATTGCCGGTCTCAAACAACCAACAACCTCCACACAAAAATCAAGTCCCAATTCTAGTTTCATTGACACAGAACTTAGTATATCCCCTTTCAAACTTATAGGTAGATCGTGGCAAGCAAGCATGTCCAATTTGTACTGTCTAAAGAGAGAATATACCACATATACTCATGACACCGAAGTCAATACACTTACATATATTTCCTAACCCATTACATCTTTTCTTCTAATACATTGGGTACTGAGGAACGAGTACCCATGGGAATGAATTTGATCAAAACCTTGGTGAACTGGTCGTGTTTTATCCATTGATATATGCCAATCGACACGACGTTAGTGTCAGAACAGCGGTAATTGAGACCGCGTACATTCACTTGCTCATCTTCTTTTTTCCTCCGTTTGGCATCCAATTTGTACCAGCTTGAAAGACCTGATAGATCTGTCAGTCAAATTCAAAGGATACAGAGGTCATCTGAAAGACAGATCTATGTGAATGAATAATTATTCATTCTACATGCTTTTTAGGCAGCACTTTTTTGTTTTCCATTTAGTCCATATTTTGACTGAAATGCAGAGGAAATGTTATATAAATAGGGAGCCAGGCAAGAAAAACTAACAACACATTCTTTAGTTGTCTGGAAGAACTTCTTCAGAAAAATTTCAGCTATCAGAAAATCAGATTCTCCACGAGATTCGGCCATTAAAATCCCTTTGTAGAAATCAGAGGACGATGTTAAGCAGAATTCATTTTTGCTAAATAATACTTGGTCTTTCCATGTATGCTGGCAGGTCATGGCCCATTTAGACATACAAAGAAAAAGAATAGAGGAAACACACTAATATTATCTTTGAGAACTACCAGCATATTCGCAACAATGGCTACTACATTACATGTTTATTAGCCATTGTATCT
Organism: Eucalyptus microcorys; assembly: GCA_014182515.1. NCBI lineage: Eukaryota > Viridiplantae > Streptophyta > Magnoliopsida > Myrtales > Myrtaceae > Eucalyptus > Eucalyptus microcorys. The sequence goes on along the minus strand of CM024567.1, from coordinate 22,281,116 downwards.
TTTTGTTTGCAGAACTAACTATTATACTGAAGTCCGTATTCACTATAACTATTATATGTTTATTTCAGCTTACATGTAAGTATTCCAAAAATGGCCACTCTCTCTTTTCTTACCATCACCCTACCAGTGATTCGATTATACAAATTGTATCCAAAATTTAATTACACAATCTATAATTTAATATTAATTATCAATATGACAATACAAAAGTCTAATTTATAGGCCTTAACCACTAAGGCAACTGAACATGAAATAAGCTTCTGAAATCTATGTAAATGTACTAATAATATCTTTTCTAAATGTTACTTCTAAATGTGCCACCTAAAATTGTAGATTGCTAGAATTGAACTCTCCTCAGTGCAAGAAAAGGGTTTGATACTTTCTCCACAAAAGTAGCGAAACACTGCACAAAATTGTTGCCCCACCCCACATTCTTCTCCTCCGTCTTCATTATTTTACTATTTACTATAACTCATTTAAATTAAAGAAAAAAATTATTTCAGGATAATAACATGATATAAATTTTTTCCATAATAATTTATATTATACTTGTGAATTCTTACTTTCATGCTAATCAGTTGCTTACTTTCATGATTTACTTATATGTGTGCCTTCAACAACTGATGAGACATTAAAACAATGTAGTATTTATGCTAAAATGTTTCATGTTCCATTTTAAGTATATTATGCATGACAATCCATGCAATGCGCGAGTAAAAGTCTAGTTACCTGGATATCAGATGTACTGGCACTAGAATACATGGCAGGTAAAGCAACCACTCAACGAGCCTCCTGGACGAGTCCTACGGAATAACAGAGCCTTGTGGGAAGTCCTAGAGACTTGGTGAACCTGCCTGGCCAAAACAGAGCTCCTCATTTCTTGGGCTCTCTTCTGAGCAGACCGAAGCTTTTTCATAATCTTATCCATGGACAATGATCTCTTTTTTTCCAGCTTCATCTGCAGTTTTCCAAAAGATATTAAGTAGGACCTCAAGGACCTAATGTGCTGCCTTCAGAGACTGAGATGCCTAGTAGTAAACAGGGTAAATTCAGATAGCACTGCAGAGAAAAAGGAAATACTCCGCTAAATTCCTTCCCCCATCAGTCAATGAGTGATAGTACAAATTTAATGGTTGCATTTACTAATTTACTTGCTCGTGACCATTTCTAGTTATCAGTCATCTAGATCATAACTGCCAAAATATCGTACAAGATTTTCTTGACTACCATCTAGCTCCAAGCCTCTGTCAGCAAAATAAAACCAACATAGAGCAGGTTGCAGGAGAACAGTCATAGAAGACTTATAGCTTACTCTGTCTAAGACAATGAAAATGGAATGCAGGGACACATAACATTTGGGAATCAAGCAACTAAACAGTACCTCTAGTTTCCGAATTGCTGCCTCAGCTTTAGCCTTCTGCAGGTTCTCCCATGCGGTAATTTTAGCTTCCTCTCTTTTAACCCTGCATATGAGAGAAAATCAAACATAAAGTTCTGATTAAAGATCTTAAGACTTTAAGATTGTCATATTTGGCATGTGGTTTAGAGCATGAAAGAATCAATAACCAAATTGGCCAGCCAACAAAGCAGACAGAATTGGGAGGAATTCCAATGAACCGTTGGCAGTCTACTTAAATACTTAAGAGTAACTGTCACTTTATAGGCAATTATAGACAATGTGTGACTGATCTTTCTTAAAAGAGATAATCAGGCTTAAGCAGAGGGCAGTGAACTCCACTGGAATCACAGTAATAACCTTTTAGGTTACCTTTCGATAAAAAATCAGCCCAGTGACATTAAAAAGTACACTATCAGAAATGAAAATGACACTACTATGACAGAAATTGAAAGGAAGACTATCTCCTGTCGTCTGACTATAGCAGTGTCCACTTGACTATCTCTAAAGAAAGTATATTTGCTGGGATGTGCAACCTTTAAGACTGTAATTTAGTAGAGGCAGCATAGATTTATAAAAAGGCCAGCCAATTCATCCTAATGGATCTTCAAATCCCCAATAGAGGAGTCAATCAGTTACTCTGTCATGGAGCAACTGAAAACTAAAATAAACTTCTGAGTCCTACATAAGATGCAGAACACCTTAGGAAATTGCACATACGTACTTTGAAACGTTCTTGACTGTGTCCGAGATATCCCATGCTGAAGATTGTGCTTCCATATCTTTCTTTTTCCAATCATCACTGTTTCCTGAGCCCTTCCCTGAAATTCGGTATCTATTTTTCTTGGACCACCGAGTGATCATGACCCGTTCATCCACCTGCACATCCTTTACTTCCGTCTTGGAGGAATTTCCACCAGGCAGTTCCACGATAGATAAGGCTGACGGAGGGGATGTGGCAAAAGAGAGTGTTCGTTTGGGAGACGAGCAAGTACTTCCCTGTGGGCTCATCTGGGTTGCCATATCCCTTCTTGAAACAGCACGAGATATGTCTGTGGCAGCATCCTTTAGCTGATTGAGTTTTTCATCTACGTGTCATCCAAGAGATAAAAATAAGAGGATCAAACACACGAGTTGCCTGAACAAAGTACATTTAAGATCTCTAGATTTAGATTGTCTCTGCATTCAAGCTCAAGAAAAGCTCAAGGAAATGCTTGAAGAAAACTGCATATTACATGCTTTAACCATCCAAAGACGAACTCCAAACAACTTGCGTAAACAACCAACCCCACCCTCCCAAAAAAAAAAAAAAAAATCACCCATTTCAAGTCATAGATAATCCATAGAACAAAGACATATATAGCTCCAGAATGAGAAGGCATTAGTCAGATACGAGGAGGAGGTACTCCAGTTACCAAATATACACATACTTTGTAAGAACTTATTTGTATCAGATGATTAAAAGTAAAGTATGAGATTTGCAACACTAATTTCCAGAAGCAGCACTCCTTATATTTGCTCTGTCGTGTTGGTCATACATAATCAGGAAATCAAATTGTTGGCATGGTATGCCTACAAATTTCTTCCTAACTGATTTCCATGGCAGAATAAACTCTCGACATAACAACTAAAAATTCAATCTAGAGTTACGATCTAACTGACCTTGGAGACCAACGCTGGATGACTGACTCAGAAGCTCGGAGCATCCATGGACACTAACTGATCGCCCCATGCAGGGCTCTCCACGGATTGCAAATTCTCCAACTTCAGCAGCAGAATTTCGAAAGCCATCAGCGGCTATGACTTCAGCTGAAAATGGAGATCCTGCCATGTAGTTCTTGATGTTTCCCCCTTCAAACATAGGCATTGCAGGGGAATACTGTGAGTAGTATGCAATTCCCTGGCGGTCCAAGTGGTCCACTCTTTGATTTGGGTCTCCTCTGGGGTTGCGGAACTGATGGCCTAGAACCACCATCTCCAGACACGGGACTAAAAATCCACCTCTCTGCATCTTCCCACTTCGATGGCAATGTCCTGCCATTATTGAATGGCAAAAACCCAGCGTTTGCATTCCGCATGCCAGCGCTGGACTGCAGGGGGACTCTCTCCGAGCTCCAACCCTTCTGCAGTCCAACATTGGCATGACGGTAATTTGGGGTACCCGGGCTTGGAAATGTACCGGACTGACGAGTCGCCATGGAACTCTTCTTCACAGCTTCCAATCGAGGGGAAGAAGCAGTGGCGTTATTGAAATCGACGGAAGCAGGTCTTCTCTTATCTGATTTCCTCGACAGAGCTTCTGATCTGGATCTCCTCTCTTGACATTCTACACATGATCACCGGGCCATAATCATACAAAAATTCATAACCATCATAAGCTATTGAGAACCAAAAAAAAAAAAAAAAAATCTTCACCGTACCTTTGAGAGCAAGAGAAAAGGAGCTTCTAGCAGAGTCTATGGTATGATTATTGTCCTCAACATCACCATCCTCGTCCTGTATCCGAACTGCATATAAAACAGTTAGTGAGATTGGAGACTGCGAGAGCGTCACTCAATTGAAAATTGCGAGGAGCTGTCGTTTTCCCGAAAACTCCCTTTCCTCTCTCCCTCCCTCCCTCCCTCTCTCCCTAACTTTAACACAAGCTAATGATAAGCAAAGATACCTTTAGCTTTATCTGCTTTTCGAGAGAGACGGCTGTGCTTATGTACTGCAGGTTTGTTTTGATTCGAATTTGGATCTGGATCTGGACCACTCGAGCTATCGCGCTCGCGCCCTGCCAAATGCTGCGAGAGAACAACCAGATTTTGCACTCGCATCAGACACGCTCAAACAAACCAGATTCACATGCCGAACTGCACACAACAAGACGTCATTTCCGGTTTCGTGCGCCGACACTGACATTCACACGCATCGTCGTGACGCATTTCCGATTCTCTCTCCATCTCTCGATTAAAGCTCAAGCTCAAACTCCTCGCTCTCTTCTTTTTTCCTTTATCAATTTTTTTATCCGTTTCAATCCTTCGGCAAGAAACATCGACGCAGAAAGAACTGTAAACACATTCCTAGGAACACAGAGTACGAGCTCGCGCGACGCCGATCCCGGACAAAACGCAAGCAGAAACCGATCGAAGAACTCGATCGGCACCGCTCGCGAATGCAGGAACGGCCGGCGCTCGGCGCACTCGCGGATAAGCTAAGGAACTCGAGCCAAAAAAGCCACCGGAAGCGAAGCGATCGGATTACCAGGGAGATCTCGGAGGCGAGGGAGTCGCGGTCGTGGGCGTCGGACGCGAACGAGCAGCGGTCGACGCTGGCGGAGGCGGAGGAGAAGAGGCTGAAGTTCGACTCGAGCGTGAAGATCACGGAGTCGGGGCTGGCGTCGCGCCGCCCCCCGAACGCTCCCAGCTCCACCATTTCGCCCTTCCCCTTGCTCCGACGAACCACCAGCGCCTCACCTCGCGACGCCGCGGCAACGCTACTCGCGAAGCAGCAGCAGCAGCAGCAGCACCGCCACCATGCGAGAGAGATCGATCTCTTCTTCTTCTTCTTCCTGCGCTAGCTGCTCCGCATCTGCTGCATCAATGGCGGATACTGAAGTTCTCTGAAACGCGTTTATTTATATATTCACGTGCGCTTCGGATGCTGCGTTCCGTCCGTATGAGCGTGCATGTGATATTTGAAGGGAGCTGAAAAAGGAGCAGCAGCAGAAAGAGACGCGGATCGGAGTAAAAAGAACTGTGGGAGTGGGAGTGATTATTTCCGCGCAATTTTTTTTTTTTTTTTTTGTATTTTTGCAGTTTCCGCCTTATTCGGTTATTAAATTAATTTAACCGGAGTTTTAAGTTTTAACGAACTGGAAGTGGCCCCCGGGGGGGTAAATTCGAATTAGGGGAGTTTCGTGGGGACCTTTGGAGAAATAATTTAAAATGATTAGTGGGGGGGTTTGCTTCTTTTGATGGTTAGCTTCCTTTTTCCCTTTTTTTTTTGAAAAACTTTCGTTTGGTTGGATTTGACTATGAGACTTGACCCCAGGACCGGGGGATGAGGGACAATGACGGTAGGGCCCCCGAGTAATTTCGCTTGGATTTTAGATGTCAGCCTGGGCACGTGGGGGTAACAGCGACCTTTTGCTCCACCGACTTCGGCTTCGTACGGACGTTGATTGTTCCGTTCTTCTTTTGTGTTTTCTTTTTTCGGCCGTGCAATTTTATTTTGCCATTTTGAAATTCCTTTTCCGCAAGAGCGAATTTTTATATTGCGAGAATATGTTTTTCCATGTGTTTTGTTTTTTTTTTAAATGTCTCACGCGATAATGACGCAAGGGAAGGAGATTCTCGACTATTAAATAACTAAGGAAGGACGTGTCATTCCGAGAGATTTTATTAAACCTACATAATAGTTATTATGTAGGCTGATTTTCTCTACCCTATTAAAAAAAAAAAAGCAAAAAATTAATCAACCCTCTCTATATGAAACATAAACATATAGTCTCCAAAACAATCGAATTGAGTGTGATTGTCTGTATAAGAGCATCTATTATACTAGGAACAATTGTTCAAGATACCCATTTTTTAGCTTAAATAATATATATATGTATGTGCAAGGTTCTTCTTAGTGATTGGAATCAAAGAATCGGTAGTGTTCAATCGAAGTGAGAATTGAGAATGGGCTACGGTAATAAGTTGATTCCGAACAAAACCAATTTGAAGATATACATTCTCTTTGTGAGAAGAGATCATTCAAATGTATAAAAATAAATATGGTATTTGTGTATGAATACCTATGTCATGACATTATGTTTAAGATTAAAAATTGGTGTAATTGGATCCACTTTTAAATATATCTCCTTATTTGAGACCTTATTCTTTTGACGTATATTGAATTGAACTGAGAAATAGGCTTAATTGTCCATCATGCGATGGCTGGCTGCCATCTCCTCCATGCGCCCCCAACCAAGTCTCCTATCTTGAAGAAGAAGAAGCCTTTGTGCACATCATTTCCTCAAGCTCGCCATCAGATCACCCGACGAGTTGTCCTGGTCGTCTCACGACCGTCCATCATCGTTTCACAAGTCGTCGACTCGTCGTCATCCACATGCAAGCTGTGGCCGTCCCAACTCATCTCTTACCACCATCATAGATCCTTAGAGATAGAGATCTCTCAAGACAGTGATCGGCCCCCCCTCGAGTGACCACCGCGAATTTGTCCCATACCCTTGGGCAACACCACAGCCAGTGGCTGCCGTGCCCCCCTTCTCTCTATCCCTTTCTCTCTCCAATGCCTTTTTTTTAATTATTTGTTGATGTGGCGCGACATGAGAAATCCAAACGCAACATAATGCACAATGTATAATCCGACGCCCAACTCAGTGGACGGTCAAAAAATGCGGCCCCGTTTTTTGAAAACGGAAAGAAGAGCGGAGCCACGATTTTGAATTCCGAGCAAAAAAGCACAATGATGAACAGTTGACATACATTATTCCTTGCTTCCAACGGAATTGGTGGCAATAACGATGCTTAACTTAAGTCCACATCCGACATCTCACCGGCTCGATTCAAACGAATAATCATGGGGGAGTTGCCCCATCTCCGGAGGAATTTAGGAACCGTTTCCATCGGCTAAAAAGGGTGCGTTTGCAGTAATTTGTTTAAAAATTGTTCCAGGAAATGAAATAGAAAAAAGTATTTTGTTTCTAACAATTTTCAACAAAAAAAAAACACGTTTGCAGTAAACTGCTTTGAAATATAAAAAGAATAGAAACAAGTTTGGTAAATTTGTATAATTTTTTTATTTCTTTTAATTTTTTAATATTTTTATTTTCTTTTTTCTTTTTTTCTTATTTTTTTTTCTTTTTTTCTTTTTTCTTTTTCCTTCTTTTGGCCGGTCGCCGCCTCGACCATGGCCGGCGCCGTGGCCGACGAGCCCCGCCCGCCTCGCCCGGCCACGGCGAGGCTCGCGGCGTGGGGCGAGGCCGAGCCTCGCCGTCGTGGGGCGAGGCCGAGCCTCGCCGCCGTCGTGGGGGAGGCCGAGCCTCGCCGTCGTGGGGTGAGGGTCGGCCTCGCCTCGGCCGGGCGAGCTCGAGCTCGCCAGATCCGGCGAGGCCGAGCTCGCCCGGCGGCCGGCGAGGCTCGGCGTCGCCGGCCACCGCCGGCGACGCCCTCTCTGGCGGTGGCCCGGCTGACGCCGAGCCTCGCCGGCAGCTGGGCGAGCTCGGCCTCGCCGGATCCGGGCGAGCTCGCTCGCCCCCGAGGCGAGGCCGAGCCTCGCCCCACGACGGCGAGGCTCGGCCTCGCCGGGGCGGCGAGCCTCGCCGTGGCGGGCGAGGCCGCAGGCCCTCGTCGGCCGGTCGCCAGGCCATGGCCGAGGCCTGGGCGACCGGCCAAAGAAAAAGAAAAAAAAGAAGAAGAAAAGAAGAAGAAAAAAGAGAGGAGAGAGAGAAGTTGTTCCAAAAAGTTGTTTAAACAAGAAACAATTTTTTTTTTGTTTGTTTCGTTCCAAATGTGTTTCAGTGAACAAAACACTTCCTAACAAAAACGCAACCAAACGCGTTGTTTTTTTTGTTCCAGGAACGAAAAAAAGAAAAAGTGTTTAAAACAAAAAAAAAAAGAAACGAAAACAAACGGCCCAAAGTGTCGAAAGAACATGTCAAAGTACCTGTGCCTTTTTCTCTCGCCCTTTCGATTTTAATAATGACGAGCCCCACCGGGCCCCAGAAGGAAACGGCAAAGGACGGGGGCCTGCATTGGGTACCGCATCCGTCTGTCTCCATGAAAAGCGCCGTCGTACATGGGGGCAAAGCTGGCTTTGAGCCAATCAATCGGGGGAGGGGGAGGGCTTTCTTGCCGATCTTGTGCGTTGCATCTTTTTATTCATTCTCTTTTGCTCGCGACAGCGTTGTATTTCTCTACTAGGTTTTGTCCCGGAAAAAAGGGAAAAAAAATTGAACAATCCTATGATTCGCATCCAGCATAAAAAGGTTTTTAACTAGGATGGTTGTTCCCAATTGGGCGAGGATTAAAGTGCTGCTGGAGCGGAAGTTGTTGGCTGCTGCTCTTTATTGGGATTTCCCATCATATGTTTGTGCACCTACTCATACATAATCCATTTACAAACAATGCCCAAGAACCTTAGGGCCTTTTGTTAATGCTCCTATTTCTTTATTTTTCTGTTTTTTTTTCGAGAATAGAAAAAATAAAAATCCGTTTAGTTAACATCAACTAATTTTTCCATTCCTCATAAAGAAAAATAGCCAAGAAATAAATTTGAAATAGAAAAAAGTAACTTTTTATTTTAGGAAACAATTTCTAGAAAATGTCATTTTTTATTTTTCTCTTTTCTTCTTATTCTTGCTGTCCTTCGCCCCCCCCATCATCCGCCGCTGTCGCCTCTGGTCACCAGCTGCTAAGAAGAAAAAAAGAAAAGTCTCAAAAAAAATATTAAAAATTAAAAAACTCTACATTAAAAAAAAAAAAATTGTGGGTCATATTAAATACATTTATATTCTTTTTCTAAAGAATAAAAATGTTAATAAATGTATCCTTAATTTCTCGGAAAATGCCCAAACACCGATCCATGCGCTCAAAAAGCCATTTGACGTTTCAAAAGTGGATGTGATCGTGAGTAATGTCCATCTCAAAATCGTCACTTTGCATCAAATAAATAGACAGATGAATAATGGCAAGCCCTACTAATTGCCCTATGCGCATCATCTCAAAATCGTCACTTTGCATCAAATAAATAGACAGAGTGAGTGGTTTCACATTCCATATAAGTTCCACTTGGAACTTCAAACTTACATGTTATAACAAGTTCTTTTATTTTAACAAATTGGAACTTATCTTATATATTTTAGAACCTAAAACTCATCATGTCACGAATCTCAAGTTCTGTCTAAGTTTTACCTATATTATTTATTAAATAATCATAATAAATCATCATTTTTAATGATCATCATTTGCTGCTATAATCTACTAATATCAACTTATACTTAGACACACGAAAAATATGAAACATTTACAAAGCAAAAGTGTCAATCATAAAATAAAAAATGTTTCAAATTATATACTCATTATTGGACGTCACAAAATACGTATGATTGCATAAAAATATAGAACAAAAAAAACACAAAAACTTATTTCAAGTTCCAAAGTTCCATCTACTTAAAATTTGGAACATACTTGTCGAAATAAACCTAGAACCTACCTTACATATATTGAAATCTGAAACCAAATATGTTTCCACTAGTCTGGTTATTCGATTCCGAGTTTTTCCCTATAACCATGTTGACTACAGCTAATTCCTTATTGAAAGAAGGGACTGATGAAAGGGAAATCTATCATCTTTGGCTTCGAAAATCACGATTTAGTTTTTGCCAATGTTATCCCTACCTAGACCACACCTAAAAGGACTCGCCCAGGCACATGACTTTTTGGTCACCACAAGTGCACATGGCTGCAAGTGCCCCTATCCCAAGGCTAACATAGATTTTTCTCGGACAAGATCTTAGTGGGGTCACATCTCATTAACTCCCCCTTTCTCTCCTTTTCTGTCCTGTAATAGTACCCCACGCTCGCAATCATCCGTCGTGCTTCGAACGTGCTTTTGCTCCAATTCCGTTGTTTGCTTATTTGTCTCGCCTTATGCACCCACGCGCGAGCATAATCATGTTCTTGCCAAGCGAAAGAACAAACATAGCAAGAAAGAATCGCATGAAGAAATCTAATGGATTTTGTTCTATAATAAGAAATAGACTAGCAGCGCACACGGAATAAGTCTAAAAAGACATGGGACAGCTGGTTCCTCGTTAAATTGTTTAGCGAGATAATCATTTGCCTTCCGTTTTTTCCCCTGTAGGATTTGTCAATCTTCGACACAAATAGACACGATTGTTTGACAAATGTAAGAAAGGGACGAATTCAACGTAGATGAGTTTTTTTTTTTTTTTTTTTTAATATTGTCGCTAAAATAAAATATTTTTCTGAAATACGATTAGACAAAATTACAAAATACAAATTCATCCTAAAAAGTATGGGCCAACTCCCCAAAAACCCCCCAAACTAATTATTTAACCACCCGAATCAATACATTTTTAATAAATTTACCATAAACTAATTTTGTAACCAAAAAAACTATAAATCGGTACATTTATAATAAATTTAATTTCTGTTAGTTTCCGTTAAATTGAATTAATATCACAAAAAATCACAAGTCGATACATCTATGATAAACAGAAGATAAAACTTTAAAATAGTATATTCATCAACTATCACTCGTTATCTCACTTAACAGTTTGACAATAAATAAGAAAAATTAATGGAGAGCAAATTTGTCATACGTATATCGATTTGAGATTTTTAGTAATAAAAAAATTAATAGTAAATTTGTCACATGTTCATAGATTTGGATTTTTTTTATGTTATAAACCTTTTTAGGAAAATACCACCCATCGTGGTGACTCCGCTGGATAAGGCTCCGTTGATCCTTGCACCTAAGATGAGGGGTTCGAAACCCAATGGAGGCACTTGGCGCCTTACCCACTTGCACGTGGTGGTGGTTCCTACGTTTGATTGTACGGGGTTCCCTGGTTATAAAAAAAAAACCTTTTTAGGAAAATAGGTCATAGAAATATTAATGTCGGCAATGAAAGCAGTGCTAATGGGACACTGAATCATTGAAATTTAAAGAAAAAAGAGAAAAACATATTGCCTCGTACGAACGAAATAGGAGAGGAGAGGCTGATATGTTGAAGTAATTTAAGGATGGCAGGTGTCAGATGTACAGCCTGGACTATTTCCTGGTCAGTCTGACACTTGTTGTTCTTTACCCCGAATCAAGTATTTGGTTTACAAACGAGTAATATATTATTATCGCTACAAACAATGTCATTGATGATCTCGTTGATAATGTAGAGTGTATTTAGTAACTTATTTTAGAGGATGATATTACAAAAAAGAAACCCACTAGTCTCTTTTAATTGTACAAGGTGTATTTTCAAAAGCTAGTTTTCCTCACTTTTATTGGTTCTGCATTGCCAAAAAATTCTCTTATTCATTATGGGCTTGCTTGTTTGTGTTCTTTTTTTGTTTTTCGAAACACAATTTTTGTTCTTTTGTTTTGGGGAACAAAAAAAAACAGAAACGCGTTTATTTCCCGTGAACAAATTTGGAACAAAAATAAGAAACAAGAAAAACTTATTTATTGTTCCCGTAAACACGAAATAATTTTTCTCTCTTCTATTTTTTCCTTCTCTTTCTTTTCTTCTTCTTTTTCTTTGGCCAGTCGCCAGCCTCAACCATGGCCGTCGAGGGTTGGCGAGCTCGGCCTCGCCTTGGCTAGGCGAGGCCGCCGGCCCTCGTCGGCCATGGCCGAGGTTGGCGACAAAGAACCAAAAGGAAGAAAAAAATAAAAAAAAAAAAAGGAAAAATAAAATAAAAATATTAAAAAATTAAAGTAAACAAAAAAATTATACAAATTTACCAAATGTGTTTATGTTTTTTTCAATTTTAAGAACAGAAATTTTATTCGATTACCAAACGCGTTCTTCTGTTAAAAAATTATTCCCCAGAATAGAAATAATTTTTTATATTTCTATTCTCTGAAATAATTTTTGAATAGAAACGTTACCTTATATGAATGGGTTTAATTTTCCAATTTGGTAACAAAAAAGGAAAAATATGTTGATACTCGCGTGAATAGGTTTGGATCAAATCAAATGTAAAGTTGGATTTCCTACCAATCTTTTACATACACCACACGTAAGTGAGGCTTGGAAATTATCTTCTAGGCTCATGAATTTCACATCGAAAATTTCACAAGATCTTTTACAAACAATTTTATAAAAACAAGTCTCCATTATCAATCAAATCAAACGCAGCTCAGCCCAAGAAAAGTCTAATTATTTTACATCAGTTGCCAGAAAAATTCTCTCTCGTTCATTATATGTATGGGTTTAATTTTCTAGTTTGGTAACAAAAAAAGAAAATTATGTTGATACTCAAGCGAATAGGTTTGGATCAAACCAAATATAAAGTTGGATTTCCTACCAATCCTGTACACACGCACAACACGTGAGGCTTGGAAATTATCTTCTAGGCTCATGAATTTCACATCGAAAATTTCACAAGATCTTTTACAAACAATTTTATAAAAACACGTCTCTATTATTAATCAAATCAAATGCAGCGCAACCCAAGAAAGTCTAAGTGCGTGTTTGGTAATATTTATATTCCGGAGAATAATTTTTGAACAAAAATAGTTTTTTTTTGTTTCTGTTCTAAGGAACAATATATGAGTATAAAAATGCGCTTGGTAACTGCAAAAAAATTATACTCTAGGAAGAGAAATGCATTTGGTAAATCTGTATAATTTTTTTGTTTCTTTTATTTTTTCAATATTTTTTTCATATTTTTCCTCTTTTTTTTTCTTCTTTCTTCCTTTGGCCAGTCGCTGATTTCGGCCATGGCTGGCAACCGGCTAACGAGGGCCGGCGACCTCGCCAGATCTGGGCGAGCTCGAGCTCGCCTAGCCAAGGCGAGACTGATCTCAAGCCGCTTAGGCGAGGCCGAGTGAGGCCATCGGCGAGGCTCAACCTCGCCTCGGTGGCGTGAGGTCGGCCTCGCCTTGGCTAGGCGAGCTCGAGCCTCGCGGGGGCCGACGACGTTTCGGCGAGGTTGCCGGCCCTCGACAGCCAATAGCCAACCATGACCGAGGCCGGCAATTGACCAAAAGGCAGAAAAAGAAAAGAAAAAAGAAGAAGGAAAAAAGAAACTGTTTCTTGGAATTATTTGTGAAAATAAAAAAAGTTTTTTATATTTTTTGTTTTTGTTCTTGAGAACAAAAAAATAGATTTTTTGTTCCCAGGAACAAAAGTTTTACTAAATGCGTTTCTGTTCTTTTTTTGTTTCCTGGAACAAAAAACATAAATTTTTGTTATGGGGAACAGAAATAAAAATAAACAAACTGCCTTGATTATTTTACTCGAGTTGTTTAAACTCATTTTGTTTTAGACCAAATAACCTCATATAAGTTTTCACCACTCAAAAATACTTATTTTTTATATTTTTCGTGAATTTTTCTTTTCTGATGGGCTTACAGTTTTTAGGCTGTCGGTCATGCATTGTCTCGACTTACATTATAATTGGCTATGTACTATATGGTCACTGAATTACAGTATGGAACGTAATGTTTTTTTTTTTTTTATATCATGGTACTTTTTTTTGTCAGAATATACCATGGTACATGTACGTCAAATGATAAATGGGGTTACAATTAATGCCGGGCAAAAGCGAGAGCCATTTGGCAATCTGGCAGGTGGAGAGGTACCTGAGTCACAGGTGATGGCAGAAGGGGCTTTAAACTATTTCATTGACTTTCTTGCCCCGCACGTTCGTTCGTAAATGCACGTGCTAGAGATTTTTCTCTTTCAGCAAAAGAATAGCGCAACAAATTATTGAAATGGATTTACAAAATTATTGGGCCAAACTCGAATTATATTTTCGACAAAGCATACTTGTTTAGATATAAAAACGTTCGTGCTAATCTTAATTAGGGAAATAAAAGATGTGCGAGGGTGATGTTGCTTTGCTCTGTGTGCATATGTACAAGTGTTTAAGTTAATTAAGTGGTTTTTTAATTACTTATTAAATAGACCTAAAAATTTAGAGAATACGTGAGGCAAAACCCATACCCGAAGGATCGAGATGAAGAAGTATTTAGAACTCAACACGCCAATCTTAGAAAAATACTTGACTCTCGAAGTTGTAGAACCAGATTATATACTAAACCGTTAGCTTTGAAAAAAAAAAAACGGTTAATTGAGTGGCTTTTATTTGTTCCAAAAATATTAAGTTCCAACAATATCACATAAAAATGTAGCTGACAAGATTGCCCATTTCCTCCTTATCATTGACATTTGAAAAAAAGAAGAGGAGTTTGGATAGGTTCAAGCTCCAATTAATCACATAGCCGGCAATTCAGGTTAGCATGTCAACATTGCGGTCATAAGGCTCTTGAATATCATCAAGATCAAAGCCTCATAATCAATTTATGTTCAACAATAAAATCATTCTTAAATCATGTTCTATTCCAATTCGGTTGTTGATCGACGAAGGCATCATAACATATCCGAAACTTCTATCTTTGTCTTGCATCCCCTGTTGGGTCGATTGATTGACTCCCAAGTATTTCTTATGATTCTCCTTCACCTAAATTCCATTCCCCAAAATGCATATTCTATGGTCCAGACATGAACAAAGTAAAGATCAAAGAGGAGAGACGTCGCTTATCACTGAGCTGAAACGGACCGACGAGGGATACATTATCATTAGGTAGTCCGCCACGATCAAACCACATTAGTCCTTGCGATTTCTAAACCACGAATTAGGTTGTTGAGTAGCCATCGCCCAACTAACGAAACCTCTCCTCGTCAACTCTCAATCATCTCTTTGCTGTCTCTGTCCGTCCAACACAAAACGCATAATGCAGAAGCCCGTTTATGAACAGATGAAACCTTGGCATATTGGTCGTTTTGCTTAAGAAATCATTTACTTAGTTTCCAAGCACCAGCTCACTGCAGTGTCGGGTGGATTGCTAATTGTCAGGGGAGATCAAACATGCATTCTTCCCTTTGGAATGAACAAGAGAATAAAGCTATGTTGTGACACTCCTAGTGGACTACTTGCGCTTGGACAGAAAGACCCTATGAAACTTTAAAGTGAGTAGTTTTTCCAAATTCTACGGCTTCTACCGAGTTCATGGCTCATCAGGCCCTATTAAGCATTGGGTCGACATGTCGTTTGGTAGAAGGACGGGAAGAAAAAGAAAGCACCAAACCTCACAGGAACACGAACCCCATGTTTCTTGTGTTGTCACGGCAACAATAAAATTGAGTCCAAGAAGCATTATTTGCACTTGACATTGCATTTTATCGGTCGTATCGGCTTACTACAAAGGAAAGTCATGTAATGGAACATAAACTCTACAGAGAAGCTAAAAGGGATAATTACACAAATAGTCCATAAACTTTAATGCAATACAATCCAAGAACTTGTAACATGTTTAATTTGTTCATGAACTTAATTGAACATGTACAAAAAAATTCAAGGATTGCATTAAACATATTAAAAGTTCAAAGATCACATTGTACATTGAGCTAAAGTTCATGAGCCACATTGAACAAATTAAAAGTTCACAAATCATATTGCACGTTGAGTCAGTTTATAGACAATTCGTCACATTTTCCCGAGCTAAAAGAGATGGCTGCCATGCCATTCGTTAGCAATTTGCAATTTTCACCTATAGCATTTCCAGTTTAAATGTTGCAACTTATAATAGACAACACCATGATCCTTAATTTTAACAAGCTTCACGAGACCTGTAGATAACAGATTTTTTCAACAGTGGACAATTATGTACAAAAATTTAGCAGAACGTGAGTTGATCATCTTTTCAAATCAACACTGCTGCCATAAGACATCGATAACCTCCGAAAAAAAGGGTTCTGATAACTGTATATGCTAATGATCTAAAGAAGAAACACTCATCTTCGTATCGTACATTAATAAACCATCTCAAAACTATTTTTTGCAGGCCTCTGTGTTGCTGAAGTAAGCAGTTACTGCCTTTAGCTTACCATTTAAGTAGTTCTTCTCGACCTGAGATCAGGGAACGTATGAGAAGAAAGAGAGCATAAAACATTCCATGAGACTCTACATGAAATCAACAACAATTCCTTCCCCTTAAAACCAATCCACCAATCAAACCTAAGTGTGAAGCCACAAAGTAAATCCAAAAGAAAAGGAGCATAACCAATGTTCATAAGCTGCGGTGTGAAGCTGAAGGGAAGAACGATATCATCTCCAAGAGATGCATGGGACAAAGAGAAAAGATTTGCTTGGTGATCTCTTTACAAGTCCATAAAACCGGGTAAAGACAAAGCATGTGGCACTTCAAGAAACTCTTAATATTTTCTCTGGAAACAGTTTGCCAACAAAAAAGAAAAAAAAGAAAAAAAGAAAAAAGAGAGAGAATAATCCAATTCCCCATGCAAACACACATAAAGCCTATTGTGGAGTAAAGTCTTCCTCTCCCATCGCATTAACATGACACAGAGAAATTAAGCAAATGAGATTTTCCTCTTAGGAACAGACATCCTACGCAAATTTGCTTGTATTGTCTAAACATGTATGATGTCCATAAGCACCATTTAAGATATCCATGTCAGAAAGAACATTTGATGCTGTCAATTGTTTACTATTAATACGAGCCCAATATTTTTCAGAAAAGGGATGCATGATTAAACCACCCCCCCCGCCCCGCCCCCCCAAAAAAAAAAAAAAAAAAAAAAAAAAACACAAAAGAGAGAGAAATTATTTGTCACGAAATTTGACACTGATCTTATAAGGTACTGAGCATCCTGGGTTTTAGGCTTAACAAAGCCCTTTGCTTAGAAATGCATCCTGACATAACCAAGAGTGCATAAAAGAAATGGAATTACCTCCAACGACCATGGAGGTTGAACGGAAAGAGAGATCTCAGCTAATTGGTGCGGATCAACATTTTTTGGGAGGAACATGACCACTTTGGGAGCAATTTCCCTGGCAATGTTAAATAGGAAGAATCTGCAGAGTACATATTAATGCAACGAAGTTAATTATCAGCCTCAAAGGTGCAAAAAGAAGTCAAAGATAACAATGATACTCATAATAGTCAAAATATAGCAGGTTCAATTTGCTTCGAAGGATTAACCACTCACCCATCATGTGGCTTGAGCATGGTCTTCATGTTGTATTTCTTTACTTTGGTATAACCAGGACCACCCCAGGGAGGTGACAAGAAGACAGTATCTGCCTGTGATAGAAGAGCAAAACATAACTATAAGAACGCAGAAGGATAAACATGTCAAAGTAATTAATACCGAATCCATTAGATTTAACATTATATTTTAATGCTCATACAGGGTCCTTGTAAATTCTTAACATTGAGAGACTGAACAAAATGTATTACTAATTGGCCAGAGAAAAGCAAGATGCATAACCAAAGTCAAAGTTAATCCCATTTGGTTTTGGCCACTAATTGAGGATTATATAGTTTACATAGAAAAGGGGAGGAAAGCTCCTTGTCACAGGAAATAGAGTAAAAAAAAATAAAATTGTGATTTCAGTCCCAAGAAGAATAAGACAAACACATTAAGACTTCAAGAATTGGAAGCGATAACTGTCATACATCTTGTATCCTTTGAAGCAATAATGTGCACAAAAGACATGAAGGCATTCATTTGATGATCGTAAGATAGAAAACAACATCGATGAGACAATTTGCCACATCCATACATAGGGCAAGACCACAGACTTCTCAGTACCTTCAATTTTGGCGCCAAAATGAAGAAATCTCCTCTTATAAAATCTATTTCACCATCAACTTCATATATGCCAGCATTATGGTGCGCATATTCAATCTTCTTTGGATCGATGTCAACTGCTATTACGTGTCTACACCTGAATGCATAACAACAAAAGTGAAGGGTAAGTATATTCATGATTGCATACAAGGTTGCACACAGTAGATGAAAGACCATAAGCCCACTTGACCACAACAGCATCAAGGTTCTCATCCGAATAGTAACAAGGATAAGAACCAAAACGAGACAAATGGAAAAACTCATGATCTGTTTATTCTTCTTAATTGCAGGTCACTGCAGATGCTTTTCCCAGAAATTATGTTCCGGCAAAGGCATCATGAGGCAAATTTCTGTTCAAACAGTTTCTAAGGGATACATGAACTCCAAGAATTTCACCATTCTATCTCTTCCTGGAATTTATTTTGGATGTATTTGCGGGAGATCTATGCAATTGCTTTTGCACGAATGGCTCAATCTCTGCACATCTACATCTTGATCAGGCTATTCAACAAGGTCAATTCTAAGGTTCGGATGCGTGTTATCTACCAAAAGAAAGAAATTCTTAACGACTGTGGCTCTAAAAACTTAAAGAACTTAAAGAACACAAATGACAAGATGATTGCACACAAGTTGGTATGAGTGTGGTGGTGTAAATTACAATTTCACCCAATACAAAGATGGTGAAGTCTTATCAAGGTCTTAGGAAATCTGAAAATAAGCAAATCTTACACAAAAGAGGTCTATTGTAGTGTATGAGGAATCACAAGCTCTCCCAAAAGGTACCATGGGTTTCCTTGCCATACGGGAAAATTGGAGACTAGTGTTACAGGTGATAATTCTCTTTCGGCTGAAAGATTTGCCTTCTCCTAATCAACCACCTAATCAGAACCAGACTATATTTCACTCATACAAATAAATTTGTAAATCTTCAACCAGAAACATGCAGAAAAGAAGGGAAAAGGGTTCTTACGTTCGTGCAAATTGGATAGCATTCCCACCGACTCCTGTGAAACCATCCACTATAATCCCACCACCACAACGAACTGCATGATGCCTAGCAATAGACTGAGGACTAACAGAAAACCATCCTTCCTCATCCATTTTGATACCTTCATCAAATCTTGAAAAGAGGAGATACCTCTGAAACCAATATTTTTCAATGACAGTGCAGTACTCTTCACTCAAAGGAAAGCTCAGGTCTGCAAGATGCAAATGTTCATCATAAGGATATCAATTAAACAACGACGAGCCCATATTAGCCTAAACATTCTGTAGGGAAAGTAGTGAAGAAAACTTATCATGTCAATTTTTAAAATGTGTTAAATACTGAAGTCAAAATGGAATGCAAGTTGAATAATATAGCGGATTACAAAACGAGTGGAAAACTGCTCATTTCTCCAAAAAAAAAACAAACTGAGATCAGTGAGAAGATCAACTCTTTTCATACAGATTATACCACATCCTTCTAATGACATCTCAATTATTTATACAAGTAATGAGGATGTACAAATTGAAATATCAGCACCAAGCTGAAGGCAAGGATTATTCCAGTTTCGCACAGGTTCAATCCCCTAATTTCTAAAGACTATATGCCGATCTAGTCTCATTAACCTATCGGCCTCTATAACCTATCAGGAACCTATCATTTACACATCTTATAAAACAAATAGCACTAACCAGTATCAAAATAATGATTCAGACAGAATGAACAGAAAGCGAATATAAGTCAAAGAACCTTCTTTGACATGCAATGACTTCCTCTGTATCTTTTTTCTTGCAACCATTTTCCTTTCGCTCGTAAGAGAGCCACACAGTGAATGCAAGTTATCTAGAGAATCCCCAACTTCCAGCTGTAAATTATTCTCCTCAAGAGATATTTCTGTCAGGCTACTCATCATGCTGCAAGAAGAGAGAGATATAAGATGCTAAAACAGACAATCATCAATATGATGTAATAAAGTAATTTGTATTGACTAGTAACGTTTTACATTTGAGATAATCAAAATGGGTCACCAAGGCAAGCCCATCCGTCACAAAATAGTTGGAACACTTAAAATGAACTCTATAACAGACATGATTCTATCGCACCAAGTACCATACAAATGTAAAACTCCTTAAGTTTTTAAAACTAGGGTAATAACTAGGATGAGTAAATATCATGAGGCCATTCTGTCATATTCTAGACAGAGTCGCACTCTATTTTCGACAAAGGATTTGTATTTCAGCACAGAGGTCAAAGGTTTGAATATCAATGTTTTCTCTTATTTTTGTTCTGTCTAATTTTTATGTTATCATGTTCCCACCTCAAGTTGATTATTTGATGTGCTTGTGTCCCCACCCCATGTGACACGAGTAACCCAACTTAACAGCAAGACATGCTAAAAATTGTGGGGCTGTTTCATCACCTTAGTACCATTTGATCGAAGATTCCAAAAAGATATATGCACTACTTGATTAACTTCCGGGGAAATAAGTTTCAAAAAAGTCTTGTAAAACCCCATCATTATACAGTTTATCTTTGTAGCTATGTGGATTTACCATTCTGTTACGGTTGGACAGTGCTACAATTCTTGAATTTACAATAGAGGCCTTTGTAGGCTCTGAGAATGCTCCTCACGACAAAAGAATTAAATGCCAAAATTCTTGAATTTTCTGGGAGTAGGTGGATCCATATACATGAAACATGGTAATATGTAACACAGTATGAGGATGTAACCACAATAAACAAACAGTTGAAGCACAACAAGAAAGATAGGAAAACAAACTAAATAACAATAAGAGGAAAAAATGTTATTCAAACATTTGACTTACTTTTGGATGCCATGCTAGACAAACAATTTGTGGTAAAACCTAAGTAGAGTGTTAGGAAAAAGTCTGCCAAAGTATTTCTATCATATATCACAACTTAGGGCTGCTTAATTAACAGGTCAGATGGTACATGATGAATAAGAAAAAAATCTCCACATCTTACCATGACTTGAAATAAGTAAGCTACTAACTATTAACTCTCATGTAAAAAATTTCTTCCATTCGGAGAGCACAACCTCTGAAATGGCTTATTCTAGATGAGTATGTTGCAACAATGATCTTTAAGACAGTAATAATCGCTATTTTACCTCAAATCACCTAGTCTCCGTGAAGTGGCATCTTCTTCGCATATCTTTCAGGTCGACAGAATCACCAACTGGTTGACCAAGTGAATTATGATGATCCACGAAGTCCTTTGATGAATCTGCTGTATGCTGAGAAACACAAGTATCTCGTGGTAATGAACAAACACTAGAAATTGATGGACCAAGATCTTGCTTAGTCAGCTCAACAAGTGTAGCATTGGACTCTGGGTTCTCAATAAATTCTGCCTCTACAGCGTCCATCCCAGGAGGTGGAAACCACGTTGAAATCTGGGTTATACTATTATAATAGTAATTTCTCTGATAGAAAGAGTCCCAGCACACAATCCAGTCTCTACATGAGTTGACATTACTGCTTTGTTCCTGTTGAAGAACCTCTGTACCTTGGCCGATGGCAACATCTTCCAATGACTGATGGATCTCATAACTGTCGCAATGTGTTGTGATAGCTTCAACATGGTTTGCAGATGAAATCTGGTCTAACAAATTGGACTCCACTAAGCTTTCACCAAGTTCTTCCCTGCCACAATCAACAAACGCTTCAGTTGAAGGATGTTGTGAGCAAAGTCCACCTCCAGCATCAGAGTCTTTAGTGTTCGGATTAACTGTCAAGTCATACTTGGGCACATTATTAGTCAAAGCAGGGTAACAATCCAGGCAGTCAATTGCCACATCCGATATTCCAGTACAGATCGTTTCCTTGCCGACACAGCTGATCTCAGTCAAGTCTTCTCCTTTATCAGATGTGGAACAAAAATTACTGGCATCCACTTCATTATCATAGCAAGGGATCTCACTTTGGTCCGTCACTGGCATGGAACATAACAAACCACTTGGATTATCATGAATAACAGTTTGAGATACAACAACAGGCTCACTCACTTTCGGCAATCGAGTTCTGTCATTCTCAATTCCTTCTTTTCCATAATCATTCTTCTTATGTGTTCTCTTTTTTCTCACTTTAGAAATTCCATTCTTCTTCTGAAAAATGAAAAAAAAAAAAAAAAAAAAAAAACATTTCCAGCAAATCAAAGTATTAGAAGCAGCAAATGGCAAGTCTTGTGATACCTTGAGAGAGAGAGAGATCAAATAGCTTATTTAACCCCTGTTAACAGGATTTATAATTTGAACAGTTCTACAATGGTTCCTCATCTAAGTACATCACTCCTCAGCATTTACTACAAATCTCTCTGTTACATAACTAATCATAATTCAAAGGACAGGCTTTCCGACAAATATTCTCATACAACGCAAATCAACTGTTTAGCAGGCTTGTTCATTACATCTCTTGACATTGAGTTCGCATAACTTAAAGAAAGGCTAACCCCCAACCCCCCAAAAAAAAAAAAAATAAAAAAAATCCCCAGAACCACTTACTTAATTGATGGTGAATTATCATTCTTTCCAGATTTTTAAACGGTGTTAATTGCTATATTCTAAAATACTGTCACAGTCATGACAAATCCAATTTCAACCAAAAGCAGTGACAAATCTTCAAACTTGAAGAAGAACCAAGCCAATCATAATAAATCACCGAAACCACTGATAACACAGAGATACCACCACAAGGCACTGCAACATGATCGGATTCAGAGTTTGCATCTAAAATCCTCAGTAACAGCAAACGCAAAGTGGAACGAGGAATCACCACCTTATTCGTCTGAAACGCAAGCGGAAGACCAAGCTCGCTCATCTGTCTGATGAGTTCCAAGTCCTCTGGTAAAGGACTATAATCTGGAGGGAAAAAAAGCAAAATAGCAGAGAAAGCAACAGAATTTGAGCAATTTGCGATCATTGAGAAACAAGAATATCTACGATATAGCAATTTCTTCGGCCACATAGCAAGACAGTACAAAAGGGCAACGAGGGGAATGATAAATACTTACCCGCGGCGGTAGAGACCACGTTTGAGCCGACATTGTCGTCGCGGCGAGGTGGGTTCTGCATCGAACCCAACAAAAAAGAAAACATCAACATTCTCCAACTGGGTATAGTAATCAGAGAACCACGGAGACAAAAGCTTACACTAGTTTCGGTGGAAGGCGGAAGTTCTTGCGCCGTCGAAGAGCCGTCGTCCCTGGAAAGAGTAGAGCAACTCATCGTAAGACACGCGCACGCTCACACAAACGCAGACAGCGCGAGAGGGAGAGGGGTAGTAGACCAGAGAAAGACATGGGTGAGCTTGAAGAGGGAGCCGAGAGCTCTGATAGCAGGACCGTCTTCTTCGCCGTCGAGCTGGACAGTGTCCATGCCGCTGTCCTAGAAATTATACAAGAATTCAACGAAGAGAGATCTCGGAGAAACGGCGGGGCATCGAAGCTGAAGGGGGAATTTATAATTGGACCTCGTCGGGCGACAAGAACATCAAATCAAAAGGCAAGGAATCTCGAATTAGACGAGGAGCTAGCCCCAATATGGCAAATTCGAATTTTGTCCTTATTTTTCTGCCTAGAAAGAAAAAAAAAAAGTGGATGAAAACAATCATTGCGACCATTCAATATATGGAGGAACGTAAAATTGCACGTGAAAATAAAATTTAGTATTTAATTGGGTGTCTAGATTTTTCATTCAATTAAGTATCCAAATTTTTGAAATCGCAATTTAAAGGGTGCCTCCATTTGGAAATGTGAACGGTATTGGCTGATATGGGCACTGGTTTCGTTAAGTTGCCATTTAATTGTATTTGTTTGTGTCGGTGTGTTGATTGCTTCATTCTCTTTTGTTTTTCGTGCTCTCTCTCTCTTTCTCTTTATCGTTTAGATTGCAAATTGGATCTTGGTCGATCTTTTGGCACCGCCCACCGTTGCTTAAGCGACCTTGGCACCATGACGTCACAACCGGGACTCCAATTTTGTTCTTACCGTTTGTTATAAAGGTGGAGGCAATGACCAATTGGGGTGCTAATGTTGGAGCCCCGGTACAAAATGAGCAAAATCATACCAACTGTCGATGATCACCAGGTAATCGGTTTCAGAGTTCAATTCTTGATGACCTTAGTTGCAAAAGAATGGAATCGCAAATCAAACCGATTGGTTTTAAAACGGCTCATTCTTTTACTTTGGGGTAAATATGAATCTTTATAATAATACATAAAACGTGCACTTCATAATGCTAACATTCTTTGATCTAAGTTCCCAACCAAAAAAAAAAAATTCTTTGGTCATGTGGTTATGTGATTATTCATTTTGCTTGGTGCTCGAATTGAACTGGACCGGATACTAGCTCACATTCTCAAAAGCTCAGCCCAACACTTTTTTTTCCTTTCATCTTGGTACAAGAAGACTCCAACGAAAAAGACGAGAGAGAGAGAGAGAGAGAGAGAGAGAGCTCGTGGGAAGAGAGAAAAAGGGAGAAAGGGGAAGTTTTTGTACGTGATCGATTCGGACGCCTCAACAACCAGAATTAACACAGTTTCACAATGATGGTTGAGTAATTGAAGCCTCTAATTGTCTAATCAAAAGTATTATCAAAATTAGAGCTCGAACTTCGAATTTAGGTCAATTGTAAATTACTACGTTTTATTGAAGAGTTTTCAGGCTACGTGCGTGCGTGTGTAAATGATTGTTTATGATGTTGTTAAGTTATAGTATTTTACGGATCTCAATTTAAACTTATGGTTTGCCTAAAATGAAAATTTGAATTTAGCCATGCATGTTGGATAGATTGCAAATAGTAAACTTTGGGTTGAATTTCAACTATTTATGGCTAGGTTTTGAGGTGGCCAAGTCATGGTTCTTGTTGTATATCAAAAGGGTTTTCTATGGACTACGTTTGCAATGGGGTTCTATAGAGGAAGTTATGGCATGGACAATTTTAGCAAGCGAGCTACACATAGTGGACAGCAATGAGTTTTCACTATGGTTGAACTTTCCGTCAGCACGAAGGTGTCGTCTTATTAGCGAATAGGCGTAGTATAGTCAAGTCGTTTACGAGAATATCATTTTACTTGATCTTTTAATATTGTTTTTTCGGAATTCGAGTGCATCGACTCGAGTAACTATCATATGTTAGTTTTTGGCTTTCCTATATGAGTGATATTATCTGTTTTTTGCATTTGTAAACTCACATTTTCAAAAATGATCGTGAGTTAATAAATAATATCTTTCGTTGCATAAAATATGATTGAGCATTTACTACTGTTTTGTTTGTTTGACATGGAAATTCATCTTTTGACTTTAGTTTGAATGATTGTCCGTAAATGATTTGTGAAACCTTTTATGAAAGAATCACAAAAAGTTAATAATTTAAGAATGTGGTTTTTGAAAAGCATTTTGATATTGAATGGTGAAAAGTTATGATTTGGTTATAAAACCTAAGTTGTGCTACGGTTTTGATTTTGGTTGTGGATTACTAGAGATTGAGATTAATGGATTATGCTCAGTACCTCCGTGAACCCATTGAGGGGTGTGTGAGTATGCTCATACTAATTTAGGATATCCTTGTGAGCCAAGCTATTGGCTAAGAATAGGTAGAGACCTAATCAAGGGGGATCTTGGTCGCCTTGTCACAGGCGTTATGCGTGATCATTGCTGGATATTTAAGTATGAGTTTGGTCAATAGAATGGACCATTGATGCTTGTTTTGATAAGATCGATTAATGAGCTGGACCATTGGTGTGTACTTTGATATTATCTTGAGTATTTCTGCTATGAACATATTATATTAGAGTAAGAAATATCATATTTTATTCTTCATGATTTGTTAAATTTTAGATTTAGCAAAAGTCAATTATGTTTGTTTTAGTTGTGCATAGTGATTGTTCGACTAAAATAAATGTATTACTCGCTGGGTTGTGATAACTTAATCCTTTCATCTACTTGCTTTTTCAAGTTCTTTAGCGAGTTGTAAGTAAGAGGTGAGTGTTTCATTACTAGAGAGGACTTTTTGATAATGGGGATTTTTTAGTATGAATTGTCTATAATTGATAAGTTTGTGAATTAGTTTTTCATGGAGGTGTAGATATTTTGTTGATGGTTTATAGAAAACTTTGATATTGTAACCAAATGACATTTATGTCGAATATATATGCATATATATTTTATATGGATGTATATATCTTGCTATCAAGTTGAACTTTGGTTATGTTGATGCTACATCCTTTCTTCAAAGGACGGCTGTGTCATGCCCTTATTCTTGTTGAGTTAGAGGTGTGATAGTGTTGGATGGAGCCAAGCACGCCCAATGGCAATGATGACATCATAGCATGACTAGGTAAGCTTGGTCGATTAAAAAGAAAAAGGAATAAAAGGAAAAAAAGGTAGAATAAAAAGGTTATTCGATTTATATCAAGTAGGGGTATGTAATAAGTCTTAAAATTTGTCATAAAAGTGTAATTGAGTCCTAAAACTTTTAAAAAATGTAATCAAGTCATAAAATTTGCCAAATTGGTACAATCAAGTATTTCCATTAACACTATCAATTTGTTTAACGGAAAATGCCGACGTGGCATTTTTAAATTAATTTATTTATCATACGTGGCATTTTTTATTACTTTTTTCTTTAAACCTTATTTAAATAATACTAGAAAACTTAAACAAAGCTAAAATAATTTAAAAAACAAAATTGGAAACAAAGCAAAAAAAGTGGCAAGGATTGTGATTGGGCACACTGCCACCACCCATCGTTGGAGAGGGCAATGGCCCTTGCCTGTGGCCAGCAAGCCTTGCCAACCCTAGGTGAGGGCCGGCTACACTCGCTAGGCCTAAGCGAGGGCCGGTGTCACCCAGATCTGGGGGAGCCTCGTTAGTCCTTGCTTGGGTTGGTAATGGCCTCACCCAGGCCTGCGAGGACTGACCCTCCTCCACAACTTAGGTTGGTGAAGTCATTGGCCCCTTCGATGATGGCAGCAGTGGTAGCTCCTAGCCACAATCCCTACCCCTTTTTTCTTTTTGTCTAGTTTTGTTTTTAAAATTATTTTAGGTTTTTAAAAAGTTTTTTTACTATTATTTAAATAAGATTTAAAGAAAAAAGTAATAAAAATGCCACATAGGAAAAATAAATTAATTTAAAAATGTCACGTTAACTTTTTCTGTTAGACAAATTGACAAAGTGTTGATATAATGACTCGATTGAATCAAATTGATGAGTCTTAGAACTTGATTATATTTTTTGAAAGTTTTAGAATTTAATTGTATTTTCGTGACAAGTTTTAAGATTTATAGTGTACATATCTCTATTAATTAAAGTTGGCATTTCTAATTAGGGTGTGCAATTGAATTGGTTCTATCCAAGAACTGGACTAAATCGGCCAAAAAATAGGTTTGGGAAGCCGTCCTTGTTGGAATTAGTCTAGGAACATGTTTCAAGTGAATACCTACTCGGGAACCGGATCGGACCATCCTATTTTAGAATTGATTTTATAAGCTAAGAAGCCAAAAACCTAATTTCTTTTTCTCCTCAATTCTAACCTTAGCACTCATTGGTCCTTTGTCTTTCCTCGAGACTCCTCCTCTGTTTTTCCTCTTTTCCTAAATTTTTATGGATGAACGAGGAATATAGTTTTATAATTTATGTTTTATGTTGCGTGTTCATCTCATGGATTGTTGATTTTGGTGGATGGGAATTTTAGGATGCATTTGTTAATCATTTTATTTCCAGAAACAATTTTTGCTCAAAAATGGTTTTTCTTGATTCTATTCCTAGGAACAATTTCTAAGTATTTGAAGGCACTTGGTAAACTGCCCAAAATTTATATTCCCAAAATAGAAACGCGTTTAGTAAAACCCTTAAAATTTTTAATACAAACCATTTTCTTTTAATCTTTTAATAATTTTATTAAATTTTTCTCTTTTTTCTTTTTCCCTTTTCATCCTCTCCTTTTCCCAATCGACGGCCATGGCTAGAAAAGGGCCAGTGAGCTCATCGGAGTGTCGCCGGTTGGAGCCTCGTGATTGGGTGAGGTCAAGCTTGACTAGCAACTCGCAAGGCTCGACCTGGTCGACACCCAACCAAGGCAAGGCTCGACTTGAGCTTTGTCGTTGCTTGGCGTTGCCAGGGGCCGGCGACACTCCGGCGAGCTTGCTGGCTCTCGTCTAGCCGGTTGCTAGCCATGGCCAAAGTCGGTGATCAGCCAAAGGAAGAAGGAAGAAGAAGAAGAAGAAGAAGGAAAGAGAAGAAAAGAGGAGAACAGAAAAAGAATTAGGCTTGATTGTAGGAATGGTTTCCGAAAACAAAATGCAACTTTTTTCTACTTCTTGATTCTATTCCAAATCTATTCTCAAGAATAAAAAATGAATTTTTATTCCCGAAAAACAAATTCTATTTTTTTTAAAATTTTTTTATTTCCAAGAACAAAAGAGTAGAGTCAGTTTACCAAATAGGGCTTTATTGTTTATCTTTTATTTTGAACCGTTTTGTTACTCATAATCTCATATGATTTTGTTGTAAAAATGAATGAAAAAAAGGAATATGAAAAAAGATTCTCGAGTAGACCCTAGAGCCGGAGCAGAAAAGTAGGTTCCAAAATCGGTTTCAGGTAAATTTTAGGGTTCGAAGACTAGGAACCAATTATAACATGGTAGGTTCCAAGTTCCAACTCTAAAACTAATTACCCATAATTTCTATTTCTCATATTAGTGTAATTTATTGAATGAGCGAGTTATCCAATGAAAACACACGGTGTGGCATTTCATTACACAGAAGCCTCACATTGACTTATATTTTGAAGTTCGGATCCTTAATTGAAATTGCATTTTTTAAAGTGTGAAAGAAAATTCATAGTTAGACCATATATCTTTCATAGCTAGATATAATGGGACGAGCCAATTTTATTGTTTCCAACTTTTCATTTCCTGGCTCTTCTCATTTTTGACTTTTTATGAATCTTGAGAAATTCATACAAAGACTTTAATTTAACAAAAAATATTTATAAATTTTCAAAGTTTGTAAATATTTTATTATAATATTATATTACTCAAATAATCTTTATTTTTATTTGAAAAGAGTCATAAAGAGGAAGTAAGAAATGGACATCCTCTGCTGCCGCTAGTAGCGCGCTGCATAGACTGCAAGCAGTCGCCACCAGTGCCGCCCTAACGTCGCGGCGTCGAAGACGAAGACGGAGAGGTAGCAGAGAAAATGGACGACGAGATTGAGGAAGGCATGTTGGTGGACGAAGACGTCCGCTCGCCGGAGCAGCAGCAGCAGCGGCCGCAGCAG
This sequence comes from Eucalyptus microcorys, assembly GCA_014182515.1. Lineage (NCBI taxonomy): Eukaryota > Viridiplantae > Streptophyta > Magnoliopsida > Myrtales > Myrtaceae > Eucalyptus > Eucalyptus microcorys. The sequence goes on along the minus strand of CM024567.1, from coordinate 22,252,033 downwards.
CAGCCGCCGCCGCCGCAGGAGCGCAAGGCGGAGAAGTCACCGCACGATATGCTGAGAGAGAGCAAGGGCTCGGTGGAGGAGATCGCGGCTCAGATCCTGTCGATCAAGAAGCAGGGCCTCCCGAAGTCTCAGCTCAGGGAGCTTGCCACCCAGATGTTCCTCCACTTCGTCACCCTCCGCCAGGTCCTCTCGGAAGCCCTCGCTCGCGGTTTTCTGTTTCCTTGCCCTAGGGTTTTGCTCTCGCTTGGTCTGGAAAGGCATTGTGTTTGTTCTGCTTTGTTTTTACGTGGGCGCTGTTTTTTAGTTTCGATTGGGAGATGAATTGGAGAAGGATGGTGGCGAGATTTTGTTCGAGCTTGGAGGTTGATTCTGTCGATTGAGGAAAAGTAGGGGCTTTTGTGCTGAATTTTGGAGGCAAATGTGGTTACTGAGGGGTTTAGAGTCAGGGGTTTGTGGAGGAGATTGCCCTCAATTTTGCGGTCATCTGGTTGTCCTTGATTATTTGCTATTTGACAAATGGATTCGTGGTGATATATGATGGAATGTGGAACCCAGGACCGGCTTCTGGTTGTGACTTGGATGCAAGAAGGAATAAAAAAGAGGAGGTAGAACCAATAAAGATTTCTTTTTCGATTCATCCCTGGAGTTGAATACCTCAAGAATTGTTTTTGATCCAATACGTAAGAATCCATAGAAAAGGCAAATCCCTTATGATACACCAGATCCGGCTCGCTTATTGATAGAGTGAATATATCTGCCATTTCTTGAAATCTCTCTTCTGATTCAAAATCGTGGTGTAACGTGTATCCCCCCATTCCGGTCATGGAACAGATGAAATAAATCAAAAAATGTATTTTTGTTCAAGAATGAAATCTTATGGGAACTGTGCATATCCAGTTCATCCTTCGGAACCATATCACATCCCGGATCTGATGAAATAGGATGAATTGAGAGTATAGGAAGCTTTGCAAAGTTGGAGCTTTGATAGTCCTGTTTCACTAATCATCCCAACCCCCGAGCTAATTTTGTAAGCAGTATTACTGAAGGCGATGTTTAGGATGAGTTCAGTTGACCCTATTCTGGTCCTGATGAGATGGAAACTAACTGTTCTTTGTAGCTGTCACCGGGAAAATTTTTGTAGGATTTTGTTACAATCAAGATTTTTTAATTACATAGTGCTATTTGAAGTTGCATGGAAGAAGGGAAACGATTCTCAAGAAAATTCTTTGAAGCCTTGGGAGAGTAGGGAGTGGTAAGAAATGAAGTTCAATATTAGAACTTTTGAGGTAGATAATATAAATATTATGACGAGGAAAGATCGATGCCATGCTTGTGAGTTGAAAAGGAAACAATCATCGGTGACTCCTTAGTATAAGGGCAGTAATTGTACTTCTCCTTTATATCCTCTCGCCCTAACTTAATTAGGTCTCATTTTTATTGCTCCCATCTCTTTTCTTGTGCTTTGGTTTTCACCTGATTTTAATTGGGATTGAAGATAGAATGGCTATAGTACACACATTCAGGTCCGCTGCTTGTTTTGTAGAGACTGACTTATTCTTATGTTGCACTACATATTTCATGATCTAGATAAAAACTTGATCATTTTTTATAATTTGATTTGTCTTCTTAACAGGCAAACCGCTCAATATTGTTAGAGGAAGACCGGGTAAAAGCAGAAACAGAGCGAGCAAAGGCACCAGTAGACTTCACAACCTTGCAGCTGCACAATCTGATGTATGAAAAGAGTCATTATGTAAAAGCAATTAAGGCATGCAGGGACTTCAAATCAAAATATCCAGATATTGAACTCGTTCCTGAGGAGGAATTTTTTCGTGATGCACCTGAAGAGATTAAAGACTCAGGATCCCATAATGACGCGCATGATCTAATGTTGAAAAGGCTTAACTTTGAGCTCTTCCAGGTGACTGGTGATCGTTCTGCTGTCTGCAATAGTATGTGTATGCTTACGCATGGTTTCTGTAATATTTGATGGTACTAGTTGTGTAGGTTTTTCTACGCAGACAGTTTACAGTCAGCTTTTGATCACTTTTCAAATTTACTGCTTGTTCTTTTATAATTTATTGGTTGCATAATATTGGCGAAAAATCATCTCACCAGTGATTTTTGTTACCTGGACATGGCCCAGCGCTGAGAAGGCTGGTGCAGTCAATGGAATATTACAATATGGAATCGGTTAAATTTCTTAGATAGGCAGTTGGAGTATTGAAACAAGTTAATTTCATTTTCATATTTTGTATGACCCATTTTGCTCAACTTGATTAGAGCGTTTAACTTTGATGTCAAGTCTGTTTGCTTCTCAACAATATTTAAGCCTAGCTAGCGAAAGTTTTATCTAGTGATGATCAATTTGCTAAAAGCCTGGAAAGATTTTCTTATTTGATCTTTTTGCTATCTTTCTTCCTCTGGTATAGTTATTGTCATCTTCTTTATTGTTCTTTTTCCCTCATGCATGTTACATATTGTTGACAATCATAAATAGACTGAGACAGAGTATATTACTTGGAACAGCGCAAAGAGTTATGCAAACTTCATGAAGAATTGGAAAAACGTAAAAAAGGCCTTTTGGAGACCATTGCTAACCGAAAGAAGTTTCTCTCTAGCCTTCCCTCACATCTAAAGTCTCTTAAGAAGGCATCCTTGCCAGTGCAGAACCAATTAGGGGTTTTGCACTCAAAGAAGCTGAAGCAGCATCACTCGGCAGAGTTGCTTCCACCACCTCTATTTGTGATTTACTCACAGCTAGTGGCACAAAAAGAAGCCTTTGAAGAAAGAATTGATGTGGAGATAGTTGGAAGTGTGAAAGATGCTCAATCCTTTGCACGCCAGCTAGCCAACAAGGACTCTGGTAATTGGGAAAGAGATTTTCTCCATTGGTTTTATCCTTTTGTTATTAATGATTGCTGATTTTATTGGGGAATTCATCTTCCCAAAATGCGGAGTTAGTGATCAATATTATTGATAATGTTAGAAAGTTCAACAAAAATGTTTTAAGCTTTTAGACGGAGGGACACTACTTGCAAAAGACCTAGACAACTCTTAGACAAGTGATTTTGGATACTTCAACACTCTCTCGATAGCAAATTGGATATATGATGGCACATGTAATAGGTGGATGGGGAATAAGATATATAAGAACCATACTGATGAATTTTTAAATGGGTCATGGATAATTGAGACTTGGCTTTGAAAACTAGAAAGCCCAACTTAAAAAGGTTAAGCTATTAGGGGAATGGACGCTATATGGATATAGGCTCACAGCAACCTTGTAGATAATCCATGTTGCATACTTTAACAAGTTATACATAGCGCAATGCATTGGTAGGTCATTACAACTGTTTCACAAGGTATTCTTTACTGCTGGAGCTTGTAAATAAATCTACTTGATTATGTTGGACCAAATTATTTGCAATTCCATTAGCCATAAGTATGCTGTCTCTCTGAGGTGCTTTAAGTAGTTAGTTTCAAACCAGCTTCATCTTCAGACCCAAGGCAGAAAGGGAGCTAAAGTTATGTGCTTTGATGGTCCAGGGATCTCTGCCAACTCAGACAGCTCAAGGTTAGATGATGATGTGGTTGATGAAGATGATGATGGGCAGAGAAGGAGAAAAAGGCCAAAGAAGGTTCCAGTCAAAGAGAATCTTGAACAGACAGGGTTTTATCAAGTTCATCCCCTGAAGGTCATCCTTCATGTATATGAGGATGAAGCTTCTGATCAGAAGTCTTCAAAACTCGTGGCATTGAAGTTTGAGTATATGTTGAAGTTAAAAATCATATGTGTTGGAATAGAAGGTTCCAACGATAGACCAGAAGATAACATTTTATGCAACTTATTTCCCAATGACACCGGGCTTGAGCTTCCTCATCAGGTATGTATGTCTAATTAAAGTTCTTCCAAAATCAATTAACTTTGTTTCTAGGACTAATCTCCTTCGTGTCTACATGTTTTGGACATTCTCATTTTCCCTCTGATGGGATGTATTTGGTGTGATTACAATGCAGTCAGCCAAACTAGCTGTTGGCGACGCCCTTAATTTCGATGAAGGAAGAACTTCACGTCCATATAAGTGGGCCCAACATCTAGCAGGAATTGATTTCTTACCAGAAGTTTCACCATTGCTTGCTGGCCACGAGAATGCAAATGGTGACATTTCCAAAAGTGACGTTGTTGCATCTGGTCTTTCGCTATACCGCCAGCAGAATCGTGTACAGACAGTTCTGCAGAGAATTCGGTCACGAAAGAAGGCTCAGATGGCTCTTGTGTGAGTCAACATCTGTAGGATCTGAATCTTGGGTCACCCCTGAAGCTAAGATAATAAATTTTCATTGGGTTCCAAAAGTTTTGAATTCTAAGTGACTGTTCTAGTATGGATCCCCTTGGCTAGGATTGTTGTTGTTATCATTTGGTGAATATGGAACTATGGAAATGCTGATTTTGCCTTAATTTCCTGTCACATATCTACTTTCTTTAGTCTGAGTTACATCTGCTGAGCTGTTTTGGCTTTGTGGAAGCATGTTCTTATTACAATAATTAGTGATTGTTCCCATTGAATCCGGTGAATATTTTATTTGTTACAGGGAACAACTTGATGCACTTGCAAAGCTCAAATGGCCTGCACTAAATTATAAAAGTGTTCCGTGGGCCTCACATTTCCTCTCATGTAATTTGCATGGGTGGTCATCCATAGGCTCTGTTTCTAGGGAGCCTTCAACTTTACCTGTCGTTGATGTGGGGCAGGCTTCAGAGCCTATGGATGCCAATCCTGATGGATCATCTGGTAAAGAAAAGAATGAGCTAGAGGCTCCGAGTGAAGATGGGGAGCTTCCGTCATTTGGTGTTGCTGCATCTGTTGCAATCGATTCTAGAACTCCTTTCAGGGGTTCCAGCCGTGAAAACTCGAGGCAGCTGGCTATGATTTCAAAAGGCATATCCCCAATTAATCGGGCAAAGTCTCTGAGTTTCAAGAAACAAGATGAGGATTTAGATCTCCTGTTAGACACTGATAGCGATAAAGACGAACCTTCTAAATTTGAACCAGAGGCAGAAAATGCAGCTTCTACTGAATGCGACAAGGTGGCAGAGAATTCATGGGTGAATTATGGGGTCAGAGAGTTTATTCTTCATCTAACGAAGAAACTAAATGCTGATGACCAGAATGTAAAGCTGGAAGCAAAGGTGGAGTTTTATTAAGAATTGTTCACATTTACAAGGCACTGAATATCTAGTGCCATGCTCTTTTACCTGAAATTTTTAAGAGAACTGAGGAAACTTTTGTTCGCGTATGTTAAGCATGAGTGAATATATCTCCTTAACTTCGTGAGAAATTTTGCTGCTAACTGTGTCTGGTCGTCTATTTCTTTTACTTACTAGAATACCAAATTTGATAATGCCAGATAAAAGTAAGCATGGAATATCCACTCAGGCCTCCACTTTTCTCATTAAGTCTTTACCCTGATTTGTCTGGAGGAAATCATTGCAAGATTGATGATGTTGGGTGGACTAATGAACTTCGTGCTATGGAAGCAGAGGTAATGCACATTTCCACATTTCCCTAACAGATGCTAGTAAAAGTCTACCTGTAGTAACATTGGAGGCATGTGCGTATGTACTTGCTGTGATTTATCTCTGGGTCGTTGCATGTCTTCCATATAATTATGTCTTGGCAATGCCTATTTATTTTATTCTTTTTGAGAAATGGATGTACATCTTCCATTACTTTTCTGTTTTGTAGCGCTGTATCATAAAGGTCATACATATGCATGTTTAGCCACACACTTCAAGGGCCTGTGCGCTGATCATTACTGATATAGTGGTCATGACTTCATAGTTTTGTGTGTACTCTACTTCTCAAATATCTTCAATATTACATTAAATATTAGCCTTGACCATATCTTGTTGGATGTCCCAGGTCAATCTTCACATGGTAAAGATGCTGCCTTTGGTCCATGAAAACTATATTCTAGCTCATCAAGTTCATTGTCTTGCTATGTTGTTTGACTATTACATGGATGGAATATCTCTGTCTGCGGAAAAAAGAGAGAGCACTTCCATCGTTGATGTTGGCTTGTGCAAACCTGTCAGTGGTATGCTTCTTTCTAGATCATTCAGGGGACGGGATCATAGGAAGATCATATCCTGGAAGAGTACGAAATTGTTCACTTGAATCACTGAGAAAAGCTCACGTTTTGATCAGCGGAGGACACTTGCTGCTATTCAATTTTATTCAATGTTATCAAATTCAATGGCATCTAGTACCTGTTGAAACAAAAACTTCATTTCTATCTCCTGAAAGTAGGTAGCTGGTGAGCAAATGTTCCTTTGACAGAATAGAATACTATTTGCTGTGTTAGTGTACAAAATAATTTCAGCCCATGGCTTGGATGAGGAAAACTTTCGTCCACATTTTAGAGTACTTCCTGTGTGGATGTTAAGCTGTTTTTTTTAAATCCGGTTCATTGATGTCAAACTGGGTGGTGATAGCCTGGATTTCATTCTGCGGAAATGGCTTCAGAATTCTTGTTGCTGTCGAAGGTAATATAGCAGGGTATTTGTTGGTTCAAAAGTGACTTTAGGATATGCAGCTTTTCCTTCTCTCTTGTGGAGAACTCTCTTGACGGCTTCTTGCCACGATTCTCTGTTGAACCCCCATCTTCTTAGCTCACGTCTTCAGTAATATGATTTGCTTTTCCTGAGATCAGATGTTTGGAGAAGTTTGAAAAGCCTTTCTATCGTTTTGGTAACAGTTGACTTTACATCTGGAGTCTTGCTGATACAGTCTGCTGACCATTTAATGCAGAAGTACTGGTGTTTTCTCCTCGTGAGAAGCACATTCAGACCAAGTTGGAATTGGCAATTTATACCTTAAGCTCTAATTCAACTTGAATTCTAGCGAGATTGAGCCATTTAGTATGTTCGCACCCAATCTTATTTTGATATGGACTTTATCAAATCTAATCCAAGCAAAATTCTAGTTTTGTAGAGTTTGCTTCTCTACTTTAGATTTTATTTTGAAATATCTAGAGACTGAATCTTTAAGTTGAAGAACAAATTCCTGCAATCTAGTTTTAAAAGGAAAAATTAAAAAGAAAAGTTTGCATGTTTTGAACCTCTAAGTTTATGGAATAAATTCATGCATCTAAGTTATATTAACAGAAAAATTATATTAGAATATCTAGTGGTGCATTTTGAATTTTTATACATATACTGTTCATGTCCATATAGATTCTATACTGCTTTTTTAAGCTAATGGAACAAATTCGTGCATTTTAGTTATAAAAGGAAGAAGGGTTAATATTACGAAAAATTTCAAATTGGTACATTTATAAAAAATTTACTATAATATGATTTTTGGATCACCAAAAATCCTAAATTGGTACACTGTTACATATTTACCACATTAATTTGCGGGTCACTAAAAACCTCAAACTTATACACTGTGACAAATTTACCTTAAATGATATGGATTAACGTCAATTCAATTATTACCATGTGTCATCCGATTGAGCTATTTCGGGTCAATTCAATTATTATCACGTGTCATCCGACTGAGCTATTTTACGGTAAGATTTGACAGTAGCTAACTAAGCGCAAATGTGTTAGTTTGGGATTTTTGGTGACCTAAAAATTAGTTGAGGGATGTACCAATTTTGGGGGTTTTTGGAGACTCAAAAATTAGTTAGAATAAATTTATCACAGATGTATCAATTTGAGTTTTTTGTATGGTATTAACCCAAGGAAAAATTAAAATGTTATACATATATTTCAATTGAATTCTGAAAGTTATATTAAAACACTAATTTCCCACATTTGGGTTTTCATTCCTACACTGTCTATGGAGAAAATGATACTAAAAATGATATAATTTTGTACGGTATTCACTTTGTTGTAAAAGCTTTTTGAGCAATCATTCCAATGCCACTTTGGTTAAAAAAAGAAAAAAAAGATCATGTCAATGCTATCGCCTATTTGGGTTACCCAAAAATTTGATTTGGTTATATTTTAATATTTTCCAACCCACATGGCTTGTTAGTAAATGAATTTAGCAATAGTGCGAAATGAGATTATCCAGCTATTTGTTTCCCTCAAATTAACAAAATGATCTAAATGTTTCTAACATAATATCTTAATAAAGATATACACAGGGAGATAATTAACAGATATATCATAATTATCTTTAACATAGGAAAATATCCTATCGAAAGTGCTAAATAATTCTAACATTCCCTCAAATTCAAGATGTATAGAAGTCAACTTTAGTTTCTGTACAAGTTTGAACAGTGTCTAGCGGAGAGTAGAAGAAACTGTTGGAGGTGAACTATGGGAAACTAGATCCATCAAATGTCGCGAAAGCGAAAGCCCCTACCACCAGATCAATCTTCGGGGACGGAGCATGAGAGCAAAATCATAAGAAGCTGACGACCTCCGTTGAAGCACATCCGAGCAAAGCAGTGCGAGCAATGCTCAAATCTTTCTCGGGTAAAATCTACAAGATGCAAAAATAGAGAATCCAGCATTATAACAAAATTTCACATTAAAAAGATAGATTAAAATCTCTAATTCTGCATATGATTGTTATGTATATTTTCTGTGTATATATCGTTTACAATTTGATCTATAGACCAAATTTTTAAATCGATAGAGCAAATTTATGCATTTAAGTTATGAAAGTAAACATTGAATATTATGGCTCTTTAACTTGAAATTCTTAGATTAAACATTTAAGTTATAAAAAAAGTATATTGTTATGATTATTACACGATTGCGTATATTTTAAAACTAAGGTATAAAGTGTATAATAAGGTGTAACTAATTTTATAACAAGCTATGATTTTCTTGATTGAAAATTTGAATGATTACCCACTACAACAAAATATTTTGTCACATTACAGAAGTGAATAATTTGTAAGGATGCAGATGTCAAATGATTAGCAAAATGAAAAGGCATTATTTTCATTAAAAAGAATTTGAAATATAGGGGATCAGAAGATAATCTTTAAGAAATCACCTCTAAATCTCTTTAAAAAGAGAGGAGTGAATGAAGAAGAGAGATAAAACCATTTTACTTTCGAGAAAGAATTACACAAAAATAACTCGATCGTCTTTTACATACCAAGTTATTTGGGTGTGTAATGGGGTGCTTGAGGTGCACTGAATGTAATGTGCATTGAGCACTTTGGATTTCCACAAGATCGATAGTTTTGGTACCAATTTAAGAATAAAAAGTGAAGGAATATGAAATTAACGTATACTTCAATGTGTATATTAATGAAGTATACATCAGTTAGAAAACTATTTTAAAGATAATATCTCAATTAAAAAAAAAATGGACAATCAAAGGGAATATACTTGCATTCTGTGGAATATGGATAATCAATATAAATATTATAATTATCTCTGACATAGGAAAATATCCTATCGAAATTCCTAAATAACTCTAAGACCCCCTCAAAATCAAAGGTGCATAGAAGTCAATTAAGTTTGTGTACAAGTCTGAACGGTGTCTAGTGGGGAGCAGAATAAACTACTGGAAGAAAAATATGGGAAATTAGATCCATCAAATGTCGCGAAAGTGAAAGCCCTCTACCACAAGTTCAATCTTCAGGGCATCTTCACGGAGTATGAGAGCATAAGTAATGAGAAGCTGACGACCTCCATTGAAGCACATCCAAGCGAAGCAGTGCAAGCAATGCTCAAGTCTTTCTTGGATGAAATCTACAAGAGGCAAAAATAGAGAATCCAACGTTGCAACAAAATCTCACATTAAAATGTTATGTTAAAAGCTCTAATTCTACATCTAATCCTAATGTATATAATGTTTGTGTAGATATGGTTTCTATTTTGATCTATAGATTGAATTTTTAAATCGACAGAACAAATTTCTACGTTGAAGTCAACATCTAAGTTATAAAAAAAAGTATATCAGTAGAAGGTTTATTACATGACTGCATATATTTCAAAACTAAGTTATGAAGTGTATAATAAGGTATAACTAATTTTATAATAAGCTATGAGTTTCTTGATTGAAAATTTGTATGAATACACATTGCAACAATATTTTGTCACATTTCACAAGTAAGTGAAAATTTGTATCGAGGCATATCTCAAATGATTAGCAAAATGAAAAGAAATCATTTTCATTAAAAAAAATTGAAATATGGGGAATCAGAAGATAAACTTACCTCTAAATCTCTTCAAATAGAGAGGAGCGAATGAAGAAGAGACATAAAACCATTTTACTTCCGAGAAAGATTTAACAAATAAACTTGCTCGCCTTTCACAAACCAAATTATTTGGCTATGCTCAAGGTGCAAACTCATGCACTTAGGGTTTCCACAAGATCTATAGCTTTGATACTAATTTAAAAATATTAAAGTGAAATAAAGGAATATAAAATTTTATGTATATTTTGATGTGTATATTAACAAAGTATACATTAGCTTTTTCATAGGCTTCATTAGATAATTTTTCTAAGATAGTATCTCAATAAACATATGCACAATTAAAAGAAATATATATGCAATATACGTGCGATGTACGTTCATTCTCGTGAGATACAAATAATCAATAAAAATATCATAATTATCTCTAATATAGAGATTATCATATTGAAAGTTCTAAATAACTCTAACGTCCCCTTAAAATCAAAGATGCGCATAGAAGTCAACTTGAGTTTATGTACAGGTCTGAACAGTATCTAGCAGGGAGGGGAAGAAACTATTGGAGGAGAACTATGGGAAACCCTCTACCACGAGATCAATCTTCAGGGCGTCTTGACGGAGCATCAGAGCAAAAGTTATGAGAAGCTAACGACCTCCACTGAAGCACGTCCGAGCAAAGCAGTGCAAGTAATGCTCTAGTCTTTCTTGGATAAAACCACAAGAGGCAGAAATAGAGAATCCACGTTGCAACAAAATTTCACATTAACAAGTTAAATTAAAAGCTCTAATTATACATCTAATTCTTTTGTATATATTGTTTGTATATATATCGTTTCCATTTTGATCTATAGAGTGAATTTTTAAATCAATAGAGCAAATTTACGCATTTAAGTTATGAAAATAAAATTCCAATACTCTGGCTCTTTAACTTTAAATCTCTAATTCAACATTTGAGTCGTGAAACTATATTGTTAGAGGATAATCTTCAAGAAATCGCCACTAAATCTCTTTATATAGAGAGGAGCAAATGGAGAAGAAAAGTAAAACCATTTTACTTTCAAGATATTTACACAAATAATGTGCTCACCTTTTACGCACCAAGTTATTTGGCTATGGGGTGTTCTAGCCACGTGCATTGATGTAATTAGGGACACTCGGACCCCTAGAGTGTCAAAAGTTTGCACAAAGGGACATTTAAGTGCCAAAAGTTACGAAAGTGATACTTAAGTGCCAAAATTGGAGCAAAATGGATCACTTAAATGCTAATCAAGCAAAAATGCTGACGTGCGCAATTTCCGGCGAAGTAAGTGTAAAATGACGTTGTTTTACATGTTAATGTGGCTAAATAGTGTCAAAATGACGTCATTTTGGTTATGACATAGTAAATAATTAATATAATAATTAATTAAATTAAATTTAAAACTAAATTTATTTAAAACATTTAAAAATAAAAATACAAATATTTAAAAAATTAATTAATTAATTTTTTTAGAAAAAGGGAGGGAGGCGGTTGAGGGCTAAGCCCTCGCCGCTGCCGCCTCGCCACTGCCGCTGGGAAGGGTCGGCGACGGAGGGGGAGGGTCAGCCGGGGTCATCGGGCTTTGGCTAGGGCTCGGCGACCCTGGTTGATCGGTGGTGAGGGCCCGTGAGCCCTCGCCCCGATCTGGGGCGAGGGTCGTTGCCCTTGGCTGGACAGGGCGAGGGCCGCGACCCCTACTAGATTTGGGCGAGGGCACGCAAGCCCTCGTCGCCGATTGGCTGGGGTTGCCGGCCCTCGGCTAGGGCTCGGCGGCCTCGGCCGACCCTCCCCACCTTCCGGCGATGGCGGGGAGGTGGCGGTGGCGACGAGGGTTGAGCCCTCGGCCCGCCGGCGCCTTCCTCCTCCTCCACCTTTTTTTTTTTTTTTTTTTTTTTTTTAATAATAATAATAATAATAATAATAATAATAATAATAATAACAATAATAATAATAATAATAATAATAATAATAATAATAATAATAATAATATTGATTTAATTTTGATTTAATTAATTTTTATATTAAAATTCAAATTATACCAATATGACGTCGTTTTGGTGTGTGTTTTCTTGAGTCAGCTTGCCGGCGAGCCACGTAAGTGAGAAAATTAATAAAAAAATGCCATGTGGGATTTCCGGCGAGATTCGTCAGATGTGGCACTCAAGTGGCCCATTTTTCATGAAAAGTGGTATTTAAGTGTCACTTTCGTAAGTTTTGGCATTTAAGTGTTCCTTTGTGCCAACTTTTGGCACTTGAAGCATTATTTTTGTCGATTTTTTTTGTGGCAATTTATCGGGTGATTCATACTATTGTTATCGCTGTCTGTATAACACTCAAAAGTTGATCACTCTCCAAGAGATTCGAGGGACCTCTACCCTCTGGACGTTTCTCATGCATAAGGTGTTCAGGTTTCCATGAGGCAACAGTTGTTGAGTGGTTTACTATTGACTCCAATAGTCGGCTGGTTAACATTAAGTAATTTGAAGTAATTTGAGTTGTAGTTACGTTCATCAATTATTTATTTTGCTACCTCAGTGATGTCGAAGCTTATGATTTTTTTTTTTAAATTGAGGCTTCCTCGAAAATAAATAACTAAATTTCTTTGTGATTTATGAGAAAAATTAACTATTGACATCTTCGCTTGATTTTTCTTCCACTATATCCCTCACTTGGAAAAATTCAAAATGAAACTTTTCAATATTTAATTAGATTTAAGGTTTTTTTTCTCGGTCAATTAAATCCTTCACGTGTAGCTTTTTGATTTTTTATGTTCCACAAGGACTGTCAATACTATGATTGGGGTGAATTGGCGATCGATGGTGGCTGTGGTGATGCTAATGAGAAGGAGGCTAGCTCGATGTGCTCACCTTGGCCTCCTTCTTCTTCTCCTAAATGGTGTCGATATGTTCTAACGTCGCCAGCACTTCATCCATCGAGGGCCTCACTTCAGGATTGCCCTCCTCAGGATATATACAGTTGCCATGAAGAACCAATTCTATCCAGGCTTTACTGCGTATATACCTTCTAATCTTAATTTGACAGAGATGGGTAGGGTTATTCAACTTATGCTTCATATTTTTGTGGAACCTTTTTTCTTTTTGATAGGAAAAAAAACTAATTTGTTCGTTACCCAGGTTTGCCAGATGGAGTTAGAATGGTCAAACGTATCGCCTGCCCCCAAAAGTTATTCTAGAACACTCAAGAAAACCTTAGGACTCGAGGATACTAGTTGAGGGTCGCTTGCTCTAAGGATGGGTCATGGCCATTGTTTAGAACCCTCTTGGGTCGTGCCATACTTCGGGCCGTGACACTGTGATTAGCAATACATTAATATGTAGACTTAATTTATGGATTACATGAAGCACAAAACCAAAAATGCGGCAGAGATGAATCATCTTCCACCATATCCATTTCCTATCATGTTGTTGTTTAATTGACTTAGTTTAGTAGCATAAGTGGAGACCGGTAAATTCTCACCACCTTCTCTATTTTTGCTCAACTCGAGAACTTGCAAAATCCTCACTTCTGATGGAATTGCTTGCTCAAGTTGAAAAGAATTCGTGATCAATCAATTAAGATAAGGAATTAAGAGTCATCCCTTAATAGTCGCTTCCGTTTCAAATTAACGTTTCGTTTTAAACTACATTTTCCACATCAAATAGCAGTTTTTGAAACTATTAAAGCCCCATACAACAACACTCGATATTAGACACCAATAGACTCTTCCATTGTATTTCACTTGTGAATGAGATGATACAATGAGGGGAGGAGACCCCTATATATACAAATACATGACAAATCGTATTCGTAGATCTCTCATTGATCTGATGGTGGAGATCATATCTCTCCAACTACCATCTACCTACGTGGTCACAATTTTACCACCCGACAAGAATGATAGATATGGAAAGATTTACAATCGGAGGGGAATTATGGACATACTTGCTGTAATGTTTGGACGATTAGCTCCATTTTTTTCAACGTTAACTCAGTCCGTGTCTTGCTTTTGTTAAGATGTTTAGTGTTTAGGGTTCCCTTTATGAATGAGTGGTGGGTTTCTAGTTAAGTAGCCAAGTGAGGCTACGATTTCATATGGAATGGTAGTAGTAATTGTAGATGGTCATCTGAGATCAAGTTATAACTGCTAGTTAGTTCTTGGCGTTACTGCCACGTTTTCTGTCACTGTTACAGCCCATACACGGAAAACAAGATTTATCAAGTAGTAACCTCAAATGAGGAATTTGCCAAAGCTGGAGTGATGCCGACGTGGAGGCAGGCTCAGCAACTAGAATGTATGCCTCGAGTGATTCAGGTTTTCCCAGACAAAAGCGACACGGCATATGGATTTGCCTGTAAGAAGTTAACTTTCTTCTTATTGTTGCTTTTCTCTATTATATCTCTTAATGACTGTATTTTTCTCATTTTGTCAGTCGAACAGCTTGCAGAAAGAGATAATGAGAAAACCCTCGCTATCATCTACAAAAGGGGGAGATTTTTTTGTGGCAATTTACCGGGTGATTCACACTATTGTCATCGCTGTCTGTATAACACTTAGAAGTTGATCACTCTCCAAGAGATTCGAGAGACCTCTACCCTCTTGACATTTCTCATGCGTAGGGTATTTAGGTTTCCCATGAAGGCAACGGTTGTTGAGTGGTTCATTGAAGTGTTGACTCCAATAGTTGGCTAGTTAGCATTAAGTAATTTTAAGTAATTTGAGTTGTAATTACGTTCCATTGATCAATTGTTTATTTTGCTACCTCAGTGAGATCGAAGCTTACGATTTTTTTTTTTTTAAAATTGAGGCTTCCTCGAGAATAAATAACTAAGTATCTTTGTGATTTATGAGAAAAATTAACTATTAATATCTTCGCTCGATTTTTCTTCCACCATATCACTCACTTGGAAAAATTCAAAATGAAACTTTTCAATATTTAATTAGATTTAAGGTTTTTTTCTTGGTCAATTAAATTCTTCACGTGTAGCTTTTTGATTATTTAGGCTTGCTCGAGAATAAATAACTAAATTTCTTTGTGATTTATGAGAAAAATTAACTATTGATATCTTCGCTCGATTTTTCTTCCACCATCTCCCTCACTTGGAAAAATTCAAAATGAAAATTTTCAATATTTAATTAGATTTAAATTTTTTTTCTTGGTCAATTAAATCCTTCACGTGTAGCTTTTTGATTATTTAGGCTTGCTCGAGAATAAATAACTAAATTTCTTTGTGATTTATGAGAAAAATTAACTATTGATATCTTCGCTCGATTTTTCTTCCACCATCTCCCTCACTTGGAAAAATTCAAAATGAAAATTTTCAATATTTAATTAGATTTAAATTTTTTTCTTGGTCAATTAAATTCTTCACGTGTAGCTTTTTGATTATTTAGGCTTGCTCGAGAATAAATAACTAAATTTCTTTGTGATTTATGAGAAAAATTAACTATTGATATCTTCGCTCGATTTTTCTTCCACCATCTACCTCACTTGGAAAAATTCAAAATGAAATTTTTCAATATTTAATTAGATTTAAGGTTTGTTTCTTGGTCAATTAAATCCTTCACATGTAGCTTTTTGATTTTTTAGGCTTTCTCGAGAATAAATAACAAAATTTCTTTGTGATTTATGAGAAAAATTAACTATTGACATCTTCGCTCGATTTTTCTTCCACCATATCCCTCACTTGGAAAAATTCAAAATGAAACTTTCAATATTTAATTAGATTTAAGGTTTTTTTCTCGGTCAATTAAATCCTTCACGTGTAGCTTTTTGATTATTTAGGCTTCCTCGAGAATAAATAACTAAATTTCTTTGTGAATTATGAGAAAAATTAGCTATTGACATCTTTGCTCGATTTTTCTTCCATCATCTCCCTCACTTGGAAAAATTCAAAATGAAAATTTTCAATATTTAATTAGATTTAAGGTTTTTTTCTCGGTCAATTAAATCCTTCACGTGTAGCTTTTTGATTTTTTAGGCTTTCTCGAGAATAAATAACTAAATTTCTTTGTGATTTATGAGGAAAATTAACTATTGACATCTTCGCTCGATTTTTCTTCCACCATATCCCTCACTTGGAAAAATTCAAAACGAAAATTTTCAATATTTAATTATATTTAAGGTTTTTTTCTCGGTCAATTAAATCCTTCACGTGTAGCTTTTTGATTATTTAGGCTTCTCGAGAATAAATAACTAAATTTCTTTGTGATTTATGAGAAAAATTAACTATTGACATCTTCGCTCGATTTTTCTTCCACCATATTCCTCACTTGGAAAAATTCAAACTAAAACTTTTCAATATTTAATTAGATTTAATATTTTTTTCTCGGTCAATTAAATTCTTCACGTGTAGCTTTTTGATTGTTTAAGCTTCCTCGATAATAAATAACTAAATTTCTTTGTGATTTATGAGGAAAATTAACTATTGACATCTTCGCTCGATTTTTCTTTCACCATATCCCTCACTTGGAAAAATTCAAAACGAAACTTTTCAATATTTAATTAGATTTAAGGTTTTTGTCTCTGTCAATTAAATCCTTCACGTGTAGCTTTTTGATTTTTTATGTTCCACAGGACCGTCAGCATTGTGATTGGGGTGAATTGGCGATCGATGGTGGCTGTGGTGATGCCGGTGAGAAGGAGGCTCGCTCGATGCTGAAGTGAAGACTGCCCTCGTACAAGTACTAACGTGAGCACTTCTATGCACCACATAAAAGTATTGCATATTACAGGGAAGAAGGCAAGTCCTCCCTCCTCTCCTATATTGGCACCAACGGATCCCTTATTTCAAAGCCATTTCAAGTTATTGAAGGGTGAGTTTCTAGCTTTATTTTCTGTTAGAATGATGGGTTTCTAGTTGATTAGCTGAGTAATTCTCAATTCGTTACGGCAGTTATGCACCACATAGAAGCATTACATATTACACGGAAGAAGGCAAGTCCTCCCTTCTCTCCTATACTGGTGCTAGCAGATCCAAGCCCTATTTATAGACACTTCAAGCTCTTAAAGGGTGAGTTTCTAGTTTCTTTTCTGTTAAAATGATGGGTTTCTGGTTGATTAGCTAAGTGATTCTCAATTCGTTATGGTAGTTATGCACCATATAGAAGCATTGCATATTACAGGGAAGAAGGCAAATCCTCCCTCCCTCCTCTCCTATATTGGTGCCAGCAAATCCCTTATTTCAAAGCCTATTTACAGACACTTCAAGCTCTTGAAGGGTGAGTTTCTAGCTTCCTTTTCTGTTAGAATGATGAGTTTCTGGTTGATTAGCCAAGTGATTCTCAATTCATTATGGAAGTCATACACCACTTAGAAGCATTTCATATTACGTGCAAGGAAGGGAGTGGCCCTATGCGGTCGAAATTTTACCACCGGATGAGACGAGTAGACATGGAAAGATTTTCAATCAGAGGGGAATATTGGAAACACTTGTTGTAATGTTTGGACGATTAATTCCATTTTTCTCAATATTCACGTTAACTCATTCTGTGTCTTGCATTTGTTAAGATGTTTAGTGTTTACTGCCACATTTTCTGTCACTATTACAGCCAAGACGCGACAAACATGATTTATCAAGTAATAACCTTAGAGGAGCATTGTGCCTGAGCTGAAGTGATGCTGACTCATAGGCAGGCTGATCAACTAAGCCGTATGCCTCGAGTGAGATTAGTTATCCCAGATGATCGGCAAGTAGTGAAATGATTTGCCTGTAAGAAATTGACTTTCTTTGTATTGTTACTTTTATCTATTATATCTCTTTAAACAAACTAATATGTAGACTTGTGATATAATATAAACTGCATATTTGATAGATGAGTCCATCTCTATTGGATTTGACTAGAAGAGAGAGGTTGGAGATTCGCTTGATTTTCTTGATCTACCATATTGGTTTCGATTTAGGACAAAGCCACGAAAACATATGAGAAGCTAAAAAATTAAAACCGCACTCTAATGCCATGAAACTGAAACTTCAAATCCTCCATTCTTTTATTCGGCCAAATTTTGTCCCAACCGATTTATGTTTGTTTATTAATTATTTGTTTTTCTTGATTTATAAATTATGTAATGGCTCTTCTGCATTTTTATCCAATTTAGGAAGTAGCAAGGCCATGAATGATGGATATTTCTACTTTTTGGCTTAACTTCCTGAACATTTTTTTTCGCATTTTGTCAGTCCAACAGCTCGCATAAAGAGAAAATGAGAAAGCCCTCGCTATTATCCGCAAAATGGGGGAGATTTTTTTGCGAGGATATATCGGGTGATTCACCCTATTGCAATCGTATCTGTATAACACATAGCAGTTGATCACTTTGCCAGAGATACGACAGACCTCTAGGATCTGGACGTTTTTAATGCCTAGGTTATATGGCCTTCCTATGAAGGCAAGAGGTGTTGATGGGTTCACTAAAGTGTGGACTCCAATAGTCAGCTGGTTAGCATTAAGTAATTTGAAGTAATTTGAGTTGTAGTTACGTTCCATTGATCAATTGTTCATTTTGCTACCTCACTGAGGTCGAAGCTTATGATTCTTTTTTTTTTAAATTGAGGCGTCTTCGAGAATAAATAACTAAATTTCTTTGTGATTTTTGAGAAAAATTAACTATTGACATTTTCGCTCGATTTTTCTTCCACCATATCCCTCACTTTGGAAAATTCAAAATGAAACTTTTCAATATTTAATTAGATTTAAGGTTTTTTTTTTCGATCAATTAAATCCTTCACGTGTAGCTTTTTGATTTTTTAGGCTTCCTTGAGAATAAATAACTAAATTTCTTTGTGATTTATGAGGAAAATTAACTATTGACATCTTCGCTCAATTTTTCTTCCACCATATCCCTCACTTAGAAAATTCAAAATGAAACTTTTCAATATTTAATTAGATTTAAGGTTTTTTTCTCGGTCAATTAAATCCTTCACGTGTAGCTTTTTGATTTTTTTATGTTCCACAGGATCGTCAACACTAAGATTGGGGTGAATTGGCGATCGATGGTGGCTATGGTGATGCTGGTGAGAAGGAGGCCCATTCGATGTTGGAGTGAAGACTGCCCTCGTACTAGTACTAACGTGAGTACTTCTATGCACCACATAGAAGTATTGCATATTACAGGGAAGAAGGTAAGCCCTTCCTCCTCTTTTATACTGGCGCCAACAGATCCCTTATTTCAAAGCCACTTCAAGCTCTTGAAGGGTGAGTTTCTAGCTTCCTTTTCTGTTAAAATGATTGGTTTCTAGTTGATTAGCTGAGTGATTCTCAATTCATTACGGCAGTTATGCAACACATAGAAGCATTGCATATTACACGGAAGAAGGCAAATCCTCCCCCCTCTCCTATACTGGCACTAGCAAATCCAAGCCCTATTTACAGACACTTCAAGCTCTTAAATGGTGAGTTTCTAGCTTCTTTTCTGTTAGAATGATGGGTTTTTGGTTGATTAGCTGAGTGATTCTCAATTCGTTATGGTAGTTATGCACTACATAGAAGCATTGCATATTACAGGGAAGAAGGCAAATCCTCCCTCCTCTCTTATACTGGTGCCAGTAGATCCCTTATTTCAAAGCCTTATTTACAAACACTTCAAGCTCTTGAAAGATGAGTTTCTAGCTTCCTTTTATGTTAGAATGATGGGTTTCTGGTTGATTAGCCAAGTGATTCTCAATTCGTTATGGTAGTCATGCACCACATAGAAGCATTTCATATTATGTGCAAGGAAGGGAGTGGCCCTATGCAGTCAAAATTTTACCACCAGACGAGACGAGTAGACATGGAAAGATTTTCAATCGGAGGGGAATTGTGGAAACACTTGCTGTAATGTTTAGACGGTTAGTTCCATTTTTTCAATATTCACGTTAACTCATTCTGTGTCTTGCGTTTGTTAAGATATTTAGTGTTTACTGCCACATTTTCTGTCACTATTACAGCCGAGACGCGACAAACGGGATTTATCAAGTAATAATCTCAGAGGAGCATTGTGCCCGAACTAAAGTGATGCTGATGCATAGACAGGCTGATCAACTAAGTCGTATGCCTCGAGTGAGATTGGTTATCCCAGACGATCAGCAAGTAGTGAAAGGATTTGCTTGTAAGAAGTTGAATTTCTTCTTATTGTTACTTTTATCTATTATATCTCTTTAAACAAACTAATATGTAGACTTGTGATATCATAGAAATTTCATACTTGATAGATGAGTCCATCTCTATTGGATTTGACTAGAAGAGAGAGGTCGGAGCACTTGATTTTCTTGATCTATCATATTGGTTTCGATTTAGGACAAAGCCACGAAAACATAAGAGAAGCTAAAAAATTAAAACCGCTCCAATGCCATGAAACTAAAACTTCAAATCCTCAATTCTTTTATTTAGCCAAATTTTGTCCCAACCGATTTATGTTTGTTTATTAATTATTTGTTTTTCCTGATTTATAAATTATGTAATGGTTCTTCTGTATTTTTATCTAATTTGGGAAGTAGCAAGGTCATGAATGATGAATATTTCTGGTTTTTGGCTTAACTTTCTGAACATCTTTTTCTCATTTTGTTAGTCCAACAGCTCGCAGAAAGAGAAAATGAGAAAGCCCTCGCTATTATCCACAAAAAGGGGGAGATTTTTTTGCGGGGATATATCGGGCGATTCACCCTATTGCAATCGCTATCTGAATAACACACAGCAGTTGATCACTCTGCTAGAGATACGACAGACCTCTAGGCTTTGCACGTTTTTAATGCCTAGATTATATGGCCTTCCCATGAAGGCAAGAGGTGTTGATGGGTTCACTAAAGTGTTGATTCCAATAGTCGGCTGGTTAGTATTAAGTAATTTGAAATAATTTGAGTTGTAGTTACGTTCCATAGATCAATTGTTTATTTTGCTACCTCACTGAGGTCGAAGCTTACGATTTTTTTTTTTCAAATTGAGGCGTCTTCGAGAATAAATAACTAAATTTCTTTGTGATTTTTGAGAAAAATTAACTATTGACATCTTCGCTCGATTTTTCTTCCACCATATCCCTCGGAAAAATTCAAAATGAAAATTTTCAATATTTAATTAGATTTAAGGTTTTTTTCTCGGTCAATTAAATCATTCACGTGTAGCTTTTTGATTTTTTTAGGCTTTCTCGAGAATAAATAACTAAATTTTTTTGTGGTTTATGAGAAAAATTAACTATTGATATCTTCGCTCGATTTTTCTTCCACCATATCCCTCACTTGGAAAAATTCAAAATGAAACTTTTCAATATTTAATTAGATTTAAGGTTTTTTTCTCGGTCAATTAAATCCTTCACGTGTAGCTTTTTGATTTTTTAGGCTTTCTCGAGAATAAATAACTAAATTTCTTTGTAATTTATGAGGAAAATTAACTATTGACATCTTCGCTCGATTTTTCTTCCACCATATCCCTCACTTGGAAAAATTCAAAACGAAAATTTTCAATATTTAATTATATTTAAGGTTTTTTTCTCGGTCAATTAAATCCTTCACGTGTAGCTTTTTGATTTTTTTAGGCTTTCTCGTGAATAAATAACTAAATTTCTTTGTGGTTTATGAGAAAAATTAACTATTGATATCTTCCTCGATTTTTCTTCCACCATATCCCTCACTTGGAAAAATTCAAAATGAAACTTTTCAATATTTAATTAGATTTAAGGTTTTTTTCTCGGTCAATTAAATCCTTCACGTGTAGCTTTTTGATTTTTTAGGCTTTCTCGAGAATAAATAACTAAATTTCTTTGTAATTTATGAGGAAAATTAACTATTGACATCTTCGCTCGATTTTTCTTCCACCATATCCCTCACTTGGAAAAATTCAAAACGAAAATTTTCAATATTTAATTATATTTAAGGTTTTTTTCTCGGTCAATTAAATCCTTCACGTGTAGCTTTTTGATTTTTTTATGTTCCATAGGACCGTCAGCATTGAGATTGGGGGTGAATTGGCGATCGATGGTGGCTATGGTGATACTGGTGAGAAGGAGGTCCATTCGATGTTGGAGTGAAGATTGCCCTCGTACTAGTACTAACGTGAGTACTTCTATGCACCATATAGAAGCATTGCATATTACAGGGAAGAAGGCAAGCCCTTCCTCCTCTTCTATACTGGTGCCAACAAATCCCTTATTTCAAAGCCACTTCAAGCTCTTGAAGGGTGAGTTTCTAGCTTCCTTTGCTGTTAGAATAATGGGTTTAGGTTGATTAGTCAAGTGATTCTCAATTCGTTATGGCAGTCATGCACCATAAAGAAGCATTGCATATTACGTGCAAGGAAGGGAGTGGCCCTATGTGGTCGAAATTTTACCACCGGATGAGACGAGTAGACATGGAAAGATTTTCAATCGGAGGGGAATTGTGGAAACACTTGCTGTAATGTATGGACGGTTAGTTCCATTTTTTTCAATATTCACGTTAACTTATTCTACGTCTTGCATTTGTTAAGATGTTTAGTGTTTATTGCCACATTTTTTGTCACTATTACACGCCGAGACGTGACAAACATGATTTATCAAGTAATAACCTTAGAGGAGTATTGTGCTTGAGCTAGAGTGATGCTGACACATAGGCAGGCTGATCAACTAAGCTGTATGCCTCGAGTGAGATTGGTTATCCCAGACGATCAGCAAGTAGTGAAATGATTTGCCTATAAGAAGTTGTCTTTCTTCTTATTGTTACTTTTATCTAGACACCTCGACCCCGAGAGTGTCAAAAGTTGGCACAAAGAGACTCTTAAGTGCCAAAAGTTACGAAAATGACACTTAAGTGCCAAAATTAGAGCAAAATGAATCACTTAAGTGCCACCGGCGAGAAAATCCGGCCAAAACGCTAACGTAGCAATTTTTCGATGAGCTGCGCGCAAAACGATATCGTTTGGTATAATTCGAATTTTAATATAATAATTAATTAAATTAAATTTTCAAAAATCAATCAATCAATCAATTAATTAATTTAAAAAAACGAGGGGGGAAGGAGGAGGAGGGAGGCAGCTGGTGACTAAGGGCTCAGCCCTTGCCGCGGCCATGGCCGTCGCCATCTCCCCTTCGTCACCGGGAGGTGGGGGAGGGTCGGCCGGGGACACCGAGCCCTGGCCGAGGGTTAGCGCCCCGGTCGACCGGTGGCGAGGGCCTGCATGCCCTCGCCCAAGATTTGGGGGAGGGTCGCCGGATCTCGGCGAGGGCTTTGCCCTCGCGCTGCCGACTGCCTTCCTCCTCCTCCTTTATTTTTTTAAAATAAATATAAATATAAATATAAATTATTATTTTGTTTTAAATTTAATTTAATTAATTTTTATATTATATTAAAGTTCAAATTATGCCAAAACGACATCATTTTGGGTGAATTAAAGTTGAGTCAGCTCTCTAGCGAGCCATGTAGGCGAGAAATATTAATATTTAATTGCCACGTATGATTTCCGACCGGTTTCGTTGGAGGTGGCACTCAAGTGTCCCATTTTTCTTTAAATGTGGCACTTAAGTGTCACTTTCGTAATTTTTGGTATTTAAGTGTCCCTTTGTGCCAACTTTTGGTACTTTAAGCGATCTTTTGCTTGTAATTAGGGTTATTACAAGATCCATAGCTCTAATACCAATTTAAAAATAATGTGAAAAAGAGAAATATGGAAATTCATGTATACTTTGATTTGTATATTAATCAAGTATATATATTAGCCTATTTATAGACTTTATTAGACAACTATTTTAAGATAATATCTCAATTAAGATATAATGGAGATATATGTGCAATATAAATGGATTCTTGTGAGATATGGATAATCAATAAAAATATCATAATTATCTCTAATATAGGAGACTATCCTCTTGAAAGTCCTAAATAGCTCGAACGTCCCATCAAACTTAAGGTACAAACTCAAGGTACATAGAAGTCAACTTGAGTTTATGTAAAAATCTAAACATTGTCTAGTGGGAGTAGAAGAAATTGTTGGAGTAGAACTAGGGGTAAGCATGGTCCGGGTCGGGCCGGTCCACCCCATAATCCTAGGATCAACCCGCATAGTGCTAATCCTATATTTTTGAGACCGAGGACCGATCCTATTAAGCTTGGGACTGAGGATCGGACCGACCTAGTGGGTTCAGTTTGGTTCTAGGGTCAACCCGGGACCAACCGATAATTTATTTATTTTATTTTTTGTACTCTCTGAAAAGGCAATCGAGGATTGGACCGACTAAATGAGTTTGGTCCAATTCTAGTGTCAACCCGAGACCAACCGATAATTTTTTGTTTTATTTTTTGTACTCCTTGAAAAGGCGAGTGAGGACCAGACCGACCTTATTGGTTCAATGACGAGCGAGGTTAGCTAAGAGAGGCGAGCGACGAGTGTCGAATAGGGAGCAACAACCCAGGTGAGCATCGAGCAGTGAGTGGCACGAGTGACCCTAAGAGAATGAGGCAAGTGTCGAGTGGCGAGCGAAGAAGTTGTTTCTTTCGATTTTGGCAAATTAAAGATTAAGAGGACAAATAAGACATAAGAGAAAAAGTACTAGAGGAGGATGCCGTGAGGAGCTATTTATGCCATTTTGAACGTCGTGAGGGCTCCTCATAAAAACATTTTTTCTTCTTTGTAAATTATGGCTGTTGACGTTGTAAAAGACATTAAAAGATCTAAGTTATTAAAAAATAGTGTAAAATTACTTGAACTCCTCACTAAGGAGCTATTTAATGTTGTTGACGCCGTTTATTTTAGGGTTTTCTCTATATAAAAAATTATAAATAATATATTGGATATATAATATATATAGAATTAGGGTTGGTTCGGGTTGGACTGACCCTAAACTCTCAGGACCAAGGACCAACTTGTACAGTACTGGTTAGGAATCTCAGGACCAAGGACCGACCCGGTCTCGCTGGGAATCGGACCAAGACCGGCAGGGTTGGGCCGGTCTACGGTTGGTTCAGGGTTGACCTTAGACCGATGCTCACCCCTAAGTAGAACTATTGGAAACCAAATCCATCCAATGTCCCAAAAGTGAAAGCCCTCTACGACGAGATCAATCTTCAGGTCGTCTTCACGCGGTATGAGAGCTAAAGCTATGAAAAGCTGACCACCTCCATTGAAGCACATCGGAGCATAACAGTGTAAGTACAGTCTTTATTGGATAAAATCTACAAGAGGCAGAAAGAGAATCTGACGTTCTAACAAAATAACACATTTAAAAAGTAGTGTCAAAATCTCTAATTAAGCATCTAATTCTTATGCATTTATTGTGCACGGTATATCGTTTCCACTTTGATCTATAGACTTTTTATATTGATGAAGCACATTTTTACATTTAAGTTATGAAAACAAAATTTAAATGTTCTGACTTTTTTATTTAGAAATTTTGTAAGAATATGTTTGTCGAGTAGAACTTTAGTCTTTGTAGTTGGGACTTAACTTCGCAAAATAACTTGATTTTCTCAAGATCATTATCAAGATTGCCTCTAAAGTCATCACTAATCTTGTTAGTCGAGAGTCTATGCATGATAATGTTGGCCTTTCTTTGCTTGAAGATATTGAAAGACCATTGCGCTCTCACTTCAAGTTCAAAGTGCAACATAACTTTTGGGAAAATATTGCTTTGCTAATTGGCTTGCTAATCTTGAAATCGATAAGGCCTTGGATATTAGATTTTTTTTATTACCACCTAGAGAGTTAATTCATGTTTTATTATGTGGTAAAATAGGAATAGTAAATTGATGACATTAATTTTTGTATTCAGTTTTAACGCTTTTCCATACGAGAAGGAAAAAAAAAATTACGATTTGATGTCTTATATTATCCATCAATCTAAAGATAAATGATAAGTGCACGAGAAGTGTTAAAACTTATTATGAAAATGCAATTGAGTCTTAAAACTTAAAAAAAAAAAAAGAAATTGAATTTTAGAACTTGTCATGAAAATACAATCATATCCTTAAACTTGTTACGATAGTGCAATCAAGTTTTAAAATTTTCAAAAAGTGAAATAAACAGTTTGATAAATTTTAGGGGTTGATAATATTTTTTGAAAATTTTAGAATTCAATTGCACTTTGTGATGAGTTTTCAAATTTAATAACACTTTTTGAAAGATTTAGGACTCAATTATATTTTCATGACAAATTTTAGAACTTTCAATTCACTTTTCCTATAAATAAACTTACATGATGAGATTTAGATCACAAAGAGTAATCTCCAACAGTAGATAAAAGATGTGTCCAAGTCGGAAGCCAAGGACATTCGCATAGACCCCTTCCTCTAGTAGAAGGTATTTCATGGGACATGTATTTCATGTGGTAATGACATGTAGTGTAATTAGCTAATCAAAGTTAAACCCATACACATATTGGCGCCACATAAGATAAGATCCATAACACACGGACAATGGTAATTAATCGGTTACACCACGTCATCACTCTCATGTGGTGTATTGGTCCATGAATTACTTTCTCCATCCTCTAGATGTAACAAAAGAAAGACACCCGAGGCGTCAATGGATGTGTGCCACTTTGCCATGACTGGATCCAAGGTTTTGGCCGAGGCAATCGAGGAAACTCACCTCTCCATAGCTAGATTAGATACCATTGTCATTGTCCCGCGCGCGTTGGTGTTTGCTCATTTACTAGACCGCTCAAACCACTTTCGAGTTAAATCCAATTGCTGCACTATGACTCGAATCATATCAAGCGGCAACAGTCGGGACATTTAACGGAGTCGAGATGTGCTTTGCAAACTTATAATTATGCATCTTTCCAATTATAAGAACAAACACAAGATAAGCTTGAGCTTCATCGATATTTCCTTCTTAATGGAGAGCCAATCTGGACCAGCTGCCATGTGAACACATTTAAGTAAAGCGCAAACTAAAACCAAGTTTTATTAAGCTCAAATTGATAATTTGACCTTAGATTTCACTATAGTTCCTTTCTATTTAGAGAATTCCCAAATATAAGAAAAGTTAATCATTGTACTCTTTCAACATCATTCCTCTACGATAACCCAAAAATGGGAGTTGCAAGGCTGATTGTCATCGTCTCTTTTCGTTCTATCCCTCCAATCTAAGTCCATCCTCGTTCCATTTCATTATCCCAAATGTCCTGTTACATGTCTTACCTGTTCATTCGACATTCTTACAAGAGGGAGATCTTGAACCGAGATGATCCATAACAATCTAAAAATAGGGTTATGGATCATCCTCGTGACATCCGAGTAAAGATCTGTGAGCAATACACCAATCTCGCATTGGTTCCGCACCAGGTGACAAAGACTGTTCCCATGCAATACCAAACTTATGAAAAAAAACCCAGAAAAGGAAAAAACTCGAGAGCTTTACTCAATTTGCTTTTCGCTGTCAAAAAACAAAAATCAATTTCAACCGGTTTCACATTTAAGATTTTGCCCATGCTTGAGGACTTTCTTTTGGGTAAATTTCGCTGCAGTTTTTCATTAATTTAGATTGAGCAGATCGTTACTTAAGGTGACATAACAGAGAAAAAAAATGGTATAATGGAATCAAACTTCATTCGAAATTGATCGGCATCGACTTATAAGCTTACCTTGTGTTCCTTGGGTTAGCTATGTTCTCGCTTGACCAACTGCCAAGTCACTCAGAGGCCAAGTCAGTCCACAGGAATGTAAACACATTGCTTCCACTGAATCAAAATCACAGGATATTCATTGTTAAGAGAGAGAGAATACTTGTCATCAAACCTTTTAAATCAACCCCTACACTAGCTCATTTTCCCGTTAATTCTAGAATCGATCCCAGGTGGGAAAGTAATAAATTAGTTACTGCTGGTAACCAAATCGGTTAAGCTAGAAACTGAGAGAATGGAAAAGAGGCCTGACCATTTCAAGTTTCTCATGTATGTAAACAAAGTTATCAACTGACGAAAACAAGTGCACGAAGTGCAAAAGCACAGTAGGTCACGTTTATCAATACCTGGGCAGACAAAATTGCCTGAATTATTGTAAAACTGACATATTATATAGTGAGAACGGCGTGCTATATAAGTATTACATCTCGATAAAATGCAGCCACATAGTTTTACTTTCCTTCCTATTGGTCCATAACTTCTAATGGAAGCAAAGATCATGTAGAGATCAGGAAAGTGTAATACAAAAGTAAAAGGCTCTCTTATTCTGCATCTACAACAGAGGTCATGTTTTTGCCTAGATATGTACAGTACCTAACCATACATATTTTCCTATACACAAAAAACCACTAACCTAACATCTCAATTACCACGGACCAGTTTGTGTTCTTCTCAAGCATCGCTTCTTAGCTCCCCGTTGCGTATTCATCATCTCTATGGCCTGTTAGAAAGGTAATGAATCAGCATAAGATAATTGTCCTTATCACACTAAAGAAAATGTCCAGTCAAGAGACTCAAGAAGACACCCTAATGCAATGCATTTACCAGATGATGCTAGCGGTTCAAATTTTTTGCTGAACTTCTAAATGCACGAACAAGAAGAGCTCTTGGCAAGAGAAACATGGAAAAACGGAATCTGACTATAATACGAGAAGTTGATAGCTTTGTACATTCAAGCTTAGGCTATCTGATACAATTAAATTAAGTCGCATCAGGCTGCTAATTACAATGACTCAATGTCAGCTGAGAAGGCTGAGTAGCATGAAAATAATGAGCCCTGGTTTGAAGATCAAGTAAACTGAATGAGTTATGAAGAAGAAAGTGCGAGCTGTAGATATAGATACTGCTCATTTCCTCTCAACTTAATCTTTTTTTCCTCAAAGAAGCTTTTGACAGACATGAGGAAGTAAAACTTACCTAGCATGCTGGTTATATTGGAACCTTTGACCCAAAAACCTACTTTCTCGGCATGATAATGTCCAATTTTCAGTTTCCATGTTATACAGTTCCATTTCCCATCTTATACGAAAGCAACATACATCTTTTCGATGCAATAATATGTCGAAAGGCACATCACTTACCTGGTTTTTCTGTATTTCCATGATCTCTGCCTGCATCAATCAAAGAAAGAGTAGGTCAGCTACGTCCTATTAGGCTAAGCCCTTATGCAGAGTACACGGTGTCATCCAGACAAAGCAATACCTGCTTTTTTCGTAATTCTTCATTTTCATCCTTAAGCTTTGCTACCTCGGCTTCCAGTTCCATTGTATAAGCCTGAGAATACCATTTCAAAGAATAAGACAGATGAAAGAAAGAACAGTGAATGCATCTCAAGTAAGAAGAAATATTAGTCTGAATAAATTGGCTAATATCAAAGACTCCCCAGCCCCCTTTATTATTACAAGTAAATGCAACATTTGCGAAAGGCCACATTTTTTTTTGATCCCATGCTTGGTTTCTCTGATATGACTCTAATTCTGCAATTTCTAGTGATGTCCAATCACCCCATTTTTCATTACTTGTGAGGTCAGATTGTAATTCACATATCACATCTAATGGCCATTTCGGCTAAAGGAAATAGATCAAGCTCATTCGTCTTTCACCTGCTTGCGAGCACGCGATCTTGCAGCTGACTCTCGGTTCTTTATCATCCTTCTCTGCCTTCTCTCCACAACTTTCTCCACAGCACTGTTGCACTTTCTTCCTCTCACACTGCCATTAAACACATATGGTACGGGTGATACCGAGGAGGTATCCCCGTTACTTCTTCCCATTCCATCGGATGAGACCGGATTAGCAGGTGATCCAGTTCGCATGCCTGCAGGTCCAGCTCCTAAACCGACCATCCCCATTCCTCCTCCGTGCAAAGCGCCTCCCTGAACCAAGTTATTAGTCATCACTTGATCCGGAATTGCCATCAGTCCGCCCCTAAATCCATGACCATTGAGCTGAGTATTGTTAGGTGAAGGGATCTGCTGCGAGAATGGCAAAATGGGCTGCTTCGGGAGGATCTGTGGCTGATGTGCCTGTGGCTGTGGTTGTGTTACCTGCTGCTGGTTCGATCTGATTCCATTCGCATTCACCGGCATGTTCAGAGGGTGCATGGAATTCAGATTACCGCCCTCCAAGTTCCTCATCCCCATCAAATTCTCAGCTTTTGCCGGCTGTGGGAATCCGAATTCTAATCCAGCATTATTCCCAGCACGTGGCAATTCACCGAACAGTCCTCCACCATTTGGCTTTCCAGAGTATTGGGCGTCTTCTCTAACGACGCCGGCCTTGAACAAAAACTCCTCCAATGTCATTTCGCCCAGAGTTTGCTGCCGCTGTGGCACAACCGGTCCTCCAGTCACAAGGCCACCATCCTTCCCAACTGAATCTTCCTTTGAAATGTTCTTCCAGACCTCGTCAACGGTCTTTTGGCTCAGCGTCCGGGGAAGCGTCAGTGAGCCCTGCCGCTGCAAATAACCACCAGGTACTCCAGTTCCGTCCTGTCCGCCGCCAACAGCGCCACTGGCAGATGCCATAGATTGGTTCTCCTCTGCAGACCAAATGTTCTTTATGAGCTCATCCATGTTCATGGACCCAAAGTCCTTGCCTATAGAGTTCTGGAACTCCTCAAAGGTCAGCGTGTACACCGACGGTTGCCGGGTTAACAGCGTGTTTCCAGGAGGCCTGTTATTCGTCGGCGTCGGATCGGTGCCGAAGTTCTTGAAGTTGATGTTACTCCCCATTTCGTGGAGGAATCCGAATCGAACAGTGCCGACAGGAAACCTGGTCCAAGCCGAGCAATCAGCTGGTCAATGAGAAGCAAAAGAATATAATCTCAACAGCCGAAACCCAGCACACGAGCTCAACAGTGATTCGATTTACCGCGACCTTTCTTTCATGGGGTTAATAAAAAACAAACAATTCAAGAAAGAAAGGCGTAAGGCGTCTCCTTAGAAAGAGGAAAGAAAGAAACTGATCCCCCAGTTCAACAACACCTCAAATGACACGAAAAATCAGAGACAAGAGAGCCGTTGCGGATTGATCTGAATTGAGATCGACATTGCGGCTTCCCAAAATCAAGCGTCAGCAGATGACCGGCGGAGTCCGTCACTCCCAAGAAGCTCAAAGCAACCTCAAAAAAAAAAATCTTACCCGAAAAAAGTCGACACAAGGAACTGACGATCGAATTGCAGGATCAAGAAAGGAACCCGACAGTCAAACTCACTCCTTCAGCAGCCAAAAGCGAGAGCACCCAGAAAAACCAGACAAGAAACGAGAGAGAGAGAGAGAGAGAGAGAGAGAGAGTTTAAGGAAGGGAAAGCAGAGAAAAAGCCCAGAGAAGTAGTGAGAGACGGCAATTCAGACAGAGAAGAGAGCTGCCCCTTTTCACCTCGTCCTCTGCCTGCTCGTTTCTCAACGAATTTTCAAAATAATCGAATGCCCCAAATATAGAAAAAAAAAAAGGAGAAAGTCTCTCTCTCTCTCTCTCTCTCTTTCTGCGCGTGTGTAGTTGCTTCTTCTTTGGCTCCTTCTTCCTCGCGAGGTAGGGCCGCCCGAGAGTCGCCAAGTGTCACACTCTCTCTCTCCCTTCTTTCGCTTTCAAGACATGAGAACGCGAACTTTTTTTACTTAAATTCTTTTTTTTTTTCCCTTTCTAAAGGCTTTTCGTAAAAAGGTAAAGGTATTAAAAGAAATAGTTGAGTGACGGTCTTGTGAGAATAATAATCCGCTTTGGATCCCAAAAATTAAATTGAAAAAATTTGTGGGTTCTTATAGTCTCGTTAATTGACACGTGAGAGACGGTAGTTAAGTTTAGACCTGAATTGTATATATATTTTCTATATTAATGTAAACCGGGCGATTAGTCATTTATAAATTATTTTATAATGCTGAGTGGGCCAGCTGGCCGGGGGCGGCGTGGACCAATGACCGCGAGTTTGGAGGGTCGTGATGTGAGCGGCCGGCCAATGTGGGCGAGCGAAGTGGGAGGATCTCCGCCGCCCACGTTTCTCCCTCGATGGACGGTCGGATGGGCGCCACATGGGTGGGACTTAATGGCGTCGGACAGCGACAGGACCCCCCCCCCCTCTAATGAGTGGGTTAAAAGCGAGTATCTCGGTGTACTTCTGTCTTACTTAAATTAATCATTAAACATTAAGGCTGCCAATCACTTTACCAGTATCTTCCATGAAAAAGAATATTTTGAAAAAAACAGTATATATTTATAATGATTAATTGAATAGTTGCCCGTGCTATTCTTTTAAATAACATAATTTTTTTTCAATAAAATAATATACTGAATCCGATGCCGTTCAACTGATTCTAGCTCAAAAGAGCAAACGAATGTGATCATTAAATATATGATGTCTTAACCAATGAAAAGAAACGGATCGAACTAAAATTTTTTCTCTCGATTGTGACTAAAATCGATGCTCTAAGAAATTTGATATTGTTTATTTTGATTGCCGAAATATCTGAATAGGTAGATCGAGCTGAATCTTATTAATTATACGACAGTACAATCATTATTTTAAAATAAAAGCGTGTCTAAAAAGACTATTAAATGGTGCTATCATCCTTTCGTTACGAATAAATTCTCACCTTATGGTATGTCTTATTAACAAGCTTCCACGAATATGGGACTACCTTTAGAAGTTATTTGAATTAAGTAATGTAACAATTGATAGCACTATATCCTCAACTAGATTTTCTTGCCATCCTTTTTAGCAAGATATTAAATCTTTTTCCTCAATTGGTTTTAGATTGAAAAAAATTAAAATTCTTCGAAACACCCATTAAGAAACTATGGCATCGTTTAGTAAAAAGGCAGGATGTTTCCATGCATGTAACAATTATATAGAGTCGACATTTTCCGAATTTAGGACATAATTATAAAGGGAAAGAATAGGGCCTACTTATCTCATCGACTCGTACAAAAATTGCAAAAGCGACCGTATCTCCACTAGGGCCATGTCCTTCCTATCCGTGAGTAGAAATAATCCATAAAATATGCGTTTAGCCAAAAAGTTATATTCAAAATGGAAATTCTATTGTGAGGGAAAATAATTGAACCGAAAAAGTCATACCATCTCGAATTCCTCTCGGCATACATTACAAGAAACCATATGGATTGCATGATATAAATTAATTAATTAATTTTTTTTTTATGTTCAGGATGCAAACACAAGTTATGCTGTGTGAAAACACATTTATCTCTTAAATTATGATAATTTTTTGGTTTAATATATAGCTCTGATTAGCCTATAAGATACATTGGAAGTTGTAAGTATGCCCCGTTCATAAAAAAATTGTAAGTACGTTTTTGCGAAATTCAGAATTTTCATTAAGGTTGGCTACAAAATAAAATTTCTGTGGTATTAAACAACCATAAATAAATCAACTTTTATTAATGGAAGAAGACCTAAATCACATTTTTTTTTTTTTTGGTGACCCGGGGAACCCCGCACGGTCGGTAACCGGAGGTAAACCACTGGGGGCGACACGTGCTAGCCACCACACACGTGCCACTGGGTAAATCGCCAAGAGACTCAAAGTTAGCCTTCCTGCAACTTGCGTTGCAGGAGCTTCGAACACTAGACCTCCTCGATGGAAGTCTAGCGCCTACCCAGCTGAGCCACCGCGGCGGGTGGTGACCTAAATCACATTTTCACCTCAAACATTTCAAAAAAAAAAAAGTATCAATAAAATCTATATCCTAGATTACATATTGGACAAAATGGTAAATTAAAAAGATCCATATGGCTCTTCTCAATTTAAATCCTACAATAACACCAATTACACAAGTTCCTGTCCTTTTTCGTTTCTTTTGCATATTTTACACCAGTTAATTTCCTAAAAAAACCCTAATTTTAGGTCCAATCCAATTTCACTATGATTTTTTTGGTCTGAAAGAAATACTCAATTTTCAATCTAGTCCAAAAAAATGCTCACCCTTCCAAAAATCGCCATTAATTTCTTTAAGATTATCAATATTATAAAGCAATTGTCATTCTATCAGAGGTGAGGGTTTTAATGAAGACGTAGGTTTTGATAACGAATCTTTAAATGCCGTTGATGTTATAATTTTTAAGAAACTAGTGGTGATGTTAATTTTTGGATGCATGGGCAAATTTAAAATTATAATAAAAGGTTGAGATTTATTTAGATAAATTCTTTTTTTGGAAAGAACTATGATTAAACCTAAAATTTAGGGATTTTTTTTTTTTAAAGAACTAGACCTATTCTACACACGCGGTTTCTTTTTTGCTCTTATAAAAAGCAAGAAAAAAAAAAGCATAGGATGTTCCAATTAGAAAAAAGCGACTTTAGAACTCTCCGCCATCTTTCGTAGTGTGATGTGATTGGGAACGGCACTAAAAATCAGGAACTGATGCCTATGATGCATGCGAAATGTGAAATTTATTATTGAAATGACCGAAAACAATGGGATGACGTAAGGATCGCGCAATGTGAACCCGGACAAGTTTTCTCGACAGGAAACCGTGCCTCACCTAACTTCTACCGGTGAAGAGGATAAGGCTTGTCTGAGGCAAAGTCAAAAGCACCAATCTGATCGACCTTTCCCGGAAGGCTTAGCAAAGACCGTTCTGTAGTATTAACTTTTTCCCTTGCCGCCCTTGGATTCTTGCAAGAGGAGTAAAAGGCGATCGTGCTAGATCTTCCAAACCCTGCACTGTAACTGTATTGAAACTCATGTAAAACGTTTGGTCAATGTGATTTAGCCATGATACTTTTAGCAAATGGTAACCAGATCCTTCGGTTAGTGTCGGGTTAGCAAAAGTCAAGCGGAAAAATATGTGTTGGTACTATGTGGCAGCATACGGCGCTCTCGTTTTGTTGCCTATTGAAATATGTTGATTTTTAAGGAAATTTTTTGTTGAATATTTGCAAAAATAGTAGGACCATATTATTGAAGTCAATAGGTTTCGATTTGATTGTTCTTTCGCTAAAAAGGAAAAAGAAAAAACAAAATGCTAGGGTTCACCCTTTCCACGTGAAAATGAGAGGTGGGAGGTTCGAATTCCCATATTCTCGAAAGGATTAAGATGTGGATGATTTAACTTCATATGTGAATTTGAATTTTCATGTCCTACAAGAATATAAGACAAAAATCTGAGACAAAGAGTTTAGAATATGAGTAAAATAGAATCGAAAAAAAGAAAAATAAAAAAAAGTTGTATTTTGGCCAGTACGACTTTTACATTAATATCACGAGAGATCAAAATCCTGTCCATTGAGAGGAAAATTGACGCATTTTCATTTTTTCCCCTTTGTACCAATTTACCTTCTACAAGATAGGTTGCTTATTTTGACCTTTGCTAAGCCTGTTTGACTCACCTAGATGATGCTGTAGCCTCAAATCGTTTGCAATCGTTTGCGCATTTAAAGGCTGTAACTTGAAACTTTAAAAGAAAATCACGATCCTTTTCCAAACGGGTTCTATTTTTATTTTCATCCCTCGCTGGAGGAAACTTCCTCCTACCACATCTTTGATCGGCAAGTTTCAACCTATATCTTGATTCTACGGATTTCGAAGAGTATAAATTGAGTTTGAAGAGATGATGAAGTATGAAGGATTTGAAGGCACTTGTGATAGTGTTGCAAAAAGTACTTTGAGCAGCACTCACTAAGGGTGTGTATGATAAAATTTCTACTTTTCTATTTCTCTATTTCTCTGTTCTCTTGAACAGGTTTGGAACATAAATTGTTTGGTAATGCAATTTGATTTTTCTATTTCTGGAACATATTTCTATTCTAGAAATAGATTTGAAGAAAAATCAGAAATTAAAATTTTTAACTTCTTAATTTCTGGCCAGAAATCAATTTCTGTTCTAGAAATTTTGTCATGCGCACCCTAAGCCTTACATGACATTGATTTTTTTTCTTCAATTAATTTTTTTTTATCTAATCCTATCCTATAAAATAGCCTATTAAAAATGCCACATAAAATCTCAAGAGAAATGGTGGAACTGGGTGACTAGCCAAGCAGGTACTTCACTCGATATTTCTCGTGATTAAGCAAGCAATTGGAATTTTATGAATTGAACACTTGATAGTTGCATTGCACCAAAAATTAGCCATTTGCAATGTGTTAACGACTAGTTTGGCTTGGGTTTAGTATTAGTAAGACCTCTAAGATAATTGGAGGAATTAGAAAATTGTCCAAATAGTCTTAAACCTATTGTATCTTTACTAATTCAATTCTAACGGTTCAATTTTGACAATTGAGTTCATTTGGTCAATTTTGGCTAGAAATTGTTAGTATAGACAATGGCTGTCGTGCATGGCATGACCATGCCAACGTGAACAATTTTAAATAATATTTTAATATTTTAGATTTTTTTTTATTAATAATTACTTTAATTTATTTTATCTTTTTTACTTGTGGTCGGTGAGAATATGGGCGAGGCCATCATGACCACCGTGGCCATGAACCTATAGCTCAAGTAGCCATGGCCACTACAAGCTTGAGATTTGGCTAGCTCGAGCTTGAACAACCATAGTCATCATTGGGAGCAGCCTAATATGTTTGGGAGTCAATTTGGAATATCCCAAAGATTGTTCATCAAGATTGCATAATAGGAAGAGAGTCTTATTATGATAGGACATTGATAAGGAAGAAATCTAAATAAGAATTACTCTTATTTAGAAAGAATACCATGATATAATTCTGGTGACTACCTAAATTAGAGGAATTCAATAAATTAGGAAATTTTCTAATTGGGAGATGGTTACCGATTAGGCAGGATTCCTAATTTGGGTGGAGATCTACCACTATAAATAGAAGGATTGGATGGACACTTAAAGTGTACCAAAAAAAAAAAAAAAAAATACTCCAGAGAGATCACAAGAGTGTTCAACAACTTGAGTAAAGATGAGAGTTCTTAAAAGTTTTTCAAAAGAGGATTTATTTTGTGGCAGTTGTGAGGATTTAATGTGAGAGAAATACTGTTAGAGTGTTAATTGTAATTCTTTAATTATAGTGGAGAGTTCTTGGATTAGCGTCCCGTGGCTTTTCCTATATTGAGTTTTCCACGTAAAAAATTTCTGGTATGTCGTTCTTCTTTTCTGTCATTTGCTATGTTATTTATGTTCCACATATTGCGCAATTCTGACAGTTAGAATTCCGCTGCGATTGATTGTGATCCGACTTAATTTACAACAAGTGGTATCGGAGCCAAGTTGGAAAAGATGGCAAAAGACAAGGTCAACATGATATTATGCTCACGGCTACAAATTACGCAATATGGAGGTGTAAGATGGAGGATCATCTTTACATCAAAGACTTGCAAAGGCCAATCAAGACAAAAATGCCCCCAAAGGGCATGGTAAAGACTCCGAGATTAGCTTCTACATTGGCAAAAGTTGGAGAGGAAGAAGATGACTCCTCAAAAGCCCGGATAATAGTAGCAGAAGAAAAGGAGGATGAGTAGGATGAGTAGACTATCTTCAACAAAATATGCATTGAGGAGGATGAGTAGGATGAATGGACTATCCTTAACAAAATATGCGTTGGTACCATTAGAAGGTGGCTCAATCAAAGCAGCTTTGAAAAGGCCAATCAAGACAAAAATGCCACCAAAGGGCATGGTAAAGACTCTGAGATTAGCTTCTAAATCGGCAAAAGTTAGAGAGGAAGAAGATGACTCCTCAAAATCCCTGATAATAGCAATAGAAGAAGAGGATGATGAGTAGGATGAGTGGACTATCCTCAACAAAATATGCGTTGGCACCATTAGAAGGTGGCTCGATCATAGCAGCTTTCAAAACTTCACTCAAGAAGACAACGCTTATGACTTATGGAGAAATCTAGAGCGGATATATCCGAGAAATACATCTCAAAACATAGCAAGCCCGATAAAGAAGGTGTCACATATAGAGTACAAAGATGGAATGAGTGTCTCAAAACACATAGGCACTACAAGAGGTATGGTGAATCAAATCAATACAATGGAGAGGATGACCACTCAGAAATTGCATGCGCACTTCTTGATAGGTTCAATGCCAAAAAGTTGGGATGTTTTAGTTGTGTCTATTCAAAATTCCCACCCAATGGAACATTGACCGTAGAGTTAGTGAAGAGCAGATTGCTAAGTGAAAGAGCAAAGGCGCAAGGATAAGGTTTACTATAACCATGGTGAAAGAACTCTTGTTCTCAATGAATAAGAGAAGAAAGTAGATTGTGGGAGGAGAAAAAGCCGTGGACCTGAAGGTCATTCAACCTCATGGCCAAGGGTTGAGAAGAGAGCTTGTTTTCATTATAGAAAAATCAAATATCTCATTAAAGATTATTGATTGAAGGTAGCCAAAAAGCAAATTGAAGCATCGGCTGCAAATGTCACCACAATTTATGAAGATATGATGATTATCCGCACTAATGAAAGCATTAACTTAACATGCTAAGATACCACTTGGCTAGTTGACTTTGGAGCCTCCTATCATGTAGTCCCCAAGAGAGAATTTTTGTCTTCATATAAACTGGAGACTTCGGTCTCATGAAGATGGGTAATGATGGCTTATGGAAGATTGTTGGCATAGGAAACGTTGAGATCGAGACCAACAATGGATGCAAGCTGATCTTAAAAGAGATAAGGCATGTCCCTAATATTCGCCTTAACCTTATCTCCATAGGAAAGCTAGATGATGAAGGTTCTCGCATCAAAGAATTTACTTCCTAAAATAAAAGGTACTCTTATAAACCCTTGTGAAGACTATATTGAAGGGGAAAAAAAAAAATAGAGTTGCCTTTAAATCTATTCTACCATTGAAAAAGGCTAATTGACTTGATTTTTTACTTTTTATGTTTGTGCTATGACTTCGAGAACTACTGGTGGTGCTTCCTATTATGTTACTTTTATAGATGATTTCTCAATGAAGGAGTGCGTTACCATATTGGAGACGAAGGATCATGTTCTCGATACCTTCAAAGATTTACATGTGCAACTAGAAAAGGAGACTAGTAGAAAATTGAAGTGAGTGAGGACTAACAATGATGGGGAATATGGAGGGCTATTTGAGGATTACTGCAGAGTTCATGGCATAAGGCTTGAGAAAATGGTGCCTAAGACTCCACAACATAGTAGTGCTGCCGAGAGGATGAATTAAACAATATGTGAGAGGATAAGATGTATGCTCTCCCATGCGAAGTTACTAAACCCCTTTTGGAGGGAGGCAATGAGGACGGTGGTGGACTTGATAAATCTATCACCTTCGATTCCACTCAAGGGCGAGACACCACAAAGTGTATGGAATGGTAAGAATTCATCTTATAGTCACTTGAGAATGTCTGGTTACAGGGCATTCGCACACATACCAAGAGATGAACGAGCAAGCTTGATGGAAAAGCCAAGGAGTGCATATTCTTGTGATATGCTCATGATGATTTTGACTATAGATTGTGGGATTCCAAAAGTAAGAAGGTGTTCAGAAGCCGAGATGTGATGTTCCTTGAGGATCAAACTATTAAAGACCTCAAGAAGCATGAAGAACCTCAAAGTGTGGAGAAATAATTAGTAGACTTGGAGCCCTTAGGCTCATCAGAAAATTCTATCGATGGGGGAGTACAAGAAAATGTTGAGAATGATTCGGATGAGCAAGCACAAGCCAAGATTGTAGCTAATGATGAGGCTGTTAAAGGAGTTGAAGTGGAAATTGATAATGAAGATGGTACTTGTTGATGATGAGATTAAGGAGGAAACAATTGATATTGATGATGTTCCTCAAGAGCAGTCAAGGAGATCAACAGGAGAGAAGCAACCTAATAGAAAATACTCTTCAAATGAGTATGTTCTTCTCACTGATGGAGGAGAACTCAAGAATTTCCAAGAAGTGGAAATTGATACCCACAAGAAAGAATGGATGAAAGCAATGCAAGAACATATGCAATCCTTACTTAATAATCACAACTATGATTTGGTGAAGTTGCTAAAGGGCCGAAAAGCACTCAAGAACAAATGGGTATTTAGGTTGAAGACTAAAGAAAATGGCCTTAAACCATGTTACAAAGCAAGATTGGTGGTGAAGGGTTTTGGTTAGTAGAAGGGAGTTGATTATGAGGAGATTTTCTCTCCTGTTTTAAAGATGTCATTCATTCAAGTAGTTCTTGACTTGGCAGCAACCTTGAACTTGGAAGTTGAACAACTTGATGTTAAAATGACA
Source organism: Eucalyptus microcorys (assembly GCA_014182515.1). Taxonomy (NCBI): domain Eukaryota; kingdom Viridiplantae; phylum Streptophyta; class Magnoliopsida; order Myrtales; family Myrtaceae; genus Eucalyptus; species Eucalyptus microcorys. Next base: position 22,211,830 of record CM024567.1, on the reverse strand, counting down.
TTTTTACATGGTGATCTTGATGAAGAGATATATATAGAGCAGCTCGATGGTTTTGTGACTAAAGGTAAGGAAAATTTTGTATATAGGTTGAAGAAGAGTCTCTACAGGCTTAAAAAAGCTCCAAGGCAATGGTACAAGAAGTTTGATTCATTCATGAAGAGGAATGAATACAAGAAGACGGCGGAAGATAATTGCGTGTTCATCAAGAAGCTTAATGATGGTGATTTTTTGATTCTTTTATTATATGTCGGTAATTTGTTAATTGTGAGGCAAGATGTCAAAAAAATCATAAAACTCAAGGAGGAGTTGAGCAAAGAATTTGCCATAAAGGACTTTGGACCGGCAAGGCAAATACTTGGGATGAGGATATCACATGATAAAGCTTATGGAAAGTTATAGTTATCCTAAGAGAGGTATGTAGATAAAGTTGTGCAAAGATTCAACATGAGCAATGCCAAATCAATTAGCTCACCTTTGGCTAGTCATTTTCATCTTAGTACGAGGCAGTGTCCCTCAAGTGAAATGGAGAAAGAAGAGATGCTGAAGATCTCTTATGCCTCTACCGTCAGAAGTCTCATGTATGCAATGGTATGTACATGACCGGATATTAGGTATGTTGTTGGAATTGTTAGCCGATACATGTCAAATTCCCACAAACAACATTGGGAGGCTGTCAAGTGGATACTCAGGTATCTTAGGGCACATCTAGTTTGTATTTGTGTTTTGGTGATGAAAAACCAATACTTGAGGGTTTCAATGATGTAGACATGGCGAGAGATGTAGATTCCGAGCGATCTACGTCTGGTTGTTTAATGACTTTTGCAGGTGGAGCTATCTCTTGGCAATCAAGATTGCAAAAGTGCATTGCACTGTCCACAACAGAGGCTGAATACATAGTGGCCACTAAAGCTAAAAAAGAGATATTGTGGATGAAGAAATTTCTACAAGAATTGGGGTACAAGCAATGGAAGCTAGAGAATATTCACATTGAAAAAAAAAAAGTGCTAATATGTTGACAAAGTCTTTACTACAGAGAAACTAAAATTCTGTAGGAAGGAGGCTGACTTATAAAAGTGATAAGAATATTTAAGACCCTCCATGATGGGCTGTGGGAGATTTGTTGGGAGTAGCCCAACATGTTTGGGAGTCAATTTGGAATATTCCAAAGATTGCTCATTAGGATTATATAATATGAAGGGAGTTTTATTATGGTAGGACATTGAAAAGGAATAAATCTAAATAAGAATTAGTCTTATTTAGGAAGAATACCAGGATAAAATGCCTAAATTAGATGAATTCAATAAATTAGGGAAGTTTCTAATTTGGAGGTGATTATCAATTAGGTAGGATTCCTAATTTGGGTGGATGTCTACCACTATAAATAAGAGGATTGGATGGAGATTTAAAGTATACCGGAAAATACTCTAGAGAGATCACAGGAGTGTTCAACAACTTGAGTAAAATATGAGAGTTCTTGAGAGTTTTTTGAGAGAGGATGTGTTTTGTGATACTTGTGAGGATTTATTATGAGATAAACACCGTTAGTGTTAATTGTAATCCTTTGATTATAATGGAGAGTTTTTGGATTAGTGTCCCGTGATTTTTCCCATCTTGGGTCATAAAAAATTTCTGGTGTATCGTTCTTCTTTTCTCTCATCTACTATATTATTTTTGTTTCGCATATTGCACAATTCTAATAGTTAGAATTCCACTACGATCGATTGCGATCCGACTTAATTTACAATAACCGTGAACCTAGAGCTTAAGATTGAGCGAGCATGGCAATTGCAAGCTTGAGCTTTGGGTTTGCAGCCATGGCTACTAGATCTCGAGGGTCACAAGTTAAAAAAAGAAAAGAAAAGAGGGATGTTGCTATCATGGCTGCTCAAGCTTGAGCTTTAAGTTCGTGGCCATTGTCATTTGAGTCCGAGTTGGCTACTAGATCTGGAGCTTATAGTTGCCAGTTTGTGGTCACGGCCACTCAGAGGGTGGGAGGGAGGAATAAAAATAATTAAAAATTAAAAAAAAACTATTAAAATATTATTAAGAATTGTTCACGTTAGTGTCGATTGAATCATGTAAGATGAATAGCGTTCACGTTAATAATTTGTAATCAAAATTGGCTGGATGGACTTAATATAAAAATGTATAGTATTTAATTGGCAAAATATATGACTAAATTGATAAAAATGCAATAGGTTTTCAATTTTTAAACAATTTCTTTTAAGGGAACATATGGAGTCTTCTATAGAATATCTGGACGTGGGAAACCTTTTGTACATTTACTTGCATTTGGAAATCGCATGTGAAGTGAGATAATAGACTTCGAGCGTAAAGTGTAAAAGCCTCTTGAGACACGGCGGAGCGTTCGTATTTTGGAGAGTTTGGCTTCGGATCAACGCACCTTTGTAGTGGATTCGACTAGGGGGTTTTGGAGAATCTGTCTAGCAGATTCAGAGAATGGAGTAGGCGGGAGCCGAGCCACTCTAAATCACTTGAGCAAGCTTTTCTTTCCTCACTCTCTTTTGTATTTGACTCTATCTTTCAGTTTGCTTGCTTGATTTAATTTTCCATATTTCTTGGTTGCTTGAATACAGACTCTAGATAGTTGCCACCGAATTCTTGGGCCAACATTATGGGTGTCACCGGCATGAAACTCAGTATAAATTTGGATGATGTTCATGTATGAAATTTATAGATTATTCCAGCAACAAAAAATGCAGGAAAATCCAACCTCCCCCCCTCAAATATTCCTCTTTGGCACAGTTGTAAGACAAGGTCATATTTTCTCATTCTTGCCAATGAACGAAATCTGAAGATATTAAAACTTATTGTCATAGAAGATGACTAATTAGAAATGTAATGTAGTTTAGCGTTCTAGTAAACTTTCTCTCTTTACAGGATCGTTACGATTTCCTTCCCGCGAAGGGTACAATGAAACACTACAATATAAATAAACCGGTTAAATTCAAGCATTTGCTTACTTTTCGCTCTCTTCCATCATCAAAGCCACAAAAACTGAGGGAAGCACACAGGTGATTTCATTAGCAGTAAATTGCCCTACCTACCTTTTTAATGGGGCAACTCCGTGTAATCATACTTAGAAAAAATCAATGCCCCCTGGGTAAATTATTAATGCTCGCTAAGCATGTGTGGAAGGGTCTCTTTGTGTTCGATAATCATTATTCTTTGGCATTTCAGTCGAGTGCGGTTCCATTAATAAGCCCACTTTCTCATTTATCATCTTTCCTCTTCTTTTCAAAAGAGGCTTTTGCACATCAAATTAAGTTCACCTTTTAATCAACCACAAAAGTCAAAATCGAGACTCCATGCCTTCCAATTCATATAGTTCCAAACGTTTTAAGAGCTCAAGCACATGTCCCTTGGACCATGTGCCGCGGTCGCCACCCTCAATGATGTCGATCAAGCGAACCCAAAGGGAGAGTTAGTTGCTCCAGTGCCGCTTTGTCATGATGACCGTCCAATGCAATGAAGGGTCAACCGAACTAGAATAAACGTAAAAGCCTTCGTTGGCCCAATTTCACGTGGACAGATGGAGCGGTGTGGCTCGATCTTTAAATGGGACGGCGCCGTGTGGGGCAGGCCAAAGAAGCAAAGATAAAAGTCTTCCATCTTCCAAGCCCGACCAATTAAGTCAGGCCTCTCTTATCCGAGAGTACTATGCCAAAATCGAAATCGAAATCGAAATGGACAATCGAAAACGACCCTTTTATCTCTAAAAAATCCACAAGGGGACGAAACACGCTTTCCTAGGGATTTAATTTTGCGACCAAGTCAATGAATCTCATCACCTTAGTCACCCTCAAGACAAATATTGACCAAGACGCAAGGGGATCGCACAAATTGATTGAAGATTTTTTTAAATAAAAATCAAGGAGTTGGGACATCTACGGGACTCTTCACGACACGGTTTATGCCATTCCACCTAAAAATTCTTTCTGGCCATCATTAGAAAAAAAAAAAAATACTCATCGGCTTAAATAGTTGGGTGAAGTAAATTAAGAACGGGCTTATAATGAAACACTCCAAAACATATTGAGTATTCATTGTAAACAGAGAATCAAGTAAGAATATTATATAGGGAAAGTATCGGAAATCTATCTTATCTTTCACCTAATAACCATTTACATATATCTATTTTTGAAAATATCTAATGCATATTCGAGTTTTACCTTTGGAGATCATTTTGCACCTTTACCTCAATTATTCTTGTGACTTTTTTTTTTTTTTTATATGAAAATAACGTTTTTCTTTCTAACAATGCCTCCTAAATTCCAACATTCACCCCAAACACTCAAAACTGATTAAACACCAAACCTTCAAACATTAAGCAATTGAGATGCTAAAATGAATATGTAAGGAGGACAAATTTGGTATTTTCTGACGTGAGGTTTTGCTTAGAGGTATGTGAACAGTATTTACAAAAATAGAAGCATGTGAGTGGTCATTAAATAAAAAATAAAACATGTGTTATATTTTCCCAATTATATAGGACATTTATGTGATGATATAAATTTTTTTGTCAACAAATTCACACGTAAAGCCATAAGAATTAAGATGGTTGATTTAGTTATATGGGTTAATACAATGAAAAACCTCAAATTGGTATACCTATAAAAAATTTACTTAAAACTAATTTTTTGACTATTAGAAATCTCAAACGAATATACTCGAGACAAATTTACCATCTGTCATTTTTGTTAAATTTTATCGTCAAATTGCTGAATTAGATAACATGTGACGACTGGTAAGTGTACTAGGTTGGGGTTTTACCATTTGTTTTTGTCATAGGTCTATTAGGTTGTTATTTTTCATGGTATTAATCCGATTCAATGAAAACTAGCAAAAAGTAAATTTGTCACAAATGTACCAGTTTGAGATTGTTGGTGGTCAAAAAATTAGTTTAGAGTAAATTTATTACAGGTATATCGGTTTGGGATTTTTCATATTATTAATTCGAGTTATTATGGCTAAGAATATGCAGTGGAATACTTGTTGTCATGGGTGGTGATATGACCGTTCTCAATTATCTTTAATACATTTTTTCAATAATAAGATAGTGGCCATTTTGAAAATATAGTATCTAAATTTTACACTTTATTTATTTATTAATAATCCAAGGGCGTGAACACACTATTTGAAAATCCATGGAATATCCTACAAGCCCTTTGGCGGTTAAGTTCAATGGTCTTAATATTGAAAATCCCTTGATACTCCAATCAATTGTTTCGACCTTGGAAATTCTAAGCTTTATGTGAGTTGTGTCGATACTAAACTTTAATTTGTCTTTTAAATACGAAAGCTATTCGCAATTGAGAAAATTTTCAATGGCCTTGAATTGGTTGCCTAGCCAAGTGGCCTTATCAACACGTGAAGATCGTGCTAATGCTCCTGTATCCTTGGTGAGGCTGATCTCACCAACCAGCTACCGGTTGGAGGAAGGAGGAAGGGGAAAAAAAAGGAAGAGAAAGAAAAGAAAAAAAAAAGGAAAAGGATAGAGAAAATAAATAATTGTAAAAATATTAAAATAATATTAAAAGTTATTTACGTTCTTTGGGCCATGTCGCGTCGGTGTCATTGGCAAAACCAAAATTGATCATATGGACTGAATTGACACAGTTAAGGAATCGATTGGTAAAATTAAAAAAAAAAGATTTAGAATTAAATTGTCAGAGTTACAAAAAATTTAGAATTTTTTTTTTGGTAATTTTTCTCTAAAACTATGGACTCTGTCTGTTTCCTAATTATTCTCCTTTGGTCCAATCCCATCTACAGGGAAAGGGACTGTGAGTCGTGGATGGCAATTCCAATTCGGCCCCATTCCTTCTTTATCGTCTAATCACTCTATTATGTCGTATTCACTGGATTTTGTTTCTTCCCCGTCAACGAAGCTCGGTGGCTCTCACGTGCGGGTCAAAAAGGGGCCTTATCTTCTCTCCTCTCCGTTGGTGTAATATTCAAGCGAGCAAGGGAAAGAAAACGTGGCGTCTGCTTGAAGATTAAGGTCTGTGTCACACGTTGCGACAAGACAGAGAGCCGTTCGCAATCCGCGCATGAATTGGATAATGGGAAAGAGAAGAAGGTACTACCCATTCTCCAAGACAGTGGCATGATTATTGGTGATTACGAGGGTTTTCCACAGGACCGGGGGCGTGCTTTGCTTGCCGCACTCCCTTCACTTGGGAGGGTACGAAGGGTGCACTTAGGAGAGCATTTGGGGAAAAGGAAAAAGAGCATTTTACATGAGTAGATCAGAAGGTTTTCGCGAGGTATAAATATTGTTCGGCGAACATTTTTCTACAGATTTCATATCCAATTTGAAAAGTGACTTCACAATAATAAAATTTAGAGAAGAAAGAAATATTAAATGATTTTTTTTTCTTAAAAAGAGAGATTGAGTAACTTGCTAAGGGTCTTAGATCAAGCCACCCATCTCGAGTGCTAGGCCGTTGGGACCACAGACAAGGGTTCGTAGAGGTTGCGTGATGTCGACTTCGAGGCCATGTGACCTCATATGGCCCTCATGCTTGGGACATGCGACCTCTGGCGAGCTAGCCTGAGGTCGCAGCACCTCGAGCCTTACCTAATAGTGCATGACCCAACACTACGTAATGCCAAGGTCGAGGTCGTGAGACCATAGGCAGGGGCTTATCGCGTCAAATCGAACTTGCCGGCATTAAATTTGGTTTGTCAGAGTTTGATCTAGCTTGTTGGTGGTCAAATCCAAGCTCGTCGGTGATGTCGTGTGATGCCGGTCAAATATGCACAATAAAGCCGTTGAGGGAAAAATTGGACTTTAGATAGTTTAGTAAGTACAAAGCTGGATGAAGAAATTTCATTATCCCCTGAAGTAGCATTGCAAAAAATGCTCAAAGCTAATGCTTGTGTGGGACCTGCTTGGCTCAAAGGCTTTTATTATTGTCTTGCCAAACACCTTAATTTTGGTACCAGAGACCTTTAGAGGCCTAAAGTCTCTTTCGAAGCCGTGCCAGATACATTCGAAGTTGTGTTTGATTCTGTCCCTGCTAGTTAATTTCATCATGTACTTCGATCTACGAATAGTTTACTAGTGAATGTGCAATGCAATTGACGACTACAAAGTTATACAAGTGGACTAAGGCGGCTGGTGGTTGTCCTAATTACAAAGTTTAGCCATAATTCTTTGCATCGCCATCCTAACTTAAATATTCTGGATCTGCCATTGTATAAAGTGACTGAGGTAGTAAAATTGCGGGGCGAACCCATAAGAGTTGAGCAATCTTGTTTAAACGGTTCATGAAAGCAATGTTCGTGATTGACCTCAACTTTCAATCTGTTAATCACTATCGCTTGTGAACGCGATGAAATAGCATTTTTGAGCATGAATGGTCAGATCAATTCGGCGTATGCGGCTATTTCTAAATCCCGAATAGTTTTGCGTTTGGTTAGCTGGTTTGAAGGCCATCTCGAAGTCCATACGATTGCGAAGCCGATATCGGGCTAGTGGCTATCCATGCCAGTACGTTTCCTCAAGAAAACTTTCGGTCCCGTTAGACCTGGATTTATGCTCGATGTGCCATCGGCGCTAAAACATTTGACGAGAATTTCTCACTTTAACGAAGAAGGGATTAAATTGATCTCGAGCGATAATCGAACGCCAAACCAATTCTGGATTCGGGCTTAGTGCTAAACTTCAAGAGGGAGTTGCTTCAGCCGGTTTTTTTTAAAGCCCCAGCAAACCAAAGAAGACACGATTACGAAGCCTACGAGGCGTTTAAGATTCTCCTAGTGCAAGTTTGCAGCCAAAGAATTAGAAGAAGCGTTTACTCTGCTTCAACATTTTAGTCGCCCGATCCAGTCCCAATTGGCAGAAGGGCGAAGGTTAAAAACTGCGTCCTTATCACCTTCCTCATAAGCTGCCGCTGGGTTACAAAAGTTTGCTATCAGACCTCAGCGAGAAAACTCTTAAAAAGGACTTGAAGAATGTTTATGTGGACCAGATGGTTCCTGTGTTTGTGTATTGGAGTTATTCTTTGAGTTCGGCTTGATCCTAAATTTTGTCATTTGGGCAATTTAGTTCTGTTAGCCTTGCCATCAAGAAGAGGTGGAGGGGTCTGAATTGGTTCTTCTGAAAAATAAACTGATTATTATAGATTCGATCCTGAATAATTTTTTTGCTTTTGCCTGTTATGTAGACCTAGCAATGCAAAGTATGAAATAAAGGGTTGGGCGAGAGAAAAGGAATCTCGACATTTTATATGGGTTCGACTCAATGTGTCTACATGCTATCTTTTTGCTCTAATGGGCCATAGAGTTTGAGACTTATTAGCTTAAATTGGAGTACGTACAGCGTCTTGCTGCAAGTGCAAAGTTTGCCAAGCAGAACCAAAACTCCTACAGCAATCCCGCTATACAAACTTATCACTATTGAGGCCTTTCAAAATATTTCTCACACCTTACATGCACAGCATTGTGGCCACACCAAAAAAGATATAAACCACACCTTCAAGTTCTTACAAATTAAGGGTCAGTCAAACACTGTCTTATTTCCCAGTACAACTAATTTTTCTTCAAGCACAACCACTTCTGGCATGTTGACACATGGGTTTGCCACTCTCACTGATACTTAGGAAAAGCATTCAAAGACTATTACCAATCATACAAAGGAGATAGACTCGAAAACCTCTAAATACAATTTTTTTTTCTCTTTTTTCTCACATGGGTCAGCATGCTGTCCTCTGTCCCATTTTTCTCCTATTATATGCCTCCCACGTGAATGGTGCAGTTGAATACCTCAGAAATATATCTCCATCCGTACATATGAAAACCTCGGCGAAGTTCCTTGTAAAACATGTGTAAAAACTTTCCTCAATCTAGGCTGTTGACTAGACCTTCTATTACTCAAGATGCATAAAATTACTTAAATTTCTTCTATTGCTCGAGATGACTTTAACGAAGCATAAAATTACTTAAATGTGTACGTTTCATCAATTAAAATTTAAAAAAAGAAAGAAAAAAGAAGAAATTTACACGTTTCTACTTTTATGGAGTACAACTTTTGATTGAGGTAAAGCTACTGGTCTCGTAAATATAATTCAAAAAGCTCGTCCAAAGCTTGAGGCCATTTTCGACTCAAATCCACTTCTTTCTTTTACTGTTTTGAGCTATATCTTCAAATTCTCACTGTATCTTTTGCATTATTTCAATCATTTAGTTGACTAGCAAGTCCAATTGAGAGACCAGATTTTTTTTCTACCTTGAAATGGAATTATATGTAAGATGTGAACATTTTGGACCGGGCTCGAAATGGATAGATAGAAACCCGCCCCAAATGGGACCCAACAATTTGGGACCAAGTTCTCGAGCTTTCGAGTTTTTTTATCTGCACCCGTAATTGGCCCAATCCAATCCAGGAATTGTTGCTTCGTTTGGTCGCGTTTGACTTTTCCTGCGTCAACGATCTCGTTCTTTTCTTTCTTTCGTTTCTCGTGTAATGACACCTCCCGACCCATCTCCTCAATTTCTCTCTTCACGCGTTGTGTTCAATTGGCCACTGCATTTCTTGCAAATTTCCGAGCTTCCGGATTCTCTGAGGACCGGTTATGCCTCCATTCTTCGGTGGGATCGATCGTGGTGCGCAAATATTGGAAGCGGCATGTGATTGAGCCTGCTTCAAGCTATCGGCAGCTTCAGAATTGCCATCAGACGCGACGTCTGGGATGCATTGCTGGTGTGAATGCCCCTTCTGTTCACAGACCGTCTGATGCAAACGAGGACCTCCGGATTCTACGGGTGAACTTGCATGGCGGTGGTGCTGTGCAGACGAGGCGGTTTCTGGGTTGTGGAGATGGCGAAGAAGGAGGCGCTTTGTCTAAAGTCTATGAAGAGAGGCGTGTTCTGGGGTAATACTGATTATCCATTTGATTTTGTACTTTTAGGTTTGATTTCTGTGCTTAAAATTGTTACATTTCCATCAATGGGACTTGGTTGGTTGTTCTGGTGTGTAAGCTTGTTTGTGCCTTCACTGCTCCGTCTCTATCTCAGTGAAAGATTGTTACTCCCAATGGTTTGTTTGGAGAATGCAGCGATATAGGATGATGTTAAGCCAAACCTCATTTTTTTTGTCTATGACCGAACCCTGTGGAATTGAATTTATCTCTTTCTTTCAGTGTTGTTTGCATGCTTTACTATTTGATATTTCGTTAGTTTTATCTCTGATATCGTGAATGGTGAGTGTATGAATCTGCAGGTGTTATTCATTTTTGCACTCATAAGTTCGCTCTTCTTGTTGTCATTGTTATAATGCGGTACATTTGTTTTTAACAAAAAGAACAAATTTTGGTGTTAATCACCAGTGCAGTTATTTGATGTTGTCGCAGCTGTTGAGCTGTATCGAGATTTCGTCCCCTGGTGTCAGAACTCGGAGATACTAAAGAGTTATCCTGATGGATCATTTGATGCCGAGCTTGAGATCGGTTTCAAATTTCCAATAGAAAGTTATGTTTCTCATGTAGAGTTGAAAAGACCTCAGTACATAAAGGTAAACTGACTACCAGACTACTTCCTTGCGCAGAATCATGTTTCCTTGCGTCGCTGCTTGGATGAATATACTTGGTCAACCTACTTCCCACTTCTTTTTGTTTATCATTTGGTCATTCCTCTGCACCATCACTACAGTAAAATTGGTGGAATCTGCTTTTCTTGTATTCTGAGTTCTATTGTCTAATCAAACTATAGTTCATCGTCAGTATCAAGTAGGTGTTGAAAGCATTGTGCCTTTGTATAATTACATGAATTTGGACACTTAATATATCGTCCAACTTCCATTTTTGTATCTCTTCCCATTTAATCAGAATGTGTTATGTTCATTTTGACAAAGATCGTGACTTTGTAATGTCTAAGGAGCCCTTTTAATTTGAAGTAATTTGATATCTTCTGGTTATTGAGTACTGGTAGGCAGTTACTATGTATCAGCCACAGGTGTAGGTGACCATGTATTAGATACTCTCTCTCTCTCTCTCTGTGAACTTCAATCCCTCTGATGTTATTTTTCTGCCGCTTCCACACTACAGTGTCGCAGAGCACCCTCTTCGACCATCTGATCAATATTTGGCAATTCAATTTAGGACCAGTTCCAAAACCTTGCAACATTTACTTTTTGGTGGATTTTAAGTTTCAGTCACCACTCTACCGACAAATATGGTGCTCTCCTCTGTTAGTATCAATGATTGATTTACTTGTTTCTGTCTACATCAACTTTGAAATATTCTTTTTTTTTTCCCTGCCAGACCTTCTATTCTGTTTCTTTTGTTTATGTGATTTGCAAACTGAAACCTAGTGAAGTAGCATGAGACAAGATATATTGAGTTGAAAGAAAATTTATTTATTTTTGTCAAGGACAGTAAATGTTTATCAACCCGAGTAGGTGAATCATACATATTGTGCAGCTCCTTTCTTTTGGTTGAGGCTTTTTCTTATTATAAATCCTACTTTTGTTTTTTTGCTTACAATTTTCATTTCTTTCTATTGTTCGGTTAGGGGGATTGATTCACACATGGATTGTTAATATTTGTGATTAAATGGAAGGCTACATATTAGATAGCATTCTATTCACGTTCATTTTGTTGCTGCAAGGGTGCTGTAGTAAGATCTCTTGAGCTTATTGTACTGGCAACAGTGTTGCCACTGAATTTGTTTTGGCCATTGTTTAATATGGTCATCAAATCCATTTGCTCTATTTATCATTCTCATTCTGCATTGCATTTACAGAACTTACCTGGAGTTTTTTTTATTTTTATTTTTTTATTGTTGTAAGTTCTAGCATGTCTCAAACCGCATCTCTGCATGTATAGTGGTTCTGGATGTAGGTGTTAAAACTATTCTGGGGGCTGTATTTACTCTGATGTTGTTCTCATGACTGAAGAATGCATCTATAAATGATGGGTGCAATTGACTGTTAATGGGACCTTAATTTGGCTAGTTACTTAAAGTCTCAGTTGAACTGAAAATAATCTGCCAACATTTTGGATTGAAAATGGCTTCCCTTTTGGCAGGTCGCTTCCATGTTTTTCAGCGAAGTAGACTCTCGAATTGTTGGTTCGTTCAGTGAACGCTGCCATTTGATATATGGACTGGGGGTCCCCATTCAGGAAGATGCTTATGGGCAGAGGGCTTAAAAGCGTGGTTCCTGGTCTCGGCACATACTGCAAAGGAGGGACTTCGTTGCATTATAAATCTGGTCAAATTAATAAACTGACCTTCATAGAGTTGTTTGCCTTGCTGGTCTCTCATAGTCTGTTCATAAGTGTAATTGTGATTCTTCTCTTTAGATTCTTTTGGACAGTTATAAAGGAGCTGTTAGCTGGGCAATGTAGGCCTCACTCTCGCATTGTTCCTAGCAAAACGCCTTCGTTCCACTTTTGCCATTGCTTTTCATTGATTGTTGTTGGGACTTCTAAATGCGGAAGACATGAGAATGACTTCCTCTCCACTGGAAAGGGGCAACCAACTTATAATCTCTCTGCATAGGGTGAAATTTCCTACACAAGATTAGTTCCCATGTCGTGGTAGTGTCTGGAGAGCTGTTGTAGGACTGTACTTCTTTCCTTAGAAAATCCTTCGTATGCATGAAATATTAATGGGTTTCATACTTCCAAGTCCTTCTTAATAGACACAGTAACTACGAGTCAACCATCTGCAGACATGCAGAATTGTGCCTTTTCCTTCCGCGGTACCCCGTAGTTAGATGCTAGTGCCATCATGATTTTAGGGTCATCACCACCTTTGCATCAAAAAATGAGCTTTCACAAGGTTGTCGACGTTCACGAGTTTCCCGATTAATAGCTTAGCTTAAGCTCTCTCTGTCTCTCTCTGTCTCTGTCTCTGTCTCTCTCCAAATTAGAGTGCCAATAAGGATGTTGATCGGACTGCTCAATCAGAAAGAAGTCCAAAGCCCCGTCGCTCGAAAACAAGGACTACGTGATTTTCTTGGTTGGAACATGCTGGAATTATGGAGAGATCTCTACCATACCACTACCTGGTTCCTCAATTGGAGCAAAGCATTTGGGCACCGGAGGTTCAGAGCTTTACCTTTCTTACCTGCTGCGCGACTGGCTCAGCAGTCCGAAAGTCAGGTATACATATTAGCTGGGCTCTCAAGTTTAGTAATGCTTTCTTATCATTTTGCTCAGGAGACTCACAAAATCCATAGCAATCAAGTGCGATTAGTGTGTAATCCAAACTTAGGTTAGGGCTAGAGAAGTAATCACGTCGACATAGTGTCTGTTCGATCAATCGAACTTTAGCTGATGGTGTCTAAGCAAACAATTCTGTTATTGTTTGATAGAAGCACGTACTAATCCATTTTAGGTGATAGGAATTGTTTGCTTAGACAATAGTTGAGATTTTGATATAAAATCACGGTTATCGAGATAGAAATCTGAATCCACTTTTGTTTCTCATTTCTCTGTCGCTGTGTTGTGCGTGCAAAAAAAATAAAAATAAATAGAGTTAATGAGAAACGCAAAAAAGGAAAATGTGCATGCCACATTGATTACGTGTTTGAATAATATGAAAGATATTACAAAAAGGTCCCTGCAGTGTGGGGCATTTGCTACACAGAATGAGGAATGACAAATCGATTATTAGCTTCTAATGAAGATACATGATTGATTTTCTTTTGCGTTACGCATTTTACGTGCATGTTTGCACTGGCATAAGCAAAGCTAAATATTTACGCCGAGAGAGATCCAGAAATTATCCGATCACCCGCGGTAGTTCATCTTGTTGATGTAAACCCAATGCAAAGAGTTTTTGCCTAATCTTTTGCAGCTGACTTGCAACACCATTGATGTTCATCCTTTTTCCAGGCACTTCACTAGAACAAGCTACTCCAATATTATATATCATGATCAAACACTCTTGAAATATGCTGTTGCTTTCGGAAAGCCAATGCTGAGGACTGTTGGGGTTGAAACGACTCTCCCTTTCTAGAAGTAGAATGTGATCCGTAATTTCCAATGCTTGTTCAGGTAAAGCTGTTGTGACAAAATTATGGAGAGTGAAATTGTCTCTAAATCGGTTGTCGGTGGGTCTCAATCCTGTAAACATCTCTAGTAAGAGGATGCCGTAACTATAGATGTCGCCTTCTCTCGAGACCTCGCATCCCATTGCATATTCTGCCATGCATTTAGATCATAGTGCAAAAGAAATTGGGAGTGTCAATCATAAAAAAGAATGCAAAGCTTAGACCATTATAATATAAAGTGGAGAGATTACCTGGTGGAGCATAACCAATTGTCCCTCTTAAAGCTGCAGAGCTCATTTGATTAGCTATAGTATCAAGGGATGATCTAAGGAAGAATTTCGCCAATCCAAAGTCGCCCACATGCGCGACCATTTGAGCATCTAAGAGGATATTGCTCGGCTTTAGATCACAATGAATGATAGGAATGTGGCAGTGATGATGAAGATAATCCAATGCAGAAGCAACATCAATAGCAACATTTATCCTCCGAATGAAATTCACTCTTTTTGGAGGCTCGTTTCTATGAGATGGCATTGCTTTTTGGTGTAACCATTGTTCAAGGCTTCCATTGTCCATGAAGTCATATACTATGGCCTTAAAATCATTTCCTTGATAATCAACACTTGAGCAAATTGTCAATATTTTTAAAAGATTTCGATGTCTAATGTTCTTTAGTACCTCGCACTCAACTATGAAGCCCTTCAGAGCACCACGACCCATTAAATGAAGCACCTTCACTGCAATAGCAGTCCCATTGTCCTCAAGTACCCCCTTGTAAACATAACCAAAGCTTCCAACACCAACCAAATTTGTTGAAGAAAAACCATTGGTTGCATTTAGGAGATTTCCATAAGATACGTTCGGATATAAACTATCGATAGAACTTGAAACATGTTCTAGTACTTGCTTCTTCCGCCAACAGAGATATAGAATAGCAAGAACCAGAGAAATTCCAAGAAGGCCACAAACAACAATAGTGGACAATCTCAATATATGGATTTTCTTACTCTTGGAGCTACTGGAGATGCATCTAGGAAGCTGAAATTCTAGCAATCTACTACAAAGCTTAGCATTCCCGATAATAGAAGTAGAGGTGGCATTCTCAAAGACTCCTCCACGTGGTAGCATGCCATTGAAATTATTATAAGACAAATTCAGAACTTTCAGAGAATGAAATACCGCCAAGAATTGTGGAATCTCCCCGAAAAAATAGTTGTGTGAAAGATCCAGTTCTTCAATGCCTCTTAGAGATCTCATTGATTGAGGAATGGAGCCATGGAAGGAATTGCCCCTCATCCTCAATGATACTAGTGCAACGCAATCACCTAAATTATTTGGGATTTCACCTCCTAACATATTTTTTGAGATGTCAATGTGGTCAAAAACCTCAAGTTGCCTACTTCCATGGGTAGAACTCCAGTAAGATGGTTATTAGACAAGTCCAAAAGGAAGGTTTGTGATGAAATACCGGTAATTTGTGGGGGTATGGTGCCACTAAGATTGTTACTAGAAAGATTAAGCTTGTTCAAAAAGTTGCAGTTAGACAATTCTGAAGGGATTTGATCTTGAAAGTTGTTCCCGCCCATATTTAGTATACTCAACATTTTTAGATTTCCTAGAGAAGATGGGATTGTCCCACCCAAGCAGTTATCACTTAACTTTATAAACCACAAATTTTGTAGATTTCCCAAATTCGAGGGGAGAACACCTGAAAACTTGTTTGCGGACATAAACAATACTCCGAGGTTCACAAAATTTTCAATGTGTCTAGGAATATCCCCAAATAGTAGATTCTCACTCACATCAAATAATGCGAGCATGGTGGATAAGTTACCTATGCATTTAGGTAGCAGTCCACCAAAATTGTTGCCAAAAATAGACAATGACTCTAACTTTGTGGCGTTTGTCAGTGAGCAAATGAAGTTCAAGTCTCCAGGTTTTCCATGCCCAAGCTGATTTTCAAAAATAAGGAAATGTCGAAGCTTGTGCAGATTTTTCAAGGAAGGCATTTTACCTGAAAGTTTGTTCATTGAAAGGAGAAGTACCTCTAGCTTTGTGGAATTTGATATCGACGGAGGAACCTGTCCCTCAAATAGGTTCACACTAATGTTGAAAAACCGAAGATTTGGAAGTGTGAAGCCATTGTTTGCAGGCAAACTCCCATGAATTTGGTTGAGCCCTACATCGAAGTCCGTTAAAGAAGAGAGATTCAAAACTCCAGTTGGAATTGGACCGGATAGTTTGTTTCCTCCCACATAAAAGATTCGTAATTTTAGCAGGTGGCCTAGGACTGAAGGAATGCTCCCACCCAAGTTATTTCCCGAAAGATGAAGCCACTCCAATGAAGATAAGTTCCCAATGGAGGAAGGCACACTTCCAGTTAGATTATTTGCATGCAAAGAAAAAAATTGTAGATTCAATAATGAACCAACCTGTGTAGGAATTTTCCCAGTTAGTTGTTGTTTTGAAGAACGAGGCTAACAAGGTTAGAGCAAATTGTTATGTTTTCCGGAATCTCACCGACCAATGAATTATAGTCCAGTCGTAGGATTCGTAGGTGGCTCAATTGACTAATTTGCAGAGGGATTTCATGATTGAGACTATTGTTTCTAAGCCTCAATTCTCTCAAGAAGCTGAGATTCCCAATATGAGGAGAGATTGACCCATAGAGTTTCTGCGAATGTAAGTCCAGAACCGTGACCCTTTGGTGCTTGCGACCGCACATGACACCATACCACTGGCAGAACCCCAAGCTATCATTCCACGAGCTGAGTATGCTGAGAGGATCCTCAGTAATTCCAGCCTTAAATGCGAGCAGAGAGAGTTTGTCGGTTTCATTTGAGATAGAGGAGACTTGGGTAGAGCATAATGCAAGCACGATACAAACGAGGAAATGGCATGATTGAAACACTGCAAAGCGAATGCTTCGAGGTTCCATAACTTGAAAACTAAGAAGAAACAAGGGAAAGTGGTACGTGCTAACAAAACTGGACGTGCAAGAGATTTATAAATTATAAGGAGGTGGCTGCTTTTGAGGTGGCAGCCAGCGAAGGCGGCCTGTCAACCATCAATCACGGACACCTTGATCCATAGAATGCGGCTACTAATGCTCATTGCGTGAACTGCACTCATTAAGTCCATGTGGAACACGCATACCTCTGAATCAAACATGACGTTATTTCATAATAGGACGTCGTGTAATTCGTGTCCTATCTGGTAAGCATTGCAAGTTTAAAACGTTGTATTCTTGAAGCTAGTTCTTCAAATAACTGGTTATGATGAAGTCACGTACGGATTTTTTTTGGGTCGAAAGTCACGTACGAATTTAAAAGGGGCAAAAAGAGGAGGAAGGGGCACGGACGGGCGATGCCTTCTGCTCGTTTTATACAAAGTCCAGTGGACAAGCGGAAATGAAAAGGACTGATGTGCTGAGAATGATTCCCTAACCAAACAAGAGTAATCATTCATGGAATGAGAAGGTATCAGCCATCGATCCTTGACCCGTCGACTCTGCAGAAGGATCTGTAGCACTCGTCACATTTTTTTCCGTTCATCATTGACAACAGGTCCTCAATTTGTGAAGACACCGGCACAACTTTACTCTCACCTGATTAACAAATGGTTCACCTGAAGGTGGAAAGAAGCTGCTCCGAAACAGTGTCCATTAGAATGAAGAGAAACAGAATCCAAAACGTAAAGCTCGAGGAATTCGAGCACCTAAAGTGGTCGAGATGTTGGCATACGTAGCACAGGTCCTTTGGCTTATGCCTATACAAGTGCGTGTATTCAGGGATGGATGATGGACGCACCTAGATGGCTTTCCAGCTTTTGACTTGAAGTCAACCAACGCCCACAAAGTCCTAAAGTCCTCCGCTCTGGAAAAGAAACTGGAAAGCTAATGGCGAAGGTGATTGATTAGCGGGTCACCGTCGTTGACGACTCACTTGACCAACAACAGTGTAGGTCACATGGAATCATCTCACGGTTGATTGATAAACCTAGTCATCAGTTAGAGACAACATTGTAGGGCACGTATGTTGGTATTAGTAATAACTACTTATACATCAAAATGGGCAAAAGAATATTCTAAGTGTCAAAACTTAGCACAATTGGATACTTAAGTGTCAAAAATTAGGAAAGTGAAAGTGACATTTAAGTGTCACTTCTTCTGAAAAATGAAATACTTGAGTGCCACCTGCAGTGAATTTTGCCAGAAATCCTACGTGGCAATTTTTTTTATAAATTTTGCTCGCCTACATGGCTCGTCGGGGAACTGCCTCAGTAAAAAAATGCAAAAACGGTATCGTTTTGATGCGGAAATTTGAATGTTCAATTTTACCATCGCTTCCCCGCCGTTGCCGAGAAGGGCCGACAAGGGCTTGCCCTCGTCCAGATTTGGGGCGAGGGCTTGCAGGCCCTGGCTAGGGGCCAGCAACCAAGGCCGGCCCTCCCCCCACAGTCGCCGACCCTTCTCGGCGACGACGGGGAGGTGACGACAGCGAGGGCTGAGCCCTCAGCCGCTATTCATCTTCATTTATTTATTTTTTAATTTGGTTTTAAATTAAATTAAATTAATTTTTATATTACTTATTTAGCCACGTCAAAAACAAAACGATGTTATTTTTGCACTTGTTTCAGTGTCCACAAAAAAAAAAAAAAAAAAAAAAAAAAAAACTATGTCGGTGTGCAAAATTACGTCGTTTTGCACTTATCTCGTCGGAAAATCGCTACATCAGTATTTTAGTGGGATTTTCTCGCCATTGGCATTTAACTAATTTATTTGGCTTCGATTTTGGCATTTAAGTATCATTTTTATAACTTTTGGCACTTAATTGTCCTCCCGTGCCAAGTTTTGGCACTCTAGGTGTTCCGGTGTCCATCAAAATGTGAATAGTAACTTTCTAGGAGGAAAATTGACTTTAGGCCTATCTATAGTTGATAATTTTTCCACGTGATTACTAACCTTTGTATGAAAATTAGGTAAGTGATTATGCTAAGTGGCAAACTCAAAGTGTTGCTCTGGCCAGCAAGATTCATACCACGACGGCCTTTCGACATAGGGAAAAAATGCTCATACGTGCCCTTTAACTTTATTCTTGAAAACAAAATAAATATGACGTTGGATGATAATAATGATTATCCACTTTGTTCCCTAATTTGTTCCACATTTTCCATACTACAAAATTTTAGTAGTAATTACGCCCTTGTACATCTACGTTTAGCTATAAGAATTTTCATCTATTGCAAGAAAATCTACTGACGAGAATTACAAGATTGAATTTTCATTTAGGTGACCATCACTATATTCGATCCTACACACATTGGTTTGAACTATATGTTATGTTAAATGATTTTCAAAAACCCCAATAATTTTGTTTACATACGAAAAACATGTCTGTTGTACTGAAAAATAAGGTAAAAAAGTGCATGAGAATTTGTAAAAGATATTATTCCGCTTTTGCACCATCATGTCAATCTTATTCGAGACTCGCTCTTTCTTTTCTTCGTCACGGACTGCATAATGACTTTTCGATAGTTAGACTGCATACTGCGACGTTTCGATATTTGTGTAGATGGGATGCCATTTTGCATGCTCTTCAGCTTGAGAGTTGTTGATTGGCGAAGGACCATCCAGAATTTTACTTTAGAAATCGTTCAGTATAGAAAGATGGTGGTACACTGACCCCTAATTATCCTACAACCTCAAAGTTATCTTCTGGAGATGGAATTTCTGGAAATGAGAGCGACTGAGACATTGAATGATTCACACTCTGGGCCTGAGTTATCTCAGAATAGGATATCTTTGCAAGAATCAAATCATGTATGTTCTTCTAAGCTACAGTCTGCACAGGGAAGGAAGAAGAACTGAACGAGCTCAATTCTCCTTCCTCATCGTGGAAGTACCGATTTGGCCAGAACAAAACAAATAATTTAGAGACTCCATTGCACAAAGGAAAAAATTTGAAGGATCTGATTAAACATTTGGTATCATTTAAATTGTTAAATGCATGAGAAAGTACTTCATAGCGACATTAAATGTTCATTCCCGTCATGATTGTTGATTTTCCTTGTAATGCATCTGTGACAAATTGAACAATCGCATTAAGGAGGAGAGAACTTGTTAAACCATGTGTGACCAGCAATAATATGGAACTTAATAATAAGGAAGATAGATACAAAACGAAATCCAACGACATGTTGCCCAAATATCTATATGCGGCAGTATACAGTCTATCTCATGGTGCGTGGCTGGCTATGGCGGCGTCTCTTGAATGGCGGCAACCCCTCCTTCCCCCTCCGTTATTGTTTCTTTTCTTTTCTTTTTCTTTCTATTTTCATATTTTTCAGATTTTATTTCTTTAAATTTCGAAAACAATTTTGTATATTTTAATTGCCACAATAAGATTACTAGTGAGAATTTAACGGCTGCGTCAGCGTCTCCATTTCAACGGAAGGACCAAAAGTTAAGGGACCTAAGTAAACATTCGGCAATATTTCAGAGAGCTCTGATGCCTTTATCTCTAAATCAGTTATGCATGTTTTCTATTCTATGGATACTTATAAGCATCTCATATCCATTTGTCTAAATATTACTATTGTTCTATTCATTTACAGGTTTTGCTTACTATCTATTTGGAGGAGCCAAATAGAGAGTGAGCAATAAATAGTTTTTACTCCCACCTGATCAATAAATAGTTGACGTGAAGGTGAAAAGAAGCTGCGCCGAAACAATGTGTCCGTCGGAATGAAGAGAGAGAGAATCCAAAACGTATATCTTGAGGAAGTCAAGCAACTTCAATAGTGGTCGAGATGTTGGCATACACAGCATAGGTCCTTTGGCTTGTGTTTATACAAGTCCGTGTATTAAGGGATGGATAGTGGACGGCATCTAGCTAGATGGCTTTCCAGCTGTTGACTTGAAGTCAACCAATGCCCACGAGAGTTAAAATCCCCCCACTTTGGAAAAGAAACTGAAAGATTGATGATCAATCGTGATTTGAGGAATGGATGATGGACACATTCGGATGGTTTTCCAGCTGTTAACTTGACGTCAATCGATGCCCACAGAGTCCTAAAGTCCCCCATTATAGAAAAGTAACGAAGACGGATAGTCAGGCGGGATTGATGAGCGGGTCATTGTCATTAACGACCATCACTTGACTAACAACAGCTTAATCACTCAGAATCATCTCACAGTTGATTGACAAACCTAGCCATCAGTTAGAGACAACATTATAAGGCATGTATGCATGTCTCAGTAATAACTAGTTATGATTCAATGTGGATAGTAACTTTCTAAGAGGAAAATTGACTTCTGACCTATTTATAACTGATAGTTGATAATTTCTCCACATGATATTTAAATTTTTTATGAAAATTAGCTGACTGATTATACTAAGTGGCGAACTCAAAGTGTTGCTCTGGCCAAAAAGATTTTTACTAAGTCAGTCTATCAAAATAGTAATTCCTCAACATAGTAAAAAATGCCCCTACGTGCCCTCTAACCTAATAACACTTACTCTTCAAAATATAATAAATATGACATCAGATGACAACTACGAATATCCACTTTATTTCCTAATTTATTCAACATTTTCCATACTATATAAAACTTTAATAGTATCCACGCCCTTAATCATTATAACACATCTATCAATTTTATTTTATTTTTTATTTTGGTCGGTTACACCTATCTATGTTTTTTTTTTTGGTCGAACACCTATCTATGTTCAGCTGTAAGAATTCTCATCTTTTTTTTTTTTTTAAAAAAAAAAAAAGAAAAGAAAAGAAAAGAAACTAACATGCAGGAAAATGTAATGACGAAAATTACAAAACTGAATTTTCATTTAAGTGACCATCGCAACATTAAATCCTACACAAATGAGGTTGAACTATATGTCATATTAAATGATTTGTTTCTATTTTCAGGAAAAACACAATAATTTTGTTCACATACAAATAAACATGTCTGTTGTCCCCAAAAATAAGGTGAAAAAGAAACGGCATAGAATCTATAAAAAGATATTGTTCTGCTTTTGCAAAATTATCTCTATTAAATTAAGCCAAAATCTTTATTTGACAGCTTTTTCTTTTATTCCTATTCTACCCTAAATCCCAAATTTACACTATCCTTTGCTCGGGTAACATTTTGCTTGTAGAGTTATCTTTTGGAGATGAGAGTGCCTCAGATATTTGATTGATTCGCATTCTGAGCCTGAGTTATCTTAGTTTGGAATATCTTTTAAAGAATCAAATAATGTGTAATAAAACGGGATTATATGGGAACACGAGAAGATGAAACAATCAGAGAAAATAAAAGGAGGAAGAATAAAGGACATTGGAGATTTACATGGTTCAGTCTAAGTGTCGGTACCTACATTCATAAGAAGAGCCAGCTTCAAAATAATCTATTTGTAAATAGGAGAAACATGATTGTCATGGCTTGTAGACTCGAGCGTTTTACAACCCTGCGTTACACACAAAACCCACAGATATTTAATATAACCTCATGTAAACACTTTATAATTTGCACAGAACTCGGGTGTTTAATACTCTCTCCTGTCCGAACAAACTGAGAGAGACTCTTCTGAAAGAGAACAAAAGCAAAAGGACCGCTCAACTTACAATACAAAAAAGGACTCTTTCTTTTGTTTTGTTGATTTCTTTTGGCTGTGCCTTTCATGTCTTCTCCCATTGTCTTTCATAGCGCAATGGGAGAAAGTCACCATCATGCTTTCATTTAATGTTGTTGCGCCGCGGGAATCACGTTCAGTTAAAATTGCAGCAGGGAAATCTCCTTCGCAGCTAAAGAAAGTCAAAATGATGCCAGAGAGGGGATTTTAGGTTTCAGATTTGTTTTTAGTCCTGGACTGCCGGGGCTTGAGCTATTGCTCCTGTAGATAAGTGCCATGCGACCTTAAACTAGAATGATGCGCTTTAAAGCCGTGTAAGCCCGAGCGAGTCAAAGCGGATAATATGTAGCCAACGTAAATAAGAAGTTGAGTGTTGATAATAAAAACTCAGGGCTAACTAATGGATGCTAGGGATCAAATTGAAAACAAAATAAAATTTTAGAGGATGAAATGAAACATAGGGCAAGCATGAAGGACGGAGTGTATTACTATCCTTATCTATTACATCCTCATATGAGTCCCTCTACATCCACCAAACCACTAAAGCTGCGTTTGGTGATCAGGATAATTCTGAATAGATAAAATTTATCATATATTGCGTTTGATATCTGCTCAAGATATGATAAAGTCAAATATAAGGAGGATATATAACTGGGATAAAATTATCCTATTGGAGAGGTGGGATAAAGTTAGATATGTTTTTTTTTTTTTTGGTAAGGTAAGTATATATTGACTTTTACTAGAAAAACTATACAGCAAGGGGTTCACGGCACCAAAAAACTTGCACTCAAAATGACACACATGTCATAACGAGTGGAAGGGTGCCGAGAAAAGAGGAACAAAAGTTGCCGAAATAGCGACAAAGAAACAGCCAAACAGCGGCAGGATCCAGCCAAACAGTGCCAACAAACAAAAGAGAAAGAGAAAAGGGAAACCGGTTAGCAAACAGAAGCAGCCCTCGCACAGGCGATGACAAACTCCAATGACTAGAACTAGCCCCCAACAATGCTAGGAACTCCCAACCGCAAAAGTAGCAAAACCTCAGCAAACAACAACAACCAGCGAAGAGCTTGATGCAGCCCCCAGCTTCAACGAACCAAACAGCCGAGTAGCAGAAGCAAACAACCAACCAGCAAACAAGTAGCCAACTGGTGAAAGCAGCGACGGCACCAACAAACCCGAAATTGCAGGGACATAATCGAAATTATAGGGATATATCTGACAACACAGGAGAGAAAATGGATGGGTCAATTCCCCAGCTGCGTTGAATCCTTCTATTCTTTGAAGTGTCTGCAACATTACTAAACACCAAAGCTTTATCCTTGACAACTTTGACAATGTGGTTCTTCAAAGCCGAAATCGCCAAAGCTTGTTCCCAAAAAAGAATGCTATTTCACGTTTTCCAAATCAAATGGCAAAGGGCTCCAAAAGAGAAGCAAGCAATACAATGATAGAATTCATAGCCTGAGAGAAACTTCAAGGCCCACCGGAGAGTGTCTTGC
Source organism: Eucalyptus microcorys (assembly GCA_014182515.1). Lineage (NCBI taxonomy): Eukaryota > Viridiplantae > Streptophyta > Magnoliopsida > Myrtales > Myrtaceae > Eucalyptus > Eucalyptus microcorys. The sequence goes on along the minus strand of CM024567.1, from coordinate 22,187,669 downwards.
CAAGTCATGTTCCGCCAAGGAAGGTTGTATCTAGCAGCCCAAAAAGACGCAAAGCCGGTGGTAATGCGACAACCAAAAAATGAATGATCAATAGAATTCGGCCTCGACTTACAAAAGGCACACGAGACGTCATCAATCCTCTCATATAAAAGTAAAAGAACTTGGGTAGGCAGCCGGTTCTTAACAATGAGCCACAGGTTGAATTGATGCTGTGGAGTGAGCGCGTTGCTCCAAATAAATGAGAACCAAGGAACTAATGTTCCTTTTGGCTGAATGGTTTCCCATGCAGAAGCAACCGAGAAGGTGCGAGAGGTACTCTTGATCCAGCGAAAATAGTCAGATTTTGCGAAAGCACAGGGAGGGGAGACTCCTATGACTCCAAGATGGTCTTGATCTCCTGGCCCGCTATAGAGAACAGGTCCGCAATTGAAGCCATCTTGGGTAAACTCGACTGGTATATGTAAGTGTTCGAGAATAATAGATTAAGGGGGCCTCTAGGATGCCAATGATCGAACTAAAGAAACACAGAGGAGCCATCCCCAATACTCCATTGAAAGGATTGGCGGTATGAAATACGTATTACGGTATTAACTCATTTCTCATGGAGCATATGTCTACATCATTAATACCATACAAATGATAGTTCGGACATACATAATGTCTAACTTGAGTTCACATATCTACTCATTCACAGAATTCATCAGAACTCACATCTGACATCATAGACAGATAAAGTAAAATATGTGGGTTATTTTATTTTTGGACATAGTAAATATTATGTTATCATCTTAACACTTAATTAAGGCGACATATATATATTTTAAGCTTGAGTTCTCGATTATCACATAGATAATAAGCTTAAAAACCGTTTCATCTCTATTTATCACATAGTAAATATAGGTGATTACCCGTGTGAGTGAGCTAATCTTTTATCTGTCCGACGTACTTTCTCAACTGTATATAATGCACTGAGCACTGAGATGCATAAGCGTCAAACAAAGATTCATAGGCATTAATAATGAAAAAACACAAATTCATTAAATGTGAACACTTCAGGGAAATTACAATATTCAGTATATCAACCTCTACGCAGTCCTAGAGATTTTACATGACCACAAAACACATCTCTAGGTATTGACTTTGTCATAGGATTCGCTACCATTCTATGCGTAGATATGTACTGTAAGTTCATATCTTTTTGTGCAACCATATCCTTGATAAAATTATACTTTGTATCTATATGTTTGGTCTTGCCATGATATTTTGGATCTTTGGTGTACGCTATAGCTGCTTGGCTATCACAATTAACCAATAATGGATTTGTAACATACCCAATAACATCTAAATGATCCAAAAATCTCTTAAACCAAACACCTTCTTGTACTGCTGCTGATAATGCCACGAACTCAGCTTCCATCGTGGACAAGGCTATACACGTTTATTTTTTATTGCTCCAAGATATAGCGCCATTATTCAATAAGAAAGCAAAACTAGAGGTAGATTTCCTTTCATCTAAATCTCCTCCCCAATTAGCATCTGAATAGCCTTTAATTCGTAGATCCTTTCCTTGGTAATTCAGCTTGTAATCAGCAGTTCCCTTCAGATACCTCAGTATTCTTTTAACAGCCTTTCAATGTGCTTGACTTGGATTGGATTGGTATCTACTCACTATTCCAACTACAAAACATATATGTCAGGTCTTGTACATATTATAGCATACATTAAGCTTTCCACAGCATTAGCATAAGAAACATGTTTCATTTGTTCCTTTTCTTGTGGAGTCCTTGGACACAGTCTATAACTCAATCCTTCACCTTTGCAATAAGAGTATCTATGGGTTTACAATCTTGCATACGAAATCGTTCAAGAACCTTATTTATGTATGTTTCTTGCGAAAGAGATAATGACCTCTTCAAACGATCTCTTGAAATCGTAACTCCAAGAATGTACGCAACCTCACAATATCTTTCATCTCAAAGTTGGAAGATAACCAACTTTTGACAGTATTAACAAACTCCATATTACTTCCGACAATTAGTATATCATCAATATATAATGATATGATCACAAATTGATCTTTAGATATTTTGATATATATACACAATGATCCTCATCTATCATTGTAAAATCATATGCCATTATGGCATTATGAAAACGTATATACCATTGTCTCGACGATTACTTAAGGCCATATATCGATCTCAAAAGTCGACATACCTTTTCTTCTTGGCCTTCCATAATGAAACCAGCAGGTTGTTTCATATATATCTCTTCATCTAATTCTCCATTGAGAAAATCAGTCTTTACATCCATTTGATATAACTCAAGATTCATACTTGCCATTATTGTCAGAATAATGCGAATCGAGATAAATCACACTACAGGAGAAAATGTTTATTCATAATCAATTCCTTCCTGTTGATTATACCCCTTCGCCACAAGACGGGCTTTGTGTCTTTCTATTGAGCCATTGGCTTTATGCTTTATTTTGAGAACTCACTTGTTCCCAATGGCTTTGTGTCCTTTTGAAAGATCAACCAGTTCCCAAACATGGTTTGACTTCATTGACTCCATTTCATCTTCTATTGCATGCATCAATTTTTCCTTATTAGGGCAATTTAGAGCCTCATATATATTTCTTGGCTCATCTTCATCTTGTGGAGCAACCATAAAAGTTTCCCCTTCAATGTCAAAACGTCGACGGGGAATACTTTTGCGATTTGTTCATCGTACAGGAGATTGTACACTTTGCACATCATTTCCCATCATGCTCCCACTCGGATTAGATAATGACGATATCGTCTCATCATGTGGTTGTATTTGAGAGTGAGTTGAATTAAATTCATCACTTCTCATGTTACTCTTACTTGGATGAACTTCACTAAATTCATTATTTGGATCCAAGGTTTCAAATAGGGAGTAATCCTCATCTATTTCGCCCTTCTTAGGAAATTCATTTGCTAAGAATGTAACATCCCGTGATTCGAATTCAGTTATACTTTCACTTTCTTGCTCACCTATAAATACATACTCTTTTGAGTGTTTAGAGTATCTTATGAAAATACTCTTCTTTCCTCTAGGACCCAATTTCCCAAATTTGTGAGAGGGCTCATGAGTATAGGCAGCACAACCCTATGGTTTAAGAAAACTTAAGTCCGGTTTTCTACCTGTCCATAACTCATATGGAGTGGAAGTAACTGATTTGGAAGGCACCCGATTAAGTATATAGGCAGCAGTTAATAATGAATCACTTCAAAAAGTGATAGGTAAGTTAACATGCGCCATCATGGACCTAACCATTTCCAGTAGGGTTCTGTTCCTTCTCTCTGCAACACCATTTTGTTAAGGAATATATGAAATAGACAACTGTCTTTCTATTCCTTTTTCATCACATAATTTTCTGAACTCATCAGATAAATATTGTTGACCTCGATCGGATCTCAATGCTTTTATTTTCTTGTCTAATTGATTTTCTACCAAGTTCATAAACCTTTTGAAACAACTCAATGTTTCAGATTTATGAGAAATCAAATAGACATATCTAAATCGAGTATAATCATCTATAAATGTGATGAAATAAACAGCCCCATGCCTTCCTCTCACATTCATCGGACCACATACGTTAGAATGAATTAAATGTAAAGGAAATTCAGCTCTTTTACCTTTTCCAAATGGTTTCCTTGCCATTTTCCCTACTAGGCAATGCTCACATATGGGCAAATCGACTTTTTCAATGTTGCCCAACATGCTTTTTTTGGCTAGTCTATTCATATGTTGTTGGCCAATATGACCAAGTCTAGCATGCCGCACATTCACATCATTATCATATAATTAGGAGATGTGACAAGGGAATAACAAACATTGGCATTACTATAGTCAACATTGAATATAATGAAACTATTTAGAAAATAACCACAACCATAGTAATTTGTATCCAAATACAAATCCACACCACTATTATGGAAATTTATATCAAAACCAAGCTTAACCAATACTAAAGTAGACACTAAATTCCGACGAATTTTCGGAGTATACAATACATCGTGTAGGAACAAAGTGCGTCTACCACGCATGTTCAGTTGGTAGGTGCCAATCCTTTTTACTTATGCTCTGGAGTTATTTCCTACATAGATCCACTTAGTTCGAGTTGGTATTCGTCGGAATTCCACAAATGATTCTCTATCCTTCGCTCAATGGTCTGTTGCTCCCGAATCTATAGTCCACAAAGGATTAGACTCGGTTAAGAATACTGAACTTAACACATAAACAAAGTTCTCAAAAGTACAATGGGTGTATACCTTCTTTAGCTTGTGACAGTCGTGAGCATAGTGACTATTCTTGTCACAATTGTAACACTTTACCCTTGTCAGCTTCTTCATTCGAGGACGCTTTCCTCTTTCATGTTGGTCAACCTTTGGTTTCTTCCCTGAAGCACTTGCTCCCTTGCCGTTCCTTTTATTGAACCAATCAGGACGTTTGTGCTTGGAGCTTGAAGCTCCATGTGAGCTGGAACCAGCATGATAAATTTCAATTTTCGGCTTAGCCGCCAAGAGGCGGTCCTCTTCCAGCTCAAGATGACGCACTGCATCCTCAAAAGTTTTGATATTCTCATTGTGGGTCAGGTGAACCTTCATATGCTCCCAACTCTGAGGCAAGGAACGAATCACTCTTGCACTTGCTGTTCGTCAGTTAGGGCATGGCCAGCATCTTTCAGCTCATTAATCATGTTTGACATCTTTCTTAGGTGTTGCTTCATGGTTTGACCATGAGGCTTCTTGTAAAAGTCAAACCTAATAGTGAGCTGCCTCAGTCTGGTCACCGAAATATGACCAAATCTTGTTGCCAACGCTTCCCACATTTCCTTGACTTTCTCAAAACGCCTGAACTCTCGCATGACATCATTCTCCATGCTACTCAGCAACGTAATGCGAGCAAGAGAGTTCTTTCTTTTCCATGCAGCAAATGCATCATTATCTCTCTTATGTTGTGTAGTGTTTCCATCATAAGGTACATCCATGGTTAGGTTAAGAGCTTCTAGTGCCTCTTGCTCTTCCAGCACATATTGGATTTTCATGCGCTATATTTCATAGTTATTGCCATTGAGCTTCTCACCTTTGTTCAACTTAGCGACTATACCCTTTGTGGCTGAAGCTATCGATCTGAACATATCAGACACATGTGCACAAATTATTAATACCTATCATTTATGCATCGATTTTGCACAAACCCATCATATTAATGAATAATTTCAAGTAAGGTTTCAGAATCAAAAGGTCACTATATTTTCAATCATCATCCAAAAATCCTAACTTGGAATTATTATTAATACAATCTTCTATGCAAAATAAATTCTTTAAAGCTTTAAAAAACTTTTATGATCTACCCACAACAGTTAATAATAATAGAAGTAAATGATTTTTGACATCTAATAATGATAGAATAATAAAAAATTCCACATAATGCAACTAACATATCAGTTGCTACACCAACAACAACTAGGTAGAAAACATTTACATAAGATGTCCATAAAGCATACTAAATAAAGACCAGTCAAAACATTTGTCACGCCTTGAACCTCGAGCGCGCCAACATCCCGCCATGGTCATGCAAATGCGACATTCCCAGGTAGTGTTACCGACCCCATTCATTTATTATTGCGCAAGCGGAACGTATTATAAAACCCCTGACAAAAACTCACGGGATAGGAAAGTAGGAAACCAACTCATTCATAAACAAACATGCTTTCAAAGGTAACCACACTAGGGTTTACACATATACCAAAAAGAGGCAGTCTACAAAAGGGATCAGTCCTATGACCACTAGTCGGACTCGTTCTTTGATCCCACTTTTGATTGATCAGCCTCTGGGGGTTCCACCATCTATAGTCCTGAAATTTTGGCCCACAACAGGATGAGACATTGTCTTAGCAAGTTCAACCCCCTAAACCCCTATTAGATAGAAAATACACCCAATGGTGGCCTAGTCACACCACATAGAGAACTTACCTCGCCTCAGTTCCTTCCTGTAGGTTAGCACAATTCAAATCACTCAATCATAGATAGTAATAGGAACTTAAACCATTGGAACGCCAACAATATCATTTCGAACGACCACAGGAGTTCGGATTATAAGACCAAATTGTTATGACACGTCCCATACCATGCCACATGATTCCGTTCCATAATCTGACTCGTCAATAACACTTAGCATGCGATCCAATTATTATTCACTACCACACAAGGGCATAGCCTACTCGCAGTTCGGCTATCTACTGACATTAATGCTAGGCATTGCCTCCCCCCTTGGAGCGTGGCTTCATCACTACGTCGACGGCATTCCCGAAGGAGCATGGGTCCAATTGGCCTAGCTTCTACTGCGACCCGCATCCGTTGTAAGTGGCATCTCATATAGGGGCAAGTCCGGCTCAATAGCCCTGGACAACTTCCTCTTAATTATCACACAACAAAATCATACTTGGCCCCAGGATACTTTGCATTTCACTCAATGCTTCCACTTAAAATAGTGATCCCGGCCATTTTTCTTCATATTAAAAATATCTAAGAAAGTAGTTGTACGTGTGGGTACACCGTCAAATTCGAAACAGAAAAATTAACACCATTCTTTTTCAAACCCCACTATTTGATATAATACTTAAAATCCATTTTCGGTGTCAAACCCGACACTCGAGATTTTTTGAAGAAATTATATACTTTTTACAATCATCACTTAATTTCACAATTTAGCAATCAATTGCACAAATCATCACTCAATTTGCAATGTCCACTCATCAAATTAATAATCTGAATACATAGCAGCGATTAGCACGAAATTCTGAGAAAATAAGGTCTTGAAACAATTTTCGGAATTTATTAAATAATTAATTTTATTCCGAAATTAATTAAATAATAATATTTTAATAATTTCGAATAATAAAATATTATTGAATTATTAAAAAAATTTGAAATATTTATTTAATCCAAAAGTAATTCATTTATGTCAAATCACCATCATACTAATATAAACCTCAATCTAACCTTAACTAAACATACTTTAAATTAAACCAACATCTTAATCTAATACACAATTAAATAAACTAAACTAACCACCTAAGCTTACTTAGCTTCAACTAAGAACACCCTAAGCATAATTAACTTGCTAATCAATGTTTAGTTAGCTAAACTCACCCGATTAACGAACCGATCGGACCAAAACGACGGGGACGTCGCGAGGGTCGATAGTCTCCAAAGCGGGCCTAGCTTCCGGGGTCGGGAAGCCGGCCAAAATGGGCCAAACCTTCACTGCGATACCCATTTTTCCAACTCCCTGTTCGGTGCTGGTTGAGGGCGGATCCGCGCTGGGTCAAGCTAGACAGGGCTGGTGGTGGTCCGGTTGAGCTCCAACGGTCCAAGTGGTGGCGTACGGTGGCGGAGGGAGCTCTAGTGGTGGCTCATAGTGCTGGGCAGCAGCTCTGGACGTCGGCCAAGCTAGGGACGATGCGGCTGGAGGCAGAGACGCGCGAGGCAATATGTGCGAGGAGAGGCGGCAAACGGCGGTTCGGCGCAACGAAGAGGGAGTGCGATGGCGAGAGGGGCTGATTCCGGCTTCTCCTCTGTGGTTTCTGGGTTTGAAAAACACAAATAGGAGGAAGAAATGGGCTGGTCGACCGGCAGCAGGAGGGAAGAGAAGGAGGCGGAGGGCTAGCGGGCTGAGCGACGGCGTGCGACAACGGGGCTCCTTGGCGGATTGTTGGTCGATCTCCGCTGTTGCTGGCATCCGAAGAAGAAGAAGAAGAAGGAGATGGATGAGAGAGCGTCGACGGGAGAGAAGGGGAGGAAGAAGAAACCGGTTTCTCTCACACTCTCTCTCTCTCTCTCTCTTTGGCCCCACAAACATGGCTCACCATGACCTCACTTGGTGATGTCACACTCCACTATTTCCAATCTTCCACAACCTTATTCCAATGGGTGCAAATTTTTTTTTCCCCCGAGGCATGAAATCTTGTACATTAATTTCTTCAATTCCATTCAATTCTCTTCCAATCGAGTCCAATTGAAGTCCATAAAATTAATCCAATGTCACCATACTTCAATTCACATATTTACTTGACCATAGAACCAACTTAAGTCCCAAAAGCATGACCAAAGGCGGACCTACTAATTTCTCGAGCCAAATTAGCCATTCCTTGATTAATTTGTTGAAAAACTCTGATTGCAAGAAAAATCTTCTGAAGATGAGTCAATGATCCTAAAATGGTTTGTGACACACCAGGACTTCCAATTGCTGAATTCGCTTTCAATTTCACGGTTAATTTCACTTTGGTACTATATTAGCGCATCCTGATCTACCGGATAGCTTTTAGAAAGTTTTCATGCATTTAACCTGTGGTTGATCAAGCCACAATGTACATCTTTGATACATTGGCGACTCTCGGTTGTCGAGGTAATCCCAAAGTTTCAAATACGGACACAAGGTACCCAATCGACAGAAAAACTAGTCCAGTGCCGACCGACAAGAATAGTGCGATCTGGTGGAATCATCCACACTCGATCACATGCCTATGTCGAGTCGACCTATTTCTGGTTTTTAGTCGATTTTTAATTGTGTCGTAATGACTATTGCAGATTAGCTCGGTCAAATTCTCAAGTCTGATGCATTAGAATTTCTTAACGGTTTCACCTGATAGACTAGTTTTCACATGAGTGGCCAACTCAATGAAAAGAACTATATGTGCAAAGATGAAATGTTCATCTCAATTTACTGAAAATAGAATTGGAAAATCGGGATGTCACAACATCTAATGCCAAGACAACATATGAACTGGGAAAGATTCCTTTTTGTTCAATTTCTTGATCTTTTCTTCTTTAAATTCCTTAGACATTCTAGGCAGCCACGGGAAAACATACGGATATCTCTTAGGATTTCTCCTTCACACATTCATCCCCTACCGGATTGAAGTCATTCCATGGGTCGCAGTCTTTGTGGCTTGAATCGGGTAATGTTCATCTATAAAAGCTATTACAAGCCTCCTATACGTAGTAGCTTTGTTGACCTCCCATAGGCGATTCAACACTCCTTGCCATATCGGTGGAAGAGTGTTCATGAAAAATCGCACCATCTCAGAATGTGGCATAGGACGACCATTCCATATGACCTCTTGTATTTTATTGTTGACCTCGAGGACATGATCAATTAAGTCACCACTCTTTTATTGATAATCAGTCAACTCAGCTATCAACCTTAAAAGCCTTTCCTTTTGTTCATATGTAGTTGCGCGTATAAGCGTGCGTGCTCGATGGGGAGGCATTGTCCCTGCAACAAATGCAAAACAAATGCGAGATTACTTATAATCCACATAGACTTAATTGGAAAAAGAAACACATTCTTTTCCTCCTCCTTTTCCCTTTTTGTTTTTTTGGGTCTTTTGGTCAACGGTCAAAGTCAACGGTCAACGGTCAGATGGGTCGAGGTCAACGGGTTGGGGCGGACGGGTCGGGTCGGGTTGGACCGACCAACTTGACATGTGCCACACGCGTGTGCGGCTGACGTCACTATGACGTTAGTTGGCGCGTGTGACGCACGCGCGTGGGACCGCAACGCACGCGCCGACGACCCTAGTTCGTTTCAGCCATGCGTGGCGGCACGTTTGGCGGTGATCCGCCACTCGTTTTTCTTGTATAGATGAGAGCTTCAACCTTACGCTATCAGAAACGAACTTCAATTTACAGAAAATCAAAAAGCGAGGGAGAACAATACGGGTGTCGGGATTTTTTCCGTCCCCGATCGACCGACGGCGGTGTTTCGCGAAAAATCAATCAAAAACAATTCATAAATATGAAAAGGGATCGGAAACATGAACTATGACTCTGATACCAATGTTGGGAATAACGGATTTCCTAAAATCGGTTCCGATACTTAATCGAACCCCTAAAACGAACGCAGAAGATGAGCCCAGGAAACACATGTATCACCGATCAAAGATACACTACGGAATCGAGTGTACCTTATTTTCACAAATTAAACACCAATGTTGAAGTTCGAGGAAAAATCCTGATCCCGTTCTACCGAGGAGCATACTGTTGCTATGAGGGGAGAGAAAAACGCTGTTTTGGGAGCGTACTGTTGTTCTTATGCTTCTTGGAGGGAGAAAGAGACTAAAACATACGTACACTAAAGGATATGTTCCATTTTTTTCTTTTCTCTTTTAAAACGTCTTCTCCAAAAGACATAACCTCTCAACGTAACACCTCTTCATATTTCAACCCTTCATTCATGGGCCATTAACCTGCGGGCTGGGTTTTTAGGCCCAACATGGGCGGACGGGCCTACTTAGGCCCATCATCACATAGAAAAACCATCAATACGTTTGAGTTTGTCTTTTATGTTTAATTTCTGTGCTTAAAATTGTCCCATTTCGATCAATGGGACTTTGGTCCTTGTGACAATATAACTTTGCAGGCTGTTCTGATGCATAAGCTTGTTTGTGCCTGCTTACATGCCTTCACTGCTTTGTCTCTATCTCAGTGAAAGATTGCTACTCCCAATGGTTTGTTTGGAGAATGCAGCGATAAAGGATGATGTTAAGCCAAAGCTCATATTTATTTGTGTATAAACAAACTCTGTGGTCTTGAATTTATCTTTTTTCTTTCAGTGTCGTTTGCATGCTTTACGATTTGAAATTTCATTAGTGTTTATCTCTGATATCGTGAATGGTCAATGTGTGAATGGCAGGTGTTATTCATTTTCGCACTCACAAGTTCTCTCTCCTTGTCGTTGTTACTATAATGCGATGCGTTTGTTTTTAGCAAAAAGAACAAATTTTGTCGTTTGCTGTGCTTAACAGGTATTCTCCAATGCAGTTAATTGATGTTGTTGCAGCTGTTGATCTGTATCAAGATTTTGTACCATGGTGTCAGCGCTCAGAAGTACTAAAGAGTAATCCCGATGGATTGTTTGATGCCGAGCTTGAAATCGGTTTCAAATTTCTAGTAGAAAGTTATGTTTCTCATGTAGAGTTGACAAGACCTCAGTACATAAAGGTAAACTGACTCCCAGACTTCCTTGGTAGAATCACGTTTCCCCGTGTTGCTGCTTGGATAAATATGCTTGGTCAACCAACCTCCTGATCTTTTTATTTCTCATTCTGTCATTCCTCTGTCCCATCACTTCACTAAAATTGGTGGAATCTGCTCTTCTTATATTTTGAATTCTAATGTGTAATCAAACTTTAGCTCATTGTCAGCATCCAGTAGGTGCTGAAAGCATGGTGCTTGAGCAGCGGCATATGTACAAATACATGAATTAGGACACTTACTCTTCCCATTGAATCAGATTATACTATGTTAATTTCGAGATCGTGAGTTTGTAATGTCCAAGGAGCCTTTTTAAACTGAAGTAATTTGATATCTCCTGGTTATTGAGTACTGTTATGTAATTCTTATTATATGAGCCACTGGTGTAGGCAATCGTGTATTAAATACTTTCTCTCTCTCTCTCTCTATGAACTTCAATCCCTCTGATGTTCTTTTGTCTGCAGAGCACCCTCTTTGACCATCTGATAAATATTTGGCAGTTCAATTCAGGACCAGTTCCAGGATCTTGCAGCATTTACTTTTTGGTGGATTTCAAGTTTCAGTCATCACTCTATCGACAAGTATGGGGCTCTCCGCTATTAGTGTGTACAATTGATTTACATTTTCCTATCTACGTGAACTTTGAAAAAATCCATTTTTTTTCTTTTGCCAGACCTTCTGTTCTCTTTATTTTGTTCATGTGATTTGCAAACTGAAATCTAGTGAAATAGGCATGAGAGTAGATATTTTGAGGTGACAGAATATTTACATTTTCAGTCAAAGGCGTCGTAAATGTTTATCAACCAAATTAGGTGAATCATATATGTTGCGGAACCCCTTTATTGTGATTGAGGCATTTTTAACTAATCAATCCTACTTTTGTTTCTTCACTTACAGTTTCATTTTTTCTCTTGGTTCACTAGGGATGATTGTTTTTGGGGCCTCTCGAGTCTTTCACCGCGAGGGTGCTGTAGTATGATCTCTTGAGCTTGTACTGGCAACTGTGTTGCCACTGATTCGTATTGTCCATCGGTTAAATGGTCATCGGATCCAATGTCTGTATCATCCTCAGTGTGCACTTACAGAACTTAGCCAGAGTTTTCTTTATACTGTTATAAGTTCTGGCATGTCTCAAACCTCAACTCTGTGCGTATGGTTGTCATGGATGTACGTGTTAAATCTATATTCTCGGCCCTGTATTTACTCTGATGTTATATCCTCATGACTGAAGATTGCATTTACAAATGATGAGTACGATTGACTGTTAATGGGACCCAAATTTGGCTGGTTACTTAAAGTCTCAGTTGAACTGAAAATCATCTGCCAACAATCTGAATTGACAATGGCTTCCCTGTTGGCAGGTCGCCTCCATGTTTTCTAGGGAAGTAATCCCTAGACATGTTGGTTCGTTCAGTGAACACTGCCGTTTAATGTATGGACCGGGGGTCCCCATTCAGAAAGATGCCTATGGACAGAGGGCTTAAAAACGTGGTTCCTGGTCTCGGCACATATGGTATGGGAGGGACATCATTGCGCAATAAATTCTGATGAAATTAATAAACTGACCTTCATAGAGTTGTTTGCCTTGCTGGTCTCTCAATGTCATTGTGATTCTTCTCTTTAGATTCTTTTGGACAGTAGTTGAGCTGTTAGCTGGTCAATGTTAGGCCTCACTCTCGCGGTGTTCCTAGCAAAACGTCTTCTTACCATTTTTGCCATTGCTCCATTGATTGTTGTCGGGACTCCTTTATGCTGGAGACATGAGTATGACTTCCCACTGGCAAGGTGCAATTAACTTATAATCTCCCTACATCATACGAAATTTCTTACACAAAGATTACGTCCCATATAGTAATAATGTCTAGAAAGCTGATATAGGACTGTACTTCTTTCATTAGAAATCCCCACATGTGCATAAAACGGTAATGGATTTCGTACTTCAAATCCTCCTTAATGCACACAGCAACTACAAGTGAACCATATGTAGAAATGCAAAGCCGTTCCGTTTCCTTCCTCCAGGAAGTTGGGAATGTCCCATAGCCCCAGTCAATGCAGCTGGCAATGCATTTTCGAGTTCAGGTCTTGTGCAAATACAAAACATATATTGAACGTAAAATGTTTTTAAAAAAATGTAGCCTATTCAAATTAGAAATCTTATTCATGTATTCCAATGTATTAATATGTATATTAACATTTTTTAAATATCCAGCCATTTGTTGATCAAACACGAGGTTGCACTATATTCTTTTGTCAAAACTACGATGACAAAGTTGTTTGTTACCACATAACGTCTGTTGGTACCTGAATTTTTCATTCAAAAATGTTTTCATTGCATTTTACAAAATTTAGGAATTGAATTTAACAATATGTCATAATCCAATTCCTAACCAAAAGCATTATTGCCTCACATTTATGCATTCACAATTCTCCCGACCTAGTGGTATCATGATTTTAGGGTAATTACCCACCTTGCATCGCAAAATGAGCTTTCTTGTTGACATTCACCGGTAACATTTTATGTTTGTTGATTTTGCTGGTATTCTTTTTTTTTTTTTTTTTCAATTTACAATATTCATTTATTTATTAAATATCTGCTATTAACTTTTTGTGATGATTTAGTAACTTATTAATGGACATTTTTGTACAAGTTAGAAATATACTAAAAAAATTCTCATTAGTGTTATCTCTAATTATATATTAATCAAAAGAGTCGTTTGTAATTATTATTTTAGTCATAGTTACGTATGAAATGTTAATTCTTGTACGAATCATGAAAAATCCTTGGTCAAATTTAGACCCAAATAGCATAATTTAATTCCTCTTCTCACGCTCAAAATCCAACACCACTTTCGACTCCAACATGCAAAAGGATTCGGGTTCATAGAAGGCAGTCACAAAATCCAATTCGGACTTTCTTTATACAGCCAGACTTCTCCGCACTTCGATCCAGATCGGGTTTCGCCCATGTTCTTAAACTCTAAACAAATTTAAAATGATATAACGAAAAGGTCTCTGCACCAAGAGGCATATGCTACCTTAATACATATACAGAATGAGGAATGACAATCGACGATTACCTTCTAATGAAGACACATGATTGACTCTGCATTCTGCTACACATTTTACATGCATGTTTGCCCTAGCATCAACAAAGTTAAATATTTAAGACGAGATGGATTTAGAAATTATCATATCACCTGCAGTATTTCATCTTGTTCATATAAACCCAAATGCAAAGAGTTTTCGCCTGATCTTTTGCAACTGACTAGCAACACCGCTTATGCTCATCCGACTTACAGGCACTTCATTGGAACAGGTGACTCCAATATTATATACCATAGCCAAACACTCTTGAAACATGACATCGCTTTTAGGAAGCTAATGCTGAGGATCATTGGCGTTAAACGACTCTCCCTTTCTAGAAGCAGGGTGTGATCTGTAATTTCAAATGCTTCTTCCACCAATAGAGATATATGATAGCAAGAACAAGAGTAATTCCGAGAAGGCCACAAATAACAATAGTGGACAATCTCAATACATGGACTTTTCTACTCTTGGAGCTACTAGAGACACATTTAGGAAGCTGAAATTTTGGCAATCCACCGCAAAGCTTAGCATTCCCACTAATAGAAGTTGCGGTAGCATTCTTAAAAACTCCTTTACACGGCAGCATGCTATGAAAATTATTGTAGGACAAATCCAATAGTTTCAAAAAATGAAATGCCACCAAGAACTGTGGAATCTCTCCGGAAAAATAGTTGGGTGAAAGATCCAGTTCTTCAATGCTTCCTAACGATTTCATTAATTGAGGAATGGGCCCATGGAAGGAATTACCCTTCATCCTCAACGATACCAATGAAATGCAATCACTTAAATTATTTGGAATTTCACCTCCTAACATATTTTTTGAGATGTCCAATGCCGACAAAAGTCTCAAGTTTCCTACTTTCCTAGGTAGAACTTCAGTCAGAGGGTTATGAGACAAGTCCAAAAGAATGACCAATGATGAAATTCCCATAATTTTTGGGGGTATGGTGCCACGAGATTGTTACTAGAAAGATCGAGCAGGTTCAAAAATTGGCAATTAGACAATTCTGAATGGATTTGACCTTGAAAGTTATTCCCACCCAAATATAGTTTAATCAACTTGGTTAGACGTCCTAGAGAAGATGGAAGTGTCCCTCCTAGGTAGTTGTCATTTAATTGCAGGGATGACAAGTTTCCTAGATTCCCCAAATTCGAGGGGAGAACACTTGAAAACTTGTTATTGCACATACTTAGTATTTCAAGGTTCACAAGATTTTCAATATGTCTAGGAATTTCTCCAAATCATATATTCCCGTGCACAACAAAAATTACAAGGGTGGTGGATAAGTTAACTGTGCATTTAGACAGCACTCCGCTGAAACTGTTGTTATTAATTACCAAAACCTCTAACTTCGTGGCGTTTGTCAGTGAGCAAACGAAGTTCAAGTCTTCAAGTTGATTTCCAGCATTGGTGAACCTTCGAATGTCGTGCAGATTTTCCAAAGAAGGTATTTTACCTGAAAGTTCGTTTTTTGAAAATTGAAGTACCTTTAGCTCTGTGCAATTTGATATTGACCGAGGAACTTTTCCCTCATATAGGTTCGAACTAATGCTAAAAATCTGAAGAGATTTATACATTTTGAGGACGTGGCCCTTTTTGAGGCGGCAGCTAGTGAAGGAGACTTGTCAACCATCAATCATGGACTTGTTGGCTCCATAGAATGTGGCTACTAGTGCTCTTTGTGGGAACCGCACTTGTTGATTCCATGGAACACACATGCCGCTGAACCAAACAAGACATTAGTTCGTAGCAGTACGTTGCATAATATGTGTCCTATCTCTTCAGCATTACAAGTTTAAAACGTTGTACTCTTGTATCTAGTTCTTCGAATAACTGGTTACTATGAAGTCATGTACGAATTGACAAGGGGCCAAAAAAAAAAAAAAAGAAGAAGAAAAAAACAAGGGGAAGGGGCATGGACGAACTACTCCTTGGGCTCGTTTTATACTTGTTAGTGGACAACAGGATATGAAAAGGAGTGACATGTGCTGAGAATGATTCCTTAACTAAAACAAGAGTAATCATTCGTTGAATGAGAAGGAGGTATTATTAGCCATCGATCATTGACCCTTTGACTCCGCAAAAGGATTTGTAGCGCTCATTGCGTAAAATCGCAACAACACTTTTCCATTCATCACCGTCTTTTTTTTTTCCACGTAAGCATGTGTAATAGGTCCTCAATTTATGAACAATAGACATTGCACAGCTGTTACTCTCACCTGATCAATAAAAAGTTCCCTGAAGGTGGAACGAAGCTTCTCCGAAACAACCTGTCCGTCGGGATGATGAAAAACAGAATCCAAAACGTATACAAGTGCGGGTATTCTGGGATGGATGATAGACGCATCTAGCTAGGTGGCTTTCCAGCTGTTGACTTGAAGTCAACCAATGCTCACAAAGTCCTATAGTCCCCCACTTTGGAAAAGAAATTGGAAGACTGATGATCAGGCGTGACTTCAGGGATGCATGATGGACAACATATCTAGATGGCTTTCCAGCGGTTGACTAATGCCCACAAAGTCCTAAAGTCCCCCACTTTGGAAAAAAATTGGAAGACTGGTGGTCAAGCGTGATTGATGAGCGGGTCATCGTCACTATCACTTGACTAACAACAGCTTAATTAGTTAGAATCATCCCACAGTTAATTGATAAACCTACTCATTAGTTAGAGACAACATTGTAAGGCATGTATATTTCAAAATGTGAATAGTAACTTTCTAAGAGGAAAATTGACTTCATACCGATTTATAATTAATAATTTTTCCATGTGATTAATAACCTTTGTATGAAAATTAGGTAAGTGATTATACTAAGTGGCGAACTCAAAATGTAGCTCTGGCAAGAAAGATTTACACTAAGTCTGACTTTCAAGAAAGATTTAGAACTCAAATTGTAGCTCTAGCAAGAACGATTAACATAATAAAAAATGCCCGTATGTACCCTCTAACATAATAACATTTATTCTTGAGAAGAAAATGGACATGACATTAGATGACTATCATTCACTTTATTCCTTAATTTATTCAACATTTTCCATACTACAAAATTTTAATAATATCCACGCCCTTAACCTTTATTGTACATCTACGTTTATCGAGTGCTAGACACCTGAAGTGCTAAAATTTAGCACGGAAGGACATTTAATTGCCAAAAGTTAGGAAAACGACACTTAAGTACTAAAATCGGAGTAAAATGGATCATTTAAACGCCAACGGTGAGAAAATCCTGCTAAAATTCCGATATGGCAATTTTATGGCAAGGCAAGTGCAAAACGATGTTTTGTACGCTGACTTGGTTAGATAACTGCAAAAATGACGTCGTTTTTGTGTTTCTTTGCTGAGTCAACTCTCTGACGAGCCACATAGGCGAGCAAAAATAATAAAAAATTGCCACATAAGATTTTTGGTAGGGTTCACCAGATGTGGCACTTAAGTATTTCAGTTTTTTTTTTTTTTTTTTAAATGGCACTTAAGTGTCACTTTCCTAACTTTTGACACTTAAGGGCCTGTTTGGTTCGGCTTTTAGGGAATGCATTTGCAAAAATGCAAATACCTTTGGGTGAAAAGGGTTTTCCGAAATGCAAATGTAGTTTGGTAAAATTTGCATTGAGAAACAACTTTGGCCAAAATACCATTTGGTAAAATTTGCATTTGTAAAGGCTATTATTAAATTAAAAAAACAAAATAAATATTTGTATTTTTTTTTTTTGAAGTCCGGCCACCGGATCGCCGGATTTGGTGGCCGGATGGCCGGATCTAGCCCCTAGACGGTTGTCGGGGTTGGGAGACCCTGGGCAACGGCCGCCTGGGGTCGCTCGACCCCGGCAATCGTCGCCCGGGGTCGCGCGACCGTAGGCAGCCGCTTGGGTTGCGCGATTCAGTCCACCAGTCGCCTAGGTTGTGCGACCTAGGCGTTGCCTGAGGTCCGACGATCGCCAGGGTCAAGCGACCCTTAGGTGGCGGTCGCCGGCGTGTGTGACCCCTTGGCCGGCAGTCGTCGGCCTCCAATTGGCTTCTCCACTGAAGAAGATGAACAGTGATGAACTTGCATTCCGAAAATGCAAGTTGCCAATGGACCTTTACCCCTCCATTCCCCCAAAGGCCTTTGAAGCCCTTTCAAGATGTACTTGCATCTTCCCAAAGTCCTTAAAAAATTGAACCAAACACCATTTGCATTTGGCCAAACCCCTTTAGAGCTCCAAAGCCCATTCCAAATGCTGAATCAAACAGGGCCTAAGTGTCTCTCGTGCCAAGTTTTGACACTTGGGTTGTACTTCTTCCTACATTTATCTATAAGAGTTTTCATCTATTAAAGAAAATACCGACATGCAGGAAAATCTATTGACAAGAATTACAAATTGAAATTAGATTTAACTGACCATCTCTATATTAGATCCTACACAAATCAGATTGAACTATATGTTATATTAGATAATTGGCTTCTATTTTAAAGTACCCTCTTTACAAATGCGTGGGTTCAGGGTTGGATGATGGATACATCTAGATTGCTTTCCAGCAGTTGGCTTGAAGGCAACCAATGCCCACAAAGTCCTAAAGTGACCCTCACCCCCCGGGGGCCACTTTGGAAAATATACTGGCAGATTGATGATAAAGCGTTATTGATTAGCTGGTCATTAACGACTAACACTTGACTAACAATAGCTTGATCACCTAGGATCATCTCACAGTTGATTGATAAATCCGATCATCAAATTGAGCCAACATTTTAAGGCATGTATGTAAGTATTCGTAATAACTAGTTGAATTTCAAAATGTGAATAGTAACTTTCTAAAAGGAAAATTGACTTCCAACCTATTAATAATTAACAATTTCTCCATGTGGTTAATAACCTTTGTATAAAAAATGTGGTAAGTGATTATACTAAGTGGTGAACTTAAAGTGTTGGTTTTGGCAAGAAAGATTTACTAAGTCGGTCTTTCAACATAGTAAATTTTAACCAGTGTACATATCAATGATTACTAACTTTATC
Source organism: Eucalyptus microcorys (assembly GCA_014182515.1). Classification (NCBI taxonomy): domain Eukaryota; kingdom Viridiplantae; phylum Streptophyta; class Magnoliopsida; order Myrtales; family Myrtaceae; genus Eucalyptus; species Eucalyptus microcorys. The sequence goes on along the minus strand of CM024567.1, from coordinate 22,168,522 downwards.
TAGATGAAAAGTAGCTTTACTTTCATACTATTTAAAGCTCCACTCTTTTTGCAGAAAATTTCACGTTTTTAGAAAATATTTTTCAAGAAGTCATGTTTTAGGAAAATAAAAATATTTTCCGATATCCGATTGAAATCTCAAAATCAAGTAGAAATATTTTTAAATTGATTTTTAAATTTTTATATATTAAATTGATTTTTAAAATTGATTTTTCATTTCTTTCTTTTTTTCTTCTTCTTTCTCGGACAATCACGGCAACTAACATTAGGCAAGCTCAAGCCTCCCCGCAAGTTGGTGAGGCTCCAATTACTAGATACTGGCGAGGTCAAGCTCGTCTAAAGCCTCAGGCGAGATGGGTAGGGCTCGAGCATTGCCTGAGGTCGCTAGAGTCTCGTTGACCTCTAGTGAAGCTTGAGCTCTGCCTAGCACACCACTTTGGTGAGGCCCAAGCTTGCCAACGGCCTCGAGTGTGCTCGGGCAAGGCGAGGTAGAGCTTGGCCAAAGGCCGGTCGCTAGTTGTAGAAGAAGAAAAAGAAAAAAATTAATAAAAAAATTAAAAATAAAAAATAAAATGAATATTTAATATAAAAGGAAAATGTAGTTGGTGAAAGAAAGTGAGGTAAAAAAGTTATGGAAAGTGGAAAACATTTTCCCCTATTTTAAAAGGTTTTTTTTTTTTTTTTTTTTTTTTGATGAAAAATGTTTTTCCTAATCAACTCATTTTCCGTTAAATGAATGTCGAAAAATTCGGGAAATATTTTCCTAAGAGTTATTTTCCATAAAACGAACAGAGCCTAAATTCATTGAGTTCTCTACACTAATGTCCACTTGAAGTAAGGTTGAGCATTTTGATGGCTACTAAGGGCGCGCATGACAACCATTCTGTTTTGAAATATTTTCGGAACGGAAATAGATTTTTCTATTTCTATTTCTAAAAGAGTTTCTAAGCAAAAATAATCGTTTGATAATGACACAAAATTTCTATTCTAAAAATAGAAATTTGTTTGATAATAACACAAAATTTCTTCCTTTCGGACGACGGCGGACCGGTGGATAGTGGTGACGGATGGCGGCGGCGATCGGCGGCGGCGGGCGAACAGCGGTGGCGGGCGACCGGCGGCGGCGGGTGGCGGGCGGCAACCGGTGGGCGGCGGTGGCGGTGGCGGTGGCGGCGGCTGGCGACCGGCGACCGGCGGCGGCGGCCGTGGCGGGGCCGGCGGGCGGGCGGCAACCAACGGATGGTGGTCCGCGGCAACGGATGAAGGATTGGTTGACGAACGATGAGAAAAATTTTTATTTCTCATTTCTGTTCAAAAAATAGAGAAGTAGAAAATTTCTACTTCTGATTTCTATTCCAAACCTATTTCTGGAATAGAAATCTATTTCAGAAATAGAAAAACGGAATAATGTTATCAAACGGATTTTTATTCCATTAACAGGTCTAAAATAGAAAAATTGTTTCTAGAATAGAAATTTTGGTTTGTTATGCACCCCTAATATGTTAATTTAATTAGTAACTCAAAATGACCTCACACATGGACCGAAATCATTCTAATAAATAAGAAGATGTCAATAATACAACAATCATTTTCATCTTCCCGGCTACCTTCGCTGATGCACTACTTTCAAATTGGCAACATTCACATTCATTCTCTCTATTTATTTGCTCTTCATAGGATTTGCTCTTTCAAGGTTAACGCCACTGATGCTATCCGTTGAAACTTGAAGATCAACCTTTGAGGATCTCCTGCCAAAAAAGCAATGCACAGCCCACGCTCTTCTTAGAGAAAAGCCAGCGGTCAAATTGGCAAGCTCGTGATCGATCATAGTAGACAATTGATGTCCTTGGATCCGAAACAGTCGTATCTCACGGAACCATCACACACATCGTCGTACGTCATTAAAAGATTTTTTTATCGCTTAGAATGGGTATGATAACGTTTTTGTTTCCAGTAAAAATTTTTGTTTAAAAATATTTTTTTTTTATGCTTTTTAGACAATTTTCTGAGTATTTAAAGGTGTTTGGTAACTGTACAAAATTTATATTCCTGAAACGGAAATATGTTTGGTACAACTCCAACTATTTTTGTGACTTAGAATTTCTTTTAGTTTATTAATAATTTTATTACATTTTTGTCTTTTTTCTTTTCTTTTTTCCTTTTTCTTTTCCTTCTTTATCTAGCCAGTCACTGGCTGGCCATGATCAGATAAGAGCTAGTGAGGTTCCCCATAGCCTCATTCGACGAGGCAACATCAACCTCATGATGGCCGGGCGAGGCCAACCTCGTGGTGGCCGGGCGAAGTCTAGCCTTGGGCGAGGCTCGAGGGGACCTCGCTGGGGGCCCGCGAGGCTCTGGTGAGATTGTTGGGCCTTGTTTCGCTGGTCACCAGCCATCGCCAAGGCTAGAGACTGGCTTGGGGAACAAGAGGAGGAAAAGAAAAAGAAAGAAAAGAAAAAAAGAAAAAGCTTGTTTCTTAAGTTGTTCCCAGGAAAAAGGAAGCAATTTTTTTTTTTTTTTTTATGTTCCAAATCTATTCCCTGCCGGGAACAAAAGAATTACATAATAGATTGATGTTATATTTCTATTCCAAATAAAAAAAAAGGAAAAAAAGAAACTGAACCATTACCAAACACGCCCTTATTAATCGTTTACTTGCAGTACAAAAAAATCTATTTTTCACAATCCATGGGATAAATCTATGCCATCTTCAGAGAGTGGAGACGGGTTCTCCAGAAATGCTGCTTTAGGTGAGGTAAATGTAAATGTCTCTCTTTCACTTGCATGCTTATTATATATCCCTTGAATAAGTTCTTCAATGCGTATGTTATGTACTCTATTAAATAATTCATGACAATTCTTTCTTCTAAATGCACGTTATTTATGAAATTCAATAGTTTCTAAAAAGATTGCTGTTGCACATATACATGCGTTTTCCTTTCCCCGTATTAAGAAAATAGTACCCACATATGGCTTCTTCAAAACTTAATGTGGTAATAATGTTATTACATAATTTATAAAAAAAAAAAAAATTACCTTACTGTAAAAAATGCCCTTATGTGGCCTCTAACCTAATAACATTTATTCTTCAAATTAAAATAAATATGACATTGGATGACAATAACGATTATCCCTCTCTTCCCATCGATTTGATCTTTCTCTTTTTTTTTTTTCATATTTTTTTATCAGTTTTTATTTTTCTAAAATTTCAACACAATTTTTATATTCTAATTGCCACATAAGATGTTTTATAAGGCGACAAGTCAACATTTCTTAATAACCGCGTGAGCATCTCTTTTTTATATATCAAGGGAAAGACCAACACTATATATACACACACGTAGTTTAAAAACCCAATTGCATGAAAAAGGAAATTTGACAGACCTGATTAAATATTTTATAATAGTTCAAAGACCTCTGTTGCCTTTATCCCAATGATTTAGCACCAATTTAAATTATTAAATGCATTAAATAGTACTTCATAGAGATATCAAGGGTTCATCCCCTCGTGATTGTTGAATTTCCAGCGAAATGCACATGATGACAAATTGGGAATAAATAGAATCTTATAACAATGAAGATAAAATAAAAAAAAAAGGCGAAATTCAAGGTCATATTATACAAATATCTAAATGTCGAAGTATACAATCCAACCATCTCATGGTGCCTAGGTGGCAACGGCGGAGTGACCTGCCTGAATGGCAACTACCCCTCCTTCCCCCTCCGTTTCATGATTCTTTTTCTTCATTTACTTTATTTTCCCTATTTTCATATTTTTCAGTTCTTATTTTTCCAAAATTGTGAAAAAACAACTTTTATATTCCAATTGTTGAATAAGATAACAAGTCAGCATTTAGCAGCTGCGTCAACATGTCCATGTTGATGCCTAAATTTTGATTAGATTTTAAATTAGGCCTTAGTCTCTTTTAATCTTTGTTTTCCTTTTTTTTTTTTCCGGATAAATAGATAAGAACAAGAGAAAACAACAAAAGAATAAATAAAAACAACAAGAAAAACAAAAAAAGAAGCAGCCCATCGAGGCTGGGCCTTCGCGCCCAGCCCCCTCTTCTTCTTTTCCACGCAGGCCCAGGGCCCAACCCTCTTTTTCTTCAGCTTCGGCCCGGCCCCCCCTCTTCTTCTTCCTCATTCGCCTCTGCATCTCACGCGCAATGGCCGGCGACGCACTCAAGGGCAACCTATGGCAGAGACGAGCGGAGGTAGGCCGCCGAAGGAAAGGACGATGCGCATGCGCCTTCAATACACGCCTTTAATGTTGAGATGAGACGTCGGTTCAGCCGTGGGGGTCTAGTCGGCAAGCCAAAGACCGGCGGCCAAGCCCCTCCGTTGACCGGACCCTTCGCCTATAAATAGTGGAGCACCTCCATCGACACCAACACACAACAACACAAGCTCAGAAACCTTCCCCCGAGAGACTTCAGGGGAAGGATTGAAGAGTGAGCGAGAGAGAAATCCAGTCGTTTGCTCGAATGACCTCCCTTCGAGAGACTTCGGGGGAGGCCGATGGCTAGCGAACCCGGAGAGAGAGCGATTGAAAGCGAGTGAGCGTCGCAAGCTTCCCCCGAGAGACTTCAAGGGAGGCCCAAGCGCTCGCAAGCCTAGATCTAAGGGAGAGGGAAGAGATCGGAGCCTGAGCGAGAGGAGTCGGAGAGAGGAGGACCAGATCTGAGAAGTCGAGGACCCACCATCGCAACCGTCACTACCCCATCGCGTTTGTCGCTCTAGGCAGCAGCCTCCACCACCAACGATGCCAACCAGCAACGCCGCCGCGCCATACCCTCTCCACAGACAGGTATCAACCCCGCTTGGCCATGTTGCCGTTTCCACTCGAAACCCTCCTTGCCGCCTCGAGCCACCGCGGGATCTAGTCTTGGGTTGCGCTCTATCTGCCGTTCCCCCTCGCATCTCCACCGTCACCGCCGCCGTGCCGCCACACCGCATCCTCCTACCGCTGCTGTCCTCTGTATCGCCGCCGCTGTCGACGCCGATCCGCTGTTCCAGCCCCCTCCCCCCCCGGCCGGCGTCAACGCCGTGTCCAAGCAAAAAAGGGAGGAGGCGTCGTGTCGAGTCACGACTAGGGTTGGACTCGGGTCGGTGACTAGGTAGGGTTTCTGCTTAGGGTTGATTTCATTCGCGTTGGCCGGATGGTTGTTGGGCTGAAGTTCTTTTAACGAAAACGGGCCAAATCGTTTAGGCTTTTGTTTTTTTTTTTATTAAAAAAAACAAAAAACAAAAAAAAGGCTTGAGTCGAGCCCGCATTGCGGGCCCGTCCGGGCTATGGGCGAAGACCCGGGTCGGTCCAACTCGGGAACCCGACCCGGGTCTTTTTTTTTATTATAAATATATTAATATATTAATATAAAATAATATTTTAATAAATAAAATAAATAAAATATTTTATTTTCCAAAAAATAAAAAACATCAAAAAATATCATATTTTCCTAAAAAAAGCCAAAAAGTCAGAAAAAGCCAAAAAAATGATTTATATTTTCAGAAAAATAAAAAATCCAAAAAAATGCTTTTTTATGTAAAAAAAAAAAAAAATGAGAAAAAGACCCAAAAATATTTTTCCTCAACAAATGCATGGAAAATCCCTCAAAAATCCAAAAGCCTTTGGGTTTAAACAAGATTAGGTACCGAAAGGACATTAGTGATTAACTAGTATAATCAAGTCCCTGATCCTAATTTTTCTCCGGTTGCGCAGGAGCGAGTATTTCTCCCGATAATTCGCTTGGGTTTCTAATCGACCTACCCCAAACCGATTAGTGGCGACTCCTTTTTTAAATTAACTCACAGGTTAAAAACTTGAACCATTAAGTCGTGAATTGGTGGACTTAAGAGAGTTCGGGTTGCGCTTAATAAACCTAGCCGAACCATTAGCCTCCGCAAGGCGTTCGCCCCGATCGGGCGCCGAAAAAGAGAGGTCGCGACAGTTTGGCGACTCCGCTGGGGACAATTTGAGGACTTATGCCGTTTTATCTTGTTTAAACACTTTCTTGACTTGTTTTTGTTTTTTATGCAGGTTAGTAGCTTAGAGGTTTTCTTTTGGTAAAGACTTAGAGGTTTATTTTTCATAATGTTTTGTGATCATAAACTGTTGTGCATACTTTATTGTTTTAGCACTACACATGGTATACACAACCCAGTTGCCGGACCTGGGCCGCCATAGGATATCTAGGATGGTGTTAAGAAAGATACGGCCTTGAACACAAGACTGTGATGTAGAGGTTGCCTTTCTTTTCTCCAAATTTCTTTAGTCGAGGTTAAGAGGGTATGCTGCTAATGCGAGACTGCGACGGGCGGATACCTTTTTAATTTCAACAAACCTTCTTAGTTAGAAATCGAGCCGCACATATCATGCGCATGTCTATGTGATTGTCATCAATTTTCTCGCGTGATGTAAGTTTTTTTCGTGTACTTTGCAATTTAATTACCTTCCTGCATATATTGAGCGGTCCATGATTAGTCTAGGATTTAATACCACGGTCATTTAAATTTGAAAGTAATTGCCATAAAGTTAAAAAAAAATACTTTTGCAAAAGAAATTACTTTCAGTTGATGTTTTTATTCTCAAGCATGTTACAAAGTTCTTTTCTGCAAGAATTTTCATTTGCTTCAAAAGGGATATAAGTCTTTTTTAAAATTTGTTGCAATTCATACTTTCTTCGCCTTTTGAATTGAGTATCTTTTTAGTCTATGCAAACATGTCACATGCCCTTTTTCAATCCATGCTTAGGAAATCCTCTACCTTTTCATGAGTAAACAAAAAGAGTAGGATTAGGTCGTCATCATGGACTAACTCCCTATCTACGCTTTGTCTTCACACATGCTTGTTTATTCATAGCCAAGTAATCACGGAACGTCAACATTCGCCGATCTAGACTCATTCAAAAGCAAGAGCAAGAATGGCCGAAGAAAATGTACCAAGCTGTATTGCAGTCGTGGAAAGTGAAATGAAGCAAGTCTTCAATGTGCTTCAACAACTTTCAAAGCAGATAGACTCCATCCAAGGTAAGCTCACTCCCGCCCCGTCCTCAATCAAGGTATTGTTGCCACAATCATCTATTAGGGGTGATCAAGGTGGAGATACCGACGATAATATGCCTGAATTAGAGGATGATCCGCACCAAACCGCGATTGAGAAGGCGAAGCCAGGTAGTTTGTCTAAAACTGAGCATGACAAACGCCTCAAAAAGCTTGAGGAGAGGCTGAAACAATTGCAAGGCCTCCAAGATCCTACTTTGATGGACCTCTCCATTTATTCCAATGTCAAAATGCCGGAAAAATTCAAAATGCTTGAGTTTTAGAAGTATGACGGCACGACTTGCCCTAGGGCTCATTTGCAAATGTACTTGGTTCGAATGACCCAATACATTAATAATGCACCATTAATGATCAAGTTGTTCCAATCAAGTCTAATAGGCCCTGCCCTGAGGTGGTACATTACAAAGAACATGAATCTCCTTGAAACATGGAGCGAAGTGAGTGAGGCATTCCTCAAGCAGTATAAGTTCATAATGGACATTACCCCTTCTCGTGAGGATCTTGAGTGTACCGAAAAGAAAAAGCATGAATCGTTCAAAGAATATACTATTAGATGGAGGAATCTGGCCACCCAAATCAGTCATGAACCAACCGATTCCGAGCTAAGAAAGATGTTTATCAAAACTCTCCCTTACGAGTATCGCAATCGAATGGTAACCACGATTGCCAAATCATTTAATCAACTCATTCCAGTAGGGGAGCAAATCGAGATAGGGTTGAAGGGTGGTTGGTTCACTGAACATGCATCCACGGGTAGGTTTAGCATGAAGAAAGATAAAGAACCCTTAGTAGATGTCAATGCTACCTACAATCATCCTCCTACAATTCAGACAAGTGTAAGATAGCAATAGACCACCAGCCGTCAGCCATCCAAAACGACCCAACGCTGAAAGTTTTTCCAACTATGACTCGTCAAAAATATGCAACTATCACATGGAAGAAGTAGGGCATTCGACTGATGAGTGCTTCACCCTCAAGAGTCGGATCCAAAACCTGTTAGACACTAAAGCTTTCTCATTCCAGAGCAATTCGCTCTTTGATCACATCGACAAAGTAAATGCGGTATTCAGTTCTGAAGATAGTCAGAGCAGAAATGTCGAAGCACATACCGTTGACATCTATCAAGGGCTGGTAGAGGCCGGGTATTATTCAGGCAATGAAGTGCCACCCTTAGCAACAGAGAAAGAAGGGCTAGATGACATGACCACCATGTTTAGAGACCTTTTCATGGACACCATCAACGAAGGACCGTAAGGGGAAATGGGTGCAGGCCCGCTCAAGTAGAACCCTTTTTAATTTCCTCGCGTACTCCCCAACGTGGGAACCTGTACATCTTTCTTAAGTCTGGCTTGTTTTATTTTCAACATCAGTTCCGCTTGAGTAACTAACTTTTGAAATCACTCTTCCAAAATGTAAATCCACCTATTAAATAAAGTTGAAAATATTTCGAGAGCATGAGGCGATATCCCAAACCAGCCCAGTGATGCTATCCAACCATGAAAAGAAAATACCATCCAAGGAAAATACTGAGGGCTGGGCTTCCTCATGCTTTCTCCCCCCCAAGGATATATACTTTTGAAAACAAAAAATGTTTCATTACCAAAAGCTTTCGTCAAAACAAAATGTTAGATTTAATCATGTTTGTCTTTCTGATTCATTCACTTCCCGTCTCAGAATATCATCCCCATCCCCCTTGACTTAGTGTGACATGGGGTATTTGAAGCTGGTGCATCATGTGAACTCGCCAAATTCAAAAACACCCTTCCAAGAAAGCGGGGGCAAACATAAAGGATCATCATGTTTCAAAAGGGTAAGTCCTATTCCCTGAACATAATGTTGAAAATGACATCCTCTCTCTTCCATCTATAGGAAACGAAAGATAGGACGTATTAGGTACAGGTATACGGTTGAAATCAAGCCGTCCCCAAGAGCCCTATGCACTCCACCTCGCTCCTGTCCAACTCCTTCTCAAGCCGGAGCAATATCTTTTCCCCACAACGTGCCTAAGCAACTAGATGATGTGGTTTCATCAACGGGACTTCCAGTTTCGACAAGCCCAAGAGCACAAGGAAGGGATTTGTTCTCTTTCTTTGAATTGGCTACTGTCAACAGAGAGGAAATCTAGACAGTTGAGGCATTCTTTAGCCCTTTATTTCAGACGATGGCTTAGGGCCTAGAAACCTCACTTCATGCTCCAGACACATGCTCTTCCAAGAAGTGATTGCCATCAGAGAATTGGAAGTTTTGATTGTCCATCTCAGATTCCATAGAAGCTTGAAGTACATGACTTTGCCCTATGCTGTTAATGGTCATATAGTCAAAGACATAAGAAAATTCCACAGAAGGAAGGCATTGAAGATGATCAACGACCATCAATAATGCATACATGGCCACGAATGAGGAAGGCCAATCGAAAGAAATGTCTAATCGTGTCAAGACGAAGAGGCTGTCATTGACATTCAAATATCCCTAGGAATCAGCAAATATAAACTCTGGGGAAGAGTAATTTGGTATTGTTTCAATACTCCCAGTATCTGAACTCACTTTTGACATTTTCTCCTATTGACAGGAAGCATAGGATTCAAGAAACAAGCTTAATGGTTAATTTGGGCAAATCAAGTGACCCATATTGATTTACCTAACTTGATATAAAAGGACGTGTCGTCTAGGAGCCGAGTTGATTAAATGAAAGAGGAAGTGCCCTACGGACACCGTCGGCGCCTCTAGCCGAGTGGTACCCAAGAAGAAGCAAAACAGTCCGAAGTCGGGGGTTCGAATCCCCGACGCGACAGTTAGTCGCTTGGTAAAAAATAATAAAAAAGTTTTTGCTTCTCTTCCGCCTGCAAATTATGAGAGAGCAGGTGACCTAACGAAGCAAGGAAATAGGACTTCATGTCCCACTCGCACTTCAGGTCCATCCAATCATCTGCAAACTAGTGAAGGGTAATGTTGTATCGCTCCCAGTTGTTTAAACTCCTGAGAAAAATCGTGACTGACACGTTCTTTCCTATCTTTTGTAGGATCATTTGACTGTCAAAAACAAGGATAACAAATCAATGAGAGGCATGACAAACTCTCTTAAGCGAAATGGCGTCCTGAGTAATCGCCAAAGCAAATGACAGATATCCTTCAGGCCTCAATTCACCTTTAATTTTGGCCCTGTTGATTGATCCATTTACATCTTCTCTTCTGCAGGGACAAAAGCAGAGATACCCGATCATATTCGCAATCCTTGGTTGATCATTCATGTGTCATATCCGTAATCAATAGGGACAACCATCGGCACCCATTTGTGAATAACCATTTTGATGTTCAAAATTTAACATATTTGGAAATACCATCATGTTAACCCTTAAAGTTGTCAATATGGTCTTTTTTGAGTCAAAACCATTCACTTGTTTTAAGAGTTCAAACTCCATCATATTTAAAATGTTGCATGCCGTTTCCAAATGAATTCTGCATGATGATTTTGTCTATCTAAGTCACTGATTCCACTAAGGATTGTTAGAATAGATAGCTAAATGAAGAATACAAGATTGATTGAGCATGCTGAATGAGGTGCGTCGGAATGATGAAAGGTAAGCCATATCCTACACACAGTCCCCCATCTATACACTTGTGAGATGAGTGCAGAAGAATCCATGACTGTAGGGTAAAGAGTTCTCTCACGAATGGTACGATAACCAAAACAGTGAGAGGCATTTCATTGCTCACCCCTTTAAGCTCTATACAATGATGAAGTTTCTGTCCTACCCCTCGTCAAGAACCACCCCACACTAGGGTAGATCGGAGGCGAAGCAGCATCACAAGGTGAGAAGAGGGATAGAAATTTTCTTGCTCGCACTTGCATCAATCTTCGAGTGTCTTTATTGCATATGAACACTTGCGTTAATTTAAGTGCCCTAGAATGACGAAGAGCAATTCTTTCTTTACGCACTTGTATTCATTGTACAACCCAATTGAGTCTGTAATTTCACCCTCACATGGAGGCAAAACAAAAGTTACTGCCATTTAAGCAACATAGCCTAGAGTGCTAGCTGAAGATGAAGACTCAAGAGTCTAACAACAGTGTCGTGATTGAACTTGCCTAGGTTAGTTCCTCTAACGACAAGAATGAAAAAACATGGGCATAAAAAAGCAGAGTACCTGGTAAAAGCAAGGTCAATGCCCATAAATGAAGAACTGGAATAAAAAATAGGGGCATGAAAAAGCAGTGTGCCTGGTAAAGCAATGCCAATGCCCCCTAGTCAAAAATATAGCCAAGAAAAAGTTGTTGTTGTGGTCCATAGAACCTCTATCTGACAAGAAAGACTAGTGACAAATGCCGAGACAGTCACCAACTCTCACTCTCTTACATGTGAGCCAAGTCTACGTAACATTCCTATTGTAAAAGTCCCTTCAGACTAGGGCACTTCAATTAACGTAGGATTTCATGTGTACATAAGCATCGCTCGAAGAAGTACGAGCAAGATTACTCTATCTCTTTTCACAGGGTTCTTGAATTGTAGACCCGGAGATGATCGTGCAACATTTTCGTCCACCGGCTTCGACCTTGATGGTCCCCTTTGATGAGCCACTGACCAAGACTTCATCACGGTTTCAACAAAGACCTCTCACATTGGTAAAGTCGTACCGTTTGTGAGAATACTCAGACCCCTGCTAACATGATGACAGTGAGATAGTGTGGTCCTTTTAAATCCTGCATTAATGGTCAGGATAGCCTTTTCCATGGAGTGAGCGAAAGGTCCTTTCAGATTGAAAGTCCCTCATCTAGCATGCTCAAGACATCTACATTCTAAATGAATGTTGTCTTTCAAAATCTTCCCCAGTGGAATCCAGATGATGCAAAACTGACAAAGTTGTCATGCACAAATCCCATTTTGAACTCATGAATTTACAGCATATATAATCATGTGTGCATATTGTGCAAATAGCAGACATACTCTCAAAAATCAAAGATATTGCCAGGTAAGCATACCCTTATCCCCATTTGTCTTAAAGTACCTACCACTGTCCAGGTACTCTCTTCTTGACACTCGACCTATTCGAGTCGTCCCTTGAGTTTGGGTGCTTGCAACTGTCTCAGTATCCCATTGTCTTTGAGTACCCACCACTTACCGAGTACTCCCTCTTATTGACACTCGACCTGTTCGAGTTGTCCCCAGAGTATTGATGCTTGCAACCGTCTAAGTATCCCATTGTTTTTGAGTACCCACCACTTGCCCGGTACTCCCTCTTATCGACACTCGACCTATCCGAGTTGTCCTCAAAATTGTATCATTGAATACTAGTAGCTGTTTAAGTATTCCACTGCGTTATGCACCTGCAATTTCCCAGTACTTTGTACACCTGCGGCTACCTAGGTGTTCCAGCCCTTTTGAGTGCTTGCGGCCTTCCAAGTAAGCCTTGTGCTACATTCAAGTTTATGTTGCCAGGAGGTGAGAGACATTCACGAATATGTGGGGCACGCCCTCGATATTCCCATTACCAGGAGGTGAGAGACCTTCACGAATATGCGGGGCACACCCTCGATATTCCCAATTACCAGGAGGTGAGAGACTTTCATGAATATCCAATGTACGTCCTCGATATTCCCATTACCAGGAGGTGAGAGACCTTCACGAATATCTCAGGTACGCCCTCGATATTCCCAATTACCGGGAGGTGAGAGACCTTCACGAATATCTCAGGTACGCCCTCAATATTCCCAATTACCAGGAGGTGAGAGACCTTCATGAATATTCAAGGTATGTCCTTGATATTCCCATTACTAGGAGGTGAGAGACCTTCATGAATATCTTAGGTACGCCCTCGATATTCCCAATTACTAGGAGGTGAGAGACCTTCATGAATATCCAAGGTATGTCCTCGATATTCCCCAACTACCAGGAGGTAGGAGACCTCCATGAATATCCCAGGTACGTCCTCGATATTCCCATTACCAGAAGGTGAGAAACCTTTACGAATATCCCAGGTACGTCCTCGATATTCCATCTACCAGGAGACTTTAAAAAATGACCAAGTATTCTCCAGAGTTTGGTACTTATGATTATCCAAGTACCCCTTGATACCTGCGAATGTCTAGGTATCCTCCAAAAATTTGTACTTGTGATCATCCAAGTACCCCTTCGATACCTGCGAACGTCCAGGTATCCTCCAAGAGTTTGTACTTGTGATCATCAAGTACTCTTTCGACACCTGCAAGCAATCAAGTAGTCCTTCAACGCATGCGAACATCCAGGCACCCTCCAAGAGTTTGTACTTGTGACCATCCAAGTACTCTTTCGATACCCGCAAGTAATTAGGTTTTTTCCAGCATCTAGTACTTGTGATCATACAGGTATCCCTTCGATACCTGTGAACGTCCAGGTATCCTCCAAGAGTTTGTACTTGTGATCATCCAAGTATCCTTTTGATGCCTGCAAAGGCCCAAATATCCTCAAAGTTAGTACTTGTGAATATCTAGGTACTCTTTCAAAATGCTTGTAAATGTCCAGGCACCCAACAAATCGATGCCCTGAGAAAGGTCGACGCATCTCCCGAGAAAGGTTGGGTACCAATTGGTGTCCTCGACTGAGATCAGACACCCCAACAAATCGATGCCTTGAAAAAGGTCGGCGCATTTCCCGAGAAAGGTCGGGTACCAACTGGTGTCCTTGACAGAGATCAGGCACTCCACAAATCGATGCTCTGAGAAAGGTCGGCGCATCCCCCGAGAAATGTCGGGTAAATAACTTATTGCTCTAACAGGCGACCGAAGAAAGGTTCGGGTCTTGGAGGAGCAACCTCCTCACGTTACCTTGATACTTGCTAAGCTCGAGATTCGCACCCTTATCTCGCTTGTGCCCGGTAAGTAATTACAGGTTTCTTTTTATCTGTCTTACTACATATAATATTATATTGCTCTTTTCTGCATAGGACAATAGGTCCCAAATAAGATATAACCTACTGCATAAATAAAATTTTGGCATCAGTTTGTCTTTGAATACAACCTCTGCGAACTCACCTTCAAAGAGGGGTAGCTATTGACGGCTAAATTTTGATTATGTTTTAAATTAGGCCTTAGTCTCTTTTAATCTTTGTTTTCCTTTTTTTTTTTTTTTTTTTTTTTTTTTTTCAGATAAATAGATAATAACAAGAGAAAACAACAAAAAAATAAATAAAAACAACAAGAAAAACAAAAAAGAAGCAGCCCATTGGGGCTGGGCTTTCGCGCCTAGCCCCTTCTTCTTCTTCTTTTCCACGCAAGCCCAGGGCCTAGCCCTCTTTTTCTTTAGCTTCGGCCCGGCCCGGCCCGGCCCCCCTTTTCTTCTTTCTCCTGTCTTCTTCTTCCTCATTCGCCTTTGCATCTCACACGTAATGGCCGGCGACGCGCTCAAGGGCAACCTATGGCAGAGAGGAGCGGAGGTAGGCCGCCGAAGGAAAGGACGACGCGCATGCGCCTTCAATGCACACCTTTAATGCTGAGATGAGACACCGGTTCAGCAGTGGGGGTCCAGTCGGCAAGCCAAAGACCGGCGGCTGAGCCCCTCCGTCGACCGGACCCCCTCGCCTATAAATAGCGGAGCACCTCCGTTGACACCAACACACAACAACACAAGCTCAGAAACCTTCCCCCGAGAGACTTCAGGGGAAGGATTGAAGAGTGAGTGAGAGAGAAATCCGATCGTCTGCTCGAACGACCTCCCTTTGAGAGACTTCGGGGGAGACCGATGGCTAGCGAACCCGAAGAGAGATCAATCGAAAGCGAGCGACTGTCGCAAGCTTCCCCCGAGAGACTTCAGGGGAGGCCCAAGTGCTTGCAAGCCCAAATCTAAGGGAGAGGGAAGAGATTGGAGCCTGAGAGAGAGGAGTCGGAGAGAGGAGGACCAGATCTGAGAAGTCGAGGACCCGCCATTGCGACCGTCGCTACCTCATCGCGTCTGTCACTCTAGGCAGCCGCCTCCACCACCAACGACGCCAACCAGCAACGCCGCCGCGCCATACCCTTTCCACAGACAGGTATCAACCCCGCTTGGCCGTCGCCGTTTCCACTCGAAACCCTCCTCGCCACCTCAAGCCACCGCGGGATCCAGTCTTCGGTCGTGCTCTATCCGCCGTTCCCCTCTGCATCTCCACCCGTCACCGCCGCCGTGCTGCCACACCGCATCCTCCTACCGTTGCTGTCCTTTGTATCGCCGCCGTCGTCGACGCCGATCTGCTGTCCCAGCCCCCTCCCCGTCAGCGCCGCGTCCAAGCGAAAAAAGGGAGGAGGCGTCGTGTCGAGTCACAACTAGGGTCGAACCCGGGTCGGTGACTGGGTAGGGTTTCGCTTAGGGTTGATTTCATTCGCGCGGGCTGGATGGTTGTTGGGCTGAAGTTCTTTTAACGAAAACAGGCCAAATCGTTTGGGCTTTTGTGTTTTTTTTTTTTTTTTTTTAAAAACAAAAAACAAAAAAAAGGCTTGAGTCGAGCCCACGTTGCGGGCCTGTCCGGGCTATGGGCAGACAACCTCGGGTCGGTCCAACCCGAGAACCCGACCCAGGTCGTTTTTAAAAAAAATAAAAATATATTAATATATTAATATAAAATAATATTTTAATAAAATAAAATAAAAAAAAAAATAAAAAAATATATTTTATTTTCCGAAAATAAAAAACATCAAAAAATATCATATTTTCCCAAAAAAAAGCCAAAAAAAGTCAGAAAAAGCCAAAAAAATGATTTATATTTTCAGAAAAATAAAAAATCCAAAAAAATGCTTTTTTATGTCAAAAAAAAAAAAAGAAAAAGACCCAAAAAAATATTTTTCCTCAACAAATGCATGGAAAATCCCTCAAAAATCCAAAAAGCCTTAGGGTTTAAACAAGATTAGGTACCGAAAGGGCATTAGTGATTAACTAGTATAATCAAGTCCCCGATCCTAATTTCTCTAGTTGCGCGGGAGCGAGTATTTTTCCCGATAATTTGCTTAGGTTTCTAATCAACCTCCCCCAAACCGATTAGTGGCGACTCCTTTTTTAAATTAACTCACATGTTAAAAACTTGAACCATTAAGTCGTGAATTGGTGGACTTGGGAGAGTCTGGGTTACGCTTAATAAACCTAACCGAATCATTAGCCTCCGCAAGGCGTCCGCCTCGATTGGGCGCCGAAAAAGAGAGGTCGCGACAGTCCATTTATAATTTTAATGGAAGGATGGACCCGAATAAATATTTTGCAATAGTTCGAGGACCCTTTATGCCTTTATCCGTTAATTTGGATTATGCATGTTTTCCAATTCGATTGATACGTATCAGTTACTCATATCCAATTTTTTATTAGCACTATTGTCTTTATTCAGTAATAATTTTGCTCACTATCTTTTTGGAGGAGCAAAAAGAGACAGAAAGCAACCGGGCTGAATAATTTTGGCGTAGCACTATCGTTTTGGCGGAGCACTTTGGTGAGAACTGGAAACTTCCTCCACCTATTTCAATGATTCTAAATGTTAACCCCACTACAAATACAAATAGTGATATTACGGAAAGTTGTCCCACGCTACCTCAGGCTAATGGTGCAATATGACATACAAAAATTGATTTACAATATTGATTTATTAAGTAACATGACATTATATGCGCTTGAATATAAGAATCATGTTCAATTAGTTAACAAAAGTTTAAAAAGCACTTCTACAAAAAAATCTGTTGTATAAATCGAACTTTACATCACTAGAATTCTTACGTGGAAAATTTTCTTAATGCCAACGACAAGAGCATCAACACAACGGCATATCATTTAATTTGAAGCCGCAAGTTGAACGTATTGTGGGAGGCGTGAATCTCCTACTGTAACACTTGGGAGAGGTAGCCACTTGATTGCTCCCCCTCACCCTTCTCTTTTTAAGAGAAAAAGCTTGAATTGAAAATCGTACAGACCGTGATCAATCAAGGCGCAACCCAAAACTTCATTAATGAAAAGGAAAAAAAGAAAGATAAAACTCGAAAATTCCCTTGAAGTTTTATTAGTTTTTCGCAAATCCTCCCAATCTTGACTATGTTTCAAAATACCTCTGATCTCGATCATTTTCACCCAATAACCCTATATTATTTCGTTTCTCAAGGTTTTCCCCCAGACTTGACTTTGTTTCATAATACCCTAAACTTAATCACATTGGTCCAATAAACAACTTAGCCTTATAGTCAGTGAAAACAATGGCCAACCAATGAACAAATGCTTGTCACATGCACATTTTGCACATTTTCCGGGGACATTTTAGTTTAAAAAAAAAAAAAAAAACCACATTTTTCCCATGTTATTAATGTGCACGTGTTCCCAACTTTATAGATCATAAAGAGAGGATTAAGGTTTCTCAGATATAATATTGAAAACTTGAAGATGAAAGATTAGTGCATATGCGGGAGGAGAGACGCAATGACAAAGTCTTGTTGTGAACTAAAGCAAACCCGAGTAAATGCTTTCTTGTGTGCGAAGAAGTATAGGATAAGGCTAATTTAGGGTTTATTTCATTTCAATTCTATGGTTTCAGCATTATGGAGTTTCTAGGACCAAGATGTCTTGGGCAAAAGGTATGAAATGCGCACGCGGCACACACATGTTTGTCGTCTAGTCTTTAGTTTACTAACAATGAGCATAGGGGACTTTTGGGTCAAAGTTGTCAAGTTTAGGAGATTATGAGATTAAAATGATCAAATTTAGAAAATATTTTGAGCAAATCAAGTTTGGGAGAAACTTTAAGAAAGGAACCTCACTTTGAGATTATAACCTTTGCAAAAGTTATAAAGGAATGATATATTAAATAATTTTGTTCAAAGTTTGCAAATATGTCATTGGGAAAATTCTTATAAGGCTCACTGAGTGGTTAAGTGCTAAATTTGGATGTGGCATATTCTTATTCAAATCACAAAACCTCTTATTCATTGCTAGCATGTGTTTGTATAGCCTTACGAATGCATGTGGATAGGATGAATCGGATGTTGTGTAATGATGCTCTTTGAGTTTAAGTGGATTGACTGATGAAGAATCTTAACTAATATTGGTGTAATGTGCTTAGTTAGGATAAGGTTGACCATGTGGAGGATTCGACCCACTCGCCCGAGAAGCTCCAATAGACGGGACAGGGGCGGGCACCGACCATGATTGGCCAAGCGTTAAGAGAGAAAACTGGACGTCTTGGCAAAGTCTAATGGGAGGCCGACGTGGTGTCTTTGGATCCGTATTTTCGAGTGGGATCCGCTAAGCCTAGTCAGACGTCTGAGACACGGGTAGAATACGGTTTTCGCGAGTGTGATTTTATATTGGTATCACAAATTTTGGTCCTCAACTATTTGTCATTTGTGCAATTTAGTTATGTTAGTCGCAAAAAGCAATCACAAAGAGAGAGAGGGATTAATACCACGAAAAATTCAAAACTAGTTAATTTATGATAAATTTATCTAAAATTAATTTTTAATCACTAAAAACCCCAAATTAATATATCTACAATAAATTTACGCTAAACTAAAATCCTAAACTGATACACTTGTGACAAATTTACTATATATCATCTCTTGTCAAATTTTATTGTTAAATTTGCTAACATGGACGGCACTTGGTGACGTGATATAGTGACGTGGAAATCTATAAGATGAATACTAAGAAAAACCCCAAATTGGTACGGTTAACTTGTCATAGGTGTATCATTTTTGGGTATTTCATGATATTTAATTTATGGATTTCAATGTGGACTTGCCACGCCACCATAGCACGTCATCATTTGTTATCCATGTCAGCAAATTGAATAGTAAAATTTGATGAAAACTAATGGAGAAGGATAAATTTGTCGTAAGTATACTGATTTTCGGTGTTTTGTGATCAAAAAGTTTGTTTGAGGTAAATTTTTCAAAAGTATACCAATTTTTAGTTGTTTGTAGTAAAAAAATTAGTGTCAAAATATTAGTTTTGGGTAAAATTGTCATAGATATATTAGTTTAAGGTTTTTCATGATATTAACCCAATAAAAATTCTGCTTTTGTGTGTTATGTGGACCTAGCAACATAAATTGTGATATATAAAAAATTGGGTATGGGAAACAAAATCTCGATGTTACAAAGGTTCGGCTTTTGGTGTTTATGTTCTCGTTTCATGTTCTGACGACCCACATAGATTGAAACTCGCTAGCTTAGTTAGGACTCCAAGCACGGTCCTGTTGCAAGTGTAGAGTTCGCCAAGCAGAACCACGACTCCTTCTACAACTATCTTGATATACAAACTTACCACCAATTGAGCCCTCTCAATCATTTGTCACACCTTACACAAACTTACCACTATTGAGCCCTCTCAATTATTTCTCACACCTTACACGCACAACATAGTGGCCTCACTTCCAAAAATATATAGAATACCTTTAAGATTTTACAAATTAAAGATCATTAGGACACCTTGTATTATCCCCTAGTACGATTACTTTTTCTTTAAGTAGAACTACTTCACGCATGTCGACAAATGGGTTTGCCACTCTCATTGATACTTAGAATCCTCACTCAAAAAGACTTACCCAACTTGCAAAATAGAGACTCGACAACTTCAAGTACAAGTGTCAATTCCTCTGGTTTCTCACATTGGTAAACATGCGCTCTTCTGTCCGATTTTTCTCCTATTTATAAGCCTCCAAATATAAATGGTGCACTTGAATATCTTAGCTAGCATATCCATCTATACGTCATACGAAAACTTAGGTGAAATTCCTCGTAAAAATTGTACAGAAACTTTCCTCAATTTGGGCTGTCCACTAAATCTTCTATTGCTCGAGCTAACTTTGACGAAGCATAAAAAAGTGTACGTTTTATAAAAAAAAAAAAAAAAAAAAAGACTAAGTAGAAAAATTTTCCCGCCTATAACAGAAACTTTCCTCAATTTGGGCTGTCCACTAAATCTTCTATTGCTCGAGCTAACTTTGACTAAGCATAAAAAAGTGTACATTTTATAAAAAAGAAAAAAAAAGACAGTAGAAAAATTTTCCAGCCTATAACAGAAACTTTCCTCAATTTGGGCTGTCCACTAAATCTTCTATTGGTCGAGCTAACTTTGACGAAGCATAAAAAATTGCACATTTTATAAAAAAAAAAAAAAAGACAAAGCAGAAAAAATTTTCCACCTATACTTTTATGGAGCATAACTTCTAGTTCGGATGGAGTTAAGGGGCCTCAATCCAAAAAGCTCATCCTAATCTTGAGGTCATTTTCAACTAAAATTTGCTTTACAATCGGGTTGTTCAAAAAGCTCATCCTAATCTTGAGGTCATTTTCAACTCAAATTCGCTTTCCGGCACGTTCTAGGCTATATCTTCAAATCCACACCATATCTTTATATTATTTCAATAGTTTAATTAATTAGTAAGTTTCAATTAAGAAATAACATATTTTTCTACCTCCAAATGAAATGCATCAAATCGAGAACAGTTTGGACAGGGCACGAAATAGGAAGATAAAACCCGCCCAAAATGGGACTGACCATTTGGGGTCGGGATTTTGGGCTTTTCCAATCCATGAACTCTTGCTGCGTTTAATCACATCTGACTTTTTCGCAGGTTCGAGAAAAACTCGAGAGCTTTGGGTGAAATTCGTATCTTTTTCTTCCCGGGTTGAAGGAGAGCCCAGATTTTGACCGGAGTCGTCTGTGATGTCGTTTTCAGTTCCCTTTCGTGTCCCGAAATAAGAAACTCCGATACTCAACGCCGAATTTCAACACGTGTGTCCTCTCTCTCTCTCTCTCTCCCCCTCTCTCGCTCTTCCATATTCCAGTTTTCCAGAGGTGTGGCCATGCAGAGGCATGGAAGCTTGGATGAAGCGTTACGCGAGAGACCTCGTTTCCTTCCTATCACTTCAAGAAACCCCACAAGAAAAACTGCTTCATCCCTCCGTCGCTGAAGCCCAGAACCCGTTCCTAATTTTCCGAAATTCGCGCGACGGTGATCTCCAGTCGGAACCCGGATCGCACCACCCACTTCGCCTTTCTTGCAAATTTTCGAGCTTCCAAATTCTCTGAGGACCGGTTGTGCCTCCATTCTTGTCGACCTGTAAGTCGGTGGGATCGATTGTGACGCGCAAAATTGGAAGCGGCATGTGATTAAGCCTCTTCGAGCTATGGGCAGCCTCGGAATTGCGATCAGACGCGATGTTTGGGATGCATTGCTGGTGTGAAAGCCCCTTCTATTCACAGACCGTCCGATGCAAACAAGGACCTCCGAATTCTACTGGGCAGCTTGCATAGCGGTGACGCTGTGCAGACGATGCGGTTTCTGGGTTGTGGAGTTGGCGAAGAAGGAGCCGCTTTGTCTAAAGTCTATGAAGAGAGGCGTGTTCTGGGGTAATACTGATTATACGTTTGAATTTGTCCTTTTATGTTTGATTTCTGTGCTTAAAATTGTCACATTTCGATCGATGGGACTTTGGTCTGGGTGGCTATATAACTTTGCAGGCTGTTCTGATGCATGAGCCTGTCTGTGCCTGCATACATGCCTTCACTGCTCTGTCTCTATTTCAGTGAAGGATTGTTACTCCCAATGGTTTGTTTGGAGAATGCAGCGATATAGGATGATGTTAAGCCGAACCTGGTATTTACTTGTCTATGACCGAACTCTGTGGTATTGAACTTATCTATTCTCTCAGTGTTGTTTGCATGCTTTACTATTTGAAATTCCATTAGTGTTTATCTCTGATATTGGGAATGGTAAATGTGGAATCTGCGGGTGTTACTCATTTTTGCACTTAAAGTTCTCTTTCCTTGTCATCATTATTATAATGCGATACATTTGTTTTCAACTAAAGAACAAATTTTGGTGCTTCCTGTGGTCAACATGTACTCTCCAGTGCAGTTATTTGATGTTGTTGCAGCTGATCTGTATCAAGATTTTGTCCCCTGGTGTCAGCCCTCAGAGATACTAAAAAGTTATCCTGATGGATCATTTGATGCCGAGCTTGAGATTAGTTTCAAATTTTTACTAGAAAGTTATGTTTCTTGTGTAGAGTTGAAAAGACCTCAATACATAAAGGTAAACTAACTCCCAGACTGCTTCGTTGTGCAGAATCATGTTTCCTTGTGTCGCTGCTTGGATGATTATGCTTGGTCAACCTACCTCCTGCTTCTTTTTATTTCTCATTTGGTCATTCCTCTGCCCCATCACTACAATAAAGTTGGTGGAATCTGCACTTCTTGTATGTCGAATTCCATTGTCTAATCAAACTTTAGTTCATCGTCAGCATCAAGTAGGTGTTGAAAGCATTGTGCCTTTGTGCAATTAGATGAATTTGGACACGTGATCTATTTGTCCAACTTTCATTTGTTCGTATCTCGTCCCATTTAATCAGATTAAATTTTGTTTTGACAAAGATCATGACTTTGTAATGTCTAAGGAGCCTTTTTTTTTTGCAAACGCTAAGGAGCCCTTTTAATTCGAAGTAATTTGATATCTTCTGGTTATTGAGTACTGGTAGGCAATTGCTATGTATCAGCCACCAGTGTAGGCGATCATTTATTAGATACTCTCTCTCTCTCCACCCCCCACCCCCCCTCTCTCTGAACTTCAATCCCTCTGATGTTATTTTTCTGCCACTTCCAGACTACAGTGTCGCAGAGCACCCTCTTCAACCATATGATAAATTCCGACCAAAAAAAAAAAAAAAAAAAAAACCATCTGATAAATATTTGTCAATTCAATTCAGGACCAGTTCCAGGGTCCTGCAACATTTACTTTATGGTGGATTTCAAGTTTTTGTCACCGCTCTACCGACAAGTATGGTGCTCTCCTCTGTTAGTATTGATGATTGATTTACTTGTTTCTGCCTATGTGAAACTTTGAAATATTTCCTTTTCTTCTTTTTTTTCCGCCAGACCTTCTGTTCTGTTTCTTTTGTTTATGTGATTTGCAAACTGAAACCTAGTGAAATAGCATGAGAGAAGATATATTGAGTTGATAGAAAATTAATTTATTTTTGTCAAAGACATGATAAATGTTTATCAACCCGATTAGGTGAATCATACATTTTGTGCAACCCCTTTCTTTTGGTCGAGGCTTTTTTGTATCATGAATCCTACTTTTGTTTTTTTACTTACAATTTGCATTTCTTTCTCTTGGTCGGTTAGGGTGATTGATTCACGCATGGATTGTTAAAAATTGTGATTAAATGGAAGGCTACATATTAGATAGCATTCTATTCACGTTCATTTTGTTGCTGCAAGGGTGCTGTAGTATGATCTCTTGAGCTTGTTCTGGTGACAGTGTTGCCACTGATTTGTTTTGTCCATTGTTTAATATGGTCATCGAATCCATTTGCTCTATGTATCATTCTCATTCTGCATTTACAGAACTTATCTGGAGTTCTTTTTTTTTTCAAATCGTTTTAAGTTCTAGCATGTCTCAAGCCACATCTCTGCATGTACAGTGGTTCTGGATGTAGGTGTTAAATCTATTCTGGGCCCTGTATTTACTCTGTTGTTGTCCTCAGGACTGAAGAATGCATCTATAAATGATGGGTGCGATAGACTGTTAATGGGACCACATTAAAGTCTCTGTTGAACTGCAAATCATCTGCCAAAATTTTGGATTGACAATGGCTTCCCTTTCTGTCTGTTTGCCTCCATGTTTTTCAGGGAAGTAGTCTCTGGACCTGTTGGTTCATTCAGTGAACGCTGCCGTTTGATATATGGACCGGGGGTCCCCCTTCAGGAAGATGCTTAAGACATGGGTGGGCTCCTCCCTACTCTAATGTGCTTTTTCCACCAACTTATCTCCCCGCATCATATGAAATTTTCAACACGACTAGTTCCCATATGGTAAATGTCTGGAGAGCTGATATGGGACTGTATTTCTTTCCTTAGAAAATGCTTCATATGTGTGAAACATTAATGGATTTCACACTTCAAATCCTTCTTAATAGACACAAGTAACTACTAGTGAACCATCTGCAGACGTGCAAAGTCGTTCCTTCTCCTTCCTCTGGGGGGTCGGGAATGTACCGTAAATATCGTAAATCTGATCCGAACATGGTGATGATGCATTCATCATCAAATGTTCGATGGAACAAATGTTGTACATGGCCAGTAAAAGTTTGTAGAATTTTTTGTCTTGTGATTGTGCCGTTTCAAGTTTAGGTCTTATTCAAAAAAAAAAAATAAAATTAAGTGGGTTATATAAAAAAAATAAAAATTAGCATATTCAAATTAGAAATCTTTCAGAAGAACCAATTCCAATGTGTCTATGTATAATAACTTTTTAAGTATTCATACGTGTGCCCATCGCGACAAAGGGTTATTGTACCAAATATATGGCTGATTGACAGGAGGATTCAATTGCTTTTGAGTGGGCGTGAATCAACTACGGAGAAGATTAGTACCCAAGAGCGATCACGAAAGATATTGTCCTCCCGCCTCACTTCTTCAGACTTAATTCGTTTTCCCTCTCAAGATTTTCTTTCCTTTGACCAAGTACAATGACCCACTTGACCGTATATCATGCAAATATGCTATAATGCAAAACGTTAATGCTAAACATAAGATACGAGTGCGACATTGATATTTTTGTTGAGGGGTTGAGGTCAACTCCTAATTTTCTTATGTAATAAATTATTGATTAAACGTGCTCTTAAAATTTATGTGTCAACAATAAACTAGCATGTTATTTACATTTTTTGATCTAGCATCATTTATTGGTAAATGCATTTGTGTGCAACTCTTTCACAATTATCATGATTGCAAAGGGATGATTGTTATCTTTGATTATGCATTTAATCACAAGAATTCATCAAGTCTTTATTCATATGTATTTATGAATGTCCTCAAGCATGTGACATGTGTCACGGGCCGAGAGTTCCTTGGCCGTGGAACACCCGTGAGGCGCCATTCACGGACCGTGACACATGTCTCTTTTGACATTATACTACAATGGTTTTTGTAATGATGGGTCTTTTTATTTATTCTTTTATTGATTTTTTAAATAATTTATTTATCAAATAGAGAATATCGTGTTATATAACTTCCTTTATTATCCTTTACCATTATTTATTTACTGAATATATACTATCATGATATAGAGACATTTTAAATTGATTGTCTTCTTCAATAAACTATTAGATTTAATGAGTATTATACTATTAATTTTCTAATTTTCGTTTATATGTAAAATATGTGCTATGCATCTAATTCAGATCAATTTAAATCATTTTTTGTTAAATATTGGTTATCTTGTCATGTTATACTTTATCGGTAATTTAGTTTTATGCAATAGGGCAAAATGCTTTGCTTAATTGGTATCCTTACATCATTCAAATTACTTTGTTCTTATTAATCATAAAGTGAAAGGAACGATATAAAATACATGACTTCGATCTCATCAACTATAAAGTAATTAAAACTATACTAGATGTAAGGTTTTAATCACAAAAGTCATCAGTAATTATGCTATGTCTGCAACGTATAACATAACCTTTTAAACATATATTATTTATGTTGTATAGACGTTTCATAATAATTGATAACCTTTTTCTATTAATTTACTACTTGTTCTTATTTTTCTAATATACATTTATTTATAAATGCGTGTAATATTAATTTATTATGATGACAAGTAATTTTTATTAATCCACTGATAATATTTATTTGTCAAATATAGACTATCATGTCATAACAAGCATTTCTACATTGTTCAACTCTTAATGAGCATCTTATTTAGCAGAGTCTTGGTACATATTAATATAATTATTTGTTAAACATGGGCTATCATTTGTTATTCTTTATTGATTTTTTAGTTGTCAAATGTAGACTAACATGTTATATGATATTTCTAAATTTTTCAGCTCTTAGCGAGCGTCTTATTTGGTATAGATTTGGCACATATTTATATCATTATCTGCTATCATGCTATACAAAATTTTTTAATCAATTCTTTAATATAACTTACATATGAAATACGACAAATTATTCCACCATAACGAGTATTTATATCACTTTTCAATCATAATTGCCATCATTTATTATATAATTTGTCATACTTATTTTTGGAATATATGTAGTCATGTAATAACATATACCTTTTGTCCTTCTATGATGATATTAAAATATTCATAGATTCGTAAAGCATGTTGTGTAATTCTTTTCTGGTGATGGATTTTTGTTATTGATCTTTTGATATTATTCGTTTGTCAATTGTGAGATGCGCACTTTCAAAACGTCATCTTAAACATTTAAACATATAATATATAGTTAATTCAAGATAACACATAAATAATTAAATATTTACTAACAAAGTATGCATAATTTTGTTATTTTTTATGCATCGCTTAGAGATTTTTTAATCAAAATATGCACAAGAGTTTTTTTTTTTTTTCCCCTAATATGCACAAGAGTTTGAGATTTGTTAAAGTGACCATCATTTGATAAATTACTAGGTAAGCTCTCAAGTGAGTGTGTCACGTGGCTTAATCTCAAGCGAGCTTTACCCACTTTTATCTATCATCATCAAAGTCAATCATCATTGAACTCAATTGACTAACGTCACATGGAATTCATTTATATGCACAACCGATGCACCTTCACCTATCTTTAAGCGAAACAAATGCCATATCAAGATGTTTTTTTTTTTTGGACGGAAAAACTCATCTATTAAACTCCCATCGTCGAGTTGACACTTAGCATAAGGTCAGAGTACAAAAGATCCTGTAGAAAGGTGGAGGAGAAAGCACCCAATTAGTAGGAAGAATTGAAGCTGCATGGGCCTTTGCAGCCTGGTCCGCAACGGTATTTGCCTCTCTGTTGCAATGAGCAATGTGGAGATTAGGGCACCGACGCATCAAAGCTGCGTTTTCTTCGAAGAGAGATTTGAACTCCCACATTGTCCAATCAGGGTGGATGATAGCGTCCACGAGAGTCAAGCAATCGGATTCCACATCCATTCGATCTAGTCCTCGTCCATGCTGGAGCAAAAAATGAAGAGTGAGATTAAAGGCCATCACCTTAGCATGTAAGGCCGAAGAGGCAGGGACGGAACGCGTGAAACCGTCGACCAAGAGGCCAGAGGAGTCTCTACACACACAGGCCACCAAAGCATCACTGGAAAGGGACCGGTAAGCCGCATCAATGTTAATCTTTAAGACTCCTTGGTCTGGTTTGTACCATCTTTGAGTTGTTTTTGTATTTGGCAAGCCTCTCCTCTGTAGGGTCTCCTTGATACAATGGTGGGATCTGGCGTCTACTAAGGCGGAAAACACGACCTGCTCAACGTTTGGTTGCTGCTGCCGAAATATGTAATGATTCCAGGCCTTCCAGATATACTAGAGGATTGACGTAGTCGTCACCAGGTCTGGTAAGCCGTCTTTTTTTCCAATTAGATCAAGCAACCATCTTTCTATGCGATGCACTCCTGTGAAATGGTGATTGAAGATGAAACCAAACATCTAATGTCCATGGACAGAACAAGAAAAGGTGTTCAGGTGTCTCTGGTACTTGGTTAGGGCATAGATAGCAAAGCGGGTCTGATAAAATGTGTCGCTTATATAAATTTTCTCTAGTTGCCAATGCATTATTGCAAACTAACCAGAGAAATGATCTGAGTTTAGGCGTGGTATTCAATGTCTAGATTGAGTTCCATAGTTTGCGAGGCACTTGAAAAGAGGAAGAGGCTTGAAAGTTGTGATTACTTGTTTGCTGGGCTCTGATCTTGTTATAACAACTCTTCACTGTGAATTCCCCATTCTGCTTTCCGCTCCAAATTAGTTTATCCTCTGTAAATTGCGGTCATAGAGGGATAGAGGTAATTTCTTCAACTGTTTGGTTGTCAAAACTTAGACATAGTAAGGTTGTATTCCAAACATTAGAATTTGGAATTATAAAACCAACAACTTCTTCAGGTTCACCTCTAGGAGCAGGGCCTCCAAGAACACCCTTAGGCAGCCATCTGTCTTCTCTAACTTTAATTTTTGTACCATTACCGACAGACCAAAGTGACTTGTCTGCTATAGAGTCTCGGCCCAGCAATAGGTTCTGCCAACCCCAAGAGGGTCTAGTACCTTTAGTTGCTTGCCAGAAATTCTGATAGGGAAAATACAGACCTTTTAGAACTTTGCTATATAGAGATGAAGGTTGTTGAGCCAGTTGCCAAGCTTGTTTTCCTAATAGTGCTCTGTTGAAGGCCATAAGATCACAAAATCCCAATCCCTCATAATCTTTTCTACTCTTAACAGCCTCCCAATTCTTCCAATGAATACCGGATTTGCTATTTTTTGTTTGCCACCAGAACCTAGCTATCATTCGTTCGATAGATTTACAAACAACAGTAGGGATTTTAAAGACAGACATTGTATACTAAGGAATCGCTTGCACAACTGTTTTGATTAAGACTTCCTTACCTCTTCTTGAAATAAGCTGCTCCTTCCATCCTTCCAGCTTCAAATGAACTCAACCCAAAAGCCACGCAAACATGTCCCGTTTAGATTTCCCCCAGTCAAAGGGTATGCCAAGATACTTGCTAGATTTATTCAACACAGGTACTCTTAGTTCTTTGGCAAGATTTTCTTGCAAACTGGTAGGGCAATCCTTACAAAAAAACAGACCAGATTTGTTTCTATTGATAGCTTGTCCTGTAGCTGAACAATATTCATGTAGAACACTTGCTAAATTCTGACATTCAGTAAGCTTTGCCTCTAGGAAGAAAATGGCGTCATCGGCAAAAAGTAAATGAGATAGAGTGGGACACCAGCGATTCAGCTTAATACCTTTAATGTTTCCCATCTCGATTGTGTTGTTAATAAGAGTTGATAAGGCATTTGATAGCAGGATAAACAGGTACGGAGATAGAGGGTCGCATTGTCTCATACCTCTAGTCGGATGAAAATAGGGTAGGTATTCACCGTTGAATTTAACACTCATAGAAACCATAGTAATGCATTGTAAGATCTAGTGAACCCATTGAGTATGGAAGCTGAGCTTTGAGAAGATAGGCTTTAAGAAAATCCCATTCAACCCGATCATATGCCTTCTGCATATCGAGTTTAAGGACATCATTAAAGTGCTTTTTCCTTTTCCGTGTTCTTAATTGATGTAGCACTTCTTGAACCACAATAATATTATCTTGGATTTGCCGACCTCCAACGAAAGCACTTTGTTCTTGTGCGATCAGCTGTGGTAGCCAAGGCTTGAGACGATTAGCCATAATTTTTGAAATGATTTTGTAAATAAAGTTGCAAAGGCTTATGGGGCGGAATTGGTCCAATCTTTCAGGGTGAGGTGTTTTTGGGATCAGAGAAATAGAAGTGCAATTAAATTCAGGAAGCATAACCCCAGTTTGAAAGAATTGATGCACAGCTGTGAAGATATCGTCATGTAAGATGTCCCAATGTGCTTGATAGAATTGGCCATTCAACCCATCTGGACCCGATGCCTTTGTTTCCCCTAATTGAAAAACCACAGTCTTGACTTCGTCACTAGTAACTTCTGCTATAAGATGGTTATTTATATCCGATGTCACCACTTGATTACAATGTGTTAGAGTCGGGCCATAGTCTCTATACCCTACAGATGTGTATAATTTCCTGAAAAAATTAGAGGTAAGCTCTTTTAGAAGGTTCGGGTCGCGTACCCAGGTCTGTTGATCATCTTGCAGCATGCTGATCCTATTATGCTGTCTTCTTTGAACTATGATTGCATGGAAAAACTTCAAGTTTCTGTCCCCCCATCTAAGCCAATTAACCCTGGATCTCATTGCCCAAAATTTTTCCTCTTGCTGCCATAACTTATGAATTTTTTCTTTCAGGTCAGATAAAACAGCCTTATCCGAGTGGCCATGAGGCTGATTAGTCAGAATTTGGAGCTAGTTTTTAAGGAAACTTATCTGGAGGTTGGCATTAGTAAATTTGGATCGACTCTAATGTGATAAAGCAGCAGAGACAGCTTGTAGTTTTTGGTGGAGAGTCACGTCTCCAAGTTGGGAAGATACCCAAGAATCAGCTATTGTGGAGCGACATTCCATATCTTGAAGCCAGTAAGCTTCGAAGTAGAAAGATCTTTGTTGTTTACGACGTTGTGTTGCTTCAGTAGACAAAAGAAGTGGGCTGTGGTTAGATCCAATAGCTGGTAAAGCCAACACTTCCGCAAGAGGGTAAGTCAATCTCCATTCCTTTGTGCAAAGCATTCTGTCTAAACACTCATTGACAATGTCGTCGCCCTGTCTGTTATTAATCCAAGTGAAAGCGTAGCCCTTATTTCCAGGTCCATGAGATGACAATCATTGAGGAGATCACGAAAAGAAAGCATACAATGAGTCTCGGCAGGACGCTTCCCTACTTTCTCCCATGGATACAAAATTTCGTTAAAATCGCTTGTGCACAACCAAGGTAAGTTGTTTAAGTTACTGATATGCCTTAATTCTGTCCACAAAATTTGTCTAAGATGATAAACTGCTGGAGCATGTAAGCAGGTAAGGCGCATTATGATCCCATATGCTCGGTCAGTGCAGATGAAGTCAAGGATAGCCGAAGAGTGAGAGGTCACTGTCAAAGACACTCGATCATTCCAAAAAACTGCCAAACCTCTAGCCAAACCTACTGGATTTTCGATGAAACTTGCTGAGGATTTGAGTTTCCTTTGAAGGTAGATGAGTTTCTTTTCCCGATTTTTCGTTTGCATCAAAAACAAAACATCGGGCCGTTCCTGGGTCACTAAGACCCGTAGAGCTTTTGAACTGTTAGGGGATTGCCCAACCCTTGACAGTTCCAACTAACTACTCTCATTGTTCACCTGGTGGCTTTTTAGGGCCAGCCACCAAGGCCCAACAAGTAGGAGCATCTGCCTCAATAATTGGAGTTTCTTGCAAAACAGATTCATCAAACTCCTCCTGGAGGTGAGACCGAACATCATGAGCAGTGAGTCTTTTTGCTTTCTTAATAGGGCCTGATCTTGCATTCAGACGTGAGTGTTTAACCTTTTTTGACTGGATAGAACCTGGTGTGACTTTGTTAATCTTTAAATGTTGCTGGATGACAGGAATTTTGTCATGTTCAGTCTTACTTCTTGATGCTTCCTCCACCATGGGTTGCCATTGAAGTGGTTTGGCAGATGTGATAATTTGATTGCAGTTAGGAGCATCCATAGGTTGTTTGCCTCTATTTGTTTGAACTTGGACCTTAGGTACAACAGGAGGAGAATCCTGAACAGGGTTATTGCCGAGGGAGGTTGAGGGGTCTCTGGGATTGACTCATCAACAGCATCTTGGGGATGATTCTCATCATAAAAGGTATGCCAAAAGGGGCTGTGTGCCCGGATCTCTGCTCTGAGCCATGAACCATATAATAGGCTATCTTTTTCATCCATCTTGCTCTCATCATAAGGAAAATCTTTACAAGACATGGCATAGTGACCAAGCTTACCACAGGAATAACAATAATGAGATAGTCTCTCATAGTGAAAATCTAGCCAAAGATTCTTTCCTTCTACTTTGATTAGAAGGCCTGTTTTTAGCGGTTTCTGAAGGTCCATTTCTACCTGAGCCTTCCTTACTTTAAGTGTTGCGCCATCTTTATGTTCAATCCTCACAGCTACCACCCTGCCTATATGAGCAACAGCCTTACTAATCATGTTTTCTGTGCAGCGTTCTAGTGGCAAGCCAAAAACTTGCACCCAAAACTCACATGTTGTAAAATCATAGCAATGCAGTGGTGTGTTCGCTCTCCAAGGTTTCAATATAACCAGATGATTGGCGAATAACCAAGGTGAATTCTCGAGAACTCTCTACTTTACTTCCTCTGTTTGAAACTTTACAATGTATAGACTAGCTTCCCCTTGTGAGATGTCCACTAAATCAGTTCTCCAGACCCATTTCATAGTATTTTGAAAAGCTAGAAAATTTACCGAAGGGTCGTTTAGGATCTTACCGACCAGAGTTAACCGGCATTCTTCAATTTTGTGGCTAGGGGCCACTTCGTCCCATACTTGAACTGGCTGTTCAAACCATAGGCGACCCAGGCGATTGCATAGGGCAGACAGACGAAACTCATCTCCAGCAACCGTTCGGTCCATTTCAAAGACAAAATCGAACAATCAAAACAAAGAAAGACCCAGAATCGCAAAATGAAATACCATAGCGTAATCCCCTTGCTCAGCGACCAGCCATGACGGAAATGGGTAAACCAAGAGAGAGGGCTTTCGGCAAGCTAGTCGATTGTGACATGCAAACCAGAAGAAAGACGTAGCAAGGAGCGGAGAAGTAGGGAATAGAAGGAGTAGGTTAGATGGGTGATGTGGAAGTTCACGGAGGGAAGCTGCAAAAGTCGCAACTCCAGGGGAAAGAAAACCAGCTTTGGAAGCTTCGTGAGATGGTATGGTGACTGGGAGGAATTGGTGAAGAAACTACCATAGAGGTAGAAGAAAATCTACATTTCGTAGAGAGGATCGTGCCATATCAAGATGTTAAACGCCACATAACAAGACGGTGTCTCCCAAATAACACCTAACTCTTGTCTATCTTGCAATTCCTAATTAGCTCACTTTGTTGACTCTGCATTTTCCCCAGATAAGGGTAAGCATATAAAATTCTCAATCTACATTGTCTCGAAATCAAAATTTTTCCCATAAAATTTGTCAATTTTCACTTTTCCTCCTTCTATCGCCATCAATTCACTTTAAATCAATCATGCCTAGATTTAATACCAATTGTTGCAAAAAACAAGCAATCGAACATGATAATAATAAAAAAGAAAATAAATCGGACACTAGATTTACATGATTTAGTCGATGTGATATACTCAACAGGGAGAACAACACAAAGCTTCACGATATATTAAGCAATACAACGGAGAATATAACTACAATCGAGTCATTCACACTGTTAGCGTTTCCAAACCTTAGTTACTCCCAATAATCTCAGTGTTTAGCCTCACACAATCACTCGGAAATAATCATCAATATCACAAAGAATTTAAATATTTTCCAATTGCTTTAAGGGGTAATATCCGAAAAAGCCGCCACTAACTTCTGCTCGTAAGGCACAAAAACCCACTCCACAATGTAAGGCATAAAGACCCACTCCACAACATTCACCATCCGACGAAAGAGGAATGATTCTTGTATGAATCATGCAAAAACCTTGGTCAAAGTCATATCCAAATATCATAATTTAAGTCCTCTTCTCACGCTCAAAATCCAACACCACTTTCAACTCCAATATGCAAAAGGATCCGGATTCGAAGAAGGCAGCATAAAATCCAATTCTGACTTTCTTTATACAACCAGACTTCTCCGCACTTCGATTCAGGTTGAGTTTCGTTCATGTTCTCAAACTCTAAACAAATTTGAACTAATATTACTAGAAGGTCTCTACGCTGTGAGACATGCTAGCTTAATATAATATAATATAATATAATATAATTAATATAATATAATATAATATATGTTATATATATGTTATATATATGTAGACACACACACAATGAGGAATGACAATTGACTATTAGCTTATTCTTGATTCTCTATTTTGATACACATTTTAATAGCAAGTTGGCGCTAGCATAGGCAAAGCTAAACATTTTTTTTTTTTTTTTTTTTTGGTGAAAGGTAATCATATTAAGCTGAAACCAATAATTACAACAAAATGGCACCAAAACATACACTCGTAATGAACAGAGGCATAATGAGTGGAAGGGTGCCGAGAGAAAAAAAGAAGGGAAGCCAACAAGGCACAAAACGTAGTTAAGCCACACAACTACAGCCACAACCAAAAAAGGACTAAACAAAAGAAGGCGACCAGCCGGCCAAACAATGGCAACCCCAGCCAAAACCAAACAAAATGTCATCGCCCAAACGGAAAGGACGAGACAACCGGTAGGAATCAAGGCCAGCACCGAAACAAACAACAACGGGCCATCCTGCACCGCCACTCCAACCTGGAAATATTATGGATGCGCTGGAGTAGAAAAGAAGATGCAAGAGTCTATCCCCCAGCTACGTTTAAGACAAGAGAGATTAAGAAATTATCATATCACCCGCGATAGCTCGTCTTGTTCATGGAAACCCAATGCAAAGAGTTTTTGCCTAATCCTTTGCAGCTGACTTGCGACACTATTGGTGCTCATTCGTCTTCCCGGCACTTCATTGGAACAAGCTACTCCAATATTATACATTGTAACCAAACACTCTTGAAATATGCTTTTGCTTTCAGAAAGCCAATGCTGAGGACCATTAGGGCCGAAATGACTCTCGCTTTCTAGCAGTAGAATGTGATCTGTAATTTCCAATGCTTGTTCAGGCAAAGCTGATGCAACAAAACTATGGAGAGTCAAATTATCTCCAAATCTATCATTGGTGGGACTCAATCCTGTGAACATCTCCAGTAAGAGCATGCCGTAACTATAGACATCGCCTTCTATGGAGACCATGCATCCCATTGCATATTCTGCCACTCATTTAGATCATAGAGTAGATGAAATTAGTAACACCGATCATAGAAAAGAGTGTAGAGCTCAGATCATTAGAATAGAAAGCGAAGAGATTACCTGGTGGAGCATAACCAATTGTCCCTCTTAGACCCACAGAGCTCATTTGATTAGCTACATTATTGAGGGATGATCCAAGCAGGAACTTTGCCAATCCAAAGTCGCCCACATGCGCGACCATCTGAGCATCTAAGAGGACATTGCTTGGCTTTAGATCACAATGAATGATGGGGATGTGGCATTGGTGATGAAGATAATCTAGTGCAAAAGCAACATCAATGGCAATATTTATCCTTTGAATGAAATTCACTTTCTTTGGAGGCTCATTTTCATGAGATGACGTTGCTTTTGAGTGTAACCACTGTTGCAGGCTTCCATTGTCCATGAAGTCATATATTATGGCCTTAAAATCATTTCCTTGATAATCAGTACTCGAGCAAACTGTTAGTATCTTCAACAGATTTCGATGTCTGATGTTCTTTAGTACCTCGCACTCAATTATGAAGCTCTTCAAGGCATCACGACCCACTAAATGGAACACCTTCACTGCAACAGCAGTCCCATTGTCCTCAAGTAACCCTTTGTAAACGGAACCAAAGCTTCCAACACCGACCAAGTTGGTTGAAGAAAAACCTTGGGTTGCTTTTAGGAGTGCTCCATAAGATATGTGCGGACGTAAAACATCCATAGAACTTGAAACCGGTTTTGGTACTTGCATCTTCCACCAAGAGAGATAAAGAATAGCAAGAATCAGAGCAATTCCAAGAAGACCGCAAATAACAAGAGCAAACAATCTCAATACATGGACTTTTTTACTCTTAAAGCTACTTGAGATGCATTTAGGAAGCTGAAATTCTAGCAATCCACCACATAGCTTAGCATTCCCGATAATAGAGGTAGAGGTAGCATTCTCAAAGACTCCTTCATGCGGTAGCATACCTTGAAAATTATTGTAAGACAAATTCAGAACTTTCAAAGAACGAAATGCCTTCAAGAACTGTGGAATCTCCCCGGAAAAATTGTTGTGTGAAAGATCCAGTTCTTCAATGCCTCTTAACGATCTCATTGATTGAGGAATGGACCCATGGAAAAGATTTCCCCCCATCCTCAATGATACCAATGCAACGCAATCACCTAAACTATTTGGAATTTCACCTCCTAACATATTTTCGGAGATGTTTAATGTGGTCAAAAACCTCAATTTGCCTACTTCCATGGGTAAAAGTCCTGTTAGATGGTTATGAGACAAATCCAAGAGAATGGTCAATGATGAAATACCCATAATTTGTGGGGGTATGGTACCACTGAGATTGTTATTGGAAAGATCGAGTCCGTTCAAAAAGTGGTAGTTAGAAGATAATTCTGAAGGGATTTGACCTTGAAAGTTGTTCCAAGCCAAATATAGTAGAGTCAACTTGGTTAGGTTTCCTAGAGAAGATGGGATTCTCCCTTCTAGGTAGTTATCACTTAACTCCAATAACGATAAATTTTGTAAATTCCCCAAATTCGATGGAAGAACACTTGACAACTTATTTTTGTACATAATCAATACTTCAAGGTTCACAAAATTTTCAATCTGTCTAGGAATTTCTCCAAATATTAGATTCTCAGAAACATCAAATATTCTGAGGGTGGTGGATAAATTACCTATGCATTTAGGCAGCACTCCACCGAAATTGTTGCTAGCAATATGCAATACCTTTAACTTTGTGGCATTTGTTAGTAAGCAAACAAAGTTCAAGTCTTCGGGTTTTCCATGCCCGAGCTGATTATCAAAACTGGCGAACCATTGAAGCTTTTGCAGATTTTCCAAAGAAGGCATTTCACCTGAAAGTTTGTTGTCTCCAATTTGAAGTGCCACTAACTTTGTGCAATTTGATATTGATGAAGGAATCTGCCCATCAAATAGGTTCATGCCGATGCTAAACAACCGAAGATTTGGAAGTGTGAAGCCTATGTTTGCAGGAAGACTCCCTTGGATTTGGTTGACTCCTACATCGATCATATATAAAGAAGAGAGATTCAAAAGTCCAAACGGAATTGGACCAGACAGTTTGTTTCCTCCCACATAAAAGTATTGTAATTTCGACAAGTGGCTAAAGACCGGAGGAATATTCCCACCCAAGTTATTTTGCGTAAAAATAAGCCCCTTTAGTGAAGACAAGTTCCCAATGGAGGAAGGCACACTCCCAGTTAGATTATTTGCATACAAAGAAAAATTTTGTAGATTTGATAATAAACCAACTTGTGAAGGAATTTTGCCAGTTAGTTGGTTGTCTTCAAGAACGAGGCTGACAAGGTCAGAGCAAGCTGTTATGTTTTCGGGAATCTCACCAACCAATGAATTGTACTCCAGTCGTAGGACTCGTAGGTGGCTCAACCGGCTGATTTGCGGAGGGATTTCATGATCGAAATTGTTGTCTACAAGCCACAATTCTCTCAAGAAGCTGAGGTTCCCGATATGAGGAGAGATCAACCCAGAGAGTTTCTGCGAACGCAAGTCCAATACTATGACCCTTTGTGCTTGCGACTGCACATGACACCATACCACTGGCATAACCCCATGCTATCATTCCACGAGCTGAGCATGCCGAGAGGATCCTCGGTTATTCCAGCCTTAAACGCGAGCAAAGAGAGTTTGTCGGTTTCATTTGTGGTAGAGGAGACTTGGGTAATGCACAATGCAAGAACGATGCCAATGAGGAAGTGGCATGATTGAAACTCTGCAAAGCTAATGCTTCGAGGTTCCATAACTTGAAAACTGAGAAGAAACAAAAGAAATTGGTATGGGCTATCTAACTGGACTTGAAGGGATTTATAAATTACAAGAAGGTGGCGTTTAGGAGGGCGGCAGCCAGTGAAAGAGGCATGTCAACCATCAATCACAGACTTGTTGACTTCCTAGAGTGTGGCTACTAATGCTCATTATTAGAAACACGCATGACTGTTAGTTCGTACCAGGATGTTGGGTAATTCGTGTCCTATCTTGTAAGCATTACAAGTTTTAAGCATTGTATTCTTGTATCCAGTTTTTCGAATCATAGACAATGCACAGCTGTTACTCTCGCCTAATCAATAAATAGTTGACCCGAAGGTCGAAAGAAGTTGCTCCGAAACAATGTGTCTGTCGAAATGAAGAGAAACATAATTCAAAACATATATCTCAACTCTCAAGGAAGTTGAGCAACTTCACTAGTGGTCGAGATGTTGGCATACACTGCATAGGTCCTCTGGCTTTTGTCTATACGAGTCCGTGTATTAAGGGATGGATGATGGACGGCCTCTAGATGGCTTTCCAGCTATTGACTTCAAGTCCCCCCACTCTGGAAAAAAGTGCCTTAAAGTTCCCCCACTTTGGAAAAGGAACTGGAACCGATGATTAATCAGGGATGAATGATTGACACATTCAAATGGCTTTCTAGCTGTTGACTTGACGTCAACCAATGCCCATCGAGTCCTCAAGGGGGTGAATGATAACCATTCTATTCCAGTAATAGGTTCTGGAAGAGAAATAGATTTTTCTATTTTTATTTCTAGAAAAGTTTCTAAGCAAAAATAACTGTTTGATAACGACACAAATTTTTTTCTTTTCGGACGGCGATGGACCGGCGGCCAGCGATCGGGGACTGGCGGCCGGTGGCCGACGACCAACAGCAGCAGCGGGGTTGATCGACGGACGGTGGTCGATGGCGACGGATGAAGGACTGGTTGACGAACGATGAGAAGAATTTTTATTTCTCATTTTTGTTCCAGAAATAGAGAAGTAGAAAACTTCTACTTCTAATTTATATTCCAAACCTATTTCTGGAACAAGAATCTATTTCAAAAATAGAAAAATAGAATAGGTTTATCAAACGGATTTCTATTCCAGAAATAAGTCTGGAATAGAAAAATTATTTCTCTAATAGAAATAGGTGGTTGTCATGCACCCCCAAGTCTCCCACTTGGAAAAGAAACTGGAAGACTAATGATCAACCGTGATTTTAGGAATGGATGATGGACACATTCAGATGGCTTTCCAGCTGTTGACTTGACGTCAATCGATGCCCACAAAGTCCTAAAGTCCCCCATTATAGAAAAGAAATGAAGACTGATGGTCGAGCGGGAGTGATGAGGGAGTGATGAGCGGGTCGTCGTCATTAGCGGCTATCTTTTGACTAACAATAAGTTCATCAGTCAAAATCATCACACAGTTGATTGATAAACCTGGTCATCAATTAGAGACGACATTTTAAGGCACGTATGCTTGTATCGGTAATAACTAGTTATATTTCAACGTGGATGGTAACTTTCTTAGAGGAAAATTGACTTCTGACCTATTTATAGTTGATAATTTCTCCACGCGATGATTAAATTTATATGAAAATTAGTTGAGTAATTATATTAAGTGGTGGACTTAAAGTGCTGCTCTAGCCAAAAAGCTTTATACTAACTCGGTCTATCAAAATAGTAACTCTTCAACATAGTTCTTAGTGATCACCCTTCTCATATGTGAATGAGGAGGTGGGGGGTTTGAATTCTCACCTTTTTAAGGGGGATTGGAGTTGGGACAATTTAGTTTCAGGTGTATGTTTCGACTTTCACATCTTACAAGAAAACCAAAAAAAAAAAAAGTTTGAGAGTGAGAATTAGAGTAGGAGTAGAATAGGATTGACAAAAAAAAAACGTTAATAATGCCCATACGTGCCCTATAACCTAATAACAATTACTCTTCAAAATAAAATAAATACGACATTATGATTATCCATTTTATTTCCTAATTTATTCAACATTTTCCAGACTATATAAAACTTTAATAGTATTCACGCCCTTAACCATTATAACACATCTAGCTAGTTTTTTTTTTTTTTTTTTTTAAGTTTGGTCGGTTACCCTTATCTATGTTCAGCTGTAAGAATTCTCGTCCATTTAAAAAAAAAAGGAAAAAAAAAAAAAGAAAAGAAAAGAAACTAACATCCAGGAAAATGTACTGACAAAAATTACAAAACTGAATTTTCATTTAAGTGACCATCACAACATTAGATCCTACACAAATGAGTTTGAACTATATGTCATATTAAATGATTTGTTTCATTTTCATAAAGAAAAAACCCAATAATTTTGTTCACATACGAAAAAACATGTCTGTTGTCCCGAAAAATAGGGCAAAAACAAAGCATAGAATCTATGAAAAGATATTATTCCGCCTTTGCAAAATTATCTCTATAATATTAAGCCAAAACCTTTATTTGACTCGCTTTTTTTCTTCCTATTATACCCCAAATTCCAAGTCTGCACTATCCTTTGCTCGGGTAACATTTTGCTTGGTAGAGTGACTCAAACATTGATTGATTCACATTCTGAGCCAGAGTTATCTTAGTTTCGTATATTTTTTGAAGAATCAAATCATGTGCTATAAAACCGATCAGATCTTTGCAATTATATCGAAACATGAGAAGATGAAATAATTAGAGAAAATAAAAGGAGGAAGAATAAAATACACTAGAGATTTGGAGAGCCAATCTCAAAATAATCCACTGATAAATCAAGAATGCACGATTGTAATGGCTCGTTCACTCTTGAGTGTTTTCCAGCCCTATATTACATGCAAAACCCACAGATTTTTAGCCTCATGTAAACACTCAATAATTTGCGCAGAACTCGGGCGTTTAAAACTCTCTCCTGTACGAACAAACTGAGAGAGGCTCTTCTGAAAGAGAACAAAATAAAAAATGGGACTCTTTCTTTTGTTTTGTTGATTTCTTTTGGCTGTGGCTTTCATGTCTTCTCCCATTGCCCTTTACAGCGCAATGGGAGAATGTCACCATCATACTTTCATTTAATGCAGTTGCTGCGCGTGAATCACCGTCAGTTAAAATTGTGGCATGGAAAGTCTCCTACGCAGCTAAGGAAAGTCACAAAGATACAAGAGTGGGGATTTTGGGTTTCAGATATGTTTCTTATACCACACTGCCGGGACTTGAGCTATTGCTCCGATAGATAAATGTCCTGTGACCTTAAACTAGAATAATGTGCTTTAAAGCCGTGAGGCACAAGTGAGCCACTATCAAAGCGGATATGCAGCCGACGTAAATGAGAAGTTGAGTTTTGATAATAAATACTCTGGGCTAACAAATGAATGAGAGGGATCAAATTGAAAACAAAACAAAATTTTAGAGGATGAAATGAAACATAGTGCAAGCACGAAGGACGGAGTGTATTACTATCCTTATTTATTTCCTCCTCGTATGAGTCCCTCTGCATCCACCGAAAAATATCCCAAGACCGACCGATACATGTGATGAGGAGATCAAAAGCGAATTCCCCATCGAAAATCATGTTAAGCGAAGACCAAGACATCTGATCGAAGACTTAAAAAACAGGTAGTCGTGCGCTAAACTGCAATAAAGGAAAGTGACGTAGGAAGGCACCTAGTAATGTCCAAGAAATAAACCCAGTAATTAGTCAATGTCTCCATCTAATGCCCCATTGAATAAAATCATTAATAGTCTGGGGGGTCGTCTCAAAGTTCATGATTGAAGACCAAAAAGTCACCTTATACACCAAGTTCGAAATGCTGAATTTGAACTCATGGTGGGATACATGAAGATTGGTTCGTACTTTTGCCGAGTCATACTTCCATCATGCTCCTAACATTGCTTCCAAAGCTTGACAACTTCGGATTCTCTATAGTGATGGCTTAACAATGGCTGGCGTCCATATTAGCGATATTTAGCCAAAATTGGTCAGATGGATTGAATTGGTAAAATGTAAAAAAGTTATGACTTATTTGACAAAATTAAAATGTTTAGTACTATATTGGTAAAAATGCAATAGATTTAAGGATTTTTTGACAATTTTCTCACATATGACGATGTGTGCAACAATTCTGCAAGAACAACTGTCGCAGACTGTCATAGATCCAAGGATATCAATTGTCTACGACGTTGATCACGCACTGGCCAATTTTACCGTTGGCTTTCTCTAGAAGAAACAAGTGTTATGCATTACGTTTTTAGAAGGAGATCCTCAAAGGTTGATCTTAAAGTTTCAACGGGATAGCATCGGTGGCGTTAACCTTGAAAAAGCAAATCCTATGAAAACAAATAAATAGAGAGAATGAATGTGTTCTGCGATATTTCTAAAAAGCAAGAGAGCAAATGTTGCCAATTTGAACAGAGTGCATCAGCGAAGGTAGCAGGGAAGATAAAACTGATTGTCGTATTATTTGACATCTTCTTAATGATTAGAATGATTTCGGTCCATGTGAGAGGTCATTTTAAGTGCTAACTGCATCGAGAAATTACTAGCCATCAAGATGCTCAACCTCACTTCTCTAAATAGAAAGTGAACATTAGCATGGAGAAGTTACTGAATTTAAATAGTTTGAAAGTAAAGTTACCTTTCATCGTGACAAAATTAGTAGTGATTGATATGAACTTATCTACCTTTCATGGTAAAAAGTTAATATGTTGGAAGACCAACTTAGTATAAATATTTCTTGCCAGAGCATACTTTGAGTTCGCCACTTAGTATAATCACTTACCTTATTTTCATACAAAGGTGAATTACGCGGAGAAATTATAAACTATAGGTAAGAAGTCAATTTTCATCTTGAAATATAACTAGTTAGTACTGATACATGTATACCCTTACAATGTTGTCTCTAAGTGATGACCAGGTTTATCGATCAACTGTGAGATAATTCTAAATGATCAAGCTGTTGTAAGTCGAGTGATAGTCGTTAATGACAATGACCCGCTAATCAATCACGCTTTATAATCTGTCTTCCAGGATATTTTCCAAAGTGGGGGGCCTTTAGGATTTTGTGCGCATTGGTTGACTTAAAGTCAACCGCTGCAAAGCCATCT
This sequence comes from Eucalyptus microcorys, assembly GCA_014182515.1. NCBI lineage: Eukaryota > Viridiplantae > Streptophyta > Magnoliopsida > Myrtales > Myrtaceae > Eucalyptus > Eucalyptus microcorys. The sequence continues at coordinate 22,126,178 of CM024567.1, read as the reverse complement.
AGTTGTCTCCATCATCCATCCCTGCATACATGCAATTGTATTAAGCACAAGCCGAAGGACCTATGCTATGTGTACCATTATTGAAGTTGCTCGACTTTGTCGAGATATACGTTTTGGATTTTGTTTCTCTTCATTCCGATGGACACATTGTTTCGGAGCAGCTTCTTTCCACCTTCAGGTGAACACTTTGGTGATCAGGTGAGGGCAACGGCTGTGCAGTTCCAAAGCAGCAGTTTAGCGTTTGAGTTTAAAATGACAGATTCAGGTGGCGCCAAGAAAATATTGAATATAGAAATTGTTGGCACTCAAAGTTGACCGTACTATCATGTGCTGGTCACGTGGACGAGAGGTTGTTATTAAAAGATGGTCATACCATCATGTGCCGGGCATATGGGTGAGAAATATAATGAAGTTGTGCATCATAAGAGTATTGATGTATGACCAGTTATCGACAAGTCTATGGATAGAAGCTTAGTGATCGACAATGAAGCAATGGATTGCCACGTGTCCAATTGTCAAAATACAATGGTGAAGATTAAAATGGCTGCCGGAACGATTTTGGCAGTAAGTCTTTGGTTAGAGTTTTAAAAATATTTCAAGAGGCGCCAGGGGACTGGGCGATTAGAAAAGCAGTTAATGTCCATGTATCCAGTTGTAGAATTGGTATCGATAATCCAGGAAACATTAAAACACAATCAAGGTGGTTACACAGGAGATGCGCGAGTTGGTCACAGAAGGAGTATGCCTAAAGATTGACAATGAAGCAATGGATAGTTGCTTAGTAGTTACCAAATTTCTCTATAAATACCCCAGTCGTCCAACACAACAACCGCCCCAAACAACATATCAAATGTCTTTACTTTATCTTTATATTATTGCATTTTTGTTTCTCTAGTTGTAGCTTCCAAATTCCCGTCATCAATTAGATTCTGACGAGTATCTTTATCCTGGTGCAATACCGTTGATTAGATTCCGGTGTTGTATCTCTTATAATACATTGTCGATTGAATTATGATGTTGTGTCTTCTATCCAAGTGCATTGTCATTGATTAGATTTCGACAGTGTGCTGGTATATATTTAAGTTGAGTTGTCGATTAGATTATGGCATAGTTTGGGTTCGACTTAAGGATCCGAGGTTTAATTGTTAAGGTTGTACAATTTTGTTTGTGGTTGGAAATTTTATAATATTACATTTGATATTATCTATCCAAAATTAAGCATAGAACCTGTGTCTCCTTCAAATAAAAGCCTAAAATATCATTCGATTAAAGATATTTTGTTACGGGAACAAAACCAAAAATATGGAAACATCGCGTGATAGGATTGCAATAGTGTTTTCTTGTTGCAGAAAAAACACATTGCAAAAATCGTGACACGTTGTAATATGCAATTGGCCAAATCTATAAGTACACCCTTGGTTGCATTCGAACTCTCCAATGAATTATCACCGCAAACTAAGGAGTAGGAATATCATATGTGCCGTGTTCCCTATTCTAGTGCAGTGGGTAGTATTATGTACACCATGATATGGATTAGGCCTAACAAGTTCACAAATTGTGAACATTGTTAGCCGTTACATGAAAGGTCCAAATATGACTTATTGGTTGCTGTGAAGTGAATAATCAAATATTTAAAGAGGACAACAAACGTTGGCATAGTATACTGGACGAACGGAAATGGAAGTGAGACCACAAGTTATATGGATTCAAATCATGCACCAATGACCTAGATGACTATGGATTATTGTTTTCCTATGTGTTTACGTTAGTAGGTGGTGTAGTGAGTTGGAAGGCATCCTCACAAGACGATGTTGCTTTGTTTTTCAACTAAGGTGAGTATATAGCACCGACCTTTGTGGCAAAGGAGGCTGTTGATTAAACATAGAGATACAATGGCATGCATACAAATTAGGGGTGTGCAAATGAATTGGGAGTTGTCTAGACTGCCTGGAATTGGACCGGAATCAACAATTCCCAAGAGAACCGATTTGATTCACGATTTTTAGTGTGGAACCACTCATCGGGACCGGACCGGTAATATATATAATTTTTAAGAAAAATTTCCTACAAAAAGATTAAGAAAAATGAAAACCTTAAAATTCCTAATCTGAAGCTCAACACCCATTGACTGAGTGCTCATTTTGTCTTACCCTCACCTTCTCTTAATCATCTTTCTATTTCTCACTTACGGTCTCAACTTTCAAGCTCAACACCCATCGACTCACGGCTTGGACTCTCAACCTCAATATGAGCCCAATCTTTTTACTAATCTTATAATTATGAATAGGGAAATTCTTTGTTTTTTGCTTTACTTTGGGCTGCTAGAAAATCTGAGTGCATGAAGCTTGGCGGGACCAATTCCATGGATCCACCCAAGAATTGGACCAGACCAATAGTCCGATTCCTGAGTGAATCCATGAAACTAATGAGTGGTTCCTGGTTCTAATTTTTTGGAACATTTCCTTAGTGGGTAGTTCCTAGTTCTAGGGTGGGAACAGCTCACCCGAATATTGCTCACCCCTAATAAAATTAAATATGCAACTCAAAAATCAACTCAAGAAAATACGAAGTACAATGGAGAACTAGCCGTGCCGTCAAGTCGAGGGCTATGAAGTTGTATTGAACAACCAGGCGAGGTTTAAAACCAGGTTCAGACATGTACTAATTCAGAATTGGAACGCCATGAATTGAGTTCTCACCTTGACAAACGCAGGACAATGGAGGACGTTGTGTTCGGTTGCCCTTGGGATGGCTTGACTACCTCGATGGGTGGTTGCCGAGGAGAGAGAGAGAGAGAGAGAGAGAGAGAGAGAGAGAGAGAGAGAGAGAGAGAGAGAGAGAGAGAGACTTCTTGTAGGATAGCCCGAGACAAATCTCCACAGAATACCATGCATACCTAAAGGAGAATGCATGTCCTCCGGAGAGAAATTTCTGTTCGAATCTATATGCCTGTGTACGTGTCCCTCCCCTCTGATTTCCCTCTGTGATGGGAACATATATCCTTGTGAAAGATTCTGAAATTGTTTCGTGTTGTTGGTTGTGCCAATGTCTTTTCCTCAGCCGTGAAAATTGACAATATATGGCCGCCTCATTCTGCTAATCCTCAGCTTGACTCTTAAAGCGTGATAAATAAAGAGTTGGGTGAGAGAAATGGAATCTTGATATCACAGAGATTCGACTTAAGGTGACTACGTTCTCTTTCCAGTTCTTACAACCTATATAGACTGAAACCTGCTACCTTAGTTAGGAGGACAAGCACCGTCTTGCTGCAAGTGCAGGGTTAGCCAAGCAAAACCAAGACTCCTTCTACAGCTATGCCGTTATGCAAGCTATCACTGATGAACCCTCTCAAAATGCTTCTCACACCTTACACGCAAAACATAGAGGCCGCACTCCAAAAATTATAAACCACACCTTTGAATTTTTACAGATTAAGGGTCATTCGGATACCTTACCTTATTATTAGGTACAATTCTTATTTCTCTAAGTACAACCACTTCTTGCATGTACGGGTTTGCCACTCTCACTAATACTTAGGATCATCACTCAAAAGACTATTACCAAACTTACAAAAGAGATAGACTCGAAAACTTCAAATCCAATTTTCAATTTCTCTTGTTTTTCATACTGGTCAGAAATTTTCTCAATTTAGGCTGGACTAAATCTTCTATTGCTCAAGCGGACTTTGACGAAGCACAAAATTACTTAAAAGCTTACATTTTATCAACGAAAAAGAAAAAAAAAATAGAGAAATTTTCACGCTCCTACTTTTAAGGAGCATAAATTTTGATTCGGATGGATATGAGTCTCATAAGTACAATTTGAAAAAGCTCATCTAGAGCTTGAGGCAGTTTTAGGTTCAAATCCACTTTTCCAGCATGTTTTGGGCAATATTTTCAACTTCATAACGTATCTTTATATTTTGGACAGGCGTTACGTGAGAGACTTTGTTTCCTTCCTATCACTTCAAGAAACCCCACAAGAAAACGGCTTCATCTCTCCATGGCTAAAGCCCAGAACCCGTTCCCGCGTCCTCTCGGAGTCCCGTCTTCTGACGACCCATCTCCTCAATTTCTCTCTTCGCGCGTTGTGTTCAATCATTGGTCCCTGCATTTCCCGCCCTCCCGAATTTTCCCGAAATTCGCGCGACGGAGATCTCCAGTCGAACCCCCTTTCCACCACCCCCTTTGCGTTTCTTTCAAATTTTCGAGCTTCTGGATTCTCTGAGGACCGGTTATGCCTCCTTTCTTGTCGACCTTTGAGTCGGTGGGATCGATTGTGACGCACAAAAATTGGAGCTGGCATGTAATTGAGCCTGCTGCGAGCTATCAGCAGCTTCAGAATTGCGATCAGATGCGATGTTTGGGATGCACTGCTGGTGTGAACGCCCCCTTCTAATCACAGACCGTCTGATGCAAACAAGGACCCCCAGATTCTACGGGGCAGCTTGCATAGCGGTGACGCTGTGCTATTCATTTTTGCACTCATAAGTCATCTTTTCTTGTCGTCATTGTTATAATGCGATGCCTTTGTTTAAAAAAAAAATGAACAAATTTTGGCGTTTCCTGTGCTTATCAGGTATTCTCCAGTGCAGTTATTTGATGTTGTTGCAGCTGTTGATCTGTGTCAAGATTTCGTCCCCTGGTGTCAACGCTTGGAGATACTAAAGAGTTATCCTGATGGATCATTTGATGCAGAGCTTGAGATTGGTTTCAAATTTTTAGTAGAAGGTTATGTTTCTCATGTAGAGTTGAAAAGACCTCAATACATAAAGGTAAACTAACTCCCAGACTACTTCCTTGTCCATGAAATCATATACTATTGCCTTAAAATCTTCATAATCAACACTTGAGCAAACTGTCAGTATCTTTAAAAGATTTCGATGTCTGTTATTCTTTAATATCTCACACTCAACTACGAAACTCTTCAGAGCACCGCGACCAACTAAATGAAGCACCTTCACTGCAACGGTAGTCCTATTGTCCTCAAGTATCCCCTTGTAAACAGAACCAAAACTTCCAACACCGACCAAATTGGTTGAAGAAAAACCATTGGTTGCTTTTAGGAGCGTTCCATAAGATATGTTCGGACATAAGACAACCATAGAACTTAAAGCTGGCTGGCTCTTGTACTTGCCTCTTCCGCCAAGAGAGATATAGAATAGCAAGAACAAAAGCAATTCCAAGAAGGCCACAAATAACAACAGCAGACAATCTTAATACATTGACTTTTTTACTCTTGGAGTTACTGGAGGTGCATTTAGGAAGCTGAAATTCTGGCAATCCACCGCAAAGCTTAGCATTCCCAATAATAGGTGTAGATGTAGCATTCTCAAAGACTCATTCACAAGGCAGCATGCCCTCGAAATTATTGTAAGACAAATTCAAAACTTTCAAAGAATGAAATGTCTCCAAGAATTGTGGAATCTCCCTAGAAAAATTGTTGTGTGAAAGATCTAGTTCTTCAATGCCTCTTAATGATCTCATTGACTGAGGAATGGACCCGTGGAAGGAATTTCCCCCCATCATCAATGATACTAATGCAACACAATCACCTAAACTATTTGGAATTTCACCTCCTAACATATTTTTTGAGACGATTAATGCAGTCAAAAATCTCAAGTTGCCTACTTCCATGGGTAGAGCTCCGATCAAACAATTATGAGACAAGTCCATAAGGATTATTTGTGATGATTTACTCATAATTTGTGGGGGTATGGTACCATTGAGATTGTTCTAGAAAGATCGAGCTTATTCAAAAAGTAGCAGTTAGATAGTTCTGAAGGGATTTGATCCTGAAAGTTGTTCCTACTCAAATTTAGTGCAGCCAACTTAGTTAGATTTCCTGCAGCCAACTTAGTTAGATTTCCTAGAGAAGATAGGATTGTCCCCCCCAGGTAATTAACACTTGAATCCACTAATGACAAATTTCGTAGATTCCCCAAATTCAAGGGGAGAACACCTGAAAACTTATTTCCGTACATAATCAATACTTCAAGGTTCACGAGGTGTTCAATCTGTCTAGGAATTTCTCCATATATTAGATTCTGACTCACATCAAATGTTGTGAGGGTGGTGGATAAATTGCCTATGCATTTCAGCAAAAATCCGCCAAAATTGTTGCGAGAAATTAACAATATATGTAACTTCGTGGCGTTTGTCAGTGAGCAAACGAAGTTCAAATCTTTGGGTTTTCCATGCCCAAGATGATTTTCGAAATTGTTGAACACTTGAAGCTCATGCAGATTTTCAAAAGAATGCATTTTCCCTGAAAGTTTGTTCCTTACAAGTTGAAGAAACTCTAGCTTTGTGCAATTTGATATTGATGGAGGAGCTTGTCCCTCAAAGAGGTTCATAGCAATGCTAAAATACCAAAGATTTGGAAGTGTAAAGCCTATATATGCTGGAAGACTCCTACATTGAAGTTAGATAAAGAAGAGAGATTTAGAACCCCAATAGGAATTGGACTAGATAGTTTGTTTTGTGCCACCATAAATAATTGTAATTTCGATAGGTGGCATAGGGCTGGAGGAATGCTCCCACCCAAGTTATTTTGGGAAAAAACAAGCCTCTCTAGTGAAGATAAATTACCAATGGAGGAAAGTACACTCCCAATTAGATTATTTACATGCAAATAAAACAATCGTAGATTTGATAATGAACCAACTCGTGTAGGAATTTTTCTGAATAATTGGTTGAATGCAAGAGTCAAGCTGACAAGATTAGAGCAAGCTGATATGTTTTTAGGAGTCTCACCAACCAATGAATTATTCTCTAGCCATAAGATTTGTAGGCGGCTCAATCGGGTGATTTGTGGAGGGATTTCGTGATCAAGACTGTTGTTCCCAAGCTGCAATTCTCTCAAGATGCTAATGTTCCCAATATGAGGAGAGATCGACCTAGAGAGTTTCTGTGAATACAAGTCCAATACCATGACTCTTTGGTGCCTATGACCACACTTGACTCCATACCATTGGCAGAACCCCATGCTATTATTCCACGAGCCGAGCATGCCGAGAGGATCCTTGGTTATTCTGGCCTTAAATGCGAGTGGAGAGAGTTTGTCAGTTTCATTTGTGGTAGAGGAGACTTGGGCAAAGCACAACACAAGCACGATGCCAATGAGGGAGTGGCATGATGGAAACTCTGCAAAGCTAATGCTTCAAGGCTCCATAACTTGACAATTGAGAAGAAATAAACTAAATGGGTACGTGCTAACTCAATTGGACGTGAAGAGATTTATAAGGAGGTGGCTGTTTTTCAGGCGGCAGCTAGCAAGGGTGGCCTATCAACCATAATAATGCGGATGCCAATGATCATTGCGTGAACCGCACTCATTATATGTCCATGTGGAAGACGCATGCCTCCGAAACAAACATGAAGTTAGTTTGTAACAGGAGGTCATGTAGTTCGTGTCCTATCTCATAAGCATTAGAAGTTTAAAATGTTGTATTCTTGAATCTAGTTCTTCATATAACTGGTTATGATGAAGTCACGTACAAATTTAGAAGGGGCAAAATGACAAAGGGAAGGGGCCCGGACGGGCAACGCCTTGGGCTCTTTTTATACAAGTCTAGTGAAAAAGCGGATATGAAAATGAGTGACAATGATTCCTTAACCAAAAGAGGAGTAATCATTCGTGGAATGAGAAGGTATCAGCCATTGATCATTGCCCCGTTGACTCCGCAAAAGGATTTGTAGTGCTCATTGGGTAAAATTGCAACAACTTTTTTCCATTCATCACCGTTCTTTTTTCCATGTAAGCACGTTGACAACAGGTCCTCAATTTGAGAAAATGGACATTGCACAGCTGATACTCTCATCTGATCAATAAATAGTTCACCTGAAGGTGGAAAGACGTTGCTCCGAAACAATATGGCCGTTGGAATGAAGAGAAATAGAATCCAAAACGTATATCTCGATGAAGTCAAGCAACTTCAATAGTGGTCGAGATGTTGGCATACACAGCACAGGTCCTATACGAGTCTGTGTATTAAGGGATGGATGATGGACGGCATCTGGATGGCTTTCCAAGCTGTTGACCTGAAGCCTCCCCACTTTTGGAAAAAGAACCTTAAAGTCCCCCCACTTTGGAAAATAAACTGGAAGATTGATGATCAATCGTGATTTTTAGGATGGATGATAGACATATTCATATGGCTTTCTAGCTGTTGACTTGACGTCAATTGATGCCCATAGAGTCCTAAAATCCCCTATTATAGCAAAGAAATGAAGACTAATGGTTAAGGAAAAAAGAGCCTTAAAGTCCCCCCATTTTGGAAAATTAACTAGAAGACTGATGATCAATCGTGATTTCAGGGATGGATGATGGGCACATTTAGATGGCTTTCTAACTGTTGACTTGACGTCAATTGATGCCCACAGAGTCCTAAAGTCCCCCACTATAGCAAAAAAATGAAGACCGATGGTCAAGGAAGAAAGAGCCTTAAGGTCCCCCCACTTTGGAAAATAAACTGGAAGACTGATTATCAATCGTGATTTTAGGGATGGATGATGGACACATTCATATGACTTTCTAGTTGTTGACTTGATGTCAATTGATGCCCACAGAGACCTCAAGTCCCCCATTATAGCAAAGAAATGAAAACTAATGGTCAAGGAAAAAAGAGTCTTAAAGTCCCCCCACTTTGGAAAATAAACTAGAAGACTGATCAATCGTGATTTTAGGGATGGATGATGGACACATTCAGATGGCTTTCTAGCTGTTGAGTTGACGTCAATTGATGCCCATAGAGTCCTAAAGTCCCCCATCATAGCAAAGAAACGAAGATTGATGGTCAAGGAAAAAAAGAGCCTTAAAGTCCCCCCACTTTGCAAAATAAACTGGAAAACTAATGATCAATCGTGATTTCAGGGATGGATGATGGACACATTTAGATGGCTTTCTAGCTGTTGAGTTGACGTCCGATTGATGCCCACAGAGTCCTAAAGTCTCCCATTATAGCAAAGAAACGAAGACTGATGATCAAGCGGGATTGATGAATGGGTCATCGTCATTAACGACTATCATTTGACTGACAACAGCTTCATCAGTTCGAATCATCTCACAGTTCATTGATAAACTTGGTCATCAGTTAGAGACAACGTTGTAAGGCAAGTATGCATGTATCACTAATAACTGGTTCTAAGAGGAAAATTGACTTCCAACCTATTTATAGTTGATAGTTGATAATTTCTGCACGTGATATTTAATTTTTTTTATGAAAATTAGTTGAGTGATTATATTATGTGGCAAACTCAAAGTGCTGCTCTCGCCAAAAAAAAAAAAAATTAAGTCGGTCTATCAATAGTCACTCTTCAACATAGTAAAAAAATGCCCATACATGCCCTCTAACCTTATAACACTTACTCTTCAAAATAAAATAAATATGACATCAGATGTCGACTGCGATTATCCACTTTATGTCCTAATTTATTCAATATTTTCCATACTACATAAAACTTTAATAGTATTTACGCCCATCTTTAGGACAAGAAGAAGAAGAAGAAGAAGAATACTGACAAAAATAGCAAAATTGAATTGTCATATTAAATGATTTGTTTCTATTTTCATAATAAAAAGACAATAATTTTGTTCACATACAAAAAATCATATATCTGTTGTCCCCAAATATAAGGCAAAAAAAGAATAGCATGGAATCTATAAAAAAAAAGATATTATTCCGCTTTTGCAAAATTATTTCTATAATAATATTAAGCCAAAATCTGTATTTGACTCGCTCTTTCTTTTCTCCCTATTCTACCCCATATCCCAAGTCTACATTATCCTTTGCCCCGGTAACATTTTGCTTGGTAATCTTTTGGAGATGAAATTTCTGGAGATGAGGTAGAGAGATTCGGACATTGATTGATTCACATTCTGAGCCTAGGTTATCTTGGTTAGGACTATCTTTTGAACAGTCAAATCATGTGTTATAAAATGGACTAACTCTTTGCAATTAAATCGGACCACAAGAAGATGAAATAATAAGAGAAAATAAAAGGAGGAAGAATAAAGGACATCGGAGTTACCTCGGTTAGGGATATCTTTCAAAAGGATTAATTTACTAGAACTGAACTCATATTAAAGGTCAACACCAAAACCCCAAAACTAAAGGTCACCCTAACTAAACAAAACACGGATAAATCTATAACTAAAGCCCAACAATTAGGTCAAAACCTTTTTGTAAGCTATTTTCTGAATTTTAGGATTTTTGAAATTTTTTTAACTGCTGATTTTAAAAAAATTTAAAAGGAAATTAAAAAATGCAAATAATATAATAATGATAATATTTTATTCTGAAAATCGGGACTCAGGTTGGGCCTTAGGGGCCGGTCCGAACATGGGCTGCCATTGGTCACATGAATTTTGGGTTCACGACACAAATCGGCCCTCTTGTATCAAGCCCTCTCAAATCCTCTAGCCCACTCACATTAAACCTGTTAAACCTATTAAATCTACGGTTCATTAAGCCCATCCTCTTATCCCATTCTTCCTCGCTGCCTCCGAGGATTGCCCAGACACCTCCAACCAGTATCCCCGACCAACGTCGTCGCTAGCCACCACCATCACGGCACGACAATACCGTCGACCATCTTATCCACCGTCGACCACCATCACCGTATGGAACCACCACCATACATACGGTTCACCAAAAAACGGGGAAGAAGGGGCGGAAACATTCAGGGTAGCCACGAATCGTATTAAAACCTCTGACACCCCGGTTCATCAAACGCTCGCTAATATATCGAAGAGAACAGGGTATGCTTGGATTTGGACAAAAACGGGGATTAGTGCCATGTGACTCCCACTGATGCACAAGCCAAAATAAGAGACATGCTCATGAAATCAGTTTAAACATTTCAGCAAACAGGTGACGAGCATAGAGGAGAAGGTATTTTAACATTTTTGGAACTCGGACTCGTACTAGACCCAAACAATCGTCAGGAAATGTTCGACACCAACGACTTCAACTCAGTAGGACTCAAGGATACTCAAGAGCCAGAGAAAATGAGTTTGGCTCGTGTATCACCAAAACAGGGCTGAGCAAAAGGGTGTCGGCGGCGCTCCCTACCTAGCTCAGGAGCGAGGTCGACAGATCGGACTACATCCTGTCGCCTCGTGCACCTCTGAGCCGGGATCCTCGAGAAATTGACACAATCCACAAGAAATAAAAAGAGATGGAACCGAGACCTATTGTGAGGAAACGGACGCATTGGCGAGGGTCGTCAGCTGAGGTCCAGGTGTGGTGGCTACTGGAGGAAGCCCCTCGCTCTCGGTCTATCAAATGGTTACTCTTCAACATAGTAACTTTTTATGAAAGGTAGGTGTGTGCATATCAATGACTACTAATTTTGTCGCGATGAAGGGTTCATTCGTTTCGCGAAAAATATCATGTTTCCGGAAAACATTTTCCTGGAAGTCATTTTCCAGAAAAATGACTATTTTCCGGTGTTCGGCCAAAACCTAAAATTTGAGTTGAAAATATTTTCCATTGTTCGTTAGCTCATTTAATTGTTTGGGAAAAATTATCAAAATTTGAATTTTAATATTTTTAATTGACCAAAAAATTAATTTTATTTTTTATATATTTTTTTAAAAAATGAATTTTTAATTATTTATATTTTTAAAAAATCGAAATTTTTATTATTTATTATATTTTTTTTTCTTTTTTTTTCTTTTTCTTTTCCTTCCTCCTTCCTCCTCCTTCTTCCTCCGCCGGCGCCTCCTTCCTCCTCCTTCCGGCGCCGACGCCGCGTCTCTTCTTCCCGCTCGACGATGGCCGGCCGCTGCCGGCGATCGACCAAGACCCGGTGGCCAGATCGGCAAGCTCGAGGCTCGGGCTGATCTCGCCCCAGCCCCGCCCAGCTCGCCGGATCTAGCGAGCCGCGAGCTCCGCCTTGCCTGATCTAGCGGAGGCCTGATCTCGGCTTCGCCAGATCGGGCTAGGCGGAGCCTCGCCGGCCTGGGGCAAGGCCGGCGAGGTCGCCGGCCTGGGGCGAGGCCGGCGAGGTCGCCGGTTGCTGGCTTACGGCCGGCCGCCGGACGCCGCCGTGGCCGGTCGCCGGCACCGCCAAAGAAGAAGATGAAAAGGAAAAAAAGAAAAGAAAAAAAGAAAAGAAAAGAAATTAAAAACTCGATTTAAAAAAAGAAAAGAAAAAAGAAAAAGAAAGCATAAAAATAAAAGGAAAATGCATTAATAAAAAGAAGTAAGAGGGAATAAGTCTTGGAAAACGTTTTCCACTTTTCAAAAGCGGAAAACGTTTTCCTCACTTTAAAGGTTGTTTTTTTCAATGATGGAAAACATTTTCCTTGACTAGTTCATTTTCGTAAAACGAACTCCGGAAAAACCCAAAAAGTAACTTTATTTTCAAACTTTTTAAATTCAGTAACTTCCCCATGCTAATGTTCACTTTCTATTTAGAGAAGAAAGGTTGAGCATCTGAGCATCCTGGTGGCTAGTAATTTCTAGATGCAGTTAGTAACTCAAAATGACCTCTCATATGGACCAAAATCAACAGTTAAAAAAATTTCGTCTTCTTGGCTACCTTCGCTGATGCAGTACGTTCAAATTGGCAACATTTGCTCTCTTGCTTTTTAGAAATGTCACAGAACACATTCATTCTCTCAATTTATTTGTTCTTCATAGGATTTGCTGTTTCAAGGTTAACGCCACCGATGCTATGCTGTTGAAACTTGAAGATCAAGCTTTGAGGACCTCCTTCTAAAAAGGCAATGCACAGCACATGTTCTTCTTAGAGAAAGCCAACGGTCAAATGGGCGAGTGGGTGATCGACATCATAGACAATTGATGATGTTGTAGACAATTGATGTCCTTGGATCTGCAACAGTTGTATCTTGTGGGACTATCTTATACATCCTCGTATGTGGAAAAATTGTCTGAAGAATCTTAAACTTAATGCATTTTTACCAATCCAGTTCTAAACTTTTTAATTTTGTCAAATGAGTCATAAACTTTATTACACTTTATCAATTAAATCTATCTAAACAATTTTGGCTAAATATCGCTAATATGAATGCTGGCCGTCCTACATGGTACCGCTAGAATCGAGATCGACAATTTTTTAAAACAACAATGCAGTCTAGATGTCCTAAATCTATATGAAAATGTTTATTCATGAAGTCCCTAATTTCTTTTAATATGTTAATTGTACGTGTCACGCCCTGATCTTCCAAGTACGTGCCCATCCCTTTGTGGTAAATTAAATAGCGATATCCTAGGACACATTGCCGACCCATTCATTTTAATGCACATGCGGAAGCAAATAAACAATCTCCAGACAATAACACAATGGAATAGGAAAGCAGGGCCATAATTTTTCAGATTCAAACCACAACCACACTTATATATATAGCAAACCATGTCATATATAATATAAGTTGGTCTAGTTATAACGTCTACAAAACAGGGGGGTTTTCAAACAGCTACGGGTCCTCATCCTCCTCTTCATCATCCTCCACGATTTCACCTTCCTCTACACTCCAACTAGAGCCTTCAGCAGACTGCACCAGGGACTCTGGTACTCTAAGAGCCGGGTCTACTACATCTACAATCGAGCCTTGAGGAGGATCAGCTGTGCCATTCCCAAAAGCGACCTCCAGAGCGTACAAAGGAATCTCAGATTCTGGAATAGGATCCTCTCTCTAGCCATCTTGAGCTTGGCGATACCATGACTGGTATTGATAGGGCACCTTATGAGTGAGACCCGCATCGACCCAGACTGTGGACCTCACCAGCTCATAGTCCCAACCCTAAGGACCCTAATTCATCGAAATATAAGAGGTCTACTTTGTCACTTTCTTAGGTCGTCCAAAAAACTCAGGAGCTGCTATCTAAGGACCTGAAATGTTATCCCACAACGGAGTGAGATGACGTCTCAGTGAGTTCTACCTCCTAAGACCCGACTAGGAAGAAAATACGCCCCAAGGCCTAAGCATAAACATAGGTCAGAGGACTTACCTTAGCCTTAGTCTCTTTCTACAAGTCAGTTTATCTTATAGATACAGAAATCACATCAATTCATTAAATTAGATTGAACTATTGATCAATCGACTCTGTCGATTATATGTCATCACGACCTTCCCATGATCGACCCAATCAATGCTATCTATAAGGTCCTATTAAATTAGGACTGCTCACCCTAAGCTAAAAATAGATAGTATAGCTCGCCTAAAGATGATAATAGAGTATATTGCTTGCCCAAAGCTAATATATTATTGCTCACCAGAAGCTGACCATAGATTTTATTGCTTGCCCTAAGCTGATAATTTATTGCTCACCTAAAACTGATAATTTATTGCTTGCCAGAAGCTAACCAAATCACCATTTTTATCATACCCAATAAAAATTATCGTGTGTGGGTACACAATCGGCTTTAGCCAAAATACAACATTTTCACCATTGAAAATCCCACTAGTTTCAACAGTCCATAAACATATTTTTGGTGCTGTAAACTGATGCCCGATGATTTTCTAATTAATTAATTTTGGGATAAATACCCCAATCACCAATCACCCTCAATCAGCACAAAATTAAATAAACAGATCATACCACTGCAATTAGCCTGAAATTCCGGTCACCAACTATCCTGGTTTAATTTCCGAAAAATAAATAAATAAATAAGGAAAATAATTAAATAATGCCAATAAATATCAAAAACGCATACTTAGGTCCATAAAGCCTAATTTATGTCGGAACGGGTCCGGAAAAATTCCGAGACTCGTTAAATAAATAATAGAGCCTATCTACTCGCTAATTCCACAAAACTAACCACCTAATGCATCAGAAATTAACTAATTCGCTAAACTATTCTAATTATCTATTAAACCAATCTTAGTCTAAACTAATCAACCCTTAAGCGTCATTAATCTAAAAAGTGAGGATTAGTGAGTTAAACTCACTTGATTGATGAACCGCTCAGTTCAAAACTACGGGGACGCCGCGGGGGACAAGAAACTCCAAAGGGGGACCGCTTTTTGAGGTCCGGAAACAGGCTAAAGCGGGCCTAACAGTAGCTTGGAGACCCACGCTTCTACCACTGAGTTGGGCCGAAAGGAGCTGGATCGGGTGGCCTGTTGAGTGGAAAACGGCAAGCGAGGGCTACGGTGGCTCAAGCGGGCTGAGGCGTGGTTGCACGGTGGTCGGAGGTGGTTGGACGGTGACCTAAGCTGACCCATGGAGCTCCTGAATGCACGAGCGTGGCGAGGTGGCGCGCCTGAGATGGTGACAACACATGGAAAGCGAGCAAGCAAGCGGGGTATGACGGTGGGCAAGCGGTGGTCCGACGGGGGCTGGGTTGTTCCGGCGGCTTCAACTGGTCTTCTCTCCAATTTCTGGGCGTTGAACAGTAGAAGAAAGGAGGAGGAAGCAGTTGACGGGAGAGAGAGGGAAAGAGGGAATAAGGGGGGACAAATTTGGTCTCCACACTTCTTTTGTTCCCTTGACCAGTCCCCATACCCAGTTGGCCTTCCAGCTCACTTCCAAGACCAATTTACCACTTCTAGAAGTCTTTAGGTAGTCAAAATGTTGGGTCCATGGGGTGTTACGAATTTGCATAGGTCTTCCTCCATTTGGACACCAAATGCTTCTCAAATCAATTCAATTCGGCTTCTATAATTTCAACCAACACCTCATCGATCCAATTGGTACTTTACCTCACCAATTGATCTTACTTGCATCCCAATTGCACGATAAAAAACGGTCTCTGACATTTCCTGTACAAAAACGGTCCTACGACAACTTTTTCCCAAAAAGTCTCAGTTTGTAGAAAAATCTTCGGAAACTGAGTCGACATTCCTAAAATGATTTGTGACATGACAGAATTTTCAATTTCTGAAATCGGATTCAAATTCAAATTCATGGTTAATTTCACTCTGGCGCATTTTTAGCGTGACCTAGTTTACCGAGTAGCTTTCAGAAATTTTTAGTGTAAATGACCCATGGTTGATTTTCTTCGAGCCACAATGAACCTCTTCGACACATTGACGATTCTCGGTTGTCGTGAAAATCTCGAGAATTCAAATATGGACACAGAGTACCAAAATGATAGAAAAATCAGTCTAGTGCCGGTCGACAAGAATTTCTCAATTTGGTGGAATCACCCACGTTTAATCACACATCTCAGTCGAATTGACCTATTTCTAATTTCCAATCGACTTATATCTGTGCCGCAATGATCTCTACAGACGAGCATGGTCGATTAGTCAATTCTTGGTCGAATCCTTAAGTCTATTGCATTAAAATTCCTTAATCACTCTCTCAGTTAGTTGAGTTATCTCAGGAGTGATCAACTTTGAGAACAACACTATAGGTGCGTCGATGAAAAGCCCGATTAATTTAATTGAAAGCAGAACTGTAAAATCCAGGATGTCACAATGCGCATAAAGTATGATGCATGGAACTTGGAAAATACAATGATGCAGATTATACTTGAACGTAGTTTCTATACATACTTACATACATATGTATATTTTACTGCTTTTTTTAAAATCAATTTCTGTTAATCATTTTCAATTATTTCAAGCTAAAATTAATTAAGTCCCAAGACGAGCTACATGCCATAAGATATTTGCAATTTGATTTTCGACATTACCAAAATTTGCACGATGAACCGTTGATATTCCCTAGAAATTTAAACTTTGAGTTCCTGCCAAAACGGAGTTAGTGCACACTTGAAAGTAACGAAAACAATCATGGCATGGCGCTGGAAATTGACGAGAACGAATTGAACACGATGCAATGATGCTAGATCATGTGACTACATGCGAACGAGTGAAGTATCCTAGGCTCCGGGCACATCGAGGGATATGCAAAACCAAGATGAATGCTATGAATTCGCTATCCAAACACAGCCCACGAGCTGAACTAAGGCTTTTTTAGACCCTCTCAGATCCATTGAGATCTCAAATCGACAAACAATTGAATTAGCGCGTTCGCGAGTTATGAGGACCTATGATAGAGTCGAGACTTGTATAAAATGGCTAAGACATGACTGAACTCCTTTATTTTCCGAAGACTGAGCCAAGCATTTTCCCTTGATTCTGAAGAACAACATACGATCTAAATCAGTGAGATGCTGCGCCGACCTAAGCTAATCGAAACGTGCGACTATATTATCTATTTAACACGTAAAGGTCAAAACTAGAAACATCCCCTATTGATTAAAAGAACAGATACGAAAGTATGCATAAAAATAAATATGCAACTCAAAAATCAACTGAACGAATATGTTGGAAGATATGATGTTGATTCGGGAGAATATATTCAAGAGATGCTGAAGATTTATTTTGATTGTAATTGATTATTTGAATCAATCTAGGATTATATATGATACTCGTAGATTAGAGAAATATAATCATTCCTTTTTTTTGCTTGTCATCTGTATTATACAGTAATTCTTTTGTACATTAAACAATACAATCAAGGAAGTGTAGAGAATACATTCTCTTCCATTCACGACATTTTTTTATCGCTTCCATCTCAACTTGTGACATGGTATTAGAGCGAGTGTTCCTTTTATCTAGCTTCCGCACCTTTTGATTGCCCTTTGGATATTTTTTTTTACCTTCGTTGTTGTGGGAACACTAAACTTGCAAAACAAGGTTAGCACTCCGGTGTAGGAATCGGTATCTAAACACTTTCAAAAAGCATAAAAACAATTTTCTTCTTACCTTCTTCTTCCTTACCGATTCCATGGTTAAGGAGCATTCATTGACTTCTGAAGGAAGAACCCCAGATGAGTCAACTGTGCAACAAGAACACGTCATGGACCAAGAGCCAAGAGTCTAGGTCCAACCTAACCAGGGACAGCCCATCACGGGCCAAACCACTTTGGGGCAACTGATTGCAGGCCAGTTTAAGGGCAATCCATCCAATGGCTGCTTGTTCAAATGGCACCTGGCCCATGGATCTATGGGCCTACACAAACAAACCCATGGTTGATGGATCAAGGCCTTGGAGAACCAGTCCACCCTAGTGGAGGTTCACTAACCATCATTAGGGCAAGCCCAACCACTGGGCCGAATTTCACAAATGTGGGTTATTCGTCCGAACCGGGTATCTCGGGTCTAGGACTAAATCTCTACCTGGTTCCCTAACCTAGTTTTCTGCCATACCCGATTGTTGCCCCTAGCGATTGACCGGAGCCTAGTGATTCGCTTTACATGGCGACGGGTGACGGATCGGAGCTGCGGTTCATCACCCAACAACTGTCCGGCCTTGACAACTATTCCAGCTAGTCGGTGGAGTTCCGACGAGCATTGGTCACCAAGGACAAAGAGGGATTTATTGACGGAATGATACCGATACCGTCGGACAAGCGAATGGCATGACTATGGAGGAAATGCAATCAACTAGTCCGAACTTGGATAAGAAATTGCATCAAAGAAATGTATGGAAAATTAGACAGGGTTAAATTTTTTCTTTGACCCAACAACTTTTGGATCTAAGGCAAGGAAATATGAGCATAGCTATGGTCTACAACAAGCTCTCAACTTTATCGAATGAATTGGAGGCAGTCAAGGAGAAATTATAAGGGTTAGAATGAACTTTGCAGCAATACCGCGCCATAAGAGAAAGAGAAAAAGTGACCAGATTCCTACTAATCTTGAATAAATCTTACCTTTCCTCTCGATCACAGATTTTTGCCATGGAACCCATGTTGACGCTTGGCCAGATTTATCAACTCGCCGTTCAAGAGGAGTGCCAACGCCTCGTAGCCTCCGATTTGCACAAGGCCGGCGACAGAATGGTGCTTGCAGCCTCACACGAATCACCCACAGTGAGGAGCCGCAACCAGGGGACATGAAGGAAAATGGCTACAGCTTGGGTTTCCAGGAGAAAACCCTAGATTTTTCAAGAAAGGAACGGACGGCTAGGATCTGATCATGCGATCTGACAGCTTACAGGGGCTCAATCCATCAGCCGGATCCGATGGTCCACATGCAATCTCCTCAGTAGGATCGGACGGCTCACAGCGCCTCCCCTCTGCGCATGGATCCAACAGCTCAAATGAGGCCGTGATGGCTTCGGTTTTTAAACAATCTAATAGGCCATCCTTTGCCACATCATCAAAGCACAATGGACAGAATTTTAAAGGAAAAGGTAAATTATACTGCGATTATTGCAAACACCCACATTATACAATTGATAACTGCTGGAAATTGCATGGCAAGCTCGGAAAAAAAAGGAAAAAAAAGAGGGTTTTTCGACCGTTTTTCAAGTTACAGGTCAACGTGCTGATAATTTTAATCAGCCAATTAGTCATGAGCAGTATCAAGAACTTATGAGGGCATTAAAAAAATTGGATGCTTCTGACAAAGCTGGGAGTTTTATAGGTACTTCATATTGCTTGATGAATTCAATTTCCAAGGATACATGGATAATTGATTTAGGTGCTAGTGATCATATTGTCATAATGATTGGAACAGTAGATCTTAGCCCACTCATCACACTCAAGAACGTACTATACGTTCCAGATTTTCATTTCAACCTCACATCAGTTTCTCGAGTTTGTGAAGAAAGTTCGTGCCGAGTCCTACTCAATTCTGATAATTGCTTGTTTCAGGCCCTTTTGACTGGCAAACTGATGGGCTTGGGTAGTATCTCGCAAGGGCTATATTTTTGGATCAATTCTCCCAGCAATTCCAAATCATCATGTATTGAATTGAATAATCAATCATTGTGTAACTCCGCTACCAATGATAAAAATTTCCTTAATTATCAAAGATTGGGTCATAGTGCTTCTTACCCTTATCCTCAATGCCCCATTTGTCCTTTGGCAAAACAGACTCGTGCATCTTTTCCAAATAGTAGTTTTCGTGAAAAAAGTCAATTTTCTTTAATTCATGCTGATATTTGGGGCCCTTACCACACACAACATTGTGATGGTTCTCGCTTTTTTCTTACAATTGTGGATGATTTTTCAAGAGCCACATGGGTGTTTCTCATGCAATCAAAAAGCCAAGTTCTCCATCATTTGAGAACATTATTTTCTTTGTCCAAGAGTTAGTTTGGGAAGTCTATTCAGCGCATCCACACTGATAATGGAAGGGAATTCTTTAGCAATGAATGCGCATTCTTCTTTTCCTCAAATGGAATTTTGTATGAGAGCTCATGTATCTACACTCCATAGCAAAATGGCATTGTTGAGCGTAAGCACCGCCATCTATTAGAAGTATCACGTGCTCTTAAATTTCAAGCCTCTATTCCTGAAAATTTTTGGGGGGATTGTGTGATCATTACTGCTTATCTGATTAATCATATGCCAAGCCGTGTTCTTAATGGAACTCCATTTGAAATGCTTTATGGAAAGAAACCAGAACTCCATCACTTAAGAGTTTTCGGTTGTCTATGTTATGTGACCATGGTGGCCCCTCGAGACAAGATGAGTCCACAAGCTCGTCGGTGCATATTTATGGGGTATCCGAGTCTACAAAAGGGATATCGAGTCTTTGAACCATCCACTGGAGATTTCTTTGTAAGCAGGGACGTCAATTTTCATGAGAAAAAAATCCCCTTTTCGTGATGAATCACAATCTTCTGAGAATTTTGACAGGGCTACAGATTCTCTTCATTTTTTATTGGATGAAGACTTACCTTATGGTCAATCATATATTATTGCATCTCTAGAACATCAACCATAAGTTATAGTATCATCTCAAATATTTGATGGGATTTCTACATCCACAACACCTATGGATGATCCGAATATGCATTCTCCTATGGGAAATATAGAGGAACTTAATTTTTCTACAATGGCAGCACCTTCGGTACCTGTCAATACTGAGGACATGCCCAGAAATGAGGAACCGTCTTCAATATTACGGCCTTAGATGCCACGACGATCTAGACATGTTACCCGTCCACCTACTTGGACAAAAGATTATATTTGTGCGGCCTCGAATTCATCAGGTACACATTATCCTATTTCCTCATATGTCTCTTTCCATAGATTATCGTCCGACCATATGTGTTGTATTAGTCAAGTATCTGAGGAACGAGAACTATCTCATTACGTTGAGGCGGTAAAAGATCCACGTTGGCAAGAGGCTATGGAAAAAGAATTGTATGCCTTGATGGAAAATCATACATTGGATATTGTCCCATTGCTCCCTTATCACAAGCCGATTGGTTGCAAATGGGCATACATTGTATAGAGCAGATGGTTCTATTGAAAGATATAAGGCTCGATTAGTGGCCAAAGGTTTCACCCAGAGAGAGGGTTTTAATTATTACGAAACCATTTCTCTAGTAGCAAAGGATGTTACAATTCGCACCTTCTTATCAATTGCTACGTTTCATGATTGGTCATTACACCAAATGGATGTTCACAATGCATTCTTCCATGGAGATTTAGATGAAGAAATTTATATGGATTTTCCACCAGGTTTACGGAGATAGGGGGAGTCCAGAGTGTGTCGTCTCTGCAAATCCCTTTATGGCCTTAAACAGGCTTCATGATAGTGGTATGCCAAGTTCACTAGTACACTTACAGCTGTAGGATTCAAATAGTCCAAGCATGATTATGCTCTCTTCACTTGGACGAAAAGTACGTCATCCGTCTACTTAATGATATATGTTGATGACATACTTATTATGGGGAATGATGAACTTGCTATGAATAATCTTAAAGAAAATCTTCACTCTACTTTTCATATCAAAGATTTGGGGTCATCGAAATATTTTCTTAGAATTGAGATAGCCCGTTTAGAACAAGGGATCTCTCTTAGCCAATGAAAACATGTACTGGAAATTATATCAGAAGTAGGGTTATTAGGATGTAAGCCAGTAGTCATTCCCACTGAACAAAATGTCAAGTTAACCACTGTAGACTATGATGTGGGTTTACAATCTACAGAAAATGACCCATTACTCAAGGATCCGTCAAGTTATCAGAGATTAGTTGGGAAACTCATCTACCTCACTATGACGAGACCTGACATTTGCTATGCTGTTCAGACACTCAATCAATTCATGCATAGTCCAAAACAATCCCATATGAATGTTGCCTTGAAAGTTGTGAAGTATTTGAAGAAATGTTCGGGACTAGGAATTCTTGTTTCTCGCAAATGCAACATGGAAATGACAGCTTACTATGATGCGGATTATGCGACTTGCCCTATGAGTCGAAGGTCAATCACTAGTTTCTGCATCAAACTCGGGGAATCGCTACTTTCATGGAAGACAAAGAAACAATCCACTGTATCCTTGTCATCGACAGAAGCTGAGTATCGATCCATGGCTAAGGCTATTTGTGAGGTGGTTTGGTTACGAGTCTTGCTTCTAGATCTCAGACTAGAGGTCAAAGGACCGACTTTGCTATTTTGTGACAATGATTATGCACTTAAACTTGCTGCAAATCCTGTAGTACATGAGAGAACGAAGCACATAGAAGTCGACTGTCATTTTACCCGAGAGAATATTTAAGAAGGAATAATTGAAGCAAGAGGAATCAAAACCACATAACAACCTGTGGATATGTTGACCAAGCCTTTGTGTCAAAGGCAACATTCATATCTTCTAAGCAAGATTGGCATCTTGGACATATATATAAGCCACCAGCTTGAGGGGGAGTGTTGGAAGATATGATGTTGATTCGGGAGAATATATTCAAGAGATGCTGAAGATTTATTTTGATTGTAATTGATTATTTGAATCTAGGATTAGATCTGATACTCGTAGATTAGAGAAATATAATCATTCTTTTTTTATTGCTTGTCATCTGTATTATATAGTGATTCTTTTGTACATTAAACAATACAATCAAGGAAGTGCAGAGAATACATTCCCTTCCATTCACGACATTTTTTTCTTGCTTCCATCTCAACTTGTGACATAATATACAAGTGCAATGGAGAACTAGGCATGCCATCAAGTCGAGGGCTGCGAAGTTGTATTGAACAACAAGGCGAGGTTTAAAACCAGGTTCAGACATGTACTGATTCGGAAATAGAACGCCATGAATGTGCCCAGAAAATTTCAGTTCTCACCTCGACAACCGCAGGACAACGGAGGACGATGTGTTCGGTTGCCTTGGGGATGGCTTGACTACCTCGATGGGTGGTTGGAGAGAGAGAGAGAGAGAGAGAGAGAGAGTTCTTGTAGGATAGCCCAAGACAAATCCCTACAAAATACCGTGCATACCCGAAAGAGAATACCTATCCTCCGGAGAGAATTGTCTATTCGAATTTATGTCCCCCCTCTAATTTCCCTCCGTGATGGGGACATATATCCTTGTGAAAGATTTTGAAGTTGTTTGGTGTTGTTGACTGTGCCAATGTCTTCTCCTCAGCCACGAAAATTGACAATATATGCCCGCCTCATTCTGCTAATCCTCAGCTTGACTCTTAAAGTGTGATAAATAAAGAGTTGGGTAAGAGAAATAGAATCTTGATATTGAAAAGGGCTAGTATGAACACCTAGGGGGTAAATAGGTGTTAAAATAAATTTTTGCGAAAACGTTTATAAACACTTTTTCTTTCGAAATGGAATCTACAAAGTAATGGACTAGAGCAAGTTCAGCAATTAAATAAATTTACGAATGAATAAAAGAGTTCAGGGAAGAGAATGAGAACACAAAGTTTATAGTGCTTCGGCTTAGATCAAGCCTACGTCCACTCTCCCGCGCTGATAGCCTATTGGTTGTAATCTACTATAAATCAAAAGAGATTTTACAGTCTCACGATCTTGGCTTCACAGTGCAGGGACTCTACTACACTCTTGTGAAGTCTCACAAGTATTTTCTTTCTCTTTTGAGTACAAATTGAGCTCGACAATTAAAATAGTAAAGAACTAGGAAGTTTCAGAATTTGAAAATTTTCTTTCACGCTCTCTGTCGAACAACTAGAGGGTCTGCCTTAAATACTTCTCGATGCCTTCACGACCGTTGGCACTTTCGAAATGAATTCTTCCAATCTACCCGTTGAACAGAATCAATTAAGGAAATCTCAAGTCGTTTGAAGATCGAGATGAAAGCCCGTCAATTTTGTTCGCCCATACAATCAGGATCTTGATTTCCATAAGTAGAACTTTTCATGTATACTCGCCATTCAAAAGATTTGATTATCCGAATTGATTCCAATAAAGATAATTGATCATATAGGTGCTATATCTAGCCATAAGGTCTTCAGAAAACCATACGAATCAAATCCATGAAGACAATCCCGCATCTGGATAAGTCTTCATTCTTCGGTTCAGAAATTATCAGTGAGGGCAGACTTTGACAGTAGAGTTTGGAATTTTTCAAACTATAACACTTGAGTCTGCAAGTCTTCAGACTAATCTTTTAGAAAGGTTTTGTCAATTTCAAAACAATAAATGAGTTTCTCTAACAGATTTCACAGAGGTTCAGCTTAAGGTGCCTACGTTCTCTTTTCCAATTCTGACGATCCATACAGATTGAAACCTACTGCCTTAGTTAGGAGTACGAGCACCGTCTTGCTGCAAGTGTAGAGTTCGCCAAGCAAAACCAAGACTCCTTCTACAGCTATGCCGTTATACGAACTTATCGCTAATGAACCCTTTCAAAATACTTTTGACACCGTATACGCATGACATAGAGGCTGCACTCCAAAAAATATAAGCCACACCTTTAAGTTTTTTCAAATTAAGGGATATTTAGACGCCTTATCTTATTCTCTGGTATAATTATTTTTTTCCTCTCCAAGTACAACCACTCCTCGCATGTTTGCAAATGGGTTTGCCACTCTCAATAATACTTATGATCGACACTCAAAAGACTATCACCAAACTTATACGATAGATAGACTAAAAAATCTCGTGTACAAATTTCAATTTCTCTTGTTTCTGATGCTGGTCAACATGCCATCTTCAATCTGATTTTTCTTCTATTTATAAGCCTCCAAATATAAATGGTGCACTTGAATATCTTAGCCATCTTATCCATATGTACGTCGAAAACCTCGCCAAAATTTCTCGTAAAATAAGTGCATAAACTTTCCTCAAATTTGGTTGTCAACTAAATCTTCTCTTGCCCGAGCAGACTTTGATGAAGCATAAAATTACTTAAAAGCATACGTTTTATCATGAAATCAAAAAGGAAATTAACAAAGAAATTCTCACGCTTCTATTTTTGTGAAGCATAACTTTTATTTAAGTAGAGTTGCCGGTCTCATAATATAATTCGAAAAGCTCATTAGGAGCTTGAGGCCATTCTCGGCTCAAATCCACTTTTCCACATGTTTGGGGCCATATCTTCATTTTATTATGTCAGTCATTTAACTGATTAGTAAGTTCAATCGATAAATCAAATATTTTTCTAGCTCAAAATGAAATGCATCATATGTAAACAGTTTGGACTGGACTCGAAATAGAAAGAAAGAAACCCGCGACTAACTATTCAGAATCGGGTTTTTGGGCTATCGATTTTTATTTGCATCCGCGACCGCAATTGGCCCAATCCAAACCATCAATTCTTACTTTGTTTGGTCATGTTTGACTTTTCTGCGGTTTCGAGAAAACTCAAACCGGACCATTTCTCGAGGGCTTCCGGCGAAAGATTCATCGTTTTTCCCAGGTTCAAGGAGAGCCCAGATTTTGACGGCAGTCTGTCTGTGATCTCCTTTTCATTTCTCTCTTTTGTTTCACGTAATAAAAACTCTAATTCGCAACCGTAAATTTCCAACACGTGCGTCGTCTCTCTCCCTTCCATAAGTTCAGTCTTCCAGAAGTGTGACCATGCAGGGGCATGGAAGCTTGGATGGGGCGTTACGTGAGAGACCTCGTTTCCTTCCTATCACTTGAAGAAACCCCACAAGAAAAGTGCTTCGTCTCTCCATCGCTAAAGCCCAGAACCCGTTCCCGCGTCCTCTCGGAGTCGTCTTCTGACGACGACCCATCTCCTCAATTTCTCTCTTCGCGCGTCGTGTTCAATCCTTGGCCCCTGCATTTCCTGCCCTCCCGAATTTTCCCGAAATTCGCGCGACAGAGATCTCCAGTCGAACCCCGATTCAACCACCCACTTCGCGTTTCTTTCAAATTTTGGAGCTTCCGGATTCTCTGAGGACCCGTTGTGCCTCCATTCTTGTCGACATGTAAATCGGCGGGATCGATCGTGGCGCGCAAAAATGGGAAGGGGCATGTGATTGAGCCTGCTTCAAGCTATCTGCAGCTTCAGAATTGCTATCAGACGCGATATTTGGGATGCATTGCTGGTGTGAACGCCCCTTCTAATCACAGACCGTCTGATGCAAGCAAGGAACTCCGAATTCTACGGGAGAGCTTGCACAGCGGTGACGCTGTGCAGACGAGGCGGTTTCTGGGTTTTGGAGTTGGCGAAGAAGGAGGTGCTTTGTCTAAAGTCTTTGAAGAGAGGCGTGTTCTGGGGTAATTCTGATTATACGTTTGAACTTGTCCTTTTATGTTTGACTTCTGTGCTTAAAATTGTCACATTTCGATCAATGGGACTTTGGCAATATAACTTTGCAGGCTGTTCTGATGCATAAGCTTGTCTGTGCCTGCATTCATGCCTTCACTGCTCTGTCTCTATCTCAGTGAAAGATTGTTACTCCCAATGGTTTGCTTGGAGAATGCAGCGACGTAGGAAGATGTTAAGCCAAACCTCATATTTTTTTGTCTATGACCGAACTCTGTGGTATTGAATTTATCTTTTTCTTTCAGTGTTGTTGCATGTTTTACTATTTGATAATTCATTAGCGTTTATCTCTGTTGTGAATGTTCAATGTGTGAATCTGCGGGTACAATTCATTTTTGCACTTATAAGTCCTCTCTTCTTGTTGTCATTGTTAAAAAAGCGATACCTTTGTTTTTAAAAAAGATGAACAAACTTTGGCGTTTCCTGTGCTTATCAGGTATTCTCCAGTGCAGTTATTTGATGTTGTTGCAGCTGTTGATCTGTATCAAGATTTTGTCCCCTGGTGTCAATGCTCGGAGATACTAAAGAGTTATCCTGATGGATCATTTGATGCCAAGCTTGAGATTGGTTTCAAATTTTCAGTAGAAAGTTATGTTTCTCATTTAGAGTTGAAAAGAACTCAATACATAAAGGTAAACTAGCTCCCAGACTACTTCCTTGCGCAGAATCATGTTTCCTTGTGTCGCTGCTTGGATGATTATGCTTGGTCAACCTACCTCCTGCTTCTTTTTATTTCTCATTTGGTCATTTCTCTGCCCCATCACTACAATAAAGTTGGTGGAATCTGCTCTTCTTGTATGTTGAACTCCATTGTGTAATCAAACTTTAGTTCGTCGTCAGTATCAAGTAGGTGTTG
This sequence comes from Eucalyptus microcorys, assembly GCA_014182515.1. Lineage (NCBI taxonomy): Eukaryota > Viridiplantae > Streptophyta > Magnoliopsida > Myrtales > Myrtaceae > Eucalyptus > Eucalyptus microcorys. The sequence continues at coordinate 22,098,908 of CM024567.1, read as the reverse complement.
AAATCATGGCGCTTGAGCAGCTGCCCATGTATAAATACATGAATTAGAACACTTACTCTTCCCATTGAATCAGAGTATATACTATGTTCATTTTGAGATCATGAGTTTATAATGTCTAGGGAGCCTTTTAAAACTGAAGTAATTTGATATCTCCTGGTTATTGAGTACTGGTTATGTAGTTCTTATTATATGAGCCACTGGTGTAGGCAATCGTGTATTAAATACTCTCTCTCTCTCTCTCTCTGAACTTCAATCCCTCTGATGTTCTTTTTCTGCAGAGCACCCTCTTTGACCATCTGATAAATATTTGGCAATTTAATTCAGGACCAGTTCCAGGATCTTGCGGCATTTACTTTTTGGTGGATTTCAAGTTTCAGTCACCACTCTATCAACAACTATGGGGCTCTCCTCTATTAGTGTGCACGATTAATCTATCTACGTGAACTTTGAAAAAATCTTTTTTTTTTCGCCAGACCTTCTGTTCTCTTTATTTTGTTTATGTGATTTGCAAACTGAAATCTAGTGAAATAGGCATGAGAGTAGATATTGTGAGATGACAGAGTATTTACATTTTTGGTCAAATGTGTAGTAAATGTTTATCAACCAAATTAGGTGAATCATATATATTGTGCAACTCCTTTCTTTTTAATTGAGGCATTTTTACCTAAGAAATCCTACTTTTGTTTCCTCACTTACATTTTCAGTTTTTTCTCTTGGTTCACTAGGGGTGATTTTTTTTTTTTTTTTTGATTGATTTCCACACAGATTGGTAGAATTTGTGATTCCATTGAAGGCTACATATTATATAAGCATTCTATTCACCTTTGTTTTCAGGCCCTCTCGAGTGTTTCACTGCGAGGGTGCTGTAGTATGACCTCTTGAGGTTGTACTGGCGACTGTGTTGCCACTGATTTGTATTGTCTATTGGTTATATGGTCATCAAATCCGATGTCTGTATCATCCTCATTGTGCATTTACAGAATTTATCCGGAGTTTTCTTTGTACTGTTACAAGTTCTGGCATGTCTCAGACCTCAACTCTGCATGTATGGTTGTTCTGGATGTATATGTTAAATCTATTCTTGGCCCTGTATTTACTCTGATGTTATATCCTCATGACTGAAGGATGCATTTACATTTGATGGGTACGATTAACTGTTAATGGGACCTAAATTTGGTTGGTCACTTAAAGTCTCATTTGAACTGAAAATTATCAGCCAACATTTTGAATTGGCAATGGCTTCCCTGTTGGCAGGTTGCCTCCATGTTTTTCAGGGAAGTGGTTTCTAGACTTGTTGGTTCGTTCAGTGAACGCTGCCGTTTGATGTATGGACTAGGGGTCCCTATTCAGGAAGATATTTATGGGCAGAGGGCTTAAAAGCGTGGTTCCTGTTCTCGGCACATACTGCATAGGAGGGACTTCGTTGCATTATAATTTCTGGTTTATTTAATAAGCTGACCTTCGTAGAGTTGTTTGCCTCTCGGGTCTCTCATAGTCTTTTTATAAGTGTAACTGTGATTCTTCCCTTTAGATTCTTTGGGACAGTAATTAAGGAGCTGTTAGCTGCTCAATGTGGCCTCACTCTCGCAGTGTTCCTAGCAAAACATCTTCGTACCATTTTTGCCATTGCTCTTCATTGATTGTTGTTGGGACTCCATGCTGAAGACATGAGTATGACTTCCTCCCCACTGGAAAGGTGCAACTAACTTATAATCTCCGTGCATCATGCAAAATTTCCTACACAAAGGTTAGGTCCCATATTGTAATAAAGTCTAGAAAGCTGATATACGACTGTACTTCTTTCCATAGGAATCCCTTCATGTGCATGAAACAGTAATGCATTTCGTACTTCAAATCCTTCTTAATACATTCAGTAACTACAAGTCAACCATCTGTAGACATGCAAAGCCGTTCCTTTTCCTTCCTTTGGGAACTTGGGAATGTACCATAGTCAATGCAGCTGGCAAAGCTCTTTCGAGTTTAGGCCTTATGCAAACACAAAACATTTTTTGAAAAAAATTTACCCCATTCAAATTAGAAATCTTATTCAAGTATGTATCCCAATGTATTAATACCGCATTACCTAAATTTTTCATTCAAAAAGGTTTTCATTGCATGTTTTGAAATTTAAGAATTGAGCTCAACAATATGTCAGAATCCAATTCCTAACCAAAAGCATTATTGCCTCATATTTCTGCATTCCCAATTCTCATAGCAGAAAAAAACTAGTCGCACCATAACTTTAGGGTAATTACCCCCTTGCATCGCAAAATGAGCTTTCGCCATGTTGTTGACATTCACCGGTAACTTTTTATGTTGATTTTGCTGGTATTCTTTTTTTCTTCAATTTACAATATTCATTTATTTATTAAATATCTGCTATTAACTTTTTGTGATGATTTAGTAACTTATTAACACACACTTTAGTACAAGTTAGAAATATATTAAAAAGTTCTCGTTAGTGTCATCTCTAATTATATATTAATCAAAAGAGTCGTTTGTAATTATTATTTTAGTCATACTTACGTATGAAATGTTAATTCTTGTATGAATCATGCAAAATCCTTGGTCAAAGTCATACCTAAATAGCATTATTTAATTTCTCCTCACCCTCAAAATGCACCTCTTTCGACTCCAACATGCAAAAGGATTCGGATTTGAAGTAGGCGGTCACAAAATCCAATTCCAACTTTCTTTATACAGCCAGACTTCTCCGCACTTCGATCCAAATCGGGTTTGGTCCATGTTCTCAAACCCTAAACAAATTAAACTGATATAGCTAAAAAGGTTTCTGCACTGCGGGGCATATGCTAGCTTAATATATATACATAATGAGGAATGACAATCAACTATTACCTTCTGCACATTTTACATGTATGTTTAGAGATAAATTTTTAAGACGATACAGATTAAGAAATTATAATATCACCCGTGGTATTTCATCTTGTTCATATAAACCCAATGCAAAGAGTTTTTGCCTAATCTTTTGTAGCTGACTAGCAACACTGCTTATGCTCATCTGACTTCCAAGCACTTCATTGGAACAACTGACTCCAATATTATATACCATAACCAAACACTCTTGAAACATGACATTGCTTTCAGGAAGCCAATGTTGAGGACCATTGGCATCGAAACGACTCTCCCTTTCTAGAAGCAAAGTGTGATATGTAATTTCCAATGCTTGTTCAGGCAAAGCTGCTGCAATGAAACTAAGGAGAGTGAAATTTTCTCTGAATTTTTCGTTGGTGGGACTCAATCCTATGAACATCTTTAGTAAAAGGATGCCATAACTGTAGATCTCACATCGCCTTCTCTCGAGACCTCGCATCATAGTGCAGATGAAATTGGGAGTGCCGATCATAAAAAATAACGTGGAGCTTAGATCATTAGAATGGGAAGTGAAGAGATTACTTGGTGGAGCATAGCCAATTGTCCCTCTTAGACCCATATAACTCATTTGATTAGCTACAATATCAAGGGACAATCTAGGGAGGAACTTCGCCAATCCAAAGTCGCCCAGCTGCGCAACCATCTGAGCATCTAAGAGGACATTGCTTGGCTTTAGATCACAATAAATGATGGGAATGTGGCATTGGTGATGAAGATAATCCAGTGTAGAAGCAACATCAATAGCAATATTTATCCTTTGAATGAAATAAACTTTTTTTGGAGGCTCGTTTCCATGAGATGGCGTTGCCTTTTGGTGTAACCATTGTTCCAAGCTTCCATTGTCCATCAAGTCATATACTATGGCCTTAAAATCATTTCCTTGATAGTCAACACTTGAGCAAACTGTTAGTATTTTTGAAAGATTTCAATGCTGGATGTTCTTTAAAACCTCGCACTCAATTATGAAGCTCTTTAGAGCATCACGACCCACTAAATGAAGCACCTTCACTGCAATGGCAATCCCGTTGTTCTCTAATACCTCCTTGTAAATAGAACCAAAGCTTCCAACACCAACCAAATTGGTTGAAGAAAAACCATTGGTTGCTTTTAGAAGTGTTCTATAAGATAAGTTCGGACATAAAACATCAATAGAACTTGAAGCTGGTTCTTGTACTGGCTTCTTCCACCAATAGAGATATATGATAGCAAGAACAAGAGCAATTCTGAGAAGGCCACAAATAACAATAGCGGACAATCTCAATACATGGACTTTTCTACTTTTGGAGCTATTGGAGACGCATTTAGGAAGTTGAAATTCCGGCAATCCACCGCAAAGCTTAGCATTCCCAATAATAGAAGTTGTGGTGGCATTGTCACGCCCTGATCCTCAGGCACGCAGACATCCTTTTACTTGGTCGATTTTAAAATGTGATATCCTAGGACTAAGTATCGCCGACCCTTTCGTTTATTAAGCACATGTGGAAGTAGTAATAAATCCCCAGACAATAAAACAATGGGATAGAAAAGCAGGGCCATAATTTTCATATTGAAATTCACAACCACACACTTACAGGGTTCACAAAAGAGGATAGGATCTCAGTCCTCATCCGGGTTGTACTCATGGTCCTCCTCATGGTCATCTTCTTCTCCAAAATCTTCATTCTCATCTGGTTCCACATTAGAGTTCTCCTCTTCAGATTCCTCCTCCTCAGGCTCCTCATCAGGGTCCTGAAATAGTTCTTCAATAACCATTGAGATCACGTCTCAGCAAATTCTACTCCCTAAGACCCGATTAGTAAACTAATACACTTTAGGGCTGCCTATGCATAACATGAGTCAGAGGACTTACCTTGGCCTTAGATTCCACCTGCATATTAGCATAGATCAAATAGGCACCCAAGCAATCACATCACTGATCGAAGTATCGATCAAATCGACCTAGTCGATTACGTTTCAATCAACCATTCACCGATCATACCATTCAATCAATCAATTCACAACATCAAATCCAAGCAATGATCAATCGACCTAGTTGATTACGTCTCAATCAACCATTCACCGATCATACCATTCAATCAATCAATTCACAACATTAAATCAAGGCAACGATCAATCGACCTAGTCGATTACGTCTCAGCTGGACCATTTCTAGGTCATTCATACCATCCCATATAACCTCCAATAGTACACTCAGTCACAGAGCCATATCAATGCTCTCGGGCGTCAACTTCACCAAGGTGACGCATACACTAGACAATTGCGTGCGTTCTTTAAGGCGTTGTTTTCGCCAGTGATATCCCAAATCACCGAACCACACATGCCTATAACGATGTACTCAATAGACAATTGCGTGCGTTCTTTAAGGCGCCGTTTTCGCCAGTGATATCCTTAATCACCGAACCACACATGCCTATAACAATGTATTCAATAGACAATTGCGTGCATTCTTTAAGGCGTCGTTTTCGCCAGTGATATCCCAAATCACCGAAACACACATGCCTATAACGATGTATTCAATAGACAATTGCGTGCGTTCTTTAAGGCGCCATTTTCGCCAGTGACGTCCTTAATCACCGAACCACGTAGGCCCATCACATTGTACCTGATTGGTTATAGCCTAGAGTATTTCCAATTCACTCTCATGATTCCATCCACTTCACAACTCATCAAAGCATTATAATTTCTAAATAAACATACTCGGGCATCTACCAATCAATCATTCAATTCCAAACAATTAAGGAACAATTCCTCAAATTGCACAATCAATTCAATTAAACACAACGTGGAGCTTAATTAAATAAACGGACTGCACCACAACAATCAGCACGAAATTCCGGTCACTAGCCATCCCAGTTGAATTTCCGGAAAATAACTAATTAAATAATTAATTTCTAAAATTTAAATAAATAAATACAATAAATTCAATTTAGCACAATATAAAACTCAATTAAATAAACAGACTACACCATGATCATCAGCATAAAATCCCGGTCACTGGCCATCCTAGTTGAATTTCCGGAAAATAAATAATTAAATAAATTAATTTCGAAAATTAATATTTAATTCCTAAAAATTCCAATTAGGCCCGAATTGCCTAATTAACACCCGATAAGGGTCGGGAAAAATCCCAAGAAGCATCCAATGAATACTATAAGCAATTATCTATCTAAGTACACTAACCAAACAACTAATATGCAGTGCAATTAACTAATAATCGCTAATCAATTCTAATCTAACCACCTAATTACACTTAACTAACACTAATCAACCTTTAAGTATAATTAGCAAACTAAGAAAATATTAGTGAGTAAAACTCACTCAAAACGACGGCATCGACGCGAGGATCGACTTTCCTCAAGGCGGGCCGAGCATCTGGGCTCGGGAAGACGGCCAAAACGGGCCAAAACCCCACTGTCATACCCATTTTCTTCCTCTCGGTTCACTACTAGTTGGGGTCGGATTCGAGGCTGAGATGGCGGAGCAAGGCCCATGAAGGGCGAAAAGAGCTTCGGTGGGGCCGAACGGTGGCCGGAAGGGGTCGAGCGGCGGCCTGAGGTGGCCGAACGAAGCTGGATAGGGGTGGCAGGAGCTGGACGGCGACTGAACCAGTGTGAGGGGAGAGATGGCAGCTTGGTGGTGGTGGTGGACGGCAGAACGGTGGGCGGCGGTGGAGCAAACGACGGTCCGGCATGGCTGCGGCTCCTTCAGGCGACGTTGGTCGCTGCTTCTGCTTCTGTCGGTCTTCACACGAAACAGAGGAGGAGAAGGAGAGCGTTGACGGCAGTTGAATGAGGGGTGAGGGAAAGGGGAGGGCGAACGGTGAGCGGCGGGGTGCACTGGCAACGTACGGGTGGTGGAGCGCAGTCGGCGACGGCGAGCTGATCCAGTTTTCTTCTCTCGGCGCTGCTGTTCTGCTTTTGTTTCTGTCTTCTTCAAACCGTGAGGGGGAGAGAGTTTACTGAGGGAGAGAATAAGAGGAGATAAGAGAGAGAGAGGATAAGTTTTGAAAAGTCAAAAAGGTGGGGAAGCAAAGTTGGAACCGATAAGGGCAGTCGGTGGGGTTTCTTGCACGTGGGAAAAGAGAGAAAGAGAGAAAGAGAGAAAGAAAGAAAGAAAGAGAGAGAGAAAGAGAGAGGGGGTGTGTCGGCCAATTGGGGTAGGGGGAAAAGAAAAAGGGAAATAAAAGAAAAAGGGTGTTTGGCCCAAAAATGGAAAAGAAATGGGAAATGGGAAGAAAGCTAAGAGAATTTCTTAAAATAGAAAATTCTCATCCCATTTTCTTTTTAATAAGCTCTATGATTTTCAAAGAAAATTCAAATTAGAGCACTTGGTCCCTAGTTGCGCTTCTGCATCCAAATTCCCTCTTAATTCTCTCTCAAAAGACTCTCATAAAATCAATTGATGTCTCACTTATCAAATTGATTATTTTCCTCATCCAAGAATCCCTCATGCTTCTCAATTAATCCTCGGCTTCAACTGAATGAAAATGGCCAATTTATTTAATCGAAATCAGAACCCGAAAATTCGGATGTTACAAGCATTCTCAAAGACTCCTCCACGTAGCAGCATGCCTTGAAAATTATTGTAAGACAAATCTAGTACTTTCAAAGAATGAAATACTGCCAAGAATTGTGGAATTTACCCGGAAAAATTGTTGTGTGAAAGATCAAGTTCTTCAATGCTTCTTAACGATCTAATTGATTGAGAAATGGACTCGTGGAAGAAACTGATGGGAGAACGGTAACAATTCAAACAATATTGAATTAACGCATCGGAATAAAATAATCTCCCCTCTTGTGTAAACCTAATAGGAATCAATATAGTAGAGTAAAATAAATACTAAGTACGCGAACACAAGAAGATTTTTTACGTGGAAAACCTCATCGATGTGAGGAGATAGAAAACCACGGGACCGGAGTCCACCCGAAAATCTTCACTATCAACAAAATTGGGTGAACAATGTTATTCTTTAGCAAATACTAGAGGTACATAGCAACAAAGACCTCAAAGAACATAATTCTTGGCAATACACATGAATTTCACAAGAGAACAAGGATAAATCTGACAAAAAAATGCAGGTTTTGATCAATCCATGAAAAAACTGATGTAGGGAGCTTCAAACGAAAATCAAACCGTTCAGATTCGAGAAGATTGCGCCATGAACATGCTGACAAAATTTCAGCTCAATCGAACCACGAATTGACATCCGATGCCAGCTTGATGTAAATCAGACTTTGCCATAACCCCCAGATTTTCTGCTTTCTATTTTTCTCTTGTTACTACGTCCTTTTGCGGCTACCACTTTTTAAAGATAGTGAGAAACTTTATTTCTCCATATGATTTATCATATGGGCTTAAGCCCTTTTGAGCTTACAATTCATTAGGCTTCCTCCATATAGGAGTGAACTCAGCTAACAAATCTCCCCCTCACGACAATGTGGAGGGATTCACCATCCCTGCCATCATGATTCGTATGAATTTTCTCAAGTTCCAACAACTTTTCATCTAGAACATCCCTTATCCAATGATATCTAACATCAATATGTTTTGATTTAGAATGAAAATATGAATTCTTACCAAGATGAATTGCGCTTTGATTATCACAAAATAGCATATACCTCTTTTGCTTGAATCCAAGTTCTTCTAAGAACTTCTTCATCCATAGCATATCTTTACTAGCTTCAGTCGCTACAATAAATTCAGCTTTGGTTGTAGAAAGTGCAACACACTTCTGCAATCTTGACTTCCATGACATAACTCCACGTGCAAAAAAAATCAAATATCCAGAAGTAGATTTACAATTATCAATATCTCTTGCCAAGTTGGAATTTGTGTATCCAACTAACTCAAGTTTCCCGGTCCCAAAACTGAGTTTCAAATTTAAAGTTCCCCGAAGATACCTCATAATCCAATTCACTACATTCAAGTGCTCTCTGCCTAGATTTGACAAATAGCGACTAACAACGCCAACTGCATGCGCCAAGTCTGGGCGTGTACATACCATCGCATATATTAAGCTTCCTATAGTTGAGGCATATGTAACACTTTCCATATCTTTCTTCTCTTTATCAGTTATAGGATTTTGCTTCATATTTAACTTAAAGTGGGCAGTAATAGGAGTACTAACCACTTTAGTCTTGTCCATGTAAAATTTCTGAAGGATCTTCTCGATATATTTCTCTTGCGACAAAAACAACTTCTTAGCATCTCTGTCTCGGGTAATTCTAATGCCAAGAATTTGCTTCGCCGAGCCCAAGTCTTTCATGGCAAAAGACTTGCTCAACTGTTTCTTCAATAACTCAATTCTTGAAGTATTCATGCCAACAATCAACATATCAGCAATATAAAGCAAGAGAATAATAAATTCATCATCAGAAAATTTTTGGACAAACACACAGTTATCTGAGGAAGTCTTCTTATAGCCCTGTTTTGTTATAACTAACACAAACTTTTTGTACCACTGCCTTAGTGCTTGTTTTAGGCCATAGAGACTTTTCTTCAATTTGCACACATAATTCTCTTTCCCTTTTACTTTAAAACCCTCAGGTTGTTCCATGTATATCTCTTCCTCCAAGTCACCATGTAGGAAGGCTGTTTTGACATCCATTTGCTTAATTTCCAAATTTAGGGTAGCTGCCAAGCCTAGTACCACACGGATAGAGGACATTTTCACTACCGGAGAAAATATATTATCAAAATTAATACCCTTTCTCTAACCGAATTCCTTAATAACCAATCTAGCTTTGTACCATGATTGTGAAGTATGTTCATCTTACTTCAACCTATATACCAACTTGTTCTTCAAAGCTCTTTTACCTTTAGGTAACTTCACCAACTCAAAAGTATGATTATCATAAAGTGACTACATCTCATCTCGCATAGCATCAAACCAATTGCTTTTATACTCATCTTCTATTGCTTCTGCATAGCACTCTAGTTCACCTGCATCAGTCAATAATACATACTCATCTTCAGAATACCTGGTGGAAGGTCGTTGGTCTCTAACGGATCTCCTGACTGGAACATCTAGTGGAACATCTAATTGAGCCTTTGGTTCAGGAATAGTATTACCTGTTTCAATATGTTCAGGAACATGTGTGTTATTTGGAACATTGACTTCCTGCTGCTCTTCATCAACCTGTGTAGGAATATTTGTAAGATGAACTGGATCCAAATCAATCAAATTATCACTAACCTGTGGTGCTAAAATCATTTATGCTTTCTTAATATCCTCTATTGTTTGATCTTCCATAAACACAATATCTTTGTTTCTTACAATTTTCTTTTTAACCGGATCATAAAATTTGTAACCAAGCATATCTTGTCCATAACCAATAAATATGTACTGTCGTGTTTTTACATCAAGTTTAGACCTCTCATATTTGAGAATATGCACAAATGCTTTGCACCTAAATACACGCAAATAATCATAAGAAACATCTTTGCATGTCCAAACTCTATTAAGAACATCAAACTCTAAAGGAACTCATGGAGTAAGATTTAATACATGCACAATTGTACTTAAAGCCTCACCCCAAAAGGATCCAGGTAGCTTTGATTGTGAAATTAAGCATCTTACCCTTTTAACCAGTGTTCTGTTCATTTTCTCAGCTAAGCCTTTTAACTGAGGCATCTTGGGAGGTGTCTTTTGATGTCAAATACCTTGTTGTTTGCAATATTCATCAAAAGGTCCAATATACTCTCCCCGTTATCGCCCGATGCATTTCAATTTCTTTCCAGTCTGTCTCTTAACTGAAGCCTGAAATTGCTTAAAAGCATTTAATACTTGATCTTTAGTTTTCAAGGTATGAATCCAATTTTTCCTTGAAAAATCATCTATGAAGGTAACAAAATAAAGAGAGCCACCAAGTGATTTTGTTTTCATAGGGCCGCAAACATCAGAATGCACCAAATCTAGTATACCTGACTTTCTTGAAGGAGGGGAGCTTTTAAATGCAACTCTGTTATATTTTCCTGCTAAACAGTGAGCACACTTCTTTAGCGTCAAACTTTTCAATCCTGAAAGGAGCTTCTTCTTAGCCAATATTGACAAACCCTTCTCACTGATATGATTGAACCTCTTATGCCATAACTTAGCTGCATCTTCGCTGTCTACTGCATTAATTTTGTCTGTAGACAACTTTGCTTGCATAATGTACAACGAATAATATTTTTCACCTTTAACCACAACAAGAGAACCTGTGGTGAGCTTCCATTGACCATTACTGAAGGTGCTGCAATAGCCCACATCATCCAACTTGCTTGTAGAAATCAAATTCAAGCAGATATCATGTATATATTTAACATTATTTAATACTAACCTTGTGCCATTGCTAGTTTCTAGGCACACATTACTGATGCCTACAACTTGAGCTAGCCCATTGTTTCCCATCTTCACAGATCCAAAGTCACTTGACCTGTATGATGTAAAGAAATCCCTACGAGACGTAGCATGAATAGATGCACTACTATCAATTACCCAACTAGTATCATGAGATACAAAATTCACCACATCACTATAAAAAATAATGAGAAAGTCTTCTTTAAATGCAGTAACACGATTGTCATCACTGTCATTATCATTTTTCTTCTATTTACCTTTCTCCTTTTGTTTCCCCCTTTTTAACTGGCGACAAAACCTCTGAATACGTTCCTTCTGATGACAATAATGGCACTCAACATTAGCAAATTTATTATACTTACCTCTGCTTTTATCTCGACTTTTATCTCTATTTCTCGGACCTCAAGACTCATTTCTTCCCCTTTTCTCAACAACCAAGGCATCAGAATGTAAAGAGGACGATCCTTGTGTCTTCCTTCTCATCTCTTCATTCAAAATACTACTCTTGACCAAATCCATGGTAATCGTACCATCCGGGACAGAATTAGACAAAGATGTTTGAAACGTCTCCCATGAGTCTAGCAAAGTACCAAGCAACCATAGTGCTTGTATCTCATTATCAAACTTGATTCCCATCACAGCAAACTGATTTATAATTCATTGAAAAGAATTTAAATGATCAGTCAAACGAGTACCATCTTGATATCTTAGAGCTATCATCTGTTTGATCAAAAATAACTTATTATTCCCAGTCTTTCGAGCATATAACTGTTCGAGCTTATCCCATAAACTGTGTGCATGTGTTTCCTCAATAATATGGTTCAAAACATTATCATCCACCCACTACCTAATATAACCACACACTTGACGATGAAATATAGACCATTCAGCATCAGTTTTATTCTCTGGTTTCTCCTCGGCAAATACGGGCAGATAAAAATCTTTCACATATAAAAGGTCTTCCACATTCCCTTTCCAAGTATGATAATTCGAACTATTCGGTGTAACCATTCTACTCGTATTTGTTTCCATTGTTTAATACAAGGCAGAAAAATCAAGTAATAACCAGATGCTCTGATACCACTCTAATGGGAGAACGGTAACCATTCGAACAATATTGAATTAACGCAGCGGAATAAAATAATCTCCCATCTTGTGTAAACCTAATAGAAATCGATATAGTAGAGTAAAATAAATACAAAGCATGCGAACACAAGATGATTTTTTATGTGGAAAACCTCCTCGATGTGAGGGGATAAAAAACCACGGGACCGGAGTCCACCCGAAAATCTTCACTATCAACAAAATTGGGTGAACAATGTTCTTCTCTAGCAAATACTAGAGGTACATAGCAGCAAAGACTTCAAGAACATAATTCTTGGCAATACACATGAATTTCACAAGAGATTAAGGATAAATCTGACAAAAAACATAGGTTTTGATCAATCCACGAAAAACCTGATGTAGGGAGCTTCAAATGAAAATCAAACCGTTCGAATTCAAGAAAATTGCACCACGAACATGTTGACAAAATTTCAGCTCAATCGGACCACGAATCGACCTCCGATACTAGCTTGATGTAAATCAGACTTTGCCCCAACTCCCAGATTTTCTACTTTCTCTTTTTCTCTTGTTATTACGTCTTTTTGCGGCTATTACTTTTTAAAGATAGTGAGAAACCCTATTTCTCCATATGACTTATCATATGGGCTCAAGCCCTTTTTGGGCTTGCAACTCATTGGGCTTCCTCCACATATGAGTGAACTCAGCTAACAGAAATTGCCCCCCATACTCAATGATAGCAAGGTGACGCAATCACCTAAACTATTTGGAATTTCACCTCCTAACATGTTTTCGAAGATGTCCAATGTAGTCAAGAATCTCAAGTTGCCTAAGTCCAAAGCCCTAGTCAGTGATGAAAGAACCATAATTTGTGAGGGTATGGTACCACTGAGATCGTTACTAGAAAGATCAAGCAGGTTCAACATTTGGCAGTTAGACAGTGTTGAAGGAATTTGACCCTGAAAGTTGCTCCTAGCTAAAAATAGTACGCTCAACTTGGTTAGATTTCCTAGAGAAGATGATGGGATTGTCCCTCCTAGGTTGGTATCACCTAATTGCAATAATGACAAATTTCATAGGTTTCCCAAATTTGAGGGGAGAACACCTAAAAACTTGTTTCTGAACATATCCAATATTTCAAGGTTCACAAGATTTTCAATATGTCCCGGAATTTCTTTATATAGTAGATTCTTACTCACATCAAATATTGTGAGGGTGGTGGATAAGTTACCTATGCAATTAGGCAGCACTCCGCCATAACTGTTGCGAGGAATAATCAACATCTTTAACTTTGTGGCATTTGTCAGTGAGCAAATGAAGTTCAAGTCTTCAGGTTTTCCATGTCTGAGCTGTCTGTTGAAAGTGGTGAACACTTGAAGCTCATGTAGATTTTCCAAAGAAGGCACTCTACCTGAAAGTTTGTTATGTAAAAGTTGAAGTAACTCTAACTTTGTGCAATTTGATATTGATGGAGGAACCTGTCCATCAAATAGGTTCATGCCAATGCTAAAAACCCGAAGATTTGGAAGTGTAAGTCCTATGTCTGCAGGAAGACTCCCTCGTATTTGGTTGACTCCTACATTGAAGTTAGTTTGAGAAGAGAGATTCAGAACTCTAGTTGGAATTGGACCGGATAGTTTGTTTATTGCCACATGAAAGTATTGTAATTTCGATAGGTAGATTTGATAACGAATCGACTTGTTCAGGAATTTTTCTGGTTAGTTGGCTGAAATCAAGAATGAGGCTAACAAGATAAGATAAAGCTGTTATGTTTTCGGGAATCTTACCAACCAATGAATTGTTCCCAAATCGTAAGATTCGTAGGCGGCTCAACCGGCTAATTTGCGAAGGGATTTCATGATCAAAATTGTTGTTTTGGAGCCACAATTCTCTTAATAAGCTGAGGTTCCCAGTATGTGGAGAGATTGACCCGAAAAGATTCTGCGAATGTAAGTCTAGTATTATGACCCTTTGGTGCCTGTGACCGCATGTGACACCATACCACTAGCAGAACCCCATGCTATCATTCCACAAGTTGAGCACACTAAAAGGATCCTCGGTAATTCCGGTCTTAAATGCAAGTAGAGAGAATTTGTCGGTTTCGTTTGTGGCAGAAGATACTTGGGTAAAGTACAATGCAAGCACAATACCAATAAGGAAATGGCATGATTGAAACTCTGCAAAGCTAATGCTTTGAGGTTTCATATCTAGAAAATTGAGAAGAAACAAGAGACATTAGTACATGCTAACTCAACCGGACGTGAAGAGATTTATAAATTACAAAGAGGTGGTCCTTTTTTAGGCGGCAGCTTGTGAAGGAGACCTGTCAACTGTCAATCATGGATTTGTTCACTCCACATAATGCGACTACGAATCCTAAAAAAGAAAAGGGAAAGGCAAAAAAAAAAGAAAAAAATTCAAACAATATAAAAAAATTATAAAAAAATGTTTATGTTAGTTCCGGCTATGCCACGTAGGACGATCAATTTCCACATTAGTGGTTTTTGGCTTAAAGTAGTAGGATATATTGAATTGGTACTAATGTGAAAATGTTAGGAATTAAATTTGTTCAATTAAAATGTTTAAAACTGAATTGGTACCGATGCAATAAGTTTATGAATTTTTTGATACTTTTATGACGGATATGAAAAGGCGTGACATGTGCTGAGAATGATTCCTTAACCAAAACAAGAGTAATCATTCGTGGAATGAGATCGACCATTGACCTATCAACTTCGTAGAAGAATTCGTAGCACTCATTGCACAAGATCGCAACAACATTTTTCCATTCATCATGTCTTTTTTTCCATGTAGGCACATTGACAAGAGGTCCTCAATTCGTGAACAATGGACACTGGCACAGCTGCTACTCTCACCTAATCAACAAATAGTTCCACTGAAGGTAAAAGAAGCTGCTCCGAAACAATGTATGCATTGCAACGAAGAGAAATAGAATCCAAAACGTATATCTCGAGGAAGTCGAGCAACTTCAATAGTGGTCGAGATGTTGGCATACACAGCACAGGTCTTTTGGCTTGCGCCTTTACAAGTGCGTGTATTCGGGGATGGATGACGAGCTCATTTAGATGGCTTCCATCTATTGACTTGAAGTCAACTAGTGCCTACAAAGTCCTAAGGTCCCCCACTCTGGAAAAGAAACTGGAAGGTTGATGATCAAATTGTGATTTCGGAGATGGAAAATGGACACATTTAGATGGCTTTCCAGCTCTTGACTTGACGTCAACCGATGCCTACAAAGTCCTTAAGTCCCACATTATAGAAAAGAAATGAAGATTGATGGTCAAGCGGAATTGATGAGCGGGATATCGTCATTAACGACCATCACTTGACTAACAACAGCTTAATCACTCATAATCATCTCACGATTGATTAATAAACCAGACTTGAAGAGATTTATGAATTATAAGGAGGTGGTCCTTTTTGAGGCAGCAGCTTGTGAAGGAGACCTGTCAACTATCAATCATGGACTTGTTGACTCCACATAATGTGGCTACGAATACTGAAAAAGATAAGGAAAGAAAAAAAAATTCAAACAACATTAAAAAATTATAAAAAAATGTCTAAGCTAGTGCCGGTCATGTCACATAAGATGGTCGACGTCTACGTTAGTGGTCTTTGGCTTAAAGTAGCCTGATAGACTGAATTGGTACCAATGTAAAAAAGTTCAGAACTAAATTTGTCCAATTAAATGTTTAAGATTAAATTGGTACCAATACAACAAGTTTATAACTTTTTTCATATTTTTCCTGTCACGACCTCGACTCCATCCCCAGAGTCACAAGTAGCAATGGTTATTTTTGCGACATCCCAAGTGCATCGCCACCCATTTCTTTTTATTTTTTTATTTTATCTTTTCATTAAGCACATGCGGAAGCGTACATACAACACTCGGACAATAACAAGCAGCTAGGAAAACAATCATTTACAAACACACAATTACATTAGCTATGTTTACAAGCCATTTATTACGGGCTGTTATATTTACAACTACCACATCTTCAAAAGGTCAAGGTAAACTTAGCTCCTTTAGCAAGATTACAACTCTCAAAATTGACGTGAAACTTCCACGCCTACAAGACTGAAAGGATGAGGGGTGAGTTTTGGGGAAACTCAGTAAGTAAAACCCCTAATTCTCTACTAGGAGGACATTTCATCATCAAAATCTAGTAGATGCAACACTCATAATGTAATGACAATGGCAGATTAATAGCAAACTTATTACTATCCTCGACTACATGTAGATGTCCATTACCGCATACTTCAATGCACACCAATGAACACATCCACATATCATACTTATGCATATACTGGCACTCATGAAAATTCATTTATCGTTGTCCTGGCTCAACCAGGTCCTCCTGGCTCAGCCAAAGCATTCGGCTTCAAGCTAGGCATTCTGTCTCAACCAGGGCATCCTGGCTCAACCGAGGCATCCTAGTGCTAGCTCACTAAGGCATCCGGGCTCAACCTAGGCATCCTGACTCAACCAAGGCATCCCGGGGCTAGCTTACCTGAGGCATCCGGGCTCAAAACCAGGCATCCTAGCTCAATCAGGGCATCCCGTTCAATGAACGAGGCATCGCCACCAATACTATATGGCGATGGACGCTTTTTTCTCTTTAAGTGCATCACACAAGCTAGTTTTTCATCTCTTATCTTAGCCAACGTATGCAAGGCCCGAGGGCGTGCTCATTCAAGTGAGTGTGCCATGATCCTCAACATCATATTATAAAATATGCCGGGAACAATTATTGGTTTGTGGCTTGGGTCGCATGCTTAGGCCATCGCGACTTGACGTCGATTTGAAGCCAAGCGAACCTTGAACTCGTCCTGGGGCGTGAACACACTCAAATATGCAAACATGAGCAAACACACAAAAGAACATTACAACATACACATGGCTTACATGGGTGAGCACACCACTAAACTCGACAATGTAGGCTACGCCCTAGCCAAGAGTTAGAGATTCTACTTACCTTCGATGAACCTCGATGAACTATAAGTGATCTTACCAAGAAAGGGTCGTCTTGCGAGGTGGTGGGCGAGTAAGGCAGAGATAGGAAGATGGCATGCAAGAAAGAATGAGGGGAAGAAGTGACCAAAGGATGACGATGAATGTGGGTGGTCCTCCTATTTATAGGCCAAGCCAAGCTTTATTAACGGTCCTAACTTATTCTTCAAGGAAAATCCTATCATCATGATTACCGAATTTTCTTATTGTCACCTAGTGAGTCATACCTTCATTTAAGGACTAGCCTCCAAGGAACATGTGTTACTTATTCTCCAAGTCACTCCTAATTGGTCCACCTAAGCTTGTGAGTCACCATTTCATCATTACTTGGCCTAACTTAATCTCCAAGGAAAATCTTATGCAATGATGATCAAATCCTCAAATGGCCACCTAAGCTAGTGATTCATCCCTTCATTTAATGCTTAAGATATGGCAATCATAAGTCTTGGATTTTTGGCACATTTTTCATGGTTTTTCTTGCTTATGAAGCCAAGCATTCTAGAGCCTTCCATCATATGGTTCACTTAAGTCATAAATCACTAACTTATTTACCAAGGCAAATCTTTTGGCATTATTACATAATCTTAAGATGGACACCTAAGATGTTGACAAGGCTTCCTCCTCAAGTTGGGTGTGCAACCACTTCCTCTCCAAGTTTGGCGTGTGACCTCCCATTATAAGTTGAAGAACAGTTTCAAACAACTTTCGAAATCAGTGTCATTACCTTATCAAACGGACTCAAAAAATTATAAACTTTTAATATGTTGTAGAGAAGACCTTAGAAAACATTTTTCATGAAGGAATCCAAGCTAAATTTATTCTGCAGAAAGAGGAACAAATCATTGAATACAACCTAAAAATTCGTCTGTTGAGCAGATTAACGGTCAGAGAGAGAGAGAGAGAGAGAGAAAGAGAGAGAAAGAGAGAGAGAGAGAGAGAGAGAGAGAGAGAGAGAGAGAGAGAGAGAGAGATTTATTTCGAAATCCAAATCTTCACAAATGTCACGCTTCGAAACTCGAGCGTGCGCACATCTCTCGGTGGTCGATAAAATTGCGACACTCCTAGGACGTGTCGCCGACACAATCGATTCATGCACATGTGGAAGCGAAATAAACAATCACCAGACAACAATCAACATGGGATAGAAAAACATGACAACCATATAAAACAAACCACACTTTTATAAACATCTAGGTTTATACACAAAGCTAGCCTGTGAACTAGGGCCTAACTCCAAAAAGAAGAGCCATCAAACCATCTAGGCACTAGACTCCTCATCCATGGGCTCCGGGGGCTTCGGGTCTATCACGACACCATTATGAGTGTTGAGATCCATCGGGTGAGCTGCTTCCCACAGCCCAGTCCTAACAGGAAGCCTGTCGAAACCCAGCAGGGGTCCCTCTTGACCCCGTTGTCGAAAGCCAATGAACCATGCTATGAATCAGTGATGCACTAACTGAGGTAGTCCCTCATCAACCCATACCACGGACCCAACTAGCTCCCGAGTTAAGGTGGTCCCGGGAATAGGGATGAAGGTATGCTTAAAATCCATCGTCTGCGGAACCCCATACTGCACGTGACGCTTCTCCATCTAAGGACTTGAAAAAAGTTAAACCCACGACAGGGTGAGACAATGTCTCAGCAAGTCTACGCCCTAAACCCCGATTAGGAAGGAAATACACCTAAAGGCGGCCTAATTACACAACCAATGAGACTCACCTCGCCTCAGTTCTTCTTGCACGTCAGTACAGTTCACATAACAGATATATGCAATAATAACACTCAACAATTGGAATGCCTCAACTTATATTTCAAGCAATCATAGGGGTTCCGATTATAAGGCCAAATCGTTATGACACGTCCCATTCCATGCCATACAATTTTGTCTCATAATTAGATGCGGTTATATCTCACTTAGACACGTGTTCCAATTAATTACAGCCCCATGGGCATGGTCTACTCGACGTTTGGCGATCTTCTGGCGTAACTAGGCATCGTCTTGCCTCATCAAGCACGGCGTCATCTATCCATCAACGGCATTCACGAAGGAGCATTAGTCCAGCCTTTACTACGATTGACATTTGTTGACAATGGCATTCCATATAGGAGCATTGCTCGGTGTAAACACTCGCGATGGGTTCTCATACCGTTCACACGCACATCCAATCCCGGCCAAGAACATTGTACTTTGTACTCAAATGCCTCAATTAAAATAATGCACTTGGCCTATTTTCTTCATATTAAAAACACTCGGTAAAATAATCGTGTGTGGGTATGGGTACACGGTTAGCTCGAACCAGAAAAAGTGATACTCTCCCTTTTAAAAATCCCACTATTTGATATGGTACTTAAAAACATTTTTGGCGTAAAAAACCGACACCCGGTATTTTCTAATTAAATCCCAAAATTTCATAACTTTAAAATAATAACTGAAAATCAACAATCATCACTCAATTGCACAATCTAGCAATCAATTGCACAAACTAATTACACCACAGCAATCGGCACGAAATTCTGACGATTGGCTATCTCGGTATAATTTTCGGAAAATATTAAATAATTAAATAAATTACAAAATTAATTAAATAAATGCCAAATAATTAAATAAATGCCTAATTAAGCTAAATACACTAATCTAGCCACCTAATTGGACTTAAATAAATAATGCACTAAGCTAATTAAATCCTATAATCTAATTAACCCTTAACTAAATTAATCTAACCACCTAATTAGCCTAATTAACTAACTAAATCACTAATTACACTAATCTAACCACTTAAACCAATCTTAAGCTAAGCTAATTATCCCCTAAGCATAATTAACTCCCTAAGTAGAGTTTAACAAGTAAACTCACCGGATTTGCGAGCCGATGAGTTCACAGCGACGGCAACGCGGAGGTGAGTGAAACACGAGCCTACGGCGACACCGAACGAGGCTTGGAAGGGCTTGTAAATGGGCCACGAAGCTCACATCCCAATTGTGAGGTTTGGCTCTATCCAAGGGCTGAGAGGGCTGGACCGAACGGTTCGGCTTGGTTGGAATGGGCTAGGCGGATGGCGAACGGTAGTGGCGAGACTAGGCGGGGGCGACGGTGGCTTGGACGGGCGGCAGAGGTGTCTCGATTGGCTAGACAAAAGGCCTAGCGGATGGCGAGCAGGCGCGGAACCAGCAGAGACGCGCAGATGAGCAGGACGGCTTGCGGGCGGAGCTCGGGTGCTCGCGGGCAGCTTGGACGACGGCAAAGGGGTGGTTGACGGCTTGGAGGCTTGGCTGGCTGGTTCTCCGGTCTATTGGCTAATTTTAGAGCTCGAAAACAACAACAATGGAAGCCAAGCAAGCAAGAAGGAAGAAGAAGGGCTACTGCGCCTGGCTAAGGGGACAAATGGGCCACAAAATCTTCACAAAATATCCCAAACCATCATCACTTGGCCCCCACCAGCCTTAGCCATATCCACAACCCACGTTCCCTCACCAATCTTCTCCAAGAAGCCAAGGATGGTGCTGAAATGTTACAGCCCCCCCATGGCTACGAATTTTGCAACATTTACCTTCAATTCAACTCAATTCCATTCCAATTCAACCCAATTCAATGGCCAAAATGCCAAGGTAAGAGCCCACCCTCAATTCCACAATTTTCCTCACCAATTAATCCAACTTGAAGGCCAAAGGTGTACCTAAATTGGCCTATTCGAATTTTCCGGTCCAATTTCGCCAAATCTCGATTTTTCGCTGAAGATCCAAACTTGCCGAAAATTCGTCGAAGGATGAGTCGACATTCCTAAAATAAATCCTGACATGCCAGAACTTTTAATTTCTGAAACCAAATTCAATTTCACGGTTAATTTTAACCAGACACGATTTTAGCGTAACCTAATTTACCGGGTAACTTTTAGGAATTTTTAGTGCATTTGACCCGTGGTCGATTATTTTCAAGCCACATTGTGCATCTTGGACACATTGGAGACTTTTGATTATTGTAAAAATCTTGAGGTTTCAAATACGGACATAGGGTACAAAAACGACAAAAAAATCGATCTAGTGTCGATCGACAAGAATTTTGCAATCAGGTGGAATCACTCACACTTTAATTACATGCCTCTATCAAATCAACCTATCTCTGGTCTCTAATCGATTTTAACTGTACTGTAATGACCCTTGTAGATTAGCATGGTCGAGCAGTCGATTTCTGGTTGAATTCTCAAGTCAGTTGCGTTTAGATTCCTTAACGGCTTCACCTAATAGATTAGTTATCTCATGAGTGATTAGCTCAGAGAAAAATACTATAGGCGCGTAAATGAAAAGCCCATTTCATTTAGTCGAAAGCAAGGTTGAAAATCAGGATGCCACAACAAAACTCTTTGAAATTTTAATATTTTGTAGATATAAATGTCATTTAAAACTTTAATGAAGGAAGCATGATTAAATTTGAAAGGGAAAAGTTTATAAAAATTCGAGAAGGCAACTTGGTCATCGTTTTCACTACACGGGACAAGTTCCAGACGGTGAAATGATAGGGACGAAGATTGGGCCTTCGTCCCTATCATTTCACCTCATAAAAATATGAAATTTAAGTATCTTTTAGATAAAGATGTTTAGAACAACTTTCATGAAGAAAGTTTCTTTAAATTCGCATCACAAAAATCTGTGTAAAATTGGCAAATAGCAAAGGTCCAGAAATTTCGAAAATCAAAGGTGGCAACCTTAGTTGGGAAAGGGAGGCATCCCACTTGGTCAAGAAGCATTAATTGTTGGGCACCCTTATCTCCCAAGTTTCCAACTAAGTCTTAGGTTAGCTTGGACACTTCATCTCGGCATTGAATAACTAGGAGCCAAATGTAATTAATGTGTTCTTAGTTTGTCTAAGAAGGTTTGACTTGCTTGCTCTTTCTTCTAATGAATGTGTAGTCCATTTCTTGGCCTCCAAGATCTCTTACTTAGTTTAGGGTCATAACTAGGCTAGGCTATAAGGACACATAAGCCTTTACATTCATCATCCTCATTTAATGCTTTTCAAACTTGTTCACATTTTTCATTTTTCCACACTTATTTTCTAGGAATGTTTGACTAAGTTAAGGCCTATATAGCTTAACCTCCTAGTTGGGACCAAAATAAGGGTTGAAATCAAGGATGTTACAACTCTCCCCCCCAAAAAAAATTTCGTCCTCAAAATTTAACTGTTCACCTGGTCGTCCAAAATGATGTGGGTATCAATGCTTCATGCTTTCCTCACTTTCCTATATTGCATCTTTCGTTCTATGGTGTCGCCATAGGACCTTAACTAAGGGAATGACCTTATTTCACAAGACTTGCTCTTTCCTATCCATGATCTACACCGGCTCCTCAACATACGACACTCTGTCGTTTACTTCGATCTTCTCGAAGTTCAGCACGTGTGTCGGATCTGACTCATATTTTCTCAACATCGTTATGTGGAACACATCATGTACTTGAGCAAGCCTCGATTGTAAAGCTAGCAAGTAGGCTGAATTCCCCATTCTTTCAAGAATTTCAAAGGTCCTCCGTACCTTGGGCTTAGCCTTCGTTCGCCTTTCCACTGCACACTCTGATTATTATTCCTTCAAATGGTAAACAGTCAACATGACTAGTTCTATTGTTTCCTATCGTTGTCACCTAATCCTGAGTACTCATAGGACAAATCTATAGAACAACCATAGGAATTCTAAGGGAACTTTTTATTGTGGTACCACAATAACAAGTTAGTAATCACGAACTACCGTTAGAAGATCAATCAACCAATCACATGCACAAGGTGTTTTCCTAGCTAACCATCCCATATCCCAACGCACCTTATCACTTCAGATAATAACCCCACTCTAATACCAAAACTGTCGCAACCCCGACTTCATCCTCAGAGTCTTGAGTAGTAAGGGTTATTTTTGCGACATCTCAGGCGCGTCACCATCCCATTTTTTTTTTTTTATCTTTTCATTAAGCACATATGGAAGCGTACATACAACACCCGAACAACAACCAGTAGTTAGGAAAACAACCATTTACAAACACATAATTACATTAGCTACATTTACAAGCCCTTTATTACGGGCCGTTATATTTACAACTACCACATCTTCAAAAGGTCGGGGTAAACCTTACTCTAGTGAGATTACAACTCCCAAAATTGACGTGAAACTTCCACACCTACAAGACTGAAAGGATGAGAAGTGAGTTTTGGGGAAACTTAGTAAGTAAAATCCCTAATTCTCTACTAGGAGGACATCTCATCATCAAAATATAGTAGATGCAACACTTGCAATGCAATGATGATGGCAGAATAATAGCAAACTTATTACTATTCTCGACTACATGCAGATGTCCATCACTGCATACTTCAATGCATGCTTATCTTTGGCACATCAATGAACACATCCACATATCATGTTTATGCATATATCGGCACTCATTAAAATTCATTTATCGTCGTCCTGGCTCAATTAGGCCCTCCCAGCTCAACCGAGGCATCCAGCTTCAAGCTAGGCATCTTGGCTCAACCAGGGCATCCCGGCTCAACCGAGACATCTTGACGCTAGCTCACCAAGGCATCCGGGCTCAACCCAGGCATCTTGACTCAACCAAGGCATCCTGGGGCTAGCTTACCTGAGGCATCCGGGCTCAAACCTAGGCATCTTGGCTCAATCAGGGCATCCCGTTCAATGAACGAGGCATCGCTGCTAATACTATATGGCGACGGACGCTTTTTCTTCTTTAAGTGCACACACAAGTGCATCACACAAGCTGGTTTTTCATCTCTTATCTTAGCTAATGTATGCAAAGCCCGAGAGCATGCTCATTCAAGTGAGTGTGCCATGATCTTCAACATCATATTATAAAATATGCCAGGAACAATTATTGATTCGTGGCTCGGGTCGCATGCTTAGGCCATTGCGACTTGACGTCGACTCGAAGCCAAGCGAACCTTGAACTCGTCTCGAGGTGTGAACACACTCAAATATGCAAACATGAGCAAACACACAAAAGAACATTACAACATACACACGGCTTACACGGGTGATCACATCACTAAACTTGACAATGTAGGCTATCGCCCTAGCCAAGAGTTAGAGATTCTACTTATCTTTGATGAACCTCAATGAACTATAAGTGATTTTACCAAGAAAGGGTTGTCTTATGAGGTGGTGGGCGAGCAAGGCCGAGAGAGAAAGAGGGCGTGCAAGAAAGAAGGAAGGGAAGAAGTGACCAAAGGATGAGGATGAATGGGGGGGGGGTCCTCCTATTTATAGGCCAAGCCAAGCTTCATTAACGGCTCTAACTTATTCTTCAAGGAAGATTCTATCATCATGATTACCGAATCTTCTCATTGCCACTTAAGTTAGTAAGTCATACCTTCATTTAAGGACTAGCCTCCAAGGAACATGTGCTACTTATTATCCAAGCCACTCTTAATTGGTCCACCTAAGCTCGTGAGTCACCATTTCATCATTATTTGGCCTAACTTAATCTTCAAGGAAAATCTTATGCAATGATGATCAAATCCTCAAATGGTCACCTAAGCTAGTGATTCATCCCTTCATTTAATGCTTAAGATATGGCCATCATAAGTCTTGGATTTTTGGCACATTTTTCATGGTTTTTCTTGCTTATGAAGCCAAGCATTCTAGAACCTTCCATCATATGGTTCACTTGAGCCATAAATTACTAACTTATTTACCAAGGCAAATCTTTTTGCATTATTACATAATCTTAAGATGGACACCTAAGATGTTGACAAGGCTTCCTCTTTAAGTTGGGCGTGCAGCCCCTTCCTCTCCAAGTTTGGTGTGTGACCTCCCATTATAAGTTGAAGAACATTTTCAAACAACTTTCGAAATCAGTGTCATTACCTTATAAAAAGAACTCAAAAAATTATAAACTTTTTCATGAAGGAATCCAAACTAAATTCATTCTATGGAAAGAGGAACAAATCATTGAATACAACCTAAAAGTTCGTCCGTCGAGCAGATTCAATGGTTATAGAGAGAGAGACTCATTTTGAAATCCAAATCTTCACAAAAATATTTGAAATTTTAATATGTTGTAGATATAAGTGTCATTTAAAACTTTCATGAAGGAATCATGGTTAAATTTGAGAGAGAAAAGTTTATAAAAATTTGAGAAGGCAACTTGGTCACTGTTTTCACTACACGGGACAAGTTCCAGACGGTGAATGATTGTGCCTTTGTCCCTACCATTTCACCTTAGAAAATATATGAAATTTAAGTATCTTTTAGATCAAGATTTTTAGAACAATTTTCATGAAGGAAGTTTCTTTAAATTCGCAACACAAAAATCTGTGTAAAATTGGCAAATAGTGGAGGTCCAGAAATTTCGAAAATCAAAGGTGGCAACCTCAGTTGGGAAGAGAAGCATTAATTGTCGGGCATCCTTATCTCCCAAGTTTCCAACTAGGTCCTAGGTTAGTTTGGACACTTCATCTCGGCATTGAATAACTAGGAGCCAAATGTAATTAATGTGTTCTTAGCTTGTCTAAGAAGGTTTGACTTGCTTGCTCTTTCTTCTAATGAATGTGTAGTCCATTTCTTGTCCTCCAAGATCTCCTACTTAGTTTAGGGTCATAACTAGGCTAGGCTATAGGGACACATAAGCCTTTACATTCATCATCCTCATTTAATTTTTTTCACACTTGTTCACACTTATTGTCTAGGAATGTTTGACTAACCTAAGGCCTATATAGCTTACCCTCCTAGTTGGGACCAAAGTTAAGGTCGAAATCAAGGATGTTACATTTCATGACCGATATGAAAAGGAGTGACATGTGCTGAGAGTGATTCCTTAACCAAAACAAGAGTAATCATTCATGGAAGGAGATCAATCATTGACCCATCGACTCCACAGAAGAAATCGTAGCACTTATTGCATAAGATCGCAACAACATTTTTCCATTCATCATGTTTTTTTTTCCATGTAGGCACATTGACAACAGGTCCTCAATTCATGAACAATGGACACCGACACAGTTGCTACTCTCACCTGATCAACAAATAGTTCAACTGAAGGTAAAAGAAGTTGCTCCGAAACAATGTGTCCATTGCAATGAAGAGAAACATAATCCAAAATGTATATCTCGAGCAAGTCGAGCAACTTCAATAGTGGTCGAGATGTTGGCATACTCAGCACAAGTCTTTTGGCTCATGCCTATGCATTTAGGGATGGATGACGAGCTCATTTAGATGGCTTCCAGCTGCTGACTTGAAGTCAACCAACGCCCACAAAGTCCCAAAGTCCCCCACTTTCAAAAAGAAACTGGAAGACTGATGATCAATCGTGATTTTAGGGATGGAAAATGGACACATTTAGATGGCTTTCCGGCTTTTGACTTGACGTCATCCCATGCCTACAAAGTCCTCAAGTCCTATATCATAGAAAAGAAACGAGACTGATGGTCAAGCGGGATTGATGAGTGGGTTATCGTCATTAACGTCCATGACTTGACTAACAATAGCTTAATCACTCAGAATCATCTCACGGTTGTTGATAAATTGGACATGAAGAGATTTATGAATTATGAGGTGGTTCTTTTTGAGGCGGCAGCTTGTGAAGGAGACCTGTCAACCATCAATCATGGACTTGTTGACTCCACACAATGTGGCTACAAATATTAAAAAAATATAAAGGAAAGAAAAAAAAATTCAAACAATATAACAAAATTATAAAAAAAAAAGTCTGTGTTAGTACCGACCATGCCACGTAAGACGGTCAACGTCCATGTTAATGGTTTCTGGCTTAAAGTAGTCGAATAGACTGAATTTGTACCAGTGTAAAAATGTTTAAAACTAAATTGATCAAATTAAAAAAATTTAAAACTGAATTGGTATTAATGTAATAAGTTTATAACTTTTTTGATGCTTTTCCTGATAGATATGAAAATGAGTGACATGTGCTGAAAATGATTCCTTAACCAAAAGAAGTATAATCATTCATGGAATGAGATCAACCACTGGCTCATCGACTCCACAGAAGAATTCGC
Organism: Eucalyptus microcorys; assembly: GCA_014182515.1. Lineage (NCBI taxonomy): Eukaryota > Viridiplantae > Streptophyta > Magnoliopsida > Myrtales > Myrtaceae > Eucalyptus > Eucalyptus microcorys. The sequence continues at coordinate 22,071,578 of CM024567.1, read as the reverse complement.
AGCGCTCATTGCATAAAATCACAACAACATTTTTCCATTCATCACGTCTTTTTTTCCATGTAGGCACATTGACAATGGGTCCAATTTGTGAACAGTGGGCACCGACACGACTGCTACTCTCACCCAATCAACAAATAGTCCAATTGAAGGTAAAAGAAGCTACCTCGAAACAATGTGTCCATTGCAATGAAGAGAAACAAAATCCAAAACATATATCACGAGGAAGTCAAGCAACTTCATTAATGGTGGAGATATTGGCATACACAGCCTAGGTCTTTTGGCTGGTGCCTATACAAGTGCGTGTATTCAGGGATGGATGACGAGCTCATTAAGATGGCTTCCAGCTGTTGACTTGAAGTCAACCAATGCCCACAAAGTCCCAAAGTCCCCCACTTTGGAAAAGAAACTGGAAGACTGCTGATCATTCGTGATTTTAGGGGTGGAAAATGGACACATTTAGATGGCTTTCTAGTTCTTTACTTGACGTCAACCGATGCCTACAAAGTCCTTAAGTCCTGCATTATAGAAAAGAATTGAAGACTGATGGTCTAGCGGGATTGATGAGTGGGTTATCGTCATTAACGACTATCACTTGACTAACGGCAGCTTAATCACTCAGAATCATCTCACAGTTGATTGATAAACCGGACGTGAAGAGATTTATGAATTACAAGGAGGTGGTCCTTTTTGAGGTGACAGCCTGTGAAGGAGACTTGTCAACCATCAATCATGGACTTGTTGACTCTAGGGGTGAGCGGTTCCTGGTTCCAGTTTGGTTCCATCTAGAACCTGGAACCTACCCTCGGGTATAGGTTCCTCATTTTTGAAACCTGGAACCTACCTGTCAAAACCAAGAACTTGGAACTTACCTTGTCACAGGTTCCGAGATCGGTTCTAGGTTCCAACAGGTTCTTTTTTTTGGCACCTAATCAATGAATTAGACCATTGGATGAAATAGGCAACTAGTAATATTCTTAGCCAATTCAGAAACTACAGGACTTCCTTTCTTGCGTACTTCATGCACCACTTCAACTTAATTGGATGATTTGGTGGAAATGTAATCCTTAAGGTTGCGGACATCATTAGCATATTTACAAATGACAGTGCAATGAAGTTTATGCCTTCATCAATTCCAAAGTTTATGTCATCCCAGTCCTGCAAATCAACCATATAATACGGTGAAGTAACAAACTTGAAAGGAATTTGTGGATTTTTTGTATTTGAAATCATCAATTGTAGGCTTGCAGTGCAATTTCTCCATCTACGCACACCAATCAGATTACTTAATGACAATGAGAGGACCAAGGAGCATCAAATTAGAATTTATGACATATGTACTCTGTTGTTTAATTAGTGGGAATCAAGAAGTGAGAACACCAGCTTGATAATCCTCTCATCTCCAGTCATATACTTCCCAGCAGATGAGTCCCTTTTCGTATCCATCCTTGTAAAACAAAGCTTACTACTCAGTCCTATATTCACCACTGTTTCCATTAAATGTGAAGGTATCAATGATTTAGATGGTAACGGCATCAATACATTACTATTAAGTGTTGAGGGAATGTGGTAAGTCTTCAGTCCCATCCCATGCAATAGAAATATTGATATAGTATGTGTAACCCGTGGATAACTCTTCAACTGACAATATTATGAATCACCTACTTTAGAAGAAAGGAAATAAGGGGCCGCAACAAGATTCTATAAATGAAGCTGCGAGGTTTAGGTCTATTAATGGTTTTGCTAGAACCAACTTTTGTCCCTTATTTCTTGCAAATTTTAGCACAAATGGAAATGCATGTGGATCTAGGATTTCTCCTTTACTCATGTTTTCTTATGGTCGACTATAAAATTCAATGACCCAGCAATGAAGGAACACCACGCAGAATGTCCACATTGAAGCAAGAACATGACACTTAAAGCGTTAAAGAACTACCAAAAGCAGTAATGTCTGAGGAATATAAACAAGAAACCAGGATTATGAAATCCACCTTTCTTGACAGAGTAGGCAATTTGTAATTCCTCTTAACAAGCTTCCCATCTCACCAAAAGCTGAACTTTGCGCAAGTTAGAAACAAACCAGAATCTATGCACTTGCACTTCAAATCATTCCCAATCTTTTCAATGACTTCAAAACTTGCCATGCCTCCATCAATAACAAGCTCATCACCAACCTCGATACTTGCAGTTCAGGTTTAACATAAAGGGGGATGATTAGACATCAAATTATGTCAATTACATTAAAAGACTTTATTGTCTATGCAGTAACTCATACCTTCAGAAAAACCGGAGTAGTTTGCTTGGACAGTGAAAGGGCGGGAACCCTCAAACCCTTTCGTAGTAAATAACCAGATTGATCCTTCCTAATTTTCTCATAGCAAAACAAAGCCACATGAGAATAGCAGTAAGCAAATTAATGTATCTTCCATTAAGATGAAGCTTAAACATAAATGCAGACTAGACCAGACAAAATTTCACAAAAAAGAAGTCCGGAACTATCGACACTTCCTAAACTATGAAGCATTAAGTGATCCCTTTGTCACACACTGACCTTTACTTTGACAGAGGAAGGAGCACCATGATCAACGACATGAATCTGACTACCCTCGGTATCAATCAATGGGGATATGTTGACATAGAAAGGAGCGGCGAGCGGCATTGGGGGGCGACTGGGCAAGCGGCATCGAGGGGCGCCTAGGCAAGTGGTGTTGGGGCGAGCGGCGAGTGACATCCACCGGGGCGTCCAGCAGCGGCGTCAAGGGCGAGTAGTGTCCAGTGGCTGACTGGCGAGCGACATCCAGTGGCTGAGTGGCGGGGCGAGTGGGGCTGATGGTGTTGAGGGAGGCCAGGGCAGGGCGAACAAGGGGTGAGTGGCGTCCAGCGGAGGGATGAGTGGCATCCAATGGTGACATCGAGGGAGAGCGGTGTCTGGAGGTGGTGTCGAGGGCGAACGGCATCCGGCGGCGATGTCGAGGGCAAGCAGCGTTAGGGACAGGGTAGAGGCAGAGGCAGAGAACGATGAGAGAGGAGAATTGAGGTCAGACGGCATCGAGGGCAAGTGGCGTCTGGCGGCAACGTTGAGGGCGAGCGGTGTCCAGTGTCAACGTCGAGGAAGAACGACGTCGGGGACGGGGCAGAAGCAAAGGCAGAGGCAGAGAACGACGGGAGAGGAGAACCGATGGTAAATATTTGGGGGGTTTTTAGGAACCCTAACCGGTTCCGATTTCGGTTCCGGTTCCCAGAAAAATGGAATTGGGAACCGGAACTGGCCTCGTTAGAACCGGGAACCGAACCGGACCCTCCGGTGTGGTTCTCTGATTCCCTAGTTCTACCTGGGAACTGCACTCACCCCCAGTTGACTCCACATAATGTGGCTATGAATATTAAAAAAGAAAAGGGAAAGGAAAGAAAAAGAAAAAAAATTCAAACAATATTAGAAAATTGTAAAAAAAAATGTCTATGTCAGTACCGACTATGCTATGTAGGATGGTCGTTGTCCATATAAGTGGTTTTTGGCTTAAAGTAGTCGGATAGGCTGAATTGATACCGATGTGAAAATGTTTAGAACTAAATTTGTCCAATTAAAAAGTTTAAGATTGAATGAATATCAATACAATAAGTTTATGAATTTTTTGGTATTTTTCCTAACAGATATGAAAAGCAGTGACATGTGCTAAGAATGATTCCTTAACCAAAACATGAGTAATCATTCCTAGAATGAGATCAATCATTGACGCATCGACTTCGTAGAAGAATTCGTAACGCTCATTGCATAAGATTGCAGCAACATTTTTCCATTCATCAAGTCTTTTTTTCCATGTAGGCACATTGACAACAGGTCCTCAATTCGTGAACAATGGACATTGGCACAGCTGCTACTCTCATCTGATCAACAAATAGTTCAACTGAAGGTAAAAGAAGCTGCTCTGAAACAATGTGTCCATTGCAATGAAGAGAAGCATAATCCAAAACGTATATCTCGAGCAAGTCGAGCAACTTCAATAGTGGTCAAGATGTTGGCACACATAGCACAGATCTTTTGGCTGGTGCCTATACAAGTGCGTGTGGATGACGAGCTCATTTAGATGGCTTCCAGCTGTTGACTCGAAGTCAACCATGCCCACAAAGTCCCATAGTCCCCCACTTTGGAAGAGAAACTGGAAAATTGATGATGAATCGTAATTTCGGGGATGGAAAACAGAACATATTCAGATGGCTTTCCAGCTCTTGACTTGACGCCGACCGATGCCTACAAAGTCCTTAAGTCCCACGGTATGGAAAAGAAATGAAGACTGATGGTCAAGCAAGATTAATGAGCGGGTTGTCATCATCATTGACCATCACTTGACTAACAACAGCCTAATCACTCAAAATCATCTCACAGTTGATTGATAAACCTGGCCATAAGTTAAGGACACCATTGCAAGGCCTGTAAGCATGTATCATTAATAACTAGTTATATTTAAATATGGATAGTAACTTTATAATAGGAAAATTGACTTCCAACCTATTTATAGCTGTCATGACCCGGCCTTAGCCTTTTGGTTTTTTAGCGAGAGGATGAGTTTAGAGGTTCTTGACTAGAGAATTCCCTCTTTTTACAATACTCCAAAAGATGTCATCACCTCATCTTTTGGGATCAACCACATGAGTTTGCTCAATCACAGTTATAAGCTCTCCCAAGCTCACACCTCACGTGATAGCGGGATTAGTCATGACTCATTCTCAAGAGAATGAGTTTAAGGGTTCACAATCTTGATAGCCCTCTTGAATGTACATAGGCTAAAGATGGAATCACCTGATCTTTTTGCCTCAACCAATTTGAGTATGCAAAATCAAGATTGCGAATCCCTCATGATTGGTTTATTGTTTCTAAGTTGTTTAAAAAATCTAATATATCGTTTTAGGAGTTGGCATTAGCCTTGTTTTTGGGGGCCAGCTAGAGTGTCACGCCCGACCTTCGAGCGCGCACACATCCTTCTGTGGTCGATTTAAATGCGACGTCTCCAGGACGCATCGCCGACCCAATCATTTTTAATGCACATGTAGAAGTGAATCAATAACCCCCAACAACAAACAGCATGGGATAGGAAAGCATGGCAACATTTCACAAAAGCACACTTTTATAAACAACGGGATTTAGATACAAAACGAGTCTGGTCAAAAGCCTACAAAAAGATCAACTCTCAAAAGAAGCTGTCCTACAACATACTAGTAGGACACATACGCCGATCCTTCAGACTCTACCTCCACAAACTCAAGGGCTTCGGTCCTCCACAACCACCATCTAAGGACCTGAAAAGATAAGCCCACGATGGGGTGAGACATTGTCTCAGCAAGTTCACCTTCTAAACCCCTATAAGGAAGGAAATACGCCTCAGGGCACTCTAGCCACACAACCACACAATGAGAACATAGAACTTACCCCTGCACGTCAGCACAGTTCATATCACGAATGCATATAATTAATGCACACAACAATTGAAACGCCTCACTCATCTCAGTCAATCACAGGGGTCCCGATTATAAGGCCAAACCGTTATGACACATTCCATACCATGCCACATAGTTTTGTCTCATAATTAGGGGCATCTAACTCAATCAACCATGCGTTCCAATTGTTAATTTCACCCCTTAAGGGTACGGCCTACTCCCAAGTTCGGTGGTCTACTAGCATAGCCGGGAATAGTTTCACCACCATTGAGCACAGTGACGTCTCTCAAAGATGGCTTTCCCGAAGGAGCGTAGGTCTAGAATGTACTGCGACTCGAGTGCCACTGAATGGGTATCCCATATAGGGTAACGTCCGGCTTAAAAGCTCAAGACGGGTTCTCTTAACCAACACACAACCAATCAATCTCAGCCTAGGACACCGTGCATTGCACTCAAATGCCTCCATTAAAATGGTGATCCTAGCCTGTTTTCTTCGTATTAAAAACACTTTGTGAAAATAATCGTGTGGGTACACGGTCAGGTCGAACCTTGAAAACTAATGCTCTTCCTTTTTAAAATCCACTATTTTATATAGTATGTAAAACCATTTTTGGTGTCAAAATCCGACACTCAGAATTTTCTGAATAAATATTGAAATTCACAAATTTTGGAATAAATTACCAAAAATCCAATCAGCACTCAATTTGCATAAATTAACATCCAATTGCATAAACTGAATACACCATTACATCATCACGAAATTCTGGTCACCGGCTATCTCGGTCTAATTTCCGGAAAATAATAAATAATTAAATAATTACCAAAATTAATTAAATAAATACAATTAAATGCTATAAATAGGAACTTAGGCCGGAAAAGCCTAATTAAATACCGAGACAGGCTCGAAAAATTTCCGAACCAATCTAGATAATTAATATAACCTGTCTAGTCTCTAATTAATCTAATCTAACAACCTAACATGCAAAATTGGATAATTAAATCACTAATCTAATCTAACTAACCACTTAATCCTTAATTACTTAAACTAATCACCCCTAAGCATAATTAACCTCCTAAACAAGGTTTAGTGAGTAAACTCATCGGATTTGCGAGTCGGTGAGTCCACGGCGATGGCGACGTGGAGACGAGCGATAAACTTCCTAGTGGCGACACCAATGGGAGACATACCGAAGCTGAAAACGGCCCTGCAAGTCACAGCCAAGGGGCTAGACTCGGCTTGGTTCGGCTGAGTTGCGGGTAGTAACTAGCATGGCTGATTTGCGTTGGATGTGGCAACGGATGAAATGAAGATGGAAGGGAATCGATGGTGTTGGCAACTGGCGTACAGGGAAGCTGCAAGGGAGACATGAAGGCTGACTTTGCTGGCAGGGGTTGATGATGGACTGAAGATGGTGGATGGATGCGTTGGAAGAGTCAACGCCAAGGGATTCAATGGGGCGTCGATGCTCGCGGTTGATCGAGCGAATGAGGATGGGGACGTGGTAGCAAATGGCAGATCGGTGGAGCTGCTTCAGTTGGTTGGACAACGCACGAAGCAGAAAGAAGAATGAAGTGTAAGAATTATTGTGGCCCATATTATGTGATTTATTATATGGTTTAATAATTATTGAAATGCTATAAATAATTATTGGTTACGAGAAGGTACGACTCTAATAAAACGAAAGGGTATATCGCTTTGATGGAAGGCACATTTTCAACGAACGTATAAAAGAGTCCGGTCCTCTCTCCACCCACAACGAACAACAGTAACTAAAAGAACGTATCCTCTCCTCCATCAATTGAATACATTAAGGTTTAGTGGGTTAAGGGAGAGAAATCGGATTTCTTCATTTGGTTTGAGTTCTTTCGGTTTTCTACAACGATCATCATCAAGTCAAGCACTATGGATAAAGGTATGTCTTCATCTATTTGTGAAAATCATGAAGATCAAACGATCATTGATTTGTTATGTATTTTCGCATCAAGTATTATATGAATTGTCTAACAGTTGGTATCAGAGCTTTTGGTTTATGATCTCATGATTTTTCCGTTTAAAGAAATATTATGATTTATGTTTGATAATTCGTTGAACGATCTTGTTCGTATTATTTATTGTTGTTAAAATGTTTTCGGATGATTATGGATAAAGAAAATCTGAATGATGGAACGTTCTTCATGGACGAAAATGGCGAAGAAAAGTTACTGTGCGCGAGTGGAAAAGGATGAAAATGGAAAAATTCGGAATTTTGAGGGCAAGTAAAAAAAACTCGCCGGTTCCGGGTAAAATCCGGCAACCCACCGCTTGATTTCGGACCCACACCGTCGCACTGCCATGAGGAACATTAGCCATGAGTTTTTCCGGTATATTGGCATTCGTCGGAGGTTAATCGAACGGCGGAAGCGGCGGTGGTGGAGGGTTTGCGTTTTGGGGAAACTTTGGTTTGATTTGGGGCCAATTTTTTTGGTCATTTTGCCGAAACTTAAAGCCATGTGGTCGTGCTGGCATGCTCTTCAAAACCCATTATTTATTTGTGTCTAGGATGGGTTGCCGGAGAAGAAACGGCGGCGAAATCGCGGATGAAAACGGCGAAAACCGGCGAAAAATCGCGTCTGTGCGCGAGGAAGAAGGTGCGTGGGCTCCACGCGCGCGCTGTGGTTGCAGGCGCGTGGAACCCACGCGCCACGTGCCGTCACGCGCGCAAGGCTTCCCGCGCGGTTGTAGGCGCGCGGGGGCTTCCCGCGCGTGCGGGCACGCGCCCGCCGAGGACGAAGGCGCGGACTTTTACACTTTTGCCCCTCCCGAGGCTCCTAATTACCGTTTTGCCCTCCTTTTGATGGTTATTTACTGTTCTGCCCCTGTTTAATTAATAATTACAATTCTGCCATTGCTGATTATTTACTATTTTGCCCTGGATATTAAATTTATGATTCTGCCCTTATGGAATTATGATTTTACGATTTTGCCCTTATGCTTTGATTAAGTTTTTGTCCTTGTGTGCAAATTTGGTAAATATTTGTATTTTACAATATTAAAAAAAAATTCATATTATGAAAGGTTTGTTAGTCACCAAAGTGGCCGAACCTTGTAGTCTTTTGAATTTTTTGATAGTGTAACTTATTTTATTCAATTACCCATGATTAATTGATGCTATATATGAAATTGATATGTTTTATATTATTATTGGAGTTATGGGTATATTGAAGTTCATTTATTATAAGAACTTAGGGATTAACCCAAAGGTTAATTATTTTCTTATAATTCATGAACATGATGGTTGATAATTAATATGACTTGTTAAATTTGTTTGTATATCCAAAGATAACAAATAAATTTTAATAAGATATATTTACAATTATCAAATAAAAGTTATTAGCATCATTATGGTATATATATATATTTGTATATCATAGGATCGCCCAAAGGAGAACTATGATGTACATGTGTCGTTTAGTTTGAATCGATTAGGTGATATTCTCAAAGCATTAATGTATGAGTATTTTCTTGCACATTTGCAGTATCGTACTGTTTCACTCCATTCGCACGCCTCATCTGTTCCCTTATTCAATGGGATAAATTTTCCTGATTGGAGTGAACAAGTCCAGTTTCACTTAGGTGTCCTGGATCTTGATTTAGCGCTTCAAGCTGAGAAACCAGCTACTATTACTGATGAAAGTAGCGATGATGAAAAGTCTTTCCATAAAGCTTGGGAAAGATCGAACAGACTGAGCTTAATGTTCATGCGAATGACAGTTGCAAACAACTTAAAGACTTCTCTTCCCAAGACTAACAATGCTAAGGAATTTATGAAATTTGTGGAAGAGCGCTCTCAAACTGCTGATAAGTCACTTGCTGGTACATTGATGAGCACACTGACCACCACCATGAAATATGATGGTTCGCGTACCATGCATGAGCATATACTTGAGATGACGAATTTAGCAGCAAAGTTAAGGACTTTGGGAATGAACGTTGATGAGTACTTTTTAGTACAATTTATACTTAATTCCTTGCCTCATGAGCAATATGGGCCATTTCAAATGAATTACAACACTATAAAGGATAAGTGGAATGTAAATGAATTGGCCAGTATGCTAGTTCAAGAGGAAACAAGGATAAAGAATCAAAAGGCTCATTCCATTCATCTCTCAAGTCATCAAGAAGTTCGAAAGAATTTCAAGAGGAAAGGTGGAAGGAGCAAGAAGAAAGGACTACATATCCTGAATAACTCTTCAAAGGCTTCTCAAATCCACAAGAATGAACACAATCTTATTAAGTGTCATTTTTGCAACAAAATTGGACACTTGAAGAAAGATTGTCTGAAATGTAAGGCTTGGTTCGAAAAGAAAGGTAAGCCTTGTGCTTTAGTATGTTTTGAATCAAACTTTACTGAAGTTCATCATAATACTTGGTGGATTGATTCTGGTGCCACCACTCATGTGTCAAATACGATGCAGGGATTTCTTACGATCCAAACTATAAAGCCAAATGAAAGTTATGTGATTACGGGAACAGAAACAAAGCTCCAGTTGAAGGCATTGGCACTTACCGTTTGATCTTAGATACTGGGCATTATTTGGATTTGTTTCGAACCCTTTTATGTACCTACATTTTCTCGCAATTTAGTTTTTTTGCCAAGACTTGATGTGGCGGGATTTTATTGTAAGTTTGGATCCGAATCTTTCAGTCTATTTAAGAGTGATACTCTTATTGGAACTGGAACTTTATGTGATGGTCTCTACAAATTTAGACTTGATTATACTTTTGTTGAGACATTAATGACCTTGCATCATAATGTTGGCACTAAACGAAATTTGGTGGATGAAAATTCTGCTTACTTGTGGCATAAACGTTTGGGTCATATATCCAAGGAAAGAATGAAAAGATTAGTGAAGAATGAAATTCTTCCAAATTTGGATTTTACTGACCTTGGAGTGTGTATTGATTGTATCAAAGGTAAACAAACAAAGCACACTAAGAAAGGTGCTACAAGAAGCACATAGCTTCTTGAAATTATACATACCGATATATGTGGTCCATTTGATGTTCCATCTTTTGGTAAAGAAAGTTACTTTATCACCTTTATTGATGATTTTTCACGTTATGGCTACATTTATCTATTGTATGATAAGTCTCAATTAGTGAATGCACTTGAAGTGTATATTAAAGAGGTTGAGAGGCAATTAGATAAAAAGGTGAAAATAGTAAGATCGGATAGAGGTGGTGAATATTATGGAAAGTATGATGAATCGGGACAATGTCCAGGTCCATTTGCTAAATTCCTTGAAAGACATGGCATTTGTGCTCAATACACAATGCCGGTACACCACAACAAAATGGTGTAGCAGAAAGGCGTAACCGTACTTTAATGGAAATGGTTAGGAGTATGATGAGTCATTCATCTTTACCCTTATATTTGTGGATGTATGCTTTAAAGACTTCTATGTACTTATTAAACAGGGTTCCTAGTAAGACAGTTCCAAAGACTCCCTTTGAACTATGGATGGGAAGGAAACCTAGTTTACGACACCTGCATGTTTGGGGTTGTCAAGCAGAAGTAAGAATTTATAATCCACATGAAAGGAAATTGGATTCAAGAACGACCAGTGGTTATTTCATTGGTTATGCAGAGAAATCCAAAGGGTATAAATTTTATTGTCCTAATCATAGTACAAAAATTGTTGAATCTGGAAATGTTAGGTTCATTGAGAATGGTGACATCAGTGGGAGTGAAAGAATGCGTGATGCTTGCATTCAAGAAGTAAGGGTAGAAGTTCCTATACCCAAAGCTTCTAAAGCTGTTGTTCCTAACAATAATCGAGAACAACAAATTAATGAACAAATACTCCATAATAGAGATGTCAACATTGAACCTCCAATAGTCGAGTCACAAGAAATAGCATTAAGAAGATCTCAAAGAGAAAGGAGGTCAGCTATTTCTGATGACTACATGGTTTATCTACAAGAGTCAGAAATTGATTTAGGAATTGGAAATGATCCAGATTCATTTTCCCAAGCCATGGAATGTGAAGATTCTAATGAATGGTTTAATGCCATGGAAGAAAAGTTAAAATCCATGCATCAAAATCAAGTTTGGGATATAGTTGAATTGCCTAAAGGATGTAAGAAGGTCGGGTGTAAATGGGTCTTTAAGACTAAGCGCGACTCAAAAGGCAATATTGAACGACATAAAGCCAAACTTGTTGCAAAGGGTTTTACTCAGAAAGAAGGCATTGACTATAAAGAGACATTTTCACCAGTCTCTAAGAAGGACTCACTTAGAATCATTATGGCTTTGGTGGCTCATTATGACTTGGAGTTACACCAAATGTATGTAAAAACCGCCTTTCTTAATGGGAATTTAGAAGAAGAGGTTTATATGGATCAACCCGAAGGCTTTTCAGTTAAAGGAAAGGAACACATGGTATGTAAATTAAAGAAGTCAATATATGGACTTAAACAAGCTTCCCGACAATGGTATCTTAAGTTTAACGATACCATAACTTCATTTGGATTTAAGGAAAACACTGTTGATCGGTGTATATATATGAAAATTAGTGGGAGAAAGTTTATTTTTCTAGTTCTGTATGTTGATGATATTTTACTTGCTGCCAATGATATTGGTTTGTTACATGAAACCAAGAAATTTCTCTCTAAGAATTTTGAAATGAAGGATATGGGAGAGGCAACGTATGTGATAGGAATAGAAATATTCCGTGATAGATCACAAGGATTATTAGGATTGTCTCAGAGAGCCTACATTGAGAAAATTTTAGAGAGATTCAATATAAGTAAATGCTCAGCAGGAATAGTTCCAATTCAGAAATGTGACAAATTTAGCCTTATGCAATGTCCGAAAAGTGAATTGGAACAAGAACAAATGAAAAACATTCCTTATGCATCTGTTGTGGGGAGCTTAATGTATGCACAAACTTGCATCAGACCAGATATCAGTTTTACTGTCGGAATGCTGGGCAGGTATCAAAGTAATCCTGGAATGGATCATTGGAAAGCTGCAAAGAAAGTTCTTAGATACTTGCAAGGAACGAAGAATCTTATGCTCACTTATAAAAGATCTGAACATCTCGAGGTGATTGGATATTCAGATTCAGAATTAGCCGGATGTGTCGATACAAGAAAATCAACGTTTGGTTACTTGTTTCTTCTGGCTGGAGGGGCAATTTCATGGAAGAGTGCGAAGCAGTCAATTATTGTTGCATCCACTATGGAAGCTGAATTTGTGGCATGCTTTGAGGCCATAATTCATGGATTATGGCTGCGGAATTTTATTTCAGGGCTTGTAATTGTCGACAGTATTGCCAAGCCGCTGAAAATTTATTGTGATAACTCTGCAGTAGTTTTCTTCTCTAAGAACGATAAGTATTCTAAGGGTGCTAAGCATATGGAGATCAAATACTTGTCTGTCAAAGAAGAAGTTTAGAAACAAAGAGTGTCAATTGAGCACATTAGCACCAATCTTATGATAGCAGATCCCTTAACAAAAGGACTATCGCCCAAAACATTTAATGAGCATGTTGAAAGGATGGGCATTATTGGACGTCATTAATGTTTGTATTATGATTGTATTGAGTTTATATATTTGACACTTTGAGCTCACGTACGTGTTTCTGATATTTCCTGTTTTCTATTTAGTATACGTTATGGAAATAGATTAATGTTAAACAGGATAGTTTCTAAAGAAACATTATGGTTGGACTATTACTGTACTTCTCATTTATGGATCATGTTAAGTAAAGTGCTATAGTTGTAGTGCATAGAAGGGACTATGTCGATTAATGACATACAACCGCTATGACTCGCATTAGTTTTCTTTACTTAATTGTGATTATTATGTCATTGCCAATTTAATGAAATTTTATAGCATAATCTTATTGTGCACATTACAGTCTTTATTAAACCATGAAAGAACATCATATGGGTCAAGTGGGAGAATGTAAGAATTATTGTGGCCCATATTATGTGATTTATTATATGGTTTAATAATTATTGAAATGCTATCAATAATTATTGGTTACGAGAAGGTACGACTCTAATAAAACGAAAGGGTATATCGCTTTGATGGAAGGCACATTTTCAACGAACGTATAAAAGAGTCCGGTCCTCTCTCCACCCACAACGAACAACAGTAACTAAAAGAATGTATCCTCTCCTCCATCAATTGAATACATTAAGGTTTAGTGGGTTAAGGGAGAGAAATCGGATTTCTTCATTTGGTTTGAGTTCTTTCGGTTTTCTACAACGATCATCATCAAGTCAAGCACTATGGATAAAGGTATGTCTTCATCTATTTGTGAAAATCATGAAGATCAAACGATCACTGATTTGTTATGTATTTCCGCATCAAGTATTATATGAATTGTCTAACATGAAGGGGCAGCTAGCGGTCAGCAGCCAGGGAGTCTGCAAAGACAAATGAAGGTGGAGATGGAATTAATGGAGCTGCAGCGTTCAGTCGCTGCTTGGGGAAAAGGGAAAAGTGATGTTGAGAGTTGGGGGAGACCAAGGATGGTGGAGCGGCAGGCGGTGGGTCAATCGTGGGTTGGCGGAGGGGTAAATAGCTTGCGAGGAAAATAAAAGTGAAAACAAAAACAAGAGGGGTCGAGGGAAAGAGACGCATGAAGAAGGAGGGGCGGCGGTCTTGACGTGCTGAAGAAGCTATGGATGGGGGGGCAAAGTCAAACAAAATTATCCCCTCAATTGAATGCTTGGTCCCACAAGCCTTCAAGTTAATCCTCTTTGTCCCGCATCACTTTCATGCACCTAAATTCCACAAATTAACAAAGTTGAGGTCCAATTGTTGCAGCCTCATCCAAGGCTTCAAATTTCCTCTCTAGAGCTTCACTTTCTTTATCAAATTCCTCAATTTGATATCCAATTTTGCTAAGGAAGAAGCCCACACAATTTCTACACTTTCCCTTCACCAATTAGCTCACTAAGGAGGCCAAAAATTCATTCAATTTGGCCCATCCGAATTTCCTTTCATTTCTGAATCGTCCGAATTGATTTTCCATAAAAAAATGCTGAACTTTCCGAAAATTCTTCGGAGGATGAGTCGACATTCCTAAAATAAATCGTGACATGGCAGGACTTTCAATTTTTGAAATTGGATTCAATTTCACGGTTAATTTCAATCTGGCACAATTTTAGCGTGTCCTAATCTACCGGGTAGCTTTTAGGAATTTTAGTGCATTTGACTCGTAGTCGATCATTTTCGATCCACAATGTGCATCTTCGACTCATAGGCGACTCTCGGTTGTTGTATAAATCTCGAGATTTCAAATATGGACACAGGGTAGAGAAACGACAGAAAAATCGGTCGAGCGTCGTTCGACAGAAATTTTGCAATTAGGTGGAATCACCCACACACTAATCACATACCTCAATCGAATCGACCTATCTCTGGTTTCTAGTCAATTTTAACTGTGCTGTAATGACCCTTGTAGATTAGTACGGTCGAGTAGTCGGTTTCTGGTCGAATTGTCAAGTCAATTGCATTTATATTCCTTAACGGCTTTTCTTGATAAACTAGTTAACTCGTGAGTGGCTAACTCAGAGAAAAAGGCCATAGGCGCATCGATGAAAAACCCATTTCATCTCATTGAAAACAGGCTTGAAAATCAGGATGTCACAACTCTTCCACTCCTATAAAAATTTCGTCCTCGAAATTTAAACCATTATAAACTTTAAACAAAAAGGTGAGGGTACAGTCGTCTCATCGAATCTTCACTTTCCCAGGTTGCTCCTTCAGTACCGTGGTGTTGCCAAACCACTTTGACCAATGGAATGGTCTTGGTGCGCAGAACCTGCTCCTTTGCGATCCACAATCTGAACCGGGCTTTGATCGTACCATACTTTGTCGTCCTTATCCAATTCCTCAAAATTAAGAATGTGGGTTGGGTTAGGCTTATACTTCCTCATCATCGACACGTGAAAGACGTCATGCACTTGTGCTAGCTTCGGTGGTAATGCAAGATGATATGCTAGGATCCCAATTCTCTCTAGAATCTCAAAAGGACCTACGTACCTCGGACTCAGTTTTCCCTTCTTACCAAAGCGTGAAGTACCCCTCATTGGTGACACATTTAGAAAAATGTGATCACCAACTTGGAAATCCAAAGGTCTTCGATGCTTATCAGCATAGCTTTTCTAGTGGCTTTAAGCGGTCTTTAATCTGTCCCTGATGACTGCAATTGCATCCACTGACTGCTGAACCAACTCTGGGCCTGTGATTTTCCATTCCTTGACTTCATCCCAACACATTGGCATTCTACACGCTTGTGGCACCCCCTAACAGCCCCTAATCCGTTAGGGTCACCACACATACCTTTCACTTAACCTGAAAGTTCACTTACTCTGATACCATAGGATTTCGATAAACCCTTGAGTTCAAGAATGGGGGAAATTGGAGAGAGAAAGGGAGGGGGAAAGAAAGTCCATGGAGGGACCAATGAGAAGCTAGCAAAAAAAATCCAAATGCTCATGATCTTGTGCCTCAAAGTCTTCATGTTTATCCTCTTTGTTCCCCAATTAATTTCCTAAGCTTAATTTCCCAAAATGAGCCTAATTGAGGTAGAAAAATCTAACTTGGTCTACCCATCCGAATTTCCCTTTTTATTTTATTTTATGCCAAAAATCGATTTTTTCGCAAAATTCCGGACTCGACGGAATTTCTCCCAAAGATGAGATGACGTCTTATAAATGAATTGTGACATACTCGAACGTCTGAATCCCGAAACTGAATTAAATTTTGTGGTTAAAATCGATCGGATGCGATTTTAGCGCGACCCAACCTACCGAGTAGCTTTTAGGGATTTTATCGCGTTTGACCCGTGGTCGATAATTCTCGATCCACGTTTGTGCATCTTCGACTTGTCAACAACTCTCGGTTGTCGTAAAAATCTCAGGGTTTCAATTACGTGTCCCGAGTGTACTATCAATAGAAAATTGGGATATAGTTGTTTGACGCGAATATTGCAATCGTGCGGAACCACCTACTATTCGACTACGTATTTCCGTCAAATTGACTTATATCCGATCTCAACTCAATTATACGATGTCGTATTGACTCTTGCCGATTATCATGGTCGAGTAGTTGATTTTTGATCGAATTCTCGAGTTTTCTGCGTTTATATCCCTTAACGACTTCACCTAATAGGTTAGTTAACTCGAGAGTGATCAACTTCGAAAAAGAGGACCATAGGTGCGTCGACGAAATGCCCATTTCATAAATTCGGGATGGGGTCGAATTTCAGGATGTCACACCTCTGCTCCTAGTCACTCATCTCACAGATTCTTTACAGAAACCTGCTTTCCAATTCCACATTGAATTGGAAACTGAGTGACCACACAAACAAGCTACCAATCAGTTATCACTCACATGCATCAGCATATTAAAAGCCTTTCCCATTAACTATCCCATGACTCATCGCACCTTATTACTCCAAACACTAACCCGCTCTAATACTACTTAAACGGGGATGTCACGCCCCGACCCTCGAGCGCACGCACATCCCTCTGTGGTCGATTGAAATGCGATGTCCCCAGGATGCGTAGCCGAGCCAATCATTTTTAATGCACATGTGGAAGTGAAACAATAATCCCTAACAACAAACAACATGGGATAGGAAAGCAGGGCAACATTTCACAAAAGCACACTTTTATAAACAACGAGATTTAGATACAAAACGAGTTTGGTCAAAAGCCTACAAAAAGATCGACTCTCAAAAGAAGTTGTCCTACAACATACTAGTAAGAGACATACGCCAATCCTTCAAACTCCAGCTCCACAAACTCCGGGGCTTCGGTCCTCCACAACCACCATCTAAGGACCTGAAAGATAAGCCCACGACCGAGTGAGATATTGTCTCAGCAAGTTCACCCCCTAAACCCCTATTAGGAAGGAAATACGCCTCAGGGTGCTTTAGCTACACAGCCACACAATGAGAACAGAGAACTTACCTCACCTCAGTTCCTTCCTGCATGTCCGCACAGTTCATATCACGAATGCATATAATTAATGCACACAACAATTGAAACGCCTCACTCATCTCAGTCAATCACAAGGGTCCCGATTATAAGGCCAAACCGTTATGACATGTCCCATACCATGCCACACAATTTTGTCTCACAATCAGGGGCATCTAACTCAATCAACCATGAGTTCCAATTGTTAATTTCACCCCTCAAGGGTACGGCCTACTCCCAAGTTTGGTGGTCTACTAGCGTAGCCAGGCATCATCTCACCACCATTAAGCACAGTGACGTCTCTCAAAGATGGTTTTCCCAAAGGAGCGTAGATCCAGAATCTACTGCGACCCAAGTCCCCTACTGCGACCCGAGTCCCATTGAGTGGGTATCCCATATAGGGTAATGTCCCGCTTAAAAGCTCGAGACGGGTTCTCTTAACCAACACACAACCAATCAATCTCGGCCCAAGACACCGTGCATTGCACTCAAATGTCTCCATTAAAATAGTGATCCTGGCCTATTTTCTTCGTATTAAAAACACTATGTGAAAATAATCGGGTGTGGGTACACGGTCAGATCGAACCTTGAAAACTGATGCTCTTCCTTTTTAAAATTCCACTATTTTATATAGTATGTAAAACCATTTTCGGTGTCAAAATCCGACACTCGAGATTTTCTGAATAAATATTGAAATTCACAAAATTTGGAATAAATTACCAAAAATCCAATCAGCACTCAATTTGCACAAATTAACTTCCAATTGCATAAACTGAACACACCATTGCAATCAGTAAAAATTTAGTCACCGGCTATCCCGATCTAATTTCCGGAAAATAATAAATAATTAAATAATTACCAAAATTAATTAAATAAATACAATTAAATGCTATAAATAGGAACTTAGGCTGGAAAAGCCTAATTAAATACCGAGACAGGCTCGGAAAATTTCCGAACCAATCTAGATAATTAATACAACCTGTCTAGTCTCTAATTAATCTAATCTAATAACCTAACATGCAAAATTGGATAATTAAATCACTAATCTAATCTAACTAACCACCTAATCCTTAATTTACTTAAACTAATCACCCCCTAAGTATAATTAACTTCTTAGGCAAGGTTTAGTGAGTAAACTCACCGGATTTGCGAGCTAGTGAGTCCACGGCGACGGCGACGTGGAGACAAGCGATAAACTTCCTAGCGGCGACACCAACGGGAGACAAACTGAAGCTGAAAACGGCCCCGCAAGTCACGGCCAAGGGGCTGGACTCGGCTTGGTTCGGCTGAGTTGCGAGCAGTAACTTGCGTGGTTGATTTGTGGTGGACGCGACAATGGATGAAATGAAGATGGAAGGGAGTTGGTGGCGTTGGCAGCTGGCGCACAGGGAAGCTGCAAGGGAGACATGAAGGCTGACTTCGCTGGCAAGGGTTGATGGTGGACCGAAGATGGTGGATGGATGCGCTGGAGGAGTCAACGCCAAGGGATTCAATGGGGCGTCGATGCTGGTGGTTGACCGAGTGGATGAAGACGGGGACGTGGCAGTAAATGGCAGATTGGTGGAGTTGCTTTGGTCGGCTGGACAAAGCACGAAGCAGAAAGAAGAATGAAGGGGCAGCTGGTGGTCAACAGCCAGGGAGTCCGCGAAGACAAATGAAGGTGGAGATGGAATTGATGGAGCTGCAGGGAAAAGTGACGTGGAGAGTTGGGGGAGACCAAGGATGGTGGAGCGGCAGGCGGTGGGTCGATCGTGGGTTGACGGAGGGGGAAACAGCTTGCGAGGAAAATGAAAGTGAAAACAGAAGCAGGAGGGGTCGAGGGAAAGAGACGCACGAAGAAAGAGGGGCGACGGTATTGACGTGCTTGGGGGGGGGGGGGAAGTCAAACAAAATTATCCCCTCGATTGAATGCTTGGTCCGACAAGCCTTCAAGTTAATCCTCTTTGTCCCCCCATCACTTTCATGCACCTAAATTCCACAAATTAACAAAGTTGAGGTCCAATTGTTGCAGCCCTATCCAAGGCTCCGAATTTCCTCTCTAGAGCTTCACTTTCTTTATCAAATTCCTCAATTTAATGTCCAATTTTGCTAAGGAAAAAGCCCACATAATTTCTACACTTTCCCTTCCCCAATTAGCTCACTAAGGAGGCCAAAAATCCATTCAATTTGGCCCATCCGAAATTTCTTTAGTTTCCAAATCGATTTTCCGTAAAAATCCCAAACTCTCCGAAAATTTTTCGGAGGATGAGTCGACGTTCCTAAAATAAATCGTGACATAGAAAAACTTTCAATTTCTGAAATCAGGCTCAATTTCGCGGTTAATTTCAATCTAGCGTGATTTTAGCGCGTCCTAATCTACCGGGTAGCTTTTAGGAATTTTAGTGCATTTGACTCGTGGCCGATCATTTTCGATCCACAATGTGCATCTTCGACTCATAGGCGACTCTCGCTTGTCATATAAATCTCAAGGTTTCAAATACGGACACAAGGTACAGAAACGACAGAAAAATCGGTCTAGTGTCATTCGCTAGAAATTTTGCAATTAGGTGGAATCGCCTACATACTAATCACATACCTCAGTTGAATCAACCTATCTTCGGTCTCTGGTCAATTTTGACAGTGCTATAATGACCCTTGCAGATTAGTACAGTCAAGCAGTCGATTTCTGGTCGAATTCTCAAGTCAATTGTGTTTATATTCCTTAACGGCTTCACCTGATAGACTAGTTAACTCATGAGTGGCCAACTCAGAGAAAGCACGTGGATGAAAAGCCCATTTCATCTCATCGAAGACAAACTTGAAAATCAGGATGTCACATAGAGTGCCTAATTGAGGGTCAAGAGTGGTCCCTCAATACCTATGCAACCAAAGATCGAAGGTTGGAGTACTTAGGTTATGTCAATATTTCTTTTAATGCTCTTTCGATGCCTAACGGTTGTCACACTACCTAAAATGTCCATGTGTATTTTTTACTTTTTCGTGAATTTGTAAATGGGGTGATCATAGGTGGATAATTGGTTTCATGACATTCTACTTCTACTCAAAAAGAAAAAGAAAGCAAACAATTGAAATTTAAAGGATAGTGTGGTAAGTAAACATCCAAGACAGTTTAAGGAAAGCAGTAAATCTAGCATGTAATCCTAAAACAAAAATTAAGGAAAGTAAAGCAAGAAAGAACCCGCAACTCATCGGGCTTCTATACAATACATAAGCAAAGACTTGGGACATATGTCGAGTAATGAATATTACAAGGAAATTTGTTGGAAGGGACACTGACCGTTTGCCATTGACAAGAAACAAGGTCAGAACGGACATCAAGCATCATCGTCTTCAAGATCGCCATCTCCAGGGGACCGCCTTCTTAGACCTATTCTAATCCTAGTCTAGTACTTGGAATAAAAGAGGCAATTCATAGCAATCTCAATCAATCATGGCAAGTAAAGCATTCAAAAAAACATCAAACAAAGCAATTAACAAGGAACATCGAGAACGGCCTTGGGCTGGGCCTTTGATTGTTCATGCAACGAGCCACACTAAGACTTCTACCCAATTATTATAACGGTTTGTAGTAATTAGTCATTGTTCATGTTCATAAATGGTGGCTAACTCTAACAAACCCTTAATTTGGGTTGTAAGTGTTACTTAAAGTATCTCGCGGGTGCATGCATCGTACCTATGCATATATCTAAAAATCACATGCATAGCTTGAAAGTAAATATACACGCAGGCCATTAGACCTTGGTTCTCAATCAACCAAACAAATTAGTGAGCCGACACCGAATCACTTCACCCATTCATCAAGCGCTAATCACAACCACATGTGCCAGATAAGTAAAATCAAAGCATTATAAAGATCCATATGATGCCCAAAAATTATTTTTGGATCAATTTAAACATGGGTTTGGGAAAAATCTGATGAAGACAAGACATAAATGCATTGACGCTATTGAATACATTTAGCCGTCATGGCTAACCCAGGCGGATCCTATGCACAGCTGATCGGGTTTTGCAGACGCTCTAAATACGGTCCAAACCAAGATCAGGTTAATGTCAAGTCAAAACATGTAAAAGCATGCTAATGATGGAAATTTGTGTAACTGGGCACCTTATAAATGAAAATCAAGTCTACAACGAGTAAGAATGCAAAATTCCAGATTGCCTTGCACTTTGAGGGGCTTGGTGTAATCATCGAACCATCTTTTTATTTTTTGAAAATTTTTGTGGGTGAAGTTCAGAATGTGAGGACCAAAACTCGTGAAGACATCGAAAGCAAGTTCAGCATGAATAATTTCCTAAAAATGCTACAACAGAAACAAGTCATAAAAGAAAAACAAAGCATGGCAAAACAAGGCATTGAAGAGAGCAATGCATCAAAAACAGAGCAGGGCGGTAAGATATTCATGTAAACTAATGACAATTTTCCCTAGTTAACCATGTATAAAAATTTCAAAAATTTACCACGACATAGACAATGAATGGCAATCAAATTCCATAAGGACCCAACTTCAGAATCCTCAAGGAAAAATCCGCAGAAAAATCACAAAAGGGCTGGTTTAGTAAGGGTAGAATAGGCATTTCGAATTTTAGACATGGCGGATTTCAAGGCAAAGTTCACAAAAATAGAAAATGGGCCGAACAACATGCAAATGAGGCAAAATTGATGTCATCGGAAAGTTTAGGATGTACTCTAAGACTTTCTAAGAGATATCAAACTCAATTAAGGAAAATTACATGCCTAGACGATGACAATTGCGTAAGTGTGCAATTCAGCAACAAACAAAGCAGAACATGATGCATGAAGGGAGGCTAGTTAAGTCACCTATACGATGCATGAAAATTGTGAAATTTAAGCATGATATAGGGCTAAATGTGATGAACAAGTTTCATGAAGACATCTAACCCTAGATCAATGCACAAAAATTCATGAAAATTCATGAATGCTAACAGGTAGGCTAACACAAACATGGCTGAATTGAACTAAACATAACAGCAACTTCACAAGGCATTTTCATTGGGCAAATGACCACCGTTTGCAGGAATCACATGTCATTTCGGAGCTTATGAAGGTTTTTAGGTATGTCTAGAAGGACTCATGCATTGATTTTACTCTCAAGGAGCTCAATTGAAGATAATTGTACAGCAACACGCATAAGACCAAAACACAGCAGCAATTTCACAGAACATGGGTGGTTTTCACCATCCTAATGGATAAAAAAATTCCAGAAAAAATTCATGCATATAGAACAGGATGTCTTGATCATTTCTCGTGAAGAAACCTAAGTCTAATTTGTTGGTGGCTAACAATACAACTATATTAGGGCTAAAAATACAACCTAAAGGGGGGTGAATAGGTTGTTTTCAAACTTTGATGATCTTTTGTGGAAATCAGCTGCTGTTGAATAAAGATTACCTTTACCTAATGTTTGTGAGAACACTAGCTAACTGTATGCCAATGTAAATAAACACATGTGAAACAATGAGACATGGAGAGTTATAGTGGTTCGGCTCTACAAGAAAGCCTGCGTCCACTCTTCAGACTAATAGCCTCAAGATGGGCTGGATTCCACTAATAATTTGCTTGAAATGTTATAAATGGCTAGCACTAATACTTTATGTGATAGATCACACTATTTGGATTCGGTTGTTGCTCTTACACTTGTATGCCTAATTTGTAGCACATTTGCTTACATAGCACGACACTCAGAATGGTAAGACAGAAAGCTTTCAGCTAAGAATAACAGTACGTAAGCTACTTGATCTTTAATGTGGTGCACTCTCTTGGTTCCTCAATGCATTCTCTTTTATACTCTTCCTCAAACTATTTGTTGAGGTTGATTTAGAGAGGTAGGTGACCACTGGAGAGTTTCTGTTGAGCTACTGTCGAAGAAGAGACTGCCCATACAGTTTCTTTATTCCTCTAGTTATTTTGCTATAAGCTTTATTCTGATTTCACTGCTGTACAAATCTAGATCTTTCAATGGCTCTTTAACTGATCCAACGAACATCAACTGATGTACTTAGTTGTTACATCACCATCAAAATGATCTTTACTGTTCCAATATAAACATCATCAGTACCTGATCTTTTGGTCGATTGGTGCGATTTACTAAAGTAGGACCACATCTTTCCAATGGATCACGCCATGGATGTTTCTTAGTCCTTTGGTCCAAACATCTACACATATCATAGTACGTAAAATACTAAAGATAGTTTGGGCATCATCAAAATCGCATCATCAAAATCTCTTAGAAATGTTTTCTCCAACAATCTCTCCCTTTTTTATGATAACAGAACTATCCTGTAGATGTGAAAAAAAAAAGGACTTGTTTGAAGTGATTTGTATAAACTAGAGTAGGATCTCCTTGAGATGTTTTAGTTTTGGAGATATATATCTAGATGATCTTCAGTAGGATAGGATATGATTGTGCAATAGATCTTCTTCTCGGAGTGTTTTATCATTTAATTTTTGGGAATCAAAAGATAACAGTTGGTTGCTCCGCCTGGCTTGACGATGCACTTGTATGCTCCCTCTGTTTTGGTGAGCAACTTAATTTCAAACATTAGTAATTTCTAAGAAAATAATCATGAGAAGATATTTAGCAATTTTTTAGTACCAAGTGTTACAAGCATGTTCACAGTATCCAACAATCAGCAGTCGTAAAATTTTTGACACAAATTTCAAATTTTTGCCACAATTTTCACATCAATCAACTCTCTCCCTTTTTTCATCGATCAAAGTAAAGAAGAGATAATAACATGGAAATATCAACTTCATTGATGCAGGACATAATGCGATACCAGAAGTGAGACTGAAGCACCGAACTGAAAGAGATAAAGCAACAAGAGCAAAGCAAGAGCACGTGAACATTTTGAAGAGTTTTAAGTGTGAGGCCATTTGCGCTACTAGGAAGAAGTGGGTTTTTCGAGTTCAGTGGTCTCTGGGTCAGGTCGGACAGGGTTGTAGTAGTCTAGGCTAAGGATTTCTGACATCATGAATTTTCGACCCGTCTCGATAAAATGAAATGGGCTTTTCATCGGCGTGCCTATTGTCCTTTATCTCTGAGCTGATCACTCACGAGTTAACTAACCTATTGGGTGAAGCCGTTAAGGGATATATCTGCGGTAAAATCCCTAAAAGCTACCTAATTGGTTAGATTGGACTGAAATTACATCCGGTCGATTTTAACCACAAAATTGAATTCGATTTCGGAAATCAGACGTTCGAGCGTGTCACGATTCATTTATAGGACATTGTCTCGTCTTTCGGAAAAAATTTGTTGAGTTCGGGATTTTTACGGAAAATCAATTTGAACAATTGGGAAAAGAACGGAAATTCGGATGGTCCAAATTGAAGGGATTTTCGGCTTCCAAAACGAACTATTTGGTGATGGGAACTTGCGGAAATTATGTGGGCTTCTTCTTCAATAAAATTGGACATCAAATGGAGAGATTTGTAAAGAAATTGAAGTTCAAAATTGAGGAAATTCGGAGCTTGGATGGGGGCTGCAACATTTGGCACTAAATGGAGTTATTTGTGGGAAATTAAGTGCTAGAAAGTGTTACGGGGAACATAGGATGACCATGAAGACTTCTTGGTCCAAAGAAATGATGATTTGGATATTTTCTTTGACTTTTCTTCCCCTAGTCGCAGCTTCCTTCGGCCAGCGAAATCAGTTGCTGCCGCGCGTCCTCCTTCTCCCCCAGCAGCGACTGAAGCAGCCTCTTGCATCTCCACTGAGTCCAACGCCCGCCGCACCTCCATCCCATGCGACACCGCCTCGGCCCATGCTCCAATCAGTCGGCCCATCCTCAGCCGCGTGCAGTGCCCAACTTTGCCATTCAAGAACAAATCTCAGCTTAGGCTGAGTTTCGGTCGCCATCGCCTCCGTTGGTGTTGCCATAGGTGAGTTTCCGGCCATTGCCGTCACGGTGAACCGGTTTTCGCGTTAAACTGATGAGTTTATGCACTAAACTCTACTTAGTAGGCTAATGGCATTTAAGGGGTGTTTAGATTAAATTAAGATTAGATTAGTGTAGTTATTAGTTTGTTTAATTAATTTAGGTTAGTTAGATTAGTGATTTAGGTGGTTAGAAATTGTAATTAGTTAGTTTATTGTGTAGTCTTATAGTTAGAATGGCTAGGATAATTTAATTAGTCCAATAGGTGGTTAGATTAGCAATTTTTAGACTAAGTTTGTATTTATTGAATTAATGTGTTATTTAATTAATTTCGGTAATTAATTATTAATTATTTTCCGGAAATTAGACCGGGATAGCCGGTGACTGGAATTATGTGCTGACTGCAATGGTGTTGTTAATTTTTGCAATTGAGTGTTAAATTGTGCAAATTGAGTGCTCATTGGAATTTTGGTAATTTATTCCAAATTTGTGAATTTCCAATATTTATTTAGAAAATCCCGTGTGTCAAGTTTTAACACCAAAAATGGTTTTATATACTATATAAAATAGTGGAATTTTAAATGGGAAGTTATGAATTTTTCGAGTTCGACTTGACCGTGTACTTACATACGACTATTTTATATGATGTTTTTAATACAAAGAAAATAGACCATCATCACTATTTTAATTGAGGCATTTGTGTGCAATGCACGGTGTCCTAGGCCGAGATTGATTGGTTGTGTGTTGGTTAAGAGAACCCGTCTCGAGCGATTATGCCGGACATTACTAAATCCCTTTTCGGGTTACCCATGCATTAGGTTATCGGGTCGCAATAGATTCTGGACCTACGCTCCTTCGGGAAAGCCGTCTATAAGAGATGTAGTCGTGCTCAATGGGGAAGAGACAATGCCTGGTTATGATAGTAGACAGCCGAACATGGGAGTCGACTATGCCTTGAGGGGCTTAATTAACGATTGGAACACATGATTGTTTTAGTTTGATGCGCCTGATTATGAGACAAAACTGTGTGGCATGGTATCGGACGTGTCATAACGATTTGGCCTTATAATCAGGACCCTCGTGATTAATTGAGTTGATGAGGCATTTCAATTGTTCTGTGCATTAATTATATGCATTGAGATATGAACTACGCTGACGTGCAGGAAGGAATTGAGGCAAGGTAAGTCCTCTGTTCTAATTGTGTGGTTGTGTGATTAGGACGCTTTAGGTGTATTACCCTCATAATTGGGGTTTAGAGCGTGAACTCACTGAGATTTATATCTTACCCCATCATAGGTTTAACTTTTCAGGACCGTAGGGTGGAAGATCTGGAGCCGAGCTGAGGTGATTTGAAGTGTAGGTCAGATAGAACAGTTTCTTTTTTAGAGTCAGTCTTTTGAAATCTTTTGGGTATAGACTCTTGTATAAGACTCAGTTGGTTTATAAAAGCATGTTTTGTTTGTGAATTTATTGTCCTACTTTTCTATCCCGAAATAGTTATTGTCAGGGGATTTGTTATTCGCTTTTGCATGTGCAGTAAAAGAAAGGGTCGGCGACTCGTCCTGGGAAGTCGCAAAATTTTATCGACCACCGAGGGATGAGCACATGCTTGAGGTTTGGGGCGTAACATCCCCGTTTAAGTGGTATTAGAGCAAGGTCTATGTTTGGAGTGATAATGTGCGATGAGTCATGGGATAGTTAGTAGGAAATGTTTTTAATGTGCTGATGCATATGAGTGATAGATGTTTTGTAGCTTGTTTGTGTGGTCACTCAAATTCTAATATGGTATTGGAATTGGAAAACAGGTTTCTATAAAGATCTTGTAGCATGAGTGATCAGGAGCAGAGAACTCCTAGGCAGAGGTCGGTAGGACTTGTAACTCGAGGTAGGACACCGACAAGGATCGGTACCCGAGGCAGAGTGCAGGCTCAGGCCAGCGCAAGTGTGAGAGTACCGCCATAGGTTGGTACTGAGAGTATAGCAGCATCGAGTGATCCTAGGTTCGACGGGATTGTTCAGGCGCTAGTGACCCTTAGGAACTTGTTGGGTCAGCAAGCTCAGGACTGAGCCGCCGCTGTTGCTGCCGTATCTTCCGCCGCCGGTGCTGTAACCGCTGATGTTGCTGCACCTGCTGAGGCCCAACCTAGAGTTGTGATCGGGGAGCAAGCTACTGCATCTAAGTCATGATTCAGTTCCAGCAAAGAGGATAACCGACTAGGGAAGAGTCCAATGTCAGAAGAAAGGTATCCTATTCTGCCCAACAGGAAGGGTGGGTTCGAAAAGTCAGCGCCAAGACATAATGGCATGTGTCACTTATGCGGAAAATGACACGGACTAGCCCTGTGCCATTTTAAGATGGGTACGTGTTATGAATGTGGCCAGCAGGGTCACATAGTTAGGAATTGTCCCCAAAGATCAATGGGATCACAACAGCTGCCACCACCGCCGCCGATGGAACAGAATAGAGAGAATGTGCCATAAGACGCATAGTTGGGTACTTGGATTAGGACTCCGGTGCAAGATAGGGTGCATACTGTCACCCAACAGGAGACAGAGGACTCATCAAATGTGTGCCAAGTTTGTGGAAGGAAGCATGGGTCAGCCCAGTGTCCGAGTATATCGGGAATGTGCTTTGGATGTGGCCAGCACGGCTATCAGGTGAGGAATTGTCCGCATAGGTCCAGGAGAGCATAAGCACTGTTACTACCAATAGGACGCCACTAGGATGGCTAAAGGAACAGGAATGGACCGATCATGCATCGATTAGGGGAAGAATGTTTTTGAGATAATTTTATAAGAGTAGCGCAGCAGAATTTAGGGTGAAGGTTGTAGAATTTTCATTGTTGTAATAAAGTAGTAGAAAGAAGAATCTCTAACTATAGTTGTACTTGACTAGTTTGCTTATGTGTAACCTTGTTATCATAAATGAAAAGGTTTGGCTCGAGGAGCTTTTTGTTATAATGAATTGTTGTCATAAGGTAATACAGTTTAACCCATTGATGGATGAAAAATTTGAATTTATCAAAAATTGAGGAGGACCATCGATCCCTTTAATCTCGTCACTTGAGGCAATTCGTTTGTTAGACGGGGGTTGCCAAGGTTACCTAGCGACTGTCGTGGATATGACGGTTGAAAAGTTGAAGATCGAGGACATTGCAGTGGTTCAAGAATTTCCAGATGTGTTCCGAAGGAATTGCCAGGCCTGCCGCCAGAGAGGGAAATTGAGTTTGTGATTGAGTTGGCCCCCGGGACAGAGCCAATCTTTAAGGCTCCTTATCGGATGGCTTTGTCAGAGCTGAAAGAACTGAAGGTGCAGATGCAAGAATTGTTGGATAAGGGATTCATACGTCCCAAGGTATCACCTTGGGGAGCACCAGTTCTGTTAGTAAAGAAGAAAGATGGTTCATTGCGCCTGTGCATTGACTATCGTCAACTCAACCGGGTGACGATCAAGAACGAGTATCCATTGCCGAGGATTGACGACTTATTTGATCAGTTGTAAGGAGCATCAATATTTTCTAAAATCGACTTGAGAACGGGATATCATTAGATGAGGATTAAAAATGAGGATATACCGAAGTCAGCATTTCGTACTCGATACGGCCATTATGAGTTCACTATAATGCCGTTTAGTTTGATGAACACCCCAGCTACTTTCATGGATTTGATGAACCGAGTTTTCAAAGAATATTTGGATCAGTTCGTGATCGTGTTCATTGACGATATCGTGGTGTACTGGAAAAGTCCTGAGGAATACGAAAGGCATTTGAGGATGGTACTTCAGACTCTAAGGACTCATGAGTTGTATGCCAAGTTCAGCAAGTACAAGTTTTGGTTGACTCGTGTTGCTTTTCTAGGTCACATGATTTTAGGCGAAGGAATCTCCGTGGACCCGTCCAAGATTGAAGCAGTGATCAACTGGCTAAAACTGACGACAGTGACAAAAATCAGAAGCTTTCTGGGTTTAGCAAGGTATTACAGAAGGTTTATGGAAGGATTTTCAGCGTTAGCTTCGCCTTTGACTCGACTACTAAAGAAGGAAGAGAAATTTGTATGGACAGATAAGTGCGAGTGTAGTTTCAAAGAGCTTAAATAGAAGCTGACTACCGCACCTGTACTGACCATACCATCTGGTCTTGGAGGACACGAGATCCATAGTGATGCGTCGTTTAGAGGACTAGGTTGCATGTTGATGCAACATGGTAGAGTTGTTGCATACGCGTCCCGTTAGTTGAGACCTCATGAACTAAATTACCTAACGCATGACCTAGAACTTGCAATGATCATTTTCGCTCTGAAGATTTGGAGACATTATTTGTGTGGAGAAAGATTCCAGATCTTCACCAACCATCAAAGTCTCAAATACATATTTTCTCAGATGGAGTTGAATATGAGACAGCGTCGCTAAATGGAACTTATGAAGGACTATGATTGTAATATCTTGTATCACTTTGGAAAGGCGAATAATGTCGCAGATGCGTTGAGTCGGAAGTCTTCAGTGGCGCAGATAGTACTTAAGGAATAGATTTTACTCGAGAAAACTCGAGATTCGGTTTTCAAATTTGAGGTAGGCCACCTTTCGAATCTTATGGACACCCTCAGAATTGAACCCGAAGTGCAGATTAGGATTAAGACGCTTCAGCCGACAGACCCAGATGTTCAGAAGATCCTGCAAGAGGATACCGATAAGAGAAAAGTTGACTTTCAAATTGCTGAAGACGGAACACTAAGGTTTCGAGGACAATTGTGTGTACCTGATGATGCAAAGCTTAAGGAAGAGATTTTATCAGAAGCTCATCGTAGCAGTTACAGCATTCATCCAGGTAGTACGAAGATATATAAGAATCTGCGTCAACTTTATTGGTGGTCTGGTATGAAGGCGGACATCGCCAAGCATGTCGCCAAGTGTCTAACGTGTCAGCAAGTGAAGGCCTAGCATTGTAAGCCAGGAGGACTTTTGCAACCTCTCGAGATTCCCGAGTGGAAATGGGAACATATCACAATGGACTTTGTGACGGGCTTACCAATGAGTTAGAGAGGTAATGATTCCATTTGGGTAGTGGTCGACAAACTAACGAAGTCGGCTCACTTCATCGCCGTACGAAAGGACCTTGATTTGGGCAGGCATGCAGAATTGTACATACGTCAGATTGTTCGTCTGCATGGAGTGCCGGTGATGATTACATTAGACCGAGACCCTAGATTCACAGCTGTCTTTTGGAAGAGTTTATAGACCGCCTTAGGAACAAAGCTGCAGTATAGTACAGCCTATCGTCCTCAGACGGATGGCTAGTCTGAGAGGACGATTCAAACCCTCAAAGACATGCTGTGAGCTTGTGTGTTGGATATCAAGGGAAGATGGGAGGAACAGTTTCATCTTGTCCAGCTTGCCTACAAACAACAGCTACCAGTAAAGTATTTGGATGGCTCCTTTTGAAGCGTTGTCAGGCAAAACGTGCAGAACTTCAGTTTCTTGGGATGAGGTCAGAGAACGAAAGATCACAGGCTGAGAGTTAGTCCAGCAGTCAGTGGATGCAGTTGTCATCATCAGGGATAGATTAAAGACCGCTTAAAGCCGCCAGAAAAGTTACGCTAATAAGCGTCAAAGGTCATTGGAATTCCAAGTTGGTGATCACGCCTTTCTGAAGGTATCACCAATGAGGGGTACTTTGCGCTTTGGTAAGAAAGGAAAAGCTAAGTCCGATGTATATAGGTCCCTTTGAGATTCTAGAGAGAATCAAAATCCTAGCATATCATCTTGCATTGCCGCCGAGGATTGGCGCAAGTGCATGACGTCTTTCACGTGTCGGTGTTGAGGCCGTATGAGCCTAACCCGACCCACATGCTAAATTTTGAAGAGTTAGATGTGGACGACTGAGTGTCGTACGTGGAAAGTCCAGTTCAAATTATGGATTGCAAGGAACAAGTACTGTGCACCAAGACAACCTCTTTGGTCAAAGTGGTCTAGCAACACCGCGGGACAGAATGAGCTACCCGGGAAAGTGAAGACACGATGAGACGACAATACCCCATCATTTTGAAGAAGAATTGTAATAGTTTGAATTTCGAGGATGAAATTTTTATAAGAGGGGAAGAGTTGTGACATCTTGAATTTTCGACCAGTCCTAATAAAACGAAATGGGCTTTTCATCAGCACACCGATGGTCTTTTTTCTCTAAGCCGATCACTCACGAGTTAACAAACCTATTGGGACAAGCCGTTAAGGGATATATCCGCGGTAAAATCCCTAAAAGCTACCTAATTGGTTAAATTGGACTAAAATCGCGTCCGGTCAATTTTAACCACAAAATTGAATTTGGTTTCAAAAATCGGATGTTCGAGCGTGTCACGATTCATTTATAGGAAATTATCTCGTCTTTCGAAAAAATTTCGTCAAGTTTGGGATTTTTACAGAAAATCAATTTGGACGATTGGGAAAAAGAACAGAAATTCAGATGGGCCAAATTGAAGGGATTTTTGGCTTTCAAACTGAGCTATTTGGTGATGGGAACTTGCAGAAATTATGTGGGCTTCTTCTTCAACAAAATTGGACATCAAATGGAGAGATTTGTAAAGAAGTTGAAGTTCAAAATTGAGGAAATTCGGAGCTTGGATGGGGGCTGCAACATTTGGCACTAAATGGAGTTATTTGTGGGAAATTAAGTGCTAGAAAGTATTATGGGGGAACATAGGATAACCATGAAGACTTCTTGGTCCAAAGAAATGATGATTTGGATATTTTCTTTGACTTTTCTTCCCCTAGCCGCAGTTTCCTTCGCACGTTTGCTGCTTCCCCTTCTCTGCCAACCGATCGAGCGCCCACAATTTCCCATCTTCGTTCTTCTCTGCAGCTACCCCGAATCATCACCGCACCGTCTCTCTCTCACATCCCTCCCTTCTTTGCAACTCCACCGAGAACTAGCTGCTTCCCCTTCACCTCTTCTTTTCGTTGCCAGCTCAAGCCGCCCTTCCACCAACACGTTTCCCCTCTGCTACAAAGACAAGCAGCGACCGAAGTTTCTCCACCATCTTTTGTTTCTTTCGGTCAAACCCAGCAAATTCTCCAGCAAGCCTCTCATCTTTGAACCGCCAGCTCCCTTACGCGTCTCCCTCCGCTAGCGACTTCTTTAAGCCACGTATTCTCTAGTCAACACCAGCGATCGATTGACCGCATGCCTCCAAGCCAGCGAAATCAGTTGCTGCCATGCGTCCTCCTTCTCCCCCAGCAGCGACCGAAGCAGCCTCTTGCATCTCCATCGAGTCCAACACCCGCAGCAGCTCCATCCCATGCGACACCGCCTCGGCTCGTGCTCCAATCAGTCGGCCCATCCTCAGCCGCGTGCAGCCCAACTTTGATCTAGCTCAATTCAAGAACAAATCTCAGCTTAGGCTGAGATTTGTTGGGCCGTTTTCGGCCCGATCCGAGCCTCCATTGGTGTCACCGTAGGCTCGAGTTTCGGCCGCCATCGCGCCATCGTTGCAGTGAACCGGTTTTCGCGTTAAACTGATGAGTTTATGCACTAAACTCTACTTAGTAGGCTAATAACGTTTAATGGGTGTTTAGATTAAATTAAAATTAGATTAGTGTAGTTATTAGTTTGTTTAATTAATTTAGGTTAGTTAGATTAGTGATTTAGGTGGTTAGAAATTGTAATTAGTTAGTTTATTGTGTAGTCTTATAGGTAGAATGGTTAGGATAATTTAATTAGTCCAATAGGTGGTTAGATTAACAATCTTTAGCCTAAGTTTGTATTTATTGAATTAATATGTGTTATTTAATTAGTTTCAGTAATTAATTAATTATTAGTTATTTTCTGGAAATTAGACCAGGATAGCCAGTGACCGGAATTGCATGGTGATTGCAATGGTGTGGTTAATTTATGCAATTGAGTGTTAAATTGTGCAGATTGATTGCTGATTGGAATTTTGGTCATTTATTCCAAATTTGTGAATTTCCAATATTTATTCAGAAAATCCCAGGTGTCGGGTTTTAGCACCAAAAACGGTTTTATATACTATATAAAATAGTGGGATTTTAAATGGGAAGTTACGAATTTTTTAGGTTCGATTTGACCATGTACCCACACACGACTATTTTTTGGGATGTTTTTAATACGAAGAAAATAGGCCATGATCACTATTTTAATTGAGGCATTTGTGTGCAATGCACGGTGTCCTGAGCTGAGATTGATTGGTCGTGTGTTGGTTAAGAGAACCCATCTCGAGCGATTACGCCGGACGTTACTAAATCCCTTTTCGGGTTACCCATGCATTAGGGTATCGAGTCACAGTAGATTCTGGACCTACGCTCCTTCGAGAAAGCCATCTATGAGAGACATAGCCGTGCTCAATGGGGAAGAGACGATGCCTGGCTACGCCAGTAGATAGCTGAACATGGGAGTCGGCTGTGCCTTGAGGGGCTTAATTAACAATTGGAACGCATGATTGTTTTAGTTTGATGCGCTCGATTATGAGACAAAACTGTGTGGCATGGTATGGGACGTGTCATAACGGTTTGGCCTTTGACTCGATGATAAGATACATCGCCTCGGAGAATGCACGTGACTCGATGATAAGATACATCGCCTCGGAGAATGCACGTGGCTTGGTGATAATAAATATCACCTCGGAGAATGCACGTGGCTCAGTGATTGGTTCTGTTAGTTGAGACTGGATAGTAATGGCTAGAATGACCGGGAAATGGTCAGATTGACATGTAATCCACTAGGTCGATTAATCGATGCTTCGATCTGTGATTATTGATTAGGTGCCTATTGAACTGTACTGATTTGTAGGTGGAATTTGAGGCCAAAGTAAGTCCTCTGACCCATGAGTGCATAGGCAGCCCGTATGACATATTGGTTTACTAATCGAGTGTTAAGGGATAGAACTCGCTGAGACGTTGTCTCAATGGTTATTGTATAACCATTTCAGGTCCTTAGATGGCAGCACTTCCACCTCCTCGTCCTCCTATGCATTTCGGTATACCCGAGGAAGTCACCGAGATAGAAACCCACTTTCCGATACACCCTCACCTGGAAGGACTAGAGTACATTCTGGTTCAGTAGACCGGTAAGGACGCCCTAAGGCCCCACGAGTATCGGTCGTAGTATCGTGAGTATCATGACGGGCGAAGGGAGGGTCTCATGCCAGAAGATGATGTGCCTATGTTCGTTCTGGAGGAAGCATTCGAGAAGGGGACGGCTGATCATAAGGATGGGTCGGTGGTGGATCCACAAGACCCCAAGCTCAAGAGTGATCACGACTCTCCAGAACCGTCAACAGTAGATTCCAGCTGGAGCATGCCAGAATGAGAAGTCGATCAAGAGGAGGTGTACCCAGAAGAGAACCCGGAGGAGGAACCTGAGGAGGAGCTTGAGGTGAATTTTGAGGAGGAAGAACTCGAGGATGAACCTGAAGAAGAAGAAGAAGAAGAAGAAGAAGAGGAGGAGGAGGAGGACGAAGAAGAGGACAATCCAGAGGAGGATCTAGAGTATGACCTAGATGAGGACTGAGATCTCATCCTGTTTGCAAACCTGAGTTATGGACTGATATATGATAGATCAGACTTCTGTGAGTAGTATTGTATTATATACTATGTGGTTTGCTTTGTATAAAAGTGTGATTGTGGTTTTTTCAGTTGTGAAAAATAAGGCCCTACTTTTCTATCCCATTGTTTTATTGTCTGGGGATTATTTTATATATCCACATGCGTATTAAAATAAAAGGGTCGGTGATGCGTCTTGGGACGTCGCTATAAATCTACCAAGTGAGGGATGGGCACACGTTCGAGGATTAGGGCATGACAGTTACCCTATATGGGATACCCATTCATTGGAACTCGGGTCATAGTAGATTTTGGACCTACGCCCCTTCGAGGAAGCCGTCTAATTGAGAGACGTCGCCGTGCTCAATGGGGGTGAGACGATGCCTGGCTATGCCAGAAGATACCGAACTTTTGAGTAGATCTTACCCTTGATAGGCAAAATTAACAATTGGAACGTATGGTTGATTGAGATAGATGCCCTTGATTATGAGACAAAACTATGGCATGGTATGCGACGTGTCATAATGGTTTGGCCTTATAATGGGGACCCTTGTGATTTATTGAGTTGATGAGGCGTTTCAATTGTTGTGTGCATTAATTATATGCATTTGTGATATGAACTATGCCGACGTACAGGAAGGAACTGAGCGAGGTAAGTCTCCTGTTCTAATTGTGTGGTTGTGTGGCTAAGCCACGCTTGGCGTATTTCCTTCATAATAGGGGTTTAGGGGGTGAACTTGCTGACCCTGTCGTGGGCTTAAATTTTCAGGTCCTTAGATGGTGGTCGTGGAGGACCGAAGCCTCGGAGTCTGTGGAGGTGGAGTCTAAAGGATCGGCATATATGTCCTACTAGTATGTTGTAGGAGGGCTTCTTTTGAGAGTTGATCATTTTGTAGGCTTTTACCTAGACTCTTTTTGTACCTAAACCAAATTGTTTATAAAAGTGTGCTTTTGTGAAATGTTGCCCTCCTTTCCTATTCCATGTTGTTTGTTGTCAGGGGTTATTGTTCACTTCCGCATGTGCATTAAAAATGAAAGGGTCAATGACTCATCCTGGGAAGTTGCAATTGTATCAACCACAGTGGGATGTGCACACACTCGAGGGTTGGGACGTGACAGCTTGTAGCTAAGAAAAATAGCAGGGGGTAAGCTTCTTGGTTTTAATGTCGTGCACTCCATTGGTTTTTTGGGGTCTTCTCTTTTATATTATTATTCAATGTATCTGTTGATAATGTATTAGAGAAGCAAATAGCTGTTGGAGAGTTTCCGTTGAGCTGCTGTCTAGGGAAGATACTGCCCATACAGTTTCTTCCCTTGAACCTTTGCAGATTAACCAACAATGACAACTATTGCTGTATTCTCACTACAGGCTCTTACTAACCTATTAGATAACCTAGCTGCTCTGCTACATGCTTTATCTAGATTTAGGTGTTGTGCAAATCTAAGTCTTTCAATGGCTACTTAGCTGACCCAACAAACATCATCGGATGTTCTTGGTTGTTACATCACTATCGACCTAATTGTTTCAGCTTCGACATAAACATCATCAACTACTAATCTTTTAGGTTGATTTGTGTTGTTTGTTAGAGTAAGACATTTGTGAACTTCTTTGCAATGAATCACATCATGGATATTGCATAGTCCTTTGGTCCAAATGTCCGCATTAACCACTGTAAGTAATATACTAAGGATAGTTTGAATATCATCAAAATCACTTGAAGATGTTTTTCTAATAATCTCTCATTTTTTGATGATGACAAAACTATCCCGCAGATATGAAAGAGCAATGTTGTTTGAAAGAATTTGCATACAAAAAATAGCATGTCCTCAAGATGTTTTGTAGTAAAGCTTAGAGATATGAACTTGGGTGATCTTTAACGATATAGAGCATGGATGCACAAAATTTTTTCTACCCAGAGAGTATCATCAAGTATTTTTGGAATTCATAGTGTAACAGTTGAATGGTCCCCCTATTTTGATGATACACTCGCATGCTCCCCCTGTTTTGAAGAAACACCCACATGCTCCCTCTGATTTGAAGAGCAGTTCAATTCCAGATGACTATATACGAGCAAGCAAATTTTTTGTGCTAATTTATGAGCAAGACATTATAAGAAGATATCAACAAATTTGCAAACACTATCAAGAGCAAATGTTATGAGCATTAAGCAATTTGCAAGCATTGTCAGTAGCAAATGTTATGAGCATATTTCACATCAAGTTACTCTCCCCCTTTTTGTCATCAAGCAAAAAAAAAAAAAAAAGATTAGCTTTATTGATGGCAAATGATAGGTCAATACAAGAGAATGGACCTAAGCAGCGAACGATTAAAACTAAAACTACAAGAGCAAAATATGGGCACATAAAGTTTTGAACATGTGACGATTAGGTGCGAGGGCATTTGCACTGCTGTGACAAAGTGGGTGGTTCAAATTCGGTGGTCTTTAGGTTTGGTTGTATCGGGTTGTAGCAATCCAAGCTAAGGCGAGTACATTTAATCTTCACCGTGTATTGAGTCCAAGACAGGATGGTGATCTTGATCTCCTAAACGTCTGCTTGAAGTTGATTAATGTTGGCTGGAGAGGCAGCTCTGTCCACAATAGGTGAAGGTGATCTTTCTGGTCTAGGTAGACGAGGGCCCTTGGGTAATGCCGGTGCCTTAGCATGCTTCCTCTTTGCAGGTTCAATTAGTTCAATGAGTCTTCCTTGGAGCTTTGCCACAGTTTTTTCATGGTCTCCGTGACCAATAAGGACGACTTCTCCTCGATAATTGACCCATCCTTCTAGTATCATTTTGAGCATCATTTTGTCCAGGGTTTCTTCCCGATCTCCACATATGGCATGACATGTGGAGTATCAGTGTAATCAATCTTGAAATGTTTGAAGGTGCGTGTGACCAAAGCATCATAAGGCAGTTTTCTTGTCTTTCTCTTCGCCATGCGATACATGTAGATGAAGATCATGTAAGGGAAGGAAAACTTATCAAACTTGTTGAGAATGGCCCAAATGACTTATACCTCGTAAAGAGAGACGTCATTCGTAGAAGATGTTTTCGAATGGAGGCATAGAGTGAGGATATTTTGAATGAAATTTATTTCGAGAGGGAGAAGTGTGACATCCTAATTTTCAACGCGTCTATAGTTTCTTTTCTCTGAGCTGATCACTCATGAGATAACTAATCTATCAGGTGAAGCTGTTAAGGAATCTAAATGCGACAGACTTGAGAATTCGACTAGAAATCGACTACTCGACCGTGCTAATCTACAAGGGTCAATACGGCACAGTCAAAATTGATTAGAGACTGGAGATATGTAGATTCAACAGAGGCATGTGATTAAAGTGTGACATCCTGAATTTTTGACTCGTCCCGATAAAATGAAATGGGCTTTTCATCAACGCACCTATGGTCTCTTTTCTCTGAGCTGATCACTCACAAGTTAACTAACCTATTGGGTGAAGCCATTAAAGGATATATCCGCGGTAAAATCCCTAAAAGCTACCTAATTGGTTGGATTGGACTAAAATCGCGTCCAGTCGATTTTAACCACCAAAATTGAATTCAATTTCGGAAATCGGACATTCAAGCGTGTCGCGATTCATTTATAGGACATCGTCTCATCTTTCGGAGAAATTCCGCCGAGTTCGGGATTTTTACGGAAAATCAATTCGGATGATTCGAAAAAGAACAGAAATTCACATGGGCCAAATTGAGTGGATGTTTGGCCTCCTTAATGAGCTATTTGGTGATGGGAACTTGTGGAAATTGTGTGAGCTTCCTCCTTAGCAAAATTGGACATCAAATTGGAGAATTGGTGAAGAAATTAAAGTCCAAAATTGAGGAAATTCGGAGCCTAGGATGGGGGCTGCAACATTTGGCACTAAATGGAGTTATTTGTGGGAAATTAAGTGCTAGAAAGTATTATGGGGGAACATAGGATAACCATGAAGACTTCTTGGTCCAAAGAAATGATGATTTGGATATTTTCTTTGACCTTTCTTCCCCTAAGCACAGCTTCCTTCACACGTTTGCTGCTTCCCCTTCTCTGCCAACCGATCAAGCACCCACAATTCCCCATCTTCGTTCTTCTCTGCAGCTGCCCCGAATCATCACCGCACCGTCTCTCTCTCTCTCTCTCATGCCTCCCTTCTCTGCAACTCCACCAAGAACCAGCTGCTTCCCCTTCACCTCTTCTTTTCGTTGCCACCTCAAGCCGCCTTTCCATCACCACGTTTCCCCTTTGCCACGAAGACAAGCAACGACCGAAGCTGCTCCACCATCTTCTGTTTCCCTCAGTCAAACCCAGCAAATTCTCCAGCAAAGCCTCCTATCTTTGACCCACCAGCTCCCTTATGCGTCTCCATCTGCCAGTGACTTCTTTTAACCAGAAATCAATTGCTCGATCGTGCTAATCTGTAAGGGTCAATACGGCACCGTCAAAATCGATCAGGGACCGGAGATAGGTCAATTCGACAGAGGTATGTGATTAAAGTGTGGGTGATTCCATTTGATTGCAAAATTTCTGTCGAACGATACTAAATCGATTTTTCTGTCATTTCTGTACCCTGTGCCTGTATTTGAAATCTCAAGATTTTCATGACAATCAAGAGTCGCCAATGAGTCGAAGATGTACAATGTGGCTTGAAAATAATTGACCACGGGTCAAATGCGCTAAAAATTCCTAAAAGTTACCCGATAGGTTAGGTCACGCTAAAATCACGTCCGGTTGAAATTAACTACGAAATTAAACCCGATTTCAGAAATTAAAAGTTCTGTCTTGTCACGATTTATTTTAATAACGTCAACTCATCCTCCGAATAATTTTCGGTAATTCCAAGTTTTTGGCGAAAATTCAAGTTTGGGCTATTTTAGACCAGGAAAATTAGATAACCATTTTTGGGTGGACTTGGCGTTCAAGTTGGATCTTTTGACAAGGAAAATTGTGGACAGGATGTGGGTGCCTTAGTTGGAATTTATGGGCACCAATTTAGGTTGATTTGAGTTGGAATTGAATGAATTTGGAGGGGAAATTTTACAAAATTCGTAGGTCCATGGGACTGCAACATTTTGGACCATTTGGATGGCTTATTGGAGAAGCTTTGGTGTAGAAATGGATGAGGATTCAGGTAGCAACAAGTGGGGCCTTGAACTTGAGTGATTTGGATATTTTAGAAGACTTT
Organism: Eucalyptus microcorys; assembly: GCA_014182515.1. Taxonomy (NCBI): domain Eukaryota; kingdom Viridiplantae; phylum Streptophyta; class Magnoliopsida; order Myrtales; family Myrtaceae; genus Eucalyptus; species Eucalyptus microcorys. The sequence goes on along the minus strand of CM024567.1, from coordinate 22,031,541 downwards.
GTGGCATTTTGGTGGTCCCCCTTCAATCTGCACCCTTCTTCTTCTTCCTTGGCCTTGCTTTCTCCATTTTTGTGCTAGTTTGTGAGCTCAAGAAAACTAGAGAAGATTAGCAGCCGTCATCGACCGTCTCCTGCCGCCCGTCAAGCACCGTCACTGTCGCTTAAGCCCGCTAGTTGCCTGCACGCCGTCCCGCTCGTCCCATGCTTGCTTGTCGTCCCCGCGAGCCCAGGCCGTCATCCCGAGCATCCGTCCAGCCAGCCGAGACTCCTCCGCCGTTTGTCCGAGCCACCATCGACCGCTGCAGCCGTTGCCATCCCACTTGGCTGTTTCCAGCCAAAGCCACTACTTGACCAGCCCTTCTTGGCCCAAAAGCAAAAGCCGAGCCTCAGCTGTGACTTCAACCCACAACTGAGGCTTCGTGGCCCATTTTTGAGCCCTTCCAGACTTCTGTTGGTGTCACTGTAGACCCGAGTGTCACTCGCCGTCATGTTGCCGTCGCCGTGGACTCACCGGTTCGCTAATCCGATGAGTTTATTTGCTAAACCTCACTTAGTGGGTTAATTATACTTAATAGAGAATTAGATTAGCTTAAGTATGGATTAGGTGGTTAGTTTAGTTTAGTTAGTGATTTAGTTAGTTAATTAGGCCAATTAGGTGGTTAGATTATATTAGTTAAGGGTTAATTAGAATGTAGTATTTAATTAGTATGGTACATTATTTTTCTAGGTGCAATTAGGTGATTAAATTAGTGTTTTAGGCCTAAGTATGTATTTCTTGATTTAATTTAATTTACTTTAATTAATTTTTGCAATTTATTTAATTATTTAATATTTTCCATAAATTAGACCGGATAGTCCGTGGCTAGAATTTCGTGCTGATCTTCATGGTGCATTCAGTTTATTCAATTGAGTGCTAATTTGTGCAATTGAGTGGTGATTGTGATTTTTGATTAATTATTTTCAAATTCTGAAATTTTGGTATTTAATTAGAAAATACCGGGTGTCGGGTTTTGATACCGAATATGTTTTTAGATATTATATCAAATAGTGGGATTTTAAAAGGGAGGATATCAATTTTTCTGGTTCAATCTGACCGTGTACCCATACACAATTATTTTACCGGGTGTTTTTAATATGAAGAAAATATGCCAAGTTCACTATTTTAATTGAGACATTTGAGTGCAATGCATGGTGTCTTTGGCCCGGATTGAATGATCGTGTGATGGCTATGAGAATCCGTCATGAGCTATTAAGCAGGATGATGCCCCTATATGGGATGCCCAAGTTAATGGATGCCAGTCACAGTGAAGGCTGGACCGATGCTCCTTAGTGGAATGCCGTCTAGAGGTAGACATTACCGTGCTCGATAGTGTGAGATGACGCCCGGCTATGCCGGAAGACCGCTGACTGTTGAATCGGCCGTGGCTGTTGGGTCATAATCAATTGAGACACATGAATGAGTGGAATTGACGTGCCAGATTATGGGACAAAATTGTGTGGCACGGTATGGGACGTGTCATAACGATTTGACCTTATAATCGGGACCCTTGTGTTTGTTGAGATATAAGTTGAGGCGTTCCAATTGATTGAGTTTGATTACTACTTATGTCTTTGATATGAACTGTACTGACATGCAGGGAGGAATTGAGGCGAGGTGAGTCTCTATGGTTGTGTGGTTAGGCCGCCCTTAGGCGTATTTCTCTCCTGATCGGGGTTTAAGGCATGAACTCGATGAGACATTGTCTCATCTCGTCGTGGGCTTAACTTTTCAAGTCCATAGATGGTGGTTCCTCCAGTACGTTTTGGGCAACCGAGGGGATTTACTGAGTAGAGTATTGATATCCTTGTTCCCAGGAGCCCTTGGCTCCATGAGCTCATTGTGACCACTATCTTGGTCAATGAGGGCTGACCTCAGTTGGTACCTCATTGATTTAGGGCATGGTTTCGCCATGGGATCCGGGAAGGTCCCCTGTAGGATTTCGATATCCCCGCCATTGCGGTTAATGCCATTGCGGGTGAGAGGGTAGTTGACCCCTGATGGTGTCGTAGAAGACTCAGAACCCCCGGAGGCCTCGGAGGTTTCAATTGAGGAGTCGTGTGCCTAGATGGCTTGGTGACTCTTCTTTTTTGGAGTAGGCTTTTGGTTATAGACTAGTATTGTATATAAACCTGATTTGTTTATAAAAGTATTTTGTGAAAAATTGTATCCTGCTTTTCTATCTCATATCTGTATTGTCTGGGGATTGTTTATATGCTTCCACATGTGCAATAAAATGAGTGGGTAGGTAACGCATCTTGGGACATTGCAAATTTTATCGACCACTGAGGGATGTGCGCGCACTCGAGGTTCGGGGCGTGACAGGTTAGGCCATCTCTAGGCGTATTTCTTTTATAATCGGGGTTTAGGGCGTAGACTTGCTGAGACATTATCTCACCCCATCGTGGGCTCAATCTTTTCAGGTCCTTAGATGGAGGAGCGTTAGGTACGATACGGGGTCCTGCAAACAATGGATTTTGAGCACACCTCCTTCCCTATTCTCGGGACCACCCCGACCCGAGATCTCATTGAGTCTGTGGTATGGGTCGATGAGGGCCTACCGCAGTTGGCACCTCACCAATACATAGCATGGTTCACCGACTTTCCTCAAGGGGTCGGGAGGGTCCTCTTTTGGGTTTCGACGAGCCTCCCATCGAGACCAGGCAATGGGAGGCAGCTCACCTGATGGATCTCGACACTCCTGATGGTGTCGTGATAGACCCGGAGCCCCCGGAGCCCATGGATGAGAAGTCTAGTGCCTAGATGGTTTGATGGCACTTCTTTTGAGTTAGACCCCTGTCGGTAGACTGCTTTGTATATAAACTTGGATGTTTATAAAAGTGTGTTTGGTTTGAATTTGTTGTCCTGCTTTTCTATCCCATGTTTGTTTCTTGTCTAGGGATTGTTTATTTCGCTTCTGCTTGTGCATAAATCGATTGGGTTAGCGACGAGTCCTGGGAACGTCGCAAATTAGTCGACCATTGAGGGATGTGCACACGCTCGAGGTTCGGGGCATGACAAGAAGGCTCAAATGTACAATTTCTCCGGAACTTTGAGAAAAGTTTGGATTTTCCGAAAAAAAAAAAGCTATAGGCCTCATCAAGCTCTATTGGAATCCGTTTGAAAGCTTTGTATTCGGTATGAATGATTTCATCCAATTCGTCCAATGTTATAGTGTAGTTCTGATGTCGAAATGTGAAGACAAAAGAGTCTTTGTTTGGAAAGTGTAGATTTGAATAAGACGTTGTCACTAAGGTAGGGTGAACCTCCTCTTTCATTGAACAAAAAAATTTGAGTCGAAGGGTCTCAAAAAGCTCAATGAGAAAGATTCCATGATTGTCTAGAAACTCAAAATCAATAAAGTAGTGAGGATTCACACCTCGATCGTAAAAACCATGATCTGCAAATTCATGTTCTTGAGACAAAAAGAAATCAGATTCAAAATTTTTGTTTTTTTCAAACCAACAGTACGTTCGAAGTTTTAAAATACCCACCCATTGTTATCTTTTTAAACGTTTGTCTCCTGGGGCTTCTTTAGTTTCCTTTGTGGCTTCACTTCCTTCAGGTTGTGAGATGATCGATTTAGGAATAACGTTAGGTTCTTTAATGACCTATTTGCCTTTGTCCCCGGGCAACGACAGGTTCAGAGGTTCCTTCTTCTTTGGTTGAGGATTTTTTAGGAAAGGGCTGAGTAGCTGAATGTGATGGTTCAACGGCTGGTTTTTCTTGAGCTATCAATGCTTGTTCGATTACAAGGTTTGCAAGCCTATGGCTTTAAACTTGAGTAGCTTCTTTAGTTCGGATCCATGGGTTTCATAAGAGCGGCTAAACCCTTCAGCAAATCTCCAGGAAGAGATTGAGAAGGAGCTGATGGTGATGGAGTGGCTGTTCCCAGTGATGCCATAGGCGGTACGGCACCTGTATCCTTTTTAGTTGGTAGCCGTGACTGCGGTGTTTTCCTCATAGGTGTTTCCTTGTCAATTGACATGGGCAGTGCGATGCTAGCAGTTGTTGATCCACCAGCTTGAGCCATACTCTGACTTTGAGCGGCCTCAAGTGATCCTTCTTGCTCAGAGACCTCCTCCTTAGAGGCTTTGGATGTTCTTCAGCAGTACGAGAGGATTTCCTTACAACCTTAGAGGTAAGCAAGCTTTGGGTGCCATAGTTTTGAGTGTAGAGAGAATATGTGTAGAAGAGTGACAGTTTTGAGTAGATGGTGTAGAAAAGTATATGAGAGAGCATAAGTTGGGTGAGTAAGAATGTGAATACTGTCTCTCTATGGGCAGTGAACATCACGTAGAGAGAGTTAGCCGTTGTTATTCAACGGCAACTTTCTTATCCGTAATTATTATTTTTGTTTTTAATTTTAGGTAATTAAACAAGCAATGAAATTATACTAAGAGATTCTATAGAACAATCGTAACAACCCTAGATAGAGTGTATAGGTATTTAGAACGGTAACTAGATAGTACTGTAACAGTAACTTTTTGAAATAAGATAGTAGGTGTGTACATGTAATTTTTATTGTAGCCAATGTTTTAATCTTTGTTGATAAAAAGAAAACGTTACCTGGAGGATATTACTCCATTGCATTGCATATTCCTAATTCACCACGAATATATTCAAAGGTTGGCTTGTCCAACAACTTAGTGAAAATGTCTGCTAGCTATTGTTTTGATTCTACAAATTGTAGTATGATCCAACGGCAAGGGTGCTGTAGTATGATCTCTTGAGCTTGAGCTTGTACTGGTGACTGTGTTGCCACTGATTTTTATTGTCCAAAGGTTAATATGATCAGTAGATCCTATGTATCATCCTCACTTTGCATTTACAGGACTTATCCGTAGTTTTGTTCTTAATGTTAGCATGTCTCAAAGCTCATCTGCGCATGTACGGTTCTTCAGGATGGATGTGTTAAATCTATTCTCAACCCTGTATGTCCTCTGATGTCTTCCTCATGACTGAAGAATGCATCTTCATGTGACAGGTGCGATCGACTATTAATAGGACCATAATTTGGCTGGTTACTCGAAGTCTCCATTGAACTGAAAAATCATCTGCCCACATTTTGAACTGGCAATGGCTTCCGTTTTGGCAGGTCGCCTCCATGTTTTTCAGGGTAGTAGTCTCTAGACTTGTTAGTTAATTTAGTGAATGCTGTGGTTTGATATATGACCGGGGATCCCCGTTCAGGAAGATGCTTATGAGGAGAGGGCATAAAAGCGTGGTTCCTGATCTAGGCACATACGACATAGGAGGGACATCGTTGCATTTTAAATTCTGGTGAAATTAATAAACCGACCTTTATAAAGTTGTTTGCCTTGCGGGTCTCTCAATGTCTGTTCTTAAGTGTAATTGTGATTCTTCTCTATAGATTCTTTTGGACAGTAATTAAGAAGCTGGTCAATGTAGGCCTCACTCTCGCAGTGTTCCCAGCAAAACATCTTTGTACCATTTTTGCCATTGCTCTTCATTGATTTTTGTCGGGACTCCTACATGCGGAAGACATGAGTATGACTTTCTCTCCACTGGAAAGGGGTAACCAACTTATAATCTGCCGGCATCAGATGAAGTTTCCTACACGAGATTAGTTCCCATGTCATGGTATTGTCTGGGGAGCTGATATAGGCCTGTACTTATTTCCTTAGAAAATCCTTCATATGCGAGAAACATTAATGGATTTCATACTTCAAATACTCCTTAATAGACACAGAAACTACGGGTCAACCATCTGCAGACATAAAAAGTTGTGCCTTTTCCTTCCACTAGTTAGATGCTAGTGCCATCATGATTTTAGGGTCATCACCTCCTTTGCATCAAAAAATGAGCTTTCATAAGGTTGTTGACATTCACGAGTTTCCCGATTAATAGCTTAGCTTAAGCTCTCTCTGTCTGTCTCTGTCTCTGTCTCTCTCCCTCTCTCCAAATAAGAGTGCTAATAAGGATGTTGATTGGACTGTTCAATCAGAAAGAAGTCCAAAGCGCCGTCGCTCGAAAATAAGGACTACGTGATTTTCTTGGTTGGAACGTGCTGGAATTTTGAAGAGATCTCTACCATACCACTACCTGGTTCCTCAATTGGAGCAAAGCATTTGGGCACTGGAGGCTCAGAGCTTTACCTTTCTTACCATCTGCGCAACTGGTTTAGCAGTCCGAAAGTCAGGTATACATAATCTGCTGGGCTCTCAAGTTTAGTAATGCTTTCTCATCATTTTGCTCGGGAGACTCACGAAATCCGTAGCAATCAAGTGCGATTAGTATGTAATCCAAACTTGGGTTAGGGCTAGAGAAGAAGTAATCACGTTGACAGTCCCCGTTCGATTTGTGTTCTTAACTGTCTAGCAGCTAAAGTACTCAATCAATTGAGTTTTTAAACATTAATAATGACCGCGTTAACCTGTACTTATTGCAGGGACTTCAAGGGGACTTTGAACCTTGGTTCTGATTATGAGGCACGGCCCAAATAGGGGCTTTACTCTTCAGCACAGACCGGTTCCCCAGCCTGGTCAGTGGTGGTTAGTCTCTGTCTGGCACAGTTCTGGTGCTCACTTCTCTTTTTGTGTTACTTCATGTATGAGCATTTAGTATGGTAAAACATGTTATTTTCACGCGTTCATAAGTACCAAAATAATCTTAATTCTATGACATAAGTATCAATTCAATTCTAAATCTTTTAATTGAACTAATTTAGTCCTAAATATTTTTACACTAATATCAATTCAGCCTATCTGGCCAATTTAGACTGGAAATTGCTGACATAAATGCTTGCATTCCTACACGGTATGGCCAATGCTGACGTGGATTTTTTTATCATAATTTTATAATAATTTTTTTTGAATTTTTTTCTTTTGCTTTTTCTTCTTTTCCTTTTCTTGTTGCCAATGGCTGGTCAACGACATGGGCCATTGCCAGCAGGGGCTGGACCTTACCTAGATGAGGGTCGCCCTTGCTGGGCCGTGCCTGGGCAAGGGTGAGTGCTGGAGAGGCCCTCCTCGCCAAATCCGGTGAGACTGACCCTCGCCCAAGCCATTTACATACTTTTCCTTGTTCTGAACCTGAGATCCTTGAATATGCTTGTGAGAAAATCATTTACGGTCAGAGCTAATTTGCAATGATTTAGATTGTTATTGTTGATGCATCGATTTCTAGATAAGAAAGATACGTCAGTTCCAAGTCCACGCTCTAAACTTGTAATGCATATTACCTGTTTGACAAAATGTTTCTGAAATGTTTTGTGTGAGATAACTTCTGTTATTGTTCGATAGAAGCACGTAATAATCCTTTTTAGGTGATAGGAATTGTATGCTTAGTCAATAGTTGAGATTTTGATATAAAATCACGGTTATCGAGATCGAAATCTGAATCCACTTTTGTTTCTCATTTCTCTGTCGCTGTGTTGTGCGTACATTCTGGTGACGGGCGGTTGTGGTTGCTGACGAGGATATGATTTGGGAGTTACTTATTCAAGTCTTTATCCATGTGACGTTTGTTACGAAATCACACGTCGATTCCACAAAAATAACGCTTGCAAACAATTCACCAAACAGAATATAGTAATAAAAGAACAGAATCGATGAACACGCCAGAAAATTTGTTATCGAAGTTCACCCAAACCTGGGCTACATCTCCGCACAAAGGCACTCTGCGAATCCACTGGATTTCGGAAAAAGTTGCAACACAACGATGATCTTCTCTCAAGATCAGGACACAAAGAGATTGAGAACCCCCATCAAGAAAAAAACTCACTTTTTTTCTTCTCTCTTTTTCTTGCCTATCTATTTCATTTTTTAGCGTCTTGACGGCTAGGGTTTTGCCATCGTTAATATAAATGTATCACTTTTAATCTAAAAGCAAATCTGATATAAAAGACAAAAAAGCCCCTAAAAACAAATATTTGACTTCATCTATAACAATCTCCCATTTGAAGACAAATATACCCAAGCACCAAGCAACTTTGCATCCATCTTCTTCAAAAAATAGTAGTTGAAAAACTTGTGCCTATGTGATACTCCTCATCAATCAACATAGAGTAATACCAATGGTAGTAGTACAGAAAATATGCTTCTCTCTATCTACTACCTTGGTCAACATGTCAGCTGGATTCTTCGAGCCATCAATCTTCTATAACTTTAACTCATTATCTTTCAATGCTGACCTGATAAAGTAATAACGTTTCTTGATATGTCTAGTCCTTGAGTGATAAGCTGCATTCTTTGCTAAGTGCACTGCACTTGACTATCACTCCACAGTATACTGACTGGTTGTTTTTGATGTAGCTTCTCCATGTAATCTTGTAACCATATGATTTCCTTAGAGGCTTCTGTGATCGCCACGTATTCTGCCTCTGTCGTCGATAAAGCCACTACTTTTTGTAGTTGAGATACCCAGCTCACTGCTGTACCTGCAATTGTAAAGACATATCCAATGGTACTCTTACTACTATCTCGATCACCCGAATGATCTGCATTTACATAACCCTGCAATTCTAGAGATGTACCACCATAACAAAGTGAGTAATTGGAAGTACCTGCTAGATATCTCAATATCCATTTTACTGCATTCAATGCTCTCTGCCTGGGTTCTACATATATCGACTCACAACTCTCACTGCTTGTGCAATGTTTGGTCTCGTGCTCACCATGGCATACATCAAACTCCCCACTGCTGATGCATATGGAACTACTGCCATCTCATCTTTCAAAGCCTGAGTGCTTGGACACATATCCTTGGAAAGTTTGAAGTGATTCGCTAGAAGAGTTGCAACCGGTTTTACCTTGTCCATGTTAAATCTCTTTAACACCTTGTTCACATAGTCTTCCTGCGACAATCATAATTTCTTATTTTTCCTGTTCCTGATTATTTTCATGCCTAAAATATTCTTGACCTCTCCCAAGTCTTTCATAGCAAACTGTGATGATAACATCTTCTTCACTTCTACGATTCTCTTCATATTGGAACTAGCCACTAGCATGTCATCCACATATAAAGAGAGATACACAATATTACCATCATCATACTTGCAAAAATAAACACAATGATCAGATTCACAGTGTGCAAATCCTTTTTCATTCATGAAACCATCAAATTTTAAGTATCATTGCCGCGAAGCTTGTTTCAAGCCATACAAGCTTTTCTTCAAGCGATATACCATATGCTCATTACCTTTGACTTCAAAATCCTTAGTTTGTGCCATGTATAATTCTTCATCTAAGTCATCGTGTAAAAACGCTGTTTTTACGTCTAACTACTCAAGATGAAGATCCTCCACTGCAATTATACTCAGCATAACTCTAATTGATGTCATTTTCACTACAGGTGAAAATATCTCGGAGTAGTTGATCCCTTCTTTTTGAGAAAAGCCCTTGACTACAAGTCTCGCCTTGTATCTAATGCCACCATCTACTTCATTCTTAATCCTGTACACCCATTTGTTTAATAAAGCTTTTTTATCTGTGGGCAACTTGGTCAACTCCCAAGTTTTGTTCTGAAGTAACGAGCTCATCTCGTCTTTCATAGCACACTCCCACTGCAAGTGAGACGTGTCTACCTTTGCCTTATCGTAAGTCTCCGGTTCTCTTGAATCTGTATATAAGACATGGCTCAGAACAGTATTAGTTGATGGATAAAAAATTACCTTTGGCTTTCTCACACGTGTAGACCTCCTCAAGACAGGTACTTCAGGGTTGTTAGTCTGCTCCGAATCATTGTGTTCCTCTTGAAATACCTCTTCATTGATAATAGGCTCATCTTGAACCTCTCTTTTCAAGTGCACTTTGATCTATTGGAAACATCTTCATGGGCATTGTGTCTAATTCAATATATTCTGGTTCTACTACCTTTTCATGCTCTGTTTGACGATCCTTGTACATCTTTTCTTCATGGAATACCACATTGCGACTACGGATGACTTTGTTATTCTCATAATCCCAAAGCCTGTAGCCATACTCGTCACCACCGTATCCGATAAAGACGCACTTCTGGGACTTAGCATCAAGCTTTTTCCTATCCTCCCTGTCAATCAAAGCATATGCAATACAACCAAACACCTTTAGATGTGAATAATTAATCTTTTTACCTGACCACCATTCTTGTGGTATTTCTCCATCCAACGCACTAGATGGACTTCTGTTGATAAGATAAACAGCTGCATCAACTGTGGCAGCCCATAAGTGTAGCGGGAGACCTGCGGGTAGCCTCATACATCTCGCACATTCTAGAATAGTCTTGTTCATCCTTTCAGCTACACCGTTCTCTTGAGGAGTTCTAGGAACAGTCTTTAACCCATGTATGCCCTCTTCGACTCAAATATTCTGCAAATTCCTTACTTGTGTATTCACCACCATTATCATATTTCAAAGTTTTAATCTGATAACCTGTCTCTTTTTCTACCATGGTCTTCCACATTCTGAACATCCCAAATACTTTTGACTTTTCTCTAAGAGCATAGACCCAAGTCTTCCTTATTGCATCTCAATGAATGTGACAAAATATCTCTTACCACCATAAGAGAGTTCCTAAGCAGGTCCCCATACATCAGCATGAACCAACTCTAGCTTCTGGCCTTTATTTTGTCGCCCATTCAATTGAAAACTAACAGCCTTATGTTTTCCATAAATGCAACTCTCACAAAAATCTAACTCAACTTTTTGTAAACCCGGAAGTAATTTCCTCGAGTGTAACTGCTTTACACCTTTTTCACGAAAATGTCCCAAACGATAATGCCAAAGAGTAGACAAATTACTTGTAGCCATTGTAGTTGCAACCATATCACCGATATTGTCTCCTTGGAGAAGGTAAAGTGTACCTATATGCTTTCCCTTTGTTACTACTCTTGCCCCTGAGGTTATCTTCCACTCTCCGCATCCAAAGGTTATTACCAAACCTTCTTGGTCAAGTTTACTGGTTGAAATCAGATTTTTCTTTAATTCCGGAATATGCCTAGTTTCACGCAAAACTAGACGTCCTCCACCTGAGATGTTCACAGTCACGGTTCCTTTCCAAACAATGGGACACATGTGGCCGTTTCCCACAACCACTTGTCCGAAATCTCCACTAGCATAATCATCAAATATGTCTCTTTGCGAGGTGCAATGAAAAGAAGCACCAAAATCAATAAACCATTTATCTGTTGTCAAGTCAAACCCTGCAGACAAACACAAGTTATCTAGCAAAGATTCATCGCTAACCACATTAGCTCCTTGATTCTCATCTTGCTGCTTCTTTTTGTAGGCTTCACACTGAAACCTACAGTGTCCGGTTTTGTGACAAAACAAACACTCATCTTTTGCAACCTGTCTCCTACCCCTTGATTGTGATTTGCTACGCTCGCTGAATTTCCTCTACTTTTACTTCTTCCACGGTTCTCCATTGTGAGTGCCGTTGAAGATGTAGATGCAGAAAAATTATCTCCACCTGAGACTTTCCTTCGCATCTCTTCATCCATGATACTACTCACAGCATCATCAAGAGTTAAATCATCCTTCATGGTGCTCGAAATTCCCCGCACCGCGGTATTGTAGCTTTCGGAAGAGAACATAAAAATAATAAAGCTTGAAGCTTCATATCTAAATTTATGCCTACGGATTCCAATTGACCCGTGACTTGCGTGAAACTATTAATATGCTCTGCCACAGAACCTCTATTAGATAACTTCATATTAACCAGTTTCTTCAGCAAAAAAATACCGATTTGATGTGGACGGCTTTTCATAAATATTCGTTAGAATATCCATGGCTTCTTTTGTAGTTTTTGCTTTCGCGATGTGGTACCCTGTCTTTTTCGTCAACCCTAGACAAATTGCACCTAATGCCTTTCGATCAAGAATTTTCCATCCGGCTTCTGCTGTCGGATCCACTTCCGCCATCTCGGGTTTCCAACCCTCAAGTGGTGCATAGAGATCTTTTTGATAAAGATAATCCTCTATTTGTAGTTTCCACCATCTGAAATCCTCTCCATTGAACTTATCAATTCTAATTTTATCTTCTGCCATCCTGTTTGCTTTCAATCAAACGTCACCGAAAACCCTCGATGTCCTCAATTAGCCAACCCAGGCTCTGATGCCAGTTGTTACGAAATCGCATGTCGATTCCACAAAAATAACACTTGCAAACAATTCACCAGACAGAATATAGTAATAAAAGAACAGAATCAGATGAACACGCCAGAAAATTTGTTATCGAAGTTCACCCAAACCTGGGCTACATCTTCGCGCAGAGGCACTCTGCGAATCCACTAGACTTCGAAAAAAGTTGCAATACAACGATAATCTTCTCTCAAGATCAGGGCACAAAGAGATTGAAAACCCCCATCAAGAAAAAAACTCACTTTTTTTCTTCTCTCTTTTTCTTGCCTCTCTATTTCCTTTTTTAGCGTCATGACGGCTAGGGTCTTGCCATCGCTAATATAAAGGTATCACTTTTAACCTAAAAGCAAATCTGATAGAAAAGACAAAAAAGCCCCTAAAAACAAATATTTGACTTCATCTATAACAACGTTCATGATAAATGCTTTCATTGTTTTAGCTTTGTGCTTCCTTGCTCTTCCTATTTCTCTGAATTTTGCAATGATGCAACTGCATATGTGATGGAGCTGACTGGTCACTATGATGGTGATGGCGGTAGCCAGTGATGGCGGTAGCCGGTGACTCCGGTAGTCGGTCTGGTGTTGAGTGAATAATGGTAGTGGTTTCGTGATGAACGGACGTCGATGGTGTCCAAGGATTGGAGGTTAGCAACGCCGAAGTGAGTTGCTTGTGGTATAAGAGGAAGACGACTGAAATAAAATTAGAAATAAAGAATAATAGAAAATAAAGAATAAAAATAAAAATACATTAAAAAATTATAAAAATGTCTATGTTAGCGCCGATCGTGTCATATAGGACCACTGACATCCACATCAGCAAATTCTAGTCTAAATTGATTGGACGAACTGAATTGGTATCAATTTAAAAAGGTTTATGATTAAATTGATTCAATTAAAAGGTTAGCATTGAATTGATGCCAATACAATAGTTTTAGAATTCTTTTGATACCTTTCCCCCCACAGTGTTTGAATGACTCGAGGGACTGCTCGATCAGAAGGGACTAAACTTCTTTGTTTCCTAGGAAGCCAGGGGTATTGTTCATTTGAAGGGTCGCTCGCAAAGCTTTGCTTCTGTCTGTATAGTTGCTACCATCGATTTATTTTGTTTCACCTATTTTATTGACTTTTAGCATGCATTTAGAGTAGTTTATTCATATTCACGTACGAGAAAAATAAACAAAAAAATAGATTGAGTTAATGAGAAACGCGAAAAAGGAAAATGTGCATGCCACATTGATTTCGTGTCTGAATAATATAAAAGATATTACAAAAATGTCTCTACAGTGTGGGGCATTTGCTAGCTTAATGTATATACAGAATGAGGAATGACAATCGATGATTAGCTTCTAATGAAGATGCATGATTGATTTTCTTTTGTGCTACGCATTTTACAAGCATATTTGCACTGGCATAAGCAAAGCTAAATATTTAAGACGAGAGAGATTAAGAAATCATCCGATCACCTCCGGTAGTTCATCGTGTTCATGTAAACCCAATGTAAAGATTTTTCGCCTAATCTTTTGCAGCTGACTTGCAACACCATTGATGCTCATCCTTCTTCCAGGCACTTCATGAGAACAAGCTACTCCAATATTATATATCATAACCAAACACTCTTGAAATATGATGTTGCTTTCAGAAAGCCAATGTCGAGGACTCTTGGGGTGGAAACGACTCTTCATTTCTAGAAGTAGAATGTGATCCGTAATTTCCAATGCTTGTTCAGGCAAAGCTGTTGCAACAAAATTATGGAGAGTGAAATTGTCTCTGAATCTATCATTGGTGGGTCTCAATCCTGTGAACATCTCTAGTAAGAGGATGCCATAACTATAGATGTCACCTTCTCTCGAGACCTCGCATCCCATTGCATATTCTGTTGTGCATTTAGATCGTAGTGTAGAAGAAATCAGGAGCGTCAATCATAAAAAGGAATGTGGAGCTTAGACCATTATACTATATAGTAGAGAGATTACCTGGTGGAGCATAACCAATTGTCCCTCTTAAAGCCATAGAGCTCATCTCATTAGCTACAGTATCAAGAGATGATCTAAGGATGAACTTTGCCAATCCAAAGTCGCCCACATGCGCGACCATTTGAGCATCTAAGAGGACATTGCTCGGCTTTAGATCACAATGAATGATAGGAATGTGGCAATGGTGATGAAGATAATCCAATGCAGAAGCAACATCAATAGCAATATTTATCCTCTGAGTGAAATTCACCTTTTCTGGAGGCTCATTTTTATGGGATGGCATTGCTTTTTGGTGTAACCATTGTTCAAGGCTTCCATTGTCCATGAAGTCATATACTATGGCCTTAAAATCATTTCCTTGATAATCAACACTTGAGCAAACCGTCAATATCTTCAAAAGATTTCGATGTCTAATGTTCTTTAGTACCTCACACTCAACTATGAAGCTCTTCAGAGCACTGTGACCAAGCACCTTCACTGCAACGGCGGTCCCATTGTCCTCAAGTACCCCCTTGTAAACATTACCAAAGCTTCCAACACCGACCAAATTGGTTGAAGAAAAACAATTGGTTGCTTTTAGGAGATTTCCATAAGATACATTCGGAAATAAAACATCAATGGAACTTGAAATAGGTTCTTGTACTTGCTTCTTCCGCCAATAGAGATATAGAATAGCAAGAACCACAGAAATTCCGAGAAGGGCACAAACAACAATAGTGGACAATCTCAATATATAGACTTTCTTACTCTTGAAGCTACTAGAGATGCATTTAGGAAGCTGAAATTCTGGCAATCCACCGCAAAGCTTAGCATTCCCAATAATAGAAGTAGAGGTAGCATTCTTAAAAACTCCTTCGCATGGTAGCATGCCATTGAAATTATTGTAAGATAAATTTAGAAATTTCAAAGAATGAAATACCGCCAAGAACTGTGGAATCCCCCCAGAAAAATTGTTGTGTGAAAGATCTAGTTCTTCAATGCCCCTTAAAGATCTCATTGATTGAGGAATGGACCCATGGAAGGAATTGCCCCTCATCCTCAATGATACCAATGCAATGCAATCACCTAAACTAATTGGAATTTCACCTCCTAAAATATTTTTTGAGATGTCTAATGCGGTCAGAAACCTCAAGTTGCTTACTTCCATGGGTAGAACTCCACTAAGACGATTATGAGACAAGTCCATGAGGAAGGTTTGTGATGAAATACCCATAATTTGTGGTGGTATGGTGCCACTAAGAGTGTTACTAGAAAGGTTGAGCTCATTCAAAAAGCTGCAGTTAGACAATTCCGAAGGGATTTGATCTTGAAAGTTGTTCCCGCCCATATATAGCTTACCCAACTTGGTTAGATTTCCTAGAGAAGATGGGATTGTCCCACCCAAGTAGTTATCACCTAAATCCAATATGAACAACTTTCGTAGATTCCCTAAATTTGAAGGGAGAACACCTGAAAACTTGTTTCCGGACATAGTCAATTCTTCGAGATTCACAAGATTTTCAATCTGGCTAGGAAATTCTCCAAATAGTAGATTCTCACTCACATCAAATTGTTCGAGTGTGGTGGATAAGTTACCTATGCATTTAGGCAGTAATCCACCAAAACTGTTGCTAGAAATAGAGAAGATCTCTAACTCCGTGGCGTTTGTCAGTGAGCAAATGAAGTTCAAGTCTTCGGATTTTCCATGCCCGAGCTGATTTTTATGATTGGAAAAGAGTCTAAGCATGTGCAGATTTTTCAAGGAAGGCATTTTACCTGAAAATTTGTTCACTGCAAGAAGAAGTACCTCTAGCTTTGTGCAATTTGATATTGACGGAGGAACCTGTCCCTCAAATAGGTTCCCTTCAATGCTAAAAAGCCGAAGATTTGGAAGTGTGAAGCCTATGTTTGCAGGCAGACTCCCTTGAATTTGGTTGACCCCTACATCGAAGTCAGTTATAGAAGAGAGATTCAAAACTCCAGTTGGAATTGGACCAGACAGTTTGTTTCCTCCCACATAAAAGATTCGTAATTTTGGCAGGTGGCCCAGGACCAGAGGAATGCTCCCACCCAAGTTATTTCCCGAAAGATGAAGCCACTCTAGTGAAGATAAGTTCCCAATGGAGAAAGGCACACTCCCGGTTAGATTATTTTTATGCAAAGAAAAAAATTGTAGATTCAATAATGAACCAATTTGTGTAGGAATTTCCCCGGTTAGTTGGTTGTATTGAAGAACAAGGCTAACAAGGTTAGGGCAAGCTGTTATGTTTTTGGGAATCTCACCGACCAATGAATTGTAGTCTAGTCTTAGGATTTGGAGGCGGCTCAACCGGCTAATTTGCAGGGGGATTTCATGATTGAAACTATTTTTTTTTAGCCTCAATTCTCTCAAGAAGCTAAGATTCCCAATATGAGGAGAGATTAACCCAGAGAGTTTTTGCGAATGCAAGTCCAAGACTATGACCCTTTGGTGTTTGCGACCGCATGTGACACCATACCACTGGCAAAACCCCATGCTATCATTCCACGAGCTGAGTACGCTGAGAGGATCCTCGGTAATTCCAGCCTTAAATGCAAGCAGAGAGAGTTTGTCAGTTTCGTTTGTGATAGAGGAGACTTGGGTAAAGCATAATGCTATCACGATACAAACAAGGAAATAGCATGATCGAAACTCTGCAAAGCTAATGCTTCGAGGTTCCATAACTTGAAAACTAAGAAGAAACAAGAGAAATTGGTACGTGCTAACTCAACTGGACGTGGAAGAGATTTATAAGTTATGAGGAGGTGGTTGTTTTTTAGGCGGCAGCCAGCGAAAGCGGCCTGTCAACCATCAATCACGGATATGTTGACTCCACAGAATGCGGCTACTAATGCCCATTGCGTGAACCGCACTCATTAAGTCCAAGTGGAACACGCATGCCTCTGAACCAAACGTGACGTTAGTTCATAATAGGTCGTCATGTAATTCGTGTCCTATCTCATAAGCATTACGAGATTAAAACGTTGTATTCTTAAATCTAGTTCTTCAAATAACTGGTTATGATGAATTCACGTACGAATTTAAAAGGGGCAAAAAGACAAGGGGAAGGGGCATGGACGGGCGACGCCATGGGCTCGTTTTATACAAGTCCAGTGGACAAGCGGAGATGAAAAGAAGTGACATGTGTTGAGAATGATTCGTTAACCAAAAACAAGTGTAATCATTCGTGGAACGAGAAGGTATCAGCCATCGATCATTGACCCGTCGACTCCACAGAAGGATTTGTAGCACTCATTGCGTAAAATCGCAACAACAATTTTCCGTTCATCATTGACAACAGGTCTTCAATTTGTGAAGACACCGGCACAGCTTTTACTCTCACCTGATCGACAAATAGTTCACCTGAAGGTAGAAAGAAGCTGCTCCGAGACAGTGTCCATTAGAATGAAGAGAAACAGAATCCAAAGCGTATATCTCGAGGAATTTGAGCACCTTCAAAAGCGGTTGACATGTTTGCATATGTAGTAGAGGTGGCAAATGGGTGGGTCGGGTCATGTCGGGTATGGGTCCAGTCGAAAATGGGTCGACCCATATTTGACCCATTTAATCCGTTTTGACCCATATTATTATAGTGTAAATCAAGTGACCCATACCCGACTCGACCCATATCCGACCAGACCCATATTGCTAAAACCTATTAATATTCTAGGAAAACCCGCTTTTACTATATGCTAATTGGATTAAAACTTCAAATTAAATTAAAAATAGTAAATAAAATAAACTAAAAAGTTAAAAATAACCTATAAATTGAAATATTTATAAAAAAATTAAACTATGCACATGCTTCTCTTATTTGAAGTGAACAAACCATTGAATAACTAAACACTATAACATGAACATATTTTAACTAAACCTAAAAAGCTCATTTTTATGATTTTTTTATAAATAAAAAAAGTATTGTTAAAACATTTTTATGCAATATAAATTTTTTAACAATTTTTATGCAATGCAAATTTAATGGAAAATTTTTATAATTCATTTTAAAATATTTTAAAAAAATTGAATATTTAATTTTTTTTTAAATATAATTTTTATTATTTTTATTATTTAAAATATATTTTTAAATTTTTAATAATTATTTTTCTTTTTCTCTTTTCTTTTTCTTCTTCTTCGGCCAGCTGCCGGCCACAAGGACAGCCGGCAACGTTACAAGCGAGATCGAGCTCATCGGCGTCGAGTGGGGCTCGATCTCCCGATCCGGCAGAGGCCGAGGCCTCGCCCGACGCCAATGAGCTTAAGCCTCACCAGTCATCGGTGAGACTCAAGCTCATTAGCGTCGGGCGAGGCTCGATCTCACCGATCTAGCGAGGCCGAGGCCCCACCGAACGATGGCAAGCTCGAGTCTCGCTAGATCCGGCGAGGCTTGATATCGCCGATTTGGCGAGGCCGAGGCCCCGCCCAATGTTGGCAAGCTCGAGTCTCGCCGGATCCGGTGAGGCTCGAGCCTCGCCGTCGTCGGCGAGGCCGAGCCTTGCTGGATCCGGGAGAGACTCAAGCTCGCCGGCATTGGGCGGGGCCTCGCCTTCGCCAAATCGGCGAGATCGAGCCCCGCCCGACACCGGTGAGCTCGAGTCTTGCCGGATCCGGGAAGGCTCATCGGCGAGGCGAGTCTCGCTAGATCCGGCGAGACTCGAGCTCGCCAACGTCGGGCGGGGCTCGATCTCGCCGATCCGGCGAGAACGAGGCCCCGCTCGCCGGCAAGCTCGAGTCTTGCCGGATCCGGCGAGGCTCGAGCCTCGCCTAGCCTCGTCGCCGACCGACGGCCGGTTGTCGCCCTACCCGGCTGCCGGCTAAGGAAGGAAGAAAAAGAAAAAGCAAAAAGAATTGAAATATGAAAAATAATTATAATTTCAATTTTTTAAAAAAATTTTTTTTTTTTTATAAAGTAGGGAAAAGTGTTACGATAAATTTTTACCATATTGATTCGTAAAATTTGTAGTTCATTTATATTAATATGCTGTTTATATGAACAATATATATGATATGATGTGAATATATCCGATTTTATTATTACAATTACCAAATAGTAGATATAATATAGTAAAATCACATAGATTGCATATCCTATCAATTCTATCACGATGAAAAATTTAGATGGCCAAACGTAGCCCAAGGGATATGTCGAGACTATCCAATACATGTGATGAGGAGATCAAAAGCGAATTCCCCATTGAAAAGTATGTTTTTTTTTTTTTTTGATACCCAGGATCTGTCAGGCCCACCTTTTGCTTACGCTAATCGGTAAGCCACGATCTGTACAATGCACGGTGCACCTTGGACCAAAGGTACCGAGAAGCTAGCACAGGACCCATCTACCATGTTGCCCCATTTAAGACGTGTTGACAACGCGGAGATTCAAACTCATTCCCTTGACGCCGAGGTAGTAAAGCCCAACCAGCTGCGCTGCCCACCAGCGGATATCAAAGACCACGACAATGATCCGAAGACTAGAAAAATGGGGTCGTACACTAAAGTACAAGCAGGGAAAACAACATGGGAAGGCCCCGAGAATTCCAAGAAGTCAACATACCAAAAAGTCACCTAATAATCAGTCAATGTCTCCATCTAAAGCCCCGTCGAAAAAAACAATCATTAAATATCTGTGGGGCCCTCTTAAATTTTATGATTGAAGACGTTGTGGTACCAAAAAGTCTTCTAATATACTCCAAACATGAAGATTGGTTCGTAGATCGCTTCCAGAGCTCGCCTACCTTGGATTATTTGGAGTTGTCATTAGATGGCTGAACATCGCTGACAAGGCACGAAGCTTTGACTAATTATAATCTTCAAAAACGCTTTGTAAAGAGCAATACGAGAAAGTGAAAAACAAAACCACTGTTCATTGGCAATTTTGATGTGACCAGAATGAGAAAAGTTCAAGAATGCCGAATTGAGAACGATATAATAACGAGTACCTCAGAATTGATGTTTCTTGACAAACTTCAATCAACGTTACCGTAATATTGATCCAAATTTGAATTTTTTAACAATAATATTAATAACCCGCACAACGGTATCACACAGATTGACATGCTAGCAACTTGCACTTCTTTTCTGCATTTTCAGTACGTTGATGTTATGCATTTTGAGAGAGAGAGAGAGAGAGAGAGAGTTGAATTAAAGTTGAATTAAAGAATGAATTTAACGGCACAAATGATTTTTTAGGTCGGAATAATGGCACAAAAGATTAGAACTTTTGTGTTTGGCATAAAGAGATAATACAAGTGATAAATGGACTTTGAACTCTAAGAAATTTGTCATAGATACTGAACTGCCTAAGAAATTTGTCTGAGATGATACTGAACTGCTTAAACTAGAATGATGCACTTGAAAGCCGTGTAAGCACGAGCGAGCCACTATAAAAGCGGATAATATGTAGCCAATGTAATTAAGAAGTTGAGTGTTGATAATAAAAACTCAGGGCTAACTAATGGATGCTAGGGATCAAATTGAAAACAAAATAAAATTTTAGAGGATGAAATGAAACATAATGCAAGCATGAGATAGTAAAGCCCAACCGGCAGCGCTGCCCACCAGATAACGTAATTAAGAAGTTGAGTGTTGATAATAAAAACTCAGGGCTAACTAATGGATGCTAGGGATCAAATTGAAAACAAAATAAAATTTTAGAGGATGAAATGAAACGTAGTGCAAGCATGAAGAACAAAGTGTATTACTATCCATATCTATTATGTCCTCATATGAGTCCCTTTACATCCACCAAACCACTAAGGCTTGCTTTGATACCTGCTTAAGATAGGATAAAGTTAGATACAATGAGGATATAGGTGTGATAAAATTATCCTATGGGGGAGGTGGGATGTAGTTAGATATGATTTTTTATATCCATAGAAGGAAAATAATTTTTCTCAAATAACAAACTTATTAAATTAACAAATCTAAAATTATATTTCAACATAAATAATATTTGAACTCTAATATAAGAAATTCAAAATAACAAAAAATAATAATTTATTTTTAAATTCGATCTTATTTTTATTTATATACTCGAATTTAATTCTATCTTATAATATAAATTCAATTTATAAATATACTTTTATTATATATTTTAGGCGTTTTAGTATTTTTGATATATTAGTACAGCTTTCTATTTAATAAAATTTAATTAGAGAATGATGGAAGGGGAAGAAAGAAATAAAAAATTATTAAAAAAGAGACTAAACTAAAATAAAAAGTAAATAAAAATAAAGTAGATAAGAGTGTTGCGAGAAATTTTTACCATATTGATTTGTAAAATTTGTAGTTCATTTATATTAATATGCTGTTTATACTGAACAATATATATGATATGATGTGAATATATCCGATTTTATTATTACAATTACCAAATAGTAGATATAATATAGTAAAATCACATAGATTCCATATTCTATCCTATCAATTCTATCACGATTAAAAATTGAGATGGCCAAACGTAGCCCAAGGGATATGTTGAGACTATCCGATACACGTGATGAGGAGATCAAAAGCGAATTCCCCATTGAAAAGTATGTTTTTTTTTTTTTTTTGATGCCCAGGATCCACCGGGCCCACCTTTCGCTTACGCTAATCGGCAAACCACGGCCCGTATAATGCACGGTGCACCTCAAACCAAACGTCAGTACCTAGGGGGAAGCTAGCACATGGCCTCATTACCATGTCATCCCACTTAAGACGTGTTGATAACGCAGAGATTCAAACTTATTCCCTTGGCACTGAGGTAGTAAAGCCCAACCAGTTACGCTGCCCACCGGTGGATATCAAAGACCACGACAATGATCCAAAGACTATAAAAATGGGGTCATGCACTAAAGTACAAGCAGGGAAAACAACATGGGAAGGCACCGAGCAATGTCCAAGAAATCAACATACCAAAAAGTCACCTAATAATCAGTCAATGTCTCCATCTAAAGCCCCGTCGAAAAAAACAATCATTAAATATCTGTGGGGCCCTCTTAAATTTTATGATTGAAGACGTTGTGGTACCAAAAAGTCTTCTAATATACTCCAAATATGAAGATTGGTTCGTACATCGCTTCCAGAGCTCGCCTACCTTGGATTCTTTGGAGTTGTCATTAGATGGCTGAACATCGCTGACAAGGCACGAAGCTTTGACTAATTATAATCTTCAAAAACGCTTTGTAAAGAGCAACACGAGAAAGTGAAAACAAAACCACTGTTCATTGGCAATTTTGATGTGACCAGAATGAGAAAAGTAGAAGAATGCCGAATTGGGAACGATATAATAAGGAGTACCTCAGAATTGATGTTGCTTGACAAACTTCAATCAACGTTACCGTAATATTGATCCAAATTTGAATTTTTTAACAATAATATTAATTACCCGCACAACAGTATCATACAGATAGACATGCTAGCGGAACTTGCACTTCTTTAGTGCATTTTCAGTACGTTGATGTTATGCATTTTGAAAGAGAGAGAGAGAGAGAGAGAGAGAGTTGAATTAAAGTTGAATTAAAGAATGAATTTAACGGCACAAATGATTTTTTTAGGTCGGAATAATGGCACAAAAGATTAGAACTTTTGTGTTTGGCATAAAGAGATAATACAAGTGATAAATGGACTTTGAACTCTAAGAAATTTGTCATAGATACTGAACTGCCTAAGAAATTTGTCTGAGATGATACTGAACTGCTTAAACTAGAATGATGCACTTTAAAGCCGTGTAAGCACGAGTGAGACACTATAAAAGCGGATAATATGTAGCCAATGTAATTAAGAAGTTGAGTGTTGATAATAAAAACTCAGGGCTAACTAATGGACGCTAGGGATCAAATTGAAAACAAAATAAAATTTTAGAGGATGAAATGAAACATAGTGCAAGCATGAAGAACGAAGTGTATTACTATCCTTATCTATTACGTCCTCATATGAGTCCCTTTACATCCACCAAACCACTAAGGCTGCCTTTGATGATTAGGATAATTCTGGATAGATAAAATTTGTCATATCTTGCTTTGATGCCTGCTTAAGATAAGATAAAGTTAGATACAAGAAGGATATAGGTGGGATAAAATTATCCTATGGAGGAGGTGGGATGTACTTAGATATGATTTTTTATATCCGTAGTAGGAAAATATTTTTTCTCAAATAACAAACTTATTAAATTAACAAATCTAAATTTATATTTCAACATAAATAATATTTGAACTCTAATATAAGAAATTCAAAATAACAAAAAAATAACAATTTAATTTTTAATTCGATCTTATTTTTATTTATATACTCGAATTTAATTCTATCTTATAATATAAATTCAGTTTATAATATATTTTTATTATATATTTTATGCGGTTTAGTATTTTTGATATATTAGTACAGCTTTCTATTTAATAAAATTTTATTAGAGAATAATGGAGGGGAAGAAAAAAATAAAAATTATTAAAAAAGAGACTAAACTAAAATAAAAAGTAAATAAAAATAAAGTAGATAAGAGTGTTACGAGAAATTTTTACCATATTGATTTGTAAAATTTGTAGTTCGTTTATATTAATATGCTATTTATACTAAACAATATAGATGATATAATGTGAATATATCCGATTTTATTATTACAATTACCAAATAGTAGATATAATATAGTAAAATCACATAGATTTCATATCCTATCTTATCAATTCTATCATGATTAAAAATTTAGATGGCCAAACGTAGCCCAAGGGATATGTCAAGACTAATCGATACACGTGATGAGGAGATCAAAAGCGAATTCCCCATCGTAAAGTATGTTTTTTTTTTTTTTTATGCCTAAGATCCGCCGGGCCCACCTTTCGCTTACACTAAGCGGCAAGCCACGGTCCATACAATGCACAATGCACCTTGGACCAAGCGTTAGTACTTAAGGGAAAGCTAGCACAGGAACCCACCACCCTGTCCCCCCACTTAAAACGTGTTGATAACATGGAGATTCAAACTCATTCCCCAGCGCTGAGGTAGTAAAGCCCAACCAATTGCGCTACCCCCTAGTGGGTATCAAAGAGCATGACAATGATCCGAAGACTAGAAAAATGGGGTCGTGCACTAAAGTACAAGCAAGGAAAACGACATGGGAAGACACCGAGCAATGTCCAAGAAATTAACATACCAAAAAGTCACCTAATAATCAGTCAATGTCTTATCGACCAAAAAAAAAAAAAGAAATAGTCAATGTCTCCATCTAAAGCCCCATCGAAAAAAAAAATCATTAAATATCTGTGGGGCGCTCTTAAATTTTATGATTGAAGACGTTGTGGTACCATAAAGTCGCCTAATTCTCCAAATACGTAATGCTGAATTTGAACTCGTGGGGAGATACATGAAGATTGGTTCGTACATCGCTTCCGAAGCTCGCCTACCTTGGATTCTTTGGAGTTGTCATTAGATGGCATAACATCACTCAAAAGGCACGAAGCTTTGACTAATTATAATCTTCAAAAACGCTTTGTAAAGAGCAACACGAGAAAGTGAAAAACAAAACCATTGTTCATTGGCAATTTTGATGTGACCAGAATGAGAAAAGTTCAAGAATGTCGAATCGTGGAACGATATAATAATGAGTACCTCAGAATTGATGTTGCTTGACAAACTTCAATCAACGTTACCGTAATATTGATTCAAATTTGAATTACTTTAACAATAATATTAACTACCCACACAACAGTAGTAGGTCACTATCACACAGATTGACATGCTAGCGGAACTTGCACTTCTTTTCTGCATTTTTAGTACGTTGATGTTATGCATTTTGAGAGAGAGAGAGTTGAATTAAAGAATGAATTTAACGGCACAAATGATTTTTTTAGGTCAGAATAGTGGCACAAGAGTAGAACTGTTGTGATTAGCTTAAAGAGATGATTTGGACCTAAGTAGGTCCTTGAAAAGCTCAAGGAAAAAATAAGCGGGAAATTCGCCCTAGGGTGGGAGACCCCGCGCTGTCCTCCTTATTTCTTCTCTGTTGGAAAGACTAGGAAATTTGAGGGCCTCACGGTGAGGAAGGTAGACTCCACGTTAGGGTATGCTTGCATGCTCTGGCTACCGCCGGGTAAGATGATATAGTAGCCATCCGCACCTGAGATGAGTGAGAGTAGGTGAAAGGCCCACAATAGGGCTAGCGTGCAAAAGAGATGATTACAACTTTTGTGTTTAGTATAAAGAGATGATACAAATGATAATTGGACTTTGAACTCTAAGAAATTTGTCATAGATACTGAACTGCCTAAGCATCAAGTACCTATTTTTTTTTTTTCCCGTTGTCACGTCATTTAATAAACAAATTCGATACAGGCAGCATTGCTCGCACAATAATCCGGTTCAATAAAACTCCAGATGGAGAAACGGGGCCAGAAACAATAAATACAAGATGGCCTTCAGCGAACTTATCAGTGCCCAGCAGACAGACATACAGACCAACATAACATTGAATGGAACACAAGATTTTAAGTTTTTGATACACGGGGGATCAATTTAACATGTAAAAGAGATAAATGTTAAAGACGCCAGAACAGCTTGATTAGAACTTGTGCTTAATGGTGAATGGTGAGTAATGTGGCTAGCTTTCATAAGAAACATTGCAGCGAGAAGCACTTGTCCACGACTTGAATTTGAACATCCTCCCTCGGCTTCACAACATCTTTCCACCCCAAACACGCCTCCTCATCGCAGATCACAGTTTCAAGAGACTTCATCGATGAGGTAAACTTCGGCACCCGCCTTATTTGTGCGCATTCCCTCATATCGATCTTCTTAAGTGTCCCCAGGTTTCCAATTTCTTCAGGAAGGTGCATCAAATTAGATGTCAAGATATTTCAAGCGACTACGTTGACAGATTCCCCGAGGAAGCATCCTAAGATTCCAATGTCTATTGACGTTTTTCTGTTCCCATCCAAGGTCCAACAGCAAATCCCTTAGCATTGGCATTCTAAGATTCCAATGCTAACTAATATCGACATGCTTTACTCTTTTGTGATAAATTACATTATATGCCAAATATATGTTGGAGAAAGAATTTGTTTTGATCCTTGATTGATTCCTAATTGCGATTCTGATCTTGTAGATGGTACAGTAAATCGTGGCAAGGAATATTTCAAGGAAGACAATATTGTGTATACTCTCATTGTATTAGATAGAATACAAATACATTACTTTCATTGTCCTGCGTTTCCTATCCTGGTATCATAGCAACGGTTCTGACCCAGCTTTCACAAAATTTTCTGAGTTGCCCCCCATCGTCTTCTAGTTTGTTGTTGCAAATCACGTCCTACAAAACAAATTAGCACCTTGGGTTGGAATTTGTTTTTTATTCAGTATGCAGAATCTAAACAACAATGGTGGCCAAGATTCGACCCTACTAGTAGGGGAGGAGTCGTCCAACCAAACATCTGAACAGATCAATTAGGCACATGAAGAGAGAGAATCTACCCTCCCTGCTCCAGTCACGACGTAATTCCCTGCACCAGTTCAATGGCAGTTCATGCCATGGATTCCAGTCAAGGGCCCATGGGTTGACGGTCTCAATCAACAGTGGGCAAGTTACGACCCCACCAAGACAAGAGACCAATTTGGGGCTCCACTATAATAAAGATCCAGACCCGAGTTCGCAAGGTCACAGACCCGAATTAGACCCGAGAGGGACGAATCCCTGCTCAGGCCCTCAACCCGGCTTCGCGCCATTCGTTTTTGTAGCCATCGACGGCTGACCAGAACCAGGAGACCTTTTCTACACATCGTTGGCAAATGGACAGGAGCTGCAGCTGATAACACTTCAACTCACTAGACCCGAACACTATTCTTCTTGGGCGAGGGACTTCCGGCAAGCCCTTTGTCACGACCTCCTTTTTTCGGGCGCCCTTATGCGCGGGCACATGTAGAAGCTAATGGCTCGCTAAGTCTATTATGCTTAGCCCGGGCTCTTCCAAGCCCACCAATTTACTACTTATGGTTCAAGTTTTAACTTGCAATTCAATTTTAAATAGAAGTCGCCACTAATCGATTTGGAATAGATTGATTAGAAACCCAAGTGAAATATCGGGAGAAATACTTCACTCTTGTGCAACTAGAGAAACTAGGATTGGGGACTTGATTACATTAGTTCATCACTAATGTCCTTTTAGTACCTAATCTTGTTTAAATCCTAAGGCTTTTTGGATTTTCAAGGATTTTCTATTTTGCAAAAAAGAAAATTATGCTTTTTCTATTTTTTTTGGAAATGTAAATCATTTTTTATTTTTTCTGATTTTTTTGGGAAAATGTAAAAATATTTATGTTTTTTTTTTGAATAATAAATTATTTTTATTATTTTTATTATTTTCTAGGTTGGGACCAACCCGGCTCATCAGCCACTGGCCTTGGTGGGCCTGAAGCAGGCGCCCTAATCGAAGCTTCTTCTCTTTTCTTAAAAAAAAAAAAAGAACATTCTAAGCCCATAAAAAACAAACCAAGCCCACAATCTTGCAAGGCCCATGCATGTCCGACCCGAATTGTTCAGAACCCTATCCGATTGAGACCCGCATGCCCGACCAGATTCTTAGTCGTCGGCCCGACTCTC
This sequence comes from Eucalyptus microcorys, assembly GCA_014182515.1. Classification (NCBI taxonomy): domain Eukaryota; kingdom Viridiplantae; phylum Streptophyta; class Magnoliopsida; order Myrtales; family Myrtaceae; genus Eucalyptus; species Eucalyptus microcorys. Next base: position 22,003,889 of record CM024567.1, on the reverse strand, counting down.
AGTCACGGCTGAGAACATGCTCGGCCTAAGACGCGGGAGGCGAAGGTAGCAACGAGCGGCAAGCTGCTCAGCCAGTCGAGACTAAGATGCAGGGGGCGATAGCTAGGGTTTTAGGGGTGACACTGATGGCGGCGGGCAGCGGCAAGGATGATGACGCACAGACGGCAACGGGAGCAATAGCAACTTGTGTCAAGCTTCGGGCGGAGGAACGGCGACAGATCATGACATCATGGCAGGGTAGGTGGCATCGGGCAGCACGACATCGATTTCACGCGGTGTGGTCTCCCTCTCTCCCTCACGGTTCATATCTCCTCGCCCTTTTCTTTCGGCTTCTCTCTCGGACTTGCTTGCAGTTCTCTCTCCAGATTTGAACCCCCTCTACCCACGAGCTCTCTCTCTCAGATCTCGGCTTGCTCACTCTCGGGCCTCCCCTGATGTCTCTCGGATTAAGTCCTGAGCTCGCTACCTCCAACCTCTGTCTTATATATATATTTGGCCTTTGCCTGACGCCCTATTAATAGGCAAAGGGGGGCCGGTCGACAAAGGTTTCGGCCACTGGTCCTTGGTGAGCTGATCGACCTTGGTGCGGCCAAACCGGTGTCTCCTCAACCACCCACTTGCTCCACTTTGAAGGCGTGTCCCATCTGTTGCCGGCCTACTCCTCTCTATTTCCTATAGGCCGTCCTCGAGCGCGTCGTCATTGCTGTGTGTGAGTTGCAGAGGCGAAGGGGGGAATGAGGAAGGAAGAAGAAGAAAGGAAAGGGACTGGGCCAAAGAAAAAAAAGAAAAATGGGCCTCGGGCCTGTTCAAGGAAGAACAAGAAGGGGGCTGGACTTTCATGCCTAGCTCCATAAGACCCCCTTTTTTTAAAATAAATTTATTTGAAAATGGGGTTTAAAAAAAGGAAAATGAAATAGAAGATAAAACTTAGAAGGTATAAATAATGCTAATGCCTATGTGATATAGAAATCTTTTTGTAAGGGCTAAATTGGTCCTTAATTTTTATGCAAATTAATTTAAAATATTTAGCCAAAATTTAGGTATCAACACCCTTGTAACTAAGGATAAGGATGGGTTCCTTGACGGAACCGTCTCCTTCTCAACCAACAACTGAATGCGATGACATTGGCGCAAATGTAACCAATTCGTTCACATTGGGATCGGAAATTGTGTGGCTCCCAAGGTCGCGGCCAGCCTACCTTCGACCGAAGATTCAAAGGCCATGTGGGAGAACATTCGGGAAATGTATGGAAAACTCGATCAAGTTAAAAAAATAATTCTCTCACCCAAGGCCTCTTGGAAACAAAACAAGGGAACCTCTCAGTTACCACTTGTTTTAATCGTCTCTCTATCTTATGGAATGAACTTAAGGCCGTCGAAGAACAGCTCGAAGGGCCGAAAGCGACTCTTCAATAGTACAGAAATATCATAGAGAGGGAGAAGATAACTCGGTTTCTCTTAACCCTAAACGAAAGTTACATACCTTTTCACTCGCAAATCCTTGCTATGGATCCCATACCATTGCTTAGCCGAATTTTCCAATTAGCAGTCCAAGAAAAAAACTAGTGGCTCGCGATCACGAGATATGAGAAAGGAGGAGAAGGTGTGGCTCTGGCTGCACCGGTGAGACTCTTAAATCAATCTCGCGGTGGTTTCCGACCACCATAGCAAGGATAGAGCTTTGGAGGATCTCCTGCGACGAAAGTCTTTCGCTGGGATGAAGAAAGCAACATAAACCCTAAAGGCTTGCGATCCAACGGCCCAGATTAGAGGCGTGGATTGAACGACCCTTCATTTCTTCACATCAATGGTGTAGATCAAAGACGTAGGCATGGATCGGACGGCCAACACTTATCCCGATCTGATGACTCATATCTTAAATAGGGGCGCGGATTGAATGGCTTTTACAAGACTGAGTCAAATGGTTTGGTATCGCATAAAAAGGGAGCACAAAACTCTAAATTTAGGGGTAGGTATTGTGAATATTACCAACGTCCACATCATACCATTGAAACATGCTGCAAATTGCATGGAAAGCCTATTGACAAAGAGAAAAGAGAAAAAGAAATTTCTACCTATCAGGTATCAGGAATTGATAGAGTTTATCAGCCAATTACTCAAGATCAGTATTAGCATATCATGAAGGTACTGAGTCAATTAAAGAAAGTTGATAAATTAGCAAATTTCTCAGGTACTTCATTATGTGAGGCCAAAAATATTTTAATTGATGCATGGATTATTGATTTCGGCATTAGTGACCACATAATTTGCGATGAGTGCTTATTTTCTAATATTCACAAAAAAAATATGATTCTCTTGTACTAGCTCGTCTCCCAAATGGGAATATCACTCATGTCACAAAAGTTGGTATTGTCCACCTTAGCCCATATATTATTTTTAATAATGTTCTTTATATTCTTGAATTTGAATTTAATCTCATATCAGTTTCCAAAGTCTACCAAGATAATTCATGTAGTGCCAATTTCAATTCAAAAAATTGTTTTTTTCAGGTTCTTTCGATTTGTAAACTGATGGGCTAGGGTAGTGTAGCAGAAGGGCTATATTTTTGCATCAACTTTCTGAGAGATTTTAATTTATCCTCATTGAATGAAAGCATTTCATGTAATACCACTTCTAGTAATAAAATCTCTCTTTTCCATTAAATGTTTAGGACATAGTGCTTGTTTTCCTTGTCTTAATTGCAAGATATGCCCTTTAATAAAACAATCATGAGCACCATTTCCAACTAGTGTTACTCGAGCTACTGATATTTTTTTCTTAGTTCATATGGACATCTAAGATTCTTATCACATTCCACATCGTGATGGTCTTGATTCTTTCTCACCATTGTAGATGACTATTCTCGCGCTACTTGGGTGTTTCTCATGCAATCCAATAGCCAAACTTTTTCTTATAAAGTTCTTCTCCATGATTAAACTCAGTTGGATAAATACGTGCAAAGAATTCACACAGATAATGGATGCGAATTTTTTTCCGCTGAGTGTTGATCTTTTTTTTCTTTGCATGGAGTACTTCATGAAAGTTCTTGCACTTACACTGGGATTTTTGAATGTAAGCATTGTTACCTTCTTAAAGTAGCCTAAGCACTAAAATATCAAGCTTCATTTCCTGAATTTTTTTGGGGAAATTGTGTGGTCGCAACAATCTATTTAATCAATTGGATGCCAAATAAAATTCTTGATGGGTGCACACCATTTGAATGATTTTCGGAAAACAACCTACTATTGATCATCTCCGAGATTTTGGCTATCTTTGCTATGTGACAAATGTGGGCCATAAAGATAAACCGGATTCTCGAGCTCTTTAGTGTGTTTTTATGGGATATCCTACTCTACAGAAGGGTTATTGGTTTATGGAGATATCTACAAGTCGTTCCTTCATTGGCTGAGATGTTATCTTCCATGAGGATATATTCCCGTTCCAGGAAACGAGGTCTTCACATGATCCATCGACATCTACATCAAATCATTGGCAATTCTTATCAGTGGAGGATATTTCCATGACACTATGAAGCACGGACATGTTGCCGGAGCTTCCGTGTCGTGTCTGACACGCGGTCAACACGTCTCGAATTTTGTGACACGTGGTCAACTTTTCTCGAGATGTTTCGACACGCATGTTCGGGAGAGAAGATCATTGAAGAAGACGATGAAGGGTGGAGGCGAGGCCATGACGGTGAGGGAGGCCAAAGAAAGAGCATAGACCGAGGTGATCAAGAGGGCCGTGACTGCGACGCTACGATGGAGGGCCGGCGACAAGACTGCGGTTGCGAAGGAGGAAGATCCAGAGGCAAGTGGTGAGCAACTATGATGAGGCAACAGAGAGAGAGCTAAGAGGATCGTGTGACGAAAAGGAGGAAGAGGCCACAATTAGGGTTTTAGCAAGAAGAGAGGGGGGGTGGGGGGACGATGGGAAGAAACTAGGGGCGGAGAGGGAGGTGGATGGGGTGGTGTGGGGGTAGGGGGAGAGAGACACTAGGGAAATGACAGGTGCTTTGGAGGGGGTGGTGGAAGAAACCGAGGGGGTGAAGGAGTAGGTGGCGTGGGTAGGGTGATTAACAGGTGCTTTGGGGGGAAGTGGGAAGCAGGGGAAGAAACCGAGGGGGTTGGCATGGTGTGGGGTGGGGGTGATTAATAAGTGCTTTGGTTTTTTTTTTTTGGGGGAGAGGGAAGGGGGAGAGAGAGAGAGAAAGCAGGGGAAGAAATCAAGGGGGATTTTGAGGTGGCGTGGGGGATCGGGGAGAGAGAAATGAGGGAGGGAAATGATTTTTGGGGGATGAGGGTTTGGAGGGAAAAATGAAAGAGGGCAATAATTTTCCGGAGGCTTTGGGGGAAAATGAGGGAGTAAAATAATTTTTGAGTGACAAAGTTATTTTTGTTAAATAAATAAATAAATGAGCTAAAAAGTGATTTTGAAAAATAAAAATATTGAATGTTAAATAATGATAAATTTTAATCATTATAGAAGATCATAAATTTTGGTAAAGTGATTATATTCTTTTGTTAGTCATTAGTTTTATCCTTAATTTTTGTTAAAATTAAAAACATATTCCCAAATATGGGTACGCAACAACTATGTATATGGCTTTCAAATTTCCTATGAATAGATTTATTAATATTATTAGTGTAAATTCATTTTAAGCTATTTTTATATTATTTATTTATTTGTTAATTTGAATTAAATTAATTAAAAATAAAAATATTTATTTAATATATAACATGTCCCAACATGTCGGAGTTCTCTATTTTTGAAAAATGACGTGTCGGCGTATTATATCGTGTTGCGTGTCGGTACTACTTAGGCAATATGTTCTAATTGCACCTGAGCGACCATCGTTTGAGCCACCCATTACCTACCTTGTCTCCTACATCGGCACATCCTAGATCTCCCACCACATTGGCTAAGTCTCCTATTTCTTTCGATGACACGAACAATTCATCATCACAACCATGTATTAATGGATTCTCATTGCCAGCTGCCGAATTGATACCTACTGACAAGCCTAGATGATTAGGACAACAAATTCGTCCTCCTACATGGACAAAGGATTATATATTTCCTACCTTGAATACTCTTGGTACACAATATCCTGTATCTTCGTATGTTTCTTTTAGTCGACTGTCATCATAACATATGTGTTGCATTAGCCGAATGTTTGAAGAACAGGAACCCACCTCTTATGAGGAAGCAGCAAGTGATACACACTAGCAAAAGGCTATGGCAGACGAATTACCTACTCTTATAGAAATAATACTTGGGATATTGTTCCTTTCCTACTCATAGAAAGCCCATTGGCTACAAATGAGTTTACAAAATCAAGTACAAGGCAGATGGTTTTGTGGAGTGTTATAAGGCCCGCCTTGTCGCTAAGGGATTCACACAACATGAAGGCTTTGATTATCATGAGACATTTTCTCCTGTTGCTAAGGAAGTTATTGTTTGATCTTTCTTGTCTGTTGCTACCTTCCCTAATTAGAACTTGCATTTGATGTCAACAACGCCTTCCTTCATCGTGATCTTGACAAAGAAATATACATGGAACTTCCATAGGGTTTACACAAATAGGGGGAGTCTTGAGTATGTCGTCTCCGTAAATCCTTATATGGACTCAAATAAGCCTCTCGACAGTGGTATGCAAAATTCATTGTTGCTCTCACAAGTGCAGGTTTCCAACACTCCAAGCATGACTATGCTCTGGTCACATGACCAAAGGTACTTCATTGATCTATTTGCCGATTTATGTAGATGATATACTTATGGAAAATGATGATATCGCGATTGTTACAACCTAATCTCGGGTGCACCACCTAGGATTTGGCTACTGGACTAATAAGTTTAGACTTAGCTTGGACTCTCCCAAGCCCAAACCAATTCGCGACTTAGGTTCAAAATTTTAGCAAAATGAATTTTATTTAGGAGTCACTGCTAATTAGTTTATGGTAGGTCGATTAGACACCTAAGTAAAATAATGAGAGAATTATTTTACTCTTACAAACCAGAGACTTTGGGTACGGGGACTTGGTTACATTAGATTTATCTAATGCCCTTCGGTACCATTCTTTTTATTTTCAAAAGTATCTTTGTAGGCAGTCTGGATTGGTTTTAACCTAAATCACTATCATGCAATGGGATGATCACATGGATGCTCAACCATTATTAAACACTCAATGAATCAAATAAATTGTACCAAAGGAATTCAATACACCAAAGCAAGTAATTATTTTTTTTGAGTTTTCTCTTGTCTTGAAATTTTAACCTATATGACATGCAAAACCTATTTTTTGTATTTTTATATTAAAATTCGAAATCAATAAAAACCTTAATTAAACTATCTAAAATGAATAGTTATATAATCTAGTTTAGGGATTCATTTGACCTAAACTCTATCCTATCTTAGAAAACTATTTTAAAGATGCAATATTATCTAAACATGCAAACATTATTTAGGACCCTATCTATGAAAGAAAATGCTATCTATTCTAATCTATTCTAGAATTATCTAAAGATGCAATCCTATTCAAACTAGGCAATGTTATCGAGAAATCCTATATATTCTAACATGCAATCTAATCATGCAATCCTAATTTAGGAAACTATCCTATCTAATACACAATTTGATTTTTTTTTAGTGTTTTCCAAAACAAGCAATTTCCAAGTATAAGCATTATATCCAACTCACTCAAGATATTTGCCGAGAATCCAAATAAAGGGTTACAATAATTGAAAAAATAATCCATTGACTCACAGATTAAATTAACAATTATTCTAATCCTAAGCATCACAACATGCAAGAAAAAAATCAATATAATTAAGAAGTTAATCCAAAATCTCACAGATCAAATTAATAATTATAATGATTTTAAAGCTAAAACATCATCAATGTGCAAAAAAAAATCAAATAATTTAAAAAGTGATCTAAAGTCTTATGAATCAAATTAGTAATTATATTGATTTTTTTGTTGATAATATCCTATTGAATCATGCCTAAAGTCTCAATAAAATCACTATTAGCATCAAATATTCCAATTAGGCAATAATATCAAGATGAAATTTGGTTCAAGAAAATTACCTTGTTTGGATTATTTGTTTCCAATACGGGACTAGCGCAAAGGATTCATGAACAACGATTTGCCTCTAGATCGGCTTAGCGGCAGTGGGCCCACGACCAATGAAGCTGCAAGAATACAAAGCTTGCGGAATCGGCTCGATTCGGATACGAGTGGGAACAGCGGTTGACATCGGGGGTTCGGACGGCAACTCTGTGACCGTGGACAATGGGCGTCAGAAACGTTGCCGGGGGGCAGCAAACGTCAAAGCAACAAGCAACATCGAGGCAGTCGGGCTTCGGACAGCAGCGGCGGCGTCGGGCGGAGGAGCGACGACGAGTGGAGTTGCAGCGTCGTTGGACTTTTCGTGGCGTCGGGCTGGTCAAGAGCAGCAAAGGGCGGTGGCATCATGGGTCAAAGCTCACGGGAAGAAGGGAGGCAGATCTAGTCGAGTCATCGTCGAGCAACGTGTCGGGAGTGGGATGGCGACGAGCTCGAAGTCGGTGAAGCTATTGAGTCGAGCGGCCGGGTCATCGCAGGTCAGCAGGCACAGCAGCGCTCGGAGTTGCAACGGGGACGGTGTTCGGAGCTTCGGTGACCGCGAAACAGCAGCTGCAGGTGGCGGAGTTGCAGCCGTCGAGCTTAACGCTCGAAGACCCCCTGGAAGAAGACAACCCCTTCTTAACTTTTTCTCTCTCACGTCCTCTCTCTCTCTCTCTGTACTTTGTCAGTGAAAACACCACTTTTTCCTCTTGCCGCCTTCCTCCTCCTTTTCCTCTGCACTTTGTCAGAGAAGAAGAGAAAGATGACTTTTTGTTAACCTGTTGAATAGACGAGAGAGAGCGCTTATTTTTTCAGTTTTTCCCCCACTCTTCATGCGTGTAGGTGTAGGATACACCCTTTTATATGCAAAAAAATAGAGTCCCTCGATGGAAGAAGCAAAATTTCCTTCCTCTTTCCAATCGCATCTCGCACGGCCAGCACACAATCTCCTCAATTTTATTTTACTTTCCTTCCTTGGCTCACACTCATTGACGATTGAAGATCACTTTTCTTATGCTAGTGTTTCTTTTATTATACCAAAATATATATTACCCAAAGATTAGCACCAAATATATGCCCCACGTGCAATATTCCCTCTTACTATTTCAATATTTCATCCGAAATCTTCTAATTTACTACAAAATATATCTCACGGTGTGTATATTACATGAATATATGAAAGATTTACCCGATACATCAAATCGCCATTCTTCATAAGTCAATTTTTGATCATTAGAGAATAATGAGCTTGGGCCAATTTCTTCTCTCCATGGGCTTAGTCCAACTCATCAAATTAAAACTCAGAGCCATAAATTTAAATCAATTTATTACCGGTCCAATGCAAATGTAGTAATAATTAAAAAAAAATTCTCCTAAAACTATATGCTATTCTAATATTTTTGTTTAGGAGTAAAAAATTAATCCATAATTTTCTATACAATAAATGAATGATCGGATTGTCAAAATTTAGGTGTCAATAGCGATTTGATAGTTTAAGTAATATTTGCATTCAACCTTCCATATAAAAAATTTGGGATCTCCCAAATATTTTCTTAGTATTTAGATAGCTCGATCCAAGAAAAGAATATGCCTTAGTCAACGAAAGTTTATCCCGGAAATTATATCAAAAGCAGGATTGTCAGGGTATAAACTAGTTGTGATACCTATTGAGCATAATGTGAAATTGACGAGATTCGAGTATGATACAGATTCTCCATCAGCCAATGAAGATCCACTACTCAAGGATCCATCAAGATATCAGGGTTGTTGGAAAATTAATCTATCTCACCATGACTAGGCCTGATATATGTTATGCAATACAGATACTTAGTCAATTCATGCACAACTCGAAGCAATCTCATATGAACACGCTACTAAAAGTTGTAAAGTACTTAAAAAGATGTCCAAGATTTAGAATTCTTTTATTTTGTGACTGCAACATGAAGATGATGGCCTATGGTGATACGGATTATGCCACATGCCTAATGACGAAGAGGTCCATTGACTGATTTTTGCATCAAATTGGGAAAATCCTTAATTTCCTAGAAGACAAAGAAGAAATTAATAGTTTCGTTGTCATTAGCAGAATCAGAATATCAAGCAATGACAAAAACCGTTTGTGAAATAGTTTGGCTACAAGGATTGCTACTAGACCATGGTGTGCAAGTTGATGGCGCAAGTGAACTGTTTTGCGACAATGATGACACACTTAAATTAGTAGTCAATCCAATTTTCCATGAAAGAAAAAGCGCACGGAATTTTTTTTTTTTTTTTTTTTTTTTTTGGTAACCGAGGACTCCACCACGGGCCCCCTGTGCCCGGATGGCACCGAAGGGCCGGACCCTTATACCTCGGGGGAGACTAGCACATGACTCCACCACCATGGCCCCCCACTTAAGACATGTTAATGGCTATGGAGTTTCGACCTTGGGACCTCTGTGATGAAGTGTCCAAAGCCGAACCAACTCAGCTGCCCACCGATGGGTAGCTCACAGAAGTTGATTGCCATTTTATTCGATAAAAAATTCAAGAAGGGATTGTTATGACTTGAGGAATTGGAACAGTTCTGCAGACATTTTTACTAAGCCATTACGTCAGAGACAACACACATACTTATTGAGCAAGTTAGACGTCTTTGACATATACAAGCCGCTAGCTTGAGAGGGAGTGTTGGAGAAAGAATTTCTTTTGATCCTTGATTGATTCCTAATTACGATTATGATGCCATAGATGATATAGTAAATCATGGGCATGGAATATTTCAAGGAAGACAATATTATGTATATTCTTTTCATTTTCATTTCATGTACCATAAATACAGTCTTAGGCTTGTATATTGGATAGATCAATAGAAATACAAATACATTACTTTCATTGTCCCACATTTCTTGTCAAATATATCACACATTGGTTGACTGTGGCCAGAAATAGAAAAGGGAAAGAAAAGGGAAAGGATAAAAAGAAAAAAAAATCATTTAAAAAATTCACAAAAATTAAAATATTATTAAAAATGTCAATATCGGTCCAATTGTGTCACATAGGACGGCCAACATTCATATTAGCAATTTTAAGCTTAAATAAGCCAGATTGATTAAATTGGTATCAATATGAAAATGTTTAGAACTAAATTGGTCAAATCAAAAGATTTAGGATTAAATTGATATCAATGTCATAGATTTATGACTTTTTTAGTACTTTTCCGTGATAATTCATTGGAGAGTTTAAAATGTGCAACCAAAGGTGTAGTTATAGATTTTAGCAACTGTAAATTAAAACGTGTCACGATCTTCTGAATGTATTTCTTTTGAGATAGACGAAACATTCCCACAACCCTGTCGAACAATATCTCCACACCTTATCTTCTTTGGCAATACCTAAGTCTTTCATTTCAAACTTAGTGCTCAATTGCTGCTTTAGCATTGCACAGCTGTTACCCTCACTTGATCAACAAAGAGTTCACTTGAAGGTGAAAAGAAGTTGCTCCAAAACAAAATCCAAAATACTTTTTCCTCCGCTGGTTGCCCTCCCTCGACAATGGTCGGCGACCTGGCAAAGGCTACAACCAACGAGGTTCGCCCCTTGACTGCCACCTTGACTGCCACCTCTCTCTCTCTCTCTCTCTCTCTCTCTCTCTCTCGCGCGCGCGCTCTCGGGGAAAAGCCTTAATTTCACAAAGATTGATTTTTTTTTTTTTGTATTGTCTATTTGAATTCTGCATGATTTATAGAATTAAAAATGTGCGATATGACAATTAAACAATAATGCAGTCTAGATGTCCTAAATATGTGTGAAAATGTTTGTTCATGAAATCCCTAATTTTTTCTAATATGTTAACCGTACGCATTAAGTATGATGCAAGGAACGTGGGAAATACAATGATGCAGATTATACTTGAACGATACACACACACACACACACATTATTGTTTTTTTTAATCAATTTTTTAATCCTTGTCATTTATTTCAAGCTAAAATCAATTAAGGCCCAAGATGAACTACATGCTATAAGATACTTCGCAATTTTATTGTGGACATTACCAAAAATTCGCACTATGAACTGTTTTTTTTTTTTTTTTTTTTTTTTTGTGACCTAGGATATGCCGGGCTCGACTCGCTTACGCTCGCCAACTCACGGCCCGTAGAGTGTGCGGTGCACCCCGGACCACACCACCATGGCCCTCCATTTAAGATGTGTTAGCAGTTATGAGTTTTGACTCTGGGATCTCTGCGATGAAGTGCCCAAAGCCAAACTAATTCAGCTATCCACCAGTGGATTATGAACTGTTGATACTCCCTGGAAATTAAACTTTAAGTTCCTGCCAAAACGGAGTTAGTGCACACTTGAATGTAACGAAAATAATCATGGCATGACGCTGGAAATCGACGGAAACGAGTTGAGCACAATGCAATGATGCTAGATCACGTGACTACATGCGTACAAGTGAAGTATCCTAGGCTCCGGGCACATAGAGGGATACGCAAAACCATGATAAATGCTATGAATTTGCTATCCAAACACAACCCTCGAGCTGAACTAACGCTTTCTCAGACCCTCTCAGATCCATTGAGATCTCAATCGACAAACAATTGCATTCGCACGTTCGCGAGTTATGAGGACCCGTGAACGGAGCGAGCCATGTAAAAAATGGCAAAGACATGACTAAACTCCCCTATTTTTCATAGCCTGGGCAGAGACATTTAGCGCATGATTAGATTATAAAGACCAACATACGATCTAAATCAATGCGGTGCTGAACCGACCTGAGCTAATCGAAACGTGCAACTATGTTATCTATTTAACACGTAAAGGTCAAAACTAGAGTAAACATCTCCTGTTGGTTAAACGAACAGATACAATGGTATGCATAAAAATAAATATGCAACTCAAAAATCAACCAACGAAGATACAAGTACAACGGATAACTAGGCATGCTGTGAAGTCGAGGGCTACGGAGTTGCATTGAACAACCAGGCGAGGTTTAAAACCAGGTTCAGACATGTACTAATTCGGAATTGGAATGCCATGAATGTGCCCAGAAAATTTCAGTTCTCACCTCGACAACCGCAGGACAACGGAAGACGTTGTGTTCGGTTTCCTTGGGATGGTTGACTACCTCGATGGGTGGTTGCCGAGAGAGGGAGAGAGAGGGAGACTTCTTGTAGGATAGCCCGAGACAAATCCCCACAGAATACCGTGTATACCTGAAAGAGAATGCGTGTCCTCCGGATAGAAATTGTCCATTCGAATTTATATCCCTCCGCTCTGATTTCCCTCTGTGATGGGAACATATATCCTTGTGAAAGATGCTGAAGTTGTTTCCTGTTGTTGGCTGTGCCATTGTCTTCTCCTCAGCCGCGACAATCCACAATATATGGCCGCCTTATTCTGCTAATCCTCAGCTTGACTCTTAAAGGGTGATAAATAAAGAGTTGGGTAAGAGACATAGAATCTTGATATCACAGAGGTTCGGCTTAAGGTGCCTACGTTCTCTTTTGCAGTTCTGACGACCCATGTAGATTGAAACCTACTACCTTAGTTAGGAGTACCAGCACCGTCTTGCTGCAAGTGTAGAGTTCGCCAGGCAAACCCAAGACTCCTTCTACAGTTATGCCGTTATACAAACTTATCACTAATGAACCCTTTCAAAATACTTTTCACACCTTATACGCATGACAAAGAGGCTGCACTCCAAAAAATATAAACCAAACCTTTGAGTTTTTACAAATTAAGGGTCATTCAGACACCTTATCTTATCATCCGGTACAATTATTTTTTCTCTAAGTACAACCACTTCTCGTTTGTTTGCAAATGGGTTTGCCACTCTTAGTAATACTTATGATCAACGCTCAAAAGACTATTACCAAACTTATACAATAGATCGACTCGAAAACCTCGTGTATAAATTTCAATATCTCATGTTTCTGACATTGGTCAACATGCCATCTTCAATCCGATTTTTCTTCTATTTATAAGCCTTTAAATATAAATGGTGCACTTGAATATCTTAGCCGTCTTATCCATATGTACGTCGAAAACCTCGGCAAAATTTCTCGTAAAATATGTGCGGAAACCTTCCTCATTTTGGTCGCCAACTAAATCTTCTCTTGCCCGAGCTGACTTTGACGAAGCATAAAATTACTTAAAAGCGTATGTTTTATCAAGAAAGTCAAAAAAGAAAAAAACAAAGAAATTCTCGCAATTCCTATTTTTATGAAACATAACTTTGATTCAGATGGAGTTACCAGTCTCATGATTATAATAGGGTAAGTACACTATCAGTGCCAAAACTTGTGTACATCGCTCACTTTGGTGCCAAAACTTTATTTTGAATCACTTAAGTACCAAATCGGAGGAAAAACGATTATAGAGATTCCGACCAAAATGATTACGTGACTTTTATATTTTAAAAAAAAAATCGACATGGTTTTTAAATGATGTCGTTCTCCGTCCTCCCTAAGAAAACAACGTCGTTTTGCCGTCCTAAGTGGATAGTCTCACAAAAACGACGCCGTACAACTCATTTGGGGATTTTTTTTATTTTTTTTATTTGAGGATGGAAATTAGGGTTTTTTTGTCCTATCCTTGCCCAATGCCGTCCTAGCTCACTCGGCCACCATCGCTCGGCCGCCGTCGTAGTTGCTCGACTAGGCGAGCGAGAAGATGCTGAGGTTGTTGCTCGGGCAAGAAGCGATGGGAAGAATAGGAGGCGAGGGTGGAGGAGGAGGAGGAAGAAGGGTGGTTGAAGGTGGAGAGAGTGAAGACGAGAAGGGCGAGGGAAACAAGGAGAGCGCAGATGGAGATGGCGGATTGGCTCTGCTCGGGGAGCGGCTGAAGTGGGTCCTTCTGAAGGGGGAAGGAGAAGGAGGAGGAGAGGAGGAGGAGGACAAGAGCTTGGACTTGTCAACAATGTCGGATGAACCGAAGGCGGAATTGTGCTGGTGCGCTGTTGGTGTCGCTGCTAGCTAGTGCTGGTATTGTTTTTTGGGGAAGAAGACGACGGGAAGCCCATGCCATGCCTTCTCTCTCTCTCTCTCTCTCTCTCTCTCTCTCTCTCTCTCTCTCTCTCTCTCTCTCTCTTTCAATTTGGGGATTTAGGGTTTTGAATTGGGAAAAGACATCAAGCAGCGTTGTTTTGTTGTTTAAATACTGACTGTACTCTTCGACGAGTCTTATTAGCTTAAAAATTAATAAAAAAGTGCTACATCGGATTTCCGGTTAATCAGATCCGTGTTGGTACCAAAATAATCAATTTTCAAACTTTTTGGTACTCAAGTGATCCAAAATTTTCTTAATACCAACGACAAGAGCATCAACACAACGGCATATCATTTAATTTGAAGCCGCAAGTTGAACATATTGTGGGAGGCGTGAAGCTCCTACTGTAACACTTGAGAGAGGTAGCCACTTGATTGCTCCCCCTCACCCTTATCTTTTTAAGAGAAAAAGCTTGAATTGAAAACCGTACAGATCGTGATCAATGAAGACGCGACCCAAAACTTCATTAAAGAAAGGAAAAAATGAAAGGGAACTTTTGGGTCAAAGTTGTTAAGTTTAGGAAATTATGAGATCAAAATGATCAAATTTAGAAAATATTTTGAGCAAATCAAGTTTGGGAGAAACTTTAAGAAAGGAACCTCACTTTGAGATTATAACCTTTGCAAAAGTTATAAAGGAATAATATATTAAATAATTCTGTTCAAAGTTTGCAAATATGTCATCGGGAAAACTCTCATAAGGCTCACTGAGTGGTTAAGTGCTAAATTTGGATGCACCATATTCCTATTCAAATCACAAAACCTCGTATTCATTGCTAGCATGTGTTTGTATAGCCTTGCGAATGCATGTGGATAGGATGAATCGGATGTTGTGTAATGATGCTCTTTGAGTTTAACTGGATTGACTGACGAAGAATCTTAACTAATATTGGTGTAATGAATGGCCCATGGTATAATATGCTTAGTTAGGATAAGGTTGACCATGTGGAGGATTCGACCCACTCGCTCGAGAAGCTCCAATAGACGGGACAGAGGCGGGCACCGACCATGATTGGCCAAGCGTTAAGAGAGAAAACTGGGCGTCTTGGCAAAGTCTAATGGGAGGCCTACGTGGTGTCTTAGGATCCGTATTTCCGAGTGGGATCTGCTAAGCCTAGTCAGACGTCTGAGTCGCGGGTGTGATTTTATGTTGGTATCATAAATTTTGGTCCTCAACTTTTTGTCATTTGTGCAATTTAGTTATGTTATTTGAGAAAAGCTATCACGTAGAGAGGGAGGGATTAATACCACAAAGAATTTAAAATTGATTAATCTGTAATAAATTTATCTAAAATTAATTTTTTAACTACTAAAACCCAAAACTGATACACCTGTAATAAATTTATATTAAACTAATTCTTTAATTATCAAAAACTCCAAATTGATACACTTTATCCATATGTTAGCTCTCGTCAAATTTTATGGTTAAATTTGCTAATGATGACGTGGTATAGTGACGTGGAAATTTATAAGGTGAATATTAAGAAAAACCCCAAATTGGTATGGTCAACTTGTCATAGGTGTACCGGTTTTGGATATTTCATAATATTTAATCTATGGATTTCAATGTGAACTTGCCATGCCACCATATCACGTTGCCATTTATCATCCATGTCAGCAAATTTAACAGTAAAATTTAATGGAAGTTAACGGAGAATGATAAATTGGTCATAAGTGTGCTGGTTTTCGGTGGTTTGTGGTTAAAAAATTAGTTTAAGGTAAATTTGTCAAAAGTATACCAGTTTTTAGTTGTTTGTAATAAAAAAAATTAGTTTTGGATAAATTTGCTACGGATGTACTAGTTTGAGGTTCTTTGTAGTATTAACCCAATAAAAATTCTGCTTTTGTGTGTTATGTGGACCTAGCAACTTAAAGTGTGATATATAAAAAATTGGGTATGAGACAGAATCTCGATGTTACAAAGGTTTGGCTTTTGGTGTTTATGTTCTTGTTTCATGATCCAACGACCCACATAGATTGAAACTTGCTAGCTTAGTTAGGACTCCAAGCATGGTCTTGTTGCAAGTGTAGAGTTTTGGACCTGAACATGTCCTTAAAAGGCTCACGGAGGAAATAGGCGAGAGAACCTCCTTGGGGTGAGAGACCCCGCATTGTCCTCTTATTCCATTTCTGTCGGGAAGACAAAAATAAACAACAAATTAGGGGGTCTCATGATGGTGAAGGTAGACATTACGTCAGGACTTCGATTCTGGCTACTACCGGGTAAGTAGGTATAGTAGCCTCCCGCGCCTGGAATGAGTTGGGGTGGGTTAAATGCCCACAAGTGGGTTGACGCGCTTTACGGTATTGTCCTCAACCACAGGTTGACCCAGTTCCCCCGATTGAGGATAGTGCCGTCACCAAGCAGAACCATGACTCATTCTACAACTATCTCGATATAGAAACTTACCACCATTGAACCCTCTCAATTAATTCTCACACCTCACACAAACTTACCACTATTGAGCCCTCTCAATTATTTCTCACACCTTACACGTACAACAGAGTGGCCTCACTCCCAAAAATATATACAACACCTTTAAGATTTTACAAATTAAAGATCATTAGGACACCTTGTATTATCCCCCAGTACGATTACTTTTCTTTAAGTAGAACCACTTCACGCATGTTTACAAATGGGTTTGCCACTCTCATTGACACTTAGAATCCTCACTGAAAAAGACTTACCTAACTTACAAAAGAGAGACTCGACAACTTCAAGTACAGGTGTCAATTTCTCTGGTTTCTCACATTGGTAAACATGCCCTCTTCTGTCCGATTTTTCTCTTATTTATAAGCCTCTAAATATAAACGGTGCACTTGAATATCTTAGTCAGCATATCCATCTATATGTCATACGAAAACTTAGGTGAAATTCCTCGCAAAAATTTTACAGAAACTTTCCTCAATTTGGGCTGTCCACTAAATCTTCTATTGCTCGAGCAAACTTTGACGAATCATAAAATAACTTAATAGTGTATATTTTATACATAAATAAAAAAGACGAAGTAGAAAAATTTTCCCGCATATGCTTTTATGGAGCATAACTTCTAGTTTGGATGGAGTTATGAGCCTCGTAAGTACAATCCAAAAAGCTCATCCACATCTTGAGGCCATTTTTGACTCAAATCCGCTTTCCGGCACATTCTAGGCTATATCTTCAAATCCACACCCTATCTTTATATTATTTCAATAGTTTAATTAATTAGTAAGTTTCAATTGAGAAATAACACATTTTTCTACCTCCAAATGAATGAAATGCATCAAATCTAGACAGTAAAACCCGCCCAAAATGCGACTGGCCATTTGGGGTCGGGTTTTTGGGCTTTTCCAATCCATGAATTCTTGCTGCGTTTAATTATATCTGACTTCTTCGCAGGTTCGAGAAAAACTCGAGAGCTTTGGGTGAAATTCTTCTTTTTTTTCCCGGGTTGAAGGAGAGGCCAGATGTTGATCGGGGTCGTCTGTGATCTCGTTTTCAGTTCCGTTTCGTTTCCCGAAATAAGAAACTCCAATACTCAACGCCAAATTTCAACACGTGTGTCCCCCTCTCTTTCTCTCTCGCTCTTCCATATTCCAGTCTTCCAGAGGTGTGACCATGCAGAGGCATGGAAGCGTTACGCGAGAGACCTCGTTTCCTTCCTATCACTTCAAGAAACCCCACAAGGAAACTGCTTCATCCCTCCATCGCTGAAGCCCAGAACCCGTCCCTAATTTTCCGAAATTCGCGCGACGGTGATCTCCAATCGAACCCGGATCGCACCACCCACTTCGCTTTTCTTGCAAATTTTCGCGCTTCCGAATACTCTGAGGACCGGTTTTGCCTCCATTCTTGTCGACCTGTAAGTCGGTGGGATCGATCATGATGCGCAAATATTGGAATCGGCATGTGATTAAGCCTCTTCGAGCTATGGACAGCCTCAGAATTGCGATCAGACGGGATGTTTGGGATGCATTGCTGGTGTGAAAGCCCCTTCTATTCACAGACCGTCTGATGCAGACAAGGACCTCCGAATTCTACGGGGGAGCTTGCATAGCGGTGATGCTGTGCAGACGAGGCGGTTTCTGGGTTGTGGAGATGGCGAAGAAGGAGGCGCTTTGTCTAAAGTCTATGAAGAGAGGCGTGTTCTGGGGTATTACTGATTGTACGTTTGAACTTGTCCTTTTATGTTTGATTTCTGTGCTTAGAAGTGTTACATTTCGATCAGCGGGACTTTGGTCTGGGTGGGAATATTAGTTGGTTGGTTGTTCTGATGCATGAGCTTGTTTGTGCCCGAAAACATGCTTTCACTGCTCTGTCTCTATCTCGGTGAAGGATTGTTACTTCCAATGGTTTGTTTGGAGAATGCAGCGATATAGGATGACGTTAAGCCAAACCTCATATTTATTTGTCTATGACCGAACTCTGTGGTATTGAATATATTTGTCTCTTTCTTTCAGTGTTGTTTGCATGCTTTACTATTTGATATTTCATTAGTTTTATCTCTGATATCGTGAATGGTGAATGTATGAATCTGCGGGTGTTAATTCATTTTTGCACTCATAAGTTCGCTCTTCTTGTTGTCATTGTTATAATGCGATACGTTTGATTTTAACGAAAAGAACAAATTTTGGTGTTTCCTGTGCTTAACAGGTACTCTCCAGTGCAGTTATTTGATGTTGTTGTGGCTTTTGATCTGTATCAAGATTTTGTCCCCTGGTGTCAGCGCGGGGAAATACTAAAGAGTTATCCCGATGGATCATTTGATGCCGACCTTGAGATTGGTTTCAAATTTCTAGTAGAAAGTTATATTTCTCATGTAGAGTTGAAGAGACCTCAGTACATAAAGGTAAGCTGACTCCCAGACTAATTCTTTGTGCAGAATCATGTTTCGTTGCGTCACTGCTTGAATGAATATACTTGGTCAACCTACTTCTCACTTCTTTTTGTTTCTCATTTGATCATCCCTCTGGCCCATCACTACAATAAAATTTGGTGGAATCTGCTTTTCTTGTATACTGAGTCTATTGTTAATCAAACTATAGTTCATCGTCAGTATCAAGTAGGTGTTGAAAGAATTGTGCATTGGTACAATTACATGAATTTGGACATTTAATATATTGTCCAACTTTCTAGACTGGTTGGTTCATTCAGTGAACGCTGCCATTTGATTTATATGGTCCTCATGACTGAAGAATGCATCTATAAATGATGGGGTCCCCATTCAGGAAGATGCTTACGGGTAGAGGGCTTAAAAGCATGGTTCCTGGTCTCGGCACATACCGCGTAGGAGGGATTTCGTTGCGTTATGAATCTGGTCAAATTAATAAATTGACCTTCATATAGTTGTTTGCTTTGCTGGTCTCTTGTGATCCCTTCTCTTTAGATTCTTTTGGATGGTAATTAAGGAGCTTTTAGCTGGTCAATGTAGGCCTCACTCTTGCAGCGTTCCTAGCAAAACATCCTCGTACCAATTTTGCCATTGCTCTTCATTGATTGTTGTTGGGACTCCTACATGCTCAAGAAATGAGTATGACTTGCTCCCTACTCTACTTTGTGCTTTTCCTGGGTAGAAAAGGTGCAACCAACTTATAGTCTTCCTGCATCAGATGATATTTCCAACACAAGATTAGTTCCCTTATGGTGGTAATGTCTGGAGAGCTGATATAGGACTGTACTTCTTTCCATGGAAAATCCTTCATATGCGTGAAACATTAATGGATTTCACGCTTCAAATCCTTCTTAATAGACACAAGTAACTACAAGTGAACCATCTGCAGACGTGCAAAGTCGTTCCTTTTCCTTCCTCTGGGGGGTTGGGAATGTACCGTATCCCCCAGTCAATGCAACTGGCGAATGCACTCTCTATAGTGAGGGACTATATTGTAAATCTGATCGAATCACAATACATTTATCATCAAATATATGGTGGAACAAACCTTGTACATGACCAGTAAAAGTTTGTAAAATTTTTTGTCTTGTGATTGTGCCGTTTCAAGTTTAGGTCTTATT
The DNA here is from genome assembly GCA_014182515.1 of Eucalyptus microcorys. Lineage (NCBI taxonomy): Eukaryota > Viridiplantae > Streptophyta > Magnoliopsida > Myrtales > Myrtaceae > Eucalyptus > Eucalyptus microcorys. The sequence continues at coordinate 21,983,754 of CM024567.1, read as the reverse complement.
CAAACAAAAAAAAATTATCAAGTGGGTTATATAAATATAAAAAAATTACCATATTCAAATTAGAAATCTTTTAGAAGAATGAATTCTAATGTGTCAATACGTATATTAACGTTTTAAGTACCCATGCTTGTGCCAATCGTGACAAAGGGTTACACTACATTATTTTTTCAAATTTACCAAGAAAAAGTTTTTGTTTATCGCATAACGTCTATTGGCACTTGATTTCATTGCATTTCATTAAATTTAGGGATTGGATTCAATGATTTTGACAAACTTCTACCGTAATCAAAAGTATTATTGCTTCATATTTCTGCATTCGCAAGTCTCTCTACGCTATCCCGTCGTTAGAAGCCAGTGCCATCATGATTTTAGGACTATCAACACCCTTGCATCGAAAAATGAGCTTTTACAAGGTCGTTGACTTTCTGGATTAACAGCTTAGCTTAATCTCTCCCTCCCCAAATCGGGGTGAAACAAAACGAGGCCCACCAAGGCCTACCAAGGTCGGGCCCATGATAAGGGATCGGCCCATTGACGGAAGGAGGCTGACTCGTTTCTCTCGGCCAAGATTCTTGACATGATCCCTTGCCATTCTTGATCCAATCGCCACAATGATCTTATGCATCCTGTTTTGGAAGGGATCCTTCGCTTGCCTCCTGCCATGTTTACTCGATTCCAGCTAAGGCTAAAATTCAAGACCAATAAGGATGTTGATCAGGCTGCTTAACTGGAAGGAAATCCAAAAGCGCAGTCTCTTGAAAACGACCACTACGCGATCGTTCTTGGTTGGAACGTGCTGGAATTTTGAAGATATCTCTGCCGTGGCAATACCTAGTTCCTCAATCGGTAGCAAAGCATTCAGGCGCAGGCGGCTCATAACTTCACCTTTCTTGCATGTTGCGCGACAGGTTTAGTAGTCCGAAAGTCAGGTATACATAATTTGCTGTGCTCCCAAATTTAGTAACGCTCTTTTTTTTTTTTTTTTTTTTCCAGGTCAATAGAGCCTCGGGAGACTCATGAAATCCGTAGCAATCAAGTGCGATTAGTATGTAATCTACCCTTGGGTTAGTGCTAGAGAAGACCGGGGGTACAAAGCTAGCTTGTGGTTGGAACAGTGCCGTAAGGCTTACTATTCACTTATCCTCACTCACTCCAGGCGTGGGTGGCTACTATACCACCCTACCTGGCCGTAGCTAGACTATGCAAGTTTACTCTGACACGGAGCCTACCTTTCCCATTGTGAGATCCCCAAATTCTCTGTCTATCTTTATCTTCTCAATAGAGAGGGAATACAGAAGACAGCGCAAGGTCTTCCATCCTTGGGCGGATCTCCCGCCTATTTCCTCCTTGAGCCTTTTAAGGACCTGCTCAAGTCTAATCTACCCTTGAGTTAGTACTAGAGAAGAAGTAATTGCTTCAACATATATTATATATTTTGCCATACTTATTTTTGAAATATATGTAATCATGTAAAAACATAGACTTTTTGTCCTTCTATGATGGTATTCAAATATCCATATTCGTAAAGCTTGTTGTATAATTCTTTCTGGTGATGGATTTTTGTTATTAATCTTTCAATATTAGGGATAAGTGTATCGAAAATCATAAAACTTGTTATAGAAGTACCATTGAATTTTAAAATTTTCAAAAAGTGTAATCAAATTATAAATTTTTTCACGAAAGTGCAATTGATTCCTAAAACTTTTAAAAAGTGCAATTAAGTCATAAAACCTATTGAGTTAGAGCAATCAAGTCTTTTTCATTAACTCCATCCAACTTTTTTTTAAGAACTCTGTTCAACTTGACAAACGGAAAACACTTACAAGTTTTAGGACTTGATTTATGAAGTTAATAAGTTTTAGAATTTAATTGCACTTTTTGAAAGTTTTAAGACTTCCAGTGCAATTATCACTTAATATTATTCATTTGCAATCGTGAGATGCGCACTTTCAAAACGTCGGCTTAAACTTTTAAACATATAATATATAGTTATTGCAAAATAATATATATTTGGGACAAAGTATACTAGGAGTTCCAAAACTTGGCATAAGTATACACTTTAGTGCCAAAAGTTCCCAAAAGGTATACTTAAGTGCAACTTTTTTTGAAAAGTGGGACACTTCAGTGTTAAGTCTAGCAAGAGTAGTCGGAAATACAATATGGCATTTTTTTAATAATATATGTGGTCTACGTGGCTCGTTGGAAGCCAACTTAGTAATGGAGATGCAAAACGATGTCTTTTTGCCATAAATTTATTAATTTAATATTAATTAAAAATAAATTAAAAACTAGAATATTTATAGAAGAAGAAGAAGAAGATGGAACACGTTCAACGAGGGCCACCGCCCCATCGTCGTTGGGAAGGGCCAACGACGGTGGGGTGACGGTGGCTAGGGCTGTGTAAGCCCTCGCTAAATGCTACTATAGATTTTTTTTGTTAGTTTTTTAATTTATTTTAATTAATATTTATATTAAAATTCAATTTTAGGGCCACGTTAGTGCCAAAACGACATGGTTCTGGACTTATCTAGCCACATTAGGGCCAAAATGACGTCGGTTTGTACTTATCTAGCCACATCAGTACCAAAAACGACGTCATTTTGCACTTATCTCACTAACAAAATGCCACGATAGTAGTTTGGTTGGAATTTCTCACCGTTGATACTTAAGTGTTCCATTTTTTTTCAATTTTAGCACTTAAGTGTATTTTTTGACACTTAAGTGCCCTCTTGTGCCAAGTTTTGGTACTCTCGGTGTCCACATCTCCATTTATTTGTGTATACAATTAAACATTGATTAGCAAAATATGCATAATTTTACTAATTTTTGTACATTGATCAGAGATTTTTTATATATCAAAAATATGCATAACAATTTGAGATTTTAGAGATTTGAAGTAACCACCATTTGATGAATGAGTAGGCGAAGCTCTCAGGTGAGTGTGATGCATGGCTTAACCTTGTGCAAGCTTTGCCTACTTTTGTCTATCATCATTAAAGTCAATCATCACTAAACTCGATTGACTTACAAACACATGGAATTCATTGATATGCTCAATAATGGACGTGCCTTCGCCTATCTATAAGTGAAACAAATGTCATATCATTTAAACTTTGTTGTTTGCAAATGGCTTTTCATACATGTTCAACATGGTATTCATCAGTCCTACAATGGTCTTGTATTTCACGATGTTAAATGTAACATTAGGAGACAACGTCTGCCAAATAACACCTAATTCTTGTCTATCTTGCAATTCCTAATTAGGCGCTTCATTGACTTTGCCATTTCCACAAATAAGAGTAAGTGCATATTTCTCTAGTATATATAATTCTTAATCTATATGGTCCGGAAATCAAAATTCTTCCCATAAAAATTGTCGATTTTCACTTTTTCTTCTTCTGTCACCATTGATTCGTTTCAAGTCAACCGGGACTAGGTTTAATACCAATTGTTGCGAAAACAAGCAATCGAACACAATATTAAATTGAACATGAAAATAAATCAAACATTGGATTTACATGATTTAGATTGATGTGACATATTCAATGGGGAGCACAACACAAGGTTCTACTATATATCAAGCGATATAACGGAGAGTACAATAACAATCGAATCATTCAAACATTGTTTGTATTTCCAAACCCTAGTTACAACCAATATGCTCAGTGTTTAGCCTCACAAAATTGCTCGTGAAACAATGACTCAATATCACAGAGAAATAGACAAAATCTTACTGAAAATATTTAATCGGTTTGAACATTCTCAAATTGTGTTATGGCGTAATTTTCGAAGAAGCCGCCTCTAACTTCGGCACATGAGGCATAACGACTCACTCTAAAACATAAGGCACTACAACTTTCACCATTTGACGAAAGAGGAATAATTCGCACGTGAATCATGCAAAACCCCTGCTCAAAGTCATACCCAAATATCATAATTTAAGTCCTCTTCTCACGCGCAAAATCCAACCCCACTTTCGACTCCAACCTGCAAAAGGATTCGGATTTGAAGAAGGCGGTAACAAAATTCATTTCAGACTTTCTTTATACAACCAGACTTTCCTGCACTTCGATTCAGGTAGAGTTTCGTCCATGTTCTCAAACTGTAGACAAATTTTACTAATATTACAGGAAAGTCTTTGCAATACGGGGCATGTGCTAGCTTTATACAGAATGAGCTTCTAAGAAGACACGTGATTGATTCTTTATATTGCTACAAATTTTACATGTATGTTTGCACTGGCATAAGCAAAGCTAAATATTTAAGACGAGAGAGGTTAAGAAATTATCATATTACCTGTGGTAGTTCATCTTGTTCATGTAAACCCAATGCAAAGAGTTTTTGCTTAATCTTTTGCAGTTGACTTGCAACACCCTTGATGCTCATTCGTCTTCCAGGCACTTCATTCGAACAAGCTACCCCAATATTATATACCATAACCAAACACTCTTGAAATATACTATCTCTTTCGGAAAGCCAATGTTGATGACTATTGGGCGCAAAACAACTCTTCATTTCTAGAAGCAGAATGTAATCCGTAATTTCCAATGCTTGTTGAGGCAAAGCTGCCATGACAAGACTATGAAGAGTGTAATTGTCTCTGAATTTGTCGTCGGTGGGACACAATCCTGTGAACATCTCTAGTAAAAGGATACCAAAACTGTAGACGTCTCCTTCTCTCGAGACCTCGCATCCCATTGCATATTCTGCCACGCATTTAGATCATAGTGTAAATGAAATTGGGAGTGCTAGTCATTAAAAAGAATGTGGAGCTCAGATTATTAGAAAAGAAAGTGGAAGAGATTACCTGGTGGAGCATAACCAATTGTCCCTCTTAGACCCACAGAGCTCATTTGATTAGCTATAGTATCAAGGGACGATCCAAGGAGGAACTTTGCCAATCCAAAGTCGCCCACGTGTGCGACCATTTGAGCATCTAAGAGGACATTACTTGGCTTTAGATCGCAATGAATGATAGGGATGTGGCACTGGTGATGAAGATAATCTAGTGCGGAAGCAACATCGATAGCAATATTTATCCTCTGAATGAAATTCACTTTATTCGGAGGCTCGTTTCCATGAGATGGCATTGCTTTTGTGTGTAACCACCATTCCAGGCTTCCATTGTCCATGAAATCATATATTATGGCCTTAAAATCATTTCCTTGATAATCAACACTTGAGCAAACTGTTAGTATCTTCAAAAGATTTCGATGTCGGATGTTCTTTAAAACCTCGCACTCTACAATGAAGCTCTTCAAAGCACTGCGACCCACTAAATGAAGCACCTTCACTGCAATGGCAGTCCTATTGTCCTCAAGTATCCCCTTATAAACAGAACCAAAGCTTCCAACACCGACTAAATTGATTGAAGAAAAACCATTGGTTGCTTTTAGGAGTGCTCCATAAGATAAGTTCAAACGTAAAACATCAATAGAACTTGAAACTAGTTCTTTTACTGGCCTCTTCCGCCATCGGAGATATATAATAGAAAGAACCAGAGAAATTCCAAGAAGGCCACAAATAACAACAGCGGACAATCTCAATACATGATGGACTTTTCGGCTCTTGGAACTACTAGAGATGCATTTAGGAAGCTGAAATTGTGGCAATCCACCGCAAAGCTTAGCATTCCCAATTATAAAAGTAGAGGTAGCATTCTCAAAAACTCCTCCACGTGGTAGCATCCCTTGAAAATTATTATAAGACAAATTCAGTAGTTGCAAAGAATGAAATACCTCCAAGAACTGTGGAATTTCCCCGGAAAAATTGTTGTGTGAAAGATCAAGTGCTTCAATACCTTTTAATGATCTCATCGATTGAGGAATGGACCCGTGGAAGGAATTTTTCGCCATACTCAATTCTTGCAATGCAACACAATCACCTAAACTTTTTGGAATTTCACCTCCCAACATGTTATTGGAGATGTTCAATTTGGTCAAAAATATCAAGTTGCCTACTTCCATGGGTAGAACTCCCGTCAAACGGTTATTAGACAAGTCCAATAGCCTGGTCAATGATGAAAGACCCATAATTTGTGGGGGTATGGCACCACTGAGATTGTTACCAGAAAGATCTAGTAGGTTCAAAAACTGACAGTTAGATAGTGTTGAAGGGATTTGATCCTGAAAGTTGTTCTCAGCCAAAAGTGGCAGACTCAACTTTGTTAGATTTCCTAGAGAAGACGGGATTGTCCCTCCCAAGTAGTTATCAGTTAACTGCAGTTGCCCCAAATTTGGTAGATTCCCCATATTCGAGGGGATAACACCGGAAAATCTGTTTGTGTACATATTCAACATTTGGAGGTTCTCAAGATTTACAATTTGTCCAGGAATTTCTCCAAATAGTAGATTCATACTCACATCAAGTATTGTGAGGGTGGTGGATAAGTTACCTATGCATTTAGGCAGCACTCCACCGAAAGTGTTACCAAAAATAGACAAATACCTTAACTTTGTAGTGTTTGTTAGCGAGCAAACGAAGTTAAAGTCTTTGGGTTTTCCATGTCCAAGGAGATTTAAAAAAGTGGTGAACACTTGAAGCTCGTGCAAATTTTCCAAAGAAGGCACTTTACCTGAAAGTTTGTTCATTCCAAGTTGAAGTGCCTTTAGCTTTGTGCAATTTGATATTGATGGAGGAACCTGTCCCTCTAGTAGGTTCTTGCCAATGTATAAAGACCGAAGATTTGGAAGTAAAAAGCCGAAGTCTGCAGGAAGACTCCTTGTATTCGGTTGCCTCCTACATGGAATACAGTTAGAGAGGAGAGATTCAAAACTCCAATTGGAATTGGACCGGATAGTTTGTTGTTAACCACATTAAAGTATCGTAATTTCGTCATGTGGCCTAGGACTGGAGGAATGCTCCCACTCAAGTTATTTTGAAAAAGATCAAGCAAATCTAGGGAAGACAAGTTCCCAATGTTGGAAGGCACACTCCCAATTAGATAATTTTCTTTCAAAGAAATAGTTCGTAGATTGGATAATAAACCGACTTGTGTGGGAATTTTCCCAGTTAATCGGTTGTGTTTAAGAACTAGGCTGACAAGGTCAGAGCAAGCCGTTATGTTTTTGGGAATCTCACCGACTAATAAGTTGTTGTCCAGTTGTAGGATTCGTAGGCGGCTCAGCCGGCTAACCTGTGGAGGGATTTCATGCTCGAAACTGTTGTTTCCGAGCCACAATTCTCTCAAGAAGCTGAGGTTCCCAATATGAAGAGAGATCGACCCAGAGAGTTTTTGCGAACGCAAGTCCAGTACTGTGACCCTTTGGTGCCTGTGACCACATGTGACGCCATACCATTGGCAGAATCCCACGGTATCATTCCACGAGCTGAGCACGTTGAGAGGATCCCCGGTTATTTCGGCCTTAAAGGCGAGCAGAGAGAGCTTGTCGGTTTCGTTTGTTGTAGAGGAGACTTGGGTAATGCACAATGCAAGCACCATACCAACAAGGAAATGGCATGATTGAAAATCTGCAAAGCTATTGCTTCGAGGTTCCATAACTTGAAAACTAAGAAAGAAGAGAAATTGATTTGTGCTAACTCAACTGGACGTGAAGAGATTTATATATTAGGAGTTGGCCTTTTTGAGGTGGCAGCCAGTGAAGGAGACCTATCGACCATCAATCACGGACTTGTTGACTCCATAGGATGTGGCTACTGCGTGAACGGCACTCGTTGATTCCATGGAGCATGCATGCCTTTGAACCGAACATGACATTAGTTCGTAGCAGGATGTTGTGTAATTCGTGTCCAATCTCATAAACATTATAAGTTCAAAACGTTGTATTCTATTATCTAGTTCTTCGAATAACTGGTTACGATGAAGTCACTTATGAATTGAAAACGGGCTTGGACGGGCGACGCCTTGGGTATGCAAGTCCAGTGGACAAGCGGATAAGTGACGTGCTGAGAACGATTCCTTAACCAAAACAAGAGTACTCATTTGTGGAATGAGAAGGTATCAGCCATCGATCATTGACCCGTTGACTCCGCAGAAGGATTTGCAGCGCTCATTGCATAAAACTGCAACTGTTTTCGTTCCTCACCGTCTTTGTTTTTCCGTGTGAGCACATTGATAACAGGTCCTCCCTGTGTGAACTAGACGCTGCACAGCTGTCACTCTCACCTGTAGTTCACCTGAAGGTAGAAAGAAGCTGCTCCGAAACAATGTCTCCATCGGAATGAAAAGAAACAGGTAATTTGGCTTGTACCTATTCAAGTCCATGTAATCAGGGATAAATGATGGACGCATCGAGATGGCATTCTAGCTTTTGACTTGAAGTCAACCAATGCCCACAAAGTCCTGAAGTCCCTCACTTTGAAAAAAAGAAAAGAAAAGCTGGAAGACTGATAATCAAGCGTGATTTCAGGGTTGGATGATGGACACATCTAGATGGTTTTCCATCTGTTGACTTGAAGTCGACCGATGCCCACAAAGTCCTAAAGTTCCTCACTTTGGAAAAGAAACTGGAAGACTGATAATCAAGCATGATTTCAGGGTTGGATGATGGACACATCTAGATGGTTTTCCATCTGTTGACTTGAAGTCGACCGATGCCCACAAAGTCCTAAAGTCCCTCACTTTGGAAAAGAAACTGGAAGACTGATAATCAAGTGTGATTTCAGGGTTGGATGATGGACACATCTAGATGGTTTTCCATATGTTGACTTGAAGTTAACCAATGCCCCCAAAGTCCTACAGTTCCCCGCTTTGGAAAAGAAATTGGATGACCGATGGTCAAGCATGATTGATTAGCGGGTTATCGTTATTAACAACTATCACTTGACTAGCGATAGCTTAATCAATTAGAATCATCTCGCAGTTGATTGATAAATCTTGTCATTGGTTAGAGACAACATTGTAAGGCTTGTATGTATTGATAATAACTAGTTATATTTCAATGTGAACAGTAACTTTCCAATGCTCCATTTATGTGGAAAACATTTTTCACGTTTTCTAACGTTTGATTCGGTTAGGAAAATGAGTGAACGGAAAATACTTTCCTCGTTGAAGAGTTGTAACTTTTGGGGGGACGTCTTTTGCTGAAGGGACACGTCTTTTGGAGAAGACGTATTTAAGGGGAGAAAAGAAAAAGAGAACAAACCTTTTTGGAAAGTACGTACATTCATCCTCCCTCTCTCCCTTGAAACACTCCCAAAAGAACAGTAAGAAAAATGAGGCGACACTCTCTTCCCTTCAAGGCAAATTGACGTCATCGGATCGAACAGGACCAGTTTCTCTTCCTCATATCGGCGTCGGTGTTTAATTTGTGGCTAACAAGGTACGCTCGATTCCGTGGTGTGCTTTAGGATCGGTGATGCATGTGTTTTTCCGGGCTCGTCTTCCGCACAAAAATTTAGGGGTTCGATTTAGTGTCGAATCCGGTTTTTGGGAATCCGATATTCCCAACACTAATCAATGGAAAACCTATGCTTAAATTCAAGAAAATGATTATCAATTTGAATAAATCGGAAAACATTTTCCAAAATATGGCTAGGTTTCGACGCTTAAACACAAAACTCTATACTTGGACACGGGATTTCCAACACTAGTTCCCAGGTCCTTGGCATTCAAAACTAGGTCTTTGGCACTAGGTGCAACATCCACGTTTCCAACCCCAAGAGGATTGGTTATGGAATCAGTGTGTTGATGGTGAGGATCGGCCATGGACCATTCCAAGGACTGGTCATGGACCGATCGGCCCGCTCAAAAGAAAGGCCAAGGGACTAGCCATGGTCCGATCAAAGGATTGGCCATAGACTAATCGAGGGATTGGTTGTGGATCAATCCATTGACCAAGTAGGTGGCCCTGAGTCATTCGGTTGTGGAACAGCCGCTCGACCATAAGGGTTGGTCGTGTTATGGTCATATGTGGCATCCCAAAATTTCATAATAACCCCTGGATATACCATGAACCATGAATAGGTGATGGGAGTGTTATTGATTTATGTTATGGCCTTTAGACCAAAGAATTTTAATAGATTAATGCCGAGTATTTTAATGGAGAATTATTTGGGTAGAAATACATCTTATGTTAATGGATGATGAAGGTTGGTGCTATAGGACAATTTGATAAAGAAGACTTTGTTCTTGACTATGCACTTTATATATTTGATTTTATGGATTAATGTCACAAAGTCTTTTGGCCATTTTATTATGCAATAGGTATTTATATAAATGGATAATTATTTTGTTGGAAACGCATCCAATGTCCATGTGAGACCAAGGATTTTATTTGATGAGGAAATTATGTTTTTGGCCATGAATTTTATAAGTTGGATTTTATTAAACTATGTTACAAAGTATTATGGCCATTTAAATTTGTAATTTGGTACCTTGTATAAGTGGGATTAAGATGGATTACCAAAAATAAATATGGGCCATTTAAGCTTGGACTTTAGGCCCAAGTGTGTTGGCCTAAAGTGGGCCAAGAGGCCCGGCCCAAGGAGCCCATGAAGTGGTCGACCAAGGCTGGCCCAAGCCCGGCCCATTGAAGGCCCATCATGTGCATGGCAAAAATGCCAAGTGGTAAGAAAAACTTGCCAAGTGTTGCCCCTTTGTAACCAAGTGTCCCTCCATGCAAAAATGGGAGCATGCAAGGGTTTTAATTTGACTAAAAGGAAAAGGGGGAGGGGGATTTCGACCAGAAGAGAGAGAAGAGAGAGAGAGAGTACCGTCCAAAGAGAGAAAGAGAGAGAGAGGAAGAGAGGAAGAGAGGAAGAGAGGAAGAGGAGACGCCATCGAGCCCGCCTAGTCCTGCCGTCGTTCTTGCTGTGTTTTCCTTTGATTTGAGGCAAGTAGAGTCCTAAAACCTACCCTTTGCTTGCTGTGATGTGTGTGTAGAAGATGGTGCATATTGGATGTGGTAGATGTGATGAAAGGTCGAAGCTATGGGGAGGAATTCGTTGGTCATGCATGCTGTTTCTGGAAAGACCAGCCCGACCGTCCTTGAGGTTGTGTGTTGCATGTGACTTTTTAGTCGGAATCTTGTTTTTATTTCTTCATGAAGTTGTAGAGAATACCTTGAAGAACAACATACTAAAATTTGAGGCAAAACGAACAAGAAATGGTTAGTGAAATGATTTTTCTTTGGAGAGACTAGATCTGGAATTCGTTGTTCTGACCTTCCGTGGTTTCGTGGTCTGTAAAGTAACCTTCTTATGCAAATATCACTTTGATCTCTGAATGAAAGTTGTATAATACTTCTTGAGGTAGAACATATAAAAATTTCAGAAGAAATGAACAAAGATAGGTCGGTGAAATCGTCGCCTTTTGAAGAAACTGGATCTGGGAAAAACGCTACTTCGACCCAGCACGATTTCGTGATTTTTATAAAATCATACAGTTAAAATTTGTTCGTGTGTCCTTAACAAAAGTTTTAGTTAATATTCTGAGGTTTAACATATCAAAAATTTAGAGAAAACTAACGAGAATAGATAGATGAAATCGTGGTTTTTCGGAAGTAGTCAGATCTGGAAATTTCGGTATTGAAACAGAAGTTTTATCCGCCTATATTTAATCACTTAGAACGAATTTGACTTTTTTTTCTTCGTAAAAAACCTACCTTAGGAGCTTGAATACAACATAGTCGAATTTCATGGATTTTGAAGATCATTAGGGTATTTAATCGGAAATATTTCTAAAACCGTGTAATCTGACGCGTTCGGATTTAGTCAGTTTCAATGAATGGGTCATATCATTTTGTATGAAGCTCTTTCGGCAAAGTGTTTTTCACGAATTATCTTTCTTTATGTCTTCTATGCAACATATTAAAATTTCATAATTTTTGAAGTTCATTTGCATATTTAACTGAAAATGTTTCGAAAACTGTGCAAGTTGAGTGGTCATGATAATGGTACTGTGATGTTTGGTCTATACCGCATGATGTGAGGGTCGTTTGGTAAGTGTCCTTCATGAAATATCTGCCATTATGTCTTGACTATCACATGTTCGAATTTTATAATTTTTAAAGGTCATTTGGGTATTTAATGGAAATATTTTCTAAAACTGTGCAAGCTGGATTGTGCAAATTTCAAATGCTGTAATTTATGACTATTCTGTTTTGGATGAGCCCCATAAATTATATTGATTGAGGTGATTGAATCTTGCTGAGCACGTGATGATATTTGGCATTGCATATAGAATCAAATGCTGAATTTGACTTTGTTGCCATTACATCATGTGACATGTTGATTGTGAGACATAAATTGGTGAATATGAATTATGATGAATGAGGAAACTGTTGGGGGTGAGCCGATAATTCCCTGGGAGTGTCAGGATGCCCGGAATGTGGGGGTGCCGGATGTCCGGTGGCCTAGTGGCGTAATTCCGGAGGGTCCTCGGGAGTTTCGAGATGCCCGGTGGTATATGGTACGTAATTCCAGAGGGGGGGATTCCTGGTGGTATGTCGGTACATAATTTTGGAAGCCCTGGAGGTGTGTGCCCAGGGGGATTCCTTGTGATGCTAGTTGGGATGCGAGATGCCCGGAATGTGGGGGGCCGGATGCCCGGTTGTATTTTGAATACATGCCCGGAAGTTCCTCGCGATGCTTGGTTGGATGCGAACGATAAATTGTGGGATGCAAACATTGGTCCCTGGAAAGAAAAACTGATGAGATCATTGTGAAAGATGAGAATTGAAAATGAATCATGTGCATGGGTGGATGCATATGGCATGATGCATGATCTGCTTATGAAAGTAAATTAATGCTATTTGATATTGAAAATGCGATCATGAAGGCATGAATGGATCTCATGGTGATGTATGCTTGATAGCATGGATGATATGAATCATGGTGGTGTATGCGTGACGGCATGGTGAGAGATGCATGACTGCATGGTGAGAGATGCATGACTGCATGGTGAGAGATGCATGACTGCATGGTGGTATATGCACATATGGCATGGTGATATATGCATGAATGATTGATGATGAGTGCATGGTGGTATATGCACATATGGCATGGTGATATATGTATGGATGCTTGATGATGAGTGCATGGTGGTATGTGCACATATGGCATGGTGATATATGCATGAATGCTTGATGATGAGTGCGTGATGGTATATGCACACATGGTATGATGACATATGCACGATTGCAAGGTAAGTTATACTTGAATGAATGAACGATATGTGCTTTGTTATGATGCATTGATTGTTCTGTTTGACGCAATGAGTAGTTTGGTGGATCTTTACTGCTGAGTGGTTGTACTCACCCCTTTTTGGGGAATAACATTTCATACTAGATAAGATACCTCTGTTGCCACTGCCACCGGTAGATGGATCAAGTGGTTGGATATGACCGCGAGGAGGAGGATAGCAAAGGAAGGAACTTTTGGACGCCGACACTGATCGATGGACTTTAAGTATACGACCGTTGGAGGAGATGTCAGTCATCTTTTTTAAGTATAGCCAAGTATAGAGAACCATGGCATTTTGATGTACCGATGAATGATGTCCATTTGGTTTAAGTAAATAAAAGTGTTCAGCTTTTACCTATAAATGTTTTAGTTGGTGTGCATCGTTTTCTGAATATAGGGAAGGGAGTTGATGGATGTGCTTCTGTCATATGAATTGCGCAAGGGACCGATCTAAAAGATGTAAACCCCCGGTTGTATGGACCCGCTGCAATTGAAATGGTATCAGAGTGACATCGTGGATCGATGGATGAACATTGATCGATTCTAAATGGTCATGTTCTGGTTGTGGGTGATTCCGCTCGGTTATGTACCGGCCATAGAGGACCACGAGTCGATCCAGTGTGACTATGTGTTGATCACAGATTGATTGATTCCATTCAACCACATGACAATCAAGAGTCGACCAGGACTAAGTATGCTCAGCCATAAACCAGTCATGAACTAGCCATAGGCCCCTTGCGATGGATCATGGACCGATCCTAGATAGGTCCTGCTAGGTCAGATGTTGAACCATGAATCAGGCCTTGTGCTAGGCCTTGGACCCATCAACAAGGACCATGGGCCAGGCCAAGAGCTCATTCGCGAGCTAAGCTCGGAGCGAGTCACGGGCCTAGTCAAATAGGCTGGAGCCGGCCCCATTGAGCCTATGCACTAGGCCACTGACTTATGCGAGATAGGCAATTTCACCTATGACCAAGCACGCTTATGTTGGCTTGGCTACGACCCTCGGATGGGTCGGGATGGTAAATTGTGGATAAACATAGAGAACTTTCACTCGACCCCGTTAGTGCTTCCCATGGCCAAATTCTCATGTTTGCTATGTTCTTCGGAAAAGGACATTATAAAAGGTTCTAGAATATCACATTAAATGCAAGGATGAGTCATCCCTCTTAGGTATCCACTTTAATATTATGTATTGATGGCTAAAGATTTACCTTGGAGATTATGCCAATGCCTCATGGCTTAAGTGTACCAATAGGAGAAGGACACAATAGACTCTAATCATTCCCCTAAGGCTTAGGCGCGCCACACCGCCTTATTAGGTGTGTCACCTCTTCCAAATAGGGTCTTCATTAGGGATGACTCAAGGGCTTTTGTGGACCAATAGGAAGAGAATTTGGTAGAATATTCTAGAAGGCCAAAACTTGGAGAGCAAGTCTTGAAAAGAGGCATTAATAAGAGAAGATGAGTCACTTAGCTTAGGTGTCCATAGAATCATTACATCTCATTATTACAAGGTGAGTTACTTAGCTTAGGTGTCCATGGAATCATTACACCTTATTATTACAAGGTGAGGTGGTCTAATGGGAGAGAAAACAAGTGTCTCCCTAGGATCTTAGGCTTGCCACTCATGCCTCTTAGCCTTGCCACATTTTCCTCCTAGGATGGCCACTCTAATAAATCCTATTGGACCACTTAGAAAGGTCACGATAAGGGATTGGCCTATAAATGAGGCATCCTCCCCTCATCCCTCTTCTTTCTCTTGCATGCACATCACTTTCACTGGACGGCCCTCTCTTGGCAAAATCATCTCTAAGCATAGGTAGGTAGAATCTCTAACTCTTGGCTAGGGCGATAGCTTACGTCGTTGAGTACATCAATGCTTAGTTTTATGTATGTTGATGATTGATTGCTCACGTGTTTACATTCCTAAGCCAAATCGAGCTTCGGGTCACAAATGGTTCTCGCTTGGCCTTAGATCGGCATTAAGGCGTGTTGGTTCAAGTTGTGAGTCATGTTGCTCAGACTTGGTTGCACTCTCATTCGGTCTTAGTTTGTGTACATGTTGACGATTGATTTCTTCATGCCTTTGTATGTAAGTAGAATTCTTAACTCTTGGTTAAGGCGATAGGCTACGTTGTTGAGTTTAGTTGTTTGCTCACCCATGTAAGCCGTGTATATGTTATAATATTCTTTTGTATGGTTTGCTCATGTTTGCACACTTGGATGCATTCATGCCCTATAACAAAGTTGAGGTTCGCTTGGCTTGGAATTGATGTCAACTCATGATGGTCTAAGGCCATAAAGCCTTGGATCGGTATTGAGGCGTGGTGGCTCCAAGTTTTGTGCAGCACGGGAATCACCCAAGGTTGTGAGGTCTTGGATCGGCATTGAGGCATGCTAGATCCTAGTCTTGCTCGGTGCAGGGATCGCCCAAACCTACAAGGTCTTGGTTCAATATTAAGGTGTGTCGGTTCCAAGTCTTGTTTGGTATGGGGATCAACCCTAGGCATTCAATTCAAGCCACAAACCAAAAATTGTGCTTGGCATGTTATATAGTATGACATTGAAGGTCATGACATACACTTTTGAATGAGCATGCCCTTAGGCCTTTGTATGCGTAAGCTAAAATGGAAGATGAAAAATTAGCTTGTGTGATGCACCATATGTGATTGCTTAATGAAAATAAGAACCGTCACCACTTAAGGTGGCGACGATGCCCCCATGCCAATGGGATAAGCCCAAAAACCTTGGTCGAGCCTAGATGCCCTAGTCGGGCTAGGAAGCCCGAGTATGATGCTAGAAGCCTCAGTTGAGCCGAAAGGGCCTAGTTGAGCTAGGACAAAGCTAAATGAATCTTTTATGCATGCTGGTATATGCATAACTATGATGGCATGTTTATTGATAAGTCAAAGGTAAGCATGCATTGAAGTATGCTATGATGGACATCTGCATGTAGTCGATGTGTAGCAATAAGTTCGCTATTAATTTGCCATCAATATTGTATTGCGAGTGCTGTACCTACTAAATTTTAATGATGAGATGTCCCCCAATAGAGAATTAGAGGTTTTACTTATTGAGTCCTTTGACTCACTCCCTTATCTTTCAAACTTGTAAGCATGGAAATCTCATATTAGTTTTCGGAACTACAATCACGCTAAAGGAGATAGGAATTTCCCTGGCCTATATGGATACTTGTAGTTTGATGCAAAAAGGAAAAAAGGCCCATAAAAAAAGGGCTTTTAAATGTACTGTTTTAATATGAAGTACCCTGCTTCATCTGTGGTGTTAACCCTAATTTCCAGCTATTGTTTGTTTGGGAGAATACTTGCACACATTTCTGCATGTGCATATCAATAAGATAAAAGAAACGAGACGGTGACGAACCTAGGATGTCACAATGATAACCCCAACGACCGCGGGTTAGGTCATTACTGATAATGCTAGTATGAACACCTAGAGGAGGGTGAATAGGTGTAAAGACTAATTTTATAAAACTCGGTAACTTAATTCAACTTATTTAACAACGGAAGACTTTAAGATGTAGAATATCTACAATGATATAAGGCTACGAATTAAATAAATAGATAAGGGAAAGAGAATTTAAACACACAGTTTTATAGTGGTTCGGCTTAAACCAAGCCTACGTCCACTCTCCCGTACTGACAGCCCACCGACTAGATTTCACTATGAATCAAAAGAGTTGTTACAATCACACGTCCTTGATTCCACAGTGTAGAGACTTTGCTACACTTTCTCAAGGTCTCTCAAGAATCTAATCTCTCTTTTGAGTACAAGTTTTTGCTCAACAAACGAATTAGCAAAGAACTTGAAGTTTCAGACTTTGGAATTTTTCTATCTCGCACACCTCGAATAACTAGAGCATTCTCCTTATATACTCCTCCATGCCTCCATAATCGTTGGCATCTTCCAAAGGAGTTATTCCAATCTAACCGTGAGACAAAATCAATTTAGAGAGATCTCAGATCATTTAAGGAAAGTGAAGATAGCCCACCAATCCTGCTCGCCCATACAATCAGGATCTAGGTTTCCATAAGTAGAACATTCCAAGTTTACTTTGCCAATCAACGGATCTGAATTACTCGAATTATTTGCAACACGAATAATAGATCTTTAGATGCTATCTCCATCCGTGAGATAATCTTCAACCAAACGGATCAAATCCTTAAAGATGAACTTGTATCTTAATAAGATTTCTTCGTCGATCTAGAGACTGTCAATGAGGGCAGACTTTAAATCTTAAGTCTGACGGTCCTCAAACTTTGATGGAAGGAAACGTTTTGTCAACTTCAAAATAGATAAGGAAGTTTTCTCCAACAATTACACCAGGCTTAGGTTTAGTAAGGCCAAGCCCGAAGCCCTAATGCTTATGCCTAATGCCTCGGCACCCGAGCTCGAGTCCATAATGGCAATGTTTGAGTCCATGACTCTTGAGCTCAGGTCCCCGCCACTCAAGCCTAGGTCCACAAAGGCCATGCGTGGGTCGTCGGTGCTCAAATTTGGGTCCTTACTTAATTGAACATTGCTTCTTATAAAAATATTTTAAAAAAATTGAATTTTAATTATTTTTTTTCTTTTCTTTCCTTATTTTAATTGAACATCTCTTCTTCTCTTCCTTCCTTCTTCTTCTTCTTCTTCTTTTTATTCTTCCTCTTCTCTTTTTTCTTCCTCTGTCCTCATCTGTTCTTCTTCCTTCTGTGTGACTTCTCTCTCTCTTTCCTCTTCTTCTGGCTCTTCCCTTGTCTCACGAAAGCTGACAAAACTCTTTGAGTTTCTCAAAGCTGATATTATCAGTTCATCCTCATCTTCTTCATCTTGCAAGATGAGAGTTCTTTTCTTTTTCTTCACAGGAGCAACCATGGGCTCCTTACCTTTTCTCTTCGCAGCAGCAGAGTCTTGTTTCGCTTTTGTGGGAGACTTTTCTTTCACATTCTCCAGCACTTTGTTCAATTCTTTCAATCTCATCTTTGTCACCATTTTGAACCCAATCACCATAGGAGAGATGGTTGATAAGCATAATGGTGCAGAGATGTGAATTTTGAAGTGCCGAAAGAGCCTCAAGATAAGAGCAGAGTAAGAGAGTTGTCACTTATCTTTTTCAAAAGTGCGGTACATATGAAACAATATGGTGTGGGGCAAAGAGAATTTATGTTCAGAGTTGATGGCACACATCAACTTAGTTTCCGATCGAGAAACATCTGTCTTGGATGTTGATTTAGGATGAATACAGTTTATCACAATCTTGTACAGCAAAATGTTAGAGGCATTGATCATTGAGTAAGAAATTTTGCCATCAACATCCTTATCTCTCACAAATGACAGAATAGCATGAGCAATGGACACATTAATTGGTTAAAAACTCGATCTTTCCACCCCAATTATGTCGGCCAATGTGTCTGTATCCACCAAAAATTCTTTGTCCTTCATAGTGAAAATGAAACTGTTTGCATCCAAGAAAGAAAGGTTCGAATAAAAATATGCGATGAGTTCTGGAAAAGCAGCAGTAAATTCAGAACAGAACCGTTCCAGTTGCAGTAAAGCAAACTTCTCGCGGAGATTGACCTTTATTGAATCAAGAAAATCGAAATCAACAGTTCTAGGGTTCATTACCCCTCTCTTCAGAAGTTTCGAATAAACCTTCTTGTGCCCTTTCGATCTAAACAGATTAGAGCCATTAGTAACGTGTGCAGCCACACCCGATCTAGGCTGAAAATTAGCAAACAACCATTCATCGTCATCCTGAGGTTGATTTGCAGAGCTATAGAATGGGTCACTTGGTATGTTCTCAAATGTTCTGTCCAGCCATTCCTTTCTCTATGACTCCCAATCTTTCCAAATCCCTCAAAAACAAGGTTTCATTCTTGAATCCTCTATCTTTTAAGAATTCATCGATTTAGGATATCGGCGTACCTCCTGTCTTTAGATTAGAGTAGAGCTTATAGGCAATATTGGGAGTCAGAGTTCTTAAAGGTTTAGCATCCCTCTATAACCTCATCTTCAGGTTGAGTTGGTGGAGAAGGTTGACGCTGCTGAGAAGGTTGTTGCTGACTCGAACGCAGTGGTGGAAAAGAATCTTCTTCCTCAGTTAAGTCAAAATGGGTAGGACCCTCAGGCATAGATCGTGGTCCCCTGCTTGCAATTCTTGAAGACTTTCTTGAAGACATTGTCTCTTCAAGGGAGGAATTCACCACTTGCTCGAAAAAGGAGATGACTTTTTAACAGATTGAGGGTGAAAGTGAAAGCAAATAGGAATTTTGAATTCTAGGGTTTCAGTGAAAATGAAGAAGACGAGTCTCGACAATATATAAAGCGAGTAAAGCGAGGTAAACGAAGCATCACAAAAGGAAAATAAAAATACCTTTTTGAAAATGATAACTTCCCTTTTTAAAAAAGTAAAGAAAACTTAGAAAGATAACTCCAATCAATTAGCGATTAATAAACAACCGTACCTTTTCAAATTTAGAAATACCTTACCATTGTAACTCTTGGATTTCTGAGTCTGAACACATTCAGACTTTACCTTTTGAGTCTTGTGCACATCCAGACTCTACTGGGTAAGAGATATAATGTTCAGTCTTGTGCGAATAGACTCAAATAGATTTTTCTCTAGTGGCTTTATAAATATATCCGCCAGTTGATTCTTTGAGTCAATAAATTGAATCATGACTTCTCCATTTTGAACATGATCTCTAATAAAATGATGTCGAATCTCTATATGCTTTGCTCTTGAATGAAGAATTAGATTCTTGGTGAGATTAATGGCGCTGGTGTTATCACATCTGATCTCAATGCATGAATCTTTGATTCCAAAGTCTCTTAGTTGTTGTTTTATCCATAAGATTTGAGAACAGCAACTTCCAAGAGTCACATATTCTGCTTCTGCTGTTGAAAGAGCTACTGTATTATGTTTCCTTGAAAACCAAGATACTTTCATGTTATTAAGTAATTGACAAGTACCAGAAGTGCTTTTTCTTTCAACTTAGCAACTTGCTAGATCTACGTCTGAATATCCAAGGAGAGTAAAGTCTCCCTCTTTGGGATACCATAGACCTATCTTCGAGGTTGTTGCTACGTATTTAATGATGTGTTTTGCAGCACTTAGATGAGATTCTTTTGGATCTGATTGAAATTTGGCACAAATGCAAACACTAAACAAAATGTCAAGTCTAGAAGCGGTAAGATAAAGAAGTGAACCAATAATGCTCCTATAGAGTTTTTGATCAACTTTCTTTCCTCCTTCATCTTTATCCAGCTTTGAAGAACTAAACATTGGTATTTCAGTCTTTTTGCAATTATCTAATCCAAACTTTTTAACAAGTTCTTTTGCATATTTTTCTTGGTGAATAAAAATCCCTTCTTTCAATTGCTTTACTTGAAGTCCAAGAAAGAAAGACAATTCATCCATCATGCTCATCTCGAATTCTTCCTGCATAGACTTAGAAAATTCCTTACATAGATTTTCGTTAGATGATCCAAATATTATATCATCAACATAAATTTGAACAAGTAAAAAATTTTTACCTTCCTTTTTAATAAATGGAGTAGTGTCCACTTTACCTTTGACAAAACCACTTTGGATTAAAAACTTACTTAACCTGTCATACCAAACTGGAGGTGCTTGCTTTAATCCATATAATGCTTTCTTCAGTTTGAATACATAGTCTGGTTTCCTTGGATCTTCAAAGCCAGGAGGTTGTTCCACATAGACTTTCTCTTGGATAAATCCATTTAAGAATGCACTTTTGACGTCCATTTGGAATAACTTGAAATTCTTATAACAAGCAAAAGCGAGTAATAATCTAATTGCCCTTAACCTTGCTACTGGTGTGTAAGTCTCATCATAGTCTATCCCTTTTTCTTGCGTATATCCTTTGGCTATGAGTCTTGCCTTGTTCCTTACAACTTTTCCTTTTTCGTCCATCTTATTCTTGAAAACCCATTTAGCTCCAATAACATATTTACCTTTTGGTTTAGGAGTTAGTTCACAAACATCGTTGACATTGAACTGTCTGAGCTCTTCTTGCATGGCTTCGATCCAGCTTTCATCAGTTAAAGCTTCTTCTATACTTTTGGGTTCTATTTTAGAAATAAGAGCTACAGCGCTAGACTCTTCATGCCTTTTGGATCTAGTACGAATTCCTTCATCAATATTACCAATGATGAGTTCTTTGGGATGACTGGACTTGTGCTTCCAATTGCTGATTGGTCTGGCAAATTGCTGAACTTCTTCTTCAGTTGATTCTTCGATATTTGATCGTTGATGTCCTTCTGAAGTCTGAGCTGCTTCAGGGGAAGTAGACTTTGTAGAGTCTGGAGCAGATTCAAATTCTTCAGGTTGAGTCTGGATTGATTGATTTTGTATAGAGTCTTGAAATTTGACATTCATTAACTCTTTCACAGACTGAGTCTTCTTGTTGTATACTCTGTAAGCTTTGCTAGATGTTGAGTATCCAAGGAAGATTCCTTCATCTAATTTTTCTTCAAACTTACCAATTCGATCATTTGTATTTTTTAGGATAAAACATTTACAACTAAACACATGAAAATAAGAAACAATTGGCTTTTTTCCTTTGAACAACTCATAAGGAGTTTTCTCCAGAATAGGCCTTAAGAAAACTCTGTTAATAATATAACATGCTATAGAAACTGCTTCAGCCCAAAAACGAGAAGAAACATTGCTTTCAATTAAAATAGTTCTAGCCATTTCTTGCAACGATCTATTCTTCCTTTCCACAACTCCATTATGTTCAGGAGTATATGGTGAGGAAAACATATGCTGAAAACCAGATTCATCACAAAATTTAGCAAAATCTTGATTTTCAAACTCACCTCCATGGTCTGTCCGTATGCTTGAAATAACATACCCTTTCTCATTCTGAACCTTCTTGGCAAATTTGGTAAAATAAGAGAAGGTTTCAGACTTACTTGCCAAAAAGTAAACCCAAGTAAATCATGAATAATCATCCACTATTACTAGGCAATATTTCTTTCCACCAATGCTTTGAGTTTTAGTTGGTCCAAAGAGATCCATATGTAGGAGCTGCAGTACACGATTAGTGGAAACTTGATTTATCGGTTTGAAAGAATTTTTAACTTGTTTTCCCAATACACATGGTGTGCACAAGTCAGATTTTTGGTACTTCAAGTTGGGTAAACCACAAACAAGCTTCTTTGAAGAGATCTTGGCAATTTGTTTCTTGTTGATATGGCTAAGCTTTCGATGCCAGAGATTTTCTTCATCTTGAATTGAAATTAGACATTGAGATCTTTCTGGATTGATATCCAAAATATAGATATTTTCATGTCTTCTCCTAGTAAAAGATTGTGAAAGATCTTTACTAGTGCCCGAACATATCCCTTCTTGAAAATTGATCTTGAATCCAGTGTCGCATAATTGGCTGATGTTGAGCAAGTTATAGTTGAGTCCTTCCACTAAGGAGACGTTGTTGATTGTGAGACTTCCTATCTTTACAGTTCCACAACCAACAATTTTTTCCTTGCTGTTTCCACCAAAGGAGACTTTTCCACCAATTACTTGCTTAAGTTTAATAAAACAATTTGAATCTCCAGTCATATGCCTTGAACAGCCACTTTCCAAATACCATTTGATTTTTTTTCTTGATAGTGACCTACAATTTGAAAAAGAAACTCAAGCTTTCTTTGGTACCCACACTTTCTTGGGTCCAGTGGAGTTAGTGCAATATACGGTCTTTGCCCAATCCTTATTAATAGGCCTCAAAACCATAGGACATTCTTTCTTAAAGTGTTCTGAGCCGTTACACTTAGAACATCTAAGAGCACTTTGACCAACAGGTTTTACAAAGACTTTTTGAAAATGATTTCTATAGAAGGCTTTTATGGGTCTTTGTTTGATTCTTTTTTTTACTTTTGAAAAATCAATTAAAGGAATAGTTTTATGTCATTCCCAAACCTGATTTATTAAAGTAAGATTTTTGTATTGAAAGAATCTTTTCCAGTTTCTCAGATCCCATGGAAAACCTTTTTGAAATGTTTGAAATATCATTTTTCAAAAGTGTGTTTTCTTTTGAAAGAGATTCTACATTTTCTTTTAAAATAATAAAACTTTTATCTAGATTTTCAAACTTTTCTTTCCATAAAATTTCCTGTTACTTTAGTGTAGAATTCTCCCTTTTTAGTTTAGAAATCCTCTTGAGAGAGGTTTTGAGACTAAGAAATAATTCATTAATATATTTTGAGACCTTAATAGGAATTTGAAAATTACTTACCTCGATTTCACTTTCTGAATCCGAGTTGGTATTGCTTTCTGAGTATGAGTTGGATTTTGATTTTGCCATTAAGCAAATATTAGCATAATCATCATCACTCTCTTCGCATTCAGTATCACTCCAAGTTTCCGCTTTAAGTGCCTTTCTGTATTTCTTAGCTTTTCCTTTCTTTTTTTCACCAAGGGACAGTTGGATCTGATGTGTTCCTTTTTCTTGCATTTAAAGCAAATCACTTCTTTATTGGATTCATCATCCTCAGCTGATTTGTTTTGAAATCTTTGAGAGCTTTGTTTCTTCCAATTGAATTTTCTTCCCTTTTTGTTCAGTTTCCTGAACCTCTTTATCATGAGAGCAAGTTCTTCATCGTCTATATCCTCTTTAGAATCTGTAACATCAGAATCATCGTTAGACTTTAAGGCAATTGACTTTTTACCTTTGGGATCATCATTTTCATTGATTTGCTCCACTTCATAGGACTGAAGTGTTCCAACCAATTCGTCAACGAAGAGTGGCATGATTCTTTGTGTTTCCCTTATTGAAGTCTTTACGTGATTCTAGTCTTTGGAAAGTCCATGCAGCAATTTGTTGACCTTCATTGGTTCTGAAATTAGCTGTCTCTAATACTCTAGACCGTTTACAATTTCTGTAAAATGACTAAACATTTCAGTAATGGATTCTACTGGTTTCATCTTGAAGGCTTCATACTGTCCGAGTAGAATGTTGATCCTTGTTTCTTTCACTCAATCAGTTCCTTCATAGGTAATATGCAGCCTGTCCTAGACTTCTTTGGCTGTTTCACAAGAAGATATTCTGTTATATTCAGCAGGAGACAATGTACAATATAATGAGTAAATTGCTTTAGCATCAAGAGCTTGTCTCTTTGATATCTCTTCTTGAGTCATGTCGCTAGCTTCTACAACTTCTTTTCCCCTTTCTGACACCGATGTAGCTTTAGGAATAATTTCTTTTTCTACCACATCCCATTCTAAAGGATCTTTCAATCTTAGGAATGCCTTCATCTTGTTTTTCCATATGCTGTAATCATTTCCATCGAAATAAGGCGGTCTGGTGTTGCTTTACCCTTCAACCAAACCTGTAGCCAACATACTAGCCATGGATCTTTAACTCTGAAGTAAAAACACTTCAATGAAATGAGTATACAAGCTCTGATACCAATTGATAGTGCTAGTATGAACACCTAGATGAGGGTGAATAGGTGTAAAGACTAATTTTATAAAACTCAGTAACTTAATTCAACTTATATGACAACGAAAGACTTTAAGATGTAGAATATTTGCAATGATATAAGGCTACGAATTAAGTAAAGAGATAAGGGAAAGAGAATTTAAACACAAATTTTTATAGTGGTTTGGCTTAGACCAAGCCTACGTCTACTCTCCCGCACTGACAGCCCACCGGCTGGATTTCACTATGAATCAAAAGAGTTGTTACAATCACACGTTCTTGATTCCACAGTGTAGAGACTTTGCTACACTTTCTCAAGGTCTCTCGGGAATCTAATCTCTCTTTTGAGTACAAGTTTTCGCTCAACAAACGAATCAGCAAAGAACTGGAAGTTTCAGACTTTGGAATTTTTCTATCTCGCACACCTCGAATAACTAGAGCATTCTCCTCATATACTCCTCCATGTCTCCATAACTGTTGGCACCTTCCAAAGAAGTTCTTCCAATCTAACCGTTGGACAGAATCAATTTAGAGAAATCTCGGATCATTTAAGGAAAATGAAGATAGCCCACCAATCCTGCTCGCCCATACAATCAGGATCTAGATTTTCATAAGTAGAACATTCCAAGTTTACTTCACCAATCAACAGATCTGAATTACTCGAATTATTTGCAACACGAATAATAGATCTTTAGATGCTATCTCCAGCCATGAGATAATCTTCAACCAAACGGATAAAATCCTTAAAGATGAACTTGTATCTTAATAAGATTTCTTCGTCGGTCTAGAGACTGTCAATGAGGGCAGACTTTAAATCTTAAGTCGACGGTCCTCAAACTTTGATGGAAGGAAACGTTTTGTCAACTTCAAAATAGATAAGGAAGTTTTCTCCAACAATTACACCAGGCTTAGGTTTAGTAAGGCCAAGCTCGAAGCCCTAGTGCTTATGCCTAATGCCTCGGCACCCGAGCCCGAGTCCATAATGGCAATGTTTAAGTCCATGACTCTTGAGCTCAGGTCCCCACCACTCAAGCCTAGGTCCACAAAGGCCATGCGTGGGTCGTCGGCGCTCAAATTTGGGTCCTTACTTAATTGAAC